>JAQMRL010000001.1:41068552-42369385 GCA_035578175.1 Catonia carolina
GTTTTAATATGCATTTTAGCGCAAAAATTTATAAAATAAATTTGTAGAGAATTTAAGATCCTACAACTTTTATTTCAAACATTTCATTTTGTATAACGCTTAGTTTAGCGGTAATCAGCGATTTTCTGTTTTTGTCTCACGAAAACGTGTGAAAATTTGATTTTTTTAAGATTTCGGCCTTAGTATGTAGATCCGGTGAAAACTTGATTTCGAAAAATCGATATGAAAACAATACTTTCCTTCCTATATATTCATATAGGCAAGAGAAAGTAAAAAATTATAAGATGAGATTTTTAAAGTTCTTTTATAAAAGAAGTAATGTAATTAATTATATAAATTGTTATCAAATAAATATGACTTTTTATTATTAGTAGATCTGTTGGCTTAAAGTAGAGAAAAACAGAACTTTGAGACGTCAGTATAAATATTATCCTTTGACAGAATTCCGACGTTAATTATTTCAGTTTGTTACAATGAACACAATATATTTTTATCAAACAATGATTTGCATCTACTTGATACCGGCTCCGATTCTCTTCTCATCGTCTTACAGGATTTAGAATGAAACCGTAGAGTAGATAATTGATGAACGAGGTGATTTCCGTGGTCTGTCTGATTTAAACGAAACTTTCTTTAGAGTAAGAAGAAAATATCATTTACGTGATGAATATCTAAAGCAGTGAATACCTAGTTCTGATTGTGACGTCTTTTTGTACTTTATTCTAGATTGTGCTTTATCAAGCTTTATACTTTTAGTACTACAGTAAAATCTCTCTATTGCGGAACTCTCTATAGCGGAAATCTCTCTTTAGCGGCATTATTTGCCGACCCCGACCCTTTCGTATACTACGATAATGTATTTAACTCTCGTTATAGCGGCACAAAAATCTCTCTATAGCGGCAGAACAATATCTTCAGGATATGGATTTAGACGCCTATGTAGGGGCAGACAATGACTTAGCCACTGCAGCAGATGTTGGCAATGATGCAATAATCAAAAATGTCTTAGCCCAAAACAACGAGCAAGAAAGTGAATGACGATGAAATGGAAACAGAAATGTTGTCCCTTCAAGTAAACAAGCACTAGACGCTATTCTTGTTGTTTTAACGTACTGTCATTGCCAGTACGTAAATGAAAATTTACAAGTTTTAAACATTGAAAATGAGATTGAAGACATGTTTTATGAATTGAAAACGAAACAAAATTTACAACTTATTTTACGAAATGAAATGTACTTCACAGTCATTGTTTCCTTAATAACAAAAAAATATATACTGTACTGTGTATTTTTTTGTATTTGTGTAGCCTATGTTTTAGGAGATTTTAATTGTATGTATCCTATGTTTATTACTGTTGAGTGAAAACCGAGTTTCAGTGCTAATTAATTTTAGGCTATCTATTACGGTATGTACTGTATGAATGATTATTGAAAAAAGTTCAATACGAAAACTGAAATTCTATTGTTAAACATTAGTAACACAACATCTAATAAAACCAGTTTGTATCCAAATTTCTTGTTAAGTTAATAACCTACACTTTATGTAGGTAATTAATTTAAATATCTTACTGTATTGAAGTAATCTACTGTATTAAACATTCGTCATAAAGTTATCTATTCAGTAGTTTTTCAAAAACTTATTCCATGCACCATTTACATAAGTATATAAGTTATTTTATACAGAAAAATTAGTACTCCAACTTCCCTCCCACCGTTAATTACTCGCTCTCTCTATAACGGAACTCTCTTTATAGCGGCGGTATCTCATGGTCCCTTCAATTCCGCTATAGAGAGATTTTACTGTATATAGTTTTTCAAATTGTGTACTTACAAATCGGAGTTTCGTTTCTTCGATTAGTAAAACATAATATCAATCAATATCAGTAAAATCACGAATGAGATTGTAAATAATTAGGCTCAAATATTGTGAAGAAATTTTTTTAGAGTTAACTTGATGAAAATAATTTATAAGTTTTATACTTACCTATAGAATAATTTTTTATACTGATTTTTTGCAAGAGAATATACGTATATGGAGATTAAATATTTTCACTTTGAACAAATAACCCCAGGTTATTTTTCAACACCAGGTCTTCAATCCGCAGAACTCTGATGACAAGGAAATTTAGATCACAATTCTAATAAATTACGCAAAACAGGAAGTATATACTGTATATATATTTACTGAGAACTTCTTACATCACTAAAACACCGATTGATATTACAACACGGTTTGAATCTCTTCTAAAAGGACATATCAAAAATTTATTCTGGTTTCCAATCTTTAATGTTATCTAAAAAGGAATTAACGATTTCTTAAATCTGTTATAATCATTATAAACGAAATTATTCACACTATTATATAAAACAAATTAAAAAATTTACCTAAGTCATTCTATGTAAGCTATGATTTGCGGCTCATTGATATTTTCCGCCGACTGGCGCATTTTACCGAACAAAAATTTCGGTTAACTAAGCAACGTTTACAACTATCAACTGAATAAAACTGAAGGTATACAAGATAATTTAAAAGCCTGAGTGGACGTACGGGGTACAACTCTTACGGACAACAAAGAATTCCGATATTATTGTAATATTGGAATTACAGAAAGTTTTCAGACAACATTTTTGCAGCCAGTTACCATGGTACATACGAACCAGATATATCTGTAAAGACATAGTACTTAAATCAGTAAAACAAGAAATTAAACGATTTAGCAGAACATACGAGCAGAGAGTGAACGGGCATTCGAATCATTTCGTGATAAACTTACTGGACCACGATTAGACTGTGCTTTTACGTGACTTAACAGATACAATGAGTTACGTTTACGTACCACATTTGAACACAACTATTAGCTTTACGTCTACAAACGTATGTATATTATATATAATGTTATTTCAATTTTCAATCATTTCAAAACTAATTTTTACTTTAGTTTTTTTTTGGTTTAATTTCTGACTGTTCTGAAATTACTGCTAATGCAGACGGTGAAGGATGAAATGAATGAAAATATGCCGTGCCCAATTGGGATTCGAACTCAAGACCGCATGATGAGAGGCGAGCACGTTACCAACTACGCCAATGCGGCCCAAAATTTACTTTAGTTAGGAATAAAATACTCTAAAAAGAACTCAAATAAACGTTTTCTGTAACCATTATTATTACGTAATAACGCTGCATGTTTTATATTCAATGTTAACTTTATTATACTTATTGTTTTTGTCTCTGTATAAAAGAACATATTGTAAATTTACTGATTTTGTTAAGAAAATAAAAGATGTTATTCTTTCTTTATTGTTTTACATCTGTTCTGTAAACTTATTTTTTCAATTACCTATCACTCAATTTATGTCAGTGGGTTTTTATTATTTTTTACAACTGTAATGTAACTGTACCTACTATAAGGTAAATGAAAAGTATAATTTTTATAAAATCGCGTTGTACACTGTCGACAACGCTACAATTTAAATTAGAATTCCAGATCAGTAAATGAATTTACAAGTTGAAAAAACATTCCAGTATTCGAGAGCCAATATCTTGTTGACAACAAGGATAGCATCAGCAAAATTAAAAATAGTAAGGAAATATTATAAAATATTCAGTTGCGCAGATAGATGGGTTTGATTTTCGGAATCATTAAAAAACGTCCTCTTAATAAGTACAAACTAATACGGTAATTCGTTTCATTAAATATTAATTACTACATGTATCTGTCATATAAAAGGTTTATGGGTTTATTTCTTTAAATTTTCAGAGCAATGGGTAGAATAATGGGTGTTGTTATATAAAGTATACTGCAGAAAAATTCCGTGCTTATTGCGCTGTGAATAAGTGATCAAGCAAGCTCAGGTAGTAAAATCATGAAATTAAAGACAGAGAATGTAAACATACGATATTACATAAGATTGTTTTATCTAAGTGTAATTTCTGCAATGTATTTATTACATGCATTATAAACATATCTAAGATTGGTTTGTAAGAGGTAAATACGAACACTGAACGTAGTATTTTATGTACGAGTATATTGGAGCATTCTACCAAACATATATTGTAGCTAGATTAATTCTATTTACATTACTATCTGTTCTAGCAATCATTGATTAGTAAGTGACTTAACCGAAAGTAGAAATTGATTACTAAGGCATGCAGTTAGGAAGTAACTGCAACAACTTACATTTAATTCTGTACAGTTAATAAATAAAAAACTTCAATCTTAAATTTATATACACTTATAAATTACTATTTTAAGAAAACTTCATTTTGAACTTATTAGAGGATTGTGTCTTCAAAAATAGGTAAAGAATTGCAAAAAACCGAGAAAAACTAGCAAAATAATAAATATCCGCGAGACTCCCAAGAGTAAAAAAATATATAAAATACACACACACACACACACACACACACACACACACGCACACACACACACACACACACACACACAATTACAATTACATAGAACATGCATGTTCAGTAAGCTAGTCGACCCGCTGTAATCTCTTCACTATTCAGGGACGGGTAAAGGGCGGTTTCGTTTATGCAATCGTCGTATGCGATTACTGCACGCAGTAATACGACTGACGCGTAGGTCGGGTAGTTTCGTTTGTGCAGTGGAACGTGCGATCCAACTGCACGTCCGGGTTAACCAAAATCTGGGTTATCCGAAACGTCAAAAAATACTCAGGATTTTAAATTTATTTTTTCTACAAATAACTGTAAAAAACAATAAATAATAAATACTGTAAATTGTATTTCTGTACCAAAATACTGTTTAAGCAAACTGAACTGTAAATTATAGCACGTAAAGTATACCTACATGACATTCAGCACTGCAGGATTTTTACCGATAACATGAGTATTTTCCTTGGAGCAGTAGCCTACTACTAGGCCTACTGTTTATTTTGGCTACATCACCTTTGCTGCTAACAGTCAATTAGTAGCCTACTGTATTGTGGTTGAATGGGTACGGTAGTGTCATGGTCTTAATGTAGTTTTCATTTCGTTTTGTGGCTAATTAGTGTTACGTACTGATAGTGGAAGTGAAATGATATTTAACAATGTCGTGTAAATGTAAACGCGTGGTCAAAACCATCGAAGCGACGCGCACTGATGTACTTTTAGTTAAAAGTTGGCAGGACATTTCGGTAAGAAAACGAATGGAAAATAAAATCAAAAAAAAATTTCTGACTTTTCAAAAAAAGAATTTAAAATGTATGTTTTCGAAAAACTACTTCTGAAACGACTACTGCCATTAACTGATCATATAATTCCTAATCATCAGTTTGGTTTCCGTTCTAACCATTCTACAATTCACCAACTGCATAGAGTGGTGGATTATGTTGCTGAAGCTCTCGAACGTAAAGAGTATGCCGCGGGTGTTTTTCTCGATATAAGCCAAGCCTTTGATCAGGTTTGGCACAGAGGCCTGCTCGCTAAATTGAAAGTTCTTCCTTCCCATTATTAATTAGTAATTCAGTCCTTTTTGATGGAACGTTTCTTCTATGTCTCTGAAAAAAATGCTGATTCTCATTACTGCCCACTACTAGCTGGAGTACCTCAGGGATCTATCTTGGCACCACTTTTATATTCTATTTACACTTCTGATATACCATCCCATCCACATACACTTCTTGCTTCGTACCAAAAACCCCGCTCAAGTATCGTATGTCCTTCAACAGCATATTTCCCTCCTAGAATCATGGCTCACTAAATGGCGGATCAAAGTCAACACTACAAAAACGTCTCACGTTTTATTTACCCTGCGTAAACGTATCTGTCCTCCTTTGTTTCTTTATGACACTCAACTTCACACTTCTGAATCTGTTCGTTATCTAGGTTTATATCTAGATAAGAGGCTCACATGGAATGTACACGTAAATAAAACGAGAAAGGCACTCCAGGACAGGTTCAAACAGTTGTACAGACTTCTTTCACGCAAATCCAAGTTACCAACTACGTCCAAATTAACCATTTACAACTCCTACCTTCGACCAATATGGAGCTATGCCAGTCAGATTTACTGCTGTGCAAAACCATCGGTATTGGCAAAGATTCAGCGTTTCCAATCAAAGCTTTTACGGAGGATAGTTAACGTCCCATATTATGTAACCAATAGAACGCTACACTCAGACCTAAACGTACCCTACATAAATGACGTTTTCTTAAAACTATATACAAAATTTAGGAAGAAACTCGTGAACCACCATAACCCATTGATCTCAAATCTGGCTACGCAGACTCTCCCAAACAATCCAATAAGACGTCTGAAACGTCGATGGAGCCGGGACCTCATCTACTAACGTAGTACTGTAATTGACTATCCATTACAATGTTCTAAATGCTGCACTTAATGCTACACTTGTCTATTCACGTCGGAGTTCTGTCACTGGACTGTGTCTCCACTCACGTTTGTATACCATGTTAATTTTTCTCAAATTTTTGATATCACATTCACTGATTGCTTCTAACAGATTGTGAATTTCATAAATAGAAAAAAAAATAAAATACCATTTTCTTGTTTTAAAAAACCCGGCTTATCCGAAATCGGCTCACTCCTATTATTTCGGATTAGCGGGAGTTTACTGTACCTATTAGACAATGAAAGAAAGTTTAAAGGATAAAATAGGTGTAGTTTTTCTGCAGTTAACTCAATGAGTTTTGCGTCATCGTCTTTGGAAAAACTCATTTTCAACTTCCAGACGCATGCGACTACTGCAGGTGACTGGCTTCCAAAGCAGTCAATGCAGCTGACGCTTGCGATCTCTTGCGTCAGACGCATTAACGGAACCACTTCTTAAGAAATCCATTTGATGAGTAATTGCAGTGACGCATGCAGTAATCGCATGCGACGATCGCACAAACGAAATCGCACCTTTAGGAGGTGCATATTTACCGTTGACGTCTCCGTTGTCATGGCAACCCGCTCGCGCTGGAAGAGAAGTGGCGGCCAGCCGTTTAACTCTTCACTTAGGACAATTATTACGTATATTATGGCAATTACAAGCGCATTAAAACATTAGAAAGCGCTCTAAGCAGATGCAATCATTTTGTGTACTTTTTACACAACACTTTTTCATTTATTGTAAAACAAAAAATAAAACACAAATTATACTTATTTTGTGAGAGAAATAAATCTCGATACTACCCAGAAAATAGGTGAAGAAGCTCTTCACCTACTTAACCTGAATAGCCGCCGCTGTTCAAACTTTAATTCGAATAGGAATGATTTAAATTAATTCTTTGCCTCTCTGATCTTCATATTATTATACTATAATGGAAAAACATCTACGAAAACATTTAGGAATTCGAAAAAATACACAAAATGATGCCACATTGTTATTGGCTGTCACATTCCTAGTCGTATTGGTTTATAACCAGTGAAAATGTCGGGGGAAGAGGTTACTGTTATATATATTGAAAGTGTAATAATGTCAAAGGGACAAATATGTTTCGACATTAATGTTTTGACAATAGCTTTTGTATGGATTGTTTCTTTATTAATAGTAGTAGGTTCTTTTAATTTAATTGTTGTTTCTCGAAACGAGTAGATAAAGGTAGAGAATACCACGCTTTCCGTGGTCTGTTTCTTGCAGTTCATATACGATACCAATGAGGTGAGCATGGAAATGTTAATTTTTTAGTAGCCCTGGAAGTAAATATACTGAAATTCCAACCTAAGAAGATGACTTCCTGAGCGATTTTCTATAACAAAGAATCAAACATTCCTTTACACCCTCCAAAACTTCCACAGTTATCACTGATGAGCGACCTGTGCATTTGCGATCTAGTACACTCCAAATGTCACGAAATTAAAAAAAATGAAAGATTGACAACTTATTCGGAACAGTAGAGTTGGAAAATGCTTACTAAAACTTGCCTTTTACTCGTTTGTAAGGTTTATAAGAGAAATAAGTCTCAAGAATAATTACACATTCGTCTTTGTAAAACGACATCATTGACACAATATAGACGAACGGATGTTGGAATATAACTGGTGCACAAGAATGACATTTTTATTATTATAAAATGATAAACTTGAATACAATGTTGTCAACCGACATCTTATGAGACATCAAATTTAACTATCTGTTACTTTAACTTGCTTTATGTTACGGTTTCATCCTTTTCGAAACGCGCTATTATAAATTTAAATGAAAGCTTTTTGGTTTAAATTTTATGAGATCCCAAAGGAATCTAAAAACGTTATAATACTATATCTTGGGAAATTGATATTTCGAACCACGTGAAAATACCGGAAAAGAAGTTTGCGATCAAACTGCATCAGCAAACTAAAAGAGAACTCTTACAGATTATACTCGTACAATCAACGACAGAACCTAACAAAAGTTACTCCACTATTTTCCTCACATTCTTTACGCAGTTAACTATAGTTTCTTTTCTGAATAAAATTAAAACATTTTTTTAAACTCAAATCCGTTTGGAAATTCTTTAGAGGTTTTAAATTTTATTATATTATTTATACTTTCATTAAAAGTATAAATGCTATAAAAACACAGTAGCTTCGGTGTTATTTTCAAATATCATGTCTTTTTTGTAACCTTGGCCGAAATTACATTAATAACATAAGCCTAAACTAGAAATTTGTAATTCTAAATTTTGTTATTTAAAAATTTTTTATTAGTACCTAGGAGTTCGAAATATTGAGATTTTGATGTTTAAACAAACCATTATAATTACAATGAAGTCGGTTAGAAAAGTGTGAAGATTATTTAATCAAAATTGAACTGATTTATGCAAAAAGCAATATTTCATTTTTATCACGTAAAAGAGACATATTGTTGTAAAAACCAACAAAATTGTAGGCTTCTGTAGGAATTAATTTGTGAATAATAGAGAGACGACTGGTTGTGGTTTATCGGCAAAACATGCATTTGAATTTTTCTTTTAAAACGAATATGAAAAAAGCCAATAAACAAATTATATACAAATAAATAAAAGATACGTTCTCAGCGACAATAAAAAATATTAAGTTTTAAATTTTTTTGGTACGTAGCTGTAAATATATATTAAAAGTTTTAAGTCTAAATCCTGAATAGTTTTTTAATGATTTCCATAGATTTTCATATTGTGACAATATGGATTAATGTTAGTCGGATATTTTGTTTATTTTGTGTTACAGGTGTGGTTTATTACCTGCCGGCACAATTGTTAATTCTTCTATAAGAGGTAGAATTCTATTGTATCCTTTGTGTTCTTTACATTGTTCTTAATTTTTATATATTTTTAGTTTATTCTACTTTTGTATTTCTTTATGTCTTCTTATTATTTGTTTCTAGATTTCATGAGAATTCTTTTACTTCTTTGTGTTTCTTTTTTTGGAATCTATTTTGCAAGTATATAAATACAGCTGCTCTTTTTGGCAAGTTTAATTTTGTTTGGACAATGTGAAGAAATATACGATAGAGAGTTCAGTATATGCTAAAATTTCAAATTTCCGGCTTTGTTCCCAATCGGTTAGTAATAAATTCATTTTTTCTTCTTTGCGCTGTGGTTGGCTTCTTTATTTGTTCCTTTCCAAAACTGTTTCCTTGTGTAGTTTATAAAATGTCATGAACTTTCCATTAAACAATAATTCTTTTATGTATATTTCAATCAATCATACCGTTTAGATGTATTTTCCCATTTTGATGGGGCTCAACTCTTGTACCAAGCTGTACTCGAATTTAGAATGTACGAGGTGTGGCTATTAAATAACGAGACTGACGTTGTAAAAAATTTTATTTTAATTTTATACATAATCACTTATTGACACCTTCAATATACACTCCTTCTCTATCCCTAAAACGCTCCATTAGAATTTTTCATGGTTGAAAACAGTGCTGGAAGTCATCTTCTGTCAGCTCCTTCAGGACACGTGCTGCTAAAAAATGTTTGAAATGAAGCTCGCAAAAATGTTTGTACTGACACTTAGTACACGATTGAAAATGACCCATTTTTTTGGAAACTATAATAACATGTGATGAAACGTGGTTTTTTACTTACGATTTGGAAACGAAGCGCCAATCCATGCACTGGAAGAGCCAAACTTCACCGAGAGCCAAAAAAGCTCGAATAAGCAAGTCAAAATTTAAAGCAATCATGATTGTTCTTTTTGATATCCATGGGATTGTGTACCTTCACTGGGTTCCTGAAGATCAAACAATTAATCAACATTACTACCTTGAGGTACTTTCTAAACTACGTCAAAGAGTAAGGAAAAAACGCCCCGAAATGTGGAAGGACAAATCATGGGTTCTCAACCAAGACAATGCGCCAACTCATTCCGCGTTATCTGTCAAGAGGTTCCTAGCCAAGTACAGCTTCTCAGTGTTAGAATATCCACCTTATTCATTAGATCTTGCACCATGTGACTTCTACCTGTTCCCTATGAAATCTGAATTTAATGGGACAATATTTGAGTCAGTGGAAGCTGTAAAACAGAAAGCGGCACGTGTCCTGAAAGAGCTGACAGAAGATGACTTCCAGCACTGTTTCCAACAATGGAAAATTCGCATAGAGCGTTGCAGGGATAGAGAAGGAGTGTATATTGAAGGTGACAATAAGCGATTATATATAAAATACAAATAAAATATTTACAACGTCAGTCTCGTTATTTAATAGCCACACCTCGTAGGCCTATATTCAAACAATCAGTGTATTCACTTTGTTTTATATGTGCTATATTGCTGCAAATTTCAAATTTCTAATAAATGTAAGTAAATTTTATATGCAATATCTGTTTACTACATCTGTTTACCATAATGAACAGTTCAATGAATCGTAAAACTTCTGTCTTCCACACAACTAGCCTCTTCGTCTTCGACATGAAAATAGTCATTTTCATCACTACCGTATCAATTCAACTGCATCGCTACATTAAGTTGTTACTCCAGAATTCAATATCTTCCAGATCATCTGAATGCTTCTTTCAAAGTAAATAGAATACACATTAAAAATGTAATTACTCATATTTACTGATTACAATTCCATTGTTACATTAAACTATGCAGTGAAATGAATGACGTGGCCACTTGTAATGACGGGATGTTTAAATTGTTTAGAAAAGAAATGATATGAATTATCTAAGGGGAAACTGTACTTTGTATTTCACCAATGTTAAATCTGCTATTTTTAGGTACGTTTTTCATAGGATTGGTGAAAAATACGAAAATGAAAATTTACACACTTATTGTTGTAGGGTTGTTTTAGCTAATGGCATTTTTTCAATTTAATCTGTTGGACCGTAAAGTTTTTAAAAGAATAACAAATAACATAAAAGTTTTAAAAATTTTTTCTACGTTTTTTTGGATATTAATAATTTTTTAAGTACCCGAGGAAGTAAAAACAATGTCGGTGAATGTGCATGTACATGATGATTAACTGGTAAATTTTTAGCCTGGTAGGTTAAATGTTTTCTGAGAAAAACGTACTTAAGTGTTATAAATCTAAATTTACGGGAAAAGGCACAAATGAAAGACAAAATTTACACAAACATGTTTAATTTCACTTCAACAGTTGGTTAGAAAGCTGCACCAACAACGGAGAATATTAAAAATAGTGAAGCTGATATTTAAAAAAAAACTTAAATTCTTTTTGCACTAAAACGAGCAATATAAAAATATGAAAAATATTTGTCGTTGGCGACATTTTAATTTTTTTAGGATAAACCTGATAAAAATTTGAATTTTTTTCAATAAACTAATTTTTTTGTCGTAATTTAATTTTTTTGTGGTAGATCTAGGTCTAAACTATTGAAAAACATTAAAAACCGACAATCAAAATTTTCAGTCAAACCATCATACAGTCTCCCCTTAAATTAGTCATGTCTTATTTAATGCTTAAAGCGTGGCCTAAAGTTTTTTACAAGAGGATTTTGCTATTCTTTATATGACACCATCGTGAGAAATTTAATAAAGCGACATGACGAAGGTAATCATGAAATTTACACTTGAATATCTTTTACATAACATTAGTTCCTTCACAGATTTTCTCCGTTTTGTAATTCTAAACGTTTTAATACGAAATTAAAAAGACGAACGCTGGAAAGAAAATTTAAATTTTCGTAACAAGATATTAAAGCATAATATTAAACTGAAATTGTATGGTTGAAGAAATAATTAAATTATGAAAGATAGGTTTCAATTTAATAGATCGTGCTAGTCCGTGTACTTCAAAAGTAAAGAAAATTGTTTGTACCAGTAATCAATTTAGTACATTAAAATTAGTTACGAAATTCATTACTTGAGAGATAATGCATAGAATGACTTTGTTGGAGACGAGAAAATGAAAAAGACAAAATTAAAAAGTGGTGTCTAATTTGATTTAAATCTGCTTTAAAGGAATTACTAGAGCATCACTATTATGGTTATGTAACCGCAATTTGATATTTTTATTTCCCTAAAAGAAATAATAATTTGTAATTAAAATTACTTTGAACAATCGAATACGAGGTGTGGCTATTAAATAACGAGACTGACGTAAAAAATTTATTTTAATTTTATACATAATCACTTATTGTCACCTTCAATACACTCCTTATCAAACCCTACAACGCTCCATGCGAATTTTCCATTGTTGGAAACAGTGCTGGAAGTCATCTTCTGTCAGTTTCTTCAGGACACGTGCCGCTTTCTCTTTTACAGCTTTCACAGACTGAAATCTTGTCCCTTTTAATGCAGATTTCACCTTAGGGAACAGGTAGAAGATAATAACACGTGATGAAACGTGGTTTTTTACTTATGATCCGGAAACTAAGCGCCAATCCATGCACTGGAAGAGCCAAACTTCACCGAGAGCCAAAAAAGCTCGAATGAGCAAGTCAAAATTTAAAGAAATGATGATTGTTTTTTTTATGTCCAAGGGATTGTGTACCTTCACTGGGTTCCTGAAGGTCAAACAATTAATCAATATTACTACCTTGAGGTACTTTCTAAACTACGTCAAAGAGTAAGGAAAAAACGCCACAAAATGTGGAAGGACAAATCATAGGTTCTCAACCAAGACAATGCGCCAACTCATTCCGCGTTATCTGTCAAGAGGTTCCCAGCCAAGTACAGGTTCTCAGTGTTAGAATATCCACCTTATTCATTAGATCTTGCACCATGTGACTTCTACCTGTTCCCTATGAAATCTGAATTAAAAGGGACACGATTTGAGTCTGTGGAAGCTGTAAAAGAGAAACCGGCACATGTCCTGAAGGAGCTGACAGAAGATGACTTCCAGCACTGTTTCCAACAATGGAAAATTCGCATGGAGCGTTGTAGGGATAGAGAAGGAGTGTATATTGAAGTTGACAATAAGTGATTATGTATAAAATAAAAATAAAATATGTTACAACGTCAGTCTCGTCATTTAATTGCCACACCTCGTATATCGTGAACTTAACCTAAAGTAAGATTTAATTATACAGCCAAACTATAATTATTGAGAAATGCATCGGTAAATCACTTTACGATTTACGTAATGAAAACTATCATGAACCAACTTTTTGCATCCTCTTTTAGATATTGGCTTCCCCATCGTTATCCATTCGTTCTTATTTTCTTATTTCTCCATTAACTCTCTTGATATAATCGGCCTAGTGTAAAAGATGTTTCCTTCTGCATAACTTGTCTGCTGTCGGTTTCCATTCAAGCACTTTTGTCATCCATTTCTCATCCGCCATGAGGGCCATATGTTCTTCCCTAATCCTCTTCAACAATCTGATTTGTGTAAGAACTTTGCGGAAACTTTTTCTTCAATATAGCTAATATGATTTTCGTTGCTAATATGATTCCGCAATGACACGCCAAGCGTCGATATTTCCATTTTTATGGGTTATCCTAAATTTTTTAGCAGATGTGCTGGTCAAGGTTAATCCTTTAGCGCCATAGATCATAACCGTCATTGTGAAATTTATATTGTTTGAAAACAACCTTTCTTCACTGTACTTCTACCTGAACAACTAATACCAACTTCAATGTTTAAATTATTGTTATTGCAGTAAAAGTAACTTGTGGGTCTCACCGTTAATTTGAAAGAAATCGTCTAAATAAATATTTAACATATTTGAGCAGGTTCTGCCTCGCTATTTCAAACTGTACTAAAACAGAACATTGATCTGCCCTCCGTCTAGGGATCCACGTTTCTCCACTGGCGTACCTGGATGCTAGGAGATATAAAAGTATGTTAGTTTAATGTCCTACTTTACCTAATCTAATAACGGTGGGTTGGAGAAAATAACATTAGCCAACCTAAAACTAAATTAATTAGAACCTAAATTAGCTAACTTAAACTGTCTGGAACTTCCGGAAAGTAGGATCTTACTCTACGATCGTGTGGGGACAAAAGTGAACATAATTCAGAGAAATTCAGCTGTTGTATGAGACAAACGTTTGGACCATTTTTACCTTAAAAATGTAGCAGTCAGTATTCTGTTACATCTGACTATAAAATAGTATTAAAAAAATATAAATTTTTTCGAAGTCATAGTTAAAACGTAATACATTTAAGTTCAAATAAAAACAATTTATTTAATTTTATTTAAAAGTATAAAACTATTATATAAAACAACTTTTTTTTTAAATTTAAATTTTGGCCTTCGGGCCAGCCCAGTCAGTCAGCTGGTAGAAAGTCGCTATTTTTTGTTAAGTAACACCGGTTGGGAAAGTGACTTTGTATGGTGACCAGTTGACAGCTATCCATGAACAAACTCTACTGGGGGTTCCTGTTCAAACTCATGTCTAATTCACGTTAAAAAAAATGCAGCAAAAAGCAGCAATCAAATTACGTAGTTGTCAACAATGTACAGTTCCTGATAACAAAATAATAAAAGCCAAAAAAAAGAAAAAATATTAAATTTTGAAATGTTGTAGCAGGAAATATTAGGCTATATTTATTTAACAGCTGTTTGCTTTGTCGGTTGGGAGAGCCCGTACCAGTAAGTTCAAAATTCAGTGCTGCAATTATAATACCGCCATATTGGATTTTAATCAACGAGAAGAAAGGCAGTAAATTGTAAGAGAATTGAATTTTAAATCAACGAGAAGAAAGACGGTAAATTATAAGACAAATAGTTCATCAAACATTTGGTGAGAACAATCTGTAACAATAATATTAAAATCATTATATATTTTCAAAATTTAAAGTCAATATATTTTATTAAGAGTTAGTTAAACAATATGTTTAAATAAAACCGTTCTTATATTATAAACATACCGCTACATGATGAAGGTTTGAGAACACAATGAACTTCTTTGGCTTTAAGTGCTAGGGGCTTCCAGCTCACCACACAGTAGGTAACCTAATCGAATTTAACACTTAACTTATATTTTTTAAGTTTTGATATCAAGAACTAGTTTTCTTCATTTTCCTCATATTCGAAAATCAAGTTTTATTTCGACTGATGTAGGTACAACTGGTAAAGCTTTTCTTCTTAGGAAAATGAAACTCACATCGAGAAATCGGCTAGCAAATGCAAGTAGAATAGAAGAAACATAAAAATTTGAACGGAAATATTGAACTTTGGAAAATTATTCTTTGAAATATTAAAATTTTTCAACAATTTTATTCTATGAAACGTGAGCAAGCTAAATTTTATATTAAAACTTCATTTTAGATATTCAGAACTATGTTAAAAAATAATGTATTCACAATTTAAAGGCATCTTCGTTTCGTTTTATTAAGCCAGTACTATTTACAATATCCCTGAGCGAAAATAAATTTTAAGTTTGATATGTTTTATTAAAAATTTATGTGTTCGATAAGTTCAACTTCTCTTTTTATTTTTTATTAAAATCTATTTGTTTCATATCTTTACCATCACATATTCATGAAGTTAATAAAAACTTAAAAAAAATTATTACATTCTGTATAAATTATTTAAATGCATTAAATTCTTTATCATAGAAATGTAATCATTCAATTCGTTTGAGTTAACTAATCGCAATCATTTTAATATTACTTTTTCTACAGTACAAATTTAGGCGTTCTGTTTGGTACATTTACTTAAAACTTTTTTCTTTATGTAGTCATATACCTAGATTTGTCGATTCGAGTTCGTATTTACTGTGCTAGTAAGTCCGTAATTATCCGGTTCATTTCCCTCAATCTACTGCTTAACGTTCACGAACTTTTCTTAGAGATCTTTTATTGTATAAAATCGTTTTTTTTACTCAGTTTCCGTTTCACATTTACCTTCTCATTTGTTTGTTTTCAATTGGTTCTTAGAAATTCTTTTTATATATTTTTTTAGAACTTATATAATAGAATACCTTTATTTCAGTTCTCAAATTAAGTACAATACGTTGTTATTTTTACAATTATGAGTTTGTTTTGTATAAATTAATTCTGAATTTTAATTTCAACCATGCTTACAAAATAAAAACGCCAAATAAACCTAAATTTAGAAAGGCATTCACCAAAGTAGTTTGCGGCAACGTAAACTGATATTTTATATAAAAATTTTAACTGAATTAAAATTGAATTTTAATACACAAATTATAACTTTATCGTTACGATGCAAAAATTTTAAAATCTAGCTGAAGGGCAATATAAAAATATAGTTTCTTAATGAAAGTGCTAGCAAATTTTAAAGTTTTTTACAAGGTATCTACTGCTGTCTGACTTCTCTTAACTACATCCTCCATTCCTTCCTTTCTCGCTATCTCTATGACTTGAGCCTCCCTCCTCCATAGCCGTATATAGTCCATCCCTCCATGATCTTCATGGACTGGCTTTCCTTTTTCTTCCTTTTGGGCTACATTCCGTAACCTTATTTATCCATCTGGTCTCTGCTGTACTGACAAACCCATACCATAGCAACGCTTTTCCTCGTACATTCTATAACATATTTTTCTTGCACTTGTATCGTTCCATTCCTTATATTCTTCCTTGTATCCTTCCTTGTATTCCTTGTATCTTTTATTTACTTATTTTATAACTGATCTACTCTCATTAAACATTAGCATCTACACCAGTATGCCATTTCTGTTGCAATAATTGGTGACAATTTTTAAAATTGTCATCTATCATTTTCCTTTCTCCGTTCATCCGTCACACCCAGGTGTCAAAAATTATAAGCGATAACAACAAACGGTTTTCGGATTCGTAATTTACACAAAACGTTAGTGGACCTAAGTCAAATTTTAAGTTCCGGTTTTGACCAAAAGTGGCCCAAAACCGGAAATTACGAAATCAGTCAGAAACTACAAGAGATAGCCACAAGTAGCTTTCGGATTCGTAATCTACACAAAAAGTTAGTAGAAATAAATTGGGTTTGAAGTTTCGGGTTTGACCGTAAGTGGCCCAAAACCGGAAGTCAAGAAATCAAAATCGGAAAAAAATGGTGTCATTCGATTCCTCTTAAAGCGTAGATACAGAAATCACTAATGGTTTTTACCATAAGTTAAAGAATAGCCTTAGTAAAAATTATCAACAGCCATGAAAGGATCGTCTCATGAAAAGTTTTTTTACGTCTGCTCTTCTTGTTTATGATCAATAAATAAATTATACATTTGCAGATAAGAGATAATTTTCCTTTCTATGGGATTGGTGTCTAGTGATACTGGTATGGATAATTTAGCGAGGACCATCCGAGTGAAATACGAATGGAAATGTCGTTTCTGATTGGTTCAACTGTGATGTGAATGAGCCAACATTCAAGCACTTGACTGATGAATAATTCATTAATAGAATGAAAGGGACTGTTGTAGATGAGAAAGACAGAGGAGAAGAAAGACCATCATTACACAGAAAGACCATCGATGGGTGATAAACTAATACTACATAGATTCAAATAAAAAACAATCATTTGACCTGAAATAAAGTTGATGCAATTAACGGTTTTTATTAAAAAAAGTTTACAAAAGGTGTCTTCAATTATAAATGAAACAAGGTACTTTTTTACTTTTACGGCCTCATTGGACCACTTGAATCAAATTTAGAAATCCTTCTTGGTTTGGTTTTAGGATTCTTACGCTTTTCCCAAAATTTTTTCATATTTTGTGATCTGGTCTGTCTGATTTTATCTGTACAAATCATTGACGATGGAGCTCGAGGTTTTTTCGACGAATCTGTGTCTTTAAGCAACTTAATCTGTTCAGATATTTCTTAAAGATCTTGTTCTGCAATTTTAAGTTCTTGCATATCTTGCTTTACTTCGGCCAACCACCTTGGAGGATTTTTCCACGAGTTAATTGTAGAAATGAGTTGTTTAGTTACTCGATTGTTTACGGTATTCTAAGTAAATGCCCGAAGAAAGAAATATGTTTCTTCCGCATGATGTCAGTAATTGGCTCGATTTCATGGAAGAGTTCAAAATAATTAGACATTAAGATCCAGATATCGTTGAGTTTCCATTTTTTGTTTATGCAAGTCCTAAGGATTCTTCTTTCTATTCCAAGAATTTCTCTCATTCTCGTTTTAGTTTTGAAATTAGAAATAGTTTCGCAGCAATAAGTAGCTTCGGGTTGTACTACCGCTTTAGTTCAGATTTGATAGGTTTTTCTTGTTGTATAAATGTTCTTGGCAAATTTCTAGGCTTTTGCTATTTTGTTGGTTCTAATTTTCCAGGTCGGTTTCTCATTTCCGTTGTAAGTTATTGTCTCTCCAAGATATTTAAACTCTTCAAGGTATTTATATTAAGAATAAACCTTTTCTACGACTTCCCTTCTGTATTAATGGATTATCCGCAAATTTCATTATCAACAAATACCGCGTCAGCTTTTACCTCGGATAATTAAGAGTTTACTGTAATGTCGTGATAACTAGAGATTTTGATAACTGAAGAAAAACGTGGTTTATTAAGATAATACAAAATTTTATTCAAAATATACAAATCTATAAATAGTAGACACATTTAAAATAGCGTAATTTAAACAACTTAAATCATTTCTGTTTTCGTGAAATGAAACTAAAAGATTGCAATTAAAAGAAATAGTACTAATTACGTAATTAGTAAAAAAAATTGAAGGGAAAACGTGTAATAGATATTTAAGAATTTTCCATTTACTTTCACAAAGTACTACATGAATCCATTACGTGGAACAAAATTCGTTTGAAAATACAGCCGCGTAGTAAACGCTGAAAATAATACTCTCTTGTTATTTTTTTCTAAAAAAACCTCACAGAAATGTCTTTTAAGAATATTGCTGGATAATGTTTAGACGCTTAAAATCATCCTCTAATTAAGAAATGAGAATGGGTTTTAATGAATCCTTTCCTGACTGGAATAATGACGCTTTTGTAAACTTGTTTTTCTGAAAAATATTTTTGCGTGTCGTTAGAAATACGCAAAGTAAAAGAAAACAGGAACCAGGGAAAATATTTATAATTTTCCTGAAAAATTAAACCTTTCAAACACTTTATCTACACAATTAAAGTTACAATTACATGCTTGAAAATATCTTAAACAGCCTATTATTTTATACTATTTCATAAGTTTTTATTAATCCTATTATTATTTTTCAAATTTATAGTTTACTAAATCCGTTGCAATAGTTAAAATATCTAAAATAAATTTCGTGATATTTGAAGTTTTCCCCTGACTTCGTTTACTGAGATAAAATTGATGATTTGGCTTTCTTATATTTTTGTTTTTGATTTTGATTGCGGTACTGTACACTGAGCTGTTAAATTTTTTAACTGTTAATTGTAATTTTTTAGCTGTTAAATTTAAAATCATTTAGCAGGTGGTGGGGAGTTTTACTGTCAGAAGAAGTAACCAGTAGTACATTTTCCGATTAGGACAATGGGCGCTGTCCGTTATTCGGACCAAGAGGTCTCAGCTCCATTTTTTAGCTTTAGACTTCATACAGTTGGTTGGGATCGTTATCTAGTCAACACGAAATTCAATGTAGAAGGATACGGTTAGTTTCTTTACTGTCGGAAGTTTGAAATCATCATAGAAAATTTTATTGCTTACATAATAATGAGCGCCAGAAGCAAGTATTAAGCGTTTTGAATGTATCGACTTTAAGTTACTACTTGCCGCTGTTCCAAAAAGCTGGGCACCATAAATCCAGATTAGTCGCATAAAGAATTTGTTATTAACATTTTGGAACGGAGGTTCAATTTTGATCGAAGGTTAATTAAGCCGAAGAGTAACTTTTAATTAAGAAGTAGAAACTATTATTCGAAAATTCTTTTTATTTAATTTTAATTCAAACAGAAGAAACCGAATTAGCCACACTAACATTTTTCATTTGAGGCTAAGCCATGTATGACAATTTTTTAAAGAGTTGCCCCGTTTTTGTGTTTACACCCATAGCCGTGCACTAAAAGAATAAAAAAATCAACCGTAGATCGTCTAACTAAAACTATCAGTGAATTAGAGTAAGCTACCATTGCCTTTTTCACTGGGTTAAAAGTAGGGAATGCTGACGAATATGCTACGCATCCAGAAAAGCCTTCACTTTACG
Organism: Catonia carolina; assembly: GCA_035578175.1. NCBI lineage: Eukaryota > Metazoa > Arthropoda > Insecta > Hemiptera > Achilidae > Catonia > Catonia carolina. The sequence continues at coordinate 41,088,949 of JAQMRL010000001.1, forward strand.
ACCCTGTAGATGACGTCTTCATCTTATTAATTACAGAGTCTGGCTGCATAATGAAATCCACTAGTTTCAAAGGAGATAACTCTGATTAGTTTCTACTACTTTACTTCTACTCTTGTTCTATACTTCTATACTTCTTAACTTCTATGTTCTACGAATAGCATACTACGAGAGTATAACTACAAGTATATTGTATCAATAAGCTTAAATAAATTCTTGAAATGAACAAACGACATGAAAATAAATAGCAAAATATTTAAAAATATTTCCCAATGGATAACTCAAAGATTACACACGATAAAAGGAAATTAATAAAAATACAAGAAAAAAATTTAAGATACATTAATGAGTACAATAAGAACTAAGTAATAATCTAGACTATTTTTACATTAAAACAAAACAATGTGATAGAAAAAACTAAATGTCTGTAAATATTACATAAAACAATGTAAGAACAAGAATTGGCACTGGTAAATTTGAACAAGGTAAAATCAACAACATTTAACTAAATTAAACAAAATACAAAGGCCTAAATGACGTGAAAACAAATAAAGAACTTCCTTTAGAGAAAATGTCCCATTGGAAAGAATGAACACAAAAACTAAAATGAATGAAATATAAGAAGAAACAACAGAGCCAACAGAAGGGAAATTTGACAATAACTGAAAATAACAAGAATTTGTTTGTTAGGTCATCAGCCGAAAGGCTGATTTGAACCTCTAGAGGCTTTACTAAATAAAACGAAGAGTGAGGTGGTTTACAATTGCCTTCCTCACTAAGCGGAAAAGTATGCTTATCAGCATGCCAGACCCTCTGAAAAGCATCTACTTTCCACCCTGCTAATGTTGTCTCAACTTTATTCTCCACAGGACCTGGCTGTATAATGATGAAATTCATTACTCTCAGAGGAGATAACTCTGGCTAGTTTACACTTCTACCTCTTCTGTTCTTAAATGCTTCCAGTCATATAATTGGCTGACCATGTGATGAGAAACAAGAATCAAGGATCGTTAAATTCAAACAAAAACAGTGAGATAAAAATAAAAAAATATTTGTAAATATATGGAAAAAATAATAACATGAATACGACAGTAATTGATGTTTTAAAATATGAACAAGGAAAAATGTAATTAATTTCAAAAGTTAAAAAAAAATGTAAATATTGACAAAATCCTTGCAGAAATTAAACTAAAAAGTCGGTTTTTTAAAGTAGGTATACTGTTTAATTACTATTTCATAGTGTTTGGGAAACATTCAAAGTCAGAAACAACATAGTCAGTAAACATTTGTCTTAAATTTAACTATAAATTCTGTATCTACAATTCCGTGGTCTGAGAAACAAAATCTTGATAATTTCTTGGCAGCGAAGAGTTAAAACTTTTGATGCACTTTTTTTTAAAATGAACCAAGTTGCTATAATAAGAAAAATAAATACTTAATCGTTTTGAACTTAGGAGTAATTATGTCAAAAACATGAGTGCATTTGACTAGGTTTTATAATTAATTTCCTGGTATTAAAAAACGATGTATTATTTTGATGAGTATTCAAACTTTTAGTATTTATCTTTCCATAACATAATTTAAGCATTAAAGCGTTTATAACTTTGAAAAAAACTATAAACTGACAGAAACAATTCGTAAATTATTATTTTAATTAACTATCTGAAAAAGTATATTCTTTGATAGTCTATAGGTAGTTCAAAAATAAATAATTTTATAACAAAACTAGCACACCCCGCGTGGCTTCGCACGCGAAACATGTGTAGGCCTAATCAATTTAAAAAAAAATTAAATATGTAACAGAAATTGTGTTACTGTTAGATCGACTATATAATCCATCCTACACTCACACAACGTTTTAATAATTTCCCCGGCGTACGTCTCTCAACGTCATCAAACCCCCTCACTACTTCAACTGCAATACGTACTCACATGTACACACACACACATACACAAATACATATTTATGAAAATCTTCATTAGGGCCCTTAGGGTTATCATTTTTGAAAATTAAAAAATAAAACATTGCTGTGAATATAAATATGAATATGTTGTCAAAATTTCATGAAAATCTGTTCAGTAGTTTTGGAAATTAGTCTGAACAAACAAAAACTTTTTTCTTTATAATATTAGTATAGATTAGAGTAATAAATTATAGAGTTCATTATCAAAAACGTTTTACCGAAAAATATTGCAATATTGTATAGTGATATTCTAGAAATGGCTAAGAGTATAAATTGTTTATTGTAAGAAATTGTGTATTCTATGAAGTGTTGTGTATTGAATAAGGATAATAAATTGCGATGAACAAGTTATTTTGAATAGGAATTCTCGAAAATCGAAATTAGTAGAAACGTTTGTTTTTATTTTGATTCCTACAATGTTCCAATAAAACGGAGAAAATGTTCAAAAGGTCTCGATTAACTATTAGATCGCAGATATAAAAACAATTAGCGTCTTTATAGAGAATTAGTCAGTAAACTAACGGGGTAACGAGTAAAGATAAATACTGTTGTTCAGTCAGTGTAAAAAGATCTGGAAAAAATACAAAACTGGCAGAATAAATGGTGTATGACACAAAAAGCAGTCATGTAACATTTACATTAAGGAAAGACACATGATCACCAGTTCACCTAAACAACACACAGGCATCTAAACAAACTCCACTAGATACTTTGATATACATCTTGAAGAACGACTGATTTTGAAAACACACATACAGAACAAAAGGAAACAGCTGAACACGACATTGAAACAGTTTTATTGCATACTTGGTAAAAGTTCAGCACTTAATCTTAGCAACAAACTTTTAATTTACAAATCAATTTTTAAACCAATTTGGACGCATGGAATTCAATTAAGGGGCTCAGCAAACCAGTCCAACATTGAAATCCTGGAAAGGTTCTAGACGAAATTATTCAGGGCAATCATATAATCATCTTGGTACATAACGAAAACATATTATACAAACATTATTATTTGCTCTTTTCTCACACACAAGGACACTACCAGCTCTCTTCCAAGAACTAACCTCTTTTGTTTACGATTGAAGGGACATTGCTCACATAAGTCAATAAAGACGAGATGTCCAAAGGTAGGCCTAAGTTCAAATAGACAGTAACTTGACTACTGGTACATAAAACAATTTAAATCGACAGTACTGGCACGGAAGTGGTTTCGTTCTCACAAAAAAAAACAAATAAAAACCAGTAAGACACAACTTAGAGGGTCAAAGAAGTCTAACTTTTCATACATGCAAGACAAAAAAATATCGGGTGAAATTCTGACACGACTTTATCTTGACGATGTAAATAATGAATAATATGGACCTACATGTACCTACAGCTCAAGAAATCAACACATACAGTAATAAAATACCAAAGAAGACCGAATTAAACACAAATAACCTCGCCATCTCACTCTAGACAATTCAAACGACACTCGCCGGCTGAAACGAAGATATCCTACGACTTATTTTAAAACTGTAATACAAAACATAAATTAAATCCACGAATTTCCCCCATTGGGGGATTTTCTTCGATTATGTCATATAACAAAGAACTCATCTAGTAATTATTTTTCTTAAGAATAATAGATTGTAGATTTTGTTGTAATAAAAAAAATCAATTAAATTAAAAATAAGAAATTAAAATAGGAAAGTTTATTTTAAGTTAATTTTCTTATCAAAGAAATTTACAGTTTTCAAACTACAACATAATTATTATTATATTCATGTCAGAGCTATTTTTTAGTGCAATCAGCATTAAATTATAACCTGCATAATTAACCAACTACTTCCAACTTTATTTCCCGACTCTTTATTTAAATTCAATTTACAACTGTACCGTTTATAGTTGCATTTGCGAGAAAATTAGTACGGATTGGCGTACAGTTTACTTTTGTTATAAACAATACAACTACTAAAAATAGTTTTTAACAAAATTAATTTGCAATACTCTAATTTAACAGAAAATATATATCAAACAATTAACCTTAATTATAGCTAATTATATGTAAACTAATTACCCGTAAAATTTATGGACAATCAACTTATTATCTGTTTTAAACTTATTATCTTTATATAAAAGGATTATGTGTTTTTATTCAAACTAATTAACAGTATTATAACATTACGTATATTTCATATTGTGATACTTATTGCTAAGGTCCGTTTCGGGATCTAGGTAATTAAATAATTATTACACTAAGGTTTACAATTTCAAATATTTATTACACTAAAAGATTACAAAATAAATAATAAACTAATTAAAATGACTTATTACAATAAATAACTCAATAATTTACTTAAAATAAATAATAAACAATAAATAACTTAATAATTTACTTAGCACTACTTACAATCACCTTTATAATACACAAACATACAAAACATAGGAACTGAATTCACAAAAACTGCACATTAATTTTACACATTACACACACAAAGACAGTATAACAATCGTTGACCAACACAATGCTCGGAATTGTTAACCTGCTGAAATAACGCCCCGATAATCACTCGTCGAAGATCAAACGAATACTGACTGCTGATCGCACTCGGGGGTCTCTTTTATAGTGAATCAAAAGAACCTTCCCGAAGAACACCGAACAAATAGTAAGGTACAAAAAAACCCCTTCATTAATGAGTGCTAGAAAAATCTATTGTAAACAAGTCAACTATTGTAAATAGAAAACGTAAACAACCTCATAAACAACTTCATAAATAGCTGTACACAATACCCTTTTATAATAGGCGTACTTTTATTGTTACTATTGTGTTATTGTTCCCTTTGTTCTATTATCTCTTTCACTCTATTATCTACTCTGTACTATTTCATGAAAACACTAGAACCTTCGCGAACGATCCTTTTCGATTTTGTCACAATATTATATAATAATAAAATATGTAGTGGTTGTTCTACACCATAAAACGTTTATCGCAACCCAAAACTCCGTTCATTCTAATTGAACAAGTTCTCGTCCCTTAAACCCCAATCTTTGATAACACTATTACCCACTCAATCTGGATTGTCCTTGCTTTCTCCGTCCAGCAGGAACCTGTAGCCGAATCTTCTACTGCAATCCGCCTCCATTCTTTGCAGAACACCATACCAGATAAGTTGGCCTTCAATATTATAGATTAATAAAATTTTTATTAACATAAATATTATTTAATTTATGTTAATTAAAGTGTCAACTTCTTTAAATGTTTTTCATTTTTAGCTGGAGTTTCGTGCGTAGTAGGGAAATTAATTACACATTAGTTTCCATTCAAAATTTATAAATCACACGAATCCAGAGATACGAACATTGTCTCACCCACACCTACTACAATATCCACAAATGGGATTTAAGAAAATGTTGAAATAAGGATCTTATACATAAAAGAGCAATGAAGGCTTGTCACTGAGTGATTTTCTTAGTGAAGACGAAAACATGATATTAAACACGTAGGCTACATCTTAAATACTATTGGTTGTATAAATATATAATTGTTCTTCTTACCACATGAAGACAATAAAACAAAAACAACATTTCTACGTAGATCCAACACAGTCAACTAACACTTCTTCAAAAACTTCCAAAAAAATTCCATAATTGTTATTCTGCTTTTAAATTTTGGTGGTAAAGTCAAAACTTTTGAGAAGAAATGGAAAAACTTTCAGTAAAAGAACGGGAGATTCGCTTCTTAGTACCACATGATATGCGATTATTACTGAAAATAGACAACAACATTCTATTGTGGATCCCAGACAGAGTAGGAGCAGTGATGCTGCAGGATAAGGAGAGCTGGAAGTTGGTCGCTCAGTTTTCGGAGAGAGTGATCGGGAGACTACAGAGGGAGGAGACATATGGAGATCAGCGGGATCGCCCTCTCCCACAGTGAATTAATCCTGTCCCGATCTTAGTAGGTAAGGTAGGCACACTAATATCCTGAGCTGGTGATGAAAGAGATAAATGAAAGTGAGAGAGTGAGTGTTGGTCAGTGACAGCGAGAAAGGAATTAGGCTACGGTTCCCTTCCACGCCCCGCTGACAGTATGTAAATTTTTTTTTAACCCGACATTTCCCTTATAGTATTATATAAACAGTTCCGAGGGAGGTGGAGGGTTGTTTGCTGATGTCGGATCAAGTGGCTAGGCGGCGGTTTTTGGTTGGTAAGGCGGTTGCGGCCTCCTTGGGGCTGGACGAGGACGCCTCGATTGAGTCCAACACTACTTCCCCCATCATGAGGGAGTGAAAATTAGTTTTTCTGGCCGCCTCGGATAAAAAAAATATAAAAACAACATTCTATTAATCTCTGCTAACATTTACTGAAATACCATTGCCTGGAGTACCATCTGAAGTTAAAGGAATTTTTAAAATTAACCGAAAATTAAAAATTATTCAATCTTAATATTACATAACGTCAGTTAATCTTTCCTCAATTACAAAGATTAGCAGGCCTTAACCAATTTGTCAGTAACCTAATTTAATTGTAATCTATAGCCTTGCAAATAAATAATTTTTATAAGTTACAAGGAAGTCTGTATATTATTTCATTATATCCAGATCTCGAACGAACCTAGGCTTAGGTGTTACAATATTATTGTAATAATCAGTCCACTAGCAACAGCTATTTCTGCACGGCTTACATCAAAAAAATGTAGGAGTAGTAATTAATTTTTTATTCATGTTCAATTAAAAACTGTTGTGGTGTAATAAATTTATATCGTCAGAGGTTTAGTACGTTCTGCCGTAAATTTATTTTTAATTAAACGCAAATGTAAATCAGTAACGTCACAAATAACGCTAGATACTATCAGTTTAACGTTAAAAGGAAGGGTTCACGGGAAAAATATTTTTGGCTTGAATGTTCAATATTAAAGGAGACTATCACTTGAATGTGTCAATATTTGAACCGTTCATCTCTGAACTATGTAGAATGAAATATCATCTCTTCTATAAAAACCAGCCCTGAAAGGGTTGTACAATATAATGGGTTTAGAAAAATATTTAGCGGGAAAATTGTGGATTGGTAGAAAAAACCTAGTATCTACATTAAATTCTTTCATCTCACCTTTACTACTTAAAGTTTAGCAGAATTTTGTTTGAAAATTTCTTCAATATATTTACGACGTAAGTTTATAATCAGCTTTCTAAATAAGAAACTTAATAAACAATTTATTAGATTAGAAAACTCTTGTAGAACAGTTACTGACTTTTTCATTAAATTTTTTCAACGATTCATCATCGTTATTTAATAAAGTAAAATAATTTATGATTTCGTATATTTTTAGTAAACTAAAAGTAAATAATAAAGTAATTTCTATCTATTTTTTATTGGTTTTACGTCTATAAAATTTATTACATTTACTTCTAATTTTATAAACACATATAAACAAATGTCAATCAAAATAAAACAAAAGAAAATCGGTTTCTAAATTAAATTTTAATTGAATCTGACTGGCTTTTAAAAAAATTAAATTTAGAATATTTTAGATATTATTTAGTTATTATTATATTATTAAAATATATTTTATGAAGTCTATCTCAGCTCATTATGAATTAATATTTTATAGTTTACCGGTTAATATTTTATACTTATCGTTTCTGAAGTCCGTCGCTCGCCTTAAGAGTTTCGTTCAATGTTCCGTTCATATTTTAATATAATTATTTCTCGCCGTAATTCAATTAAATAATGTTCTTTCGCTCAATTTTATTTCATAGGTCTATTTGTGACTTTATGCTATGAATTATATAACAATTATACTTTATATTTATTTAACACATTTTCATAAATCAAACCGCACACTAACACAACCTTTCTTTTCAAACTGCCCCGGTCAACAGCACACCAAATCAAATATGCATTAGCATATTAATTACTTTTTGTTTGATCATTTTTAAAACTTTCAAATAAAATATAAATTTGTGTTGTTAATATGTATTTTAAACTTATTTGATGATCTGCGTAGATATTTCTTTATTTTAAAATTTTAATAAATGTTTTTTTGTATTTTTTAAAGACTCTTTTGATTCATTTAAACATAAACACTTCCAGCATTAAATTAACAACTGATTTTTAACTATTAGCTGAGATTATTAAGTTATTTAATTTAATAATTTAGAAATAAGATGATAATTAGAATAAGCCAGTTTAATAAATTTACAAAAAAGTAAGAATTTAAATTATAAATGTTTACATTATTATCAGTAGCAGTCAGATTATAAACACTTGGTTGGCAAAACTGTATTAGGGTTATCACCTTGTACATTTTGTAATGCTACACGTCCGACTGTTTATCATTACTGCTAATACAGACGATAAGATGGGTTATAAATAAAGTGACTAATGAAAAAAAGCCAGAACTGACCGGGAATTGAACCCAGGACCCAGGACTTTTTAACCCAGAATTTTCTTTTGAAAATTTAAATAACAGAAAATTTAAATAAAACAAATTAATTTCAGGAAGACTCTCAAATAATCTTTAGAAAGGATACATTTAAATATCCAGTTAGCTTAGAATAAAGTTCTAATTTCTTCATAGTTTCAATAATTTTCAAACTAATAATAAAAGCTAAAACTGGTGGAATAAATAGCTCGTATGATCAGTGAGGCATAGGTAGAGAAAGCTTAAATTGAATTTCATGTTCAAATCATATGTTAGTTTAGCTTTTCTTTTAGTTGATGTTTCTCTCTCTCGGGTATTCCTTTGTGACCACAGTGATCCCCTCTTTAGGCAGTTTTTTCTCATCTTCAAGGAAAGTGTCTTCGTTTATTTACTGCGATGAAAATCATCTTACTTTAGAACTTTTCTTAACTTATCACTTTCGTATAAGGAAAACATAAGAAAGAAGAAAAATAAGACATGCGTAAATAAAAGCTTTTATCATGTTTCATAATCTTTTCTCAGAATTCTGAAATTAACCTTCATCTGTCTTAAGCTAAATGTGAAGGAAATACGTTTCGGATGCAGGTAGCTTCATTTAACTGTCTTTCAACAATCCTGGTAAGATAAGTTTAGGAAATCCCTTTTATTTTAAGAAGAGAAAGTTGAATATTTTGTTTTATTTTTAATTGGAAAACGATTTTGGTTTAATCAATGACCAAATATTTTAAAAGCTTTCTAGCTATATTCTTATCGTATGTACATCTGAAATTACGTAGGAGACCCTACGGTGTTCGTGCTTATTATTAGTCTGGTCACCGTTAATGGTCGCTCACGCAATCGGCGTAACTAACAGTTCAGACTGACTGTTACTTATTTTAAGTGATTGACTGCTGGACTTGCCCAAAATCCATTCTTCTTCCAATGCTTATCCACTAGTGCATGTCAGCGATCACTTACATCATATTCTCTCTGTTGCTTGCCATGTGTATAAGTTCTCCCACAGTTTTCAGTCTCGTCCATTGTTTGAAATTACGAAGTCACGACAAATTCTTCCTTCCAATTTCCCTCGATCTTTTCCTCTATTATCAGCTGTAGGAGTTGACACTCCTACAGATATGAGTCCTAGATATGCGGTTTTCCTGCGTTCGATGTGAGTCAGCAGTTCTCGGTCTCTTCCCACCAGCCTTACAACTTCTTCATTCGATTTCTTAGCCATCCACGGTATTTTAAAAATTCTGCGATACGTCCATATTTTGAAGGCTTCTAAGTTGTTCGCAGTAGCCAACTTCAAAGTCTAGCGTTCCGTACCATATAACAGCACTGACCAGACGTAACACCTAACAAATCTTAGTGTAAGCTTAAGATGAAAATCCATGCTGGAAACAATTTTCGTGAATTTCACAAACGCCTTGCGGGCCCTCTCTATCCGGCTTCTAATCTCCATATCTGACTTCCAGCTTTCACAAAGCCATGTTCCTATGTAGTAAAATTTATTTACTCGCTCTCTGAAGTACTTGTTAAGTGTCAGTGAGGCGCTCCTGAATTCTTCTAATTTTCGAGTAATTATCATAAATTTTGTCTTTTTTGTGTTAATCCTAAGCCCCATGATCTTTCTGTGTTCGCGAATTGCAACACGAAGGTCTTGCAAATCGGAAATGTTGTCCGCTATTAGCACTGTATCGTCCACGTAACGGATGTTGTTAACCCACGCACCATTTAATTAAATCCCTATGTTGCGCTCCTTCAGTGCCTCCCAGAAAGTACTTTTGGAGTACAAATTGAAGACAAGTGGGAAAAGAAACCAACCCTGTAATCTCTGTAAATGTTTTGCGGCCTTGTGCTCCCACCCCCGACTCTAATCTTACCCTTTTGACTCCAATAGAGAGTCTCCATACACCAAAAGCCATTACAAAAATTTAATTCCAAATTGTTTGTCACTTAGTTTAAATTTTTTTTCCTCGGTTTGCATTGTTGACTAAATTTTCTTCATACCAAAATAGTTTAAAACTAAAATGTATGGTTAACTTACGCTTACTAATCTCTCATGACTTATTAAACATTTTTTTTATAGTCTTGTCTTTCAGAAGGTCTAAAACGATATATCTCATGGTTGTCTTACTGTAGATGACTATTCATCCTAACATATTTTTTATTAATGCTCAAATTATTGTTAATTTTGATTAGATTTATTGGCACACTGGCACATTCACAATGTGCCATACGTATAACAACTCTGTTACCAAATGTGAATTAACTTCTATTCTCAGGTGTACAGCGGCTGCAGTAAATGTTCAGAACCAGATTGATTATTATCAATAGAGGTACAAAACTTAAAAGATAAAATTTTAAATAAAAAGTTAAGGGGCTGGTCCTGTCTGTCATAAATTGCTCAGTTTTACATTATTATTCTTTATTATTTTCTAATTTTTTAACTTTAAATAATTAAGCTAATTCTCTCTCTCTCTCTCTCTCTCTCTCTCTTTATTAATATATTATACTTATATTATTATTTAAAATTTTAATTTTATAGTTTAATCCTATTACGGTTTAACTATTCTGCTAATTTTTCCTTCACTGCCTGATTTTTCAAACCGATTGTTCAGGTCGATTGTTTTAGTCGGTGTTCTACGAGCCCAGCACACCAGTGGCGTTTAACATGTAGTGAATAAAACCATTTCACTACCTTCCCTACACCAAAAAAAAAAAAAAATTACACAATCTCAATTTAGTTTTTTGGATCATGCTTCCATAAATCTTTGGCACTACATATTTTCGTACTTGAGCAAAGAAAACGAAATCTAAAATTTTCCCCCTTCATGTAGAGAAAGATTTGATTAATGAATTGGTGAAATTAAAGCAGCAATAAATTCCGTACAAGAACTATTGATTAAATCATTAGTTTTCTTAAGAGACGAAGATAATAGTATTGTATAAAAGTATTAAATATTAAAACAGGTTGAGAATGATGAAAATTTGTATAAATTATGCATTTACGAAATATTGTCTTGGGTTTCTTGATGGAAGTAAAATTTGTATCTGTTATAAAATAATACTGAAACATTGAAACTAATGTAAAATTTTCGAGTCTCTTTTTTTTTCATCTACGTGATTTTATGTCTGTGCATTTGCAGCCTAGTACGTGTATAGATCCATTTCTGATATTGCTTTACTCGAATTTCAAAAAGGAAGGAAGTTCGGTGAGAGAAATACGGTGTTTGGAGGGGTTAAAAGAGTGCAGGAGAAAAAAAATACAGTGTACGTTATATATATATATATATATATATGAAGACGGTACAGGATTATTATATATTTTTGATAGCCTTAGAGGAACGAGTTTTCTTTTGATTCGTTATTCATAGCTTCTCTTTACATCATTCCGTGACAAACAGAATATAATAAGGTAACAAACCGCCGTTGCTATTTATGTAAATAATAATGATGAAGACAAAAAACAAAAGACGGAAATATTCACTTCGGTAAAAAAATCTGAAGTGGGCGGCAAATAAATTTGTTGTATTAAGAAACTAAATATATTTTTAGCCTTATAAAATTTGCATATAAATTATTTCAACCGCGTTATGCATTCCTGATAAGAATATAGCCTACACAATAAAAAACGTTAAGAGAAAAAAATCTCATAAACTTTTTTTATGAAAAAATTCTATTATCCTGTTTTGTATTTTCACCTTAGTTTTTAAAAGGACGAAGGAAAAATATTCTGAAATTATAATTTAACAGTAACTGTTTAAATGTAATGTTTCTTATACCTAAGTATTATGCGATTGTAAGATAGTTTAAATATTAAATATAATATATATAAGCGTAATTTAAGAGTGAAAATGTAATGGAAAAGTATTTCATTAAAGAAAAACGGAAAATAATTAAGATAAAATAAAAATGGGCAATTTTAAGGAAAAGTAGGCTACTCCAACATAACAAAAATTGAAATAAGATTTTTCTTCTGGAATGAACTTATGTAGTCCTATGTGGCTATAAAAAGAAAAAAAATATTTTGATTTATGAAATCTTGATCGGAGTTTTCCCTGTTAAAAAATTATTTTCAAGTACAATAAATATCAAACCAAGATCACGTAAAAATGGAGATAATATTAAATATTTACAGAAATGTCCTACTTAATACACTGGGCTAATTCGGATGATTTGATTCATCAATTTATAAAGATACATATTGTGTGCGTAATTGATTTAAATAAAAAACAAAATACAGAGTGTAATAAATGAAATACACAGTTTCGATAGCTTATAGAAAATTGAGATTTTTGAAAAGTTAACTGTATAAAGTTATAACTGTTGAGAGGTAGGGAAGAGTTCCCAATATCGCACTACTTTTGACATTTGATTTTTTGGCGAGTAACTTTACACAAAAATGGAAAATGAGCCACAAAATAAAGGAGTTTATTGCAATTATTTGACGTCAATACTCCACTTTCTCTTTACGATTTAACTTTCACTTATTTTTTTGACGTCAATACTACACCTTCTCTTTAAGATTTAATTTACACTTGTTTCTTTGATGTCAATGCTCTACTTTCTCTTACGATTTAACTATCACTTCATTGATTGACGTCAACACTCCACTTTCTCTTAGCGCTTTCACTTATTTCCTTGATATTAAACGGCTTATACTATTCTACTTTTTCTTTAACCTACTGTTGCTTTAATTTTAGCTTTTCATGTTATTTTGTTCATTTTAGTATGGCCTTCATATGCATTTAAAGTTACTTTACTTGGTCTGAAATTGACCCTATACGAGAAACCGAACAATAAAACACTTTAACGAAAACACTACAAATAAATACAAATTTTACGAAAAGAAACTGAGGTTCAAAAACGATCAGGAAGAAATTCGTTATTAGATTGCAAATCAATGCAATGGTATTTGTATTCTATAACTTTTCACCGTCTTTCTGGCTGCATGTTTCCAACATTCGGCCACAATATAAATAACCGTCTTTACTTATGTGTTTATGTAATTGTATTACAATTTCTTAAGATTTAAAAAATTATTTGTGGCTGAAACCAAGACGGGTGATTCCGAGATCTGTATCCAACCTAACGAGGTTGTACTGCACACTGTTTATGCTGAAGGTTTCTAACCGACGAGCTATGTCTGGTGTACTAGTCATTCAAATAAAATAGGTCCATTAACTATTCTACGTTTGACAACTCAGGTTCAATATGTTTGTGTCATTCGCATTAGTAGTTACACTACATATTTTAAATTGATGTCACCAGTTGCAGTACTACAATTATTATTTCTGGTTTTCCATGCCTCGTTTCTCTTAAGTCAACCGTCCATTCAATCTTCAAGGACAGGAGAAAACCTTTAACAAAAGTAGTGAAATTTGGTGAAGAAGTACCCCGCACTGATATGGTATAGGCATATATTGTGCATTGTTGTTTTTGTTGTAGCATTCTTACCACTTAACCTTATGTGTTTTCCATTGCAATATATGTTCGTTGGTAAATATACTCACCAAAGCTTAACATTAAACCAAAGAAATATACAACTGTTCTGGCACTAGAAATACATTATTCAAGTCCCTGTACAGCAAAATTTAACATTTCATAAGATACCTACATATATTTCCCCGTAGTACTGCTCTATAAAGGGTTAAGGGACATCCATTCACATAATATACTTAAATTTTGAGTGGTAACTATGTTGTTGCAAAAGAGAACTAGTTGAATCAGTAATTATAATAAAAAAAAAAAACAAAAAACAACCAAAACATGCAAAAGAAATAGAAAAAACTATTATTATGAATAATCATAGGAAAGATAGGTAGCCTAATTTAAATAACTGAATTAAACGGAGTAAATAATTAAATTAATAATTATTTAATTGTGTTTCATTTAAATAAAAGAGGGTTTTATTGATTTCACGCTCATTAGAAAGTATGCAGTTTTTAAATATGTACGAGTTGTAATAAATTATCATTATTAGTCTAATACTACAGAAGAAAATAAATTTTATGCTCTTGTGTAGGCAATAAATATTACTTAAAGAAATTGAACGCACGTGAAAATAGTAGCTGACCAATTTTGAACAAACAAGTATTAAAACTCATTTATCTAACTTGTACTGCATAGCTTCTAACTATTCAGACTGTCCCAACAATAATTCTTTCCAGTACATCAACATGCACACAGAAGCAGATTTAATAATTTTAAAACAGTTCATTCGTATTCACAAAGAATAATAGCCTTGTCAAATATATAAAAGGTTTTTTCTGAAACAAAGGCATTTGTCATTGAAAAAGGTAGAATGGAAATGTAGGGAAACCATAAATGTTTTAATATAAATTTCAAAATATGGTCCACGAATTATCACAGAAAAAATTCGTTTGTTGGATATGGAAGATTATGAAGTACACACCGTCATACGCTCAGGAAAAAGAAAGTTTTAACAGACTTAACATACCTGAAACTTGTAATAAGAAGTTTTAAGCGTTAAGATAAGAAGCCTAAAGAAGTGGTGTTCAAAAGAATTCAAATATTTCTGCCAACTTAAATATAAAAGTAAACCTTTACATTACGTATGTCGGCCGCATTGGCGTAGTTGGTAACGTGTTTTGGGTTCGAATCCCATTCAGGCACGGCATATTTTCATACGTTACAAAAAATCATTTCATCCTTCACCATCTGCATTAGTAGTAATTGTTGAACAGTCAGACGTTAAACAAAAAAAAAAAAAAAATACATAACAATCGATTCGTGATCTGTGGGAAAAATTAGACGTAAATACAGGTAGATTATAGGCCTACCATTGCATTATCTTCCTGGTTGTTCATATTTTCACGGATTTTGTTCTCTATTCCAGTTACATTTTGTAGTTGGTACACTGAATTACTGTGTTATAATTCCCAGATATGGGCCTACAGATGTTTGTGTTAATAATTAAAATATTCTACGAATTTACGCTTTAAGTCATCGTCTTCTAGTCAAATTTACATGAAAATCATGATAATTACTCCTAAGTCGACTAAATAAAGCCGAATATAAGGCATCTCAAAAAATTGCAATGTCTTATCAAAGGGTCTTATTAAATATAATATTATCAACTGAAATCAAACTAACCAAAATTCCAGCATAAATTGGAACATATTTTGCACTTATGCGATAGTTGTTCGGAGCACGGATTTTAGTCACCTGAGAATAAACGAAACTTCAATTTTCACGAAACATAATTCAGTGAAGAAGTGTGGGAATCATTATAGGACCGAAAATGATCTTTCTCTTTCTTCTCCACCACGTCTTCTTCCTCTTCCTCCTCCTCCTCCTCCCTACTCCTTCTCCTCCCTCCTCTTTCCTCTCTCCTTCGCTTCCTCTTCCTCTTCCTCCTCCTCCTCATCATCGTCCTCGTCATTCTCCTCTTCTTCAACTCTACGTCGTCCTCATTCTTTTCTTTTTGTCTCCACTCCTCCTCCTTCTTCTCAACCTTCTACTTCTTTATCTCTCCTTCCTTTTCTACTATTCTTCTTCCTTCTTCTACTCTTTCTCCTCCTTCCTTTTCTACTCTTTCTTCTTCGATTCCTTCGCCTTCTTCTTTTCTTCCATCTCTTCTTCTCGCTTTTTAAATTCTCGTTCTCCTTTTCTTCTTTATCTTCCTCTTTTTCTTCTACTCCTTCTCCTCCTTTTCCTTCTGTTCATACCCTTCATTCTGCTCATTTCTCCTTCCTTTTTACTCTATTTTTCAATCTGCTTTCACGTATGAGTATTTTTTCATAAGTCGTGTAGGCTAATGTGCTTATATTTCTAACTCTTGCTACGCTCTCTTCTAGTAAAGTAAATATCTGAGTGTATAAAGTATCAATTGGAAGGGTTGAAGAAATTTTTTAAATGCTTGCTTGAGTATAGTATAGCAACTAAAAGATTATGATGAGAAAATTCCAAAAATATTATCTTTAAAAAAATAATACTTTCATCAATACTTTATCTATAAAAATATATTTCTACACGACCACAGTTATTCAAATTGAATATAAAAGACTTTGAAGTTATGTTTACTTATAAAGTACGCTCATGTTAAAGTTCCTTTCTTTATGAAATTTATCAGTTTGATGAAATTATAAGTTTCCTTTCTTCAGCAGTAACTACACTACAACATCTTATATTATTGAAAACTTTGAAAACAGAGTATTAAAAATTACCAAAAAAACATGTCAATTTATTTGGAAAGCCAGCTTTTTTTGTATTCGATGTGAAACACAAGCCTACTACGCTATTCTATACAATCAATTGAAGTAGAACTGAATTATTGATGTACGGCAAAAAGGAGGCCACTGACAGCGAAGATAAACAGCGTTACTATTGGCTGAATAAAATTACTCACCGCCTTGAATTCAAAGATAAAGCTCGGAATATTGAAATTCGATTTCCTTTGCAACAGGAAGGACAATATTTGTAAGGTTTCTTTATATTTCTTTGACTTAATTAGTTGTAAACGCTATTTAATTACAACTTCCTGTTGTTTTTTTAGGTCATCAGCCAAAAGGCTGGTTTAAACCTCTAGAGGCTTTACTAAGTAAAAAGAAGAGTAAGTGGTTTACCAATGCCTTCCTCAGTGAGCGGAAAAGTATGCTTATCAGCATACCAAGCCCTCTAAAAAGTATCTATTCCCTATCCTGCAAATGACACCTTCACTTCATTCACCACAGGTCTGGCTGTATAATGATGAAATTCATTATTCTGAGAGGAGATAACACTGACTACTGTGTTTTACACCTTTACCTATTCTGTTCTTAAGTGCTCCAATAACATAATTGGCTGATCATGTGGTAAGAAACAGAACTACTTTTTATAGCCCTGGAACTAGCTGATTGAGAGCAAATAATTTAACACTGCATCTGCATGTTATGAGCAGTATCACGTCCTATCGGCTATTAAATTTGCCGATAAATCCGTTTGGAAAAGTAAAATATAATAATTTCTTAATAGTGAATTTTCTCAGAATTTGATAAAATTCATCTTGTCGTGTAATAAATTCTCAGACTCCTTTATTTAAAAAACTTTGATCGGCAAGTAAAAGGTTTTTTAACAAAACATGCATTTTATTCTGATCAGGAGTTCTTAAATTATCTGACGATGAATGCTCTTTAAATGTAATGTGTGTAGATTTTAGAATTATGAAACATTGTTAGGTAGTGTAAATACTCGTTAATAACAGAATTCTAATGTACAATTAAGTAGTAATTTAATGAATTAGTTATTTTTGTTTTGTTTTAGTAAATACTTAATTGTAAGAAAATATTGTTTGTTAAAATAGATTTAAAGTACGTAGAACTGTATCTGACGATGTCTATTCCTTTTTTGGTCGCTAAAAAATAATAATTATTTTTTTAAATTTATTTATCTACGATTATCACGTATGGTTTTTAAGAAACACAAGAAAGAATTCGTATTCACAAAGTTATTTTAATTGAAGAACTTGGATAGAATAATCAATGTTATCAATGAAATAGGTAAATGTAAGCCCTTATATCACTAGAGATACATTATTGCTTATAACAATCAAGGGTAGACTTTAACCATTTAATACATATTAACCGCTCTTTGATTAACGAGATACAGTCTCGCGACTTTTAACGATAATGTTGGCTATTACGTTACGCTTTGTGGATTTTGGAGCAAAGCAAAAATCGATTTAGTTCTATCTCTATTTTAATTAATGCTCTATTTTATATTATTGCATTGCATTAACGAATTCAACACAATTGTTTCAAATGCAATTCACTATAATCTTTTATATAAATACAGTTTATGTTTGTTCTATTTACCAACTACCAAATGCACCAGTATTATCAAGTTTGTATCTGCGCTCACTGAATTAGAAATACGCATGAACAATTAGTATGTATTGTGATAGAGAAAGCCTAGTATAACTGTATAGTATCGTGAAAGCCTAGTACAGTGTTGTTATAGTATTGTGATCGTAATTTTGGTCAGCCTCACAAACTAAAACAGTCCTACAATGTTTAAGTTATTACATCTGGAGGAATTTAACAAATTTTAGTTCACCACTATCAAATTTTAAAAGTAACGTTAGCATTTATCCATATATTATTATAAAGAAGTAAAGTTTGTTTGTTTGTATGAAGTAATCTCCGAAATGATTCAATCAATTTAAAAATGGCTTCATTTTTTATACTTAGAACTTCTTGACATGGGATTATTTATAAAATTTCGTAATTTTTAAATTAAAAAAAATGTGATTTGGTAAAAAGAAGCCATATTTTTTTAGTTAATTTAAAGTTGCATCAATAGCTTGGTTATTAGCTAATACTCTGGGTTTTATAACTGGAGTGGTAAATTTTGATTTGTAATAATTTTCAGATACTAGCTGGGAATTGAACCGGGAACTCCGTGTTTTAGTGTGGTGCGCTAACCACAACGCTACGGAGGTAGCCAAAGTATTTTTGTTTTATTTATTTTTAGTAAAGTTATTTCTTTTATCTTTTATCCAGGTAGCCGGTACGGTACAGTGAGCCTACCGTTTTACGTTATGACATTCCATACTCTTTTTTTTTTCAAAAATATTTGAAAATTATTTACGTGACAGATATTCAAAAATAGCTTCACGTCCAATTTATGCATAAAGAGATATAAACCTTCAAAAAATAAAAGAGGTTGTACCATTTAGAAAAAAATTATTTACCTACTTTATCTTGTAACACATATTTAGTTATTCTCAGATCGTACTTCTTCCCTTCCTCTACAGATTCTTACTGATATCAACAAAATTCTTGTTTCTAATACCACTTTTTATACTGAGAGACAGTTATTTATTTATTGGTTTTATATTTAGAGTCGTAATTTTCCTTTCAAATTGGAAGGTTGTGCGAGAAATTAAACGCTTAAATATTAGTTTACCGTAAATTGTACCGAATTTAGGGTTGCTATTATATAAAAATACAATAGAATATATATTGGAAAACTATTTTTTTTCCATTGAAACAGGATTTAAAGAATTCAAAAACTACCAGACAATTTCCGGTCTTTTAGTCAACTTTCTCCTCGTCAGTACTTCTTCAATCTTTTACAATATTTTATTTGTTTTTCATAATTTTATAAATTGGTCTTCTATCAGACAGGAAACAATTTGATAAATTAACGAAATTTTCTGTCAATATTGTATTTACAATTTTTTTAATGTTATTATTACATGTTATATCGTTTCCAAAAAATTTGGGTTATTTTAAATCGCGTACAAAGTGTCAGTACAAACATTTTTGCGAGCTTTATTTCAAACATTTTTGGGCGGCACGTGTCCTGAAGGAGCTGACTGAAGATGACTTCCAGCACTGTTTCCAACAATGAAAAATTCGCATGGAGCGTTGTAGGGATAGAAAGGAGTGTATAAGGTGTAGAAGGTGACAATACGTGATTATGCATAAAATAAAATAAAATTTTTTTACAACGTCAGTCTCGTTATTTAATAGCCAATACTCGTACACATAGCGTCTTCATCTGTCACAAAAACTCAATTTTTGAGAATTTTTACATAGGACCTTTATCCACTTAGCTCTTCAATCTTTAATTAAGTATTTGTTATTTTACTTATTTAATTTTGTATTTCATTTTAATCCTGTAAATTTTATTTCAATCTGATTTAATTGAATTTCTAATGTTCTATTAATCTACAGGTATTAGTAGTCAGAAGGTTTTTTAAATATAGTTTATATTTATTATTATTATTATTATTATTACAGCACTAGAAGCAAATATAAAGAACAACCTGTTTATGAAGAACATATTTTGACGTCTGTATTTATTATGGAATTAATGTTTTCGAAAACTCTTTACAATCAGTAACCATTTCTATTAAATTTCTGCAGTTGCCTCCGACACCTTTTATATTATTGTTAATGAAATATATTATTGATGAATTGAAGTAACCTCGTAGAAATAAAATTCAAAATTTATTTATTGTGAGGGATTTAACAGTAATAACAGTGTGAATAATGTTTCTTGAAAGAATTAATCTAAGAACAGGCACAGTTTAGATCTGTCAACAGCAGTGATGTAAAGCAAGATCGATAAAGGTAAACAAACCACGGAAAGAAAAATGTTTCTTAAAGTGAAAAATACGTAAGTTAAGGAGGGAGTTTTAAAAAATTGAATTCTGCACTTTGAAGCAGCTCAATTTAAAGGAAACACAATTTATATAAATTCAGTTTACTATAAAATGTAGCGCAGTACATACGTGGAATATGAATTTCCTCTTTCATTGAAGATGAATGTTGTAAATATTTCACCTTTTTAAAAGCGAAGTGTTTACAGAAGAGAAATTCAGTTATCTCAAGCAAAATACATTCTTTTAAGAATATTCATACATGATATTATACTTAAGTGCAAAACGATAAGCAAGTACACTATGTAACAATATTTTAAAAAATCTTAAGTTTAACTATAAGAATACCTTTATTTCATCCCTACACCCTAAAAAATGGAATTTCAAATATGAATTGTATATCTACACATTATTTCTTATCTTTGTTCTTTATTGTTAGTGATACAAAAGTAATAAACTAAAGCCTTTTTAACTGTAATTTTTTATTAACAGGTTTTTACATCTGCTTTTACAAAAAGAGTTTGTTGTACGCTGATTGTAAGGATTATATCATAGCCAATACAATTTTGGGTATTTTTAATCAGTTTCTTTTTTTTGTCACGGGTTTTTCAGAATTCATAAATATTTAAGTTGTTTAAGATCAGATTGACTGCTTTTTCATCAGCGACTACGGTGAGTTATGGTGCCGTATCAATGAATTTAATGGTTTAAAATTTTCCACATTGGGTGGGAATTAGGAAGCTTTGGTTTTGTAGTTCAGCGTAATTTAACGCTCAGAACAATTGCTCCACCGAGGAGGTTTTCTTTTATTTTCATAGATTTCGTGATTATAACAATTTTTACGGGTTAGTACATTACCATTATTATTACAAATGATACATCTAATATATAAAATTCTCGTGTCACGGTGTTAGTTGCCATACTCCTCCGAAACGGCTTAACCGATTTTGATGAAATTTTATATGTACACTTGGTTTTTATCTATTTTTACGTCTGACTGTTCTGCAATTTCTGCTAATACAGCCGGTGGATAATGATGGTAATGAAAATGAGTGATGAAAAAATGCCAGACCTGACCGGGAATCGAACCCGGTACCCCGGCGTAGCCCGGGGTACCGGGCTACGTTATACCCCGACGTATAAACCACTACTTGCGCTAACCACCCCGACGTATAAACCACTACTTGCGCTAACCACTACGCTAACGGGCCTTAGATAAAATAAATTAAATTTCATATGTTCCATAAAAATGTGTTTTCTGTTCTTGGGCGTAGCAACGCTAGCCGGGTACCGCTAGTTTATCATATAATAAAAAAAGATATTTATTGACTGAATTATTCATTCACGTGAGATATTCATTAAGTTTAACTTTTTATCGTGGATAATAGGTCAAAATTTGTGTTGTCAAAAACCAACCAAATACAAAAAAGTAGATAGACCAAGAGCACAATTATTGTTACCTATGAACGTATTATTACAAATTATTACAAAAAATATTATAAAACAATAAAATAATATACACTGGTGCATAAAAACCTTTTTTAATGTATCGCTATAAAAACAGAAAAAACCAGGTACACACCTAAATGTTATTCACTAATAACATCGTTTATCAAGCGTTACATTAAAAATAAAGCAAGTAATGTTATTACCGTTAGAGTTGTAAAAAGTTTTTAAAAACTTTCACTCTGAAATAATTTTTTAATACGGAAACTGATACATGGCTTATCTTCTGATTGTAGTTTTCACCATTTCAGCATGTTACTCTAGCCTACGTTACGCTGACTACAAAACAAGGACATGACCAACGAGATGGAGAGAGAACTTTGTTAATAAATTTAGGATTTTACCGATGTCATTTTGAAACAGAACCTCTGTGAACCTGAGCTACTTTTTCATTCGGGTTTATTCCGCTTCATAACTGGTCTAAATCCAATAACAGTCACTCTCTTGATTAGTTAGCTACGTAAAACGGATTAAAAAATTGTAAACCCAATTTCAAACACGGAATCTTTCATTATAACATTTGCAATTGATAATAAAAGTTGTATTGAAAGTTTTTTTTAAAATTAGAATGCAGGCCGTATATTCATAATTTTTTTTATAAAAAGGTTCTCATTACCAAAAAATTTTGCGGTTGATAATAAGTTGAAAATAAAACT
The DNA here is from genome assembly GCA_035578175.1 of Catonia carolina. Taxonomy (NCBI): domain Eukaryota; kingdom Metazoa; phylum Arthropoda; class Insecta; order Hemiptera; family Achilidae; genus Catonia; species Catonia carolina. Next base: position 41,111,576 of record JAQMRL010000001.1, read on the forward strand.
GTAAACAAAATGCCAGCCGCATTGGCGCAGTTGGTAACGTGCTCGCCTCTCATCATGCGGTCCTGGGTTCGAATCCCACTCAGGCACGGCATGTTTTTATACGTTACAAAAATCATTTCGCCGGCCGCATTGGCGCAGTTGGTAACGTGCTCGCCTTTCATCATGCGGTCCTGGGTTCGAATCCCACTCAGGCATGGCATATTTTCATACGTTACAAAAAAACATTTCATCCTACATCGCATAAAGTTCCACCCCAACGTCGTCGCTAATGACCATTGCAGTTGATACGACGTTAAATAAAAAAAAAAAAAAATCATTTCATCCTCCATTGTAAAAAGTTACACCCCAAAGTAGTCGATAATGACCGTCGTAGTTGATGCGACGTTAAATAAATAAATAAAAATAAAGTAAAATAAATGGGTGGCATATTAACTTTCTTGTAAACACAAATTTAGATTTTTATCATGACCGGCAGCACTGTAACGTTAACTTTGTAACATTATCTAAATTTTACTTTTTCTCTGTTAAACCATGAAAAATTAAATTAACAAAAATAATACCACATTACGTTTACATTTTGTCAGAAAAAAAAATTGTCCACCCGTATACTATGATAATCATTCAAAAGCTCCGACAAAGTTAAGCTTTTAGGCCTTTACGCTAGACAGGAGACTGAAATGTGACCACCACTCACGACAAAAAAGAATTCCGCTGACTCACAGATACAGATTACTGTCTACTCTACTGTATATAATACTTAACTGTTAAAAACAAAAACTAAATTAACCTATTAAAACAAGCTAATCGGTCAATGTAGATGTTGAGAGCTCTGACCTATGATTCGGTAAAAAAATAAATGAAAACACGATACACGTTTTGCAAAACAAATTTTTTATCTTTACTCACATGTAGTCCCTACTACGTACTATCAAACATCGTGACCCCAATAAATAGACTTAGTATACAAAACCATTAACAAATTGTACACTAATTTTCATTCAAAATGAATTAATCTTACAAATCCAAAGGTATGAAAATTGTCCCACAAACACCTACACCAAAATTCCCAAAGGATATTGTAGATATGCTTAGGAGATTATAGGGATCTAAAAAATAATACCGACTAGGTTGGGCCACTGTGTGATTTTTCTCAATCAAGATGAAAACAGGACGTACACTCGTACATCATAAGTACTGCTGCTTGTAATCAATTACAGTAAAGAAAATTAAATTGAATGAACCGTTGTTGTGTGGATAATTTATTAAAATTAAATGCTGAATCCCAATAAAAACAATAAAACGCTACACCCAGACCTAAACGTACCCTACAATAATGATGTTTTCTTAGAACTCTATAAAAAATTTAGGAAGAAACTCGTGAACCACCATAACCCATTGATCTCACATCTGGCTACGCAGACTCTCCCAAAAATCATCCAATGAGACGTCTAAAATGTCGATGGAGCCGGGACCTCATCAATTAACGTAGTACTGTAATAGACTATCAATTTCAGTGTTCTAAATGCTGCACTTATTTATTCACGTCGGAGTTCTGTCTCTGGACTGTGTCGTCACTCACGTTTATTTATCATGTTATTTTTTCCAAATTTTGTGTTATCACATTCACTGATTGTTTCTAACAGATTGTGAATTTCCTAAATGGAGAAAAAACTGAATCCAGTGAGAAACTTAGGTTTTAGATAAACGAACCAATTTCGATGGACTTTTAGCAAAAAAAGAAAGTTTTGATCAAGTTGCGTCAAACAAGAAAATGCTGAATACAAAAGTTATCATTCACTCATATTCTATATGCTTCGCCTTGTCCCGCAACGATAAATGCCATTCACTAATAATTCTTCTTAGTCAACGTACTTATTGAATCTCATTTATCTTTCATTAGCCGTTCTAAGTTCTGTTTCCTTGGCATTCCCCCTCCTCTCTTACCCATTATCAAAACACTCACAATGAAACCAATGTCTCATAATGTTCCCGATACATTGAACCTTCCTTTTGTTCAAACTTGCAATCGGTTATCGCTTACTCTTTTTCTATTCCCTTTAACTTTCACAGTGAAAACTCGATTGTATTACAATAACCAAAAATAAAATATCTTCACCTTTTTTGATTTAAACTATTGTGTTCGTAAAGTCTATCCAAATATCTAATACTGAGTTCTGAAATTTCTTATTTTATGGTGTTTAGGTGAATATCTCTAAAAATAAATTTATTACTCCTGTACAAGCGTATAAAAAATTAATAAAAATTATAATGATCACTCTTAAAAAAATTAAAAGGTTACTAATTAATACATATTAATTATAATACCTTATGAAATTGAATTGTTTGTATGAATAGATACCTTCGCAAAATAGTTAAAATGTAAATGCAGCGAAGTTAAAATCCACTGTGTTACAGTACCCAGATTAAATCTCAATTTTATTCACGGTTAATTTTGATAGAGACGTACGTACATGTCTGAATTAGTTATTCATGCTGAAAGCAATGATTTATGATTTGTGATTTGCGATTCCACCATGTTAAATCTGTACAGTCCCCAGATAGATACCGAAATCTGTGGTTACAATATTGAAATACCGCATTATGGCATTAAATAATCAGAATAAATAATGATCAATGTTAATTTAAATCACATAATTTATTAATCAATGTAACTAATGCTAGTTTTTTCTTTAACAATATTTTATTATATTAGTCACTAACACACCGGATTGGTCTAGAGGTAAAGTCGTCGCCAAAATGTGATTTTCGGAGACGAAGGTTTCTGGTTCAAATCCTAGTAAAGGTAATTACTTTTAAACGGATTTGAATACTAGACAGTGGTTGCCGGTGTACTTTGATGGTTAGGGTTCAATTAAACATACTCTCTCAGGAGTGGTCGACCTGGATCTGTACAAGACTACACCTCATTTACAGTATTCAGATGAACTAATGTCCCCTAGCCGTGGGAGTGAGACAATGCATAACGCTCTCACTCGCACAAGCCATACGCGACGTTCCAATAACATTGTCTTTAATTTTACTCATTGCTGTGAGCAATCGTTTATGCATGCAGTAAGCTAACAAGCAAGATAACGACTGTAGTATGTTTTCAGATTTGGATTATAACGGTAAAGACCTTTGAGCGCACGCGTAGTTATGCCACATATCTCCCTCTCACTCGCTCGGCTATGGGACATTAGTTCGTCCGATACCTATACAAGTCATACACACCATCCTCAACTCATTGGGCCATGGGGTTGCTTATTGTTCTAAATTGAACAGATTGCAACGTTCACATATTAGGAATTAAAAAAATATATAATATATTAGTCACTAGCAAACTCCACCTCCGCCCAATGCACTTCACGGCGAAGTAAACTTAAAGCGTTTAAATATTCACATAATCTTACACGTTGATAGTCACTTGTCTGTACAAATAAAACCAATCAGTATTGGTGTTGCGTGATATTAAAAAGCGTCAGAGAAAAATAAGCAGGTGTTGACAAGTATAAACTTGTAACGCAATATAAGTTGACGATCGTCAGTGAGAGTAAGACTAGTCTATGCGGGGGTTGGAAGTACTACTATATGTGCTTTTCTAAAATACATCATAGCGACAGCTCTAACCATGATATCTTATGCTTTCGGATTGGCCGATATAAGTAGGATAGATAGTATACTGTCCTCCGTATGATAAGCGCAATCGTCAACTTTTAGCGCGTTACCTAGTTACAGAAAACGCTTAATCCGAACCATCAAATGCCAAGCGAAAAGTCACAACTGATTGAAATCGTATCTACCTATGATAATTATTCTTATGACAAAGCACTGAACTACACACACGATGTACCGAAATAGGTATTAGTGTGCCAGAACCAGACAAACTTAAATTAAGTTGGTATAACACGACTTGTTACTGGCACCTGGCCATCCGATACAGACTGTCACGTCGGTCACGTTATTCTTATTCTTCTAACCTTATATGATTTGTTCACAATAGTTCCAAAGTTAAGTGGAAAAAGGTATAGGTGTTTTATTTAAATAAAAGAAGCGCTGTCCACTTTTATGAAACTAATTTTTATTTGTTTTGTTTTCATATTAGGTGATGATGCCTACATATGCTTCTGCTTGCACGAGTTAATGTTATGAGATTATAAAAAGATTAAAAAAAAATCCAAATTTGACAGGAAATCGAACCCGGGATCCTTGACACAGAAGCCAGTTCCCTGTCCACTACATTAACTCAAATTAAATATCACCTAAGTAAAATATAAAATACATGTTCCCATTAAATTACATGAACGCAAAGTTTCTTCCTTAATGAATCTCACCTACTAATAAACTCAGGTTAAACAGTTAAAAATGCTATAAATTTTGGGAAAAACTTTTATATCAACTTTAGTGATGCAAACGAGCGGCTTCCACGTTGAAACTTTATACAGCAATTAAAGTGAACATTATAAACATAACAATCGCTGGTAGTTTTTAGTTAAAAAGTTTTAGTTTTAGGTATTTTACGTCAATAAAATACAAAATAATTACTCGTAAAATTCAGCTGTTGGCAAATCTATTTACGTAACACCAATAATAATAGTCTCTACTTAATAGTCTCTACTTGTAAAATTGACCACCTCCGTGGCTTAGCGGTAAGCGTGCCAGTTTACAAGATGGAAAGTCATGGGTTTGATTCCCGGCTTAGATATGGAAATTTTAATTCAGTTAAACCCACTATTACATAATCCACAATGATCGATTATAAGGATTCTGTTGAAGCGGTTTAAAATAAAAATATAGATAAAAAATATGTAAATCCGTTAGATAGTTTTTTAGTTTATTTACGTCGAATAAAGAAGTGCTAGAAAATTTGTAATCAATCATAAAAAAAGAATCACAATTTTAAAATCATGTTTAGTGTAATATAATCTGAGTGTTGGTAGTATAATATTTGCTAATTTTTAACTACAGAATTTTAAGTTATAACAATATTACTAGAATTTACTGACCTATAAAAATATTTTACTTATTCTCTTATTGTGCGGTTTAAGCAGTTTTAAAAATTCCATTAAGATAAAAGTATATCTTCGGCTAACTCGTATATTTTGAGGTTTTGTATTATGCACATAGACAATGTCGGACAGAAAATGTAATGTCATCTTTCTAATGTACTGCTTTTGAGGTTAAAATTACTCATGTAGGAATAACATTAATATTTTAAACAAAAAAAATTACAAGACATTTTCGTTGTTTTATGGAATATAACTTATTATTAGCTTTAGCAAAATTGAAAAATTGAACAACAAACTTCTTAAGAAAGTTATATTTAAGTGTTTGAATATGAGGCAAATTCACATATAGGAGGCCAGCACAGATTATAGCATCAACATACTGAAAAAATCTCAAAACAAGTTTTCACGCTCAATCACAGATGAACCTTCTTCTTCTTCTTCTTCTCCTCCTCCTCCTCCTCTTCTTCTTCTTCTTCTTCTTCTTCTTCTTCTTCCTCTTCTTCTTCTTCTTCTTTTTCTTCTTTTTCTTTTTCTTCTTCTTTTTCTTTTTCTTCTTCTTCTTCTTCTTCTTCTTCATCTTCTTCTTCTTCTTTTTCTTAACGTGCTCTCTCCGACCGAAGGTTGGCAATTATGATGGCTGTTCGGACTTTGGACACCGCAGCTCTGAACAGCTCCGCTGAGGTACAACGAAACATCGCGAAGTTTGCAAGAAATTCTTCTTCTTTCCACATATCTTTTCCCTTGAATCTTCTATTATCAAGTGAATCATTTCATATCTTGGTCCACGCATAATATGACCCATATATTCTATTTTCCTTTTTTGAATGGTGTAAACAAGTTCCTTTTCTGTTCCCATTCTCCGCAAGACTGTCTCGTTGGGTACTTAATCTGTCCAGGGTATTTTTAGCATGTGCCTGTACAACCAAAGCTCAAACGCATCTATTCTCCTGACATTCGTCTTTTTTAACATCCACGCTTCTGCGCCATATAACACTGTTGAGAAGATGTAACATCGAACCATCCTCAATCTCACGTCAAGGCTCAAGGATTTATCTATTTAAAGTTTTTTCATTTTAACAAAATGCAGAACGAGCCATCTCTATCCTTCTCTTTATTTTCGCTGAGTGATCATTATCTTCATGTACTATTGTTCCTAAATATTGATACTTGCTAACTCTCTCAATTACCGTATTGTTGAGCAGCAATTGCCTTTGTGTAAAGATCCACCTTGGTTGACATCAAACAAAATATTACATAAGTCCTAAACGTTTCTATAGATAAAGAAAAAATTCTAGACACGGCAATCAATATCGCAATATCAGATTGGAATCGAACTTCAACTATCTTCCCATGAGTTTTCTAGAAAACTCGGAAACAAGTGAGATAAAGCGCAAAGATCTATCCGACTGTTATTAAATCAACCCAGAACACTTATCACATTACTACACAACTAAATTTTATACTTTACTAATTTATTTTATCTCTATTATGTATACGTTGCAATCTGTTCATTTTAGAACAATAAGCAACCCCATGATCCAATGAGATGAGAATGATATGTATGACGTGTAGGTGTAATATTTTGTGTAGTTTTGTACAGACTCAGGCCGAGGGCGACCATTCATGATATTCATGGTTAATTGACCCTCAACCAACAAAGTACAACGGTAACCACTGTCCAGTATTCAAATCCGTACAAAAAAACCACCTTTACTCGGATATGAACCAGGAACCTTCGTCTCCGAAAATCAGCTGTTAAACAGGTGACTTGTGGCGACGATTTTACCCTTAGATCGACCCGATGGGTTACTTTATTAAATGACCAACAATTCATCAAAGATTACATTACAACTGAATAAAAAATCCAAGAAGTGTCTCCCTAAGAGATTATATCATTTAAAAGACAAAAAAGTTTATTAAATGTTCTCGGTTTCAGTATAGTAGATTGTAGATTCATTGTGAATATGAAAAAGAAATTAGCCTAACTTTCATGGGATGACGCGTCTCATTCCCGGTAAAAAATTTTAATATCTGTAAAATTATCTGGAAAAACCATTAGTAATATCTGTATCTGCTCTTCAAGAGGAATCGAATGACACTATTTTTGTTTCCAAATTCCGAATTGATTTTATAAATTTTGGGTTTCAGGGCACTTCCGGTCAAAACCGAAACTTGAAACCCAATGATTTCTGTATATACTCTTTAAGAGGATTCAAATGACACTATTTTCGTCTCCAAATTCCGACTCTGATTTTTTGACTTCCCGTTTTGGGTCATTTCCGGTTAAAACCGCAACTTCAACCTGTTCCAGGGCCACAAACGTTTTGTGTAGATTACGAATCCGAAAACTGTTTGTGGTAGTTTTTGACATCTAGGTGTGACTGACGGACGAACAGAGGGAATTGATGGATGACAAATTTAAAAATTTTCACCAACAAATAAAATAAAAGGTGGTTTCATTTTAACAATCAGAAAATGTGTTTATTTTTCAAAATTAAAATATTACATATAGATATTACATATTATAGATATTATAGATATTACATATATAGTCTACAACCAAAAACATATTAAATATCTACAAATTATGTTGTAACAAAATTACAAATGTCCAACGATAAAATATTATTTATGAATATTTTTATATGGAATATATACTGCGCTTTTTTTAAAGAACGAATCATGTTAACTGAATCCTCGATTAATGCACACATTATGCAAGGCGCAATATGATAATACTGGATTAAAATGTGGGACCACGAGAATGGAGTTAACCGGAGGGTGTTAAGCTTTTGTTTATATGTGTCGAGAATTATATTCAAAGGCGTTGACCGCTGACCCATTTAGTGGGTTCATGTAAAGCTATTCATAAAAAAGTACATACAGATTTGATCCTTTTTCTTTGTTTTATGCTTTGTTATAATTTTAGTAAATCTGGCTTATAAAGATATTAAAGGTATATTATAACGACAATTTATATGTAGCAATAATGCCAAATAAAAACTAACAAAATTTTAAATCTTATAAATAATTAACGTTTAAAAGATGAAGTGTTTTTTTCTGGAAAAATAGTATAGTTAAATATTTAATTAATTTTTTAAATATAACTTATTGAGCAAAGAGTTAGTGAGTTACGTACTGAAAATACGTGACTTTTCTTGATCGAATAAAAACATAATTAAGACCTTTTGTTAAACAATCCGGTTTAAAATCCCTAAGAAAATGTAGTCTTTCCACTTGTACCGTTGTTGATGAGCTGCCCACAAAGCTATTTCCTAAAATATAATGTACATAAATTGATCTAAAGGTTTTATGTAAATATATTTCGGCCGGTTGAGGTGTAAAAGACATTAGTTAGAGTTATCTTCTCTTCTGAGAGAAATGGATTTCATCATTGTACAGCCAAACCCGATGGTGAATGAAGTGAAGGTGTCATTTCCAGGGTGGAAAGTAGATGCTTTTTAGAGGGCTTGGCATGCTGATAAGCGTACTTTACCACTCAGTGAGGAAAGCAAACGTAAACCACCTCACTTCTCGTTTTACTTAGTAAAGCCTATAAAAAATAACATATTTCAGCCATAAATTCGGCAATTGTCCTACTGCAGAAGAAAAAAATTGTAGAGATCATTACTTAAAAAACCCACGGATCATAAAAAAATATCTTTAATAAAAATGATTGCTGCCCACAAACCTAATTCCTAAAATATAATGTAAATAAATTGATCAAAATATTTCTTGACTTCCGGTTTCGGGCTATTGTATCGTTTCTGATCGCTATTGTTTCTGGTTCTGACTAATTTATAAATTTATAGTTATAAATAAAAGCTGTAAATATATAAACTATGCATCTTCTTTTTCTTCTTCTTACTATCAAGGATTAAGCGTAAGACTCTTCCGTACTCACAAACTATCCTGTACGTCCACACAAACACGAGACACTCCAGGCCGTACATCTCGATTACTGCCATCTTCTTCGAGGTCTTCCCACCTCCCTTTTTCCGACTGGAACATATTTCGTCACTTTTAGAAGTATTCTCTCCTCTGGTATCCGTTCCAAGTGTTGCCTCCATTGATTCCGGTACTCCTCCATATTTCCATTCAAGCTAAATACACCCAACTCGGATCTAATTTTCTCGTTATGTATTAGATCCAGTCTCGCGCAGCCATTCATCCTTCATACAAATTTATAAACTATGTATAATATTAAATATTATATAGCTGATTTAAACTTATATTTTTCAAAATAAGGTTAAAAAAAGTTAAAAGGTTAAAAACCGGGGACGACTGTCATTCAACAATTTGAAGACATTATAGTCTCCAAATGCAACAAATTATTTTTAACAGTTATAGTTTACCTGAAATTTTTTAATTTTTTTATTTAGGAAATTCACAATCTATTGGAAACAATCAGTGAATGTGACAGTCCAGTGACAGAACTCCGACGTGAATACATAAGAGTAGCATTAAGTGCAGCATTTAGAACACTGTAACGGATAGTCAATTACAGTACTACTTTAATTGATGAGGTCCCGGTTCCATCGACGTTTTAGACGTCTTGTTGGATTGTTTGGGAGAGTCTGTGTAGCCAGATTTGAGATCAATGGGTTATGGTGGTTCACGAGTTTCTTCCTAAATTTTGTATAGAGTTTTAAGAAAACGTCATTTATGTAGAGTACGTTTAAGTCTGAGTGTAGCGTTTTATTGGTTACATAATAGGGGGCGTTAACTATCCTCCGTAAAAGCTTTGATTGGAAACGCTGAATTTTTGCTAATACCGATGGTTTTGCTCAGCAGTAAAGCTGACTGGCATAGCTCCATATTGGTCGAAGGTAGGAGTTGTAAATGGTTAATTTGGATATAATTGGTAACTTGGATTTGCGTGAAAGAAGTCTGTACAATTGTTTGAACCTGTCCTGGAGGGCTTTTCTCGTTTTATTCACGTGGACATTCCGCGTGAGCCTCTTATCTAGATATAAACCTAGATAACGGATAGATTCAGGTGTGAAGTTGAGTGTCATAAAGATACAAAGGAGGACAAACTCGTTTACGCAGGGTAAATATACCTGAAAATTAAATTTAAAATTATTATTTTGAAAAGAGTTTTGTTTTGAAGCCACGACCTGAGGGTTACCACTGTGTGACTTTTTCACACACGACAGTACAAGTAATCAACACTAGTATAAAACGAATGTTGCTATTTACACTCTGGCACAGTTTTAATTTTTTCGTAGAGAAAAAACAATAAATAAATTAGGTGAACAAAAGCAATATTTTGCTGAACTGGAAACACGTAAAATTTGCACATTGAAATTGGAAAATAATCTGTGAGAATTTATATACTTAAAAGGACAAGGCAATTTCACGCAGTTCGGTCTCAGCTCCCACTGGACTGGTTCTGGTCAGCCTTTTCTTTTTAATTGAAACCTTTTACGTGCAGTTTGTTATCACCCATCGTTATAATCCTAATCCTCGATTAATGCAGAGAGTAGAAAATTCGAGTTATTTTTTCCAAACATTTATCGTATTTCATTATGTTCTGGCCTCCTTAAAGATAAATGTTGCAGTTCTGCGAAAGTTTTCTTTCGATGAAATTATAAAATTGAAGAGTTTAGTACGTGAAGATTATGTGTAACTAAAATAAAGTTTTGAGTAAAATGGGATTAAAGTTCTAAGGGTTCAATCTTTTTAGTATTTGTTTGATTTCTTTCCTTTTGGTATTTACATATTGTCCCTTTACGGAAATTTCTATTATCCAATTAATAGTTCTTACAGTGCATTGTATATATATCCTCTGAGAATCGAAAAAGTTGTTTTGACTACTTTATCTAGTACAAAACATAAATTATGCTGTACATTGCACCTTTTATTTAGTATTTTCTTAATAAGTAGCGATAGAACATTCTTTGTCATTTACTAAAACACTAATACGTACTTAACAGGTTCATCAATCACAAAAATAAGTTTTGGGGAAAATGTTAAATTGCACCTTCTTCAACTCAGTTTTTCAATATGAAGAGTTTGGAAATCTTTAGCCCGTTCACTAATCTATTCAGAGAAAAGGGGCTTTTTTAGATTTCAGGCATGAAAAATGAAAATGCGTGCATGTGAATTGAGTAAAATATGCGACTGAAAATTTTAAATCGTCTATTTAATCAAAGGTATACTCTATCGGTTCAGTGACCTCGATTTCAGAATCTAAATTAAGAATTAAGACAACAACGCGGCTTTAAATTGGTCGTTTTTGCCCGTTTAGTTTTCTAACTTTTTATTCAATTTAGGTCTTAGTGGAACCTTTGTTAACTTGTAATTAGAGTGAATTTTGTGACTATTCATTGCCTTATCAGATTTTTATTGACATTTCATTTCCTATATTACATTTTCTCTCCGTTGTGAACCTACTCGCCTTTTGAATTATTGACAAGTGCCCTCTTGATTATTTATGACAGTTTTGTTAATCATTCGGACGATTACGCCAATTATTAACTTAACTTATTAATAACATTTTAATAACTACTATGGTTTTATCAACACCTGCTTTGTTTGCAACTATGACGTTAGTTTATCAAGAGAGATGTAGGTCGGCTAAATTTTAGTTCAAAAAAATTTAATAAATATTTAATTTTTACTAATATTGCTGGTTATTTTTACGATATCAATGATGCTGTCTATATTAATGATTTGGTTAGTCTACTTTTAAAAATAGCAAAGAACTAACAGAGAGAGAATTAAATTCTTACGGAAAGAATAACATTCATTTATCATTTCGTTCTGTTTTATAAATAAAAAGCTATAAGTGACAATTTGAAAATATGCTGAGTTGCAATAATTTAACTTATTTCAGTCTACAAATTAAATTTTATTTGATTTGGTAAGATTAACATTAATGAGCATCCAGAAAGAATTTCTAACTTATTTGTAAAATGAAATATGAAGTGTGGTATTTCACTTCTAGTGAAGTGAAATCAACATAAACTATTCTTCTTTGCTCTATTGTAATTATTGTCACAGATATTTTCTGTAAATTTTAAGTTTAACATTTTAAGTTTTTTGAACTAATATTTTTTTACTTTGTCGTTGTTTACAAATCCTGTACAGAAACTTTGACAGTAGTACCAATTTTGTATAATGGAGAAGCACCCAAACTACATCACAATACAAATAAAATGTTTTCACTACTTGTGATATGATTTACCCAAATTAAGTTCTAAACAAAATCGTATAAATTATAATTTAGAAAATCTCATAAGTGTTAATAATGATTCGATTTATTAAATGAAGAGGTATTTTTTGTAAAACAATTTACTTTAAGAACTTACATTTCAATTTTTTCAATCCAAAGACCTAATTATTATTTCAATAATTATAGTTTAAATAATAATTATTATAATTACAATTATACAAGGTGTGGCTATTAAATAACGAGACTGAGGTTGTAAAAAATTAAAAGAAATTTTTTTTTTATACATAATCACTTATTGTCACCTTCAGTATACACTCCTTCTCTATCCCTACAACGCTCCATGGGAGTTTTCCAGCGTTGGAAACAGTGCTGGAAGTCATCTTCTGTCAGCTCCTTCAGAACACGTGCCGCTTTCTCTTTTACAGCTTCCACAGACTCAAATTTTGTCCCTTTTAATGCAGATTTCACCTTAAGGAAAAGGTAAAAGTCACATGGTGCAAGATCTGGTGAATAAGGTGGATGTTCTGATACTGAGAAGCTGTACTTGGCTACGAACCTCTTAACAGATAACGCGGAATGAGCTGGCGCATTGTCTTGGTGGAGAACCCATGATTTGTCCTTCCACATTTCGGGGCGTTTTTTCCTTACTCTTTGACGTAGTTTAGAAAGTACCTCAGCGTAGTAATATTGATTAATTGTTTGACCTTCAGGAACGCAGCGAAGGTACACAATCCCACGGATATCAAAAAGAACAATCATCATTGCTTTAAATTTTGTCTTGCATATTTGAGCTTTTTTGGCTCTCGGTGAAGTTTGGCTCTTCCAGTGCATGGATTGGCGCTTCGTTTCCGGATCATAAGTAAAAAACCACGTTTCATCACGTGTTATTATCTTCTACCTGTTCCCTAAGGTGAAATCTGCATTAAAAGGGACAAGATTTGAGTCTGTGGAAGCTGTAAAAGAGAAAGCGATACGTGTCCTGAAGGAGCTGACAGAAGATGACCTCTAGCACTGTTTCCAATAATGGAAACTTTGCATGGAGCGTTGTAGGAATAGAGAAGGAGTGTATATGAAGGTGACAATAAGTGGTTACGTATAAAATAAAAATAAATTTTTTTACGTCAGTCTCGTAATTTAATAGCCACACCTCGTTTATTTAATGTAGATAACTATATACATGTATCTACTTGGGATGTGATATCTCCTATGTGCATCAAGAGATGCGGAAATGAAATTGGAAAAGTTTCAAAGGCACAAATTCACTTTAGAAAACACTGATCGGTTAAGCTTAGAAGAAGACCGTTTTACAGTTTTACAACATCTTGTTTTACTAGTTTTAATTTATGGTTAAGAGTGATGGACGCTGACTGCTCAGAAGATGTCAAGAATGGAAGCTGCTGAAATGAGATTGTTAAAGACTAAAGGAAGTGTATCAATTGCTGGATCGTAAAATAAGTGAAGATATTATTAGGTATGAACTTAATGTGCCAGGGGTGATATCAACCATTTGGAAATACAGTATAGTTATTTGTTACAGATGTCTGACGATCGAACACCTAATACCTTCAAACCAACTGGACAACGTGGTATTGAATGAATTCGGAAGAGATAAACATCCCAAATTATTTAAGAAACGACAGATTATTAAATTTGAAGTTGGAAGAGGAGTTCTAAACCGTATCGTTGATGATGATGATCAAGTTAAAATAACTGTTTATTTAAATAAATTTATTTATTAAGGAAAACGTTTATTACAAGTTATTTTAATTAACTGTAACCATAAATTTAGTCTTATGTCACAAATAATTAAATATTACTTTAGTTGTGAATAGAGTTTCAGTGTAAAAACTACTTTCGTAATACTTTAATTAATTCCCTTAAGAATAAAAGCGTAGTTTTCCTTTTTTGTAATTAATATATTGTTTGCTTTTGTTTGGTTTCTTTCGAAAAGCAGCGATGAGCTAGATACTGATGTCACTAATCGTACCAATTTGAATGCGACTGCGTAAGTATACAAAAAAAAAAAAATAGATAAAATCAAATACCCTGAACTGATCGTCTATCATTAAATACGCTTCTAATTTTCAATTTCTACGTGAGAAAATATAACAAAGTCCACCTCTTTTTATAAATGCAAAAATATTTTAATATCTTTTTTAAGATATTTTTAATAAATAATTTTTGTTAAATTTATTATAATTTTATTAAAAATGCTATAATATGCTTTTACAAAGTCGATCATTCAATGTGAAATTATTATGTGATAATTCAGCGTGGTACAAGTTCTGTAGATTTTTCTATATTTTAGTGGTAGAACAAAAATATTTTAGCCGGCCGCATTGGTGTAGTTGGTAACGTGCTCGCCTCTCATCATGCGGTCCTGGGTTCAAATCCCACTCAGGCACGACATATTTCATACGCTACAAAAAATAATTTCATCCTCATTACGCATAGTTACACCCCAACGTCTTCGCTAATGACCTTGCAGTTGATGTGACGTTAAATAAATCAATTTAAAAAAAATATATTCTATAAAAATCTTTCTTAGCTTTTATTCTACTGTGTTTATGTTACATTTTTACACAGTTCTTTTTCAATGAATACTTGTTGGAAATTCAGTGTTGTTTGTTTACAATACTATTTCTATAATTACGCATAATGTAAAGCACATCATATTAGTTCCATACACGCACTGTCGTGCGTAACTGAAAGCAAATGGGTACAATTTGACACCTGTTAGATTAAAATACAGTGATAGAATACATGTAAATTATTTTGAAACAGTACTAATGTACACTAGTGGTTTGGAAATTAAACGTGAAATATACATTTCAACGCGTTTTCAAGGCTGAACTGGTTGAGGTTAAAATATATTTCGAATATACTCGTTATATCAGGCTAAGTATACCTATAGTTCATTTCACTTAACTTTAGAACTATTGTAAACAATCGCTCAGCTCTGATATTGGCTGGATGCGTAATATTGTAGTTATAACTCTTAGAGCGAGCCATCCCATTGGTGAGAGAAAAATCTCATCTAATTGAAATCGTATTAACTACGATCATTTTTATGGAAAAGCACTGAACTACACATACGAAGCACCAAAGTAGCCTGTTAACAGATTGACTGCTGTGAAACATATTTTTATGTCTCAATTCATATTGTCGGAAATGCTTCGAGACACACATATTAGTGTCTAATTTTTAGTCGTTTTTTACTTACTCTGCACATCTTGATATCAACATTGTTCTTAGCTATTTTTACTCGGATGTTTTTTAAATTTATATTCAGCATTAATTTTGGCACTTTTAAAAGAAAAAAGTGGTTGCCTCTAGACGTAGTGGTTAGCGCGCTTGTCTACTAGTGGAACGCCCTAGGTTAGATCCTCAAAAAAGGTCTGAGAATTATACGTCAAAACCCATTGTTTCATATCTCAAAGTAGTCGCTAATAACCAAAATCAAAAGGTTGATACGACTTAAAATAATTATTATGGATGACAACAAAAATTATTTTACCGATTTATGCGAGACAGATTCTTCTATCAAAATGGCTCAACCATCTCTAGTTGCTATAAAAAATATTTCTGTGTTTCAATTTTTTTTCTTTGTATAAGAAAATAAATAATGAAATTAATTTATCACTAATAAGTGATTTTCATATAACATATTATACTGCATAAAATGAAAAACAGTAAAAGCATTTCTGACAAGACTACTCGTCTCTCGAATAGCAGTCAACCTGTTAATGTACCAGAAACAGATATAGGCCTACACTTAAAAATATGTTTATGGAACATAATTTTCCATTGAAGCCTGACCATCTGATACATACCGTTGGTCAAATTAGTCTCATCTTCCAACCATCGCTCAAGTGATTTGTTTACAATCGTTCCAAAGTTAAGTGGAATGAAGTGTAGACGAAGTTTTTAATTTATATTTCTACCGTTTATACAATTAACAGTGAAATAAAATATAAATATAAATAAAAAAGAAGTTGATTTTTCTCTTTTCCACAATGAATAGGCAAAGATAATTATTGTAGTTTACACCGATCAAAAAACGGACTATGATCATCTCCTCCAAGGCCTACCCACACTACTATTTTCCCCAGATCAGTCATTAGTGCTTCAAGGGGAATTTTTCGTGAGAGCATTCATTGAACATATTCACCTCCTATTTTACTCACTAATTCTACCATTCAGTGCATTAGTTCCCAGCTGCACTCGAATATTTTCATTCCAAAATCTATTTAATCTAAATCATTTTTGACAGTCCGATGGAACACATTTATGTTTCTTGCAGTCTTCTTTTTTCTATTGAACCTAAAATTCAGATTTCACTTTCATACGTCAATATGGGAACAACCCAATACCTTATAAAGTTTTAACTCCACATCGTTTCTAACCTTCCTTTTATACTACAGAGTATTTTTTTGTTTGTTTTTTTGTTTAACGTCTGACTGTTGTGCAATTACTGCTAATGCAGACGGTGAAGGATGAAATGATTATTTTGTAACGAATGAAAAAATTCCGTGCCTGAATTGGATTCGAACCCACGATCGCATGATGAGAGGCGATCACGTTACCAACTACGCCAATGCGGCAGGCAACTACAGAGTATAGTTACCCACATATTTTCTAAAATAATTTTATCATTTTTTTAAAATTACGTTTATCGGCCATGATCATTTTTAGTTCCTACTTAAATTACCATTACCTGCGGTTCTTTATATGTTAGTAAACAAACTAATATAGCAGTAAGAATCGTTTAAAATATTTTCCCCGTTGGACTAAGAAGCCTATTATGTTTGTATAATTTAGACTATAGGTTGTTTTATAATATTTTTTGAGAAATAGGAATATAAAGCGTATAACAAATATATAGGTATATTCTAAAATTTTTGCATACATTTTTCGAAATTAAGTTTCTTACTCAGATCGATGAAGTGGCACGTGTTTATATTTTTATCACTTTTCTTAACATTTATACATTGTATTCCACAGGAGAATGTAATAAGAAATTGGCTACATTTCTGACTCTATACAATAATCAGTTTACTTATCTAACGTCTTGAAAAGGAAAATAAGATTAGATTTTCCAGCGGTTAAAAACTTTTCTCCCAATGTGGCGAAGTAACAACAGTAACTCTTACTAATCACTTCAGAAATAAACTTTGACCTTAATCAAAACACTGCGTGGAATCATTAAACATTCCAATAATATAAGTGAAGTTTGTTTAAAGGAAAACAACCATTAAAAAGACCATTAATTGTGAATTTACTTATATTATAATGTCATACAAATAAATTCCATTTCAAAACTAATTAAATTATATTCCTTAATAGAATTTTGATTTACATACTATGGATTAATTTAAACAGATCTAAATTTCTACAGAGGTTCGGGCAAATAATAAACGCACGAAACATATGACAAGAGTAATTAAAGGGCAACCAACGAAACAGATAAACATTTACAAATATGGTAAGCCAAAATGGCCACCAATGTGTAACAGTCCTCTGTTAGTATTATCTACGGTGTATTGTACATATAAAATATCTGTAAACATTTACAATTCTGTCAACATAAATTTTTTGCGTTTATGCATTATACGTTTGTACGATGTTCAATAACTTTGAAATAAATATTTTATTTTTTCACTTACGTTGATGACACAGCTATATAAGTATGAGACTAAAACTCTTTACACGCTTAACTAATACTACATCATTTTAATATCGTAATGTAACTTTCGCAATCCGTCACAGCGAGGCACTAAAATTACGTAATGTAAAGTTCTCATTTGCAACCTTTATGGATTTACGGCTCCCAAATTTACGATTCAACTAAACATTCTAATTTACAACGCATTCAGGCATCTCAGTCAAAAAAATAAGTCTTATAGTACAAGTAACCCTTTAGGTTAGTAACAATACATCACACACAGATTTGCAAATTCATTTTGTCCAAAATTTTAATAAACAAACCGTTTCTCAACAAGTCAAAAGCGCACGATAACCCACTTATACGATCATTTTCCATGTTACATCTACCTGACAATCAAGGCAAGACGCTTAAAAATAGGCTGGAGTAGAGAGCTCATAATATAATGAAATAAAGTTCATTCAAAATTCAGAAGATTTTTAATAACAATTATTTAGTACTTTAGGTGACTATTACACAGACACATTGTTACACATTATTTTTTTATTATCATTGCATCGTACTGATCGTGTAGTATTATATTTTGGTCAAACTGTACTACTAGAGTTATCTCTTTATCGTTTTTATATTGTAGTCTATGCTTTTTTAATTATTTAATGTATTTCTCGTCTAAGCTGAGGTTATGCTCTTATGGGATAGTATTTATTTATGAATAAAACAATAAAATATATATCTAACATGAGTTAAACATGAAATATAATTTTGTTTTTTATTTACAGAGTTATCTATAATCTGTTCTTAATAGAACAATAAATAGATTTGTTACGCAGATAATTATCATAAAAAATTGTGTTATAACCACAATAAAATATTAAAAAACACTTCACAGTTTTTAAATATTTCTATTTTTTATCACATGGTCAGCCAATTAAATGACTGAATCATTTAAGAACAGAAGAGGTAGTGGTGTAAAAGATTCTAATCAGAGTTATCTTCTCTGAAAGTAATGAATTTCATTATACAGCCTGACTCTGTGGTGAATGAAGTGAAGGTGTGAGTTGCAGAGTGGAAAATATGTGTTTTTCAGAGGGCCCGGCATGCTGATAAGCGGTTTTCTCCACTCAGTGAGGAAGGCAATGGTAAACCGTCTACTCCTTGTTTTACTTAGTAAAACCTCTACAGGTTCAAACTAGCCTTTCGGCTGATGACCTAAACAACAACAGAAAATGATGCTAAATTTTGAAAAAAAAACAAGGGTAGAAATAGTAGTTATAAATAATTAATTACAATTTTATATGAATTTATACATAAAACAGTACAAACAGCTGTTTTACTACATAGTGACAGATTCAAAAATAGAAACGATAGAAGTGTTGCATTTGAGTTATCTTCCGTGACACAAGTAGATTTCTATGTATAGATTAGAAAATTAATTTCATACAAAATGAAGTTTTTCTAATATTAGTATAATAAACGTTGGTAAAAATGTAAACTACCAAATGTAAACCATTGACCTAAACAACTGATTCAAGACTTACAAATTAAAGTTCCCTTAATCAATATTTTCAGTACAGTTTACATTTTTACCAACGTTATTATACTAATATTAGAAAAACTTCTTTTTGTAGTAAAATTAATTTTATAAACTATACATAGAAATCTACTTGTGTTTACATTTACTTGTGTTTACATCACTACTTCGAATGACGTGAAGGTGCCTTAAGCAGGGTGAAAAAGTACATGATAGGAATTGCTCAGAAGGCCTGGTGTACTTATATGTTTTAATAGACTACCTTTTAAGCTAGCAAGGAGGGTATAAAACAATTGCAATCTTATATAGGCCTAACTCAAAAATAATTTTCGGAGTTAAACCAGATTTTTTACCATTGACCTAAACAACTGTTTCAAGACTTAATAAAGTTCCCTGAATCAATATTTTCAATATAGTTTACATTTTTACCAACGTTTATTATACTAATAATAGAAAAACTTCTTTTTGTAGTGAAATTAATTTTTACGAGATTAATGTTTATAATAAACGAGTATCTACAAATATAACATTTTCATAAACGTAAAACCTATTACTACATTGTATAATACCAGATTAATTTTGTAAACTTTAATGTGTTGTAGCGTCTGTTTAGTAGAAGATAGGTATCAGAAACACAATGTAGTGAAAATATCATTTGTTCGTAAATGCTAATTACAAAAGTAATTTAAGTTGTAAGAGCTATTAGAATTGGTTCCTTTGTTTTAAGTAAAACCTATTTGAAATAAAAGGGTTGTACACTGACCACTAGTTTCTGTACATAAATGTTTTTAGTGATATTACTTTTGTTATAGTCTTTGTTATCAGTATATTTTATTTTATTCCTTTTAAATGCATCCGCACTTGAATAGGTCGTGTTATAATGAAAATAAATACAAAAATATCCCCAACGTAGTATTAAATTAATTACTTTTCACAACGGATAATTTACTGCCGTATGTACGGCCTACATTAATACAGTACAAAAAATAATTTATTTCTATACCCAACAAAGATATTTTTGTTTTGTGACAATATAATTTTTTAAACTCTCTGTTTTGTTTCTCACAACATAGGCTTGGGTTTAGTGATGCTGAATAATAATGAACGAATAAAGTTATAATATTCATTAATATTAGGAGGAAAATTATACTAAAAATCTAGAAAAATTTTATTCCCAGAATTTAAAACTGATTCGCTACTTCATGGGACGAGATTATATCAAATATTCATTTATCAGAGGTTTACAAAACTTTTATTTAAACTTGTTTGATCCCAGAAATTTTTTAACTATCCAAAACCCTGCCCCTTTTTCAACATAGTATGTATTCCCTATTTGCTGATTTTCAAAATAATGTTTTCTTTCCTTCTTACGAGCTGGTTGCTCTTCAGGGATACACTTTTCAAGCAAAGCTGACATTTTGAAATCAACAAAAGAGGTCATATTTGTACTAATATGATCTAACAGCCAATTAACGGTGTTCCCAAGGTTGCCAACTTGACCCTCTAAGAGTTTCATTATATAATTGAATGTACCGTTTTTTCTCTATAGTTGTACCTTATTTGTTTCTTTAATTATTGGGTGCTATCAAAGCTAGAGAAAAGTAGATTGCAGGCATCTGAAATGAAATTTCTTCAACATACATATGGGTTTAGTGGAGAAGATCGTTACAGGAATACCGAGATAAAGAAAAGAACTCAACATCTTCTCTATTAATAATAAAATAAGGTATCCCAAAACAGAACGCAGTGGTTAGAGCATGTGAGCAGAATGCGGGAGGATAGAATACCTAAGCAGCACTGGGCTATAAGCCGGAGGGTAGGAGAAAACGAGGACGCCCGAGCAAGAGACGAACAGATTTGAGAGGTTCGGAACAGGCAGAGATGCCTAATGATGCCAGGAAAGGCATAAAAAGAAGAATTATTGGACGTCATTTGTATTAAAAATTTTCTGATAATTTTCTTTTAATTATCATAGAATTTTTGTATAGTTTGAACTGTGTTTAGTGTGCATAATAATATCCCTAATTGATTTATATCTAAAATATAAAAAAATAATAACAATAAAATAACTAGTAATAGCGTATTTATTTCAAGAAACCCGTCTGCTTACCAAAAAAGCAGATTTAATTCCGAATAATATCGTATATTTAGTATTTTAAGGGAAATGTTAAAGTGTTTTTTCAAAAAATAAAATTACCATAAAACTTGTAAAGATTATATTTTTATATTCAGTCAAAAAAAGAGAAAATCTAAAAGATCTATACCTATTCCAAATTAAATCCAGATAGGTACGAATTCTCCCTTAAGCAAAATCAGAAGGTGTAAGATTTTGGCTATGTTATTTAATTCTGTTTTTTTTTTAAATTAATTTTTATGAATAAAGTTTAATTTGTTTTTGAGTCGGTATTTTTTTTAAAATTCTTGCTGTTTTGTTTGTATTTTTCTTCTTGATTGGATTTCTTTAATATTTATGTCTTTTACTTTTTTTATTTCCGGTTCTACGTATCAATAAAATAACTTAGCAATGAATACGACGGGCTGATATTTATTGCAAAAAGATGTTTAGTTTTTGTTATTCTTAATGAAATAAGAAATTTTCATTAACGTTATCTGTGTACATTAACAATAATAAACATAATAATAATAAAGATTTTTAGTGAATGAATAACATTTACATTTTAATGTAACGTATGAAAGGTTTAATGCATCCATTAGGTTTCATTATTTTATTGGAATCTTCTTTATGGTATCTATATTACGCAAAGTTTGTATAGAATTTTTAATAAAAACAGCTATTCTTTGCTAAGAGAGTCAATGTTGATCGAGTCATTGTGAAGTTAGTGTTTAATAAAGTGAGTTGTTAAACAAGTAGATTATGCAACACGTTGTAAATTGAAACAGTTTCGGCGAATCGGCTTGTAAGTGTACATTTGTTTTGGTTTTTAACTACAAGTCAATTAATTATTTTATTGTAAATGATTGTATTTTTTTAGTATAATATTATTTTTATTTTAGTTTATAATTTTTAAGTTAAGTAATTTATTTTAATTAACTAGTAGTTATAATATAACTGTCATAATTATTTAAGATTTGTAAACAAAAATATTTGTTACAAATTTAAAAAGAACTTTAGGTATTTGGAAGTAACAAAATTTTTGAAAGAACACGGAATATTGTCACAACATTATAAAAGCTCATAGCTCAATCAGTGCAAAAATAATGCGTAATAACATTTGAAATTGCATTCTATTTGACGTCCAACGAATTGGACGCTGAGATAGACAGGGTTAAGTTGAATAAATGTTGCTTTTATTATAGACCGCATTGATGTATCAATGGTAAATAAATTGTAAAATGATGTTTATAATTTTACAGACCTAAGCCTTGTAAATTGAGCCTTGAACTTCTAAAGTATGAACAGATACGCTTTGCAAACCCCGAGGACATTCAAAATACAAAAAATACTCTTGTAATTTTATTTTACGAACTTTTCATAGGTATGAGAGTTTGAATATTTATCTTTATCAATAGAATAAATGAGATATAATATTTTATTTGAGACAATGATAAAAAAATGAATTCTCCAAGTTTATTATAAATGGATAGAAATCAATATAACGTTATCATTATGATAATGGAAGCATGCCTAATGATGCAGTTATTATTGGGCGATTTGGCAAGCTGGGAGTTTGGAACGAAGTTGTCGTATTGTACGAGACACGTAAAATGATTGGCTGACTGCTCCTTAAACTTAGTAAATTACTTGCTAAATTACATAATCATGATAGAAACTTACCGCTCATAAAGTTGTATATAACAGGATTCACCGCACTATTAGCGTAGCATAACCAGTGAGAAACTATTGATATCGAAGTCGTAAGTTCTGACTGTTGAATATCGATTATCAACCTGAAAATTATAAATCACAAAATCACAAATATGAATATTAAAGATATATCAGGATTTTTAAAAATCCCTTATACTTTATCCTGTATCTTCCTTTATAATATAAGGTTCACTATTTATTCCGAAATGCCCGGTTGAATTTCTATTGAAACCTGAAAAATTACGGGGATATTTATAAGAATTATTTTATTCATTCATCCTTAAGTTAATATATTAGAAAATTACTTTAAACTCATTTCCAAACTATTTCAGTATTCAGTGCAGTTAAAACGAACTCTCAAATAACTGTAGGTCTTTGGGTATTGGATAAGCTATAATTTGAAGCGTTACGGTAAATTAAAGGTTAATTATTTGCACTCGATCTGCTAGTTCCAGGGCTAAAAAAAAGTTTTGTTTCTTATCACATGGTCAACTAATTATATGACTAAAGCATTTAAGAACAGAAGAGGTGGAAGTGTAAAACACACTAGTCTCAATTATCTCCTCTGGGAGTAATGAATTTCATTATACAGCCAGACCCTGTGGTGAAAACGTGAAGGTATCATTTGCAGAGTGGAAAGTAGATATTTTTCATAGGGCCAGGAATGCTAATAAGCATACTTTTCCACTCAGTGAGGAAGGCTAAACCACCTCAATCCTCGTTTTACGTAGTAAAGTCTCTAGTGGTTCAAACCAGCCTTTCGCCTGATGACCTAAACAACAAGTTATATTAAGTGGTCCGTAATTTTGTCTTTTTTAATTAAAAAAAAATTAATTGAGAATAAATTAGGTATTGTAATGAGTTTCGAGAAAAATTATTCCATCCCGATTCGAGTTCCTTCAGGCCCCGGATCCCGTTTCGAGATATTGCAAAAGAAGAATATAATAAAATTCATTAGGTCCAAGCTAATACGATGGCTAGGTTACTTAGAGTAAATAGACGATCAGCTTCAAAGAAGGTAATCAAAGAAGGTACTGAAATGTATAGTATCAGAAAATAAGTCGATCCAGAAGTCCTTCGAAGTACACTTCGGGAAAGACCTTCGGGAGTGTAGTTCGAAGGTCTTCTAGGCTATGTGAGAATGGTAAGGATTGCGGACGTTGTAGGAAAGTAGTGTTAGAGGTCATAAAAGAGGAACAGGAGAAGAATGAGAAGAAGGGGAAGAAAAAGTGAAGATGAAGAAGGAGAAGTAGGTGAAGAAAAAGAAGAAGAGAACGCAGTTTAACGAGAAGAAGGAAAAGAAATAAAAACAGGAGGAGGTGGAGAAAGAGAAAAGGAGCATAAGGCAAACATATAACGAAGAGGAAGAAGAGTAATTACTAATATTTGCTTTCTTACAAAAATTAACATTTCCTTGTTTTTTTATTGTTACATAAGTGATTCCGCCCAAAATAGACAGGTGAAGTGTCAAATTATTTACACTCAATCGTTCATTGCAGGGTTAAAATAAATAGTTCTGTTTCTTATCACATGGTCAGTCAATTAAATGACTGAATCATTTAAAAACAGAAGAGGTAGAGGTGTAAAAGACACTAAACACAGTTATCTCCTCTGAAAGTAATGAATTTCATTATACAGCCAGACCCTGCGGTGAATGAAGTAAATGTGTCATTTGCAGAGTGGAAAATATGTACTTTTCAGAGGGCCCGGCATGCTGATAAGCGTACTTTTCCACTCAGCTCAGTGAGGAAGGTAATGGTAAACCACCTTATTCCTCATTTTACTCAGTAAAACCTCTACAGGTTCAAACCAGCCTTTCGGCTGATGACCTAAAGAACACATATAGCCTATTGATTAGCTGAGGAATGTTTTCGGAGAAGTGAGTAAAAATTGTTAATACAAAAACTCTAT
This sequence comes from Catonia carolina, assembly GCA_035578175.1. NCBI lineage: Eukaryota > Metazoa > Arthropoda > Insecta > Hemiptera > Achilidae > Catonia > Catonia carolina. The sequence continues at coordinate 41,136,695 of JAQMRL010000001.1, forward strand.
CCACAAAGAAACACATTTGAAGGAATACATAGAAATGGTTAATTGAATCGATTGTTCGTTCATATATAAATGCAGTTTCTTTGATAAAAATATTTCTTTTCTTTGTTGTTTGTTGGAGAGGTGGAGGTAAACAGATCTATTCTTTGAACAAACAGATTACGGAACGTCAATGAAATAGAGCGTAGATAGATTTGTAATTTCTTTGTCAATATACATTATTAATACTATCAAAAATAATATAGTAATTATTTTTACGCTGACGGAAATTTATCTTGTATCATTAACGATATTAATCACGAATGAACGCTCAAAATATATTCAAAAATATTATTTTCTTTATAAATTTAGTCTGAATCAATGTATAAAAACAATATACGAATAAATTTGAATGGATTACATTCAAAAATCAGGTGCCCAGGAATCTTGAGAATGCTCCATTATGTGTTTGAAACAGTGACATGTTAATTTGCAAGTGACCTCAGTAACAGAAGAGGTGCCAAGAAATATTCCAAGAAGTGTGCCCAGAAATATGTAGATCGTCTTCACGACCAGGCCAACATTGAAGAACTTCAACTGTTGGACAATTTTATTCAAAAAGAGCTAAGTCTATAGAAGTTTTTGGTATACAAATGTATATCCCCACTCGGCACTAGCCGCAACTGAATTGCTATCTTCCGCGGGCACATAATCATTAGCATTTTTAATAAACAAATGGTCATATTGTGAAAAAGACCACTCTATAGAATGCTTAAAACATGAATCATTGAACGATTTTTGTGTTGGGAAAATTGTAAACAACATTCTGCTCAATATGTATAACCCAACTCAAACCAAGTGGCCTCTGAAATGGGCATACCGGCTGTGTGAGATAGAGCTATTTAGAAAGAGATAGAAATACTGTGACGCGCTCGGTACAGTCTGATTGAAAATTTTTAAAGTTTCAGAAAATATATTTTATTCGCGGCACTAAACTACTGGGAAAATAAATATTATTATTAACTAGAAATCACCGTAATAGTTAAGATAATATCGAACTAGAACTCATGGCACTCCAAGCTAACTACTCACGCTGAAGGAATATACTGAATAAAATTTTTGCTGTTAAGATTTTCGGCTTGTAATTGGAGTGCGGACTGTACCGGACGTCCCCATGGTCGTTTAAGGTCAGACTAAACTACTGCGCATCCAACATTGATAGGCTACTTGGTTTGAGTTGGGTTATACACTTAATGCTGTATACTGTGGACAATTCGAACTGGCACAACTCTTGTTCTACGTGTACATACAGTTCCGCATAAAGTATATACATAACCTATTCTTTCAACAATGTCTTCAAATTTTAATGTACGCAAATGCCTACACCTTATTTCAACGTACAAACGTACAAATAATTAATTCATTTTAAAATATGTATTTAATTTGTCCCAGTAAAAAATTAAATTATAAATTACATGAACTAAACTTTAAAAACTCACTAAACTATACTCTATAGACGCACGCAACTAACTTAACAAATTGGTCTGAAAATATAATGAACTGAAAATCATATATGAAAACTAATTAGTCACATCATTATGTCTGATAGATTATTAATAACAACAGTGAAAACAAAGCGAAGTGACTGTGCGTTAGTCGCAAATTACAGTCACGATTGTATACTTATGTGACTGTACCGTCGTTGCATAAAGAGGGGGAAGAGAGGAGAAGATAAACACTGAAGCTGCTTGTGCCAATTTGAATTGTTAAGGTATATACAGGTAAATGGTGAAATTTCATGTGGCTTGTGAACCTGCCTACACATCCGCAGGAATTCTAATACCCGTCTCGCATTTGTAGAGTTTGTATATTGACCCAACTTTGTGGTAACATATTGCAAATAAATCGCCGACTCTAACAATTTTTTGTTTTACATCTGATTGTTTTACAATTTCTGCTATTGCAGACGGTGGATAATAATAATGAAAACTAGTGATGAAAAAATGGCAAACCTGACCGGGAATTGAACCTGGGACCCCGGCGTAGACTAGATTTATCTAAAAAAGACCATAGTACTTGCATTTAATATTATATTAATTTTTACTTTCTTTTGGCCTGTATAAAAGTTTAGGAAGGGAATGTATTATATTCACGGCAATTTTTAGAAATCGAGTTTTCGCCGGAAATACACGTTTCCAGGCCCCTGAAGCAAAAAAAGATGCTTTTAGCAATGGTCATCTCAAGAACGTAATATACGAAGTTGAAACTTGATACATACCGTACGTAAATTCGGTAGCACGAGGGGATCCGACTCAATCATTTTCATAAAATTCGGTCAACCATAAGTAGTAGTTTGTACAATTTTCACTTCTTGTTATTTTTTCAAAAACCGGCTTCTATGATTAAAAAAGAAATCGACTCATTTACTGCATGTTTTATGCCTTACAAGATAGGGTAAGCGTAAGTCTGTTGAAATTCTTGTGGTGGCTATACTCTCGTAGTAAAAACGTTTTTTATTTCAAGTTTGTGGTCTTAATACGAATTTTAGAGCTTCAGTGTATAATTTAGGTTGTAGAAAATTATGAAACCAACTATATTCATTTCAACCGTTTTTTTCTACAACGCTTAGTTTAGCGTCCATAAGTGATTTTCTTTATTTTGCTCCTCAAAATCGGTAAAAAATGGGATTTTTTAAGATTGAGGCCTTAGTATGCATTTTACGATTATAATTGTGTGTAATTAAGGTTATCGGAAATGAAAAACCTACAACTTTTATTTCAAGAATTTTTTCTACAGAGTTAACCTTAACGTTATTAGTTGACTCGTATTCTTAAGTTCTAAAGTGAGGTTGATTTCATTTTGCATCATTCACTGATTATATAATCAGGTTACTAGGATTTTTGTATTACATTGTTTACACATGGTTAAACATCAGTTATATTGTTCATTATTTATATTGGCAAGAGAAAGTCGTGTGAGTGTTCACACCAGATTTTTTTTAATTTGTTATACTGAATTTATTAATGATTTAATTACAATAAATGATTATCTGTATATGTCATTAAATTTGTGTTTACGAATGTGTTTCTATTTTGTATTGTTAAATATGTAAATGAACTAATTGGCACGTAGTACACATAGTAAGTTAATTGCTATTTGTTTATAATAGCTGTGGTTTAGTTAGTAAAAGAGGTAATGAAACCTAATATAACGGTGACTACTGCGGAATTGCTTTTAAAGAACTAGAAATGTGTCAAAAAAATAAATAAAATACCACTTATCTGCCTTGTAAATAAAATACATCTTTGAATACGGATAATGCAATAGCAGTCGATGCCCGATAAACTTAATTTAAAAGGTAGGGCCTATATCTTTAAAAATTTGGTGAAATACTAACACAATCACAGATGTACAAAATGTGATAAAATAAAAATGTAAACACAATTTGTAAAACTCTGGAATTGTCTCTCTCCAAACTGAATTGACCGATAATAATATAAAAACCGAACCGTCTCAAATTCCAAATTTGAAATTTTTACCGATTCTAAAAGTGTTATAACTCAAGAAATAGTTAGGCTTTTAGTGTCAAACATAAAAATTAATAACACAATTGAATTTGTATGGATTCCAGCACGTGCTGGCATATCAGGAAACGAGAAGGTGGATAATGCTGCCAAACATACCATTAAAGGAGTATTTAATAAGTATGGTACATATTGGCACATATTGATTTGACGTATTAATATCACAAAGTAGCAGACAAAATCAAGTACTTATAACTCGCTTACGAATTGGACATTCTATATTCACACAAGATTAATTACTTTAAAAGACTAATGCACCGACCTATTATTTTTCCAACGATACTACATTAACGATAATACACTTACTCTTAAAGTGCCCAGGATTATGAAATCTACCAGAAAAGTATAACATAATACGAAAACCATGCTAACGGCCATCAAGACTATTGCATAAAGTGGTTTTGCACCTTACAGATTTACAGATATTCAAGATATTTTAATCCAAATTTTGTTCACGCAAGGAATTTTTAATTCAAGTTTTGTTATATAAATTTCGTTAATTTAAAAATTGTCATGACATTATATGGTCACTGAAGACTTTATTGTTGATTCTACCTTAAATATATATAAAAATATATGAACAAGACTGTAGAATATCTTATAATAAATTTCATTAAGAAAATATGATGAAAATTAATCTGGAGGAAAAATATTTTATGTAGCTTACTTTTTACACGCAAAATATTTGACGTTATACATCGTACAATGTTTTTTTTTTAGATGTCAGTTATAATGAATAAAAATGTAAATAACAGTAAACTTTTTGGAAGTATGAAACAAACTAGTAAGAAGGGAAATTAAGTGGAAATTAAAATTTCATCGAATTTGGTGCTTATCGAACAGTCATCTCACCCTTTCACTCTCTGAATGAAATAAAATCGAACGGTTAAAGTATTCTTACAAAAGGGGTTATTTTAGAAAGGTAAACTCTTCAATGTGGAATAATTCACATTCCTAATATTTTCATTGTTGATTCTAATGAAGCATTTGGTCTTCCGATTAGTGCATGCTTCAAAAACATTTCTATATGGTACAATGCAATTATTTATTGAAGTGCATTTAATTTACCGTAATAAAAGAAATACTACTGATTATTTCAGTTGAAATGTTGAAGATAAAACAAAATGAAAATTATGAAATGGTACAGTGCAAAAGAATAAAAATAAGTTACATTCTTTTCCAGAAAGTTAAAATCCATTTATTACTTAATTTAATTTTACCAACTCTGGTTATTCCCATCTGGTTGACATTTCCAGTAATTTTCCGTTCTGTCTGAGAGTCTTTTTTGTCGATACCAACCCACTTCATTAAAAATAGAATTATTTCTTCTCAGGGTTAGTAAAATAAAATAAATTTTCAATCATTTATTTCAACGAATTTATCTAAATATGGTGGTGATCTAATATGGATTACAATTTGTATCGTCTGCTTTCTTGATAGAATTTAAAAGTTTTATCCGCTACTAAGTGATCGGTCATAAAAAAATACTTTTTACAAAGCGTCTCACATCTTTAATCAGTAAGTGGAAAAAATAAAAATGCCAAAACTTAAAATTTCAGCCTCCTACGTCCCCTTAAACTAGTTCTATTAGATTTTTTTTGTATAACATCTGACTGTTGTGCAATTGCTGCTAATGCAGACGGTGAAGAATGAAATGATTTTTTGTAACGTATGAAAATATGCTGTGCCTGAATTGGGTTCGAATCCCATTTCGGAGGGCCTGGCATGCTGATAAGCATATTCTTTTAACTCAGGAAGATAATATTAAACCACATCACTCTTCGTTTTTACTTAGTAAAACCTCTAGAGGTTCAAACCAGCCTCTCGGCCGTTGACCTGAACAACAAAAGAGTAAAATTATTTTGAACATACTAAACTTTTTAATGAAATCTTAAACAAAATCCTGCTATTTTTTATTACTATAAGTAAAGTTCTTGCATAACAGTGATGTAGAGACAAAAATAATTCTGGTAACTCTACTAGAACGGAATACTGAAACTGGAGTAATGTACTATGTGATCATAAATTAACTGTTTGTAACTTAACACTTAAATTTTTCTAATGATAATTCAAAACTGTGTATTCATATATTTTACTCAATTTTAAGCGGGAGTATTCAAAGGAAAATTACATTTAATTCATCCAAATCTCTAATGACCACCTCCTCACTCTACCGTGAAAGCTGTACTTCATTGTATCTGAACACACTAATATTCTCTAAAACTGAATGTAGTATGTTTAGAAACGATGAAAGGCTGAATTTATCAAAACACGTGAGACTCAACCGACGAGATGGCGACTACTTCTAGAAACAGAAGGAACGGGAAAATAAACAGAATGAAACAGCTGAACTTGCTCACAGAACGACACTCCAAATTACAAATGCAACATAAACTAACATTCTACAAGTACTGTTAAAACTACATAAAAACAATCTCTTATAAGTGGGTCGGTCTTTTTAACCTTCTAACGTAGCATTTATTCAACGATTTTCAAACAGTCCCGGGTATTACAGTAAACTGTCTAACTTGAATTTCTAATTTAATTCTTGACACTGATTCTCAAATCCCTTGAGCCTTGACTGCTTTAAAGCAACAGTACTTCTTGATCTGAAAATACAAACTAAAAATAAATCTTTTAACTTTGTGTAGTCCTAATTTTATGCATGTGAAAAATTTAAGTCTTTCAAAAACATCTTATTTTAGGGCCTATTTTTATTTTTTATTTAATTTAAAGTCGCACCGACAGCTCGGTCATTCGCGACTACGGTGGAATATGTAATGCAGGGTTTTAACTTGTTGGTGATGTGACCAAGTTTGATGAAAATGTTTGTGTTGAGTCCTCTTCTAGAATCTAGTTTTAGCTGGATAGCTTAGAAAGTGAGGACAGAGCTTCTTTCTAGATTTACCTTCCAGTAGGTTGGCCACATTGTGAAAGTAATATAATAGCATACGCCTTTAAGCCCCAGGTGACAAGTCGATGGCAAACTTTCAAACAAAGTAGCAACTCCAGACGAAAGTTCGTTTAAAAACGACGCAACTCCCGCCATCGAGAATACCACTTGGACAGAGCAGCGCAATTCCTCTATGAGAGACACACGCACATCAGCCGACACACTACGGTGCAGCGTTTGTCAACATAACTCAGTCAACACATCACACTCCGTTTGTAGTATCCCCCTGGCTAATTGCCCGCGGGATAATAATACGCAAAGAATCAAAATACTGATTTTGTCACCAATGAGAAACAGAAAAACCAGTGCACCTGTTTTTAAGAAGGGAATCGTGACAAAATGCGATGCTCAAACTTTGTCAATTGTTGTATTAAAATACCAGAGACCGTGGTCATACGTGTGACTGGAACCCTGATTGAGTAGGATTTTTTCAGCAATATGGGATCATATTCTATACATTGGCCAGTCTGTATTTAACAAAAATACAAAACGAAAAATTTAAATTTTGAAAAAGTTGCTTCTATTCCAAAAGAGACTCTTTTTGCTATTCTCCACAACTTGGTTAATTTATTTACAAGATGGAATGACTCTAAATTTAGAAAACAAAGTTATACAAAAATAACAAATATTAAAAAGAGACCTCAACACTCATTGGTCTTTATGGCGTAAGACGATATCGAGTCATGATTGAAGGCACATCACAATATATAATCTTCACAAGACTAGATCTTCATCAAGATATAATCTTCACAAGACTCTCGGAATAAATCCCAAGAGCGCGGACATATTGTTCCATAATACCCCGAATGGCGCCTCTAGAACCAAACACAAGAGGCAAGAACTAAAGAGGCTTGGAACTTAAGTTCCAAGTTCGTACAATGTTTGGTTCTTGAGATATATTGTTCACACAGACAGACACACAAACACACACAGACCAATTACTAAAACCATGTTTTTCGGGATCAGGAGGCCTGAAGACGTGTATATCCGGTGAAAACTCGCCTTCGTAAAATCGACACGAAAACAATACTTTCCTTCCCTATTTATTCATATAGGACAAGAGAAAGTAAAAATATTAGTCACGGAAATTTTAATGAAACAATTTCTATGGAGATAGATACATAGAATCAAGTTCACAATAGTTGCGTTAATTAAAAAAAATATATACGAAAATTTCCAGAAAGTTTAACGAATAAAAGGTAGAAGCTTAATTACAATAGGTTTAATGATTTTTGAGTTGTTACTGTTAATATGCGTATAGTTAAGTATATATACACACTAGCGCTTTATACATCTATAAAAAGAGTAAGCATTTAAATTATTTTCTTGTGGTAAGTAAGACTGGTGAACAATTTCTTTATTAGCGCTATTAATTTATTATGATGCAAACTGGAATGATATCGGCACTCCATCCAACAGAAAACAATAATACGGTCGGTATGTTCTAGTAAATATGTACTGAGTGCTTTACTCGTAAAATGATTCCAGCGAATTTCCTGACACAGCAGCCATAAAAAATAAGGCACGATTTATGTTGTGTTCACTTGTGCGGTATTATTTCAGTAGTATATTGATATGACCGAATAACCGTTTTCTTAGTGCAAGTATAAACTATAAAATGTTCTTTGCAATGAACTTCACTGGTTTTATTTATTTAGACCTAGTTTATTATTACTATGGATTTAATAAAATAAACTTAAATACTCGTACTACAGAAGTGGTTAGCACTAGCCAATAAAATGGAAGGTTCGATTCCCAAATCAGTTGGAGTCGGAGATGGAGGTTTATATTGTAATGTACAGTCATAACGTGTCAATTTAAAAATATAAAATTAATCAAAACAATAAATTAAAGCATTTTATGCTGTTTGCGGTACTATTCCACAAAATCACCTTGGTGCATTACGAACAATATATTATATTACACTGAGATTTACAAACTTTTTACGGTTCAACATAAAATCGACACATACAGTACAAAATATCAAAGAAGACTCGAATCACCTCGCCATCTCACACTTAAACCAAACGACACTCGCTAGCTGAAACGAAGATACCATACGGACTTATTTGAAAGCAACACGACAACGCATAAATTAAACCCACGAAGTTCCCCCATTAGTGGGTTTTCTTAGATAATGACATATGCCAAAGAAAATTAGTCCACTTATTATTCTGCTTATGAATAGGCAGTAGAGTTTGCTACAATGTTAAAAAACCTATGTGACGAATATCAAACTTCGAGATAGAGATTGGGAAGGTTATACTACTGCACAGATTGCAGTATGTCAAATCGTACGATGATTTGAAGCTATGTGCCGAACTCCGAAGATTGTGAGAATCTTCAGCGTAAGATACACAATTGGTCAGTAGACAATAAACTACAGCAGAACATGTACAAGACCTGTGTTTTAACATTTTCTCGTAAGACTATCAGTTACGTGCACCAGTACTATCTAATTGATCACTTTATTACGAGAAGGGACAGCGCCGTGAAACTAGTACGGCTTGACTCTTAGGCTCCTATTTAGATACCTTAACAGCAATAAGTATGCAGCATAAGACAGTATAAGACAGTATGTAGTATAAGACAGCAATAAGTTCACGTGTCCAGAGCCATAAGAACTCTCGGATTTGTTGCGTGGATCGGCAGGAACTTTGCGAGTGCTGGTTCACTGGAACAACTATACGAGTCTCTGGTTCAACTCATACTTTAATACTGTGCTTCAGTTTGGAACTATCAGAGGGAAATCACCAAAAAAAGAGATAGAAGGTGTACAGAAAAGATTAATCAGCATTCCGGAGTTTAGGACCAAGCTGAAGCTTGATACATTCAAAAATGGTTCAATCAGTATGTGCTGCGGAAATTGAGTATTTGACAAACAATTCAAAAGATTGTATAAATGTATAACATCGTATACGTGATCACTGATGTGCAAGTTATTGGTAAAATTAGCTTAAGGGTACTTTATGACTCAGTAATAAATTATAGACTACTATCTGGCGTTGGCAATAATCTATCTCCGAATAACAGTGACGATGTAAATGAGGAGAATGACAAGATTGATATTTTCAAAAAAAAAAATAACATCAGAAAAATATTAAAATATTTCGTGTGAAATAAACGTGCTTTGAGTTTTGCCTGTTTTCACGTTTATATGTTTGTGGGTGAGAGTATGTTTCATTATATACATAATAGGGATGTTTTTGGTTAAAATGAGTTCAAGAGTTATGAATTTATGAAGATAAGAAAAAAATTATAAAACTCATTGAGAGAGAAACTCTTTATTTGTTATAATACAATTATGTAGACATTATAAGAAGACAGATTTCCGTTTTGTTGTACTGGCTCTACATACCTCTCACTAGTCATAGTTGTGCGTGGGAGGAGACGGACGGTTGTAGGGAAGTGCGAGGAGACCGTCAATAAAAAAAAGTATTGAGTATTTTGTATTAATTTATTTTAGCTTTGAAAATATTAAGTTGTGTTTGTTTTGATTGTATTACAAATATATTAGTCATATTTTAGGAGAGAATCTCTTGGGTGTATCACGTAACAAACGGAGATGTGCTGGAAAGGATGGGGATGGATAGTGGAGGTTGTGATTAGAGTGAATTTCTGGGACATGTAATGAGAAACGGAAATCAGTACCGGCTCTTTTAGTCCATTCTTCAGGGTAAAATCCGGGGGAGACGTGGACAAGGTAGAAGACGAATTTCTTGGCTCAAGAATCTTAAGAGTGTGGTTCTCCAAAACAACTCCACAGCTATTCAGAACTGTTGTCAGTAAAGTTGTCATAGCCAGATTGATCACCAACGTTCGGATCGAACACAGGCTGTAAGAAAAAGAGGTCTATTTTGCATATTATGTTGATGAAAATAAAATATTATTATTATTTCTTGAAACTGGAACAGGCTGTTGCCTAATCATTGATAGGAGAAGAAGAAGAGGAGGATAAGGAGGAAAAGGAGGAGAATACTCAAAAAAAGTAAGCAAAATAACAGACTTTCATGCTGGTAGAAATACTGTTAAGAGGGTGTGAAGTAAACATTGCTAATTTCTTCTAAAATAAGATACAACAGTAACTCTAGGAACTTTTCTCTTTCTTTCTTCTACTGTTTCTTTTTCCTATTCATTTTTTTAAATTTAATAATAAATAATATTAATTTTGATCAAGTTTTGCGAAAATTTTCTTTGGGAAGTTTTGTTTTTTCTTAGGTATTTATTATTTTTTTTATTGAGTGATGATGCTTGTGCGTAGGTAATGATATGTGGTGATTTACAGATAAAAAAACAGCCAGACCTGACCGGGAATCGAACCCGGGACCCCGGCATAGTAGCCAGTTGCGCTGACCACTACACCACGGGCCGGCCAACATTAATTGTTATTACAAAAATAAGTAGCCTAATTATTAAGTTATTAATAATTTAGCTAGTTATTAGGTAATTTTATTTTTATGAGCAAAAGAGACAAAGTGTATTAGCATGTATATTATGTAAATAAAATAGTAATAAGCAAAGATTTTTTAGTAAACATGTAAATTTGTTATGTCAATAAGGCTTATATGGATAAGTTTTGTCAGCCTTTATATTGTTGTCAATAAATAAAAAAATAAATTTTATTTCTTAATATTCATTGAAATAAAGCTCACTCAGTTTTGTTAATTTCTTCATTAAAGATTTTAGTCAATTTTGCTGTGTACATAAACTATGTATATAAATTATTCCACAGTCACGTAAAAATCCTTTGTTACATAATAATGTAATACACAACAAAATTTAATGTTACATTTCGGATATAACAATTGTAAAATTCTGAGCTCTTCTTTGTTTATAAGCTACAATAAAATATAAGCCCACTTATTTGTACAATTTATAATTTACAGCAAAAACATGATACTACAACGGGAATATTGTTTTACTTAGTTTTTATGTGGAAATGAGTTAAGTGCTTCGAAATAAATATCTGTGGGTTGTGAGCGAGGCAAAAAGAAAAACAAGAAGCTGAGAGCGGTGCTTACACTGTAAATGTCACAACATTAAATCTTTAGTCTATGGCTTCGCTCCAGGGATAAGTCAAAATGTCTTCCTTTCGTAGTAAAATGAAACACACATCTCTTTTATAGGCTTTATGTAGGGTATTCTGCTTTCAAACCTACTTTAATAGTCTTCTTAAGAATACTGTAGTTAAGGTCACCTTGTGTAAAGTTTTTGACTTTACAATTCCAAATTTTCGACCTTTGTTGATAATCGTAGTTTCCTAATCTCCCTTGACCCTTGGAGTTGATCAAATTTTGTCTTTTTAAAATAATTAAAATGGTGTTTTTTTTCTTTATTCGTTAAGGAAGAAAAAAATTATTTTATTATAAATAAAAGTTTGTAATTTTACAAACCAGTAAAGGTATGTAACTTAAGTTTCAAGTTTCAAGTTCGTACAATGTTCCGTTCTTGAGATATTCTGGACACACACACATACACGCACACACACACACACACACACACACACACACACACACACACACACACACACACACACACACACACACACACACACACACACACACACACACACACACACAGACAGACCAATAGCTAAAAACATGTTTTTTGGGTTCAGGGGGTCTGAAAACGTATAGATCCGGTGAAAACTCGATTTCGAAAAATCGACATGAAAACAATACTTTTTTTCTTATATTCATATAGGCAAGAGAAAGTAAAATAAATAAGTTACGTAACTTAAGCTGAAATCAACTTGATAATAGATTACTGTTCTTAAATATCAAAACGATTACCTATCCACAAAAACAACCTGTCGCGCACAATATTATTATAACTCAGAGCAGCTCCCGTAACGCCACTACTTCGAACGGTCGACTACACTTTTTATTCACCAATTCAGCTATTGAATGCCACACTACAAAGATACAAAGTATTTTTATACCTGCGGTCAATAGTTTTCTAAACAATCAAGAACCTTCACCGCTATTCTGGCACCTTGTAGACAGAATAAAATAAAAATAAACTTTTCTATTATTTTCGATTTTCTAGAAAAAAATCTCATTAATTACAATTCACTATCCTTCTTCAACACACTCCACCCCATACAATACACAATTTTTACAATAAACAACCATCGACCGTTTCTAGAATAATGCTACAATATTTTTGAAATAAATAATTATTGGAAAGCTGTTTAATATTCGTATAGTTTTTACTATTACCGTTAGCTTAGGCCCATTCATTAAAATAACTGAATAGTTGAATTTTTGCGTAGTTGTAAAATTAACTGATTATTATTGTTTAAAATTGAGAGTAGAATCAATGTTAATCTACCATAATATTTCAACAGTTCTTTTTTAATTACAAAAAATGAAAAACTTATAGTGCTATATTAATTTTAAGAACATCTCATTTAGTGAGATGGAATATTTTAACCCAAGGTAGAAATCTGACATCAAAATATTTTGTCACGAAACATATTATACTAATCTTCCGGATATATACCAACATTCTACCTTAAATTAAATTTTACTTTAACATGATACAAATGTGTAATAAAAACATTAGGATATTAGAACATAAAAACCTGCCAGGTTATGATTGGATTAACCATATTCCTGACGTTACTGTCACTGACAACCCAATTTTCAAAATAAATCAACCTTTACAATAAAAATCCTCAGTGTTAAACCCAGTTTTCTTTTTATTTAAAATTGCTGTAATCACATAATAAATGTTATTGTTTTTTAAATATTATTTGATCAGTTATTAAGCTACTCCCTTGGTTACTTATCCCAATTAAATTCAAAACAGAAAAAACAGGGAATGGGATTCATTAGAAAACTTGTTTTGTAAAAAATATCTACATGAGAATAACGAACTGAGTCATCTACTTGATAACATCAAGTAAAAGATGGATGGACTACTCTCACTAACAGCCTTACAAATTCATCAGTTCTAATTTTTTATACTTTATCACACCAAATTTTATTTACACTCAATCTGTTCGTTGCAGGGCTAAAATAAATAGTTCTGTTTCTTATCACATGGTCAATCAATTAAATGACTAAATCATTTAAGAACAGAAAGGTAGAGGTGTAAAAGACACTAATCAGAGTTATCTTCTCTGAAAGTAATGAATTTCATTGTACAGCCAGACCCTGTGGTGAATGTAGTGAAGTTGCCATTTACAGAGTGGAAAATATGTGCTTTTCAGAGGGCCCGGCATGCTGATAAGCTTACTTTTCCACTCAGTGAGGAAGGCAATGGTAAACCACCTTACTCCTCGTTTTACTTAGTAAAACCTCTAGAGGTTCAAACCAGCCTTTCGGCTGTTGACCTATACAACAACACACATCAAATTAACGTGTTAAACCGATTTAGAATCAAACTACAAAAATGCGATAATATTATGGGTCATGCTGTACTTTACGAGCTAGGCGACTACAGAGCTCGCCACGGAAGAAGTCCGCTGTGAAGACTAGTTGCCAATTTACCAGAAACTCATTCAATTCAAAAAATTTTCTATTTACATCACAAGTCCATTTCTATTTTATTTATAATTACAAATGCAAGATTTTACTATAGTTGGCACAATACTGTTGTAAAAATGTATAGTCCAGTCAAAAATATCCTTTTGCCAATCTTCACGTACCATAGCACGTTTTTTAAAAGGCTGCCATATAAAAACGGAACATTGGATTTTACTTTTTAAATATTCACATCATAGAAAAAATTGTGATATTTAACATACTTAAACCCCGATTTTTTACGTAAACCCTGGGTAAAGTAACAGACGTTTAAAAAGTACACTAACAGAAATCCGGCTAAGAACTGGGTACTTTTTAGGCGTTAATTGTTGTATCTCCGACAAATTTTTAAATAAAAAAATTAAGTTAAACGAATAAACGCAGAATATAACAGGCTTTAATTTGCTGAAGCGTTAAAATTTTTCCGTTTGGTCGTTTCTGAAATAGAGCTCTTTGAACACAACGGACTTCTTTCGTGGCGGGCACTATAGTATTGTGACAATATCGAAGACGAATATGGTTCACGAAATTTCTAGTACTTAATTCATAAAATCTTAAAAGAGTAGATAAATTGAGTGAAAAAGTCAGTTATAATAGGATACCTAATCATAAAGGTTATTTAAAAGGACTGCGCTTTTGTGTATGATAAGGTAGGGTCTTTTGTTGTACAACTATTTATAAAAGAGTCTGTTGGTTACTTGTAACACCTTTTTATTCAATTATTACCTGTTTACATTAAATAAGATTTCTCCAGAAAGGACTTTTGTATCGAATTTCAGTGTCTTTCGAGAGGATTATTTGATCCGCCCATATAAATAGAGCTTCGAGCGCGGTCAGTGAGTTAGTATCTGTTTGATCTTTGACGATTGTTTATTGAGTGGTTGTCGGTGCGTAGTACAGATTACGGATCCGAGCATTGTAGTGGTTAACTATTATTATGTTATCTTGTTGTGTATGTGCATTATATTCAGTTTTCATGTATGTGCTTATTAGTACTAAGTAAAATATTAAGTTATTTATTGTATTACTTCATTATAATTAGTTTATTATTTATTCTGTAAATCTTTTAGTTGTAATAAATACTTGTAATTTTAAACTTTAGTGTATTAATTATTTAATTACCTAGATCCCAAAATGGACCTTAGCGATAAGTGTCATAGTATGAATAAAATGCCGAGCGTACACTGCCGCATATCTTCTAAATAATTCATCTCTTTTGCTTCCCTACGCATCAAAACGCAACAGTTCTTCTAACGATTAAACACGTCACTTGTTTCAGTTATACGTCAAAAGAACAGATATTTTAGATATTCGGTGCTTATTAATATTTGTTGTCTTTCCTTACATCTTACAAGTTTCAAAACTGTTTTACGCATTCGTAATATTATACAAATTCCTCCTGTAATACAAGGAATATTAAATACCAACATTTTTTCCGCCTGAACTCCTATTGCTTCAGTAAATGATTTTAGTTAGTGGCTAACTCTTGAGTAATTGGTAACCTGTACCTGATACAAAATATACCAGGTAGTTTTACAGCGTACTCGGTACAATGTTTTAGTAACACGTCTCTTGTGTCTAGACTAACAATAAAAAGAAGTAACATCTGTTTGTAACTAATTTAAGTAAGTAAACTAAGAAAACTAATCTCAGAAACTACCCAAACGATTTAAAAAATTTTCACTGTTGGACAACTTAGAGCTTCCTCGGTAATATAAATTACCTACATGGCATTAAATAATTTTAAAATTTTGAAAAATAAATTTGTGATGGATACGATTAAAATTATTTGATATTTTATTTTATTTGTTTGGTGGCATTCCGACTTTAAAATCTTTTTTGCAACAGAAATTCTTTCTGCTAAAATCAAATATTCCAAATTTAACAGACTACATCAACCCCTCTAATACAATATATGTCAAGACGAAATTAAACGCCGCCTCCTACGAAAAATGTAGTAGAGATCTTCTGATCTAATTGAAAAAATAAAGCTTAAAAAATGGCTATAACTACAGGGACCGGCAGAAAAAGTGGATGGTTTTTGATCTGACTGTACATCGCAACAATGCGAGTGGGGAGAACCGGGCCAATGACTTTCATTCCCCTGCTAAATGCCATCACAGTTGTAATGGAGTCGTGGAACGCACAACATCGTGCTTTCGTCATAGAGACTTACTTTAGTAATGGTTACTCGGTAGTCAAAACCCAGCGTTTGTTCCGTACAAAGTTTGCAGTAAGTAGACACGGTAGAGATCCCAGTCGCAATGCAATAATGCGTTGGGTAAAAAATTTAAAAAAAGCGGCTAATCTTTAAAACGGAAACCTACAGGCCGTCCACGTAGCGTTCCTACTCCCGAAAACACAGATGCTTTGCGATTATCAGTAGCCAAAAGTCCACGTCACCCTGCTGCACATCACGCAGCTGTGCTAGGAATATCAAATCGGAGTGTTCGAAGAATTTTGCGTTTGGATCTTCATTTTCATCCGTATAAAATCGGAACTGTTCAAGAACTAAGCCAACATGATTTCTAAAACCGAAGAGAATGTGCACAATCAATTCTGAACATTTTAACTAACGATTCAATAATCATAATGTCAGATGAGGCCCATTTTCACCTATCTGGTTGTGTAAATAAACAAAATTTCCGATACTGGGCGGCAGAAAATCTTCGCAGCCTACACGAGAAACCACTTCATTGTGAACGTGTAACAGTTTGGTGCGCAGTGGCTAAATTCGGAGTGATAGGTCCATATTTTTACGAAGAGAACTGTCGAGCATTTTCGATCACTTCAAGTCGTTATGTCAAAATGCTAAATAATTTCCATGCACCAGAGTTACAACGTCGTGAAGTTGACACTGCAGATGTTTGGTTCCAACAAGATGGGGGTACTGCTCACACTGCCAGAGTGTCAATGAATGTGTTACAACAAATGTTTCCAGAACACATGATTTCAAGAAATGGTGACGTTTCATTGCCTGCTCGCTCCACAGATCTTTCGGTATGTGACTTTTTTCTTTTGGGATATTTGAAATCGAAAATGTATGTCGTAAAACCTCGAACAACTGAAGATATCTGAAGCTAGCAATTCGAAATGAAATAGCGGCGATACCGAACGACATGATTGTGAAGGCAATGTATAATTTCCAAGTACGATTACATGAATGCGTGCAGAATGAGGGTCATCACTTGACTGACATAACTTTTAAAACAAAATAAGTGAATTTTAGAATTTAAGTGCTTTAATAAAAAAATAGCAAGAAATGTTTCAAATCTGAAGACCACAGGGGAAGAACTTGATAAGTCCACTTTTTGTGAAAATTGAGATATTTCTTCAGTTTGTAGCTTGAATACGGTATTTTTTTGTGGTAAAACCTCAAGGGGAGTAACTAGATAAGTCTCAAGATATGAGCAAAATAAAAAGCAGTGTACAGGGGAATAACTTGATATGTCCATATGAAACAGGGGAAGAAGTTGACAAGTCCTAGAAAAATAGGCTTTTTTGTTGGCAACCCTGCTCTCTGTTAGTCTCAGCTGATTTACTGTATAAATATTGGTTTTGGTTTGTAAGGTTATGTCGAAAGGTAAAGTTTAGTAGTGTTTTATTAGTTATTTCTCAGTGTTTTTCTTATTTAAAAGTTTGTTTCGCCATGGCCAGTGAAAATGTGGAGTGTGATGATGTGGGGAATTTCAATAAAGTGGGTACTAGAAAAAGAAAACGTTATGGAAGAATGTGTGATGTTTTAAAGAAAATAAGGTTACAATCCCATGAGATAGGAGAACCTTGTCAATGCCCTAAAAAATGTTTTGAACAATTCAAAGAGGTTACCATAAAAGAAATTATAAGGAATATGAATTCTATGAAAAACAATGATGAACTGAATATATACATTGCAGGATTAATTTCTATACATCCAGTTCAAAGAAGGAGGCCAAGAAAAGATGAAGTTGAAGTAACTTTTCGTGACTGCTCTGTATGTTACCGTGTTAGAGTGAACAACGATGATGGTACTGTAAATGAAACTCAGGTATGTAAGCAGGCGTTCATATCTTTACATGGGATTACTCGGGGTAAAGTAGATTGCCTCGTTTCTAAAATGAAAAAAGATATTTCAGTTCCTAGAGATCTACGCGGTACCCATGGAAATCGCCCAAAAAAAATTACTAATGAGTGTTTAGCTGCTGTGCATGCACACATAAATTCATTTCAAAGTAGAAACAGTCACTATAGTTTGAAAAAAAGTGATCGAATTTACTTGGAAGAAACTTTGAACATAAGAAAAATGTTTCAAGAGTATAAAATAAAATATCCCAACATCCCAACATCTTATGAAAGTTACCGCAGTATTTTCAACAATGATTTCAATATCAGCTTCGGCTACCCTCGAGCTGATACCTGTAGTGTTTGTGACAAATTTGCAGCAGAAAGTAAATCTCTAGATTTACAGCTGGCAGATAAAAATAATGTAAAAGAAAATGTGATTAATGAATTACAATCTCTTAATGTAAAACATGAAGTACACTTAAGAAAACAGCAAACGTTTTATAAGAGGAAGACAGAAGCCAAAAATAAAGCCAGAAAAACTAACAACATAGAAGCAATAGCAATGGATTATAGCCGAAATTTTCCATGCCCAAATATTCAAACTAATGACGTGTATTATAAAAGACAACTTTCAGTGTACATGTTCAACATTCATATTCTGTCGACTGGAGCAAGTTATTACTATGTTTATCCTGAAACTATTGGTAACAAAGGGGCTGATGAAGTTTGCTCCTTTCTTTTTCACTTTATTTACAATTACCTTAACCATAACATTACTAATCTTGAAATATTTTGCGATTCCTGCTCAGGGCAAAACAAGAACAATGTAGTTTTGAAGTTGTGTCACCATCTGGTACACACCCAAAAAAAATTAAGTACCATAAAATTCACCTATCCAATACGAGGTCACTCGTATCTAGAATGTGATAAGAACACCGCCTTAATCAACAAAAGGGCTAAATGTGAAACTCCGTCTGATTGGTGTGAAACTATTGAAAGCTCCCGATTTAAGCCATCCCCGTTTGTGGTAATTGATGTTGAAAGACAGCCGGAAATAATCAAATCCTGGACCACACACTTAGATTTGTTTTATCAAAAAACACTATCCTTCCCTACAAGACCGATAAGAGAACTTGTAATTAATCAGAGCAGTAAAGTTCTTATTAAGCTGCGGACTAACTACAATGGTGCTTGGGAGACAGTCCCTTTAAAAAAGCCAGCTGAAGCAAAAACACAAGCACGAAGATTAATAAGCCCACTGACTGAAAAACAGGAAAAAAGAAGATTGTTACAAGAAGCGAGGGAGAAAATGAAGGAGTCTATGAACAGCCTGAAAGATGGAGAAATAATTCTGCCAGAGCCAGCTTATGAAGGTAGGCCTCTCACATTAATTTATTTTGAATACTCGATATTAATATATACTCTAATATATATTGAATTTAATAAAAATGTCTTTTTTGGAATAAAGCTAGTTATTAAAACTAAATTAGTCTTCTCAAGCTTGTAATATAAGACTGCAAAAACAAAACAATGTAATTGAATGAATGTTCTGTATATCTTGATTTTGATACATTGTTTCTTGTTCAACAGGTCTTTTACCATTGTCAAGGGAAAAATACAATGATCTTCAAGCTTTGAAAGAGTTTTGCAGCCCACAAGCTAGAGAGTATTTCAATTGCCTTCCTGTAAAATAAGGAAATTTTCCGAATAGTTCAGAAAATCTGTTAAAATAGCACATTTTTTCTTATTTAACAATTTTTAATGTACTTTTGATTAATTTAAGTAATCTTTCTCTTACAATAAATATTTTTTTAGTTTAAATTAACTATTTAGTAACTTATTACCAAACCAAACAATTGGCTTGCATATAATACCCGGGGAATAACTTGATAAGTCCAGTTGACAATTGCAAAAAAACCGTCACAAGAGCAACATAAAAAATAAAATTTAGAAATTAACATCAAAAGTAGATTATAAACACATTAAGTTAATATAATAAAATTCATAATCTTTAAAACTAAGTTTTAGTACCAATTAATTGACTTTCAAAGTTAAAAAATGCTTTCCTGGAAAAAAATTACAATGTGACTTATCAAGTTCTTCTCCTGTGGTCTTCATCTATCAATACATTTTTTTTACATCTTATTTCTGATTTTTTTTATTCATTTCAGAACCATCACTTTTTCTGCCGATCCCTGTGTATTACTATATATTTTTTTTATTGAACACATTTAATAAAACTTTATAAGTTCATTTTTGTAATTTATTTTGTTTTACGTTGTTCACATTGTTCTTACTCATATAATATTTTTTTAAGATTTAATTTTGTTTATCATACAGTACTATTATATTAACATTTTAAATTTCAACGCTACTTCTTGTTCTATTATATTCCTGTTACATATATTTACTATCCAGTTTTTACTATGTTTGTTCTCGAATTTTATTAATTATCGTTATATTGTTCAACTAATAAATATTGATTTTTTTAGTATTGCTTTTTTCAATACTTTATTACTGAATTTTCCACTAGGATGTATTTTTTAAAGATATTTTTCTGTTTATTTCAAGTCATTTGTGTAATAGTATATTGCATAGTTTCTGAATAAAGAAAAAAAGTTAACAAAACCTTTTTGGTAAGGTTACTTCTTTCATCAGTTCTATTATATTTTACCATTTATTCTATATAATGTATTATATTATGCAATCAGGATCAGGTAAGGCTCAGTACAGACTTATGCCTTCAATATGACATCATCCTTTCCTCTATGATTCTATAAAAATTTTGTAAATTATTTACAGGACAAATATATGAAAAAAGAAATGTCACATCCGATTTCTGAACAGGTAAAAATCAAAGAGATCGTAACATGTTTTAAGAAATAGATTTAGTCTTCTTTCTTTTATAATACTATACAGACTCAGTTATTCTCAGGTCGTGTTTCTCCCGTTTCACTGGCGATTCGTACTGATGTCAATAAAATGTAATGTTTCCAGTGCTAATTTTTTTTATTTGTACAGCGTGATTTTAATTTCAACGAGTAAGGTTGTGTGAAAAAAATAAACGCTTTAAGTTTAGTTTGCTCTTAAACGCAGCGAGCGGAGGGTTGATAGTAAGGCATAAAAGTATTGTCTCCCCCGAATTAACCTTTTACTTATATACGTTTCAAGAATTTTACAAACATTTGGTTTCACATTCAGTCTACTCATCAAACTGTAAGTTTACCGGTATGTTTAAGTATTGATACTTTAAGGAGTATTACACCAGTTTACTGATTACATTCTGAACATTTTAAACTGTAGGTCTACCCGACATTTTATTAATACCTCCTCTTGCCCTTTATGAAATATAGGGAAGGTGAGTATAGATTTCATGTTGGGGGAGGGCTGTGCGGCCCCTCCCATGATTTTCAGTAGTAATGAATAATTTTTTAAAGAATACGGCCTTGTACGCATTTAAGCTTGCGTTGTGCAGCAGCAAGAGTGGTTTAGAAGAGATGGGAATTTTAAAAGTAGGCAACGAAAACATACAGGAAGTTGGGGAATTCTGCTATTTAGGGAGTAAAATAACAAAGGATGGTAGAAGCACAACTGATATCAAAAGTAGAATTGCTCAAGCTAGAAAAGACTTTGAAATGAAAAACAGTTTACTGACTACAAACATTGACTTACAGATTAGGAAAAATTAAAACACTATGTTTGGAGTTTAACACTATGTTTAAACACTATATTATACGAAAGTGAAATGTGGGTGATAGGGGCTGTAGAAAGGAAAAAGATAGAAGCTTTTAAAATGTGATGTTATAGGAAAATATTAAAGATTAGGTGAGTGGACAAAATAAGTAATTTAGAGGTTCTTAGGCGAGTGAATGAAAAAAGAAGTACATGGAAGCATCTTACCAATAGAAAGGATAGGCTTGTGGGGCATATCCTAAGACATCCAGGTATTAGTCTATCAATAATGGAAGGTAATATTGAGGGAGTGAATTGTAGGGGGAGGCAAAGGTTAAAATATATAAAGCAAATTACAAAAGATGTAGGGTGTTACAGGTATGTAGATATGAAACGACTTCCGCAAGTTAGAGCAGCTTGGAGAACTGCATGAAGCATGAAACCAGTGGAGAGACTGATGAAAAAAATGTATTTAAGGGCAAAAGCGTATTTACTTATAGTTATTTAAAAATAATAAACTATAACTTTTATTCTAAGCATGTTTTTGTACAGCGCTTCATTTTTTGTTTATTGAAATTGGTACATTTTTTTTAAAGATTGCGACCGTAGTGTCATTTTTACGAAAAATATATTATATAATTAAATTCATGGAAATTTTTAAAAAATCTACAACTTCTATTTCAAGAATTTTTCTTGAGACCTTAATTTTGAGTCAATTATATTTTCCGTATTTTTCTTATCGAAATATTCATGTCCAGTAGAGGATTTCTTTAATTTATTGTCACTAATTTATGATTAAAATAAGGTTTTATTTTTAATTTTTAATTGTTTATTCATAATTAAAATATACGTTATGTTTTTCATAATTTACAATATTAAGAGAAAGTCCTGTGAGTGTTTCCCCACCAGATTTAAAAAAAACAGAGTTAGTTTATAAATTATTAAATAAATATGAATGAACACGAACTCGGAATTAAATTAATAAACTAATCTTATTTTATTTCAGACATAACAAATTGGTTTCGATTTTAAGTGACTTTTCTGATAGACATTTTTTAATATTATTAAGTAGATTGAGGAATTGAATGTAAAAGTTTTAGAAGAAATGGAGTTGGTTTGAAAGTATGAGGAACTTTAGTATTAGAACAATATTAAATTATATTAGCAGAATTCCGCCTCAAGAGCAATATGGGTTCAGTAGAATTAGAAGAGGCTGACAGTGACGTTATTGGAGAGACACTGAAACAGCTTCTAGTATAGTGTTGGCAGTAACACATAAACGCTAACCTACAAACTTACTTGTATTAAATTATTTATTTATTATTTTACAGCACTCAATGAAAATCAATAATTAAATAAATAATTGTTATTGATTAGAACAAAATTTGAAAATTTTTTTGAGATAATAATTTACTGAAATTTGCCAAATTATATCTCGAATGGCAACTACCCATACAAACTATTTTACGATTGACGTTCAATAATATTAACAAAAAAAATTAATGCAGAGAAAAATTTGTTTATTAAATGAAAGTGAAATTTTTTAAGGGTGAAGTTGATAACCTTGGAAACACTGTTAATCAGCTGATTAATCATAATCAATATAATAATAACCTCGATTGTTAATTTCATAAAGTCAAATTCGTTTGAAATATTTATGTTCGATGATACTTTTTTTTGTTTAACGTCCGACTGTTCTACAATTAATGCTAATGCAGACGGTGAAGGATAAAATAATTTTTGTAACGTATGAAAATATGCCGTGGCTGAGTGGAATTCGAACCCAAGACCGCACGATGGGAGGCGAGCAGTAACTAGTAGGCTATAAGTGGGTGGATCAGTTTAATTCAGGCAGAACAAAAGAATTGTATTGGTACAAAAATATCAACAATTACTTTATTGTTGTTCAATACTTGTACCTAGTGGTACTAGGAACAGAAAATCTTTTCAAAATCAAGACAATAGAAATTTTTTGAAATTTTCTCTAACAAATTTGTGGACAAGGTTTCACACGGCAATAAAAATCAAAATATACCAAAAACCAAACGCATTGAATTAATTATGACATGCAAACTGCAAGATGACAACCGCTTGTAATGTTACGTACAAACTTGGACCACCACCGATATTAAATCGTTAAAAAAACTGTACTAATATTATAATTCAGGTTTTTAGGTCAGCTAAAAATATGTGATACTTTAATTTCACTGAAAAACTTAAACTTGTTTTTTAGAATTTAAAAAAATGTACGAGTCCAAAATATACGAGATTTTGAGGAAAATAATATTGTAATTCTAAGATATACTCGTATTTACCTGAAGAATATAAAAATAATTAATTTTTTTTAGTTTATTTAGTACAGTCGCATTAACATCTTGGTCATTAGTGACTACTGTGGGTTGAGTAAAAGTGGATTTGAACGTTTAATCATTTTCCAGACCCTGGCCTGAAATGGAACTGGAGACCTTCACTTTCCAGCGTAGCAAGGTAACAACTGCTCCTCGGAGGCGGCCAAATTAACATTATTTTAAGTTACATATCAGTAATAAAATTCTTATAAATTATTATTTTTTAATTATTTAGGAGTTAAAAGGTTCTTGTACATACCTGAGAAAATTTAATAGATGAACAGGAAAATAACAAACAGCGAACATTAAAACTACAGCTACTAACATTTTAGCAGCTTTTCTTCTTGATCTTAATTGTGATTCGGTTGTTGCGTTCACTATCCGATCTCTTCTACTGCAACTCGATGACAATGCTGAAACAATCCAAAGATTACCATTAAAAGATTGTCATTTAAAAAATTAAATGTTTTGGTCATGAAAATCAACATCATATTTCATATTAACCCACCGGTTGGTCTAGTAGTAAAGTCGTCGCCGCACGTCAGCTGTTTAACTGCTGCTTTTTGTAGATACATTTCATGGTTCAAATCCCAGTGAGGTAATTCAAAGGTTTCAGAATAAGATTCTTCGGGCTATAACAAGGGCGCCATGGTTTGTAAGGAATGCAGAAATACAACATTATTGCAACCTTTCTGATGTAATGGACGAATTCAGGAGTTTGAATAGAAAATATCAGGCAAGACTTGAAAGTCACGAAAATGAATTAGCCATGTTAATTAGCCATTGAAAATGAATTAACAATGCAGAAGGAGTTAGGCGCCTTAAACGTTACCAAGTTTTGGACTTGTCTGAAAGAGTTTAAATGTACAAAAATTGTAGTGAACAGTATTCCATATTGTAGAATGTAAATATCTTTGTACATAGTAATTTTCTCTTTTAACACATGAGTAATTGATATAATGAGAGGTACTCAGGGTAATGAGGCCTCAACCTTGTGATTTATAAATTCAAAAATTTGTTTATAGTTTATTTTAAAAAAACAGACTGCAAATAATGTTAATTAAAAAAAATCCTAGTGAAAAGGTATAACTTTGATGTTTAGGGTTTAATTAACTCTCTCTCAGGAATGGCCAATCTGAATGCGTACAAGACTACAATTGATTTGCACGTCATACATTTGTGACAATATCGTAGAAGGGTATGGTACGCGAAATTTCTAGTACTTAATTCAAAAAATGGCAAAGAGTAGATAATAGAGTGAAAAAGTAACAATAGGGTTAGTTATAAAAGAATACCTATTTATATAGGTATTTTAAAAGAATCTTTGTTGTACAACTATTTGTGAAGGAGTCGGTTGATTACCTGTAACACCTTTTATTCTATTATGGCTTGTTTACATTAGTTATGATCTTTCAAGAACCAATAAAAATTATTTTTGTATGGAATAGATCTGCTTTTCTAGAATTATCTCTTTGCCTATATATCTCTTTACCTATATAAAGAGACCCCCGAGCGACGTCCGACAGTTAGTATTCGTTTGATCTTTGACAAGTGTTTATTGCGTTGGGTCAGGTCAACGTTGTATCCTGGCATTGTAGTGGTTAAACATTGTTATACTATCTTGTGTATGTGCATTATATTCAGGTTTTGTGTATAATTATTTGTAAGTAGTACTAAGTAAATTATTTAAGTTATTTATTGTATTACTCCATTATAATTAGTTTATTATTTATTTTGTAAATCTTTTAGTTGTAATAAATACTTGTAATTTTAAACTTTAGTGTATTAATTATTTAATTACCTAGATCCCGAAACTGACCTTAGCGATAAGTGTCACAATATTATCCTCATCTCATTGGGTCATGGAGTTTCTTATTGGTCTTAAATTGAACAGATTGTACTATACACATACTAACGATTTAAAAAAATCATTGTATTTTTTTCTTTTTTAAATCCCTCATGTGTGTACGCTGAAATCTGTTCAATTTAAGAACAATAAGCAACCCCGTGACCCAATGCGACGAGGATGATTTATGTATGACGTATAAATGAGATGTTGTCTTGTACAGACTCAAGCCGACCATTTCTGAGAATGTATGGTTAGTTGAACCCCAACCATCAAAGAACACCGTTAACCACTGTCCAGTATTCAAATCTTTATAAAAGTAACTACTCATTGTAAACGCACTCAAATTGTTACTCGAACCGAACAGAACTTCGTTTTTGCAATAATTTCATAACAGAAGTAATTAGGTTTACAGTGAAATTAATTTAAAAAGTAAAATTTATAAAATATTATGTAGGCTAATACCGAAAATAAAATGATAAATTTAATTAACGTTTGGATGGTTGAAGATAATTCTGGAGTGAGATTTCCGAATTATCTATGTGGATAAATAGAGTGTTCAATAGAGTTTCCACTCCTAGGGATTAATAGTTGAAATTTTTTTTTTAAATTTTAAGAAAGTATGTGAATTATTATATCAATCGGCTTAAAGGAGGAATGTAGTCGTTAGCAATAAACGCACGTTTTAACAATACACTTGACTAAACTTCAGTACTGAATAAGTTTTCTATAGCCTTGTTTTGAACAAAAGAAATGCTTTGGATTCTCTTTAAGATTGGACGTAGATGAAATTAGTTGCTTTTATCTAATAATACGAGCCAAAAATAAAAAAATATACTGTGAATTATATCTTCTAGGTTTTCTTTTTATCTAGCAAAAAAATCATTTAGAATGAAATTCAGTCATAAGATAAAATTTATAAGGTTCTAGTAATAGTGCAAATTTAGATGTTGCATAGTTAAATGTTCATAGGAGTCATTGGAGAGCAGCGGCAGCTCGTGTCTTCAAAAATAGGTAAAGAGTTGCAAAAAACCGAGAAAAACAAGTATTCAATAAGTATCCGTGAGACTCCTCAGAATAAAAAATTTGGTGTGAAACACTCACACAACTTTCTCTTCCCAATGCAAATAACGAACAATATAACGTAATATTGGTAATAAAACATTAGAAATAAACAAAAAACTAACCTCAAAAAACATAACCTTATTTTAATCATGAGTGAAAGACGCAAAATGAAAATCAACTTCACTTTGGCTTAAAAATACGGATAATCATTCTTTCACGCTTAACTAGGCTTGTAGAGAAAAATACACTAAATAAAAGTTGTAGATCTTTTAATTTCCTATAAATTTGATTGTATACATTTTGTCGTAAAATTCATGCTAAGGCTGAAATCTTTAAAAAATCTATTTTTTACACGTTTTCGTGCGAAAAAATAAAAAATCGCTAATTACCGCTAAACTAAGCGTTATACAACAAAATGTTTGAAATAAAAGTTGTAGAATTTTAAATTGTCTACAACTTTTATAAGTATAAACACTTTTGCGATAAAATGCATTTTTAAATCACAATCTTAAAAAACAATTTTTTTTACGAGAGAATAACCTTCCCAAGAATTTATTTTATTAAATGAAAAATTTAAGAAAACCTGGCGATTTAAAAAAAAATCGTAGGACGCGTTTTTTAGAAAATCGCAAAAAGCGAAAAATTACACGAATAAACTACTACTTCCAGTTGACCGAATTTGATGAAAATGTTCGTGTCCGGTCTTTTAGTGGTATTTAACTTAAGTTTTAAGTTTCAAGTTCGTACGATGTTCCGTTCTTGAGATATTCTGTTCACACACACACACACACACACACACACACACATACACACACACACACACACATACACACACACACACACACACACACACGCGCGCGCGCGCACACACACACACACACACACACACACACACACACACACACACACACACATATATAAACACACACACACATAAACACACACACACACACGCACACACACACACACACGCGCGCGCGCACACACACACAGACCAATCGCTAAAAACACGTTTTTTTGGATTCAGGGGGTCTGAAAACTTGTAGGTTCGGTGAAAACTTGATTTCGAAAAATCGACATGAAAACAATACTTTTCTTGCCCATATATATAGGCAAGAGAAAGTAAAATAATGAAAATTCATTTGCAGATGTCTAAAATATACACTACAAAAAAAAAATTGTGACCGCAAATACAAACAACTAACGTACACGTAAATAGAACATGCAGGTGCAGTAGGGTGTCGACGCGGTGCATTCTCTTCATTATTCGTGGGCGGGTGAGGAGAGCTAGACAAGCATATTTGTTGCTGGCATCTCGGTTGTCATGGTAACCCGCTCGCTCTGGAAGAAAAGCGACGGGCACCCATCTTACTCGTCACTTGAGCAATTTATTACGTATATTAAGGCCATTACAAGGGCTATTAAAAACATAAGATTGCACTTAAGCAGATTCAATAATTTTATGTAACTACTTTTTTTATACGTTTCTTCATTTATTTGTAAAATAAAAAATAATTACAACAAAAATTATAATTATTTTGTGAAAAAAATAAATCTCGATGTTGTTCAGGTCATCAGCCAAAAGGCTGGTTTGGACCTCTAGAGGCTTTACTAAGTAAAACGAGGAATGAAATGGTTTACCATTGCCTTCCTCACCGAGTGGAAAAAATACGCTCATCAGCATGCCGGGCCCTCTGAAAAGCACATATATTCCACTCTGTAAATGACACTTTCACTTCATTCACCACAGGGTCTGGCTGTATAATGAAATTCATTACTTTCAGAGGAGATAACTCTGATTAGTGTCTTTTACACCTCTGCCTGTTCTGTTCTTAAATAACTGAGTCATTTAATTAGCTGACCATGTGATAAGAAACAGAACTATTTATTTTAGCCCTGCAACTAACAGATTGAGTGTAAAAATCTCGATAATACCCAAAAAATAAGTGAAGAGGATCTTCACCTACTTCACCTGAATAGCCGCCACTGTTGAAGACAAAACTCCTGTTGTAAAAAACGACATTAAAACCAAAATTGGCTTGCGGGTTACTACTTCCAGCATCAGCTAAGATGTCGAACATTGCTATCATCCAAATATTTCAATTACAACTTTTACGAATGATAAGAAATGTTCCATGACATGTGATAAATCATGTTCCATACAAGTACTTACGTCTCAATACCATAAAAGAAAGAATTATACATTTCGGCGCAAAATATAAAGTAAAATTATATTATCCGACTTCTTTAGCGTCGGACTTCTTGCTAATAGTAAAGAATTAATAAGATGGAAACGGCGAAAAGAAAAAACTACTTGATATTCACTCAGATTTACTGAATAACCGTCCTTTATTGTTAATAAAAGTTAATTTATTCAGAATCAGTAGTACCACCTTCTACGCTATCTATTTTTATCTCTGTTTATTTGTCCTTTTTAGTAAATTTTTTTAGTGACATCTGCTCTTCATCTTTTGTTTACATTTAATATTCTCGAATATTTCAAATAATTTTGTTTTCTTTTGGAAGCAATATCATTTTATTTTCCTATGTCATGTAAATACAATCATCATAATTAGTTCGAATGTATTTAAACTCATAATAAATAAACTCAGATGTTAAAAATACAACGTAATATTTCTATGTCAAGAAATTTTTGGTTCCAAAGGTTAATAACAAGATTTTTCAGATTTATTTAAAGTAAGAATAACAAAATTTTGGAAGAAAATTTAGTCTTCTAAATTTAAAAATTGTGACACTTTTTTAACTATGTTCATTACTTCTAAAAAATAAACCATCAAGAAAATTACTGGTAAATTAATGGTAAGACAAAGCACTTCCTCGCAAATCTTCATTCCAATCCATTATGAATGAGGTGTCGGTTTACAGAGACACTTTTACTGATTTATTTTCGGATTTTTCTCAGTTCGTACCACACTTGAAGTACATGTAATCAATAAATAATGATTTGCGAAAAGAAAGTAAAACCATCACATAAGTTTCCCTGAGTAGCTAATTTTTAAACAATTTTTTTTATTTATTTGTTATTTAAAGTCACATCAATGCTAAAGGTTATTAATGGCTACAAAAATTAATCTATAACTATTTTTACAAAAATTATTTATACATAATAATAGAAAAACATTTTACAGAAACACGAATAAAGAAACACGAATTTTAAAGTTCATGAATACAATGAACATCAGAGCATTATAGTTTCTTGAAATTCAACAAAAGCTGAAACACAAAAAGTGTACTAAGGTTATTAGAGTTTATTAAATAAATATTTAAAAAAAACAGAATAGTTTGAGACAGAGAAGTCGTTTTACTTAGGTACTTGTGCTTATTATTAGGAATTTTCAGTTTTTATCTCAGAATTTGTAAACCGTTGCATTCTATCAGTAGACGTCTTATCAAAAGACTATAATTACATCTTGAAGGATTTGAAAGCTATTAGGTGTATGGTGGAAGCTAACCAGCTTACCTCACACAAGAAACTATTTAAAGAGTTTGAATTGCTTATTGTTCCATCACTCTACATTTTTGAGATGATAATACATGTTAGGCAAAATACTTTTATGTAAAATTTCAATGTTTACTATCATAACACAAGAAGCAGTAACGATTATTATGTAGCTAAACACAAAACTAAATTGTTTTAACAAAAACCTACTTATGTGAGGAGAAAATACATCAATGAATTACCGCAATCTTTAAAATGTTGTGACAATTTGCATTCCTTTAAAAAAATCTGGAATATTACTTAATCGGTGAAATAGTTTATAGTGTACAAGAATTTTTTTCTAAATAATAGTAGTAGAACTTTGTGTGATTGAAATATGTATTTCAGGTGTTATAATTTCTCAAAATGTCCTATACTCCCTCAGGAATATCCTGGACGTATTAAAAAAAGTATTTTTGTTAAAATATGACTACTAATAGGTGTTAAACGCGAGTGTTCTATGCGTAGCCTTGTAAAACTGACAAAAGGTTTTCTAGTGTTGTATAACTTGGGTTATTTTTCAAAAATGTTCTGTCGTGATTCAAGAAATTTCGTTGGTATACTATTAAAAGAACTTTATTGTGTATTGTTTATATTAACTTTATTGTTTATTACTTTTAAAAGAACTTTATTGAGTTTATATTATACATAGTAAATAAAGGGAAATTTTAATCAAAATCGTTACAGCTGTTGTTGAGAAAATGTAATACTTCTCATTTTTTCCAGAATAATATTTTCTTGTGTTTCAGGCTGCATGGCTAATTCAAAAATATTTCCGTGAAATCTTCTAAATTGAGGCAAAATAATACTGGTCTAACCTCAAAATTTTAGTAACACTCATTACCAATTTGACAAAATTGATAACCTTATAATTTTATTTCAGGATATACAGTTTTAATGCGTATCAATGAACATGAGAAATAATTACAATAATATTGCACTGAAGCCGGCCGGTTGGTATAGTGGTCAGCGTGACAGACTTCTATATCGGGGTTTTGGGTTCGATTCCTGGTGAGGCCTGGAATTTTGTATCACTCATTTTCATTTACCACCTTCACCATCTACATTGGCTTAATGTACACAGCAGTTGAACGTAAAACGAAATAAGAATTGTACTACCCAACCTAACTAATTTTGAAGTGCTAAATTTTTTCTTTTAAGGACCGAAAAATATGTTTAGGAATTAAGAAAGACTATTTTACTTTACGTCTGAAACAAATCTAATTTCACCCTAACGTCCCAGATTTGTTATGGTATAAGTTCATCGAAATCTGATAATTTTTCTCCCAGAAACTAGAGGACTATATTAGCAAAATCAATCAAAACATTATGAGCAAAACGGAGAAAAAATTCCAAAGAAGCAATCAATAAACTGAATTATATTACTCGAAATACTGATAACTACACAATGATGTTGTTATTATTTGTACAGTACTGCAACGAATAGTATTGTTCCTTTTTGTAATTATATTTTAAGTCGCGTCAACAGATAGATCATTAGCGGCTATTAAGGGTTAAGAAACGGTGGATATTAGGATATAAACCTAACAATTTTACAGACCCTAACAAGGGAATTGAACCCGGGACTTTCCACTTTGTAACTTAGCACATTAACCGCTACGCCGCGGAGGCGGTCCAGGTTAACTTAATAAACAATACGTACTTATTAAATAATTACTTGTGAACTGTAAATAAAATACATATAAAAAAATAATTTTCAATATACTATACTACAATAAAATATCTGTGGAAAAGAGAATTTATAGAAAACTTTTCTGAATAAAAAATAGAAAAAATTGAAGGAATCAGTGCGAAAACCTTCTTATAGAAAGTTTCACAAGATACAAACTAGAATGCATTGAAATGCTAAACAGACTGTAATGAGCCGAGATATTCCTGTTGTATTTGTGTTTAAAATATTACAATAATCCTTATCAATATATTATAAGTTATGATAAAAGGACCGAGTGAAGTAAAATACTCAAGAATTATTTGTTTCACTGAACGAGATCAAGAATAGTATTGTGCTTTGGAAACATAAAACATTCGATTTCATGTATGTATAAGTAATAACAGTAGCTTTATTGTCATTGATCAAAAACTGTCGCCGATATTCTCATTTTTTCCTTTTTTATGGCCGAATAAACTTGATTCGTAATCACAATTTCTTTTTCCCAATCTATCTATAGGTTATCCCTTCCTTTTTATCCCCTGTTTCCATTCTGTTGAACTTTTTTATGAATAGAAACTTTCCTTCTTTCATTTCCTTTTCAATTAATTTCTCAGGTAGATTAAAATAGGCCTACCAATTCCAGACTAATTAGCAAAAAGAGGCAGTTAAAGTAAAAATTAAATAATTTAATTTTTTGTACTCTCATAATAAAAAATATTTAGTAGAAAAAAAATATTTTAAATAGGCGTATTACTGAAATCAATGAAGATGAACAGATCTGTGTATCTGCTAAACATTTTGTTACTGCTAAACTACAACTTTCCAAAAAAATCCCTGACGCGAGTTGTTAACGCATCTTCATGGTGTGACAATATGTAAAAGGAAAGAGTGTTCGAGAATTCTCAAGAAGGACCGAGATTTAAAAGGTGTTAATGTAAATAATAATAGTTAGTAGTAAATAATAAACAGGGTTTCTAAGAAATAGAATATGTCTAGTGTAGGTCAGCGTATTGTTGTACGGCTATCTAAAAGAGCGGGGTGTCTATTTAAATAATTGGCTCTTTTTGTAATCATTCTATTCATTTATAATGAGTTTTTTCGTTTTGTAAAAACTTATATTTTTATTATTATATCAAAAATCTCTGTCCTACTCGTGACTTTTATAGGTTCAACTAGGCTATATAAGCGCAGCCGATTTATTTGAAGTCAGTTAGTCTTTGATCTGTGTTCGACGAGTTTTGATCAGTCAGTTAGTAAGTTATCTGGGTACGAGTACGCCTGCGAAGAGATCCGGCGTAAATTGTAGACACGCATAATCGTTGTTAACGTTGTGAGTAGGATTAAGTTTATTTAACGTAATCAATCTATTGCAATTAGGTTTTTTATTTATAGTAATTAATTTAACTGTAGTACTATTGTAATTTATTCGTTGATTTAATTAATATCAATAATATTGTAATTTAGTGCTTAGGTCTAATAAATATTTGTTTGTAATTTTTAAAAGATAGTGTGTTAATTATTTAATTTACTCAGATCCCAATATGGACCTTAGAGATAAGTGTCACAATACTTCTCCATAAGTAAAGGAATTCACTAGGAATACAAGCGATTGAAATCAAAATTATTAAGCAATAATCCCTATCATGAAACGACGCGTATCATCGCTAGTGGCAATTTTTAAAAAGAGTTACTTTTGACTTATGGCAAAAACCATATGTGATTTCTGTATCTACTCTTTAAGAGGAGTTGAATGACACTAATTTAATTTTCAATTCCGACTTTGATTTCTTGACTTCCGGTTTTGGGCCACGTCCGAACAAAACGGGAACTTCAAACCCAATTCAGGCTCACTAACGTTTTTGTAGATTACGAATCCGAAAACCGTTTGTTGATTTCTCTTGTGGTTTCTGACATGTGGGTGTGACATGTATTTCTCTATAAAAACCTTGGGTGTGATGGACAGACGGAAAGACAAAAAAATGATAGATGACAATTATAAATCGGCTCCAGCAACCTATTTATCCGAGTTTTAAACTTTCCACATTTATCAGGTAACCCCAATTGTGTTCAATATGCAGTGGTAGATTTACTGGTAATCAAATGTTATAACCTGCTACCTAAACACATAATTGATCAGAATGAAATTAAATTTAAGAATGAAACTGGATAATTAATGTCGGGATAACATGGAAGTGATGCTAGGTAAAACACAAAGTTAACGGTGAGCTCACTTACCATTTTTTTTTGTGGTAAATAGTTAAAAAAATTAGTGAAATAATGTTTCTTTTACATATCCCGGCACATGGTTGTGTATGTTACATGTTATATGGATATGTCAATTTCCACCGCCTTGGTTATAGGAATGAATGTGGTAAAAGGAATGGATGAGTGCACAAAAATTATATAAAATTTGTTAAGATTGAAATTGTATTTTTTTAAAAATAAAGTATTTAATACTTTATTTTTATTATTATTATTATTATTATTATTATTATCTGATGGTTTTCACAGTAAATACAAATTATTAGTTTGATCTTGTAACTTTTAAACAATATTATTTTATGCATATGTTTTATTCACCTACATACGTATATTAGCACAGCGCCAAAGATTTCTGGAAAAAATTAATGATACTTAATCGTGAGGGTCTTGCTAATGAGTGATTTTCTGAAAAGTGTTAATGAACAATAATGACAAACTGCAAAAATATTTATTGGTTACTCAAAGCTGTACAGTTTTAAATTTACATAATATGAAAAAAAGTGTTAAGTAAGATTTTCCTACAACGAATTCACTTTTTTCTGAACATATTATTTTAGATCTAAATTACAGACAACTTGAAGCCAAGAACTTCTATGAAAATTTAAATTCTGTTCGTGTATACTAGAATAATATCGTAAAAATAATTATTAATGGATTGCAGATAAGGCAATGAAGTTTATTAATCGTTTCTTTGTAATTGATTAAAAGATATGAGCTGCAAATCGAGTATTATTAACAGAGAAAATAGATTGGATATTTTTTTGACTACGTGTTGTACATGCAATCATTTTACAACAACTCCTGACAATTTGGTGGTACATTTTCTTCCTGTAATCTCTTTTGCTTATTGACGGCAGCGAGATATACTACTTTTAAATTCGAAAACTCTGACAGTATTCCCACGACTGATTACTGTATTTTGTATTTCATCTTTTTCAGTCTCAGCATCTTGCATTTTGATTATGAAAGTACAGTACTCAACAAATGTATAAGCACAGAAGGATAAATAAATACATATAATTTAACTGTAAATTTTCAAGCGCCTGCTGCTAGAAAAAACTGCAAAATTATTGATACTATCGTTTGAATTATTTAATTAGAGTGCTACAATTACCTGATATAAATAGGTAGTATATTATAAGATCAGTAATAAATTCATCTTTGATTGTATACAATTTGGTTAGGAAATATTTGAATAATATCGTAACTTGAAATTTTATTTTATCGTATTGATATAAGATAATTCATAAATGAAATTGCAACTAGTGTTTTTAATCACTAAAGGTAGGCAATAATTTTATTAGTTAGAAAAAATGCTTTAATTTGACTTCAAAATCAAATCTATTTGAAATATGATCACATTGTTAATTCATTCAACCTCGTTCTCAATGGTTGTACTGGCACTCACTGTTCTTACTCTTCAGATTCCACCTGAAATCACTGGTTACGTTATCTAAACAACTATCATTTGTAATACTATTCATGCAGCATAAAAGTGAGGGGTAAGTTGTAACAGTAAGAGCTTAACTAGAAGTTTATCATTACTGTATTGCAGCAGAACTCTGACAAAAATTCCCATGAGAAAGAGCGAAATAGGTGACCTACTTAAGTCTCCACTAAAACACTATAAAGGTAAGGACCTTCATGGTGTTTTAGTGCAACGGTCATTAAAGAATTTATTTCTCAATAAAAAACCATTAATTAGTCGATAATATACAACGAAGTTTCTTAAATTTTCTGAAACGGCTCTACGTAATTTAAATAAATAAGTTTTCTTAAGGGGAGGCTGTATGATGGTTTTGACTGATGATTTTGATTCTCGGTTTTCTTATGTTTTTCAATGGTTTAGACCTAGACCTACCACAAAATCATTAAATTACACCAAAAAATTATTTTAATGAAAAAATTTTAAGTTTTTATCAGGTTTATCCTAAAAAATTAACATGACGCCAAGAACAAAAATATTTTTCATATTTTTATATTGCTCGTTTCAGTTCAAAAAGAATTTTAATTTTTTTTAAAATATCTGCTTCACTATTTTTAATATTCTCCGCTGTTGGTGCAACTTTCTAAGCAACTGTTGATGGGAAATTAAACTTTTTTGTGTGCATTTTGTTTTTCCTTTGTGCCTTTTCCCGTAAATTTATATTTTTAACACTTAGGTACGTTTTTATTAGAAACCGTTTAATCTACCAAACTGAAATTTTTACCAGTTAATTATCATGTACATGCACATTCACCGACATTGTTTTTACTTCCTCAGGTGCTCAAAAAATAGTAATATGCAAAAAACGTAGAACAAAATTGTAAAACTTTTATGTTATTCGTTATTCTTTTAAAAACTTTATGGTGCAACAGATTAAATTGAAAAAATGTCAGTAGCTAAAACCACCCTACAGCATAAGTGTGTAAAGTTTCATTTTCGTAACTTTCACCAATCCTATAAAAAATGTACCTTAAAATAGCAAATTTAACATTGGTGGGATACAAAATACAGTCTCCCCTTAATTTAAAACTAAACTTTTAAATTATTAATGAACCCACCGGGTTGCTGTAAAATTGTCACCGCTAGGCAGCTGATTTTCGGAGACGAAGACTCCATGGTTCAAATCCTAGTAAAGGTAGTTAGTTACTTAAATACGGATTTGAATACTATACAAGGGCTTCCGGTGTACTTTAAAGGTTGGGGTTCAATTACCCATACTTTCTCAGGAATAGTCGGAATGAGTGTAAACAAGTGTACGCCTAATTTACACGGCAAGTGTATCATCCTCATTGGGTCATGGGTTTGCTTAATGTTTTTAAACTAAACAGATCGCAACGTACACTCAATGCGGTTTAAAAAAAATTACTATAGTCTATTCATCGAGTCTTGGGACACGCAATAAAAAAATGGATCACGTGATTGCTGATGATTGATACCAAGGTCAAGGGCCAAGCATAAACAAGGTCATTATGCATTCTTTTAACACCAGTCTTCGTTGCATTATCCCTAGTTTAATATAAAGTGCGAGTTTTTTTTAAAGAAAATAGATCATAAAACAAAGTGCGATTCATTATCCAATAGCTGGCGTCAGTTAGGCAACCGGCAGTACAAATATCACGTAAAGAAAGCATGTATTTGTTGTCGCTTGTCTCTAGACTCGGTGAATAAAATATAGGCAAGTAGTTTTACTTTTAAACCGTTATATTCTATTGCTTGAAAGAAGGATTACAAAATTTCAAACAATTCTTCCTAACAGTACTCAATTTAAGCTGTTAATGACTCTCTATAAGAAATAAAATAAAATCAAACGTAAGTGAATTCACAGCCTTTCCTTTCGATTGATTAAATATCTGGCGATATTTTATATTTATTTTTATAAAGGCTGGTATTTACATAACAAAATAATGTCGACGGAAGCTTCATGTAATATAATGAGGGAGTCATCTCTTGTCTTGCCAGGGCTGACAAGGAATTGCATTTGAATTGTGTACTTCAGAAATAACACTTATTATATCAGCAAAATATACATGTCAAGAACCCGGAGACAAATTTATTAGAATATTTTATAACAAATTTATTCAATTCATTATTATTCGTGTTATTCAGTTAGAGTGAAATAGCGGGAAAATAATATGTATAAAAAAACAACAAAATAATATGGTATTTTTTAATGGATTATTCCAGAAGATTAGCTTATCATTTTATGTTCACATGAATTTAATCGTTATCTTTAATCGCGTTGATAATAAATTGACAATTTTAGGTAGACATAAATGTATTTTAAGAACAATTGATAGAATTTTATCCAATCAATTATTATTTTTATGCAACATGAAAGAGTTGTTGTTATTGAGATCTTCAGCCAAAAGGCTGGTTTGAACCTCTAGAGGCTTTACTAAGTAAAACGAGGAGCGAGATGATTTACAATTGCCTTTCTCACTGAGTAGAAAAGTGTGCTTATCCGCAAGCCAGGCTTTCTGAAAAGCATCAACTTTCCACTCTGCAAATGACGCTTTCATTTTATTCACTATAGGGTCTGAGTTGAAAGACGTTCTTGGGTAGACTTGATGAATGCTTCCCATTCGGGCAGATCTCTGTTTTTATGGTTCTAAAGTAAAGTAAGTGGACCAGTTAAGTATAAGAAAGGAGAAAACATCCGGTGAATCTCGCGTCTATCTTTCTTAGCAATTAGCAACCACAGACTGACTGACTACCTTTTTAAACT
This sequence comes from Catonia carolina, assembly GCA_035578175.1. Taxonomy (NCBI): domain Eukaryota; kingdom Metazoa; phylum Arthropoda; class Insecta; order Hemiptera; family Achilidae; genus Catonia; species Catonia carolina. The sequence goes on from JAQMRL010000001.1 coordinate 41,175,356, forward strand.
TCATGATATTCACCAAATATCTAAAGTCAGTAAGCATAAGATATAAAAGTTTAGGACCTAAATCTGGAGTATCTTTGATATAATTTGGTGGAAGCTCTGTGGATTGGAACCAAGAGCTTGTTTCAGGTATTGTAGCTATGAGTTGTTGAGGGGAAGGTATTAGTTTTAAATGCCTGTATAGGGACTCGTGTATAAAGCTCTCGTACATCCAGTACTTGAGAGTCTTTAAAAAGCTCATCAGAGAGAAAGCGTTGGTGTTTTTGATACATACCTTCAACATGGATTTTTGCGTTTTTAATTATTAATATTATTTCAATTGAAGTATCAAGAAGGGACACAAATAATCAGGAATGAATAGAGAAATTCATGAATGCAATTTAATGCATACAGTACACTGTAATCCTTATTGTTTGAAAATGTTTATTGTTTGTTATGCATTTTTGATACAAGCTTGATAAATGATAAATTAAGGAAAATTTATTAATTAAGACATTAAGGATACTAAACCAATATTCATCAAGTCTTAACCTAAATTTTGGTATTGAATAATTAATGAAAATATTAGACTAGATAATACAATGTAATAAATTGTTATTACTATCATAAATTTTAATTACTTTTGGTTCAGTAGAATAAATACTGACTATTGATTTAACTTAAAAGTGGCTTACTAAGTCTTACTTTGCAAACAAGAAATTGTATAAGTTCTATTTTAAGAGCATTACTTAGTTTCAGAGATTATTAAAACGAGAATAATAGATTGATTATAAACTCAAAAAGAAAGAGAACCTTGACCTACCAAACATCCTACTCGTTTTCAAAGTGAACTAAAATTATGAAATAAATTTTCTAATTTAAAAATGTTCTTAATATGCAAACAAATATACGAGTCGTTTAATTGACAGTCGGGAATGAAATTTACTACATTTAAATATTCCTGAAACGATTTTTTTCTATCAGAAATAGTTGCTGATACATTATTATTGCTGAACGTTTCTAGGAACTTGGAAACAGTGGTAGAACGAATCAAAGTTTTAAAAGAACAAGCAGAAAAGCAAGACTACAGAATTCCTTTAAAAACGAAATACACAACTAACATCAGCAGAGTTGTATCACTAGAAGAAACAATACGGAAAAATTTGAAAAATTAATAGCTTAAATTACCTTGGCAAGATAATACAAATTGAAGACCAGCAAAAAAGCGAACAACAGCAGGTTGAGGAAAGATGGTTGCTGCACCCCGTAGAAGTTATTAACTGTGTAAGAAGAAAGGACTCTCAAGAGAAGCCAATATCGGAAATTAAAATGCTGTGATCTGCAAGTCTGTACGCAAGTGAATGCCTTACAATGACCAAATGGTAAGAGAAGCAAAGAATTTTGAAAGAAACATTCTTCGCAAGATAATGAAAATACTGCCAACGAGAAAAATTACTTGGTATTGTTAAACAATATTTTTGACTTACATGTATTCTAATTGGTGAAGATTTATTTTGTGTAAGGATATTTTTGCTAATAAGACAGTAACGATCTACGTGAAGTTATAAATTAAAGGTGCTGAGAACGATAAAAAGGGTTTGATGTTTATTTTTAATTTGCGCTGACCATAAGAGTTGCCTGTCTAAAGTTAGATCCTAATTTGAACGGTAGAATGAGGCAGTTGTTAATGGATTTACTAATGAACAGGATTTCTTGTTCTATATATTTTTTTTTAAATAACCAAAACACAAAGAAAATATTTTCGAGTTACTGTGTTTCTGGATAATCATTTTACAATTCGAATCCAAAATTAATATTGATTTTATTGATCTACCGTTAAAGTACCTACATATATTACAATGGCAAATGGAAATTAAAATGAAAAACTCTATTATTTGATGAAAAGTCAACAAGTCTATTATTATAACTTTCATTAATGACTATACTATTTTTCAGCGTTGATCAACTCTGAACGTATGCATTGCTCTCTACCCACTTCATAACTAGCGAATGACTTGCCAGCAACGTTGCCAATACTTTCTCTCGTAGCTCTGTTATACATTTTGTCAACTATTTTTTTTTTTGGTTTTCAATAACAATTATAACCTATTAACATACAACCATTTGATTATATTATAAAGAATTGCATGTGCTCACTTCGCTCAATAATCGACGTGTTCAGTGCAAGATGCAAGACACGAGTGAACTACTGTGGCTCTTATACGCATGCGCGCGTAACGTTTGTCTGGCTAATACATTCGTACAATATGAAAACGCTGACAAACGTTTTGATTAGTCTAAACGCGTAGAATCGTAGAGTTCATCAAAGGTGAAAAGCATTGTAGTACACACGTATTTATAACACACACACACACACACACACACACACACACACACACACACACACACACACACACACATATATATATATATATATATATATATATATAACTGTTTGTGAATTTATTAAACAAAAATGGATTGGTCCTTAGAGTGACTCAGTTGGTAGCGTACGAAACTGCTAATCTGAAGATTTCTTTTTCGACTCCCCAATGTCACAGTTCACTACCCAACGTGATCACTAATTACTAAACAGTCGATGCGTTATGCAATAATTTTATATTGCATTGAAAAGTATTACATAAAACAGGTATAAAAACATAGCAAGGCAAACAAAAGTCCTCAGAATGAGGAATTTATCTTGGATATGTATGGGGAATTACCATGTTATTCTACGGAATGATTCTCTGGACATGAAAGGGAAATGGAATTAATTCAAATGGAATTAATTAAGGGCAATGGAAGATAAATGGTATAAATGGAAAATTAGATATTTTCCATTTAGAGATATGGGAATAATTTATTTAGTAGCTAATTTTTTGAATTTAAATTTTGATTAAATATTAGGATTGTTAGTTTATATTTTTCCTATTAACAAAACAAAATGAATAGGTTCTATACATTTCATAAGATGAGGTGAACAAAATTTGTACCTAACAAACTGGAATGTTGTAATATTAATTTACTAAATAACTTGTTTGAAATATTTCAGATGAATTCATTCATGTATGAATCTGCGGTCATGCGAGGAATTAAAGTCGGGATTCACTGACTACAACAACCAAAAACCATTTCGGAATGTGACAGATTACCGGATTCCTGGAAAATATAATTTAGTAGCTACATGATCCTCAAGTTGGACAATGTTTATCTTTTACACTCACGAATAAAAGTTTCTTATACATTTACGATCTGTTCTTGAATTTACAATAAAAACTTTGGTTTCTAATTCTAAGACATTGTGCATTTTTTATTGTTAAATGCTTAGTTTATAATTTTTTTTTCAATTGAAACTGGTGTAAATGGGTAGTTATTGAGTGTGGCGAGTATGGCATCTTTTGTAGCTATGGAACTGTGTGAAAACAGTGATTCTAATTGGCAATCAAAATTAAAACCTTCAGTGTAGCAGCCAATTTTGTAAAACAGGGTGATCCATCGAGTCAGCTGATTTCAAGTGTACTAATTCACATTGACAAAACGCAAACTGTTTCGATTCCTGGAAAGGTTCTAGAAATTATGATAAAACCCACCGTTCCAGTTCATTAACTCACCGTAGCCGCCAATGATTCAGTTGTTGACACAACTTTAAAATAAACTAAAAAAAAAATTAAGACAAACTCCATGGGGCAGTAATAAAGATATAGATGTATAGGATAGTCCAAAATCCTACGACTATCTCTCGAAATGATTCTGCAGTTAAAAATGAGAAAAAATGTTCATATAAACATAGGTTTGCATATGCTTTGTTAGCTAGTTATGGTTGGCGAATAATTACGCTTGTAATTCAGTAACGTCGGTGAAATAAAGCCAAACTGAAATTTTTAAGAGGTAAACATGATGGAATTTTAACCTGGAAAATTAAATAAAGTTGGTCCCAGAACTGTTGTTGCCACGGTTTTAATGGCATCCGATATAAAACGCAAAGTTTAGGGGTCGAAAATAACACCTTTTTAGATTTAAAGCAAAATAACTTTGTGATATGGTTAGTAAAGACATTAATTTTTCAATTTACCATGTAAAAAATTAGATTAGAGAAAATTGAGCTGGTAAAAAATAAATACAAGATATTGAAATTCGACTTTTAATTAAAAAACCTGACTAATTATTAGACAAAATTAAAAGTTTAAAAAACTCCATGACAAAAAAAGTTTAAAAAGTAAAAAAATTATTGTTCGCCCTTTAGGTTTGATGTCGTTGCGTCGTTGGACTGCTAAGTACAGTACGTTTGGCGAAACGGTAGCTATAGCTTTTGATGATAGATTTTGATGAAAATGTTCGTGTCGGTCCAGTAATGGTATGTAACTTAAGTTTCAAGTTCATACGATGTTCCGTTCTTGAGAAATTCTGTTCACATACCACTAACAGACACACACACAGACCAATCGCTAAAAACATGTTTTTGGATTCAGGGGGTCTGAAAACGTGTAGATCCGGTGAAAACTCGATTTCGAAAAATGGACATGAAAACAATACTTTCCTTCCTATATATTTTTATAAAGGCAAGAGAAAGTAAAAACAGCTTCTTCATGTTTGTAAAATTAATTCACAATTAGTAGCCTATTGTATAATTTATTGTCATCTATATTTATGGTAAAAATTTTGACAATAATTAATCGTTAAAGTTGAAGAACATTAAAATACAATTTATTGTGTCACGTGTTGTTAATGATTATTTTGACGTAAGTTAAACAAGATATTTAGTTTAAGTTGGCCTCCAGGACATCAGAGTCAACTGACCAAAGTTTTAAAGCCGAAGTTAAGAACCACTGACTCGGGCCTAAGTTGTAGGGGTGCAACTTAAACGAAAACTTTGAAAATGAAGCGTGTTGTTGGTTGTTAACAAGTGCAAACATAGTTCGTCTGTGTTTAAGCTTACAATGTCTTGTCATTGTCTTATCATTCAGTGTCTTACGTTGTTACACATTTTACATTTTAAATTTAGAAGATAAAGTATTTGTTGTGTTACTTTCTTTGTAGGCTGTTTAAAACGCAAATGACTGCACGTAGATAAAGCAACTTAACAAAAAGTCTTGCGATCATTACCTTTGTTCTGAAATTCTAATTCTAAATCATACTGAAATAATGAAGGTGTAATAAAAACGTGAACCTGCATGCATAATAGAATCTCCTTACTGTGTTTAATTAAAATAAAATTAATGTTAGTAAGTTAATAAAATATTATAACTCTCAAACAACTTCTTCTAGAAGAGGAGGAGAAGTTAAAAAGGATGTTCAATCCTTACACCAATATTTTTTGTTTATTAAGTTCCAAACGAGGTAGATAGGTGAAACTCGGTGGAGGTGTTACAGATAGTGAACTTAAAAATTAGTTCTTAACAATTTGCAAAATGTACCACTTAACAATTTTCAAAATGTATGTTTCAAGTGGTTGAAAAGGGTAGACAACCTTTAAACCCTTAAATGTTAATAAATTTAAAACTAATAGGTCTATTATCAGAAAATCTTATTTTTGATATTTTATTTATGGGGGAGACCGGGGCTAGTTGACGAACGTTTTACGTATATATTTTTTGTTGCTATTTATGAAGTGTTTGAGAATATGTTTTATGCTGATGACATACCTTAACATATTAGCCTTAAAGTCTCAATTTTTTAATTTTATAAATTTAAATATTTTGTAAGTTATGAACATGATTATGAATGATTTAAAGTCATTAAAACCCATGCGCCAACTTAACCCTACCTCGGGGTTAGTTAGCGCAGTACCTGGGGTAAGTTGGCGAAAGTTATTATTCATTCATTAAACAGTTATATAGGTGTGTGGCGTTGCTAATAAAATAAAACAACATCTTAAACGAATTATTTTAATGAATGTTATTGATAAACTAATATAAAACTGGAATACCAGAACAGGTAATGAAAAAAAATTAACTTTTCCAGTAATCTACAGTTTTAAAATTCTATATTTTAATGCTTATCAGACGTCTAAATCGGTTTACTCATTTTAACGAAACGACTACAAAACTACTTAAAAAAACCAAAAAAAAAACATTACTTTATATTATTTGGGGTAATTTTAGATACATTAATAACCATTAGAAAACTTTAAACCGTTGTGGGAACCTACAATCATATGACATAGGACTATTCAATGTCGTTACATGAATCTCAATTAACACACCTAAAGAAAATTTTTGGCTCTCCTGCACAGCTTCATGGACCCACAACCACATACAACATTAAGTGCGCCTCATCTAAGGCTCTCCTGGTTTGCTTCTTTTTTTGTAAGATGGAAGACAATACAAACATAGTGTGCCGTCCTCGTCTGACAGAATACGGTCCCTTTCCCTTTCCTTCCTGTAGTTTTAACACGTTTCTCATCTTTGGCAGGAGAGTTCCTAGACATTTTATTCCTTGTTGCATTTTTTTCAGCTTCTAAAGAAATTTCACCTATCCTGTGACAAGTTGATGCATGCGCCAACTTGCCCCGGGACTGTTGCGCCAACTAGCCCCGACTCATCGTTTTGGAAAAACGATGGCGTAGTTAAAAATCTAAGCAATCAATTTACTTAAACTTAGCATAGTAAAAACCACCAAGAACTGGTGAATTTAATGATACAAATATTAATGGGTTATTTAACCATACTTTTGTATGAAAAATTAATAACAGAGATACCGAAATTTTACTTGCCTGTGGTAAAAAACAAAAAGTTAATGTGAAAAGTTGTTACGCTTTCTTAAACGGCTCAAAACACAATGAAATACTCACAGTGACTGCCGTAAACACTGATCCAAGTTTCAGGATTGACAACATCTAAACAACAGATATATTGCGAGTGCGCCTACTAGCCCCGGTCTCCCCAAACCCTAATATAAAAATTATTAAAATAAAACAAAATTACATCCGGGTGAGTTGGGACGGGCAACTAGTTATTCTATAAAAAGTACTTAATAACTTGTAACAATAAAGGAAAATAAATTTTCTCATCCATCAAAAATGTTCTCACATTCAGATAAATTGTTAGGTAAAAATATTTTTTATATTAAACAACGTCAATAGGAATACAAATTGAAGCACTCAGTATGTTACTATAGATGCATTTAAATAAAATTACAAAATTCTGGTTTAAATTTACTATGATTTGAGTATTTATTTAAATAATTTAGAATTCAAATCGAAATAATCAATAAATGCAACATGCTCTTCATTTCATTAATCACAGTTTTACAACTGACATATTCTTAATATTTTGATGGATAATTTTATGTATAGTGTCTTTAAAGTAAATATAAATGATCAGTAAAGTAAAAAATTTTACAACGTAAGAAAATATTGTAATACATTAATGTATATAGTAATAATATTATTTACATCACTTAACAAACTTTTTGAAACGGTCATAAATATAAAATTGTAATATAATCGATTACTTCTGTATTAAAATTAAATATTATAATACTATTATAAAATACAGGAATTAAATACTCTGTAAATTTATGATAATAATTATATCTTTTTGATCTTGTCATAGATATAACCGGATTTTATGTAGTTTGATAGTGATGCCATTAAATTTTACGTTAAAAGTTTCATATTAATCTCGTTTTAAAGAAGTTTTGGTGCTGTAAAAAATTGCAGGTATAAGATTAGTAATACGGTGGATCATAAAGTGTTAATTAAAACCAAGAAAATTCAAAAAATAAAAAATGAATATAAGACTGCAGTATCTAACATCATCAGTTTACTTAGCAACTCAATTAAAACCAACCATAATTACAGTTTGCTTCAATGAAATACAGCCTTCCTTCATTCCCGACGTCATTTCGATGAAATTAACTTAGAAAAAAATATTTTTTCAGATTTTTATTGTTATCGGGAACTGCTTTATTTTGAACAATTGCCCAATTTCATATTCGTATTCTGCAGTATATTTGGCGTGAAGAGATTCAAAGTTTTCTCGGGGTACGGTAGGGTGGTTTATTTATTAGAGAACTCAGATTTTCTAGTTAATTGATTATCTTCCTTCAGTATAATCTTAATTTAATATGAAATTATAGGAGTCTGAGGATTAATTCTAGAGGTATTTCCAGAGGTTGTTATATGTGTTTGAAGACTACAGTGGTAGAACTTGATAAATCACGTTTTAGTTATTTTAAGGAAAGAAGTTTTAAACTTTTAAAGTCTGTAAGACATTAATAATGAATTATTTATAAATTTTATGGTTAATATTAACGCGATACACACAACATTGTGTTAATTAGAAATTTTTGTTGTTTATTTTTAAACTTATTGATCAATTTAAATAACTTAGGTTATTTTACCTCTACGGTATCTGTACTTCCATAGATTGCTCACTAATTACTATAAAAGTTATTCTTAGGATATTAGCCAACGTATCATTTTTACAACTTTTTTTCGGTTTTACAATTGTAAAACAATACTGTTTTACAATTACTGCTAATGCAGACGGTGAGAAGAGCGATAGATGAAAATGAGTGATGCAAAAATGCCAGACGTGACCGATAATCGAACCCGGGACCCCGGCGTAGAAGCCAGTTGCGCTAACCACTACGCCAACGGATCGGCCTAACTTTTACTGGGACTATACGTCATGCTCATATGGTAATATCACCAAGGCCTAAAATTGAGTTATTTAAACAGTTTTATTTGTATTTAGGACCTAAAACCTTTAACTACGTACCAAAGGATATGAAAAATAGTAAAAATTTTAAACGCTTTTTCGCGTTGATGTTCTTGAGTGGCTGTTTACAGTTGAGGATACAGTGACGCTTATCGCTAAGGTCCGTTTCGGGATTTAGGTAATTAAATAATTACTACACTAAAGTTTACAATTACAAGTATTTATTGCACTAAAAGATTTACAAAATAAATAATAAACTAATTATAATGAAGTAATACAATAAATAACTTAATAATTTACTTACTACTTACAATCAATTATATAAAATAGACATACACAATGGAACTGAATACACAGTGCACATATACAATAAGACTGAATAAAAATGCCTTGGAAACCCGTTGACCTGTTCTAACGGAGTTACCTTCGATAACACACGTAATAAACACTCGTCAAAAATCAAATGAATACTGACTAACTGACCGCACTCGAGGCTCTATTTATATGGGCGAATCAAAGAATCATCTCGAAAGACACCGAAATTCGATACAAAAGTCCCTTCTGGAGAAGTCTTATTAAATGTAAACAGGTTATAATTGAATAAAAAGGTTTACAGGTAATCAACCGACTCTTTCATAAATAGTTGTACAACAAAAGACCCTACCTTATCATACACAACAGCGCAGTCCTTTTAAATAACCTTTATGAATTGATAACCCTTTTATAGCTAACCCTATTGTTACTTTTTCACTCTATTATCTACTCTTTACCATTTTATGAATGAAGTACTAGAAATTTTGCGAACCCTTCTTCGATATTGGCCCAATACGGAGACATTTTTCTGATGTTCATTTATTTCACTTTCTTATTAACTATTAAATTTTGGTTTTTTGTTAATGTGCAGGACATGTAATTGGTATTGTTTTTAATAGTTACTTTTGATTAGTTATCCGCTTCTGCTTTGCGGTCAAAAATTGTCATAATTTATATTAATTCATATTTTATCTCTGTTGTATTTACATATATATATATATATATATATATATATATATATATATATGTATATTTTGTTAATATTATCTGACATATGTTATTCTAACATATAATGCTGCCCATAACAGACAGGTGGAGTGTCAAATTATTTACACTGAATCTGTTCGTTGCAGGGCTAAAATAAATAGTTCTGTTTCTTATCACATGGTCAGCCAATTAAATGACTGAATCATTTAAGAACAGAAGAGGTAGAGGTGTAAAAGACACTAATCAGAGTTATCTCATCTGAAAGTAATGAATTTCATTATACAGCCAGACCCTGTGGTGAAGGAAGTGAAAGTGTCATTTGCAGAGTGGAAAATATGTGCTTTTCAGAGGGCCCGGCATGCTGATAAGCGTACTTTTCCACTCAGTGAGGAATGCAATGGTAAACCACCTCACTCCTCGTTTTACTTAGTAAAACCTCTACAGGTTCAAACCAGCCTTTTGGCTGATGACCTAAACAACAACAACAATATTTTCTTCATGTTGTTACATCTTTGACATTGTATTTTCATGAATGGTATCTTCCATCTTAGCTTTTGTTACAGGACCTAGTTCCACATTTCATATAAAATCCCTATTTAATTTTATTTCATTTCATTGTTATACTGATTTGTGTATTATGCCTTTATGTTGTAGACTATCATAATATGTGAAATAAAGATATCGTCTCTAAAGAAACCTTCTTATGTAACTGTTCATGGACTTCCCTAGTACTGTTAAGTACTGTCATGTATATTCCCCTGTAATAACTCTATTTTTCTTGGTTTGGAAATAAATGAACCAAATATACATTTATTTAGCTTAACTTTTTAATTTTGAAAGAAAAATTACTTTTGTTAATATATTTGGTGTTGACAGAATAAAGGAGGCGCAAGCAGGTTAGCCAGCATAACACAAAAATAATCTACTATTAAAGAACTTGGCATCTTCTTCCTTTATTTCACATGGATTTGTCAACTTATTCCCCTCCACAGATTTTTTCTCAGTTTCAGTTTTCATCGCTGGTTTCGTTTTCGGCTTTAGCACCTCAATTACCATCAGTTGTAATGTTTTCTTCTATTTTTATTTTTATGAGTTATCAAGTTGTTTACCTGATTGATTTACTGAAAAAATATGAATTTCAAGGTACAAATCAGCTAGAAAATCTTAAAAATGGATAAATTGACTTATAAAACTTTCCTGTAGTCTTCATTTAGTTTAACTGCTGAGCGATTTATCATCCTCAATCTTGTAGAGAAAAAACGTAAAGGGTATTAGAAGTACTGATCATCTCAGAAACAAAGGAGTTTGGAATACTAAAAGTTTAGATCAAGTAGGCTACATATGTTTATTTACTTGGGACTCATCACACCTTAATTCCACCAATTCTGTTGTATGGACCAGAGTGTTAGACCCTGACTGCTCAGTAGATATCAAGAATGGAGGCTGCTGAGTTGGGATGCGGTAGTTAAAGGGTTCAGTAGGATTATTAACTGCTAGACCACACATAAAAAGAAGTTATTAGCTATGAACTTAGTGTGTAAGGGGAAGAGATGGGCATTTCAACTTCTTTGAGAAATGACAGGCTACAAACATTTGAAGTTAGAACAGACCGGAAGTTCAAAAATGTATCGTGTATGATGACGATAATGACATTACGGGAAGTAAATAACGTATGCAATAAATCTCTCTGTAGGGATTTTTACCTCTCTGTTCAATGACCCACAAAACAATAATTATATTTTTTCCTTGTAATAACAACAAGATTGATAATATTTCAATAATGGCAGGTAATCTTTAATATATTAAAGAAGTTTTAAAATCAGGCTTATACACCTTTCGATCATAAAATAAATTGCATCGTAAAATTTTGTTCCTTAACTGCACTATAATTAAGCGAATTTCAATTTTCATCTTTATTGGCAATAAAAAGAGTACTTCTAGTACTACCAATTACCTGTTTGATCATTCTTAGTAAACTTGAACTAACAGCTACTTACGTTATTTACAAAAAATACAAAAAACTTAACAATCTCCGTTCATCTTTCTTATTTTAAAATTCATTGAATTTTTAATACTATCATTCATTGTTTTTTATAAGTTAATATACCTTGAAAAAGTGAATAGGTGAAATAAAATCCATTTTCTAGTCAAGAAGCTACATTTACGTATAAGTTTTCAAGAATAGCTAATTTATTTTTCTGTAACTTTTTTAAAGGTTACATTGACAGTTTATTTTAAGATATTAATAAACTTGTATTTTAAAAAACTCTTTTTACATTTTCGCCAATTTTATTTTTACTTCAGCAAAATCTCCAATCTACAGTCAATTTTGTAAAAGTCTGGTATAATTTTGGTAGAGAAGTGGCTTGCTGTGCCCCACAATTGGATCCCACACGTCAAAATTGGTTTTACACCAGTGATGTATTATTTTAAGTGAATCCTGATGTTGATAATTTTCAATAAAATAATCCAATTAAATTATTAACATTTTGTGTTAGGTTGTTTCCTTTTGTTTTGTATTATGGTTTCCAATCAAGCGTTTTTCAAGAAACGTGCGAAGATAATTACCGGAGTCTGCTTCAGGTGTTAGTGCGTTATTTCTGTGAACTGATAGGCATGTGTCGTTTTATGGAGCAAAATATTATGTGTGCATTTTTCCATTCTTTCGAAAAAGTGTTTGTTATAGTGTTTGTGTCAATAAGTAAAACTGCGGTTTATAAAATGTACAGAACGGGAGCAAAGACACTACCCTGTAAATCTCCTGCATACAATAAACATAAATTTTTTTTGCTGTTCGGGTCTTAAATTTCTTCAATTAGAAAATCCTTTAAATTCTCAATATACACTTAGTAACTTAGTTAGTCATACGAAATAGATGCAGTTAAATAAATAAATATATTTTTTATTTTACAGAAACGGCACAAGTTTGTTACAAAATCTGATACAGATACGGTACGATTTTGTTACACAAGCTGAAGTGATATCTTTGATATTGTAAAAACACATAAAAATATAACAAAAATATATGTAACAGTTGTGAATAAGTTAAGATGATTTCATTAATTTTTTTCTAAATCCATCTTATTCTGCATCCTTTCTTATAGTTCATAAACTTTTTAACACTAATAAAATTTAGTTTCGTTGTGTTTTCTTAAAAAATGAATAAATGAAAGCTTCTAACACAAAAAACTAATAATACTGATTGCAATAAAGTACACAGAAAGGTTTTTGAAGGGATTGTGTACTAAAATTCAATTCCATATTTCATGAATAGAAATATTTCATTTTATTAAGTCTGTTGTAGGACAAAAAACGAACAAACTAAAAAGATCAAACGAAACTCAAAGAAAATATAACTTGACCTCATCTTTTCACAAATAAGCCCAAATTCAATATAGGGACTCGTTCGAGATTAAAATAAATTTCAAAAACTTTTACTTGGTTACATATTTTATACCTAAATATTATACCAAAAATATATTTTGATCTTTTTGTATTCAATTTTATTTAATATTATTGTACAAATTCTATCAAACTACAAATAACAACTACATGAATCCCATTTTGTATGAATAAATTGGTAAGTACATTATTGAAAGAATTGTGTGATTATTTTCGTACTCAAAACGATCAATGTATGTAATTTTGAGTTTTAGTAAATTGGATTCATGTTTTGCAATGTCCATTGAAGTTAGTTATATTGAAATAGTACAATTAAATTGATTACATATTGTACAAAGCATATTTTAAATAGTTTATTACAAATCTAAAGATGAATAATACATCATCTTATTCAATCTCATTCACATAAATATAATTTACATACAAACATTTGTTAAATCGTAGCAATTGCGCCCGCGCTCAGCGTGGGTTTATTACCAGTCCACAGTGCTTGCAAGCATCGTAGGGGTTGGTTATACCACATAGTATTTACTAAAGGAAAATGTACAAATATGGCAATTTTTGTTTGTTTTGCGTTCGATTGTTTTGCATTTCCTACTAATGCAGACAATGAAAAGAATGATAGATTAAAAAATATGGTGTGAAACACTCACACGACTTTCTCTTGCCAATGATAATAATGAACAATTAATCTAACATTAATAATAAAACATTAGAAATAAACAAAAGCTAACCTCAAAAAACATAATATTATTTTAATCATGAGTAAAAGACGTTAAGTGAAAATCAACCTCAGTTTAGCTTAAAAATACGCAAAATCACTCTTTCACGCTTAAGTAGGCTCTGCAGAGAAAAATGCTTAAAATAAAAGTTGTAGATCTTTTAATTTACTATAAATTTGATTATATATATATACACGTTTGTCGTAAAATGCATACTAAGGCCGAAATCTAAAAAAACGATTTGTCACGTTTTCGTGAGAAAAAACCGGAAAACGCTAATTACCGCTAAACTGTTATACAAAAAAATGTTTGAAATAAAAGTTATAAGATTTTAAGTTGTCCGCAACTTTTATTATATAAATTTTTGCGCTAAAATGAATATTAAAGCCGCAATCTTAAAAATAATAATTTTTTTACGTAAAAACAGCCTCACCAAAATTTCAGCAAACACGGCGCCTACCCTATCTTGTAGAGCATAAAAAATTTATTAAACCAGGCGACTTTTAAAAAAAATTGTAGGAGCCGTTTTTGAGAACATCGCAAAAAGTGAAAAATTACACGAATAAACTACTTCTTCTGGTTAACCGATTTTGATGAAAATATTCGTGTCGGGTCCGGTAGTGGTATATAACTTAAGTTTAAAGTTTCAAGTTCGCACGATGTTCCTTTCTTGAGATATTCAGGTCACACACACACACAGACCAATCGCTTAGAACATGTTATTTGGGTTCAGGAGGTCTGAAAACGTGTAGATCCGGTGAAAACTCGATTTCGAAAAAACGACATGTAAACAATACATTCCTATATATTCATTTAGGCAAGAGAAAGTAAAAAGTGATTTAATTATGGCAGACCTGCTAGGAATTGAACGTGGGATCCCTTGCGTAGAAGCCAGTTGCTATTTTCAGTACACTACAGGCAATGATAGGAAGAATCTTTGGAATAAGTAATGAAATTAGAAGAAAAAGTATGATGTAGAAAAACTGAGTGCCAACAAACAAATAAAAAAAAACAAAAAGATAAAAACAAGAATCATAAAAATAACTTGTTAATAAAGGTTCCAATACACGTAAAAATTAACAAACTAACGTGTAAAACGAAAAATTAAAGCCACTTAGCTGTCCTCATTTTTGACGCAGACTCTGAAAATAAGGTCACCGAACCGTTACAATGCACTCCTGATAACACATAAACTTTTGAAATATTTTGTTTTCATTTTCTTTTGGTAAAACTTCAAAATACAAGCTTGGCAGGACCATTTTCGTTTTCTACGCCAAAAACTTATTAAAAAACTCCCCATTTTTGAATGCGTCAGCGAACAACTTAAGATTTAAAAATTTTGTCAAAAATGAACCGATTTCATCTGAAATTAAAAAAAATTTAAGAAAACAACTCAGCAACACCTAATCTTCATGAAGGTCACCAGGTAATTATGTTCGGAATTGGTGAAGTAAATAGTAAAAAACGAGAATTGTATAAAAATCGTTAATCTTCTATTTTTGAAGTTAACGGGGAATAGAGAAAAAGTACTGATGAGTGATGACAAATCTGTACGTGGAAAGCTTCATTAAAAAAATCCGGTCGGAATCAATCCAGTGGAAGCTGAGACCGAACTAGGCAAAAAAACCTTTTCCTTTTCAATATGTGGATTGTTGTAATCGTTCATTTATAAAAATTCTGTGCACTGGTTAAATTTTAGAGTTAGTAACCGTAATTAAACTTGTCCAGCAAAAAATATGTAAATCATCATTTTCTCGTTATTTCCATAGTTTTATTTTCTATAAAAAATAGTAGAAATTTATAATATACAAATCGTAGTCGACATTTTTATAGTTTTTCTTCTATACACACAATTAATTATACGGAAAATATTACTAAACTATTGTAATTTTTGGGCATGAAAATGAGAATCGGGTAACGTTAATATGTGACTTGGACGCCTGGTATTGAGTTTTTGGTCGGTACCCATTGTTGTAGTCACCAGATCGATAAGCCGTATTGTATTGAACACACAATACGAAAAAACAATTGTTACATACTGCTTGGGAAACTTGGTTATAATTAATACTAGTCACATTTAATTTATCAACTATCAATACATTAATTAATTACTGATATTGTTTATCAAATCATATTATATTGTTAATCAATATCTAATTAATATTACTGATATTGTGTACAAATCTACCAAGTGTGAGTATATATATATATATGGTAAACATAAGATGTTTAATTCGTATTACATTTTTAGGAAAATCATGAGAATCTTTAGTCAGATTACTGAACTTTTTAGTTTGGAATAACGTTTTGGAAAAGGATTTTAATTTTTAGAAAAGAAACACTGTCATTAAACTAATACTATTATTAACATTTTTTTCTATTATTCACAACTAATTGTATAAAACTAACAACTAGCGAATGTGAAGAAAAAAGTAATGATAAATGAGGTGGAAAACACCATTCAATAGTAGAATTTTGAAAGTATTGTGACACTTATCGCTAAGGTCCGTTTCGGGATCTAGGTTATTAAATAATTAATACGCTAAAGTTTACAATTACAAATATTTATTACACTAAAAGATTTACAAAATAAAAAAATTAACTAATTATAATGAATTAATACAATAAATAACTCAATAATTTACTTAGCACTACTTACCATCAATTTTATAGAATACACATACAAAATGAAAACTGAATACACAAAACTGAATTTAATACAGATACACGTTAACTTTTCACAATACACACAAAAAAAAGACAGTATAACAATCGTTGACCAGCACAATGCTCGGAACGTGCCCTGCACTACGCCCGATAGCCACTCGTCAAAGATCAAACGAATACTAACTCACTCACCGCACTCGGGGGTCTCTTTATATAATAATTTAAAAAGAATCTTCCCGAAAAACACCAAACTTCGATATAAATAATAAAGTACAAAAAAAACCTTTATAAATGAGTGCTAGAAAAATGTATTGTAAACAAGTCAACAATAGATCTTATTGTAAATAGAATAGAAGTTGTTACAGGCCGACCTTTTCATACATAGTTGTATAACAATAGACACAATAGCGCAGTCCTTCCAAACAATTTTCATGAATAGGCAAACTTTTATTGTTACGTTTCCACTCTATTATCTACTCTTTACCATTCTATGAATGGAATGCTAGAAATTTCGCGAACCATGCCCTTATTCGATTTTTAACATTTACCAAAAACTATTGTCTATGAGATCTCTAATCCAAGGATGTCTTCAACATTAAAGTTAA
The DNA here is from genome assembly GCA_035578175.1 of Catonia carolina. NCBI lineage: Eukaryota > Metazoa > Arthropoda > Insecta > Hemiptera > Achilidae > Catonia > Catonia carolina. The sequence goes on from JAQMRL010000001.1 coordinate 41,192,411, forward strand.
AGAAAAAATAAAGTTAATGAAAAAAAAAGAAATTTCCTGGTAATTTCTTCCTAAAAAGTAATAGAATTTAGTTTAATTACTTTAAGTTTAGCCTTATTTACAAACTATATACTTAATACCTTAATAACTATATGCTTGCTTCCGGAGTACGTTAGAGACAGGTCTCGTGATAAGAATTTCAAACTTTTGATCAAAAGATTTCTAATTCAGCTGGGGCAGAACTATCACTTGGAGTCTTTGATTTCTCATCGCCACTAGTGTTAGGCGGGTATTATTGGCTCACTAAAATACTATACTAGTAGTAGTTAATAGTTATATATACGTATATTTATAATATTTTTTTGTTTCTGATATTGCGCTAGTATTATGTATTCTGTGTTGCATTTGTGGATGAAGAAATAGTTAAATTTAAGGGAGGTAGTTAAGGCTAAATTTTTTTATTTATTTTATTTTTTATTTATTTAACGTCGCATCAACTACAAAGGTCATTAGCGACGACGTTGGGGTGTAACTATTGTCCAATGGAGGATGAAATGATTTTTTGTAACGTATGAAAATATGGCGTGCCTGAGTGGGATTCGAACCCAGGACCGCATGATGAGAGGCGAGCACGTTACCAACTGCGCCAATGCGGCCGGCGCTAAATTTTGCTTTTATTTTTTTTTCTATAATAATGTAAGTAAATTGTAGACGGTTTTTTGTCATAGGCTATTTTATTAATGCTATTTCATAACTTACCAACTGCGCCAATGCAGCCGGCTATACATCGCGATATGGATGTGCAGACGGTACGAGAAGAAATACGAAGTTTCAGTTGTAAATACATCGAACGTCTAAACAACCACGTAAATCACTTAGCACTGAATCTCTTAGACAACAGTAATGATGTCAATAGGCTAAAGCGTGCTACAGTACTGGATCTCCCAGGGCGATTCTAATAGTGTGATTTTAAAGTTGTAAATATTATAATGTTGGTATTCTGTAGATGACTGTCGTGTTTGAGTGTGTATGTTGTAAATAGCTGAATGAACGTTTTAAATTATCTCCAGAAAAGTTAGGTGTACCTACATATATTTCGGAATCATGTGCTTATTATTTATTACTTCTTATTTGTTTTTTCGTTTTAAAGGAGGTTTTTGTTATTTTTCATTTGTTTTTCTATTTTTCTTGTTTTTTTTATTTATTTATTTTAAAAATCACTATATAATTTTGATTGTTAATATTAATTAAGAACAGTATAATATGTTTTCATGTTATAATTTGTTAATTACACCAGTGGATTGTAATTTTTTCATGAGTTGTATCTATTTGATAAGTTGCATTTATTGTTATTTATAACAGATTATGCATTTAAAAAAAGTTATATGAAAAAAAAAATTTCATAACTTTGCTGATGTTTTATCATTTATTAACATTTTAGTTTTGTTATCATACGTTTTAATTTTTATTTACATTTGTATTCTGTCTGTTTTTTTTAATTATTTTAATTTTAAATTTTATACTAACGTGTTTTATAATGTTATTTTGATCATTTTCTCTTTTTGTATTATTATGTAATAAATGATGCAATATTGGTATTAACCCCGTAAAGGTTTGTGACGAAATATTACGTCGGAAGCATTGTACACGAAAAGTGCCAGTGACGTAATATTACGTTTCTGTCAAAACACAAACTTATTTTTGCTTAAAACGTAATATTTCGTTGCTAACAGCCGTAATGCGTACCAGTCGTTCGTAGTTCTGTTTTAATCCGTTGAACCGTAGTAGCGCTTTTGTTTAATGTTAATCTTTCTAGTTCTTAATTCAGTAATGTTATTCAGTGATAGTTCCTAGCCAACTCTAGTTGTTGTTCATTACAGTCATTTATAACCTAACTAATGTCCGTTGCTTGCCGCGTGCTCCTATGAGTTGTAGGCCTATAGTATTAGATTCATAATTTTTTTTTTGTTTATTAGGGTTAAAATAATTACAATAATATGATTTGAACTGTTAATTTTCTTTGATATACATATAAAAATGCCATAAAATAAAAAAAATAATAAAAATAATTTTTTAGTATGAAAAAATGAAGTAAAATAATATTACTTCGGGTTTAATAAATCAACCGTTAAGAGGTTAACTGTTTTTTCTTTCTGTTTCTTTATCTGTGCTATTATTGAATTATTGTAGTTTATTTTGTGCTATGTATTTTTTGTAATTAGCGCAATCCTCCTCCAAGCACGGGCTTTGCTCTCTTGGAGGAGTAATAAAGGAAATAAATAAATAAATATTATTACACTAAAAATCGCAATTTATGCATTTATTAAAAAAAGTTAGGAGTAATTCAATTAAACATTTTACAACATTTATAAAAATTATATGAATACCCAGGAACAAAGCTGTTTTATTTTTATAACATTAAAAGAAAGACAAAATAAGAAAATATGGCTAAATCAAAGAAAGCAATTAAATTGAAGATAATATTTACTTATGTAGTTCAATAGATACACGATTAGCCAACTAAGAACTAAAATCTATTATATTATATATTATATTTAAGCCCTCAACCCTCCGGCAACAACAGTGTCGAACTGTAGTTGGTATTATTATTATTATTAAACCCCTGCAAAGGTACGTGATCAGTTAACCAAAGTCCTTGATCAATAAACCGTGTGGTAATTAGACATGTTTTATCGAAATTGAATACCGTATACTGTTAGATTGTTATTAATATGGAAAGATATTTCTTATATTAAAGATTGAGCATTTTAACCAAAAATTAAGTATTCCCGTAGTTTCTCTAGAAATAATTACCCGATGGTAAAGTAGGCTAATAATGTCTTGTGCCTTTTGTATTTCTGAAAATATTGTTTCTGTATCAGGTTTGAATTACTTTCGTTTACTTACCATTCATTGCTAAACACGAATTGTATTATCACTTTACAAGGTTAACTAGTTGACCCGTGCAAATTTATTCGCATAATAATTTTGATTGATGTAATTAATTTATCCGTAACAACCAATTTCACATTACGTTAACACTTACGGTCTTATTTCGCGTTATTTCGTATGAGTATTATTTATGAAACGTGATATGAAATAAAGTAAATAATATCCGTCTCCTTAATGACCCTTCAAAACAAACTTGATTTCGCTTCGTCACCCCCAAAATAGTAGCATCGTAACTTTAATTCAATCATTTTACTTTTTACTTTTTACTTAGCAAATCTTGTTATAGCTTTTATTAAATGTCTTTTCAGTTATTTTCTGAATCCCAAAAGTGTCTTCTTTACAACCATGTATTTTTTAAAAATCCGATCCATAGAACTTTTGTATTCAAGGAAAAACAGATTCTCCATTTATATTTCATTGGACCAGAATTCGCTATTTACATAGGTATGTATTTTAAAATGTTGTAAATTATATGCACGTATTTTGTGAAAATTAATACATTATACTGTTTTGAACGAAATTATATATGACAATAGTAATTTTTTTTAGTTTAGTTTAATAAAACGTCGCAGCGGTAGCTTGGTCATTAGCGACTGCAGTGGGTTTCGGTACTGTAACAATGTGTTTTAACGTATTAAAATTTCCTGACCTTAGCCGGAAATCGAACCCAAGACCTTTCGCTTTGTAGGCTAGCGCGCTTGTCACAACGCACCGAGGCGATCTAGTATTGATTTTATTGAAAGATACGTCGATCATTTTGTACAGCCGAACTAGTATTTCGTACGTACATAGGCTACTACGACAGACTTTTTGTATTTGTCTAGCCGAGTGATCTGCATTCCATTTGCGCATGGCGATGTCAGACAATTTTCAGTTAAACACGTTGTAATTTAAAAATTCAAATTTCGAAAGAGATTTAGTAGGCCTACATTGATTACTCAAATAACGTTTTTTTGTTACTATTTAGTCCGAATTTTACAAATTTTTAGCGGTAAACCCATTACATTAATCATACAAAATTATGAGTTGTGTGCAACTTGTACGGAAAAATTAGGAAAGAATTTTCAGTTATAATTGCTACTCTAAAAAAAAAGATTACAAATTTAGAGAATTACTGTATTTTCACGAACTTTACAAAAAAAGAAAAACTGAATTGAAGAAGTACCTTACAATATAACTGAAATCATCTAAATCTTAAATTTGGGGTATATCAATCTACATTTTTGCAGCCAATGTTGAATTTGGGGTCATCTATTTTCAATACGTGTAGTGCTGCGCATACTCTACGCGTGACAGTCATACTGTAGGCTAGTTAGAATTACATCAAATACAATTTGAACGGTTGTCCGTAATTTATTTTGTTGTATTTTATTAATAACAAGTACTTAACAATGTAATGTTTTCATTACAGTTTCTTAAGTGAAATATTTTAAGGAAGTTTTTTGTAAAATAGGTATATTTTTTACTTTCAAAACTTAACAAGGTTTCTTCAATAGACAATAAACAGAAAATGAACGTTAGCTTGAAAGAGTTAAAGCAAGAGGAATTAAGAGAAGAGAATAAGAAAGGGGCATGTCATGTGCAACTTTAGACTAGCTTTCAACTTCTTATTTACTTGTTGCAGAGTTGTTTTGGAAATGAACTACCTGTGAAATGTAAGGTATTTTACACAGAAGAACCAGTGAAAAGGAAAATCTTTTTTATTAAAATTTGAATTCTTGGTCTCAAAACACATTTTTGCCTTTTGTGTTTGTAAGGAATAACAATTTTTAAAGAACTTATGTTCATTAAACTTTACTATTCTATTACTACTCATTTACTATTCTATGTATTCATCGATTTGTTTTTAAGGGGAGACTGTACTTTGTATCCCGCCAATGTTAAATTTGCTATTTTTAGGTACATTTTTCATAGGATTGGTAAAATATAAGGAAATTAAACTTTACACACCATAGGTGTCGGGTTTCTTCTCGAGTTACTGAAATTTTTTCAATTTAATATTTGGACCATACCATGTTTTTAAAATATTACGAATAACATAAAATTTTTGCAAATTGTTTTCTACGTTTTGTGCGTATTAATAATTTTTGGAGCACCTGAGGAAGTCATAAAAATGTCGGTATATGTGAATATACATGATAATTAACTGGTAAAAATTTCAGCCTGGTAGGTTTATTGGTTTCTAAGAAAAATGTACCTAGCGTTAAAAATTTAAATTTACGGGAAAACGCAAGAAACAAGAAGGCAATCAAAAACAAAATGTACAAAAACAAGTAAATTTTCCATCAACATTTAATTAGAAAGCTGAACCAACAGCTGAGAATACAAAAAAAACAGTGATGCAGATATTTTAAAAACTAAAACTCTCTTTGCACTAAAACGAGTAGTATAAAATTGTGAATAATATTCGTTCTTGGTAACATGATAATTTTTCTATGTAAACTTGATGAAAACTTAATTTTTTCATAAAAAATTATTTTTTTGGTGTAATTTAATGTTTTTTCTAGTAGATCTAGGCCTAAAATATTGGAAAACTAAAAATCGAAATTGTTAGTTAAAGCCATCGTGCCTTTTGCCTCCTCTTAAAATCTCAGTGTTTAAAATAATTTTATATTTATTTTTTTTTTAAATCGCCTTCGGTATAATATATAAAGCTCAGGCACTTTAAAGGCTGTCTTAACAAAGTAAAAAATTGAATTAAAACATTGATCTTCTAACAGTGTTAAAATGAGTGGACTTTTAACCATTGGCTGCAACTATATAGACCTTTTAAAATAAGCTGATTACGCGGATTAAATTTTTTGATAACGTGAGCCTTTTTAGAAATACTAATGTGAAATAGTAGGCTTATGGATCCATCCATTAGAGTAAAATCCGTACACTGTATTAAAAAAATAAAAGATCTGGTCTAATAAATTTAAACAGAGTATGTTTTCTTTTCATTTTCTCTGTAAAGTTTCAATCAACCAACAAACCGAATTTCACGAAGTTTTTCTAAATAAGTGGAATACCTCACATACTAGCAAACAATACAAAAAGTAAAACTAAATTACAATTTTTGAGTAATTTAGTAATTTCATTCACGGCATTTTTTCATACGTTACAAAAAAAATCATTTCATCATTCACCGTCTGCATTAGCAGTAATTGCAGAACAGTCGGACGTTAAACAAAAAAAACAAATTGTCTCGTAAGTATAAATACATCAGTAATACTAGTGAAAAATTCCAAACGTTACAAGGAATCAAACCCGAAACTCTAAACGTAGACGCCAGTTGCACTGACAACTACAACAGAGGTTGATCATTATTTATTTACAACTGTTGCTTCAACAGCTAGATAGCTCATTAGCAACTATATAAAAAAAATACAAAATTACAGAACTACATTTTATAGTAGTATGTACTTAACGCTGCTGAGTGCTTTCTTCTTCAAGGTATATTACACATTTTTGAACATATTTACTGAAAGCTTTTATTAAACTGACAATAAATAATTCGCGAGTTGAAAAAAAAATATGGAAAGATAACACACGTTACAAAATTACAAGGGTCATGACTTTACCAGGAAATTACAAAAAGAGTTTAATATGATTACATAATTATAAAGAAGGGGTAGATGATTATGAAATCAGTGATGGTGATAATGACGATGGTTTATGAGACGCGTAGTGTTTGTTTTACATAAAATATTTTATTTATAGGACGCTGAGAAAAATTATAATGTGTTAAAATGAAGTAGTAGTAGTTTTGTTGAAATTATTTCAAGTAAGCAAATAATTATATCATGCCAAATTGTTTACGTAAGTATCGAATGTTTTTTCAAGTAGAAATGTATTATAATATTGCGATTTGGGCTAGGTTTTAAGTTAAATACGAATAAGGATCTGGGTATATAATATAATAAAATAGTAAATTAACATAAAAAATTAGTGTGTTGACGTAATTTTATTGATGCTTTCAACACTAAGTTGGGTGTAATATTTCATTGGTTACATACCATTGGGCTGCAGTGTTTAGTCTTAGGAATTTTGATTGAAAGCGCTACAGTATTTCTACATTGATGAACTGGCAGTACCCCATATTTCTAATCCGTAAGTCCAAAACTAGTTGAAGTATTACATTGTGTCAGAGTACTTTATTTTCATGAGAAAATTGAGACTTACTGCCTAAGAGTCAGATTAATCTAAACGTGCCCTTCATAAAAGAAGAAAATTAACAGGTTGACTCCCAAGGCAATTTTTGCAGTTTTGCTTACAAAATCCATACCTATTTTATGGTTACTTTGCTTTTTTTAATTAATTTTTTTTCAACTCTCAAGTACTGTAAGTTAAGGCTTAAATTTTTTTGGAGCTGTTTTTTAGGAGAGAGACTGATCAGGTACTCAAGAGTTAAAAAATCAAATTTACTGTGAAAGATTGATGTGTATTTCACTGAATACTTCTACTTCAATAAAATATTATATGAATTTTTTAAATAATTTACTTTGGGCTATTGTTCAATAAAACTTCGTAAATATCGAAAATGCGTCTCTCTACCAAGCAGTTGTTCGGCGAGTGGTAAAATTGAGTACCAGTTGTCTACATAGAGGCACCGATCAGATTCAACTTTTACAATGAAAAAAATATTGTAACAGGAAAACCATAAGAAATTAAAAAGTAAAATGATTTTTCATTATATTATTCTGCCCATAACGGACAGGTGGAGAGTTAAATTATTTACTCTCAATCTGTCGTTGCTGGGCTAAAATAAATAGTTCTGTTTCTTATCACATGGTCAGTCAATTAAATGACTGAATCATTTAAGAACAGAAGAGGTAGAGGTGTAAAAGACACTAATATCCATTTTAGGACAAAAGTGTTTATAATTATAGTTATAGAAAATTAAAAAAAAAACAAAGTTTTTACTTGAAGCACTTTTATTTACAGTGCTTATTTTAGCACCAATCAATGAATTGCCGTATGTTTCTCATTAAATTAAAATTCTACACATAGATTGTTTATTTCATATGAGATATTTTATTCCTAGGACGCTGAGAAAAATCATTATGTGTTAAAGTGAAGTAGAAATCACTTCGTTAATATTTATTTTAAATAAAGCACATATATTATGCCACGTTGTTTACGTAAACATTGTAGTATTTAAGTATTTAGGTGTTTATAGTACCTAACTCAACTTCCTAGTTTCAACTTTTTTACATTTTTCTGTTTCTGTGTTAGGTTTATTTTGTTCTCACACAGAAAGACGCATTCACAGACCAATCGGTAAAATAAAAGATTTTTGGGCTCTGAGGAACAAAAAACGTGCATTTCCGGTGAAAACTCGATTTCGAAAAATCGACAGGAAAACATAACTTTATTTTGCTGTTTTAATATTCAATATAATTTAATAATAATTATTACTATTATTATGCTGATGATTTTCTTTCTAATAATATTAAAATTAATAATAGTAGATTATATTTTTTGTAAGTAGGGTAAAGCGAGGCAGTATTAAAACCATAGTGTACTGTTGACGTAATAGGGAAGGAGTTATATATCAACCCTAAGGATTGGCATAACATTCACGAAATATTAAAATTAATCTAAATAACTATTACCTAACTCGGCACCTGTCAACCCCATAGGTCATCATATAAAAGACTATGAATAATGCAAATATTAAAAATGATTAATTTTCACTTTTGTTATGTTCCTTTTGTTTTGTTATTGATTCTACTAGGCAAGCATTTTCATTACTTATACTAAAAAACAATACTAAATCACTTTACGCACTAATTAACTTATTAAACTCACCCTTTTTCCTTTAGCAGTGTTTTTTTTTGCGATCAGTTATGTTTTATAAATGTAATTATAAACTTTAAGCAAATTTGATAAAATCTGAGTAATAGCGTTGTTGGAATGAAAATTTGCCCATAACAGACAGATGAAGTGTCAAATTATTTACACTCAATCTGTTAGTTGCAGGGCTAAAATAAATAGTTCTGTTTCTTAACACATGGTCAGCCAATTGAATGACTGTAATAATCTAAAAAGGTGACTATGAGAGCATGGTTTCCCCACTAATTTCAGCAAACATGCCACTTACCCTATCTTGTAGAGCACAAAAATTTAATTGATGAGGAGATTTTAAAAAAAAATCATAGAAGCCGTTTTAATAAAAACCACAAAATAGTAAAAAAATTCACGAATAAACTGCTACCGGCCGGTTGGCCGATTTTGATGAAAATAATCTTGTGGGGTCACTTCTTTTTAGTGCTTTTTCTCCAAGCACGAGCTATGCTCCTTTGGGGGCAATTATACTTGAAAATAAACATCTTTTAAATTATATAGTAATTTTTATGAACATAATCATAAGTGAAAAATCTATTAACATCAAACTTTTGTTAATATCTATTAGTGTACGTAGGAAAGTTAACATTTACACAGGCAGAAACTATCAAATACCATGGTCTAACTTTCGACAAAAGATGAACTTGTATTGCACATACGAAACAAAAACGGCTGTTGCTGAACTCAATACTGAAACTTTTGTACAATTTTACTTCACCAAACGTTCAAAACTACCGAGTACGTCCTTCTACAAGCCGTGGGCCTATACCTTTTGTCTCACAGATATTTGACTCGGTTCAACATTCCAATTTACGTAGTATTCAGACCTTCCAACCTAATACATTAGGCACGTAACACAAGTACCCCCGTTAAAGCAGCAATAGTATTACATTACATGTAGGTTTGGAAATACCTTTTGTGCTTAACTCAATAGAACAACTTTATGAAGCGTCTTAATCAAAGCGTAGAAATCCTAGTATAAATATTTTCATTCTTACACCTACACTAACTTATACATTTTTAAAGACGTTAAGGTTGAGTATAAAGCAAATAATTAATTTTCATCCGCCTGAAAAGTAGATAACTGGAGCTTGAGATTAGTGGGGCAGACGCAAGATTAGAGTTGTACGTACACAATAGTAGTAACTCTTGCCGAGGACAGTTTTCTAGTGATTTTTTTTCTCTCAAACTTCCCACCTTGTATTAATTAGCGTAAGCCGGGGAGACATAGGCGAGAAGTAGGCCGTACTTCATTCAAAAGGGCTACCAAGCATTCTCTGCAATTCAATTTAACAGTAAAATCATGAAATAGAACAAAGAACCCAACCCTTTAAACTATTTTGCTAAAGAGTAATACATCCGTATCCACCCACATTCATTTCACGTCATTTATACTTGAATTAACAAGAAAAATTTGTTGAAACTATACCAGTTACGTGGTTGTACAACTAAATCAAGTAAAGTCTGTAGTCAGCAAAATTAAGAACTAACCTTGTGTACAGATATGTGATGCAACTCACTTGCACCTGCTGAGCAAATTATTTAAGTACGTATTAAGGGGAGCAGACTGATTTTAATAAAATAAAATTGATTTTTCAATTTTATCATATATTGATAGGTCGTTTTACCCTATTTAAATTGATATATAACACGACATTGGTAGCTTTTCCTGTTGAGAAAAAATTATGTTTTTTCGTTGGTGGGGTACGTAGTATTTATTTCGATATTTTTTCACGTTTTTCATTCTTGTAAATTGGGATTAATATAATCACGTTACTGCTCTAACATTATGGAGATAGCGTTGACATAAAAACAATAATGTCTGGAACGCGTAGGTATCAGCTGTAACGTAAGATAAATATTGGTGTGTTTTTGTTTGGAAGTTAAATCCAATTGGCAATAGGTGTTTTTCTTGCGGTATTATGCTTTTACTATATCCGCATTTTCCGCATATTGTATTTTTTGACTTAAGGTACACTTTCAACGAAAAAACACAATTTCAGGAACCATCCCACTTAGAAGTGTGAAATTTCGCACACTACATTTTAGTACTAAGGTGTTTATTTACTCCAGAGTTATTTCAAAAATTTTGGAGTTTTTATTTTTTGGGTGTATTTTCCATGAAAAAATGTAGGCTACATTAGAACATTTTTTGAGAACAGAAATCATTTTTAGATTGGATAAAAATAAATGAAAAAGCTCTGGTACAAATTTGTAAAACGGTACTGTAGATAGGTGTACCAAAGCTCAGCTTAGCAGCTTTAACGGTTCCTACAAAAAAATCTACCCAAATTAGTATTGCAGGTATAGGGATTATGGAAAGGTCTGCCCCCTTAAGTAAATATGTCGTTTAGGTTATCAGCCAAAAGACTGGTTTGAACCTATAAAGGCTTTACCAACCTAAACGAGGAGTGAGGTGGTTTACCTATGCCTTCCCCACTGAGTGGAAAAGTATAGTTATCAGCATGCGTGAAAAGCATCTACATTTCTCTCTGCAAATATCACCTACACTTTGTTCACTACAGGGTCAGGCTGTATAATGAAATTCATTACCCAGAAGAGATAACTGCTGGTGTTGGTGTAGCCAACGACTCCTTGGGCAATTATTTCAATGGGACATTTTCGATCAACCACCATACAGTCCCTACTTAGCACCGAGTGACATCCATCTTTTCCCTGAACTGAAGAAGTGGCTAGGAGGATAGCTAGACTAATGAAAAGCTAATGAAAATGGCTAATGAAAAGCTAATGAAATGGAAAGCTAATGAAAAGCCACATTTTATGAAGAGTATATCGGAAAGCTCGTCCAATATGCAAGATACAAATGCTTCAATCGTCTAGGTGATTTGTCGAAAAGTAGCTGTAAGTATACGTAACTTTTAGTAATACAACATGTTTTCTATATTCACTTGTCTTTTTTTTAGTTTATTTTTTTAAAAGCGCATCAACAGCTTGGACTACAATGGGTTATGAAACGTTGGGTTGTGACTTGTTATAATTTTCAGATCCTTGCCGGGAATCGAACCGGGAATCACTTGTTTTTTATTTATGGCCTATCGAAAGTAAAAAAAATCCTCCTCGTATATATAAATATCTAACTGTCAGTCAAGTAACTCTTGACTAAAAGGCAGGAGGATCGCTTAAAAGCGCTGGAGATGGATTTCTGGAGGCGGAGCTGTGGTGAGTCGTGCATCGATCGGATGCCAAGTTCCTTAATTAGGAGAATAATTGGCATTCAAGGAAATATCATAGATACCATACCCCGGAAGCAATTTAAATGGTTTGGTCACTTGCCGAGGATGGTAGGTGGGTAAAGAGGGTATGGGAGTGAAAGCCAGCCAGTAGAAGAAGGAGGGGTAGGCCGGAGGTGACGTGGTTTGATGGTGCGTAGAAGGAAATATCTTTGGGACGGGTTGCCGATAATGACTGGCAAGACAAAGAGAGGTGGTGCACAGGAAACGAGATAAGGCTGGGGCTCTAAATCCTCGCATGATTATTATTATTATTATTATTATAACTGTCAGTCTGTTATGTGGGATGTATTGTTTATGTATACTGAGGGATATTTGGGGCCGTAAGTAGATGGTTATATGATTGAATTTGGCAAGATTGACTTTGACATTCCACCTGTGTAGATATTCAGAGAGTTCTGTTGAATTACACTGCAAGTTACATGAAACAATCAAAAGTGACTCATCTATGGAAAGAATTTAATCAGTCATTTCAGATAGCCCACAAGTCAAAATTTTACAATTTTTATTTTGTGTATTTTAGGACTAACTGAATGTAAACAACCGTCCCTAAAAATTGTCACAAAAGTCGGGCTTTCCTTAAGTAGTAATATAACACTTAAAACGGCATATCCTAAGTAATATAAAGTGCTTCCTTTTAAGTAAAAAATGAAAGTGGATGATTTTTGAAGCTTAAGATCTACTTCCTAGTGAAATAGGCTACACAAAGTTTCTGTACAAAAATCTTTTTAAGGGAAATAACTACTGTTTGTGACGACGACGACGAAGAACGTACATAGTCCTGAAAAACAATATTTTTCTTTCTTATGTTACGAATTTAAATTTTTATTATTGCAAAAAGCTATTTTAAGTCACTAATGTAAACTTGTGAAATAAATAAATGAATAGGCCTACTATTATACAACACAATTTACTTCTCGTCTAACAATGCATTCTACAGAAAACAACATAAGTTAACATTTTACTTTAGTTTATTTTAGAAACACACCTGAAGTCTAAATTTTCAACTTTTTTCTAAACGAGTGGCTTACCTTTAAAAAGACAAAAGTATACGTTTTTTATTAAAAGGGATAGCCCTGTGAACAAATTATATTTTTTAGTATTGTTTTTTTATGGAAACGTAGTAAATTACCAGTTTTTTACTTTCTCTTGCCTATATGAATATATACGAAGGAAAGTATTGTTTTCATGTCGATTTTTCGAAATCGAGTTTTCACCGGATCTATACGTTTTCAGACCCCCTGAACCCAAAAAACATGTTTTTAGCGATTAGTCTGTGTGTGTGTCTGTGTGTGTGTGTGTGTGTGTGTGTGTGTGTGTGTGTGTGAACAGAATATCTCAGGAATGGAACATTGTTTTTTTTTTTTTTTCCGGGGTTCCTACGGCCGGCGCCGCTTCCCGCACTTCAATCTCCATTCTCTTCTGTCCTCCCAATCACCCTCATCCATCCCTCTCTCCCTCATGGCTTCCTGTATTCCCTTTTTCCACGTTTTCCTTGGTCTACCTTTCTTCCTTCTGTTGGTTGGGACATAAGACAACATTCTTTTTGGCCACCTCTCATCACCCATTCTCTGCACATGACCATACCATATCAGTTGTCGTCTCTCTATCCTATCCACAATGGTATCTTCTACATGAGCTCTTTTCCTGATGTCGTCATTCCGGATATGGTCCAACCTGGACACTCTACATGAACGGCGCAGAAAGTCCATTTCAATTGCTTTAAGCTGGCTGTCTATTTTTGATGTTATTTGCCAGCACTCTGCCCCATAAGTTGTTATTGGCTCCACAATAGTGTGGTACAACTGGACTTTTGTATTCATGTGCATTTTTGCAGACCATAAAATCGGGTTCAATTTCCGGATTGCTATTCTCCCTTGCACAATCCTATTTTTAACATCCCTCCTAGTTGAACCGTCTGATGATATGCAGGTCCCCAAGTACTTGAATTCCTTTGTGCTCTTAATAATTTTGTTGTCGACTTGAAGATCATTGGACTCTTCCCCTATAACCAAGTATTCGGTTTTGCTAATATTAATATTCAACCCCCATTCACAGTATTCATCCAAGAGTTTCCTTGTCATATAAGCAATGTCCTCTTCATCGTTAGCTATGAGCACTTGATCATCGGCAAACAGTAGTGTATACAAACAGGTATCTCCAATTTCAATCCCCATTCCATTACATTTCTTGCGCCAGGTGCTCAGTGCTCTTTGTATATATATCTTGAAAAGAGTTGGTGATAAACAACACCCCTGCTTCAAACCCTTGTTAACCCCGAATGGCGCAGATATTTTATTATTCAATTTAATCACACATTCTGAGTTCCTATAAAGTGTTCTTATTGCTCTGATGTAGCCTTTGTTGATGTTTGTTTCAGATAACACCTCAAACATCCTATTGATGGGAACATTATCATAGGCCTTTTCCAATGGAACATTGTACGAACTTGAAACTTAAAACTTAAGTTACATACCACTACCGGACCCGACACGAACATTTTCATCAAAATCGGTCAACCGGAAGTAGTAGTTTATTCGTGTAATTTTTAACTGTTTTGCGATTTTCTCAAAAACTGGTCCTACGGTTTTTTTTAAAATCGCCTTATTTACTCAATTTTTTATTTTCTACAAGATAGGGTAGGCGCCATGTTTGCTGAAATTCTTGGTGAGGGTGTTTACACGTAAAAACATTTTCTTTTTAAGATTGCGGCTTTAATATACATTTTAGCGCAAAACGGTATATAATAAAAGTTGTAGAAAATGTAAAATTCTACAACTTTTATTTCAAACATTTTTTTGTATAACGCTTAGTTTAGCGGTAATCAGCGATTTTCTGTTTTTTTCTCACGAAAACGTGTGAAAAATCGATTTTTTAAAGATTTCGGCCTTAGAATGCATTTTACGACAAAAGTGTGTAGTATAAAATTTGTAGGAAATTGAAAGATCTACAACTTTTATTTAAAGCGTTTTTTCGTACAGTGCCTAGTTTAACGTGTAGGAGCGATTTTCCTTTTTTTAAGCCAAACTGAGGTCGATTTTAATTTTGCGTATTTCACTAATGTTTTTTGAGGTTAGTTTTTTGTTTATTTCTAATGTTTTATTACTAATGTTAGGTTTATTGTTAGTTATTTGTATTGGCAAGAGAAAGTTGTGTGAGTGTTTCACACCAGATTTTTATTTTTCCAAAAGTTACTTTTTGACTTATGGGCTTTCTTAAATAACCGATTCATTGACAGATATTATGATATATTTGACTCGTAAGACATAATTTTTATTTCTTAGAATAAATTAAAAAATTTATAACGGAATGAAATAATTTGAACGGATATGCAGGCTTGAATTATTATTCTGCGATTTACTAACGGTCAATTAGAACTAGATGATGATAACGTTAAATCTATGAATTTCATAAGGTAATGTCAATCAACCAGACTAATCTGTGATGAAGCTTCTAATACCGTATTCACTGCTATCTATTATTGAGGGCTTTTGAATTTAATACAAACGTATTAAGACAATACTATTATTCAATACATTGACAATATAAATATGTATATACTGAATACATTGACTTAACCTAATTCATCTTAATATATTAATTTAAACATCCAGCATGTGCCGATTGCATACAATAGTTTGGGTTTAATGAATTTATAATAACGCATACTAGACGTACGGTATTATATTAAACCACTCTATTTGTCATATACTTTATTTTACTGTGAATAACTTTATTGTAGGTAGTTTTATACAACAAAGCTTTCCATCGATTGATAAAAACCACAAAAAACTTTAAGCCTTCTTAGAAGAGAGTGGTGGACAGCTATCTAAAAAAATATTGACCATATATTAAAGATTTGGTCGTTCTGAATGACAAAGAAAGTATAGGTCTAAACGACCTACTTGCATTATGATGTAAAACGAGGATGAACTTTATTCACTGACTTAAGTACATATTTCATATTTTATGGAACTAAAGAAGTGGAATAATTTTTGTGAAAAAAATTTATTGTAGATTGGATGTTTGCTGTATAAAATTCCGATGATGAATCGTTCGATGAATTACAAAATTTATGGAATAATAGTCTTAAAATTGTACAAAATATTACTAAGCCTAATATTATATAACTGAATAATATAAATCTTACAAGTGCGTTTATTTTTGCATTTCTATTTGTTTCACAAATTTCATTTCAGTTGTACTTGAGATTGAGACTTATAAAGTTATGTTTTCTCGACTTTTTTAAACCAAACTTTCTATCAAGTTATTTTTGTTTTCTTACTAAAAAAGTTCAGATGAAAAATACCTTTGCCTTGAGGTTCCAACAAGTATTTATATAGGCTACGTATATTAATTTGTCTGCGAGAATAAAATCACAAATAAAAAGTTATAAAATGTAGAAGTTTACTAATAAAATATGTAATATTTTCTTTTCAAAAAAATTATTGATTAATACGGGGTACTTATCTATAAAAATAGTTTCACTAATCATTGCAAGAAAAATATCAGGTTATTTGAAAAAACTTACGCGAATTTTTTGTCGTGTTTACTAAGTAAACTAAAGTATATTTTCATTGTCTTTATTTTTTTAAATATTGAGCTCATACGTTTCATCCAGATTCTGATCTATTGTTATTGTATTATTTTCTTCTGTATCCATCTTATCTATTTTACATTTTGTCAATTATAACAGCAAAATACAGGCAATTCAATCTACACATTCAATCAATCTTGCATCGTCAAAATCTTAAAACATTCTTAAGGGGGTATAGACGTTCAAAAATTAAAAAAAAAATTGGTTTTCTTATTTTATTTTATTATTCTCTATAGGTATCTAATTAATTTGGTGTATAAATTGTAGCTGTAGTGTTATTGTAAACCCTTGAAAATTAATGAAAGAAATGATCGTGCCCGCCAATTTTTTGGTATTTTTACTTGTTTATTGCTTACTTTTTGTTTCGTTTGAATTCTATAGTAATATAGTTCTTTCCCTTACAGATGGTATCGTATGCAAGAATTAGCTGTCATGTTGTGAATGCTTTGTTTGTGGGAAAGTAACCTAGAAATTTGTGCTGTATTGTTTAGGTTTTAGCACTGTTTCGTACTTATACGTGTTTGTATTGTTTTGAAAAACGGTGATATTTCGGAAATTGTGTTTTTTTCCACTTCAGTAGCATTTTCTCAGAGACGAATTAAGATATCTCCTTTAATTTTTAGCCAGAGTATCTTCATAACTATCTTTATCTGACATACTAAATAATTTGCATTATATTCTTAATTTTATGAGTTATATGATCAAAATATTTTAAATTTGGCAAATTTTAGATCAAGTGGAAAAATATTGTTTAAAAATAAAAAAAGCAAAGAATTATTAATATACACTAAAAACATAATTAAATAAATAAAATAGGTTTAGTTTGAAATCTCTATCTATATTAGTATTTGAGAAAATGGTATCAGAAAATTACTAATTTAACATGCGTGAAATACAAAAGTCTATACCCCTTAATGAGCTACACAAAAATAGTTATAAGTAGCTATTTTTGAAGCTTGTTAGGAACAAGTCATTGCAATATGATTAACTCCTTCCTCTTGCTTCGGCAATGAGCACCAGGTTTATTAAAAGTTATGGGAGTATGACGAGAAATTAAAAGTGTATACACAACGATGATGCATAATATGTCAAGAAAACATCACAGTAAATAAAATAGGCAAATTCAAAAAGACTTCTGTCGGATTGATAAACTTAAATTTTATTTTCAAATTTGACTTATGATATAAATTTAAGATCAATTACATAAGAAGCTATAAATTAATTATGAAATGTAGAATCATTAATAAGCTCAACCACGTATGAAAGACAACTTCAAAACATGAATTATGATACTATGAGACACACAACAAACTGTAGAGCCTCATTGAAAAGCAGTGTAACGGAAGTAGTCCATAGAGAATCACGATGACTTAATTGAATATTGTACAGTATAATAATGTCCAATATTGAGTAAGAACATAAGCCGTTATCTTTAGAGTGTATTATACCGGTTCCATTTATGAAGTAATTTAATTAATTAATAGTCTCCTGGTGTGCTTCACTTAGTATCGTTAATTAAACGTTCCGTCCAAGTAAGTACAATTACAAGCGCTTTTATACTAATGAACGGTAAACTAACTAATGGGTGAAACCGTGTTAACAATGAATCTTTGTTAATAGTCAGTGAAGAGGAACTCAACATAAGCATCATATAGAGGTAACAGATTCCTATTGCTTAACGATAGGTGGTTGCAGAGAAGATCAGCGGTAAATTTAGATTACTCATTCATTTTCTAACACCTTAAAGTTTTCGTGTAATTATTTACGTTTTCTTGTAATCCTGCTCGTGTTGTTTAGGTCATCAGCCGAAGGCTGGTTTGAACCTGTAGAGGTTTTACTATGTAAAACGAGAAGTGAGGTGATTTGCCATTGCCTTCTTCACCGAGTTGAAAAGTATGCTTATCAGCATGCCAGACCCTCTGAAAACCACATACTCTTTTCCACTCTGCAAATTACAGCTTCACTTTATTCACCACAGGATCTGGCTGTGTAATGAAATTCATTACTTTCAGAGGAGATAACTCCAACTAATGTCTTTCACACCACTAACTCTTCTGTTTTTATAAGGTTCAGTCATTTAATTGGCTGACCATATAATAAGAAACAGAACTATTTTTTTAGCCCTGTAACTAACAGATAGAATGCAATTTAACACTCCGCGCGTCTGTTATGGGCAAGTAATCCTGCTAATATAATCTAAAACTTTATAATAATGTGGTCGCTAATGACCTAAATATTGAAGCGATGATTGAAAAAAAATTAAAAAAGATAATTTTTTTGTATAAAATAATTTAATATTTTTGTTAATCCTGTCCATGTTTCAAGGCTGATTAATAGGTTTATTTTACAAAAACAGAATTTATTTGGATGGTAAGGACTTGTTATTTTTAATCAAAGTTTTTTCCCTTAGCTTTTAAGAACCAACTTCATTACTGAAGTAGCTAAGACAGCAGCTGCTAATTTTGATTCGCCCCGAGTGTTTTATTTACGCATTTTTACTATATCTGGTGTTTTTTGTTTGTTTGCCACCAGGGGAGGTAACCAATGGAATATTAGTAACACCACAAGGAGAAGAAGAAGAGAATCTTCTGTTCTTTTGTTGTTAGTTCCTCCATTTATGGCTCAGAGGTTTGGGCTCTCCAGCCAAGATTTAAAAGCAGAATAATAGAAACGCAAATGAGTTTCTGGAGAAGAAGTTATCAGTTGACTGCACTAGATCGACTTAGGAATGAAGAGATTTTAAAGAAGTTTGACTAGAAGGTTTAATTTTACTGACAAAATTGAAGAAAGACATCTTTCCTGATACGTCGTTTGCAAGGAATGGCAGAAGATCTGGCTATGGGTTCCAGCTAGACTAGATGGAGGAAGCGAGGACGACCTGGAAAAAGTGGACGAATGATGTTCTATGAGGAACATAAGAGATGAAAACGTGTTCAATAGAAATGAAAGGCGTTTTAAGTTGCAATAAATATCCTATTCGTGTAGAACAGCCACTTTAATAATTATAATAATTAATAATCTAATGTAGATTTAATTCTACAAGATTTTTTTTTATTGAGTGATGATGCCTACATAAGCCTTGGGCTTGTGCGTAGGTAATGATATGTGGTGATTTACAGATGAAAAAAATGCCAGACCTGACCGGGAATCGAACCCGGGACCCCGGCATAGTAGCCAGTTCGCTGACCACTACACCACGGGCCGTCATAGTATACAATAATATCAGGCGCTGTAAAACAGTAGCGTCATCAAAAGGATTATATGCGACAGAAGACCTGAATTATAACATTGAAGGTGTAACAGAATGGTTATCAAAATCAGATGAAAATAGCAAAAAAAAAAAAATGGTTCCAATAATTGTACCAAAGTTGGAAAATATAGGGCAAGAAATCACCCAAACAAAGAGATATTATATACAAAAACATCGCATTATGTAAGAAAGAAGATAACAATCAGATTCCATGGCCATCTGGTAAGGATCAGCAAAGAAAAGCTCACAAAACAAATATTTGAAAATAAAAAAACAAATTAAACAATAAAAAATCAAACCAATATGGTTCAAAGAAACAGAAAAAATTATATATAAATATTTAAAATAAATTCAGAAAAAAACAAATGAATAAGGGGTTTTCAGAGGAAAAGATAAGAAAAACAAAAAAATGAAGCTAGAAAAGAGAAAGAGAATTTTGGAATCAATACAGGAAAAATGAAAAAACTGAAGCTCGAAAATAGGAACTCGAGCAAAAAATTCAAAGGAGTAACTCATACATGATAGTCGTAGTCCTAGTTTGATCGAAACGAAAATAAAAAATAAGATAATTTGAGATGAAAATCAAAAGTATTTCATTTTGTACTACCAAATTAGTTTAATTTAAAAAAGTGGCTGTCCTACACAGTGTTCACATTTACTTTATATTAAAAATTCCTCTAAAAACAACTGTAAATACACGAAAAGTTATAAAAAAATTAAAGAAAAAGTAGGTTATTTCATCACTTCAGAACGTCAAATCAAAGTTAAAGTGAAGCTCTACTTACTTACTCGAAAAGAAACAGAGACGTCATAATAAATTAAAAACGAGGCTGAAAAATATGACCAAATAGCTTTCTCTGGTGATAATTATATACAAACGCACTGTAAAAAAGTTTATTAAAAATATACTAAATTTCTTTCTAATGTCATACATAAGTATGTCACAAGAAAAAACACTTGTTCCTTTCCGACAAAGCGAGAAACGAGCTTTAGGATAGACACTTCTCCCACTTGGCTCCCAAATTATACAACCTGCTTCCTAAAATTATACTAAAATATGAAAGAAATGAAAAAATGAAAAATTTAATTAAATTTAAAGATGAAATACAAAAATGCGTTATTAATGATGGAAGTGATATCATAGAATTCAAAATTAATTGTGAGCTCATCATGATCTGTAAACTAAAATATTGTGACAATATCTAAATGCATGTGTGTTCGAGAATTTTCGAGGAGGACCAAGATTTTAAAAATGTTTTTAAATTTTAAAAACGTTTATAATAAGGAGTGATAAATAGAGTTTCAAGAAATAGTTATGTGGTTATAGTGCAAGTAGACCTGCCTTTCATTGCACGACTATTGAGAAAGAGTCGAGTCGGGTACCTATTTAAATAATTGGCCGTTTTGTAACACCTTTAATTTTTTTATTTTTTTGGTTTAACGTCCGACTGTTCTGAAATTACTGCTAATGCAGACGGCGAAGGATGAAATGATTTTTTGTAACGTATGAAAATATGCCGTGCCTGAATGGGATTCGAACCCAAGACCGCATGATGAGAGGCGAGCACGTTACCACCTACATCAGTGCGGCCGGCAACACCTTTCATTGAGTCTCCCTTTTATTCAATCCTTATTTGGTTACAGTTTATTAAAATTTATCCAGAAGCCATCAAACGGATTTTGTACTTTTATTGTTGTTGTTTAGGTCAACAGCCGAAAGGCTGGTTTGAACCTCTAGAGGTTTTACTAAGTAAAACGAGAAGTGAAGTGGTTTACCATGCCTTCCTCACTGAGTGGAAAAGTACGCTTATCAGCATGCCGGGCCCTCTGAAAAGCACATATTTTCCACTCTGTAAATGACACCTTCACTTCATTCACCACAGGGTCTGGCTGTACAATGAAATTCATTACTTTCAGAGAAGATAACTCTGATTAGTGTCTTTTACACCTCTACCTCTTCTGTTCTTAAATGATTCAGTCACTTAATTGACTGACCATGTGATAAGAAACAGAACTATTTATTTTAGCCCTGCAACGAACAGATTGAGTGTAAATAATTTGAAACTCCACCCGCCTTTTATGGGCATGTACTTTTATTGTTATATAGAAAATCTCTGTCCTTTTAGTGACTTTGACAGCGTCATGTATACCAAGAGCCGCCAAGTTTGATCCTGAGTTCAGTACGTGATCTATCTTCGACGAGTGCACATTGCGTAGTGCTTAATTAACGGTTACGTTTGGTAAAGGTCAACGTTGTTGTGGAATACTGTCTATTGTTTAACGTTTATTTATTCTGTACAATTTGTTTGTAAGGCATAACTTGTATAGTAAATTCGTTATGTTTATTTATTATCATTATTAGTTAATTAAAATTATTAGTTTGTTATTTATTATAAGTAATTTACTTGTATATTTTAGACAATTTAATTGTAATTTTTAGTAGTAATAAATACTTGAATTTTAAACTATAGTGTGTTATAATAACAAATTTATATTATTATATGTTATAATTATAATAAATTATAATTATAATTATATATAGTGTACATGCTTAATGCACACTGAAACAAAATTTTTCATTATTTATTAAAAAAATACAGCTTCTTCAATAAGTAAAACGTCTTAATTTTTACCTCTTAGTAAAGTCCTTGGGGGTAAGTGTTTTTGAAGATTTTTTATAAATCTATAATTTTTGAAGTCGTTTCGCTTTTTATAGCGGAAATATTGCCTGGACAGAAAAAAATCACTACTGCTATTTTAACCAGTTTATTATGCTCAGAGTTTTTGTTGAAATTGTACTATTTTATTCCTTAAAACAATGCGTCTGAATTCTCTCTTTCCAATTAAAAATTGTTAACTTAATCACCGTCACGGTGGTAGTATTTTACCAAAAGTTAGTTCCTTGTTACTCGGTAAAATATTGCATCCTGGAAATCTGTTTTTCTATGCTAAAACACATAAAATTTATTAAGGAGACCTACATTTAAGTTGAAAGTTTAGACTATGTGAAAAGTTTAGAAAAGAACAAATGACATAAAATCTGAATAATTCCGTCAGATTCTAAGGTAAAAAACGCACATATTAAAAACCATTAGGAAGCAAAATGATTATCAGAAATGCGTAGAAACGATTTAGTACAACAAATACCAAGGTAATTAAAAGAAAATAACCGACGCCACCATAAAATTCCCTGGGTAGGTATAAAATTTATGCCAACCATTTTGAATCGGCAGCGTTCAATTTAACTTTATTTGTTTAAATGCCGTGGTAGTAGTATGCTAAATCAATTTCAATAAAATTTTACGTGGGAATCTATGCTCTATCATGCTCTATATCATGCTTAATAGAATTGTTCCAAAGGTTTCACTGTTCAAAGCGTACCAATGCAGTTAAATGTAATGTGATTATACTGTTAAACTAAATATATAAACCCAATTACAATTATAATCACAAATACCATTTCAAATCGATAATTAGTGGCATTTGTACTACATTAACATCTGAACAATTATCAGGAAATTAACAGGGTATTAATAAATATTCAATATAAATTTTAGTACAAATTTTACATGATTTTGAATAACATTCAATAATAATTTTAAAATAAATTTTATTGGTAATAATATGTTCAAGATTGCTGGTAAATTATTATCTACCATAGTACCATTTTTCTCTCATATTAAAGTTGGTTGTTTTTCTTCGATTACAATCACACTTTTTAAGCATTAAAACTTCCGTACATTGTCAAAATTCATGTGTTGGAATAATTTAATTGGTTTTCTATTAGGTCAACAACCAAAAGGCTGGTTTAAACAAGAGTTCAAACGTTCTAAGCGCAAAACTTAGTAAGTCTTACGAAGTAGGTTTCACTAGGTTTAACGAAGAGATACCTTACAATTACCTTCCTCAATGGAGTGGAAATTATGACAGCTCATCAGCCTGCCTAGCCTCCCAAAAAGCAAAGCAAATCCTCCTTCCTGTCCTGTTTGTTGTAACTTCGATTCATTCACAGGGTCTGGCTGTATAATGTAAATTCATTACTTTCAGTGGAGATAATCCTGATTACTTCTACTTCTCCTGTTCTTAACCACTTCAGTAATTTAATTGAAAGTTCACATAAAAAGAAACAGAACTATTTGTAGAAATTCTGGAATTAGCTAGTTCAGATAAATTAATTTTACACGTCACCTGCTTTTAATAAATGGCTACAAGTTTAAAAACGCACGATTGATTTATCGAAAAAAATTGAACTGTTTTATATTAGCGTTATTGGTAACTCTTAACATAGGAAAGTAGTGCAATTTGACCGGCTATCCTACTGTCAAAAGAAATAAAGTTCAATTATATAAATCTGGAATTCATGATGCTATGTAAAATACCGTGAAAAGTAGATTAAATAAAATATAATTAAATACAATTTTTGGCTAGCTCCGTGGCGCAGTGATTTAGAACAGCAGGTGACACAGAACATCAACACCGAATGCTTTCGGTTTTGATTTTCAGCCAGGATTTTGAAAATTTAACAGATACTGCAAAATGAATCACTGTAGTTACAAATCAGTAAATAGTACAAATAAATAAACTGTCATGTCATGTAAAATGATGTACATTATACATATGACGTATGTCAAATTTTAGATACGCTATTGCACAGAACTCAAAACAGAGATGACAAAGCAATCGCTTGGAGTGATAAAAAAAAACTCTCAACAATGACAGTGTTTAATTCTAACAAAATATATAAAAGCTGATTTGTTTTATCACAGATTTTTTCTTAAGACATGTATACTTTCACAAGTTATCTTTTTTATTTCTTATTAAATAAATGCGAGGTGTGGCTATTAAATAACAAGACTGACGTTGTAAAAAATTGTATTTTTATTTTATACATAATCACTTATTGTCATCTTCAATATACACTCCTTCTCTATCGCTACAATGCTTCATGCGAATTTTACATTGTTGGAAACAGTGCTGGAAGTCATCTTCTGTCAGCTCCTTCAGGACACGTGCCGCTTTCTCTTTTACAGCTTCCACAGACTCAAATCTTGTCCCTTTTAATGCAGATTTCACCTTAGGCAACAGGTTGAAGATAATAACATGTGATGAAACGTGGTTTTTTATTTATGATCCGGAAATGAAACGCCAATCCATGCACTGGAAGAGCCAAACTTCATCGAGAGCCAAAAAAGCTCGAATGAGCAAGTCAAAATTTAAAGCAATGATGATTGTTTTTTTTATATCCATGGGATTGTGTACCTTCACTGGGTTCCCGAAGGTCAAACAATTAATCAATATTACTACCTTGAGGTACTTTCTAAACTACGTCAAAGAGTAAGGAGAAAACGCCCCGAAATTTGGAAGGACAAATCATGGGAACTCTACCAAGACAATGGGCCAGCTCATTCCTCGTTATCTGTCAAGAGGTTCCTAGCCAAGTACAGCATTTTAGTGTTAGAACATTCACCTTATTCACCAGATCTTGTACCATGTGACTTCTACCTGTTTCCTAAGGTGAAATCTGCACCTCGTACAATCTGATATTAACCTAGAGCGATGAATTTATAGCAAATCTAAACTATTAACTAGTACATAAATACAAAACTGAATATACGAACCAGTAAAAACGTAAAATAAGAAATAATTACAATAAAAATCTCATATCAGTGAAAAGGTCATTAACGTTTAGAATTAAACATATTATTATTATACAATATCGGGTAACCAAACGTTATATTAAGATTTTTGAATTTTATTGTAGTGTATGGATGGTCGTTTTTAAATATACTACTGTTAAATTTTGTAGTAAATTTTAGATAGGTACAAATATGTAATATTTTAAAGAAAATTTAGAAAGTCTTAAAATATTTATTTTTAATTTATTTTTCCAAGAAATTTACCCCTGTTTCTAAACAAAACAGTTCCTTAAAAAACCTGTTAAAATATGATTATTCACCATCAGAATATGTCTAATTTATTTATAAAAATGTGTAAAAAGAGGCACTTGATTTTATCGGTCGTGTTGATGATTAATTAATGTGAATTAAGATAATTTTAAAAAGTTAGTAATTTTTATCATTTTGTAGATAGAAAAATATGGTGATGGAAGAGGTTAGGTACTTAGTTATTCTCTTAGACAGATGATAGCTGGATAAAACGTACAGTTGGGTATTAAATAACGCCGATTGTGTTGGTTTCTAGACTAAAAATCACATCTTACCTTAGCCAGTAATTTCTTAGTTATATAAAAAATTGATAATACTAATATGGACGTATGGAAGTGAACTGTGGATGATCTACACAGTGCAAGCTCAAATAACATTGCCATCTTGCAGCGTCTACAGCCGAAAATGCTTAGACTCCTCTTGGTTTATAACCAATGACGCGATTCACCATGACTTATAAAACATTGTTTTAGAGAAAATACGGTAACGAAACAAAAAATACTAAGACATACTTCGATGTCATAAAAACCCTTAGGGAATTAACCTTTTAGATATTAGTGACCACGATCAAAGACAGAAAAGTTTCAAAATTTTTGAATTACCGTAACTTACAGACAAAATTAAATATTAACTGCGATAACTACTGCTGACAAAATTTTTAATTTTTTAATTAGCTAACAATAATTTCTAAACTTTTTATTTATATTCAACACATTTAAAATTAACTTGACAAACAACTAAGTTAACTTTTAATTGGAAATACGCTAGTAGACGTAATCTCCATCCAGATTAATTTTCTAATGTTATAGTATTTACTAATCTATATATAAAAGAGGATGTGTGTAATAGTATGTATTGTTATTTTATCAAACATCCTACGTAGGATTTTTAAACAGCCGTATTATTTAAAATTGAAATATGTATTTCTAACCACCAGAATACGGTAACATAAAACACTTACCAATGTTTATAGCGCTTTCGTGTATCTTGTACACATCTTCAGTAAATTAAAATTTATTTTACGTCAAAATTTAAAACTTCCTGCTCCTACCATGGTAGATAAGGAAAAGGAACAGGGTAGGAGCAGGAAGTTTTAAATTTTGACGTAAAATAAATTTTAATTTACTGAAGATGTGTAAAAGATACACGAAAGCGCTATAAACATTGGTAAGTGTTTTATGTTACCGTATTCTGGTGGTTAGAAATATATATTTCAATTTCAGTATGTATTGTATGTTAAATATATAATGAACAGCCTAACAATACAATATTATATAATCACCTCACGCCGGCCTCACGCTTCGGATGAATAGTAGTCACGCGTGACATGGTTGCAACAGTTAAATTGAATTGGTCGACGTTGTCTTCAACCGTACGTATATTATGTTTTGTGTGATTTGTGTAATCGTGTTCCTGATGATGTCTCCGAGAGAGACGAAAGATATCTCGAATATGTAATACTCTGAGGTGAGTATTTATATATAATTTCATATTTTTTGGCTATTCATTATATATCTATTATATGCAAACAAAGGAAATAATGTTTAATAAAATAATGTATGTATGTATGTATGTATGTATGTTCCCTATGGACTCCTAAACCACGCAACCGATTTTGATCAAAAATTCAGTGAACATGACGAATAGTTTTGGGATAATTCTTGTGAAATTTGGTGCCGATCGTATCAAAAAGAAATGTTTTTTCACCATTTTTCCAATTTTTTCCCTGGGAATTTTTTGTAAAAATTGTTTTTGTTTGTCAAAACTATTTTGTGCAATGTGATTACTATGGTAATGTTTAATTTTTGTTAGAAGTAGGACAATGTGATTACCATGGATATATTTTTATTTTATATTCATCTCTACAACAATTTTATTGTTACCATGTAAACTACATAATTTATAAGTTTCATTAGTAACACACTTCAAGTTATTTACTTCAGTTATTTTTTACGCAAAAAAACACATACACTATAATAAATATACTTACTAACGTCAACAAACACCAACAGTGATTTAAAAAAAGCTCAAGAGCAATCGTTGACAAATTGCTGGCTTGAATTTGCAAAATTCATGTTTTTCACTCGGCGAACTGTATGTAGCTTGCTCCCGAGTTGGAACACAGAAAAATTTGTACATTTATACACCAGATAAAAAACCAAAACATTGTTTATCCCCTTGAGTTAAGATAAACTAAATTAATTTAACCATTTCAGTACCAACGTCCGGAAAACAGGACGTCGGTATGTTTAGTGATAATATCTGGTTTACCGGACGTCCGTAAGTTATACATTAAGTACCAACGTCCGGATTACCGAACATTTCCAAAAAAACTTTTAAACAAAAATTAATGCAATTAGGTATTTTAAAACCGCCTCCGTGGCGTAATAACTAGCGCGCTAGTCTACAAAGCGAAAGGTCCCGGGTTCCATTCCCGGCTAGAGTCTAAAAATTTTAACACGTTAAAACCACCGTTAATTTACCAAAACCCACAGTAGTTTCTAATAACCAAGCTCTCGATGCGAGTTTTAATAAACTAAAAAAAACTATTTTGAATATTTTTAGTGTTAGAACGATTTCTTTTTTTTATGAATACAATAAAAATTAATTTTAACAGGACATAGTATTTTTCTTTAACATTGAAATTTTGGTCAGCAATGGCAAGCTTACGCCAGCAAGTATTCGAAATAAGGGCTGGTACTTTTTGTACAATCTTACCCTATTCAAATTAAATGGCACTTTAGATCAATTTTTTAAATATTGTTTCGGCACTGAAAGGGTTAATTTCTTATTTTCCATTAAAAACGTGTGGTCTTTTCTTGGGCGTATCAACGCGCGCCGGGTACCGCTAGCAGTTAAATAATTTAACTAGTTGTGAATCGTATTCTTAGTAGTTAATTACATAGTGATAACCCATACACACTTGAATTTATATAATTATATAATATAATAATAATTATATTATATATAATTATATAATTTATAATTTTTATATAATTTTATATAATTTTTTATATAATTTATGATACAACCTGTACACAAACATTAAATGCAATATTATTTTGCAGTTGTTGTTTTAGCTTTAAAAAGGTACCTTCAAAGAAACGGAAAGCTGATACAAGGTAGAGGGAGATAGAATTCATTAAATTGTTTGTTTTGAAAACTAATTTTAGACTTAATTAATATATCGGTTACAATTGATTCAGTGGATACAATTGAATAATCAAAGAAAATACTAATTACTAATTACGCTCTTTTGTTTTGCTTGTACTTTCGTTTACTACGAGCTAAATACTTTTTAATATTTTAATTAATCTAATAACATAAATCATTATAATTAAGTTTTCGTAATTAATATCGCATTTGAAAATCGGCTCACTTACTTTAACTTACTTTAACTTTAGGGTTAACTTTCTTAACAGTGTAATATGACCAATTTATTGGACATCTGGAGTTGTTTATTTTTTGAGTCTATTAAAATAATAAACATCTCCAGCTGATTGAAAAATTAATACTTTAAAATTATTTAATTCACATTGACAAAATTATTTAAAAGAGTTATTTATTTTAGTTACTAGGCAACTAAAGAAGAAGAAAAGATTTTGTACAAATTATTTTAGTGAGGGACAAGATGGCGAACCGAATAGGCAGGTCCCTCATTCACTCAGTAAAAATGGTTTTTCTCATTCGATCTTTGACTAATAGTGGTAAAATAT
Organism: Catonia carolina; assembly: GCA_035578175.1. Taxonomy (NCBI): domain Eukaryota; kingdom Metazoa; phylum Arthropoda; class Insecta; order Hemiptera; family Achilidae; genus Catonia; species Catonia carolina. Next base: position 41,221,930 of record JAQMRL010000001.1, read on the forward strand.
AATTATATAAGGTTCATAAATACTAAAAGAGACATTAATTATTTTAATCTAAAAGAACTGTGAGTATCTGAAAGCTATTAAGAGTAGACACATTAAAAACAACAACAATAATAATTCGCTGTTAAGTTTGAAATTAATATATATACATGTTTGTCGAAGAATAAATAAAATAAAAATCTTTTAAACGAATTGCCGTGATCATTATTACTTAGATAAAAAATATAAAATAATAGTAATAAAGAAAAGTTTTATTTAAAATGGGCATTCTCTTGTGTGAGGAATAAGTGATCACACTACAAATTTTTCAATTCCTGTTTGGAATAGTTTAGTAATGTAATAAATTGTCGATCCCTCGTGGGGAATATCGAGAGGTGATATTTAAACCACTTAAACAGAATAATTGATTGTTACAGGTTAATAATGATAAACATTATTAACAAAGATATTTTTGTCACAGAAAACAACTTTTATAAAAATATTTTGTTAAAGATATGAAGAAACATATATTGTACGGTTTCTTTGTAAAGATAAGCGGAGTTTTTTTTGAACGCTTTCAGAATATAAATTTCTTTCAAGTACTAAAAAGAAGAATGAAATGCTCCACCGGATTTTTCATGAGGCCGTAGCATATGAGTTCTTGCTATTATGCCTAGTGTTCTACAAATCACTAGGCAAAATATAGCTGCTAAGTGCATTTGAAATACTAAGTGGTATCTGCAAAGCACTTAAGTCATAGCTGCTAAGCTATCACTTAGCAGGAGATAGCCTACTTTCACTTCATCAACACAGTCTGCCTGTTCAGTAGGGTCAATTATTTTTAGTTAAGTGGAAATGATCGTTCAAGTTTTCCATTTAGGGTCATTTTAGGCAACGTGAATTAAATATAGACACTTCTGGAAGTTCTTTTTGTAGCCCATTTTCTCAGTATTTACTATAGAAGTTACACCTTTCTTTCGTTTATCAGATATTGCTTTAGTCCCAGCTCCGTGTAGTTGGGAGGAATGCAGTGCGTTGTTATAGTAGTGGGAAAATGAATGAGTGTATGAATGAATTAGTAGTGTTTCACAGCTGCTGCATTTGTAGTGATAGCGTGTACTAACTAGACTAAAAACATATTCTTATCATCCGGCGCATTAATTTAAGAAATACCTACCGGGTTATTAACTTGGTCGGATTCATAATATTTAACTTACCATTTTATATCAAAACATGTAAATAAATAACTGTAATAAATACAAACAAATATGGTAAATACGAAAAGTTTGAAAACGGATGTTTTGTATCAGAGTAATACAAAAATCGTTCTCCCAGCGTGCATCACTCATTCAATATACTCACCCGTACCCTTCACCCCGCAACTACACGGAGTTGGGACTCAAGCAGTATCTGTTTATGGTCTTCGTGGAAGCCCTTGAAATCCAATAATCAAAAGGCTTAGTTTACTTTAGTCTATTACAGGATGAACTGGATAACCAAACCCCAGGTAATCCTTACTCTCAAAAAATGGTCGCGATAAGGTATCGTGTCTCTATCACATTGCTTTTCAGTAAATTGATATTTTAAGTACTACACAGAATAGGAAAACTTCATGAATTAATTTTAACTTAAAAATAAATAATAAGGAAAAGAATATTTCCAACTGGAAATCGAAGATGACATTATTGAAACAGTACGACAAAGGTTCGATGAAAATTATTACGATAATAATGAAATTGAATTAGGCGCGAAGAGCGTAAAACAGTAAGATGCATTAAAATGTTTTAATACTTGTATTAAAAGGGGAACAGACAATGACATTCCAACGCACAAACAACGTTTATTGACTCAAATACGAAAAGATGCAATAAAATAAATCACTGACTTCAAAGAAACACACAAAAATCACTGATTTTTTGAAGAAACCGTAGTAAATTTAATTTTTAAAATGTTTGGATCAATACCGTAATAAAAGCGTTGTTTACATAAATGTAGGAAGAGTTACGGGACTTTTCTGAAACTCCCCATGATACTTTAAATCCTGTTTCTTTTAAACTTTAACCCTTGTTAATCCAAACAGCTGCGGAGTTTATTAGTTTGGATTATCCATGGCCTCATGTATGTTATTTGGTTTATTTCCAATTTTCTCAATATCCTCTTTGACTTATTCAAACCACTTATCAGACACCTTATGTTTATTGTTTAGTGTCTTAAAATTTTGTTTTGTCATCCATTCTGTGAAGGTTTCCACATTTTAATCTTAGTTTTCTGATCGTTTCCATTAAGCGTTCGTTTTTCTTGTACAGATCTTCTTATCCTCCTAATCTGTCTTGTACGAGTGTTTTATTAAGGACGCAACCCTGATTATAAGAAGATAGAAGTAATACGTCGGTAAATTTTCTGTCCCCCAATCGATATGTTGGCAACAGTGTACTCAAGATCTACTTAAGTCTACCTAAGTCAGTTAAAATGTTCTAGTCAAGCATTAGTGTGGTGACAGCAGTCGTTTCGTTATATTGTATCAGCAATGGTGTTTTTTCCAAAGAAGAACGTTGGCTTGAAAACCTGAAAAGGCTGGTGAGGTGGTTTCTCATCGAGTACACTCCCAGTTCTACGGAATTTATTTATCAAATGGAATATTGACGATTTATTCGGAACAGCAGAACGAGAAAATTTCAACTGAAACTTATCTTGCACACATTTGTAAGATTTACTCGCTATGTAAGCCTCTACAATAATCACGCGTTCTTTCTTGGATAAAACCATTGCTGACACAATATAACGAAATGACTGCTGTCGCCACACTAATGCTTGACTGGAACATTTTAACTGTCTTAGGGAGTTGGCCTTGAGTACACTGTTGCCAACATACCGATTGGGGGACAGAAAATTTACCGATGTATTACTTCTATCTTCTTATAGTTATATGTTGTGGGTGTTTTATTAATAAAACACCCGTTATCTTTGGACCCATTATCTAGCGGACGATCTTTCTTTCGAATTTTTCTATTTCTTTTATGGAGATATTCGATGACGTACAATACGCAGGTATCATATTACTAAAGTGTGCGATCTTGGCTTGTCCATAGAGTGCTTTGTTTCTGAACATATTTTAAATTCTATAGAGTTCAGCGTCCAATTTCCTCACCTGCTGTTGTTTGCATCTATTTCGCGTTTCATCGCTATTTTATCTCTCCAAGGTACTAGTAGCTATTACATTTTCTAGTTTGTCCGTATTTCGTCTTCAAGTGATGCAGAAGTTAAAATAACTGAAAGTCAACTAAAATTATTAATATATGTATTAAAAACCAGCAACCTATCTTGATTTTTAATACGTTTTTATTAATAGTAAGTATTTAATTTTGTAAGTCAAACAATCGAAAATATTTAACACCTATAATAACTGTAAGAAAACATTTAATTTCCTTTCTGTCAATGGTTTACACAAACTCAATTACGTCCAGTTCCTTTGTTTGCTGACAACTAAGATTACTCTTTATTTGGGCTCTGTAACTACAATGTTGTTAGAAGAAAAGTTCATTTACTTTGTTATCGGAGATTTATTTGTACCTACATCTTTCATTGGTTGAATCGAATGACTGAAATTCTGAAATCGAATGACTTTACGAAGTTATCACAAATTACTCACAGTAAAAACTTAGAAGAACAAATTGACCACCATGAAAGAAAGATATATTAACGTTTGAATTTTATTATAAAAAATACTATATAATATAAAATAATATCGGCATTTTACTTCGCTTGTGAATAAATAAAACATACCTAACTCATTTTATATTTTGTACGTGAGTAGATTTTAAATTATTAAAACTCATCATGGTAATAGGACTGCAAATGATCCGTAATACTTGAATTACGTACTAATACAGTGTAGTTTATCCTTTGCTTCTATTATTTTATAGCCTAATTTATGAACTGGATTAATATGATTTTACTACTGGCTAAGAACTTAAAATGATGTTGCGTGATAAGATAAATATAATTAAAAAATATAATTATCTATTGTATTTTAATGAATAGCCTATAGAACAAACATGCCAATCTGAACTTATTGGGGCCGGAACTTGTTCGGATTACCGAGAAAATGAACATAATAACTCAAATATATCCAATAATAGCTAAATTTAATAATACGCACGCATTATCGGAATATAGCCGTCCAACTTTGGATAATTTAGTGAGAATAAAACGAGAGTAGATGCGAACCTGTCACTTGATGATGAATGTCTTAAGTTTGCAGGAGAATAATAGTTTCAGTAATCATGTCGGACTCCGTCAAAGAGCCAGAAGAAACTGATGATGTATGTAACACAAAGCGGCTGATTTCACTCTTAGAACCATCAAAAGCACTGCAGTACATAAAGCAGACCAACGACACGTTATAAACAGACGTGATGTTTATTAGTCGCAGGTGAAATCAACTTAGTTTTTGGTATTACGACAACAAACTATTTGTAATTTTATGCAGCCAGGCATAAGTGAAAATATTTAATTGCTAATTAACTGGAAGAAATATTTTACCAGTAAGTGAATCATATAAAAATTACATCTTGTATTAACAACTTGGTTAAGTTCGTTTTCTGTTTTTTATAATGTGAATAGGTTTTTATTTTAACTTTCATGTTTAAAAGCCTATTAAAAATGTTTTTCATTATAAAATTATTAGTTTTTCTAAAATAAGTTTTATACTAAAAAGCAAGTTTAAAATTATATAAGTCAGTTCAGGTTTTAAGTAATTTCAGATTAACGGAGTTCGGATTATTACAATTGTGTACTTTCTGTGAAGTTATGGTGCGGTAGAAATCCTTTATAAATTTGAATATAATGTATAGTATTTTCTAGTGAAGAGCTCATTTCAAATTAGTGCTAATACGAAAGGAACGAATAGAAATTGGTTATCTACAAGCAGTTGATTAAAACTAGTTACTTAATTAGAGATCAGTACTACTGCAATCTATATAGACAAGTACGTAATTTTGTTAAGTCTGTTCTTGTTTTATAGTACTTTGTTTGTGACTAAAGGGCATATAAGGTCACTCTTTACTGATAAACAGTGTAGTTTACCCTAATTTATAATTTAAATGCGAATGTAAATAGCCAAATCATATCTATTGAAGGTTCTCCTAATTACCTATTTAAGTTTACTCAGAAAGTTACATTAAAATTAAGGTTGCAAATACCATAGTTAACTGGCTCGTTACGTTATTGTAGTTATTAAAGCAAGCATTCGAAATGAGGATCTAATATGTCAGATCGTGAAACGAATTAACCAAGCTATTGTTTGTAATCAGAACGACGCTTGTCAATGAAAAATTAATGCTTTGCAAATAATTGCGAAGAGGAATAAGTCATTAATGACTGAGCAAGCGAGGGCTTTCACGTATGTACATCATAATGGTAAACCGATGTCGATTTGAAACTACGTATCATCAAATGGTCACAATAGTTATGATTTTTTAATGTAAATTATTCCTGTACCATAATGAGGATGTGAGAGCCCAACTGGAGCGGCTAGAGAGAGAATGACCACACTGGTTCTGGGTATGCGCTTTACTTTAGGATTTGAACCAGGAACTTTCGTCTCCAAAATCAGCTGATAAACAACTGACTCGCGGCGACGACTCTACTGTACCTCTAGATTTCACTTTGATGACGGATAACTGTTGAAATAGTGCAGTACTGATGAAAATACGTAGAATATGTAGAGCATTCCCGCTGAAAAGAAAAGCAATGTTTGAAAACTCGTGTTCCCCATAACACAAGTTTTCCATAATTTTTCAAGGTGAAGCTTAAGTCCTAGAGTGGAGACTGTTTTATGTTATATAGATAGCTATCAGGAGTGTGTTTACTTAATTTTGAGACTAAGTTACATAAATCATTTTCACTGAAAATGCTTTGTACTCTAGGCTAAATGGTAATATATGTAAATATGATATCTTTTTTTATTATAACCTCCCCGGCATCAAAATTTTTGTTATTACCAACTACTATGGATTAAGGAATGGGGGTTTGAACGTGCAATAATTTTCCTGCCCGTTACCGGGAATCGAACCAGCGACCTAACTTTGTAGCTTAGCACGCCAACTAAAAGGCTATGGAAGCGGCCGTTATTTTAATTTATTTGTGTTAATCCTGAGTGCCTCTGTGAATATAATGTCTTGATAAGGGCTATTTCCAGAAAAACGGCAACTATTAATGGTTATCTTTAAATTAAAATTAAAAGATTATTCAATAGTAACATACATCGCAACTTGAGGAAGTGTTGCTAATTTGTTGTCTATCAAATCCGTAAAATTTTATTTAACAAAAAAATTAAGAGCTACGTACAATTTTTAATTATTACTGAGGTGTATCTCATTTATTTTCCTAGAAAACAAGAATCAGAAAACAAAGATAGAATCCTACATTTATTAATACATAACAGATGATACACTACTAAAAAAATGTTTTTAGGCTATCAGAAAGAAGAAGGTCTGTGATAAGTGGTTTATCAAAATGGACAAAAATAGTTGAAAGGATAAAACGTATTGGATCGAGTCAAGGAGAGGTTACATATTACCGACTTGTAAGACTTCCGTGATGTAAAGAAGATCAGATGTCTAAATCCCTCCAATGTTTACCAAAATTATCCCTATATGCCCATATTTAAAGGCATTTTTTCCTTAGTAATCCAAACATAAATTTCCTCACACAGAAATTCTGATAATATGGATAAAGTATATTTTTCGTAATTTAAAACTATATTAATTTAGTTACAGCTAGTTTCATATTTTAGTTTCATCATGTACACATATTTTATAAATTAGAACATAAGTTTAATTTACTAACTTTAAAATAACTGTATATGAAATGTACAGATGCGGTATTTGTTTAAAATTCACAGCATCACTTTGGTATATAACAAACAGCATACAACACATTTCTACTATTCAACAAGCAATTTGCCCATTCAGTATAAAAAAGACAGAAGACTCGCACTGCATTCAAATCATCAACTATCTTACTTTCAGACGATTCAGACGATATTCGAAAATTAAAATGAAGACTTTTACAGACTTATTTGAAAATAACATATACAGACAACGAAAGGTAGAATATAATTACAAAGTTCTTCCACTGGGGATATTGAGGAAGTACTATACGAAAATAAAGTAAATTAATCTACTTATAATTTTTCCAGAATAGACTGTTGGTGTTGCTGCAATTAAAAATAAAAAAAAACCGGTGTGAAACACTTACACAACTTTCTCTTGCCAATGCAAATAATTAACAATATAATCTAACAGTAGTAAGAAAACATTAAAAATAAACAAAAAAAATAACCTCCAAAAATACAACCTTTTTTTAATTATGAGTGAAAGACGCAAATGAAAATCAACCTCAGTTTGGCTGAATAATACGGAAAATCACTCTTTCACGCTAAATTAGGCTCTGTAGAAAAAAATGCTCAAAATAAAAGTTGTAGATCTTTTTATTTCCTGTAAATTTTATTATATACAATTTTGTCGCAAAATTCGTACTAAGGCCGAAATATTTAAAAAAATCGATTTTTAAAAGTTTTCGTAAGAAAATAACAGAAAATCGCTAATTACTGCTAAACTAAGCGTTATACGAAAAAATATTTGAAATAAAAGTTGTAGGATTTTAAATTCTCTACAACTTTTATTATTTACATTTTTGAGCTGAAATGCACATTAAAGCCGCAATCTTAAAAAAAACAATTTTTTTTACGCAAAAACAGCCTCACCAAGAATTTCAGAAAACATGGCGCCTACCCTATCTTGTAGAGCATAAAAAATTTAGTAAACCAGGCGATTTTAAACAAAATCGTAGGTCCAGTTTTCGAGAAAATCGCAAGAAAGTGAAAAATTACACGAATAAACTACTACTTTCGGTTGACTGATTTTAATGAAAATGTTTGTGTCGGGTCCGGTAGCGGTATGTAACTTAAGTTTTAAGTTTCAAGTTCGTGCAATGTTTCGTTCTCGAGATATTCTGTACACACACACACACACACACACACACACACACACACGCACGCACGCGCGCGCGCACACACACACGCACACACACACACACACGACTAATCGCTAAAAACATGTTTTTTGGGTTCACGGGGTCTGAAAACGTGTAGATCCGGTGAAAACTCGATTTCGAAAAATCAACATGAAAACAGTACTTTCCTTCCTATATATTCATACAGGCAAGAGAAAGTAAAAAAAAAACTTGCCTAGGTTAATACATAGCAAGATCAATTGTACTATTGTATCTTTGTAGAAAGAAAAGTGTATTTTTTTACTATCAATGGTAGCGTATGTCAATACATTACAAATATACACATTAAACTTGTTATAAAGAAATTCAATAATCAGAAAGAATAAGTCTTATTTGATCAGATATGGACTCCGATTTTTAGATTCGCTGTGGTTCTATTGCAAAGCGAAGTGGTGCTGATTAAAAAATAACAAGTTTGGAATCGAAAGCTAAAGAGTATCATCGTGCACAATGATTATTTTTGTGAAAACAATAGTCAGTCTGTTTATGAATTAGTGCTTTTTGGTTACTATTAACAAAATACGTTTCAGTACAGTTTTTTATTTATAACTTAAATGAGTAAACAGCAAGGTTTTGCAAGAGCGAAGGGTTCTAGGGTAGTTAAATTCTGTCCTTAGGAGCGATAAAATATGAAAGGAGACAAAGATTAATATTTATCATGCTATTCTGAAAAGTGTGTGTACCTATCGTGCGGAAGTGTAGGTATTGACATGGAGACTGAAGGATTGCCTAAAAGCGGTGGAGATGGATTTCGGGAGGCGGAGCTGTGGTGTGTCATGCATCGATCGATTTCAGAATTAATTCCGAAATTAGGAGAAGAATTAGCGTTCAAGGAAATATCATGGAAACCATATCCTGGAAGCAATTGAAATGGTTTGGCCATTTTCAGAGGATGGAGGATGGTAAGTGGCTTAAGAGGGTATGGGAATGGACGCCAGCTGGTAAAAGAAGAAGGGGTAGGCCGGAAACGACATGGTTGGATGGCATGTAGGAGGCAATGTCTCTGCGTCGGCTCTCCGATGGGGACACGCGAGAATCACTAATCGTTAATGTATTTTCCAATAATATTATAATTACTTGGAACAGATCTCCCACTTTCAGTATTTAGGTTGCAACATTACATACCAACAGGATAAAGATGCTTACAATAAGATGCATCGATTTCAGCAAATATGTGGAACTGCACATCGCACTTTAAAAAATAGCACCAGCAAAAACACGAGGTTGAGATTTTATAAAAAAATTAGGAGAGCCGACTCTACTCTATGGCAGTGAAACTTGGGTGCAATCAAAGCGAGAGGAGAATAGATTGCAAGAATCTGAAATGAAATTTCTTCGACATACATATGGGTGTAATAGAGAAGATCGTTACAGGAATACCAAGATAAGGAAAGAACTCAACATCTTCTCTATAAACACAAAGGTATCCCAGAACAGTATGCAGTGGTTAGAGGATGTAAACGGAATGCGGGAGGATAGCATATCTAGGCAGACACTGGGCTATAAGCCGGAGGGCAGGAGAGAACGAGGACGCCCGAGAAAGAGATGGACAGATTTTAGAGGTTCGGAACAGGCAGATTATAATTATAAGATTATAATTACTATTTAAACATAGTGAACCGATTGGTTTTTATCTAAAACAGCAATTGTGAATAAGCATAATATCAACATACAGGGAGGCGCCTTCACTCTCCTCCGTTTCAATCTACCTCCTCTAGTGTTCGTGCATTTAATTGTTCATGTACCACAGTACATTCTATAGATTTGTTTGTAAAGTTTATTGCACCATACGACCAGGTAACGAAAGTTTTATCGGGTTCGAAAAAATAATGATCGTTAGAAAGGTTTCTCTAATATCTGAAAGAACTAATTTTTTAAAAATTAAGAAAACTTAGTAAATACTTTAAAGAATTTACCTTGTCACATTTATAGCATAATTCAAAATCCATTGTAATAAGGAGCAAAACAAATACTTTCAAATTTCGAAAACTTACCAAAATATCAATGAAAACAAAAATATAAAAGGAATGTTTCCTATTAAAATCCTTCATGAATATTATATATTATTTTGTTTCACGGTATTTGATTTTCCAAAATTGCTAAAATTGGTGTGGCTTTACGTCTCGTTAAAAGCTACAATGCCTGTCAGAGTATGTGGGATTTATATGAAGGTTTATAATTTGTTGTTTTGTGTTTTTTTGTTGAGAGGTGAAATTTTGTTGTTTTTCTGTTTGGATTCCATAGTTCAAATGTGGTTTTTAAACGTAGTTTAATACCTAATAAATTTGCACTGGAATGTAGTCAAAGAGTATCAATCAGTATTGTTTTATTCGGTGGAATGAATAGCCGGCTAATTTAAAGATCACCTGGTAACTTTTTTCAAAGTTTAATCGTAACAGATTGTAGTAGGCCTAAATGTAAAAGGATTTTAAAAGGACAAATTTCAAATAAGCAGTCAAATAAACAGTAGGTTAATAACTAAGAGTACCTATTAAAAGATTAATTAATAATTATAACACCGTTAATTATACAAGTGAATTTTCTAGAGAAGTAAAGTGGGTTTCAAATTGGATGAAAGGGAGTGGGGAATAGATAAAACCGCAACAGAGAATGTTGCTGTAATTTTCTGCCAGTATGGCTAACCTACTTCCATTTTCAGTTGCAATATACTTCCATATTAACGTTAGTAAAATTGAAGAATAATTTTCCAAAGAAAGTCACTCTTGTTACCAAGCATATACGAGACGTAAGAAAATAAAGAAAGTAGTTGAAGTATTAGGTCATGTCATTTATTCAATATAAATTTAAATTGCAGTATGATATCCTTTTAAAATATATTACGTTATTACTTATAGTGCAATACGACTATAACAATGCACAGAGATGTTAAGTACATCCTAAATCAAAAATCTGGTATGAAACACTCACACAACTTTCTCTTGCCAATGCAAATAATTAACAATAAACCTAACAATAGTAATAAAACATTAGAAATAAACAAAAAACTAATCTAAATAAGCAAAACCTAATTTTAATCATAAGTGAAAGACGCAAAATTAAAATTAGTCAGTTTGGCCACAAAATAAAAAAAATCACTTTTTCACGCTAAACTAGGCTTTGTAGAGAAAATGCTTTGGATAAATGTTGTAGATCTTTTAATTTCCTATAAATTTTAAGTAAGGTTAAAGTACCCTACAACTACCACTACCTTTATCTAAGCAAAATCATGGTTCAATTTCAGGTTCCCTAAAACAACCCAGAACCTTTAAATCTCACCCTTACCCTCACCCACAGCCCAACCTAGAACCCTTTCCGAGCTAAAGGGTTTCGTGAACATCTAGGGTACATTTTAGTAATATTTAAAACAATCCAGCACCCTCTCCGAGCTAGAAAAATTTCTAAAGAATTTTGTGAATAGCTAGGGTACACTTTAGTACTCTATAACAATCCAGAACGCTTTCCAAGCCAGACAAATCATATTATCCTACTACTTTTAGTTAGTATTACTACCGTTGAAACAACCGCGATTCTTACAATCAAGTTGTCACTTAGTGTATAGTATTGTAACTAAAATTAAAGGTTACGACAATGTATGTTCAAAAATGATTTTCTTCTCTGCGTAATCTGACAATGAAAACACATGAAACTGTATGCAAAAATCTGGTGTGAAACACTCACACAACTTTCTCTTGCCAATGCAAATAATGACCAATACAACCTAACATTATTAATAAAATATTAGAAATAAACAAAAAACTAACCTCAATAAACATAACCTTATTTTAATCATGAGTGAAACACGCAAAATGAAAATCGACGTCAGTTAGGCTTAAAAATACGGAAAATCACGCTTTCACGCTAAACTAGGCTCTGTAGAGAAAAATGCTCTAAACAAAAGTTGTAGATCTTTTAATTTTCTATAAATTTAATTATATACACTTTTGTCGTAAAATGCATACTAAGACCGAAATGTTAAAAAAATCGATTTTTCTCACGTTTTCGTGAGAAAAAAAACAGAAAATCGCAAATTACCGCTAAACTAAGCGTTATACAAAAAAATGTTTGAAATAAAAGTTGTAGGTTTTTAAATTCTCTACAACTTTTATTATATAAGTTTTTGCGCTAAAATTTATATTAAAGCCGTAATCTTAAAAAAACAACGTTTTTACGTGAAAACAGCCTCACCGAGAATTTCAGCAAACATGGCGCCTACCCTATCTTGTAGAGAATGAAAAATTGAGTAAAATAGGCGATTTTAAAAAAAATCGTAAGACCAGTTTTTGAGAAAATCGCAAAAAACTGAAAAATTATACGAATAAACTACTACTTCCGGTTGACCGATTTTGATGAAAATGTTCGTGTCGCGTCCGGTAGTGGTATGTAACTTAAGTTTCAAGTTTCAAGTTCGTACGATGTTCCGTTCTTGAGATATTCTGTTCACACACAGACACACACACACACACAGACCCACACACACACACACACACACACACACACACACACACACACACACACACACACAGACACACACACAGACCAATCGCTAAAAACATGTTTTTTGGGTTCAGGGGGTCTGAAAACGTATAGATCCGGTGAAAACTCGATTTCGAAAAATCGACATGAAAACAATACTTTCCTTCCTATATATTCATATAGGCAAGAGAAAGTAAAAAGTCATTAAGTCGTATGTAATGGGCTTAAAATAGGTAGGCCTATATTCTAAGAATAAACGAAATTATTAATTTAATGTTCAGTAATACTTATTTATGGTTTAATAAACACAATCCGTTCAGTAATGCTGTTTAGTGAAATAAATAAGCCAGTTAGTACTTTAGTTAACTAAGTATTTTTAAATAATTTTAGAATATTATAGCGGAAGTACTAGTCTATGCGTACGTCAAATTTTAATATTAAGTGCCTGTTACTTAACAAAGAAACTGGATATCTTTTTTTTCTTAGGGAAAGGGTGACGTCATCTGTATAACCAAATAACTTTGACACATTAAACGAACCCAGTCAATTTGCCAGGCTGTTAAACTACATTATATCATAATAAGATGTTACGTCAGTAATGTTACAAAATTTTGAATAATAACAGACTTTTTGACACAATTTTTAATTTTTATGTCTTTTCAAGCTGAACAGAAACATCATTCCACATTTTGACAGTGTCAAATATCCGAGCGTATACTTAGACCATCGTCTTATGAACGAATGAAGTTTGTTTAAAATAATTTTAAACCCCATTAGGACATACAGAATATAATTTTAGGTTATTTCTGCGGATTGTAATATTGAAATTTCAGAAAACTCCCAAACATAAACTATCAGAAATATGTTGTAGGTACATACCCTTGTACATAAGCAACATACTCATTTTCGAAGATCTCAAATTTAACTTTATAGGTCTTTGATAAGTATACTTACCACTGGCAATAAGGTCGATTTTTTTAAAGAATAAGCTATGCAGTTGAACCATATTGGCATTTTATGGTTCTATTGATGTTCTCTGGTAAGTAGGCTATCCAGATTTTGAAATTAGTGCGCAGCGATCATTTTCTTCATGAGTTACACAAATGTGGTAAGGATTCACACCAGCGTACGCAACCGTATTGTTTTATTGTTACTTTTGTACAGTGCTTAGAAAACTTAAGTTTTTTACGGAAAAGCAAGCATTCATGCTAATATAAAGTTCAGATAAGTTTTTTTACACATTTTTCTGTTACTTATGACTACAAATTGTTTTAATAAGCATTTTTACCACTAAACATTATGTGGTTCCCATTTCAATAAACGTTTCTTGGTAAGTATACTTACGAGGGCTTAACATTAAAATTTTTTTACTGTTCTGGCAATACAAATGCATTATTCAAGTTCTTATAAAACAAAATTTAACACTTTACAACATGTATATTTTTACCTGTAGTACTGCCCTATAAAAGTTTAAGATTCAGTAAACAAGGGAATTTCAGATTCCTGTGTTAAATATTTTGATAGACCTTTTGCCCTTTTTTGAAAACTAAAATAATGGAATTCAAAAGAAAGTATAATGTCCGCTCAAAGATCGTATTGAATAATCAGGTAGTGAAGAAGATGTCTCATTTCAATTATCTAGGATGTGATGTCAGCTACGACAGAGATGATGTAGAGTAAAATGTTAGTGGGTTTCAAGCCGTGTGCAAAACAGTAAGTAGTAGAACACTAAATAATAAACCAAGGAAAGAAATAAAATAAAAAAACCTCTGCTCCAATTTTGCTCCATGGAAGTGAATCATGGAAGATGACAAGTCCGAAGAGCAGGTTGTAACCTGCACAAATGACATAGGCTACTTGAGACGGGTGATGTACCAGACGAGACATGATTCCCAATAAAAAGGTACGGAAAAAGTTGGGCATATACGAGTATAAAATGAATGAATATGAGACAAAATGCTGTTAAGAATGGAAAAGTCGTGTTTGTTGAATGCAGGATTATTGTTTACCTCTGAGGGTAATAAAATACGTGCAATCTGGAAGACGTGATGCAGGACGGCCATGAAAACGATACTAAACCTTGTGAAATCGGAACAGGAAAACGCTTAATCTCTGCTGAAGGAAGAGGAAGAAGAGGTATTTTGATTGACTATACCAACAACAGAATTTACTAGACTATAGTTTAACTAAAAATTCAAGATTGAAACAATTTTATTACTTGGACTTGCCTCGTAAATACTAAACTCGAAATTTAGTGTAACATTCTTGGTACAGCGATAAAGTAACTGCCGGGACCATCGGTATATTTACTTTATTAGCAAAATTACTTAATAATCAAAGTTAAAGGACGTATTAACTAGCGGTAATTTAATGAAATTTACTCATATATGTTGTGCTACAGTATTTATAAATATTTAATAAACTTAAAACAGGATGTGATCAAAATAATATTGTACTAAAAATACAAATGTATTTAATTTAAATAAACTAAAAGATCTACATGTAGTTGTTTAGGTCATCAGCCAAAAGGCTGGTTTGAACCTCTAGAGGTTTTACTAAGTAAAACGAGGAGTGAGGTGGTTTACCGTTGCCTTCCTCACTGAGTGAAAAAGTACGCTTATCAGCATGCCGAGCCCTCTGAAAAGCACATATTTTCCACTCTGCAAATGACACCTTCACTTCATTCACCACAGGGTCTGGCTGTATAATGAAATTCATTACTTTCAGATAAGATAACTCTGATTAGTGTCAATTACTCCTCTACCTTTTTTGTTCTTAAATGATTCAGTCATTTAATTGGCTGACCATTTGATAAGAAACAGAACTATTTATTTTAGCCCTGCAACTAACAGATCGAGTGTAAATAATTTGACACTCCACCTGTCTGTTATGGGCAGAAAAAGATCTACATACATTTTTAAAAATAGTGAGTTTTGTTTGCTTTCATTTATTTGAGAATTCAGAAGTACGTTGTCCAGGTCATTGTGGGTTGGTATCTTATTTTTCAATGATTTGTGTGTTGTTAATAGCTTCACATGCCGCATTATTTTTTTCTGTCACACCATATTATATTGTTATTTATTTGAAATTTTGGAGCTTATTGGTTTAATGTATATTTATTTATTTAGAATAGGTACTTTATAAGATTCATTATTCTTCTAACCATTCTAAGACCAATTATTATAAGCCTAAATAGAGCCGCCATCTTGTGTAGTACGCTGCTGTAGCAGTAAATCGTTCGTGAAGTCACTGTTGATTGAACCACTGTGCTGATAGTATTAGATGAAGTGAGAAAATCAGTTTTGTATATACCACGTGTGTATTGAAACAGATTCTACTTAGTAAGCAGATAGTGTACGATTGTTTTAGTTTGTAAGTGAACGTTAATAATTATTTGATTGTAAATTACCATATGTCTTTTAAGTTAAGATTAGGTGTTATATCTTGCTATAGTTTTAAAATATTTTGTAATAAATTCAATCTGTTATTAGGGTAGTTGATTGTAAATTACTTGTAGATATAACTGTAACAATTAAAGTAAGTAGCCTAATTAATTTGTTAGAAGTAAATATTTTTATAAAATTAAATGAAAAATTTTTATTCATAAATAACCGATTTCAAAATAACCTGGAATAAACTTTATAATGTATACGTACATAAACACAAAAATCTTCCTCATTCCGGTTAATGTATTCCCTGAAACAATGCAAAGCACAAAAACCGCGAAGGCAAAACACGTTAAATACACATACTATAATGAAAATAAGCAAAATATTCTAGAACCAACAAAAGTAACAAAAGTTAAAGTTAAACTTACCTTTTCATCGTAATAATGAAAACCAAACATTAGAAACACTAGTTGCAAGAAAACTTGAGAAGGAATGTTTGATTTTTTAAGTATAGGCTATAGTACGTAGACTTTGATTTTTATTAACAAACTACCCTATGTTACTAATGGAAAATGGTTTTATGATAAAACTTTTAAATAAAAAAAACTTACATATATTGAAAAATGGTTTTATTCATAATAATTAACGGCACTGGTGCCGAGTTTATCTACGTTGAAATATTTGTTATTTTTAATTGTTTTTCTTTCTGTATAGTTTATGAATTTCTTTGTAGGGAGCAGTTGTTGTTTCGAGTTATATTTTTTTATTGTAAAAACACTTACAATGTGGGTCATCAATTTACAAAATTTTAGTAGTTGCATCGTTTTTTACTTTAAAAATTTATTTTAATTTCTTTGATTTGAAATTTTTCTCTTTTCATGAGCAACACGTTAAGTTGTTTTTGTCCCTAAATTGTTTACGTTGCAATCTGTTCAAATCAAAACAATAAGAAACCCCATGACCCAATGAGATGAAGATGATGCGTATGACGTGTAAATGAGGTGTATTCTTATACAGACTCAGGCCGACTATTCCTGAGAGAGTATGGTCGATTGAACCCCGACCATCATAGTACACAGGTAACCACTGTCTTTTATTCCAATCCGTATAAAAGTAACTACAATTACCCGTTAAGTAAATATAGAATTTTTTTTCTGTGCGAAACAACGGAAATCAAAACAATCTTTAGTAAAATATCGTTTAAAAGTGAAATAAATTTGATAAGGCAGTAATCTGCGTAAAACTGGAACTGCGATATCGAATTGGAACTGCGAGTAGAAGGTTCTACTGTTTTTAAATATAGACTACTTCCAATTACCCTTGTTTAAGAATTTATCAAGGTTTATTTAAACTTTACTTTCCTCAGATAATATTCGGAGTAAAATTTACAAACTAATAATTACATAACCAAAATGCATTGTAAAACTAAATTAGCTATCTCCATGTGTCGGATTACGTTTAATCCAGGTGATTTTAAATTTTACCTTAAACATCTACCATTACAAGTTATCATTTTATAAATTTAAACTTAAAATCAAGGTAGAAGAAATAAAATGTTACATAGAATTACATTACAAAAGGGGTATTTTATTAACACGATGTAAAATATCTAACGTGGTATATTACAAGCTCACCTCATTAACTAAACACAAAACTTAAGCTTACAAACTTAAGCTTACATACTTCGGGATCAGATTGGTACCACCCTGTTCAAAATTAATGAAAAACCCTGATACCGTAACACGCTACGAAAATTTTGTAAATAATAGTTAATTACACGTATCAAATTTACTTAAGAAGTTTGCCTACAATTATTTTCAAAATATGTGTATTTGATTGTCAAGAGATCCTATTTATTAATTTAAATTTTATAAAACGTTTGGATATATACATTTTTAACATGTATTCTTCAAGGAATTAACTTTTTGTGTAGGGGTACAAATACATTTTGGAGTTTCTGGAATTTTGGTTAAACTGCTAAAAGAGTAATGATGTCTTACCTCTCGCAAACTACTCCTAAGAGTCTCAAATTCACATCACTCCAGTGGTTAGAATTTAATTACAACTTTATTATACTTGAAACTACTCTGGCTTCCGTTAAAATTTTATACACATTGTTTCTCCCTAATGTAGACCTAGTACTTATAAACTCACCCCAAGAGCTATTTAAGTCATTTATAAAATACTTAAAGTAACCTGACCAGTGTATTAAAAAATACTATATCTTTTACTCTGAAAAAACAATTAAAATATCAGTTACAAAGAAGATAGAAGTAATACATCGGTAAATTTTATGTCCCCCACTCGGTATGTTGGCAACAGTGTACTCAAGGCCAACTACCTAAGACAGTTAAAATTTTCCAGTCAAGCATTAGTGTGGTGACAGCAGTCGTTTCGTTATATTGTATCAGCAATGGTGTTTTTTCCAAGGAAGAACGCGTGTTTATTGTAGAGACTTACATAGCGAGTAAATCTTACAAATGTGTGCAAGATAATTTTAAGTTGAAATTTTCCCGTTCTGCCGTTCCGAATAAATCGTCAATATTGCGTTTGATAAATAAATTCCGTAGAACTGGGAGTGTACTCGATGAGAAACCACCTCGCCAGCCAACAAAGTTCGAGAACTTCCGCGGTTATTTTTGTTGGCTGGCGAGGTGGTTTCTCATCGAGTACACTCCTAGTTCTATGGAATTTATTTATCAAACGCAATATTGACGATTTATTCGGAACGGCAGAGCGGGGAAATTTCAACTGAAACTTATATTGCACACATTTGTAAAATTTACACGCTATGTAAGTCTCTACAATAAACACGCGTTCTTCCTTGGAAAAAACCATTGCTGACACAATATAATGAAACGACTGTCACCACACTAATGCTTGACTGGAACATTTTAACAGTCTTGAACTGATTTTAACTGTCATGAATTAAACATCCTACAACTTTTATTAGAAACATATTTTTGTATAACGCTTAGTTTAGCGGTTATTAGCTATTTTCTGTGTTTTTTCTCACGAAAACGTGTGAAAAATCGATTTTTTAAAGATTTCGGCTTTAGTATGCATTTTACGACAAAAGTGTAGGCCTATCTAATATATAGGAAATTAAAAGATCTACAACTTAGAGCATTTAGTTACAGCATTTTTCTCTACAGAGCCTAGTTTAGCGTGAAAGAGTAATTTTCCGTATTTTTAAGCCAAACTGAGGTTGATTTTCATTATGCTTCATTCACTCATGATTAAAATTAGGTTATGTTTATTGAGGTTAGTTTTTTGTTTATTTCTAATGTTTTATTACTAACGTTAGGTTTATTGTTAATTATTTGCATTGGCATAAGGAAGTTATGTGAGTGTTTCACACCAGATTTTTCTGATTTAATTAATTTTGCATTACTGTTTATAGTTACATTTTAATCATCTGAATTATCAAGGGAGCAACAAATCTCTATTTTAAGCTCTCTCTAGCCTTCTTGGAGAGTTGTCCGGTAAAATACGTGAGCTTATTGTACTGATTAGTTCGTTTTTACGTCTTCTTAATTTTCTGTTAGAATTTGATAGTATTATTTTATTGTGTCGAACACGCTAGAAACTTGTAGGTTTTTGCGAATAGTCTCGTTTCATACGTATCAAGGGGAGTTCATTATAATTTGAAGTGCTTTAAATTGGTAGGACTATAATCGAGCTACATTACTCGGTTTTTAGCGGATCCATATAATATGGAAACCATATTATGAGTTTAAATCAGTTTCGGAAAGTAATGGTATAGCTTTAATTTCTTTAATAAAGGGAAATAATGTCTGCTAATAAGACTTTATAAGCATTTTGTTCTGTTTGTTAATCTCGTTTTAGAGAAATAGTTAGCAGTGTTCTTACTCAGAGAGAGAACACTCCATTTACCTTTTTACGTGACTTCTTACTGCTTTTATTGTTAATTTTTCCAGCCTAAACGCTTATGTTACTCTTTCCATAGCCTTTATTTCTACATTTATCCTTTGCTGTACTGTGTGTTCTTTTTTCTTCTTTTTATTGGGAACATAATCTACTGAGCAGACTGTCTTCATTCAAGCATCAACGCAAGTCGTTTTTTTTAAATTTTATCAGATACATGACCTTCCAACCTTTTCCCAGTTGTTTCATTCCTTATGTGAACAACCTTGAAATCCGACAACTTCCCCAGAAGTTCATTTGCATGGCTGCAATCATCCTCTCGCCTACTTCAGTTAATTCTCACGTTTCTGTACCACACACCATATTGCTTTACTGTATTTCTCTTCCAATTCTCTCCTCTACTCTAATCCAAAAGTTTTTTGGCCACAAAATGGAATTTGACATCTGTTTCTGCATTTCTCTGTCCCGTTTTGGTTATTATCTCTCTTTGGCTGTTTTCCTCTTTACCAAGTACTACAACAAGGCAATAATTATACTACTTACAAACCTCTATCCTTTATTATTCTATTTGCAGATCTCGTCCAATAACTCTATAATCATTAATAATTCGTTTTTAATAAATTAGCTTTTAGGCCAATTTTTCTAGAACCCCTTTTAATTTTATCCTCATCCAACACTCATCATCATCTACCTACATTTTTATAAATAGGATGACTGCATGTCTTCGTGTATGGACTTGTAATATTTAAAATTTGTTCACATGAAATTATAACAGGAGGAAAGTTTACGTATCAGTTCGTCGCTCATCCAAACGAACTGATACATAAACTTTCCTCTCGTCATCTATCGGACACAGTTCAAAGACGACTAAAAAGGAAGTGGAGCAGGGACCTCTTGTTTTAAAAACTATTAATGTTATTTATGAATGAATGAATTAATTAATTAATTAATCGATGACTTAGTAAGAAGTAACTAACACTATGTCGGAGACCTGTTAGCGGATGGTGCTCTCCATGTACGTCATTCATGTCATTTCATTCATTCTTTCATCCACCATCATATTCACTGGTTGTTTAACTTGTTACAGTTATAAATTTCATAAATAAAGTTTAATAAAAAAAATTAAGAATTCCATTTATTTAATAATTTTCACGTTTGAAGTTCATTTACATATTTTTCTTCATAAAATTGGTGTCTAATATCCATTTGTAAATACATCCTGTTCTTTTCTCATTAAGCTGACCTACAGGTTGTATCAAGCGCTAATGGTTTTGTTTATAAACAAAGTTTAGAGAAGAAAATAATTAATAGACCTTACTATTTCAATTTTACTTTGTTTTTACAGTTATAATAATAAATAATAACAATAATAATAATGAGAACTATGTTCGTGAAAATATTTGTGTTTATGCGCGAAAACGGTGTTGAGAAGTGGGAGAAAAAGGATTATTCAATTTATAACAATTTAAATTGTTCGTGAAATTTGTATTCTTTTCTGTAATATTAGTTTTGAAACGTGGTCTCTGACAAGTAGAAAATACTCTCTTGAATTTATAACATTGACTGGGTAACTTAGAATATTTTATTGCCTACAAACTTTCCCTTGTTTGGTAATAAAACTTTTATTACTTATCAGAAGTTATTTCCGACTATATGTTTATAATATACAGTACCAATAAATAACATATCTTGATATTTATGCTACGATTATATATTTTCGCAAATTGGCTGTATTAAAACAGTACTTTAATTTTGTCTATTATGATAAAAGTTTTAATTCGTTGTACAATGTTGGATAGTATAACTCAACGATAAAATTAAATAACAACTAAATAAATTAAATACAGTTGTCTATCTATGTAATTACATTGAACTTTCTTAGTGCAAAGCTACTATTAATTCGGAACAAAAAGAGTAGCTGAAAAATTTTAGACCACTTTTACTTTTGATCCTATGCTCCATAAACTCTCAAAATTACCAGTGACTCGGAAATTACGTACATATTTCTCTCTTTTAAAACGTAAATAAATTTACAGCTCCAAAATTCATGATTTACGCAAAGGTTTTTAAATACAACTTTTTTCAGATACTACTCGTATATCCTAAAATATTACGGTTACAACAAAACATTACACAATTTATGAAACCCTTAAACGAAAGCATTATCCCGGTAAAATGAGCCATACTGCAATTTTTAAGCCTTTGATTAAGAGACGACCGTGGTAGTATCTTACGAACTTTAACCTGGAAATTCAATAAAACAGGTTCCAAAACTGTATCTCACATTGTTTTCAAGAAATCTGACATAAAACACAAAAAATAGGGGTCGAAAATAAACACTTTCAGGTTTGACGTAAAGTAACTTTGATAAATGCTCAACTTTATAGTAATATAATGTGCTGAACTATATATTTTGATATTATTAACTACATCATTAATATTTTTAATTCAGCAAGCATTAAAATTAAATTTAAAAAAAGTAAATTAAGCAGTATAAAATAAATACAATATATTGAAATTAGATTTTTATTAATGACAAAACTATCCAACTTTTAAAAGTTGATGAGCTCTGAACGAACGCTTTGCCCCCTACCCACTTCATAGCTAGCTAATGATTTGGCAGCAGCGTTGCCAATACTTGCTCTCGTAGCTCTGTTATATATTTTATCAGCCATTATTTTTTTATCTTTTAATAACAATATTATAACCTATGAACATACAATAAGCTGATTATATTATAAAGTATTGCATGTTAACGCGCTCTATAATCGACGTGTTCAGTATGAGATGCAGGACACGAGTGACAACTTTGGCCTTTATTCGCATGCGCGCATCATGTTTGTCAGGCTGATACATTTGCACAATCTGACAACGCAGGCAAACGTTCTGATTGGTCTAAACGCGTGGAACAGCAAAGCTCATCAACGGTGAAAATCATTATAGACTAAATTGTTATTAACTAATAACTATTTTACAGTAAAATGAGATTTCTTTCATAGGTTGACAAAAATATCAACTCTATATTTTAATTCTAAAACCCATGAAAAATTGAAATTTTTTTTTTTTAATTCCTAATATGTGTACGTTGCAATCTGTTCAATTCAGAACAATAAGCAACCCCATGACCCAATGAAATGAGAATGATGTGTATGACGTGTAAATGAGGTGTAGTCTTGTACAGACCCAGGTCGACCACTCCTGAGAGAGTATGGTTAATTGAACCTCAACCATCAAAGTACACCGGAAATCACTGTCTAGGATTCAAATCCGTATAAAAGTAACTACCTTTACTAGGATTTGAACCGGGAACCTTCGTCTCCGAAAATCAGCTGTTAAACAGCTGATTTTGGCGACGACTTTACCTCTAGACCAACCCGGTGGGTTAAATTGAAATTAAAACAAGAAAGGTATTGCTTATTACCTACAACGTTGCTGGAAATGGCTTTTTGTTTAGTTTATTGCATAATTTCGCTCGACGAATTCATCGTGTTCTAGTATCATGGCGGGAGGAGTAGCCTATTCTTAACAGTTTCTCAGATTCTAATACAGTATTTCAAACAAAGGGTTTCGTGCATTAATCCGTTTGGAAAAAAAATGGCATCATCTAACCCCACAGGACAAAGTCTTGCAGCATGGGGTCAGAAGATCGTGGGAGCAATGTCAATGGTCCATTTCGACCAATGTAATGATCATACAACAAACCATGATATCTTTGATATCTTTGATTTTTTGATATCTTTGGTTGTATTGTATTTATTATTTAAATGGTCTCTTTTTTATTAGAAAAATGCGATGATATCCCGGCGTCATTAAAGCACATCCCATTAACCCTGTATTGTTAAAATTATACAATTTAAATTTGTATAAAATGTTTACGACAATAAATTAAACTACTCCGAATCAATCAGTTTTCATTGACGTGATAATTTACCCGACAAATTTATGCATTAATAGTAGATTAATAGTGAAATTTCGATTTGCAAATAACTAGGTGTTAGAATCGCATTACATGTAAATATTATTACTCCTAAACACGTTTATTTGTATAATACGAGTGCTCGTTATACACGAAACACTTATTTAGACAATTGTTATGATGTTATATAACTTATTCATCTAGTTGAATTGCATGAAATTTACTTACAAATACCCTTAAAATTTAAATAAATAACAAATTATTTTATTTTTGATTTATTGTGTTGTATTATTTAAAATTAAAAGCTTTGGGTAAAGAAAGTTTGTATGATGTATAAAATAGATTAAATCAATCCGTAAATAACTGAGCGGTAAACTTGTATTAAATGTGGTTTAAAGTTCCATTGATTGTTATCATAAATATCTGAATTATTTTATTTTGTTATGTTTCTTTAACACATATAGGAAAATGTTAAAGATTAGGTGGGTGGACAAAATAAGTAATTTAGAGGTTCTTAGGCGAGTGGATGAAAAAAGAAGTATATGGAAGCATCTTACCAGAAGAAGGGATAGGCTAGTGGGGCATATGCTAAGACATCCAGGTATTGGGCTATCAATAATGGAGGGTAATATTGAGGGAGTAAATTGTAGAGGGAGGCAAAGATTAGAATATATAAAGCAAATTACAAAAGATGTAGGGTGTTACAGGTATGTAGATATGAAACGACTTGCGCAAGATAGAACAGGTTGGAGAACTGCATCAAACCATTCGAGAGACTGATGACAAAAAAAAAATAAAATGTTTCTTTATAACGTTTCCTACTGAAGGTAAATTGTCAGAATTTGAATGCACTACACATTAATTACAAGGTTTCACTTTCTCTTGCCTTATATGAAGGAAGTATTTTTTTCATTTGAATTTTTGAAATCCATTTTTCTATGGAACAACACTTTTTCGAGTCCCTGAACATTGCATTTTTAGACATGTAAAAAACACTTTTACCAATTGGTGTATGGGTGTGTTTGTGAAAAAATAACTCAAGAACTGAAAATCGTACAACGTTGAAACTTATAATTTTCATACCCCTTGGATAAACTGAAAAATAGATACGATGAGAAAAATACCCTACACAAATATTTTCATCAAAATCAGTAACCGGAAGTAGTATCATTCGTGAAATTTTTAACTTTTCTGCCAATTTCTCAAAAATGGCTCATACGTTGTTGCTTAAAAACACATTTTGTGCTCCACAAAAATTGTTTTTTAAGTTTGCGGCCTTAACTCGCATTTTCAGGGCGAAATTGTATTATAAATAAAATTATAAATAATTTAAAGACCTACAACTTTTATGACAAACTATTATTTCTACTATACTTAGATTATGGCTAATAAATGATTTTCCTATTTTCTCAATGAAATCTGTACAAATTCGGTTTTTATGATTTTGTTAATTGATATTTTATTACTTCTACAATTAAAAATGAGGCAGTTGAATGAAGGTGATAATAAAATAATTTTTGATAAACTTTACCATTAAGAAAAAGGTTTTTTAATATGAAGAACTATTAATAAGTATTTTCTTAAGTTTTTAAATGAATGTAGCTACACTGTGATTGCTTAGAATTTACACGTTTAAATAATTTTAATAATTTTTACAATATCGTTAGAATGAAAGTAATTATTATACTAAACAAATATGCCATAAAGTAAATGCAATTGTTCTATTTTCATTATTATTTAAATTCTTTTCGTTATTCTTGTTTGACCATATTGGGTCACTTTAGTCAATTACTTCTTGAATCTCTTTTGAAGTTTTTGTTCCTATACTATTTTTCAGGGCTGATGAGCTCTGAACGGACGCATTGCCCTCTACCCACTTCATAGCTAGTCTGTGACTTGCCAATACTTGCTCTCGTAGCTCTGTTATATATTTCGTCAGCCTTTATTTTGGTCTTTCAATAACAATTAAAACCATTTTTACAATCTGACAACGCTGGTAAACGTTCTGATTGGTCTAAACCCATCTAACAACAGAGCTCATCAACCGTGAAAAGCATTATACCTGTAGTATTGTTTTATTTGTTCCTATTGGTCCATGTTTTTCTTTCTTCGTCTGCAGAACACCTTCTCCGAGAACTTTTTTAGTTTTAGCTTGTAATACGGTGTGTTTGTCTTTTAGTATTTTAGTTTTTTCTGATTTACGTTTTTAACTTCCTTGATCCATTTTATTTCGTACTGTATTTCTTATTCCAAATTCCCTCTCTGATTTTTCTAAGTAGTACTCGATTTTCTGGAGTTCTTATTATATGTCCTAAGAAAGAGATTCTCTTTACATTATTGTGCTTATTACTGGTTCTATTTCTTGACATACGGATTCACTGGATGCTATCTTCCAGTGGTCATTTATCCCATGTTGTTTTGTTCAAGAATGCTCTAATTATTCTTCCCTCCAAATTTAGAATTTCATCTATTTCAATTGAGTGATTCGTGATGAAAATGGTTTCACTTGGATATGTTATCACTGGTAATGTGGCCGTTTTATAATGGCTTATTTTAGTAAATATGAATTATTTTTTATTATTATACTTTATTGTTATTATTATCCTGTCATTCAACTAAAGTTTTCATTACTTTCGTATATTAAATCAAAAAAAAAAAAAAACACTGCTGGATTGCCAAAAAACTTTTGTTGCATAATTCATGGTAAATTTTTATTGTAACATTCCATTCAGTTGTTCAATTTGTACAGTTCAGAACCAAAAATAATATTAAAAAATGTTTTTGGCTCTCATAAAATGAAGAAGACTTATACGAATTTTTTTTTAAAATAAAACATTTTTACTGAACTAATTCACAGCTGCAAGCCACTAGCGATTGCCTTAGATTCAAACGTTTTGATGTACAAATAATGGCTAAACTGTATCTAAGCTGAGAATTTTACTTCTGAATTGAAGAGTTCTCAATTTAGGAATTCGTTATGATACAGAGTTATGAAATAAGAAGACTAAAAAAATTACTTATTTCTAACCAGGTATTAAATCACTTGAGATAACGTTACTAGTTGTTAAATTACTTAACGCTTTATAAACAAACGGAATAAGTAATTATATTTAAAGTAACTCAATTAAAACATTTTTGTGTATACCATTAGTAATTCTATTAAAGATCTTTCGGCATTTGTAAGAATTTAATCTCGTACCTACGCAGAAATGGCTTAGCATAGTCGTCTGATAAACCAATAGGGGCGATATCAGTATATATATATATATATATATATATATATATATATATATATATCTTTAAAACGTAAAATTCGGTTCAATGTATTTTAAATGGAGATTATGTTTACCCTAAAATACACATTTCTGACCAACGGATTTTATTTAACCTTATTATTTGTTTTTCCTGTTTGTTGTAAGAAAATGACTCAATGGTGAAGATGATAAATAGCATGAACGACAAGCAAACTATCCACTGATGGAGCTTCTTTGACTTTCATTTTTCTAATTCAAATAGCACAATTGTTTATAATTTTATCCTTTTTTTAATCCCTAATGTGTGTACGTTGCAATCTGTTCAATTCAGAACAATAAGCAACCCAATGACCCAATGAGATGAGGATGATATGTATTACGTGTAAATGAGGTGTAGTCTTGTACAGACTCAGGCCGACCATTACTGAGAGAGTATGGTTAATTGAACCATACCATAACCACTGTCTAGCACTCAAATCCGTATAAAAGTAACTACTTTTATTAGGATTTGAACCCGGAACCTTCAATCAGCTGTTAAACAGCTGATTTTGGCGACGACTTTACCTCTAGACCAACCTGGTGGGTTAATGTTATTCTAATCTCCAATATTTTTTACAGAGTAAAAAATCTCAAAGCTTTCTTTGGATTGCTCGGTAAAGTTACTGTGCTAATCGTCCAACCAGTTATTTTTTTAGCTCTTGTAATTTTCTGTGAATACATGATAGTACAATTTTATTGAGTCAAATACACAAGAAATTCGTAAGGCATTGTCAGGTAGTTTCATATGTAGGAAGGTGAATCCGTTAAAATTTGAAGTGTTCTGGACTGGCATGATTGTAATCGAGCTGTGTAACTTGTTTTAGCGGATCCATAAATGTGGAAACCAATGGCCAGATAGGTTTTAGAAAGTAATATTAAAATTTTTATTTCTTTGATAAAGCGAGAGAAGAATATCTACCAATTAGACTGTATAATAATTTTGTTCTGTGTGTGAATTTTTGGCCAAACAGATCTAAATTTGCAGTTATACAAAATATGTAATAAAATATGCAAGAGCCACAACGATATTTTGGGAAGTAAATAACATAATTGAATTAAAATGCCGATGGTGCTACTAATCTGGCGGTGACGTTGCGCAGCTACAACTCACTATGGGATTGCATACAGAAATATATTAATGATTTAGGGAAGTAAATAAGAATATTGCAATGAACATTTACTATAAGAACAACATTGCTAAGTTCGATGTGCCAAAAATCTGTTCCCCATTTCTACCTACAGCTAATCTAATTACAATCAAACCGTTCTTAAAAACCACCCTTATTTAGTCATCATCCCTATTTACAACACATTTTTTGAAGAACCAATTCACTTTACGTATTTTTGACCCACTTAGGGAACCACTCTTCTTCACAGCCAATCACCGTCATGCCATTGACATTTCATTTTTTTTGTCTTCAAGGAATATTTAAAGTTTAAAATTTATTGATAGAACAAAATTTCGTGTATAGTTTGGGATGTCAGATAATACAAGCCTATAAAATGTAGCAAAGCAAACACCTGTTCTAAGTAGAGCGATGCATAGAGTTAGGAGTACAAAATAAATTGCACACTTTTACTCATGGATTTAAAAAAAAAAATATTTTTTACAAGTAAATTTGTAATAAGATGAAAACAGCAACTAAGACAAAATATTAACGGGGTATTTTGTTTTTGAAAAAAATATTCTCTTTAATGCTCAATGATTTCCTACCCTCTTACAAAAGATAAATTTAATTTTCAATAGTCAGTAAAAGGAAAAATTCTATGAAGAGAACAAAGAATAATTTGTATCATTAAACAAACTTCTGATGATTATTTACCATAATAGGGTTAGAGCTCATAGAAGAACGAAAAGAAACTTGTATTATACAAGCTGAGGAAAATGAATCTTTATACTCGTATTTTTATACTTTGAAAGAAGTATTTCTAAAGACTCATTTCAATCATTATACAGTTTAATATCATTGTGGCGTAACTTGAAAAAAAAGAAAGAAACCGTAAGAAACAGGATATTTTATTTGGTGTTATGTAAATTTATTAGAACGAACATAATTAAAAAGGGCGTAGGCCGTTTTATGAAAGTGCATGTGCTACATTTTCTAGTGCACTGACAGTAAAATCCTTCTAATACGCTCACGGTTTCGTTTTCTGATTAATTTCGTCCCGAAAATAGAATGGAGGGGAGGTCACTTTCGGTAAATGCGGATAAAGAAAATTCAAGACGCTATAGTAGTGAGAAATCTCAGGTAGGAATCTACAGAAATTATTGGAAAGACATGAGACATGATGGCACACTTTTACAAGTAGGCTATATACTCCACAATCAAACCGTTCTTAAAAACCACCCTTATTTAGTCATCATCCCTATTTACAACACATTTTTTGAAGAACCAATTCACTTTACGTATTTAGGATGTATTTGGGATGTCAGATAATACAAGCCTATAAAATGTAGCAAAGCAAACACCTGTTCTAAGTAGAGCGATGCATAGAGTTAGGAGTACAAAATAAATTGCACACTTTTACTCATGGATTTAAAAAAAAACTCTTAAATTAAAGAACTCTTAGATTTAAAGAAAAAACTTCTTTTTGAACATGATGGGCTATATGATGTGAGAATCGGAGAAACCCGTAGAACTCCATAAAAAGGTAAAAAGTAAAGTAACACAACCGCTCAAAATTTTCGAACACTAAAAATAATGTGTATTGTTTGTTTGTTCAAGAAACGCAATGGTTTATAAATAAATCTGATTTTAAATATCATTTAACTTTCTATTTTGATAATATTACAAAAAATCTGGTGTGAAACACTCACACAACTTTCTCTTGCCTATGCAAATAATAAACAATAATCCTAATATTAGTAATTAAACATTAGAAATAAACAAAAAACTAACGTCAATAAACATAACCTAATTTTAATCATGAGTGAAAGACCCAAAATGAAAATCGGCCTCAGTTTGACTTAAAAATACGGAAAATCACTCTTTCTCACTAAACTAGGCGCCGTGGAGAAAAATGCTCTCAATAAAAGTTGTAGATCTTTTAATTTTCTATAAGTTTAATTATATAAATTTTTGTTGTAAAATGCATACTAAGGCCGAAATCTAAAAAAAATCGATTTTTCACACATTTTCGTGAGAAAAAACAGAAAATCGCAAATTACCGCTAAACTAACCGTTATACAAAAAAATGTTGGAAATAAAAGTTGTAGAATTTTAAATTCTCTATATTTTTTATTATATACATTTTCGCGTTATAATACATATTAAAGCCGTAATCATAAAAACTATGTTTTTACGTGAAAGCAGCCTCACCAAGAATTTCAGCAAACATGGCGCCTACCCTATCTTGTAGAGAATAAAAAATTGAGTAAACTGGGCGAATTAAAAAAAAAAATCGTAGGACCAGTTTTTGAGAAAATTGCAAAAAAGTGAAAAATTATACAAATAAACTACTACTTCCGGTTGACCGATTTTGATGAAAATGTTCGTGTCGGGTCCGGTAGTGGTATGTAACTTAAGTTTTAAGTTTCAAGTTCGTACAATGTTCCATTCCTGAGATATTCTGTTCACACACACACACACACACACACACACACACACACACACACACGCACGCGCGCGCGCGCGCGCACGCACGCGCGCGCGCACACAAAGACCAATCGCTAAAAACATGTTTTTTGGGTTCAGGGGGTCTGAAAACGTATAGATCCGGTGAAAACTCGAGATTTCTTAAAATCGACATGAAAACAATACTTTCCTTCCTATATATTCATATAGGCAAGAGAAAGTAAAAAGGGTTATTCATCTTTTGAAATAAATTAACATCACGGATTCTTTCTCATTTTGAGTGACTTCATTATCATACCTTTTCTGTCTGCTGTAGATTCTGTGCTTAATTCTTTAATCGGGGCCGGTGAGAGCTTGCATTCTTTATTCCTGTACACTAGTACTATTACAAATGCTAATAACTGTATAACAATATAATTATATGATACTACATAATACATGATTCTAACTGGTACATAATTCTCAAATAATAAGAGATGTTTGTGACTTACTTCAAGCAGCTCAAACGAATATTCTTTCAAGTGAAATAAGATAAGGGAATGTATAGGAATCTGGTCCAAAGGAAAGCGCTTAAACTCTCCAAGTTTCTCCATTCCTTTTCACATGCAGCGTTTTATGAATATCAAGTTTAAAGAAATTTTTTAATTTGGAACTGAAAATAAAAAAAAATAATAAAAGAAGTTATAAAGAATTTATATCTAGAGTTTAACAGATAACAACATTGCACCTATTTTATCAGACAATGACGTGGGTTAAAAGGAAGCCATAAATTTTGTTCCTTTTTTATCAAATCGTGCATCTTAGTAGCTACTTTTACTGAAAATGGTTTGTCTGAAACATTTTCATTTTTTATCCATTTTCCCACAACTTTTTGTACATCAATACTACAATTTATTGGTCATTTTACGATTTAAAAAGAACAATGTAATATAAAGTATGCAATTTGAAAGATAAATCCAAAACGAATAAAATGTTATTCAATACGATATGCTTCAAAAATAGAACTTACTATAAATTTTATGTCGTAATTATAATAATCATTTTTGTTATTATGGTTTTCAAAGAATTATGTACCTACTATTTACAACATATTTATGAAACGTTAGCTGACAATCTTATTTCTTCTGAAGCAATATTCATAGATTATTGTAACAAGGGCAATCCGTTTTCCAGACATTAATAGCACATTTACTCTCGTCTATTATTCGTGTAAGCCACTGAGTGGAAAACCATTTTTCATATTATAACAACACATACTTAGAATACTAATAGGTTATAGATTGAAGAAAAGTAACAAGGTAAAAAATATTGAATTTACAATAATTATTCTATGAGTTTAGCTCTTGTCTTATAAAGAAAATCTGGTGAGAAACATTCACACGACTTTCTCTTGCCAAAGTAAATAATGAGAAACATAACATTTAATTGTCATTAGGTTTGTCACCGTCTCCCCCTTTGATTAAGTACTGTGCTGCCGGCTATCAAAGCTTCCAACCTAGCGACAGATGGAGCCGCCAATAGTTCCGAGAGGAGTAGTAGGCTTGTGGCGGCGTACCAACAGAGGCTTTTGTCATCAAGGCCGAGCCAGTAACCGCCTCCTACCACAGGGCTCTCGGCGACTATAAAAAGAAAGCTCCACTGAGCCAAAAGATTGAATTCCGATC
Organism: Catonia carolina; assembly: GCA_035578175.1. Lineage (NCBI taxonomy): Eukaryota > Metazoa > Arthropoda > Insecta > Hemiptera > Achilidae > Catonia > Catonia carolina. The sequence goes on from JAQMRL010000001.1 coordinate 41,254,180, forward strand.
CAAACACCAGACAAGACGTCCACCATCGGTACACGGCTACCGGACACCAACGAAGGCTCATCGACGACCCCGCAAGAGAGAAAATGATGCTTCCGCTCGCCGAACCAACAGCGTAAGCTGTCGACCGGACCGTCATCGCCCGCTCACGCGAGCGTTGCCCACAGCGGTTCCTCGACCGAGCCTTACACCCACCAGATCCGACGAAGCAGCCATCGACGTCCTACTGCGAGGGAAGAAGATGACGTCTTTGCTAGACGATGACACGCCGTGTCACCCAGCCTCCGACCGCCACGACGACTACGACCGACGCTTCTCCAAGACGACCACCGCTTAAATGGCCCTTTTCAGGGCCAACAAAAATTAAAGGTTTTAACTCTCCACTTAATATCGCCATCCGGTGACAGGTTAAACAATTTAAAATTAAAAATATAACCTAATTTTTGTTATGAGTTAATGACAAATAAATAAAAATCAACCTCTGCTGGACTTCAATTTTGAGGAGCAAAATACGGAAAATCACTAATTGACGCTAAACTAAGCGCTGTAGTAAACTTAGCCAAGCTAAGTTGCATAATGTTTCGTCCCTCTCTAAAGTCAAGATTTTCTTTGTAGCTCAGGTAGTACATATTTATTTTTGTTTGTAATAACTGATTTGTAAATTTTTAATTTATTTTATTCAATTATAAAATTATATTATTTATTATTTCAATTATTGTAAACGAATATATTAGTTTTAATTATGTGTAGTTATAGGAAAACATTGTATTTATTATTGAACAAAAATAAATAAATAGGCTACATAATTATTATTAAAAATGATTGAAATAAGTGTTAGAGGTTTTTTAATTTCTATAGTTATTATTTATACACTTTTTCCAAAAAATGCATAAGTTATTAAAGCCGTAATCTTAAAATAATCATTTTTTACTACAAATTCACAGCCTCCGTACAAACTTCAACACATGCTATTGTATTTTGGAAATTACAAAAACTGTAGTTAATAGGGCGATTTTAATCAAAATCGTAGTAGTTGATTTTGAGATAAAATTCCAAAAAAGTGAACAATTAAACTTTTTATCAACCGATTTTGATAAAACTGTTAGTTTCCGGTCCCGTTATAATCTAATTTGTTTCAAACTTTAACTTCGAAAAATTTTCCGTTTATGAGATATTATTTTACTTTACCTAGATATTTGTTATTTCACCTAGATATTTTAAGAACACACACATTTGCATCTGTAAAAACATGTTTCTTGGATTCAGGGGTTTAGAAAACGTGTTCTAGAGTTCTGGTAAAAACTCGATTTCGAGAAATCAAAATGCACTGAATGGCCGATTTAGACCATCTGTAACGTTGGTCTCATTCTTCCAGTCGTACGCTCATATGATTTGCTTACATCAGTTCCAATGTTAAGTGGAATAAAGTATCGTATAATTTGTAGGCAGAACTTTATTTTGAGTCTGCACTGAATTTTCAGTAGGTAATAATTTCATCTTATATAATTATGTTAAGATATCTATGTCATCCGTCACACCCACTAACACTCATCATTTGAGAGCTATGTATAAACAAATTATTCTCATTTTGTAAAATTACAGAATATCTTTGATCCGATGTATAAAAGACTGGGATTTGTTGAGTTATCAGATACACAGTTTATCATTATTTTACTTTCTTCCTGAAAACGTATTAATGTGATCGATATTCTCTTGCAGGAGCAACCTCTACTATACTTATTCTACAAAGGAGCACCGATTTTCAAAACAATTTTGCTGCTGCTCGTGCTACTCAAATCTTTCATAAACTTTTTAATTTTATTTTGATGTCTTCTTAAAGAGATAAATACGATCACAAAACTTTTCTTTCCTTCTGCTGCACAATTTAATTATTATTTATGCTATTTCAACCATAGACCCTTGGTGTTTCTAATTTTTTCCACTTTCTTCCAATGTAATTACGAAAATACTTATTCACAATGACACAATCTTTCAAAAAACATCAATCATTGGTAATATGAACATAAAGTTACTTTGTAGCAAATAAATGTAAATGTAAATTAAAATTAGATCCAACGAAACTTTGTAAATTTCTTTTACATCAGTCTCCCTCCAACAATCACAAGTGGTGACATCGGAATCCTTATTTGGATTTACAGGAAGTGCTAGACTGACAAAATTCTGAAAGAACTATAAAATCTGAAATATAATTTATTCTAAGTTACTGTATCTTTTAAATAAACATATTTAATTTATGATCATACGTAAAAATAAAAATGATGTTAATTTAAAGTTAAAAACAATATAAAGGATTAAAAATAGCTAAGTTTCCAGTAACCAATAAATTGATAAGCCTACTCTATAAAGAAGTTAAATAACCGGTCAGGAACTGTTGAATTCACCATTAGGAAACGGTGAGCTCCAGCAACGTCAAAACTTTTTAGCTATTTTTTTAATAAAGTTTCAAGCACAATAATATTTGGTTTTCCGTAATAAGCTACCGTTAACATGTCAGTAACTTTAGTAGTAAATAACGAAAAAACTTTATTCGGAAATTGTCGGGCAAGTTAATCAACTAAAAAATTAATTATATTTTTATCGTATAATAAGAGTGAAATATGAAACACCTAAAAATCACCGTCAGCCAGAAGTAAGAACATAAGAACATAGAAGAACATATAAGAACATATAAGAACATAGAAGTAAGAACAAGTTATAGGATAAAAGGTATAAAGTGAGTAATCTTAACCTTAGTGTGACAGATTAATGGGCGTTAATACGAGATACGTAGATACGTAAATACGAAATACGTAGATAAGTAGTCTATGTGTGTGTGTCTGTGTTTCTTTGACGATAACAAATTTAATACTTATGTTTTATTTGGAGGTGTTTGTATTGATTCAGATTTTCAAAATATGATAGAACAGTTGATTAGATTTAGTTAATCATATACTGTCTGTCTATAACTTGATGGCCTCCAGCAGAGAGGAGCAACATGCAGATTGTAAAACCATTTCAGAAAACATTTCTAATTTCTTTTTAAGTAACTATAACTTTATCGGAAATGACGTATTTTTATGAAACAAAGTACTTTGCATGTTTTTAATCTTTACAATTATTTTGAAAAACACGCTTAATGAGATATTTTCTAATGTAGTAAAGGTTTTGTTTCCGAAAAAAAAAACTGTTCTCGTACCTTAACAAGTAAAGTTTTTCTATTAAATTTTATTGCATTATCATTTTTAATAATTATTACAGAACAAACTTCCACCAATTATGTTAATCGGTGAAATGGTTGTTAAAAAATGACGGAGCATTTGAAAAAATACGGTTTTTTCTTCAAAAACAAAACTTTTACTAAATGATACATTATCTCATTACGCGTGTTTTCTAAATAATTTTATAGAACAGAAAAACCTAAGAAATACTTTGTTTTATAAAAATACGTCATTTCCGACAAGTTTCAGTTACTTAAAAAAAAATAGATGTATGTTTTCTGAAATTGTTTTACAATCCGCATATTGCTCCCCTTTGCGGGAGGCCATCAAGTTACAGACAGACAGTAGTGAGTGAACTAAACGATAAACATTCGTATTGAAAGAGTTAAAAGATATTTAGGGACAATAATAACTGAGAATAACGATCAAACACCAGAAATAGAAGCACTGGTAAGAATGGCGAAGGCAGCTTTTATAGAGATGAAGTATTATGTAACAGGGGTCTAAGTATAGAAGACGTCTGGATTATATTTGTAAGATGCTGCATCTTTTCAGATCTTTTGTATGGGATAGGGGCTTGAACTCTTAAAAAACGAGAAATAATCAAAATTCGAGACTTCAAGTTACGTAGGCTATCCCCTATATCGCCGTGTTAAGGACATACATAAATGTATATAAACATTATATGACATACTGGTATACTATACATGCATCAGATACATAAAGAGCTAGAATTGATTAACCCTTTATTGGTCTTTGGTAAGTATACTTACCACTGGCAATAAGGTCGATTTTTTTAAAGAATAAGCTATGCAGTTGAACCCTATTGGCATTTTATGGTTTTATTGATGTTCTCTGGTAAGTAGGCTATCCACATTTTGAAATTAGTGAGCAGCGATCATTTGCTTTATGAGTTACACGAATGTGGTAAGGATTCACACCAGCGTACAACCGTGTTGTTTTGTCGTTACTTTTGTACAGTGCTTAGAAAACTCGAGTTTTTTTACGGGAAAGCAAGCAATCATGCTAATATAAAGTTCAGATAAGTTTTTTCACACATTTTTCTGGTATATATGACTACAAGTTTTTTTAATAAGCATTCTTACCACTAAACATTATGTGGTTCCCGTTTTAATAATGGTAAGTATATTACAAGGGCTTAACATTAAAAAAAATCTTACTGTTCTGGCAATAAAAATGCATTATTTAAGTCCCTATAAAACAAAATTTAACATTTTACAACATGTATATTTTTACCCGTAGGCCTACTGTCCTAGTAGCAGTGGCCAGTAGCAGTACTGACCTAGTAGCAGTAGGCCTACTGCCCTAAAGGGTTAACACGCAACACGATAAAGAGAGCAAAACTGGAGTGTTTTGGACATGTTATGCATGGAGAGATATACCATATGCTGTAGTTGATTATACAGTGACAAATAGTATGGAGAAGCATGGGAAGAGGAAGCACATTTTGGTTTAATCCAGCAAAACTGATACTCAACTGCGAATCTTTATATTTTTTAAAAATTGTGTCCAGGAGACTCCCAAAGAAGTACAGGACACATCTCAACAACCTTTTTTAACGTCAGACTGATTTACTGCTAATGCAGACGGTGAGGAGGATGATAGATGAAAATGAGTGGTGAAAAAAGTTCAGACCTTATCGGGAATCGAATCCGGAACCCCGGTGTAGAAGCCAGTTGCGCTCACTACTACGCCAACGGGCCGGACCGAAGATACTACCCTCTTTAGGACAGTGTAAATTAAGAATAATTGTTATGATCCCCCAAGAAGGCATCCAAAAAAAAAAATTACTGTGACAATATCGAAGAAGGGCATGGTTCGCGAAATTTCTAGTAAAATGGTAAAATGTTCATAAAATGGTAAAGAGTATATGTTGTTTAGGTCAACAGCCGAAAGGCTGGTTTGAACCTCTGAGTAAAACGAGGAGTGAAGACGTTTACCATTGACTTCCTCACTGAGTGAAAAAGTACGCTTATCAGCATGCCGGGCCCTCTGAAAAGCACATATTTTCCACTCTGTAAATGACAACTTCACTTCATTCACCACAGGGTCTGGCTGTATAGTGAAATTCATTACTTTCAGAGAAGATAACTCTGACTAGTGTCTTTTACACCTCTACCTCTTCTGTTCTTAAACGATTCAGTCATTTAATTGGCTGACCATGTGATAAGAAACAGAACTATTTATTTTAGCCCTGCAACGAACAGATTGAGTGTAAATAATTTGACACTCCACCTGTCTGTTATGGGCAGAAAGAGTATATAATAGAGTGAAAAGTAACTATATGACAATAGTAACAATAAAAGTTTACCTGCCGGCCGCATTGGCGCAGTTGGTAACGTGCTCGCCTCTCATCATGCGGTCCTGGGTTCGAATCCCACTCAGGCATGGTATATTTTCATACGTTACAAAAAAAACATTTCATCCTCCATTGTATATAGTTACACTCCAACATCGTCGCTAATGACCGTTGAAGTTGATGCGACGTTAAATAAATTAATTAAAAAAAAGAACGTTTACCTATTTATAAAAGGTGTATGAGAAGGTCGGGTTATTGTTGTACGACTATTTATGAAAGGGCCGGTTGATTACTCTTTCTATTTACGAGGGTAGGCTGATAAGTAATGCACACATGCTTGTAGAAGACGAACAAAAAGAAATAGCAAGATGGGGTAAATAACAAATTAAAGTACAAATCTTAACCTACCAAATTATCTATTTATTTTTCAATATAGTCACCGTTAAGCATTACACATTTCTCCCAACGTTTAACAAGTTTTTTCATTCCGTCACTGAAAAATTCTTCCGACTTTCCTCGAACCCAGGACGCAATAGCTGCCTTCACCTCATTGTCCGAGCTGTAATGATTACCCTTAAGGTCTCTCTTCAGTAGAGGAAAAAAATAAAAATTGCAAGGCGCAAGGTCGGGAGAATACGGAGGGTGTAAAATTGGTTGAAACTTCAGGTTTCTCAGAGCCTCTCCAGTTGCACGCGAAGTGTGTGGACGAGCATTGTCGTGTTGCAAAATTATTGGCGCCAGGTTGCCTCTAACACGACAAACTCGACGTCGGAGGTGTTTCAGAGTCTGTATATACTGAGCAGAATTTACCGTTGCCCCTCGTTCCAGATAATCAGTCACATAAACTCGGCGAGCATCCCAAAACACAGTCAAAAGAATTTTTTTTGCCGACGGTTGTGTTTTGAACTTTTTCACAACAGGAGAATGTGGATGACGATATTCAGCGCTCTGCCTTTTTTCTTCGGGATCGTAATGATGAACCCATGACTCGTCCCCCGTCACAATATTCAAAAGAAAGTCGTCTCCTTCGTCACGGTAGCGCTTCAAAAGTTGTTCACAGCATTCCAATCGACGCTGTTTATTCTCGTCTGTCAGACGGCGTGGTACCCATCGTGCACAGATTTTACGGTATCCCAATTGTTCAATAATGAAGCCAACACGTTCCTTAGATATTCCAATTTGGTTTGCGATACGCTGTTGAGTGATTCGCCGGTCATTTTGAATCAAATCATCGATGAGTTTGCGACGATTATCGTCTGAGGCAGTGATTGGTCGTCCACTGCGTGTTTTGTCAACAATTAAGGCTTTTCCAGGTTGGCAATCACGAAATTTTATTACCCAACGATTCACAGTAGACCTATCAACAGTATCGTCACAATAAACAGCCTTTAAACGACGATAAATCTCACTAGGATTCACTTTCTCAGCAGTTAAAAATTCGATAACAGCGCGTTGTTTAATTCTCGTTGACATAGCACCAGAACACGACGCCATACTTCCACTACTCAAAACAAACTGAATGAAAGCAACGCCTTCAAACTGCGCAGGCTTGTAGAGGAGAAATAGTACTTCCACATGCCACCAGGCGCGCTACTGAAGTTTATTTAGTTGTCTTCTACAAGCATGTGTGCATTACTTATCAGCCTACCCTCGTACAATAGGTGTATTGTTGACTTGTTTACAATAGATTTTTCTAGCATTCATTTATAAAGGGTTTTTTGTACTTTATTATTTGTATCGAATTTCGGTGTCTTGTGGGAAAATTCTTTTTTGATTCCTATATAAAGAAGTCCCAAGCGCGGTCAGTCAGTTAGTATTCGTTTGATCTTTGACGAGTGACCTTCGGGGCCGTTATATCAGGTTAACGGTTCCGATGTATTGTTATACTGTCTGTCTGTGTGCGTGTGTGTGTGTATGTGTGTATGTAGGGTAAAGTTATTGTGTAGGTGCATTAAATTCAGTTTTTGTGTATTCAGTTTCATTTTGTATGTGCATTCTATATAATTGTTGTGTAAGTAGTATTAAGTAAATTATTAAGTTATTTATTGTATTACTTCATTATAATTAGTTCATTATTTATTTTGTAAATCTTTTAGTGTAATAAATATTGGTAATTGTAAATTTTAGTGTATTAATTATTTAGTTACCTAGATCCCGAAACGGACCTTAGCGATAAGTGTCACAATACTTTATTACCATCCTTTACTGCTTTTTGTAGGTCATAACATTTATTAGTAATCTTAACGGACCGTCAACAAATTTGTCAAAAATAAAAAAAATGTCAAAATTATTATATTGTATAAACGTGCCGAGATGCATCAATGCTAAAATAATTTAAACCTTAACAGAATTTATGACAATTTAATTAAGCACTACACAAAAGCCAAGATACTTCAACTGGTTGAACGGTAAATATTTTAAAACTTAATGAATGCAGTGGTACAGATATTTTATGCAAGGTAATGGTTTCTAAGAGAAAACAGTCCGACAATTTCTTTGGCTCCTTATCTTTGAATAGTCTATAAAATACCATTAAAGATGATAAAACTCAGTCAAGGGTTTTAAAGGAAAGAAAGACCCATTTCACATTTAAGTGTTTAGTTCATATCGTCATGATATCTAATTTTATTATTTTCGCTGCTAAGATTTACTAGACATCTTATTAAGCAAATGTTTACGACGTAATAGGAGAAAAGATAAAGAATGATTTCTGCACCGGTAATTTTGTAACGCATTAATGGTGAAGCTAGAAAGTAATTCCTACGGTGAATTACGGAAGCAATGATAACAATTTAAAATACTTTTATAGTTGAAAATCTTAGAACGTTCCAACGTGTGTTCATTTATATTTTACTTCGAAACATTTCAGAAAAGAATTACCACAAGTACCGTTAGTATAGAAACATCTAATTATATCATTTCACCAGTGAGTAATGTACTATTAAAATGTTCTTTAATGTTTAACGATTAGAAAAACTACACAAAACGGACTAAAATATTTTCGGTGCATATTCTAGTGCTAAAAATATTTTACCGTGTATTTTGGATTGTTTCGTGAAAAAATGTACAAGATTATTTATTTTATATGAAGACTAGCTAACGTGCCCGGTCCTCTAACGGTTTCCTTGGTACCGTGTTAGATCTCTGTCAAGTCTGATATTCTTTAACTATTCATTGTTATCTATCTCCTTTCAACGTCAGCATTATTATTTATGAAAAAAAACAAATAGTTGAACGCAAAATAAAAGCGAGATCTTGGTGTTTTTAAATTAAGATATGCAGCGCTTTATTATTTTCATAATAAATGAAAGGTAAATCGCAATAGGAACACTACGATGGTGACCACTACGACGACTGTTTTATTTTTGACAATGTGATCGAAAAAAGGTGTATAGAGTACAGGCGGAATGGGTAGGTACCTACTGACTGAATGAATACGCATTTTACCGGCGCGTAGGCCTGTGTTTATCAATAATTTTTTTAAATTCATTTATTTAACGTCGCATCAACTACAACGATCATTAACGACGACGTTGGAGTGTAACTATTGTACGATGGAGGATGAAATGATTTTTTTGTAACGTATGAAAATATGCCGTGCCTGAGAGGGATTCGAACCCAGGACCGCATGATAAGAGGCGAGCACATTACCAACTGCGCCAATGCGGCCGGCCTGTGTTTATTGTTCTGTTTATTTTGTATGTTAATCTTCTTCTTCTACCTCAATCGTAAGATTGGTTGGCAGCCCTCCATCTAGCTCTGTCCATTGCCACCCTCTTCCATTGCGCATAGCAATGGATAGTATGTTTTCTTCTAAAAATATTGGTTTATTTTTTTTTAAATAGGTAATATCTCCTTTATTATGCATGAAAATGAAAAACTTTACATAAGCAAACTTATTCATCTTTAAAAGTTTCATAATTTAGATGATATAACATTTTTGATACATTGACATTTAATGGAGATATTCGTAGTTTTTTGTCTACCCCTCCATCTGAATTCCCCCATACCTTTGTGATGTTTAAAAGTTGTTTAGCCTATTTTCATTTCGATTATGTCGAGAAGAAATTATGTCCTAGATACTGAAATTTATTGAATTTGGTTTCAGCGGTTCTTGCGTGATGCCGTAACATACAAACAGACAAACATACAAACAGAAAGAAATTCTGCTGAACTTATTTTCAGTGTTTACGTGGTATATCTGGCATAGAAACAAAATTTGGGGCATTTTGAAAAATTTTACAGACAAAATCACAATTTTATTTGTATAGATGAAAAGCTCTCACAGCTTCACATAACTAACAATATCACTAAACAGAACTGTCTGAACGGTTCCACAAATAGAAAATCAAAGTCAATTTTGCAAAATCCAATCACATTACCTTTACCTTACGACTCCAGACATGTTTCCCAGTTTACAGGAACAATACACTCATCCCAAAGACTGACGTAATTAGATATTTAGGAATTACATTTGACAAAGTACATGTAAGGAAACCTCATATTTCACTAAAACGACAAACGTTCATAAATACATAGTCACAAAATGCTTATACAGTCTAATTAGTAGACATTCTTCTCTTCACTTATCACAAAATTATACTTATCATTACTTTCAAAAACCGATCTCAAACAATAATTCCCATATGTCCTGCTAATGCAGTGCACTACGAATTATAATGAACTTCCCAGGATATGTAAGAAACATGATTATTCACAATGACCTTTAAGTCCAAAACAATAAAAAATGTACTGTCAACGTTTCCACAAAAAGTTAACAATACATAAAAACGCACTAATTAAAACGATAAGTTTACTTACTTTACCGGAAAACCTTCCCAAAAGGGTAAAAAGTGCTTGGAGCAGAGATCCGTTGCTATCTTAAAAAATCAGATGACTACATGTAAACTATAAACACTAATAATAAATTACACTAGAGAAACAAAAACGCAAAAGCTCCATCGATGTTTGGGTACTTCCTCACGTCTTTAATATTACCCCATTTGTTATTGTAATACAAACACCATAAATAATGATGAAAAAGTAAATAGATTTTACCTACTTTTTATTACCATACATTTTCAGTCAGGACGTAATTACGTAACAAAAACATTCTCAGGACTTGTTTCTCCCCTTTCTCTGGTGATTCACACTGATATCAACTATATCTCTGTTTCCAGTACTAATTAGTTTTATTTGTACAGAGGTGATTTAGCTTTCAACATGTAAGGTTTTATGTACAGCTGAACAATTAATTAAAGTTTAATTTGCCGTTGAGTGGAGCGAGTTGGAGTTACTAGTAGTTAATGTTGATAGAAAAGTTAATAGAGTAGAAACGCAATTATAAAAATAATTTAAAATAAAAATACATAATACTATTATAATATAGTATTCTTATATTTTTAAAAACATTATTATTATACAATATTTTACGTTGCTGCTGGTTTTCCCCCTATTAACATTGGACGTACTTAAAACAGAAATGTATATATGATATTTAATACTGTTTCTCATTAAAGTAAGAACTATACATATAGTACAGATTACATATAGTCAGATTATACATATTCGTACGTAATTAAGCTTTAAATTGGTTTCATTATTAGAAAAAAGCACGATTACTACATAAAAAAACCAATTCGAAAACTACCGCAGTAACAAAACAACTTATTTCTAAATATAATAATATATGGTAGAAAATCCAAAACGAATAATATAAATATTATTTTTTAAATTATATAAACAAAAAAACCACTATGGACGTTCTTACTGTACTTTATAATCTCTGCTATATTTTATTGATATCCGTAATGATTGTATTTAACGTAATAAAATGGTCACGGTTTGTTACAAGCTGTGTATAATGAAATATGTTACATAATTATACGTGTGACACTTAACGAAAAGAGTACCCAAAAATGAAAACGGATAAAGTTTTAGTCAATATATTTTATTTAAAGCAATAAACTTGTTATAAATCCTGCGATATAGCTAGGCAAATGTTGCAGAAAATAAATGTAAATGAGAGAATGAGTTATTATAGCAATATGTAGATAGATCTTCGAGTAATGACGGGAGATAAAGAATAAAGGGAGAATAGAGAAGCTTTGGAAGCTTCTTCCAAACACCACTATGTTAATCGATAACACTATGTTAATGATAAATTTCTGATGAATAATAACACGTTTTGATGCTGGAACAGGTCAGATGTTTTATGCAATGAACAGAAGAATAAAAATAATAAGAAGGAAGAGGAGGAGGAGATGAAGAAGAAGGGAGAGAAGAGGAGAAGACGAATGAGAATATGAAAAAAGAGAAGGCGAAGAAAAGGTAAGGTGAAGGAAAGAGGAGGAGCAGCAGGAACACCAGCAGAAAAAGAAGAAGAAGAAGAAGAAGAAGTTAAAGAAGCGGTAAAAGAAGATGAAGGAGAACGAGAATCACGAGAAGGAGATTATAAAGGAGAAGAAAGAGAAAGAGAAGGATAAGGAGAAGAAGAAGGAGAAGAAGAAGGAGAAGAACAAGAACAAGAAAAGAAAGAGAAGGGAAAGAAGAAGATGAGAAATGTGACAAGGAAAAGAAGGATAGGGAGAAAATTAATTGATAAATCTGATTAAACTTAAGAAAAATTCAAAAAATTAGATAATAAAATGAAACTTATAATATAAAAGAATTGGTCTGTAAGAAGTTGGATCTAGAGGAAGTTGTATGTCTCATAAATGATCTGAATTACCGCCATTCTCCATAGATAAACTCAAGTTCACTAGACAGTATTGAATACGTACATGAAACGCGAGACACATTTTCTTGGCGTTTTCCTGCAATACGTCAGCTGTGATGAGGTCATAACCAAAGGATTTTTTGAAAGGCTTAGATAATAATTTATGTTTCCAGACATTGTTTCATGAAAATATTTTTGCAATGGAGAGAGTTGGGTAAGGCTAAGCAATGCTCCTTCAATATTGATGTAATATTATAAGGGTTAACAACACCTAGAGTGCGGTGTAAAATACGTTTAAAAGATGTTCACCAAAAATGCGTTGTGACGGAGGAAAGCAATGTAATTTCTCCCGATTTACCAGAATGCCGCACGGATGACTGAAACGCTGAAGGAATGAAGGCATTACAAATTAACATTAAATCAACATTAAAAAATTTACATTTACCAACATTTTTATTTCCTTGAAAAGTGCTCACCTCTAAGACACCACCCTCTTCACTAAACCGTTAATATTATTTCTTTACTAAATAAATATTCTTTTCTGGTAAATGTGATTGCAAAACAAAATAAGCTGTAAACAATTCTTTAGTGTCTTAAATGGATCCTTATTATGGAAATAAAATAGTGAATAATACTGTAGATACTTACAGTTGTTTGGATGCATTATCAATGTTTCCGAGTGTCCCGGAATATTATCAGACTTCCACAAAACTCTCACTATTTGACAGTAAGCTACTGACATGAAGATTAATGGAATAGTGTATAAAAATAATGTTCTTATCAGTTGGAATACTTGATCGGTTTCATCAGACCAAGAAACACCACACTGAGTAAAATACGTTGTATCAAGGTTGTGAAACCTTGGGTGCGTCTCCAGTACAATTAATTCTGGAATATCTGAAACAGAAAGAAACAACTGTTAACTTTGCCATAAATAAAGCATGCATACACTTTAATATACATTACTGCACAAAACTTTATTTCAATACTTGTACAAGATTTTCTTCCTTGTTCATTCGTTAATCTTTACAGAAGTAACAATCGTTCTAATTCGTATAAGAATATATATATGATCATAAATACGTATTAAGCACAGGTTGAGACGTGATATTTGTCATTTAGTGTATGGAGGAAAAAATAAGTAACGTCATCGTTCTTCTAAAGTATCGGTTTACCATACATATTCTGCTCCAGATCACAATGGCCATGTTGATTTAGTCACATATACAGTACTCTCATTTATGTAGTGGTGTAAAATACATCACTATATAATCTTAAGTTGAAAAAGGAACTCTCTGTTCCTAGTTATATTCCTACATGTGTAATCTTGGGTAGTAAAAGGAACTCTTTGTTTGTAGTACAACTCAGTACGAGAATTGAAAGATACTAGGTACAAAGTATCTGATAGTTTTAATACGTAGTACCAACATAAAAATAACAACTAACAAAGAACAATTATTATTTTCATTGTAATAAGTTCTATCGGAATGAGTGACTTTGGTCCGGATGGAAGAAAATACTAGGGACACAACTGATACTGTTACAACAGTTCCTACTGCAGTCTTTGGCCCACTCGAGACAACACAGAGGGTAAACATTGAAATGGTGGTCACGCTGCCCTGTATCTAGCTTTTCGGGGTGATAAATACGAGCGTCCTTACTTCTGAGTTGAGATTCGTGCAGTGCCCTCTCAAGTTGTGCTGCTACGATCTCACGAGTTTCTCATCAAACGTGACTAGGGGAGCCCGGTGGCATGACTAGGGGAGTGTGCAAACGGGAGTAGGCGTCCTACAGGATTCACACCAAAACCATTCGTTTGGTTTTGGTCACTTAAAGGTAATGATTGATCTGGATAATATTTTATCCGTTAATCGTTAATGCTAGCTTTGAGTCTTGGTACCAGTTTAATAGCGGATCCTTGGCGTATTTAGTTTTCTGTTAACCATTACCCAACGTGTGGTAAGGACGTAATAAATATCAATATAACATTGAAAACACTTTTTACATTCAGCGCCGTACTTCTGAATTATATTTTCTTTATTCTTTCTATTCTACAATCTTAAGAACTAATTCACGCATATCATTTCAACTAAAATGCAATAAATAAATATGTTTGGTCCTTGTCACTTATTGTCTTATTAAATTGTTTTGTTGACTCTCTACTGTCGAGTGCACGTGTAATCGATAACTAGTAGTTTCGCTGTATATTTGGTATCTGTTTCAAAGTGTCAGTCTTCTACAACTCGTCCCGTCACAATATGAAACCAGCTCGTAAAAGGTCAATAATTAAGTAGCTACCCGTACCAGAATTTTAATTAGGTTATATATAAAACAAAACAAATTCAAATAAATTAAAACCGTACTTTTAAATAGGATGTACCAGCCTACCTAATTTTCATTCAATGTTAATATTTAAAAAATATGATCGTCATTTTAAAATCTCAAAATAGATACCACGCATCTGAGAAAACGAAAATGTGTCTCGAGAGAAATTTACAGCTTAGGAATTTTTCTTACTTTTATTTTAAGTTACGTAGGCCTGCATTAAAATCTCGGTCATAAGCGGCTACTTTGGGTTATAGAACAATGGGTTTTGACTTTTTACAATTTTCAGACCCTATCCGGAGCTTGGCACTCAGAACGCTAGTGTGTTAACAACTACACCACGAAGACGGTCTTTAGAAATCTTTTGTTATAAAAACTCATCTGTAACAGGCCGCACATATTTCATTAGACATTATAATTAAAATTATAATATTTAGTTAGCGTAACTTCTTAATCAGTCTATCATCATCCAGTGTAGGATATAGGCCTCTCCAATTCGCCTCCACAATCCTTTGCTATCCGACATTTTTCCCAGTCAAATCCGGCCACCAGTTTCCGGTTGTTGTAAATATTTAACCTGGAGAAGAAGATCAATGAGTGCAGGATAAACTGAAGTAGCTGTCCGGAACGCATGAATGGAAGCGGTTTGCCTAGATTGACAATGAATTATAAGCCAAAGGGTCGAAGGGATAGTGGTCATCCGAGGGGAAGGTTGGTTTTCGGAAAAAGTAGTACTGCCTAACCCATGGAGTGATGAAGGAGGAAAAGAAATCCGGCCACCGGTTTTAATTCGTCCCTTCACCGTGTGTGTGAATTCACAGCCCTAGGTCTACTACTACTGAATCTCCCGGTTCCAACGATTATCCGTCTATCTCATTCTTTTTCCGGCCCATTACCATTTTTTCACATCCACTAATTTAGTCTTCTACCAAATATCCTCATTTCTTACTAATATGCTTTTCACAGTTGATGAGCTCTGCCATGGCGTTCTTTAGTTACAGGCGGGATAGCAGTGGTGGGGAGAAGTCTGACTGGTGACGTCAGAAGTCCAGTTTCTAATTCATTACATTACATTGTAATAGGCTATACGTACATAATATATTATGAATCCTCACTTACTATCTCTTATTTTGTGTGTGTTTGTTTTGAATACGGATTATAAATAAGATTGCTATAAATTTATTTATATAAATTTGTTTATTTAGATCTAAATACGTAATTACAGTTTATAGAATAAAATGTTTCTTCTCTTACCTCGCCGTCTGTTCTTTTATGTTAAAACTAAATCAAACTGCTCGGATATTAATGTTAGCAGGCCAAATGTTTCATCGTCAGGTTCAAAAAATGTTGTCTTTAATTCATCAATAAGGGTTTTGATATGCGATGACATGGAATACAATTTAGGTGAGTAACTGATTTTACTGACATTGTCATCGCACATTCTTCAAATAAGACCATTTTAAAATTTTAAAGCAATCAAAATTAACTTTGATTTCTTGTTCAGATAATTTAATATCTTGATAGAGTATGGTCGGTACTAAATTCGAGTCTATAGAAAGAAAAACATAAAATTCCCTAGCCGAGTAATTAATTTTTTCCTATTATTAATTCAGATGTTTTTGAATGAACATGCAGGTCTGTAAAACCAAATGTACTCAATCTTATATTAATATTATCTTTTAAAAAATTCAAATTTTGAATGAGATCTTTTTCATTTTGACATGCAATTCGGTCATTTTCCTCTTTAATTTTTTTTTGTTTTGGTTTCAGCTCTTCTTTTTTCCGGAGCTTTTCTTTTCGCTGGAAGAGTTTTACTCAAATAATCAGGCAAATTAGGAAATATCGAGGGATAAGCTTCTTGTTTAAGTCGCGGTCTGTCTAACTTCATTGTTCTGGTTTCACCAGAATTAGTTTTGTAATCGTACTCGGTTACAATAAATCTGGAATCGAAGTGTTTAACGCAAACATGGGTATGAGCATTAGGAGTCCAATCAGTCCTAGGTATAACCCGTTTCCATTTCTCAAAAGAATCTTTCTCTTTCGGAAACTTAAACATTGATATGTACTTTTTTTTTGAAGAAGCAAAATAATTACTTTTTCATTGAGGCACACAACAATGATACGGCATTTTAAAATTCTTAACAACTGAATATTCAACACAATTATTAATATAGCAACACTGAAATCTACAATTATTCAGATGAATTTCACACGAAATGATGAAAAATGATTTATTAAAAATACTGTATTGTATCATCAAATAGAATAACACCAAACGACTAGTCTCACTAAATTGTAAACACATACTTAAATATGCGAATAAGACAGTGTGTAGACAGCGCCACGTCAGTTATTAAGACTGCTGACGTCACTACTCCCGCTCCAGTACTCCCGCCTGTAATTAGAGAACGCCATGGCTCTGCTGTTCCACACATTTAGACCAATCAGAACGTTCGCCAGCGTTGTCAGATTGTACCTGACAAACATTACGCGCGCATGCGTATAAGAGCCGCAATAGTTCAGTCTCGTCTTGCATCTCGTACTGAACACATCGATTATAGAGCGCGATAATAATTATGCAATACTTTATAACATAATCAGCTGATCGTATGTTTGTAGGTTATAATAAAATTTATTCCTGAAAGACCAAAAAAATGGTCGACGAAATATTTAACAGAGCTACAATAGCAAGTATTGGCAACGTTGCTAGCAAGTCATTGGCTAGCAATAAAATGGGTAGGGGCCAATGCAAACGTTCAGAGCTCATCAGCCTTGAAAAATAGTATAAATATTTAAATTTAATAAACATGCTCTCCATAATGCCGCAACTATTCAGTGTTACAAGCCTAGCGGAATTCAATTATTCTAATTTATAAAATACACAATAAAACTTTGATTTGTTTCAGTAAATTTTATCTACTTATAACAAATTGTGAAAATTCAAAATTGTCGTATTAATAGAGAATATACTATACATGTGAAAATTAAATTTTCTTACGTTTTACAAATCGTAATATTCATTATTTACTTTTACAAATTTATTTCAAAAATTTATTGACAGAAAAATGTGATCGTAGTTTTGTTGTGTCAGTACAATTATGTTGTACCATTAATAATACATACCCTATTCAAGGAGGTAAAGAAACAGAAAGCGCCTTAAAAGACAATTTGGCGTCGAAAGTAATATGCATCGTTGGTTTTTGTAGACCTAAGAAGATTTGATGATAAGACTTGAAAAGGGCTGTTCAGGAACAGAAGTTGTAAAAAAGTAGAAGTGAAAATGGTATATTCCGTGACTTTACTACGATACCATTGGATAAATAATTCTTTTTATTCCTTTCTCAATGACAGTACTGACTGTGCATTTCCTCGAAGGTAAGAAGCAAAAAGTCTGTGTAACGTAGAGTGATCGCTTTATCGTCGGTCGAATTTAGTTCACTCGTACCAGCTACTTTATCTTTTTAAAAGAGGCTTATTTTCTACGTTTCCTGATTAATATGATTTGAGAATCTTGAATAATTTGAGCGTGATACTAAATCAGTGAGAAAATATTTAAATATGATTTTTAACAATATTGCATTCAAATACTAAAAAAATTATATACTTTTAAACACATTCAATATACATTCTATATAACATAATATGACATGAGTGTGTACCACCAAAATTTGTATGTATTGACATACGTAATAATGTAACGACCATTAATCTCACTTTTCTTTGGATATTTACCTTTTTTTTTCTTTAATTTTTATTTCGGTACTGTACATTGAGCTACACAACTTCTGTATTTGATTTTTAAATGGCGGTGGGGAATTTCACTTTAAGGAGAATAGGTACCCAGAGATACATTCCGATCAAAACTTTGGGTATTGTCCGTTATTCAGACCAAGAAGTCTCTACTCCATTTTCGCTTTAAACGACGCACAGTTGGAAAGTTCCGTGCAGCTAGATCACAGGCTAATAAAAATAGTTGGTTTGGATGGTCATATAGTCTTTCGTGAAATGTACTATACAAGGACGCGGTTAGCTCCTTTACTGCAGAAATTTTGAAATCATCGTGGAGGGCCTTATTGCTTAAATAAAAAAGAGCGCCAGAAGCAAGTCTTAAGAATTTTGATTGAAAGGCTTGGATCGACTTTAAATTACTCTCTGCCGCTATTCCAAAGAGCTGGACACCGTAAGTCTAGATTGGTCTTAATAGGGATTTGTATATTAAAATCTTGGAGCGAAGGTTCAATCTCCGATATTACCTTAATAAATTTTTTTAAAGTATTCGAAACATTAAATTTAAGCAAACTAATTAAGCAGAATTTTTAAGTAGAGTTCAGTAAAGATCAATGTAGATATTAACTAAAGTAGAAGGCAATTGATTAAAAAGTTAATTGTGTTCAAAAGAAAAACTAAGTAGTTCTTACAATAGTTCATTCAAAGGAACATCAACAGCTTGGTCATTAGTGACAATCAGTGATCAACAGGTTTGGATTACGAAACAGTGGATTTAAAAGATATCAAAACAATCCTAATATTTCTAATCTAATATATTATTATAATTTTAGCTAAATTAAATAACAAAATCTTACAAAATTTTTCTAAAATATGATGTCTCGTATGTGCAAACATAGGAAGCATAAATTAAATTAGAAAAGTTTCAAAGACTTATATACACCTTGAGACAAGCAGTGGTTGTTAAAGTTAAGAAGAAGATCGTTTTAAAATTTTATTACACCTTAAGTGTGCTATTTTAAATTTATGATTCAGAGTGTTGGACACTAACTGATCAACAGATGTCACGAATAGAGACAAGGGCGTTTACTTTTTAAGGTAAATAATTAACATTTCCTGAACTTTGGGGGCATTTTTTCGTCTTTTAGTAACAATTACTACAAACTTTATTATAATTCATAACGTGAAATTATTAACAATTTAATTAAACTTTATCATCTCTTTGCTCACTCTGTGCCAGTTTAAATGTATGGTTCAGTGTTAGACCCTAACTGCTCAGCAATGGTCCGAAATATAGACTTTTGAGATTAGATTTTTAAGCCTTTAAGTAGAATATTGATTGCAAGAAAACAAAAAAATAAAGATATTCAGCATTATCTTAAGATGACTTCAACTATTCGAAAATATACTAAAAAATGAAATATTGCCACCAAGTTTTAAAAACAAGCGCATACCATCATTGTAGAAATTAAAATAATAATTTAACCTTATTGCTATTACCCTCTTAAGGGAGGACTGATTTGAAAATATCGGCTTGTATAATAATAATAATCCTGTAACTATATATTTTTGTGTACGGTGTCAACCTAATTAGAATTTCAATTCCTAAAAATTTAAACTTTATTATCAATGTTTAATCTCTAATAAATAAATTTATAAAAAAATTTCATAATTTTTGTGAAAATTAAAAGTACACGTACTCCTTCAACTATCAATTTAAAAATTTCAGAAAATCCTACACGTTAGACTTACCTACTTATAGGTATATCAAAAAAATAAGTATGAAAATTCAATTATACGGACAACAAAAATATAATCTGAGATTTCCAATTCTTTGCCTTACCAAAAGACAAAATTTCTTTAATATAAAAATAAATTTGTTTGAGATACCATAACAGATAACATCAATGAGAAAATAAACTGGCAGGAAGAACTGATAAATTAGAAAAGTTATTAATAACTATCCAAAACATATACAACAAAAAATGCTTATCGACAAACACTAAAATTAGACACTACCAAACAGTAATTCTCCCAGAAGTACAATACACTAGCGAGACTTTCTTTAGGCCATATAAATGGAGAAGTGGAAAGGATTGGAAAAATAAAAAGGAGGATAGTTAGAAAATGCGTAAACAAGAAAAACATAGTAGAAGGACAGAGGAGGATAACCTGAAATGAATAAGTGTATAAGGTAATAACCCTGGTAACTTTTTCAGAAAAAGAAATTCATTCTTAAGGCACCTTCTTAGAGCAGAAAACACCGGAGTTGCTAACTAAATAATCAACTTTTACTGGAAAAGAACAGTAAAACCGAAATGGATAAAGGAAGTCCAACAGGACATGGAAGAGTTGAGAATTTTAAGGGAGCATCTGATTACAAAATATGGAAAATAAACGAGGAAATTAAAACTAATATGATAATATTTGAGCCTTAAACTTAAAAGGAATCCAACAGGGTGAAATCATTCGAGGGGAGGGGCCAAAGGTTGAAATGCCTAAAAAATATGTGAGTGAAAACGGAAGAAGCAAAAATAAAACAACTCACACACTTCGGGAATAAGAAGAACCGATTACAGAATGGACTGGCTCAGAAATTGGACTTACGCGATCCTCTGAGGTTGTAAAAGCAAACAAAAAAAAAAATAAAAAAACGAAAATACCACACGAAACTTTGATCACCATATTCTGATGAAAAAGCAAGAACGATTTCAGCGTAACATGAACACACAAAATTAAAAATTCATAAAAGAAAGAAAATAATATAACTTCAGATGTTGCTTACTTCAGTTGTGAAAAATTTAATGTGTCTTAATAAAAAATCATTTCCACACAAATTTCGACAGTACGTAAATTAGTTTTTCTTAGAATCCACGAATAATATTTAAACTAAGTAAAATAAAAAATAATTGTTTTGCAAGAATGATCAAATTTCCACTTCAGTTAATTTTTTAAATAGTTGTATTTCCATAAAAAGTTGATCGAATATCTGAAATTTATTCAGTACTTACAAATTTACTTTACCCAATTAAATACTAGATTAGCGCTAAATTTCAATTAACTAATAACGATAAACTTACCAAAAGACAGAGCCAAAATCCATATGATGAAGATGGCGGTTTTTGCTCTGCTAGTCGTTGATTTGAATTTCAAAGGGAAACATATAGCATACCACCGATCGATTGAAATAAATGTCAGCGTCAAAACTGATACCGCAACGGATACAGTCTGAAACAGAAAAAAATTTCCTCATCTTTACATCACACGTAAAACATACAGATTAATATAAACACAATGTACTAAAAAAACGTCTCAATATATTGCATAATTTCAGATTCAAATACTATTTCAGAATCTAAAATAAATTATAAATTTATAACAAACTTTTTAGTAAGAATGTTACATAGGAGTGTTATGAAAAGTTTCGATGTAAGTTGTAACAAGTTTCTCCTGAATCAAGCATTTTAAAGGTTTACTATATGAGGAAATTTCGCCATTTATAAACTAAAAGATAGTGGAATAAAAAGGTTATTATACAATAGAACTCTGCTATCAAAATTTGTATCTCATAAAGAAAGTCGGTTAATTAGTAACCAAACAGAATACGAACACAAATAAAACTTTTGTGCAGAAATTAATTTTAAAATATTCTTCAGGTATTTTCCACGTAAGAATTGCTTTATATAAAATTTATTACGAAAAACTGAATTACAGGACGTTAATTAAAAAAAAAATAATTACGCATTTAAATTAACGTTAACGTATTCAAAGTAAAATTCACAGACTTTACTTTGATATAAGATTAATAACTGCAGTGTTGATAAATTCACAATGCGCAACATTTATCTAATACAAAATTAGAACTAATAAAAATTGTTGCAAAATTTTTCAACAATTTTTCCATTGTAGTTTTTCACAGATATATAAAACAATTAGAATTCTAGCATATTAATTAAAATTCGCCATTTAATTGTTCAATGTACTGACACAATTTGAAGAGGAAAAATAATTTCATCAACGAAATTATTTATTTGTAGTTTAATCAAAAGACTCAGTCGGTACATTCATATAAACTGAAATATAGAGAAAGATATTGCGAACAATCTTGTTTATACTCATACGGTATATTTTCCTTAATAACTACACGCAAAAAGATAGTTGAAATGAAATGCTTCTTTCAGAATAAATACTTTTTGCTCAAGTTAATAGTAATCAGCTAACCTACACGTCAGATGAAATTTCATTAAAGTTTGTTTGCATAAGTAAAATTAATCGTTGATCTGACATTCAAGATTTCATAAATTACTTAAAAATATCAGTGCATCTTCAATCAAAATGTTTTATCATTTTTACAGCATGTAGCAAATTAGAATACTGGATTTTTTTAATTGAAGGAATAGGCGTACTAATCACATCAAGTAAAAAAATATGGTATAGCAAGTAATGGCTAGGCCTACCAATCTAAATCATATGTGTGTGATATACTGATGTTTTAAGCTTGTTTCCTTGTCTATGATAAAAAATATATAAATTATGTAGATATTTTTAATGACTATTTAAATATTTTATATATCTTTAAAACATGATGAACAGTAAATCCAAAGTGATAAAAATTTAATAAAATAAATAGTGTAAATCAACTGTGTTTGAATTTGGCTTCATGTTCAAAAAAAAAAAAAATTAGTGCGGTTAAATTTCAACCAATGAGATTATAATTAATAAATATAAATGCGCGAGTAAAGGAACAATGGAACATCGAAGGTGGAGTTTTTGAAATATATAAATCAACGAAACCATTATTTACATGTATTTGAGGATGGTCTCAGCTCATCAAGAAGAGTACATGAACTAAGAACCTCCAACAAGACAACAATACCGACAATCAAAAGTGAACAACATGGACAATCATTGTGGTAAAACCTTTTAATTTTAAAGCAAACGATACATAAACTTTAAGATTTGTTAAATTAATATTACTTTAAAAAAAGGAATCAAATCATAAATCATTTAAAAAATATATTTAATGTATTACTAAGTAAACTCTCTTTTCTGTATCTTATTCTAAATTCTGTATGATTAAATTTTGTTTTTCTCAGCATAACCTTAAAATTCTGTTTTTTATTTAACTCAATTTTTGGCTAGCTTAAATTTAGGGCAGTTAATTATTTGGAACCGTAGAAAATTACAAGCAGTGTTTTTGTACGTTGTAGAAGAAAATATTCATAAAGATCTATTTACATGTTCCAATAAAACCGTTAAAGTTTCATTCGATACCTTATACCTTATTCCTTTTAAATATTATTAGATATTATTTATTATTTACACCCAACCTGTTCGTTGCAGGGCTAAAAGAAATAGTTCTGTTTCTTATCACATGGTCAGCCAATTAAATGACTGAATAATTTAAGGACAGAAGAGGTAGAGGTGTAAAAGACACTAATCAGAGTTATCTTCTCTGAAAGTAATGAATTTCATTATACAGCCAGACCCTGTGGTGAATGAAGTGAAGGTGTCATTTGCAGAGTGGAAAATATGTGCTTTTCAGAGGGACCGGCATGCTGATAAGCGTACTTTTCCACTCAGTGAGGAAGGCATGGTAAACCACTTCACTTCTCGTTTTACTTAGTAAAACCTCTAGAGGTTCAAACCAGCCTTTCGGCTGTTGACCTAAACAACAACAGATATTATTTAGATATACCTTATTCCATTTAAATTTGGAACTCGTGTATACAAACTAAATGAGCGTACGGTTGTAGTCGAATGTGACCGATGGACTTTAGTGTCAAACGGCCAGACGCCAGTCACGAGCCATGTTATATCAACATATTTATATTTGTCTGCTTCTTGCACAGTCTTGGATGCTTCGTGTGTGTAGTTTAGTGCTTTATTATAAAAATTATCATGGTTGTAAGATTTAAATTAGATGCGACTTTACTTTTGCAATTAGGATGGCCCGCACTAAACATTTTCTGTAGCCAAAATTACGCATCCTGCCAGCAGAGCAGAACGATTGTTTAAAAATAATATCAAAGATAAGTAAAATGAACTATAGGTAAAAAGTCAACTTTCAATTTAAATAATAAACTGCTAATATCCAAAACAATTCTTAAACAAGTTTGACCGTTTCACCGATAAACTAACAGACGCAAAAAAAAAATTAATTGAAATATAACTCCCAACACCTCCTATCTGATAATCCACTTACAAGGTTAAAAATTTGGTGTGAAACACTCACGTAAATTTCTCTTGCTAATGCAAATAATGACCAATATAACCTAACATTAGTAATAAAACATTAGAAATAAACAAAAAAATTAACCTCAAAAAACATAATCTTATTTTAATCATGAGTGAAAGACGTAAAGTGAAAATCAACCTCAGTAAAACTTGAAAATACGGAAAATCACTCTTTCACGCTAAACTAGGCTCTGTAGAGAAAAACGCTCTGAATAAAAGTTGTACATCTTTTAATTTCCTATAAATTTGATTATACTTTTTTGTCGTAAAATGCTTAATAAGGCTGAAATCTTAAAAAAAATCTATTTTTTACACGATGTCGTGAAAAAAACAGAAAATCGCTAATTACTGCTAAACTAAGCGTTATAGAAAAAATATTTTAAACAAAAGTTGTAGGATTTTAAATTCTCTACAACTTATGTTATAACACAATTTTTTCTCTAAAATGCGTATTAAAGCCGCAATCTTAAATAAACAATTCTTTTACGTGAAAACAGCTTCTCCAAGAATTTCAGCGGACATGGGGCCTACCCTGTCTTGTAGAACATTAAAAAATGTAGTAAATGAGGCGATTTAAAAAAAAGTCGTTGGAGCCGTTTTTGAGAAAATCACAAAAAAAAGAAAAATTACACGAATAAACTACTAATTCCGGTTGACCGATTTTGATTAAAATGTTCGCGTCGCGTGATATCTAGTCACCTAGATGGTAACGTAAGTGGTATCTAACTTAAGTTCAAAGTTTCAAATTCGTACGATGTTTCGTTCTTGAGATTTTCTGTTCACACGCACACAGGCACACACACAGACCAATCAATCACCAAAAACATGTTTTTTTGGTTTCCGGGGGTCTGAAAACGTGTAGATCCGGTGAAAACTCGATTTTGAAAAATCGACATGAACTACAATAGACTACTTTCCTTCCTATATATTCATATAGGCAAGAGAAAGTAAAAAGGGAATGGAACAAAGATTTACTTCATAATTATATGCAATCATATAATAAGATAAACGATATTCATATTCACAACAGATCAAAATTTCGAACATTTCAAAATCACACTAGACTAAATGCATTAAATCAACACATGGCGCCGCTACTGGGTGATCAGCTTCATTAAGCTATTCGTGGCACATACATGGACATTCTATCCCATTCAGAACACAATTATCTTTGTAATTAACAGAAACAAATAAAGAATTACAATGAAAAAATTTAATCTATTTCTGCTCAACACGCTGTAGATTGAAGATGAATTCCTCAAAAAAAAAAAATGTAGATATAATTGTGACGAGATTGTTTGCCGTCACTCGTTAAACTTTTTTACTTTTAGAATCAATTATTAAAATTCTATGTAACAGTAACCAGTAAGTGCTTTTATTTTGTCATTTGGTTCAAACCATGAATACAATTTTTGTTATTAATATCAAATAAGTTAAAAAAAATTGATTTTATTTTGAATCATAAAATTTGAATTAGAAAAGAGGAAACGCTATGGAAAAAAATTGGAAAGAGTAATCAAATATAAAAATGTCAGTAACATCATAGCTTATGTAAATTATATATTTTATGTATTCAATAAAAAAAATTGTTTTATTAACCTAATACCATACATAAATTTCGGGATACAATTTTAAATACCATAAAACAGTAGGTACCTACTGCAGTTAAAGCGTTATAGATTTTTTTAAATTATTTCTAAAGCTTTTAAAAGATCACCCTTCTAATATGTTGTAATAATATAATCTCGATTTTGTAGTTTATTCCCAGAATTTTTATTGATTTGATAAAAAATAATTTTTAAATGAACCTTCAATTTAATAGGAAAGAAAATCCGTCAAATTTCTAAATACTCTAAAATTCTAAATACTAAGTATTTTAAGATTAAAGTTATTAAATGATTAGGTTTTTTATTTTTCTGTAAATTTGATGAGGCAGAATGTTAAATTTTTTTTGTAAAAATACAATTCCAAAGATTTAAAAAAATGTATTCTTTATTTGGTGCCCTTTAATTATTTTTGTGTAGGTACATTACAAAGTGATAAATGTGAAAATGAAAAAATGTCAGAAAAATCAACAGAAGTGATTTGAGCCAGCCGACCAATCAATGCAATTCTGATGTACTATTTACCAAAAACAAGAAAATAAAAAAAATAAGAACAAAAAAAAAATATTAAGAAATAAATACAAAAAATAAATTGTTTTTGTATAAATTTTTCTATCACCTTAAAATTAGTGAAAATTTGAATGAATTAATAAAAAAGTGTTCGCTAATGCTTCATCTATTTAAATAAAGTACTACTCCGCGATCAAGTATACTATTCTTCAGAAGATAGAACAATGGATCCCAATCGTGAGGGGTGGGGCTTGCATGAAGACCAAATTCGACCAATCAAAGAACGACTTTTCTTTGATTAGTTGATTTGCTCGCTGTTCGGCTTAAGAAGGGCGTACTCTATTTTGATGCTATGAAGTAGTGGAAGGGGTGAAGACCAAATTCGACCAATCAGAGAACGACTTTTCTTTGATTAGTTGACTTGCTCGCTGTTCGGCTTAAGAAGGGCGTACTGGTAAAGCAATATAAGTTGACGATCGTCAACGAGAGTAAGAATGGTCTCTGCGGGGAGTGGGGATGGAAGTGCTACTATATGTGCTTTTCTAAATACATCACAGCGACAGCTCTAACCATGACATCATGTTGTAGTTTTACTCTTACATTGATTTACTATGTTTATAACTAATTCGTTTTATAAACATCCCATTGTATTATTTATTGATTCTTAATAATTATCCTAAATAATAGACACTCATTCTAAATAAGCCATAATACTAGGCCTAAGTTATATTTGGTATCCTTTTTGATCATCAACAGTAAATTGAATTACTGCACGCTGACATTTGTAGTGATAAGACTAGTTAGTCAGTGAGTTCCGTCGATGCGAGCTTATTATCGTGAGTTATACTAGTTTTACGGTAATTTCAAAATGTTATTGTATTTTTAGGGTTTTCATATTTCATTATTTTCAGTAAAGTTATGTTAAATTGCAATTGACTTTTAAACAATTCACTTTCCTTAAATAATTACATTACTCCTTACTTATTTAGTGTAATGGGTCATGAACTGAATTTTATTACTTAAGTGTTTGTGGTGGTTATATTTTGAGTTACACGCTTGATACATGTCTTATGCTTTCGGGTTGGCCGATGTAAGTAGGATAAATAGTATATTGTCCTCCTCATGGTAGGCGCAATCGTCAACTTAAAGCGCGTTACCAGTACTCTATTTTTAGGCTATGAAGTAGTGGAAGGGATGATGACGTGAAGTGGCCGGCTAAATCTTTATGCCGACGTTCTTTGTACGTGTGTAAGTTAATTAATCTAGTGACGTGATTAAAAAATAATATTAGGTTTGATTATGTTTAAGTGTTTGTGTTAATTGTGTGAAAAATGTTTATTTTCTAAAACTACCATTAGTTTATATTATTATAACAAACAAAAATTAACGTACGTAGTATATATATTTTTTACATTAAAAAGATTGCCAGAAATGTTTTGTATCAAGATGTGAAAGTAATTACAAATCTGAAAAGAGTAGTGCAGGTTATTTGTCACTTTTTAAGTTTCTAAAGTAAGTAGACCTCGTAGAGAAATGAAATAAATAAATTAATCCCTCCTTGTTTGTATAGCTTAAAACGTTTTGAGGAACACTGAATTTTAACCAGTTATCAAAATAGTTATTGTAAAACAGTAACATTTCATTACATACGTTTCTTGCGTATATTTGTTAATCTCCCTAGATATTTAAGTAGGCACAACCAGTAAAAAAAGAAACAAAAGCGTAATTGAGAAGTGACCGAATGAAAGAAACGCAAGGACGTGGAAGCGAACACTAAAAAAATCAAGAAAGATATAACTTTTAATTCTAATTTATATTAATTCTAATTTAATAGAGTTTACATAAGTATTTTAAGTTACATGTTCAAGAACATGAACATTACAGTCCATTTGAAATTTTTTTAGTGGGAGATTAGTTCTTTTATCTACTAGTATAAATCAACTAGTATACTATCTACAGTAACATTTAAAAAAAATACTAGTATAAAATGTAATCTATTATATAATTGATTAAGTCAGGGTACAGTGCTGCTTTTCAATATATTCGTTTGCTCCATTACTCTTTCCTTTTTTAAAAATATTTGAAAATTATTTACGGAACAGATACCGAATAAAATATTTCACATTCGATTTTTGCAGAGAAAGTCATGTACTTTCCAAAAATTAAAGATATCGCACCAGTTAACCAGTTATCAAATTAGTTCTTGCAAAACAGTAAAATTTCATTATGACCAAAGTTTAAATATATATCGCAGCTGGAGGTTTTTTAATAATAGATTTTAGCTACTTTTTCTTAAATTTCGTAGGCCTATTCAGTTATTCTCAGGTACTTTATTCCCTTCTACTGGTGAGTCACATTGATTTCAACGAAATCCTTGTTTCTAGTACTAATTGATTTCATTTCTACACTCATGACATGTCTTTCAATGTTTAGCCTAAGATTGTGAGAGAAGTTAAACGGTTTAGGTTAAATTTGGGGTGAAGAATAATGAGCGGGGCTTGTTGTATGTTATGAATGTTAATAACTATTTTATTTCCGGTTGTAAATCTGAACTATATTCATGATGAGTTAATGAATGTCAAGCAGACCTGACAGAAATGCGCTAGTGTTTGTTTTTAATTTCGATGCAATTCTGTTAAACCATGTGTGAGTGAAAGAGAGAAAAAGGTACAAAAAGTTTCACCAGTTTAAAATGGCCTGTGGCGGTTGACAGCTGGACGTTTTCAGTGACCTGTGGAGCCAATAGATTTGACACCCTGCAACTGTTGGGCGAGGGGGAGAGTAAAAAGCAAAAACATAATATTCGAGAATTGTTACAAAGTCTGTTGAGGTAGAGAATAGTCTGAACGTAATATTCTGTCTCTGGATCAATATTATAGTCCGAGATAACGGATGAGGTCCAGGGAAATCATAGTAACAATGTTGAAAATATTGCACTATATTAAATTGTGTATATTTAATACATTCACCCTACAAATAACTTTTTTTTAATACCAACGTTCAATAAAAACAAAAAACGAGATACAACTTAATCACAGTCAAAGTTTGTTAAATAATTTATTATTTTGTGTCGAATATTTTCGGAAAGTTTTTGAATCACACCGAGTTCTTACTTCATAATAATATGAATATACTCGTACATTGTTACTTAAAAGAGTAACTAATTAATTCCGATGTTATTATTACCATGATGTTATTACCTTATCAATGTTATCAATTAAAACATTTTGTAACGTATCAAATTGAACCAGTATCTAGAGACCAGTACTCAATAATGTACACATATTATGATGAACTACGAAGGTTTTGACTTCAATATCTTAATGGAAAAAACTCGATAATATGAGTACAAAAATTAAATTAGCCAATTTTTTGCCTTTAATCAAAAATAACTACAACTGTAAAATAATAAAACCAGCAGTAATTATATTACTATAAGTGTGTAATGTCCTGTATTTTCTGGACTGAGAAAATCACCAAAAGGTAAAACCTCTTTGGTGTAATGAGATCCCTACGCCAACATATATTATTATCTCTAATTTTCTTGGCGGATTTTATGATATATGAGTTTGTGTCAATATTTTTCTCTCTAAATTTGTGTGATTAATTAATTTTTAATGAAAACGAGTGTATAAATTATTAATGGTTATGTTTCTGTGTGTTTATTGAGATAAATGTATGAGAGAAATTTGTACGTCTGAACGACTCCATGTGATTAAAAGTAAAAATTTGTATTTAACAGCTTGTATTGTTTACGTCTTCTGATTTTATCGCCAAACCATAGATCAAAGCTTCGTACATCTACATTGAACAAATTAGAAGATTGTGAGTTTAGTTTGATTTATTACACAAGTGTAATTAATATACAGCGGTAAAGAGGGTACAATAATTTAATCTGAGATTTAGCGAATATCATGTAAACCAAATCAAGTAAAATACATAACGAACCAAACTATTTGTAATAATTGTATGGTTAGCTTAAATAGTTTATGCAAGCGTTACAAAACATTTAAAATAAGTTATTATACACATCGTTCTTATGTAGGAAGCACCTACATATTTTGGCAATAGTGGAAAGCGAAATTTTGTCATTAAGGATTAATACAAAAAAACGAGGCAGTTATTCGTGAAATTCAAAAATTGGCCTACATTTACAAAGATAAATTCTACTAAACAACCACAGGTTACCTCTTTGTAATTAAATTTCTTTAGTCCAGACGGTTAACAAGTAAGACCGAAGTATGCAATCCAGTACAGGATAACCTGGATAACCCGAACCTCGGGTAATTCGCAATACCGGGTAATCCGAACTCCCAAAAAAGTTTTCAGTAAAGTGCCATGTTTCTATCACATTGCTCTTCAGTATATTGACATTTCAAGTATTATGGAGTATTGGAAAACTGCATGAATTAATTTTAACTTAAAAATAAATAATAAGGAAAAGAATGTTTTCAACCGAAAACTGACGATGACATTATTGAAACATTACGATAAGGGTTCGATGAAAATGATTACGATGATAATGAAATTGAATTAGGCGCGAAGAGCGTAAACCACGATGATGCAATAAAATGTTTTATTTAATACGTGTACTTAGAGGGTAACAGACAATGACATTCCACCGCTTAACTACTTTGATTGGCTCAAATACGAAAAGACTCAGTAGAAAAATCACTAACTTCTAAAAAATGACAAAAATCATTAATTTTTTTAATAAACCGAAGTAAAATTAATTTTTAAAATGTTTGAATCAATACCAAAAGCGTTCTTTACAGAAAAATACAAATCGTTACGGGACTTTTTAGCTTCTGGAACTTTACGTTGATACTCTATCCTGTTCCAATAAGGGGAGCACTATTCCTCCTATCTAATCCATGTTAAATTAACCTCGTTTTCGGTACACGTCTCTAAGAAACCGTAAAGAGTTACGGCTTTAATTTTTTTGTGCCTTTTCTGTGACATCTTTTAAAACTCTGGTACTAGAATTATTAATATAGAGCTAGCGCTATAAATCGAGAATTGTTTTTGAAAAATGCAAACACAATTTACTTTTTTTGTAGAATTTGTTATTTTATTTCGAACTTAATAATGATACTGCAATTATTCTAGTACTACATGGTACTGGGAAACATGCTCAAAAATTTCAACCTTCAAAGTCAAATAGTTTTTGAGAAAACTGTACCTTTATGGAAAAAAGTGAATTTGCGGGAAATGAGCTGTTAAGTTTTACTTACCCTAAAATTGGCCTGCACCATAATATTGATCCTCACCAGACTTCTTTTTCTTTAAATAATTCCCTCTTTTTTTCTTCTCTTGCTTCTTTTGATACTTTCCTTCTCAGCTTGACACATTGCCTTCTCAGCTTTCTGTGTTATTTGAATATCGCAACTCTTAATTGTTTCCACAGATTAACTCAATTAAAAGAAATTCTGCTCAAAACATTACTTAAAAATCTGGATAGCTTCCGTAATTTCTATAGTACAGTTATAAATTTTATATGTAATTGCACAGAAAAAGATACAAAGGCAATAACGCTAAAATTAAAAAAGTCGATTTTTTCGATTTTCGAGGTACCCCCCCCCCCTTTAAATTGAACCCAATTCAATTTCCTCGGGAGCACCGGGGAGGTGGTCCCTTTAAATTGAACCCTTGATAATCCGAGCGACCGCGGATTTTATTACGTCGGATCACCTGTAATAAATTAAAAGTCACTTACACATGACGGACGATCATGAAAAGATTAGAAGGGGATCCATATAGTATTTTTTGAAAATAAAATGAATAGTTAAGTTTTAAAAATGATTCATTAAAATAATAGAAGTGAAGGAAAGAGTTTCAGAAAAAAATTAAAGTGTCCTGATGGTAGGGTACTACAAACAAGTGGTAGCTTCGGGTTTTTAGGAAATATTCAAAGGAGTAAAGTAAAATGGTACTAACAAAGATGAACACCGTGGTGAAGGAGGAAACCGACTGGAAGACGAAAACAAGGTTGAGTGTTTGAATAATTTAGACAGATCTACAACTTCTGGAAGCGAATGAAGTGATGATGTCAGGTCTACAGAAATGGAAGCAGTTGACATGAACCGAGTAGCGTTAGGGTTCAGTAGTTGGGTAACCAATCAGTCAATCTAATAACCCTTCCAAATGTCACACTTCCACATAATATATTAAAGTTTTTTTTTATGTTAACGTCGGCTGGAAACACTTTATTTGGTAAAACAAGTCAACAAATAGTTTGTACAAAAATACTACGATTAGTGTAAGATACTTATTTAATTTTAATTCAATAAATTTAAAATTATTACTAAATTTATTGTCAGGTAAAGTAAAACCAATACCCTTTGTTCTTGTAATGTAACATATTTCAAATAATGTAGCTAAATAACGTTTATTTCAAGTTCTTTCGAGTATTTGGTTATTAATAAATAATTAAACTTCCTTTAAACTTGTGTTGTTTAGGTCAACAGCCGAAAGGCTGGGTTGAACCTCTAGAGATTTTACTAAGTAAATATGAGGAGTGAGGTGGTTTACCATGCCTTCCTCACTGAGTTGAAAGAGTATGCTTATCGGCATGCCAGACTCTCCGAAAAGCACCCACTTTCCACCCTGCAAATGACACCTTCACTTCATTCACCACAGGGTCTGGCTGTATAGTGAAATTCATTACTCTCAGAGGAAATAACTCTGACAAGTGTCTTTTACACCTCTACCTCTTCTGTTCTTAAATAGTTCAGTCATATAATTAGCTGACTATGTGATAAGAAACAGTTTTTTTTGTAGCTCTGGAACCAAAAGATCGAGTGCAATTAATTTAACACTCCACCTGCCCGTTACGGGCATCCCTTTAAACTTACAACAAGTATTAAGAAATTTAGTAATTAATTGCAATTATAATAATATTATTCTTCGTAATAAAGTAATTAATAATAACAAATTTATTAATTAAAATAAATAATTGCTGTTTGAAATTAACTTCTTAACTCAGGCTAATAGAAAACTACATTTTTCGTTAGTTTATTTAAAGTTACATCAGCAGCTTTATCAATATCGACTACAGCGGGTTTCGATACTGTAACGGTGGGTTTAACGTGGTAAAATTTCTAGACGTTAGTTAAAATTTCCTTAGCCGGGAATGGAACCCGGGACCTTCCGCTTTGTATGCTAGTGCAATATGCCAAGGAAGCGGCCGAGGAAACTAAATTTATTAAAAAATATAATTAAAAACTTAAGACTTACACAAACTTAACTAAATGAAAATATGGCTATTTACAATCAATAGTCCAACTATTTGCTGTCACTAACATACCCTTCTCCAAATACATCAAACAGGTTTCTACAGTTGGCACACTGTAATAACTATAATGCACTACGCAATATATTTACGTAGGTAGTACTAATCTGTTTACTTTACACTCACCAATTACTGACTATCCCGACAAAGAAAGCGGTCTCTTTTATGACATATAAGAATTTCGAGAAAAATACAGATTAAACAAGAAAGTAAATATAAAAAAAGAATGATAGAATTTTCCATTGTGTACTAGAAATATCAAAAATTGAACAATGGGGAGGTAATTACGCCACGGCAGGTAACAAACTACACCTGTTTAAAATTCTTACAAAAACACTATAATTAAAACACAACTCAATAACATAATGTACACGATATACATCATTTATTAATGTTATAATGTGCAAAATGAAGACATTTATTTACAAATTGCAAACATTGTTCATCAACATTAAAACAGTTGTTGTTTAGGTCATCAGCCGAAAGGCTGGTTTGAACCTGCACAGGTTTTACTGAGTAAAACGAGGAGTGAGGTGGTTTACCCCTGCCTTTCTCACTGAGTGGAAAAGTAAGCTCATCAGCATGCCGGACCCTCTGAAAAGCACATATTTTCCACTCTGCAAATGACACCTTCATTTCATTCACCAGAGGGTCTGGATGTATAATCGAATTCATCACTTTCATAAGAGACAACTCTGATTAGTGTCTTTTGCACCTCTACCTCTTCTGTTCTTAAATGATTCAGTCAATTGGCTGACCATGTGATAAGAAACAAAACTATTTATTTTAACCCTGCAACGAACAGATTGAGTGTAAATTGACACTCCACCTGTCTGTTATGGGCGAATTAAAAATATTTAATTATTTACAAATTTTGATTTATCTGGTTGATTTAGGTTACAACAGTGTCAGTAATATTGATGGAGCACCGTTGAGTAGAATAGATTTCGGAATTTAATACAAGTTTTTCATGTGTATGAAGAATAATAGGCTATTCAGTAAATGGTTTAAATTTTATGGACACTTATCAAAGTGACTGTCATTTATAAAAGAATAATATTATTGCTATAAAAAACTAAGAGGATTGATTTGAAAATATTACATTTAAAACATCGAAAAATATCTCAGCTTGTGTGAAAGTGAAAATAGATAAAAACGTATATACGTTTTTATAAGAGAAACAATGCAGCATGCTTTTATGGGGAGGAAAATGAAATTAAAGCCGTGTATTTTACGACGAACACAAAGAGAGAGTTATGAAACGGAATTTTATCCGTATTATGAACGTAATAAAATCTTACATATTTATGTGTAGTACACCTGTTGTTCACTCAACCGCATGACATTTTGTTGATGCAATGTTGTGTTCTAAATTTTTTACGCCTAAGTCAGATAGTTTTATTAAATTTACTTATACGAGTTAGTTAACTTATTTACTTATCCTACGTAATAAAATATTAATCTTTTTTGTTTTATGAGGCACAAAATATCCCTTAAAATTAACTTTCGAGGTCTTACTTTATTCATTTTTCCTAAGAATGTTTTTTATCATGGTAACAAGTTATGTACAACTTACGAATATTTATTAAATTACGCCCTCTCTACGTCACTCTAGCAAGCGCTAACATGAATTCTATTTTCATACATGTATAATGTTTTTTCTGTTAGAACAATATATCTACAATCAAGTTTATGAGCCGGCCGCATTGGCGTAGTTGGTAACGTGCTCGCCTCTTATCATGCGGTCTTGGGTTCGAATCCCATTCAGGCATGGCATATTTTCATACGTTACAAAAAAAACCATTTCATCCTTCACCACCTGCATTAGCAGTCATTGCAGAAAAGTCGGACGTTAAACTAAAAAAAAATCAAGTTTATGAAAAAACAATCGTACTTACAAGACGAATTAAGAACCTTCTTCTTGAAGTCGGTTATTAAAATAGAAGATGAAGGAATTCGCCACGGGTGTAAAAAATAATTGTATCCGATTTGCAGATAATACGTATGGTGTTGTTGGGTGAAAAGCCACAACCTATTCAAAGTAAGCTATGAAAATTAGAGAACGTGATGACAGAATCTGGTATGAAAATGAGTCTACACGATCGAAAGGAAAATTAAAAACGTAAAACAAAGTACATATTACCAACAGTACTGGGGAAAAGTGAAGACACATGCTTACCTGACTGAATATTACAGAAGTAAAAATGAAAACTAGAATAAGAACGGCAAAAAAATATAATAGAAAGAAAATTGTCTACGTAGGAAAATGGAACTAAACTTGAGGAAAAGTTTAGTCAAATATTATGCTTGGATTGTACTGCTTTACGGATCCCAAGTATGGACGTTAAGGACAATGCCAATGCTAAAGGCTGTTAAAATATGACTATGAAGACAACGAAAATAAATCAAATGAACCGACAGAGCGAGGAATTTACAAAATTTTAACGAAACGTGGAATAGATGCAACATCCGATGGTAACCAATCAACATGGAGGAAAGCTAATTGGCTAGAATTGATAAAAATTATGGTAGAAGGGCTAGTAGTAAGTTAAAGGAACAGAGGATATCGAAGAATAAACGTTATAGATGATGTAAAATATTGTACGCGCCAATATGAAATTAAGATGCACGTGAGAAACTTAACAAGTTGGCGACAAACGCGACGTAAGAGATCTGCCTAAGCGCAGACAACCCGTAATGATGATGTTGAAAATAGCGAATATTTTATTATGCTGTTTATCATTACTAAGAAATCTGGGTAAGGAATGTGTTTGGAGCAATCTGTGGACGACGGGATTGGAGTATCATACTTGTTACTACTGCCAACAGAAAGTAATCCCTTCAATTTTTTTTACATAAAAATGAAATTCTATTTCGATTTTTCGTTTTATCAATACGCTAGTGTGATTTTGAAATATATAATGGTAAATATGGTTAATTTTTTCTTATTTCGTAGCTGTTTTTAATTTTACAGTAAATTTTTGTTGTATTTTCATATATTAAACTCCTAAGCGAATAGAGGTGTAGGGGTTGTATTAAATCTTGGCTGCACCACGTAATTTGACACGCACATTGTGTGCCTCTGCTGATAATTGTAAATGGAGAGTTACAGAACAAGTTATCCATCTTTTTTCTATAAAAGTAAATCCTGTGCTGTAATTTTGTTAATTATTATCATATTTCGTAAATTATTTAAAATATTAAAATTTTAAAATACTTAACGGCAGTTATTTTAGAAACTCTTATAAAATTCGTCAATAAATTTTAAATTATTGAGTAATAAAATGGAAGGTCATTAACTACGAGTTGTCATTTTCAAGTACTAATTGGTAATCTACTTAATGGGTTTAATGAATGCCAGTTTAATTACTCATAAACGCTTTCCGTTATTTTAAAATGTCAGCTTAGGTGTTGATAAAGTTTTAATAATAATTTAAACGCTATATTGAAATTAATTGGAGCGAATAATATATCGTAATCGTTTGATGTTTTCTTTGGATAAAGTTCGTTATGTCTTAAAAGTTTCATAAAATGAATGGGAAATGGTACGTTAAAGTAACATTATAGTTTTAGAAACGTGTGAAAAATATCAATTAATGTTTTGAACACGAAAAAATCGATCAGCAATTTTTAATATCCTCCTTGTAAGTGCAACTTATTCTAACAACAAATGTACGTAAATAAATCTAAACAATGCGCTTCGTATAATGTAATTTATTGTAAAACTTATACCTTCATACTGACAGAATTGAGAAAGTTAGTTGTTAAATGAATGGACGGGTTTAGATAAGCAGTTTTAACAGAATATCAAAAATTACTCCTTAACTAACCTTCGGAAAAAATGAGCGAAATTTGTACAATTTTGTGCTCTAAACTGTTCGAAAAAGCTCTCGTCAGTAGACTGATTCTATGTATGGAAGAATCCGATGTCATTCCACCTCACCAATTTGGATTCAGGGCTAACCATTTAACTATTCACCAGCTTCATCAGTTACTGACTATCTAGCTACCGCTTTCGAATAAAAACGGTATGCTGCAGGTGTTTTCTTCGATGTTTGTCAAGCCTTGGACCTTATTTGGCGAGACGAACTGTTATAAAAACTTCGGTTTCTTTCATTCACCTATTATCTTATCATTAAATCCTTTCTTCATGAACGCTTTCTTGCTGTTCAAGGTCATTCACAATCAGATTCCTTTGATTTATGTGCAGGGGTTCTCCAAGGTTCCGTCTTGTCTCCGCATCTTTTTAGCGTTTGTGTATCAGGTGCCCCCACTGCTCCTACAACTCTCACTGCTTCCTTTGCTGACGACTTTCTGACTTTTTCTTCTTTCTGCAGACGCTTCAAATGACGTTACTCTTAATTTACAACACCCCCATAACACAACTAGAATCTTGGTTTTACCGATCGCGTATTCAGTTAAATGCTGCAAAACCTGTACACACTACTTTCTTCTTACGGCGGGAGGATTGCCCTCCAATTGTTTTAAATGGCCAACCTATTCCGTAATCACAAAAAGTACGCTATCTAGGCTTACACATGGATAGGCGACTCACTTGAAAAGCTCATGTAGATCTTAAAATGTATTTAACGGGAAACTTTAGGCGACAGACGAAAGTTATTTTAATTTTCACTTTTTAAACGATCTAAATTACCACTGCATCTTAATTTCTTATTTATAAAGCTTATCTCCGGTCTATTTGGATGTATACCTGCAAATCTATGGAACTGAAAAGACATTCATAATTTCAAAAATCCAACGATTTCAGTCAAAATTCTTACGAAACATTACAAATGCTCCCTTTTACGTTACCGATGACTTTTCCGTAAAATTTACAAAAGATTCCGTAAGAAAATGTCATCATAGCAACGAACTTGTACGCACTCTATAACTATTATACCTTCCCGGAAATTCGCACTGACGTCTACGTGGGCGATGGAGTAGGGACATCATTTTTGTAATAAACAATTTCCGATAGTACACACAATTATGTAAACCGTTTACAGAAAATTTACAGCTGGAGCCCACTGCTGTGAAGAGAACTTCTCTAAGTCTTAAAGCACATTTTATCTCATTTCATAATCATCTCGTTCACTCGTTTTTATGTACAGTTGTGAATCTTACCAACAAAGTTAAAAAAATCACGAAATCTATGCACAAGGTCTAAAATTTTATTTGTTTTTAATAGCACAATATTATTTACACTATCTATATCTAACAAGATCGTGGAGAATTTCATATAAACAAATTACGAACATATATTCTCAATAATTTGTGTGAATACACAAAGAATTGAAAAGTAAGGTTAACTTTAAAAAATATTGAACTTTAGTCGCAGGTATAGTTTTTAGAAACGTAGACTAGAAAAGCAATAAACTTTAGAAGTTTTTCAGAGAAATCTTACCGGAATTTTATGATGTAGAAAGAGCAGTTACGATCAAAGAAACCTCACAAAATATCTTACGTAATGTTGGATACCGTATAAAAGATCCGTTACGAAAATGAAAATTTAATCGGAAATTTGTCATAAAGTAGAATACCAGGTATAAAAGAAAAATAATTTTCAATAAGGTATAGAACCAGTGCCAGAAAAAAGTATAAGAGGTTTGTCCATTAACCGTTTGTATTAGTTAACAAAATACAATATTCTGTATTGTATAATGTAAGTGACATATTATTGTATTTGAAATCCAACAAGGAAAAGTTTCTTAAGTATTACCGAAATACTTTTCATGAGGTAATGTTGTGAATAAGTACGTTAAAAGCATAAAATCATCATATTTATGGCCCGATCAATTACATTTGATGTTTAAAATTAATGGATTAAAACAACCCCTTTTTAAAACAAATTTTTAATTTATGTTATAGTTATTAAAAATCATTCACCCCTACAGAAATTAGGAAGCCTATTAAAATTATCTTAACCCGAAGAAAGCACCAGAAGACGACTTAATACCAGAGAAAATCTTAAAACAACTGCCTAGAAAAAGGGTTAATATTAATTACGATGATTTTTATTGTTATAATACCCATTGGATACTTCACTGCTTGGTGGCAATTTGCCCTGGTGATTATGATCCTTAAATCAGTCAAGGATCTATTACAACCAAACTCCTATAGGCCAATTATTCTGCTTCCAATTACCTCTAAAGTATTTGAGAAAAAGTTGTTTAGTTGTTTAAAACCTATTACAGAAGAGTGTAAGTTGATTCCGGGTCATCAGTTCGGGTTTAGAGAACGGAACTGGGCCATTGACCAAGTCCAGAGACTGACAAACTTATTCATAAGAGCTTAGAACTAAAACAGGTTACATTTGGTGTTCTTGCACATTCAGCAGGGATTTAACAAAGTATGGCGTCTGTGTTGTAATTTCTGGGTTCTTCTCTTTCCAAAACAAATCTGGTGTGAAACACTCACACGACTTTCTCTTGCCAATGCAAATAATTAACAATAAACCTTACAATAGTAATAAAACATTAGAAATAAATAAAAAACTAACCTCAAAATCATAACCTTATTTCAATCATGAGAGAAACACGCAAAATGAAAATCAACCTCAGTTTGGCCTAAAAATACGGAAAATCAATCTTTCACGCTCAACTAGGCTCTGTAGAGAAAAATGCTTTAAATAAAAGCTGTAGATCTTTTAATTTTTTATAAATTTTATTATAAACACTTTTGTCGTAAACTGCATTTTAAGGCCGAAATCTTTAAAAAAATCGATTTTTCACACGTTTTCGTGAGAAAAAACAGAAAATCGCTAATTACCGCTAAACTAAGCGTTATACAAAAAAATGTTTGAAATACAAGTTGTAGGACTTTAAATTCTCTATAAATTTTATAATAAACATTTTTGCGCTGAAATGCATATTAAAGCCGCAATGTTAAAAAAAACAATTATTTTACGCGAAAACCGCCTCACCAAGAATTTCAGCAAACACGGCGTCTTCCCTATCTTGTAGAGTATAAAAAATTAAGTAAACCAGGCGATTTAAAAAAAAATTGTAGGACCAGTTTGTGCGAAATTCGCAAAAAAGTGAAAAATTACACGAATGAACTACTACTTCCGGTTGACCGATTTTGATGAAAATGTTCGTGTCGGGTCCGGTAGTAGTATGTAACTTAAGTTTCAAGTTTCAAGTTCGTACGATGTTCCGTTCTTGAGATATTCTGTCCACACACGCACACACACACTCACACACACACGCACGCACGCACGCACACACACACACAAACACACACGCACACACACTCACTCTCACACACACACACACACACACACACACACACACACACACACACACACACACACACACACACACACACACACACACACACACATAAACACACACACACACACACACACGCACACACACAGACCAATCGCTAAAAACATGTTTTATGGGTTCAGGGGGCCTGAAAACGTATAGAGCCGGTGAAAACTCGATTTCGAAAAATCGACATGAAAACAATACTTTCCTTCCTATATATTCATATGCCGGCCGCATTGGCGAAGTTGGTAACGTGCTCGCCTCTCATCATGCGGTCTTGGGTTCGAATCCCATTCAAGCACGGCATTTTTTCATACGTTACAAAAATCATTTCATCATTCACCGTCTGCATTAGCAGTAATTGCAGAACAGTCGTACGTTAAAAAAAAAAAAAATATATATATATTCATATAGGCAAGAGAAAGTAAAAAGTGTAAATATCAATTGATATTTTACTTTTTTTTAAATGATGCTATTATTGTTCGTTGACTCAGACATTCAGCTTTGGAATAACGTATTCCTAAATTCATTGCTGTACTCAGATGACACTGTTATTATTTTTAACGCAGAAGACAGGCTTCAATATGCCATTTATAAGTTAAACAACATTAGCGCAGAGTTTGTCATGAGAATATCGGCGCAAAAATTAAAGATTATAGCATTCAAGGGAAGATGGCCGGTCCACTCAAAAATTATACTTGGCAACCGAACTATAGGACAAGTTTGAGATTTCAAATCTTCAGGATGCAGGATATCCTATGACAAAGATGTTGACGTGAGCGAGAAACTGGTAAAATTCAGCGCTTTATGCAGTTCTATTCGCAGTATAATAGGAAAGAAAACGAGACAGGACACCCAAATAAATTTTTTTAGAGCAATGGCTGTACCACTCATAACATATGGGAGTGAAACATGGGTATCGTTAC
This sequence comes from Catonia carolina, assembly GCA_035578175.1. Lineage (NCBI taxonomy): Eukaryota > Metazoa > Arthropoda > Insecta > Hemiptera > Achilidae > Catonia > Catonia carolina. Next base: position 41,296,323 of record JAQMRL010000001.1, read on the forward strand.
AGAGGAATGAATCTCGTATCCATGCTGCTGAAATGAGATTTTTGCGGGAAGTCAAAGGTAAACCTGGTTAGATAAAGTACGTAACGAAGCTATACGCGCCGAGTTAAATGTTCAGTCACTGTGGGAAACGTAAAGAATATCTAAGAGAAACTGGTTCAGCCATTTACTTTACATGCCAGCACACAGACTTCCTTTATAAGCATGGACATATAAACTTAGAGGAAGTGAGGCTTGGGAAGACCTTAAAAGAGATGGATAACGGAACAGGTCATTGAACCTAATCCATGAATTTTGATCGTTTCTTATCCAACTTAGTGGTTATATATTGTACGTTGAGGTCTAGTGATCAAATTAACGGGAGATGACACGATGGTTTTAACTTAAAATTTCGATTTTTGGTTTTTTATGTTTTTCAATAGTTTAGGCCTAGATCTACCAGAAAAAACATTAAATTACGTCATAAATTTTTTTTATGAAAAAATTAAGTTTTTATCAGGTTTACACAGAAAAATTATCATGTTCCCAAGAACGAATATTATTCACAATTTTATACTACTCGTTTTAGTGCAAAGAGAATTTTAGTTTTTAAAATATCTGCATCACTGTTTTTTGTATTCTCAGCTGTTGGTTCAGCTTTCTAAACAACTGATGATGGGAAATTTACTTGGTTGTGTACATTTTGTTTTTGATTTGTGCCTTCTTGTTTCTTGCGTTTTTCCGTAAATTTAGATTTTTAACACTAGGTACATTTTTCTCAGAAACCAATAAACCTACCAGGCTGAAATTTTTACCAGTTAATTAACTTGTATATCCACATATACTGACGTTTTTATGACTTCCTCAGATGCTCCAAAAATTAGTAATACGCAAAAAACGTAGAAAACAATTATTTGTAAAAAATTTGTTATTCGTAATTTAAAAAAAAATGGTATGGTCCAAAGATTAAATAGAAAAAATGTCAGTAGCTCAAGAAGTAACCTGACACCTATGGTGTGAAAAGTTTAATTTCCTCATATTTTACCAAACATATGAAAAATGTACCTAAAAATACCATATTTACCATTGGCGAGATTCAAAGTACAGTCTCCCCTTAACGTGAGAATAAAAAACAAAATATCATATAAGTAAATGTACAAAGATTTCATAAATTACACCGTATTAATGTAATAAATAATTGAGGTTCTGAAATACTTTAAATAATTTTAATTAAACTAGCCTACGAAGTGAGTTAATCATTAGAAATTAACTGCACCTAATATGATTGCGTTGTCAGTACATCCCTAAGGCGTCCTTACTACTCTTAACTGGCGCACGAGATAGGCCTGTTTAAAGATCAGTACTCTGAGCCCAGTGAGCTAAATTGCTAATTAAACCTGCTATTAATACTGTCACTTTACATTAAAATAACTCATAAAATGTTCCATAGGAATCATAAATGAAATAACCTACTCAGACTATTTATTTATGTGGTATCTATGTACGCTAATGATTTAAGGCAAGACTGTATGATGGTTTTAACTGAAAATTTCGAATTTTGGTTCTTTGTTTTTCAATAGTTCAGGCCGAGATCAACCACAAAAACATTAAATTACGTGAAAATAATAATTTTTTTGAAAAGAATAAAGTTTTTAGGATGTTTACGCAGAAAAATTATCGTGTCACCAAGAGCGAATATTTTTCATAATTTCATACCGATCGTTTTAGAGCAAAGGAAATTTTAGTTTTTTAAAATGTTAGCATTACTGTTTTTAATACTTGCAGCTGTTGGTTCAGTTTTCTAACCGAATGTTGATAGGAAATTTACCTGTTTGTGTACATTTTGTTTTTGATTTGTGCCTTTTTGTGTTTTTGCCCGTTCCCGTAAATTTAGATTTTTAACATTTAGGTACATTTTTCTCGGAAACCATTAAACATACCAGGCTGAAATTTTTACCAGTTATTTATCTTGTGGATTCACATATTTCGGCACTTTTATGACTTCCTCAAACGCTACAAAAATTATTAATGTGTAAAATACCGAAAAAAATTTATAAAATTTTTATGTTAAAATTTTTATGTTAAAATTTTTATGTTATTCCGTATTCTGTTTTTAACTTCATGGTTTAACGGATTACGTTGCGAAAACGTCAGTAGCTCGAGCAACCCGACAACTACAAGTAAGTAAAGTTTAATTTCCATATCGTTTACCAATCTTGTAAAAAATGTGTCTAAAAGTAGCAAATTTAATATTGGCGGGATACAAAGTAACGACATTCTTCTCTTAACACGTTGTCTGCCGCACTAAATTTTGTGACACAGCGGGGCCATCGTACTTCTGTTTTATTTTTCACATTTTATTCCTTTTTCTTCTTTTTTCACTTCATTTATTAATTAAAATATTAACAGCTATTTTTTTTGTAAAATTGAGTTGTGACCACACTTTTGGGTCACATGGCCTGCTGGAATGATTTTACATTTCAGAACCATGTGACCCATTTTTGCTTTAAAATAAAAAAAAGTAATAAACATAATTGGGTTTAGTTGCAAAGTATTCTAGACTATTTCTTTCAACCGAATTAAGCAAAAGAAATAATAAAATTTAAAATAATAGCAACATTCTAGTAAATGACAACAAGGAAAACTACCTGGATACGAAATATCCTATTATTTGAAAAATACCAACTATTTAAACAGTCTTAAGACGTGTATAAAGTCGCTCTCTGAACCTGTGGCTTTTGAAACAACAAAACACGGCTTAAAAATCACTCATGTACTGTGACTCATTTTTGATGCACGTGGCCCATTTTTAAAGACAAGTGTGATACATATTTGGGTCATGTAGCAGTCAACGTGTTAAGGAGGAGAATTATGTTTGTTAGTTTATCATGTCTGTAAAATAATCCTTGACAATCCATAAACTATTTGACTGATTCAAAAAGTATCTTCAGTTATTGGATAGCACAAATCTTCTTTGAGTAATGCATACATGTATATTATCTCCACAGTCCGGGTCGTTTTCTTTAGATTCAATCAGTAGTAGTAGACGACAGAGACAAAATTCTAAAATTTCATGAATACATTTTAGAAAAGAGATTTCTTAAATAAATATTAGTTCATTTATCTAAAGAAGGAAACGTAAATATATCCATTTATTTTGACGGCAAATGAAGAAATAAATGAAAAACTGAAAATGCAACAATTGAATGGTCATTTATTAAGAACTTATCATAATTGTGTAGTACGTAGCGTCTACTTATAAATCGCTTGAATGCTTTACATATTTTGACACGACTAACAAAGAATAGTGTTTTGATATACCGTTTTTTTATGAACTTTAACAGTGGTTAATTACCTGCAAGCGCGGTCAGTCTTGTTTGAAAGTTTTGTTTTGTATTCCATAAGGCTATATTTTTATATTACTATTTTATTTTCTACATTATTCTGTTTTTATTTTTATTCCTATTATTCTTTTTTTTTTTTTTTTCTTTTTGGACTATATATCATTTATTTCTCGTGTTTCCTACTTAGTATTATTTGTGTGCATGAATTTATCATTGTTAATGTCTGGTAATTTTTTTCTAAGAAAGGGATATTTTGTTTTGTGACACAAAGTTGGTAGCCCTACTCAACTGGTATAGATACGACAGTTTGAGTTGATTCTCCTTGAGTTGCGTAAAATTTTGTGTTGTTTTCAGTTGTGTTACGAACAGAATGTCTTTTACCCTAGAACAACGGGTTTTCATTCTTGAACAATATTTTGCTACAAAATCGTATGCGAGTGTAAAAGAATCATTTCAAATTAAATTTTTTGGTGTTCCTCCACTCTATTCTAGTCAATTTCTAGGCTAACTAACTGATTTTTAGAGGCTGGTATTGTTTGCAGCAGAAAACGTAGTGGTCGACCAACTCTCTTGACAGATGACGTTAAGAGAATGTGAAAACAAGATTGCTCAATTCTCCATGGAAAAGTCTACAAAAACTTTCCTCGCATGTTGATTTGTCATGTTCGAGTGCTCAGAAAGCTGCTAAAAAATTGAAATTGTATCCGTATCACATACGATTAGTTCTAGAGCTTCAGCCTCCAGATTTAAACAAGAGATTGTTCTTCTTCTTCTTTCAAACAGGGATTAGGCCATGGCCTGTTCCGACTCACATTCAGCTTATATTAATAATTTTAGAAAACAGTTCCCTCAATATTAAATATGTAATTCAGTTTGATTAATATTTTATCAATGATAAATTTAATTCAATCTTATAACATTTGATTTTTTTTTATCCTTATGGTAATAATCATTGCCACCTTTTCCGTGGCCTGCCTATATCTCTTTTGCCTACCGGCTGATACTTGAAAATTTTTAGTGGAAGCCTATCAGCTGACATTTGTTCAACATGTTCTTTCCATTGTTGGCGATACGATGCAACTCTCTCATTCAGGCAGAAGATGTTCAGCTCCTTCCTTATTTCCTCATTCCTGATGTGATCTCTCCTGTCACAGCCCTTAGTTCTGCGAAGAAATCTCATCTCTGCTGCCTGCACTCTACTCTCAAGTGGTTTTGATGTTACCCAAGATTCACTACCACAGAGGAGTATTGGAGCTGCCATTGTTTTATAAAATTTCATTATTGTGTTTGTGGTAGCTTTTTTTCCCAATGTCCTACTGATACTTCCACAAATCATTTGGAACTTTCCTAGTTTCTTCTCCACATACATTTCATCTTTGTAACTTATGTCACAGCCCAGATATGTGAATTGAGACACTTGCTCCAATACTTTGTTGTCTATCACAATTTTAGATCGTATTGGGTACTTTCCTTTAAAAGCCATGATTTTTGTTTTCTCCTTTGATATTTTGAAATTATATTCTTTACAAATTTCGTGGAGGATATATACAGATTTTTGGAGGTCATTTTCGTTTTCCTGTATTACACACAAATCATCAGCAAACAACAGTGCATTTAGGTGAACGTCTTTACCAAGATTGATTCCTAAATCTACTCTACATTTCCATTTTCGGAAAATGTGGTCCACATATATATTAAATAAGGTGGGCGATAAACTACACCCTTGTCTAACACCTTGGTTGATCGTGATTTCATCTAGTCGATTATCACCTGTATTAACTATTATTTGAGTATTGTGGTAAAGAGAACTTATTGCGTTTACAAGATGTAAAGGATATCCTCTTTCCATCAGAATTCTCCACATAAGACTTCTATTCACTCTATCAAATGCTTTTTCAAAATCAACAAAAGCCATATGCGTTTCAAGGTTGAACTCTCTTCTTTTCTCTATCAGTCTTTTAACTGAGAAAATGTTGTCTGTGCATGAACGACCTTTCCTGAACCCACACTGCTCTTCATTTAAAACTGCTTCAGCGATACTTTTCACTCTAGAATTGATTATTCTCGAGTATATTTTATATCCTGCATTCAAAAGACTGATACCTCTATAATTTTTGCAGTCATTTCGTTTGCCTTTTTTGAAGAGAGAGATTACTTCTGCTTTACTCCACTCTTTCGGAATTTGACATTTCATCCAGCATTCATTTATCAGGTGCAAACCACCGTACTTGAAAAGCTTACCATTAATTCCATCCAAACCTGCAGCTTTTCGGTTTTTAATGCTCTTTAGTGCTTGTTGTAATTCAGCCATTGTTATTAAATCCACTGGATTATTCCGGATTTGATTTTGAGGTACATTTACATTTTCATTATCAGAATACCAGAGATCTTTGTAATGCCGTATCCAGTCATCATCCGAAATCATGCTTAATGCAGCATTGTCTTTATCACTCCTATTCAAAGACCTCATTATTTTATACGCGCATTGCTGTCGTCCATGAATATCTCTCTCTATAACACTAATAAACTTTTCCCAGGACTCCTGTTGAGCCTTTCTCACAACTTGCTTTGTAATATTCCTTTTTTGCATATAGTATTCTCTAGCTTCTTGCGTTTTCTTCTGCAAAAATATAAGATAGGCCCTTTGCTTTTCTTTTATGGCAGTTTCTATTTGTGGGTTCCAAATTCTCAGACGTCTATTACTCCTTCTCTTCAACCTTTTACCAAGTGCTTCAGTTGCAGCTTTTTGAATACACGACTTTATGTTTCTCCATTCTGTCTCTATATCATCTGCAGTTGGAACTAACAAAAGATTCTCCTGCAACCTCTGGTACAAGTTCCGTACGCTGTCATCCTGCAGAAGTGAAATCTTGAAGACTTCGGTTCCCTGTTTTTTATTTCTCCTGACAGTTCTCCATTTCTTTAGGATCAGCACCTTACTCATTAGAAGGTAGTGGTCGGTATAAATATCACAGCCCCTATATACTCTTACATCTTGTACTAAACTCTTCATTTTATTATTTACAATGATGTAGTCGATGATGGATTTTGAGCCTCTAGCACTCCAGGTGAACTTATGGATATCTTTCTTTCTATAAAATGTATTTGCTATCCTTAGGTCATTGAAGGAAGCAAATTGTCTTAGTTCTTGTCCATTCTGGTTCATCACTGCTTCTCCAAAAGTACCTAGTACACCTGGAATAGGGATATTTCCGACTCTTGCATTGAAATCTCCAACAATTGCAACGTGATCTGTTTTGCATATATTCTGCACTATTTTCTGGAGATTGTCATAGAAGGTTTCAGTCTCTTCTTTTTTCCCTTCATCTGGAGCATATATTCCGACTACCGTTAGATAACCTCTCTCAATTTTGAGTCTAACAGATACTGTCCTCTCATTTATATAGGTGTAATCTTGAATGGCATCTTTCCATTTGTTATTCACCATTATTGCAACTCCTGCACTTGCTCGTTGATTCTGAGGTACTCCCTTGTAGACCATCCAATAATCATTCAATCCATTGTTCCCTGCAATTTTTTCTTTGTCTCAGTAATCACTGCTATGTCAACTTTCTGCTTCGCAAGACAATCATTCAGTTCATAAATCTTATTTGATAATCCTCTAACATTCCATGTAGCTAAATTCAAAACATCCATAATCCCGAATCGTTTTTGTTTTGCAGTCCAATAGTAGCAGTTCTTCGCATACAACACAAAATGTACAATTGTTTGGTTTATAAATATGAGTTAAATAGTAGCTTGAATGTAATTGGTTTTACTACTTCATTTTTAATTAAAGTTTTAAGTTTTAACTTTGTTATCATTTATTCTTCTATTAAAATTATTAATTCACTAGTAATTTTATCATTATTGTAATAATTTATTATAATTCATTGATTTGTCAGTAAATACTTGCTGCAAGTTTTGAAAGGAAGTTTCGTCATTAGTAATAACCAAATCCGGAGATAACCTGAATTAAACGTAAGAATATCTTACTTACTGGTATAACTATAACCAACTACGGTGGCGTGCGGGCCGCACATGCGCAGTAAGTAGCTCCTCCACCACAGCGTCGTAGCCTGATACAGGCTGCCTCTAAAGTAGTACTCACTACTCGTTGTGTTCTGTTTGTGCGGTTATCGTTTGACATTTGTGTCGTTGTCGAAAGCCGCACGCCGGTAAAATTAGTTGCGCGCGCACAAAATATGGGGAAAAATATCTGCGATTCAATTTTGGGTAATAGGCTATAAATTTTCTTCTAAATGATGTACCTACCATCGTTTTGACAAGCCCGAAAGAGAGGGACGTCATATCCTCTTTCTGTTATATATACTATGCGGTTCTTTTTGTTAAAATTTCGTACAACTGATATTGTGCGTGCGTAGTTGATTTCTAAAAATTGACGTATGTTTGGTATAAAGTTCACAACTATAAAAAATTATTCAGTTTCTTGGAATGCTAACAGGAAGGTGACACCAGACGCAACAATCTATCTTTGACGTCCTTTCAAAGAGTGATTTTTCAAGCTCGTTTATTATTTATGTTTCCGTACAACATGTGAATCAACATTTATATCAAATTACAGACAAAATTTTATATTTTTTAACAAACTAATAAAACGCATAATATGTTGTCCTGGAAAAGAAGTTATATTAGCCTACGTGATACGCAAAAAATTCGATTAAATTTAAATTTAAATAATTTAAAAGTCTAACTTTGTACGAGCGTATCTTATCTAAATATCAGAGTATAATAATAACATTTATAGTGTAATAAAATAAGATTCATTAGGAAGCGAAAGTCATTTTTCAGAATCTTTTGATGAAAAATGAGCTTGTTAGAGAGTAATGAACGAAACTGGCCGGTAGAGTGCCCTACCGTATCGCGTATTGTCACTATTGCACTTGAACATTGTGCACTGATTGAAATGAGTTGAGGGGAACGGCGGACGCAACACATTCTCTCTCAGTCCGCTACCCTCCCTACATGCCACCGTAATTGGCGAACAGTATACCATGTATCGTGAACCATGAAGACTTTACATATTATAGGACATATAAGCTTAGGTTAAAGTGAGTAAGCATTCTAGTAATTACTGTAAAAAACATAGTAGTATTAGTTTGTATCATCATCATAGGAACTGATTGTAGATGATTGACTGGGGTTGTGGCGAGCGCAGCTGATGCATTCTGTTTTCCTCACCAGTCAAAACTCAAATGAGAAATTCAGGACAGGTATACTCAATGACATGTTTAGTTGACTACTGTTCAAATGGACAAAAGTAAAATTACTAACTGTTCTGAACACATTACAGTGAAATTTTCAGGGCAATTCTCTCTTTCCTTATCTTTGCCTTTATCCTATTTCTTTTTTTTATAACTTTTATCGCTCGGTATAAAAGCAGTATGACATAACGTTCTAAATTTAGATATAAAGTATTATTAATTGAATTTTTTATTATAATTATACTTTAATTTATCTGTTTAATAATATTCGTAATAACATTGCAGGTTAGTTTCCGCTGATGTATTGTATAGAGATTATGGTATAACAATAATAATCACAAAATAAATATAGTATACACAATTTACTTCTGTTTGCAAATGCAGTTATACGATAGCTAATTGTTTTCATCATTAATAATATAATTTCCAAACTGCCATAACAAATGCATGGCCTTACCCAATAATCTCAACTAACTAGGTCATCAAGTTTTTTTTATAGTGTTTTGTTGATAATGTAGGTAAAAAATCTTTAAAAATTACATGTTTTGAACGCACTTGACATTGGCCAGGTTAGCTGACTCTTTAATTAAAGAGGTTGTCGGCTTGTCAAGGTATGCAATTACGTAGGTGTAGTAGTCAGCTACTACACCTAGTACCTAGTACACCTAGTACCTCTTGAGTAACCTCTACTGAGATCAAAATCCGCATAGAGAGAGCCCGGGCCGCATTTGTGAAAATGAAGAGGATGCTGTGCAACCACAATCTGAGTCTGGACTTGAGAATTCGTGTGCTGAGGTGTTACATCTTTCCGGTGCTGTACTATGGTGCAGAGGCCTGGACTACCAATAGGCAATGTGAACGAAGACTTGAGGCCTTTGAGATGTGGGTTTACAGAAGGATGCACAAAATATCTTGGACAGAGAGAGTCACAAACATGGAAGTCCTAAGGAGGATGCAGAAGGGAATGGAAGTGATGATCGAAATCAAGAAGAGAAAGCTGGTGTACCTCGGCCATGTCTTGAGAGGTCCAAAATATGAAATCCTTCATCTTGTCATCCAGGGAAAGATTATGGGCAAACGATCGGTTGGAAGAAGAAGAACCTCCTGGCTACGGAACCTGCGAGAGTGGTTTAATTTGTCATCCATCGACCTATTTAGAGCTGCAGGTTCCAAGGTCAGGATTGCCATGATGCTAGCACACCTTCGTAATGGAGATGCTACATGAAGAAGAAGAGTAGTCAGCTAAGTTGGCTTCTACTATGCCAGGGGCCCGGGTACAATTCTCTGTCAAATCTAACATATTTCCGTCTTTATATCACAGTACTAACGCACAAAACAAGGCTTTTGCTGAAATAAAGTTGAACATTCGTTTTTCATTTAAGTTATTATTTTGTGTTTGTTTTATTTTCAAATATTACTTAGACGTTCATTATTACACAATTAACCAATACATAAAGTACATAATAAACAAAGTAGCCTACTTAAAGGAAACTTATGATCAAATGACTTACCGAGGAAATGATAAGAGTATTAAATCAAATACTACGTCGTTTGTTATATAGAATTTGGTTCAGTTTTCTACAAAATAAGTTGTGGTAACTTTAATACAGTATATATGAATAAATAAGTCACCTGCAAGTTTATACACTCTGCGGTCTTTGCTTTGTACAGGATATTAGTTTGTCTTAGAGAAAATGCATTTTACTGTGTACATCATTATTATCAAAGTATCTAAATTGAAGCTAAGCAGACATTTTAAACATTAATTAATTTATTGTTCTTGATTTATTTTGTTTATGTAAATTATAAGGTAATTTAACAGTTAATTAAAAAAAAACGAATAATACAGTTTCAGAAACAATTCAAAGAATCCTTTTATGTGCTGTTTATTCAGAGGAAATTAATTACGTTAATAAACTCTAATTTCTTTTGAAGAATTGGGTAATTAATTCGTCGAAACATTTTACGAGTATCATATCTCCTATTATGTGACATAGCTTTACTTACTAAAATATTCCATATATAAATCGTTATTTCACATCTCATATCATTCCTTTTGAGAAAACATATTTGACTGAATTTATTTTCTCAAATGATGACGAAATTTATAGCTATATTATATATTAATTTTTTGAGATAGTCAAACAAAGCACCTTGAATTCATTTATAAATTAATTATATTTCAGTGTATTTATTAAATGTATTCAATTTATTTTTAGCACTTTTGAATATATTTTCTTTTAACTAATTATTAATTAGTTGAAATGAGTTCTTTATAACCCATTATTGAAAATGAATACCTACAGTTCATTTACGGTATTTCATTACAAATTATAGCTGGAAATACTTTTAGTTCTTTTGTGAAGTAACAAATGGAAAGAATTAAAAGGATTTCCTGCAAATTACAATTATAAATTATCTATACATTATTTGTATTCCCGTAATTAGGACTGTAGAATTTTCCATTTAAAATATCTGATAACGCATGATTCCATTTTTTTCAGATGACTGTCACAGATACTGATTCATGTATATTCAGACAAAGCAATTTTTGTTTTATAAAACTTTAAGTAAAAAACAAGTACGTTCTAAAATAATTTAATTGAAAGCTTTTATTCAGTATATATCATTTGTGCCTTTTGGATAATATTATCTAGTATTAAGGGTTAATGAAGTTTGGTGTAAATGATTAATTAACGATTTGTTGATACATAAGTAATAATTTTTAATACTCGATTCATTTAATTAATATATTAACAGTTTGACTCCCATGAGACACTAATAAGTCTTTCACTAGATCTGTTAAATGTACTTCTGAGAGACAATCTGTCTCTCATGTAGTGTTTTTAATAGAATCGTGAGACGGATTGGATGCTCGTTTGCATTGAATCATATTATTCTGAGCTGTTAGAAATGAGTTCAACAAACATTTCCCTAGTGTCATGGTTTGTGATTTATTTGATCTGATCGAGACAAAAATGAGTTGGTGAACTTGACAGCTTATTATTACTCTATTACATAATATTGACTATTGTTATAGATTATTATTGTATTACTTAACATGTTTTAACAATATTATATAATGAAAACTCATTATATCTTTTATTTTTTATGGTTTTCGTATTACAATAATTTTTGCATTGCAAAAGTTGACTCTGGTCCGTACCTCTATGTAGACAACAACTGGTACTCAAGTTTAACACTCGCCGAACAACTGCTTGATAGAGAGACGCATCCTCGATATTTATGTAGTTTTATTGAAAAATAGCCCAAAGTAAATTATTTATAAAATACATGTAATATTTTATAGAATTACAAGTAAAATTTCAGTGAGACACACATCAGTCTTTCACAGAAAATTTTATATTTTTACTCTTGAGTACCTGATCAGTCTCTCACCTAAAAAACACCGCCAAAAATATTTAAGTCTTACAATACTCTAGACTTGAAAGAAAATTAATTAAAAAAGCAAAGGAATCATAAAATAAGTCTGGGGGTTTTTAAGCATAATTGCAAAAATTGACTTGGGAGTCAACCTGTTAAACGAAAGAAATATGTTATAAAGAATTTAATCACAATCATAAATTGCCATGATTCTCACGTATGAAAGCAAGGCGTGTCTTTCGATATTATATCAGGTCGCCATCTTGTCATTTCACAACACTAGGTGACATTCCCGCTTTTTGGTTTGGTACAAATAACTTCAGTTTAGAATCTATCGCAGTTTTATTTTTATTGTATCAAGATATCGATTGAAAATTCAAAAATCTTAAAAAAATCTTGAAAATGTAGGCCTATGTAAAAATATATATAGGCCTATATATATATAAACGTACGCGTACGTTTGTGATTTAATTATGTCTCAGTTTTATTATCAGCTGATTTGGTAATATTTTCACTAACAGTACATAATTAGTTTTATACTCTGAGATATCAAAAGGGCGGAATTTTAAAGTATTGTCCTTGCACATATTACCACTTTACATATAATTTTCCAGAGAGAGCTGAGGGCCAAATTTGTCGTTTATAAGAGATATTTGGTGAATAATGCGTTTCTCTTGCTGAATATATTGCTGCATTTGACAAGTTCGTGTGATTTATTATGTACTAGGTCTACTAGTAACTAATGTACTCAGTTAAAGTAAAAGAAATGTGTCCTTAAACCTTTCTTTTCAGAATGAATTTGTATTTATTATTTGTCATTGACCTAAATTCTATTAAAAAAAAATCTGGTGTGAAACACTCACACAACTTTCTCTTGCCAATGCAAATAATTAACAATATAACCTAACATTAGTAATAAAACATTAGAAATAAACAAAAAACTAGCCTCTAAAAATATAACCTTATTTTAATCATGAGTGAAAGACGCAAAATGAAAATCGAACTCAGTTCGGCTTAAAAATACGGAAAATCACTCTTTCACACTAAACTAGGCTCTGTACAGAAAAATGCTTTAAATAAAAGTTGTAGATCTTTTTATTTCCTATATAATTAATTATATACATTTTTGTCGTAAAATGCATACTAAGGCCGAAATCTTAAAAAAATCAATTTTTCACACGTTTTCGTGAGGAAAAAACAGAAAATCGCTAATTACTGCTAAACTAAGCGTTATACAAAATAATGTTTGCAATAAATGTTGTAGAATTTTAAATTCTCTACAACTTTTATTATATAAATTTTTGCGCTAAAATTTATATTAAAAGCCGTAATCTTAAAAAAACAATTTCTTTACGTGAAAACAGCCTCACCAAGAATTTCAGCAAACATGGCGCCTACCCTATCTTGTAGAGAATAAAAAATATTGAATAATCCAGGCGATTTTTAAAAAAATCGTAGGACCAGTTTTTGAGAAAATCACAAAAAAGTGAAAAATTACATGAATAAACTACTACTTCCGGTTGACCGATTTTGATGAAAATGCTTGTGTCGGGTCCGGTAGTGGTATGTAACTTAAGTTTCAAGTTTCAAGTTCGTACGATGTTCCGTTCTTGAGATATTCTGTTCACACACACACACGCGCGCGCGCGCGCGCACGCACACACGCACACACAGACCAATCTCTAAAAAATGTTTTTTGAGTTCAGGGCGTCTGAAAACGTGTAGATCCGGTGAAAACTCGATTTCGTGAAATCGATATGAAAACAATACTTTCCTTGTGGACAAGAGAAAGTAAAAAGTAAAGTAAATTTTATTCGTATCTATCATATATTTTACGAGAAAACCAGTATTTTGTTGTTTAGGTCATCAGCCGAAAGGCTGGTTTGATCTCTAGAGGCTTTACTAAGTAAAACGAGGAGTGAGGAGGTTTACCATACCTTCCTCACTGAGTGGAAAAGTGTGTTTATTAGCATGCCAGGCTCTTTAAAAAAGCATATACTATCCACCCTGCGAATGACATCTTCACTTCATTCTCCACAGGGTCAAGCTGTATAATAAAATTTATTCCTTCAGAGACGTTAACTGTGACTAGTGTCTTTTACACCTCTATTTATTCTGTTCTTAAATGCTTCAGTCATATAATTGACTGACCATGTGATAAGAAACAGAACTATTTTTTGTAGCCCTGGAATTAGCAGATCGAGTGTAAATAATTTAACACACCACCCGCCTGTTATGGGCAAAGATTTATTTTACACGATCAAATTTATTTGGCTATTAAAATGATCTTGAAAGATTTCGCAATGTTTGTTGTGAAATTAAATTTTTAATTAAATTTTTTCAATTACCGGCCCTTTACTTAGTAAAAGAAATGGAACGGCTCTGTATAATTACAATGTTATCTCGCTCCTTTATTAAGTCACTCAATTAATTTATCCAATTTCTTATATAAACATATAGGGTTTTCAAGAAATTAGAATTATAGAGTGTAAATTTTTAATAAACAATTATTATTACATTCTACAGGCTCAACATATCTGAAAAAATCATATTTTAGTAGTGAAGCGAAGAGTGTCAAATAATAAGTACACACTATCTACTTCGTGGTGTAATTGTAGATACTAAACTATTAAGCATAAGAGCCCAGAATTCGTTTACTGTCTACATTCTGGGAGTTTTAACACGTCCAAACCCCCCAAAAATACAATGCAGTCGTAAATAATTAAGATGCGACAAATGTTTTCAAGGTAAGATTATAAATAACATCAAATTTATTTTTGACACATAGGCTACATTTTCTATACATTTTATTCGTAATACATAATTTTACTTTGTTAAAATGGAATGATTATGATGTAAACTATATTAGGTTAACTATACTGCTTAGGTTCATTAATGAATAAATAATAAATACATCTTCATTAGTCGGCGACTTTTTCGATAAAAATTTCTTAAAATGTAGTACATACAAATACATAAGTAGTTAAATAATTAACAAGAAGAAAATTAATCACAGTATTTAAAGAAAACATAATTATCCCTACATAATTCTTTTATTTTATTTTTTGCCCTAATGTAGGCTATACGTTGCAATTTGTTCAAGTTAAGAACAAAAAGAAACCCCTAACTCGATGAAATGCAGATGATATGTATGACGTGTAAATGAGGTGTAGCTTTTTACAAACTCAGGCAGACCTTGTCATTCCTATATGTCATTCCTGACATTATGTAGTTAATTGAACCCCAACCATCAAAGTACACCGGTAACCACTGTCAAATACTTAAATTCTTATAAAAGTAACTACCATTACCGGGATTTAAACTATGAAAGTCTCAAATCCTTTTATTAGGAACTTCTGAATATTTACCTTAACTGTATATTACCTTTACTAGGATTTGAACCATGGAACCTTCGTTTCCAAAAACCAGCTTTTTGGGAGCGACGGCTTTACCTCCAGACCAACCCAGGGGGTTAGGACTACAAATCTTTTTTTTATTATATAGACAGAAACATTAATATTTGTTCCTACACTCAAATCAAGAACAATAAATAATAGTAATAAAGACAAACCTAAAACATTATCATTCTTTAATAATACACGTTACAGATCAAATGAAAATAAAATAAATTTAGAAAGAACGTCAAATAAAATAAAATTTTGTAATAAAGTTCAAATATTAATTATTATCAAATCTACTACTTAAGTCAAACATATCGTACCTAATAAGTATTGTAAAAGTACAGTCACTGTTGTCCAATAAGTTCATCGAAAAATAATTTGTACCGTTCAGTCTTGTTTAGCTAAATCATATTATTTCCTGTCTTACTGACGTCCTACGACGTAATAAATATATTTGTTTCGTATTCACCACGGTATCCTACGAGCTGTACGTAAAATATCTGTCTGAAAACGATCTATAATGTCAATATCGGAATTTTTAGTTGTCCCTCAGAGTTGTATACCGTCCAGTGTTAAAACTCTAAATTTATGGGAAAACGCACGAAACAAGAAGGCCCAAATCAAAAACAAAATGTACAAAAACAAGTATTGCTTGAGTCCCAGCTCCGTGTAGTTGGAAGGAATGCAGTGCGTTGTTATAGTAGTGGGAGAATGAATGAGTTAGTAGTGCTTCAAAGCTGATGCATTTGTAGTGGTAGCGTGTACTAACTAGACTAAACAAAATATTCTTATCATCCGGCGCATTAATTTAACAAATACCTACCGGGTTATTAAACTTAGTCGGATTTATAATATTTAACTTACTAATTTATATCAAAATATGTAAATAAATAAATGTAATAAATACAAACAAATATGTTGATACGGAAAGTTTGAAAACGAATGTTTTGTATCAGAGTAATACAACAATCGGATCTCCCAGCATGCGGCACTCATTCAATATACCTCACCCGTACCCTTCACCCCGCAACTACATGGAGCTTGGAACCGAGCAATATATTTCTCATCAACAGTTGTTTAGAAACCTGAACCAACAGCTGAGATTAAAAAAAAACAGTGATGCAGATATTTTAAAAACTAAAATTCTCTTTGCACTAAAACGAGCAGTATAAAATTGTGAAAAATATTCGTTCTTGGGAACACGATAATTTTTCTGTGTAAACTTGATAAAAACTTAATTTTTTTCAAAAAAGAAAATTATTATTTTGACGTAATTTAATGTTTTTTCTGGTAGATCAAGGCCTAAACTACTCAACAACATCAAAAACCAAAAATTGAAATTTTGAGTTAAAACCATCGTGCCATCTCCCCTTAAGAGCTTTCTTATCTCTTCTCTTCTTTCATAATCCTGCATTTAAATTTTTAATCATGTGAGAAGAAACAGAAATATTATTTTAGCCCTGAATAAAGTAGATCAAGTGAAATCAATTCAACACTCAAGATGATCAATGACGGTCATAATCACTTTTAAATTATTTTTAAACGGTTCTCGTTGGAAATTAGTAAGTAACACAATGTTAGGTGTGAAGTGTTAACATTGTTCCGACTCGTTTATTAATTGGATTAAAGTAAATAATTGAAGTACACTGGTTTATAATAATGTGGCCTGTTACTAGCTAAACTATATACTATGAAGTAGAGCTTATTAATTTTGATACTGTTCTCAAGTTGCTTCTAACAGATGAGCCCTTAAAATCCACGGTTGGACGAAGGAACCACGTTATCTATTATCATCTTACCACGATCGTTAGTTATACCGTATCTTGTATCATAGTGAGGTAAACTGAACCTGGGTAAAACTAAGTTATCGTAGATCTATCTCATTTTAAGTAGTTACTTGAGAAAATTTAACGACACAATGTCGTCTTTTACTCGAACAGACTTATTTCTGTTGTGGATTAAATTAATTACTAATTACCATTGCTTTTAAAGTATTTCCTACGTTTATATATATAATTTTTTTATGGAATGTGCTAAAGTGCGAAGAAATATAATTGAACTAAGAATTTGAACCTGTCTCGTTATAAGTACCTTTTTATGTAGTCTATATTTTGAAACAGTAACGTAATTTTTTATTGGTGAATATTAGTTTTATTTAGAACTTGAATGTTGTTTTATTTTATTTTAATTGTAAATTTCTAATGATATTAATTATAACATTAGTTATTAACATTTATAATTAATATTTCTGACGAAAATATAAGGAATACCGTTGATTCTGATAATAATTAATTAATAAAATTACAGACTCGGTTTAAAGGCTTTCGACAAACTTAAATGTTCATATATTTACGGAATTGATTAACAATATTATAAATTG
This sequence comes from Catonia carolina, assembly GCA_035578175.1. Classification (NCBI taxonomy): domain Eukaryota; kingdom Metazoa; phylum Arthropoda; class Insecta; order Hemiptera; family Achilidae; genus Catonia; species Catonia carolina. Next base: position 41,314,033 of record JAQMRL010000001.1, read on the forward strand.
TTTTTCTTAATTTTTTATTAGTAATATATTTTTGTTTAATCCCTAATGTATGTTCATTGCAAAAGGCTCAATTCAGAACAATAAGCAACTTCATGACCCAATGAGATGAAGATGTCAATTAAAAATTATGACGTGTAAATTAGGTGTAAAATTGTACAGACCCACGCCGACCATTCCTGAGAGAATGTAGTTAATTGAACCCCAACCATCAAAGTACACTGGTAACCACAATCTATTATGAAAACCCGTTTGAAAGTAACTAGAGCGGACGCCAAATAATCTTTCCGGTTTTCTGAAGTGCGCAGAATATTTATTTTTGTAATGGTTGCCTCATAATGGTCGCTTGGTTGCCTCAGCGAGTAGTGAGGGTCAGTGCTGTACTAGCTGTGATTAGAGTCACGTCGCTCTCGCAACGTTATATATCAGCTGACCTGAAAACATTAGTCTGTAATATGTTGTATGCGGTAGGCTTTTATTGTTGTATTCAATGTTTACAATTGAATGTTTTTAACGTCTCTAATAGATGATAATTTACTTCGTTTAGAACGTGTGATTTAATAGGCAGTTCGGTACTAAGACACAAAATCTACCGACTAAATCCGAACTGTTCGGGCAGCTACACCGGCAACATAGCGTATAAGCTTGCCGCTATGCCGGCAAGCTTATTTGGTGTCCACTCTACCTTTACTATGATTTTAACCTGGAACCTTCGTCTCCGAAAATCAGCTGTTAGACAGCTAATTCGCAGCGATGACTCTAGAACAAAATCTAGACCTGACTTTTATACCAACCCAGTGGGTGAAATTATATCCTTTTGAAAATAAAGATTTTATTATTATTATAATTATATAATATCGATTTTCGTATACATAATGTATATAATAGTATATAATAATCGATTTTCTTCTTTTTGATGAAAACAATAATGCTGGTACACGTCGTGCTTTAGCTTTATATACTTACTATATGAATCTTCAGTTCGTAAAACTTGCCACTACATACATAAAATTAATAATTAATTGATAATATAATATAGTATACAAGTACACATATTACAATCATTGTAATCTGAAAATACAAAATTTATATTAAATTCAGAACTGGTAACGTGCTACCCTCTTATTATGCGGTCCTGGGTTCGAATCATACTCAGGCACAGCATATTTTCATACGTTATAAAAAAAAATCATTTCATCCTCATTACGCCCAGTTACAGCCCAACGTCATCGCTAATGACCTTGCAGTTGATGAGACGTTAAATAAATAAATAAAAAATAAGATTGATATTTTTAAATGCAGTGTAAAATGTAGTATTTTTACATATTCAATTCATATTTTGTCACCTGGTTTTTTACTAAACAGAATTTTTTCCTGCTACTACATTACAATCTGTTTGTTTAATCTGGCCAGTTATTAGCAAATAGAATGAAAAACTAAAGAAAGTCAAACATACGTCGATTTTCATCTGCGCAAACCTCTGTGAAGTATTAAAATACTAAGGATGTTAGACAAAATTTTGATTACATACTATAGGTTCAGTTAATGAACCGGCTACAACTACCAAGGATTTCGAATTTTATCTGAAAAATATTACATATAACAATTCAAAAATTTTTCTTACATTTTGTTTTATGTTTCCTGTTGTACTTAATTTTCTGAGGAAGAAAATATGGCATTAGTTTACTCCATAATTGTTAAATTAATGATAATATTATACTCTCATAATTATCTGACATATCGTAATCAAAGAATTGTTGTTGGTCGTATTTCCACAAATTCACGGCAATTTTTACCGGATCTTGATAATTGCGCAATATTATTTCTATAAATTAAATTAATTGGAGTGACTTATACGTATGTTGTTTACTTAACAATTGTAACAATTGTTATGTGTAACATCGTTTTATTGTTTACAAAATAGTATAAATACTTAACTCCTCATAACCAAATTACAAGTTGTTTGAGTGTAGACATATCACAGTTTTATTAGTGTGGACATTTTATTATGCTTCTGAGATCCCTTCATAACTCGGAATATTAGGATGATTTTGCAGCGGTTGTGTCTGTTTAGCCAACAAGAATATAAAAATATTGGAAAATAATCGAATATCCATATTACTATAAGAAAACCTCAACAAACTTTACAGTTTGTATAGTTTTTTATAATATAAAACTAACGTCACACGTGTTCAAATCCACCATTGAAGATTATCGTTAAAAATCTACTTGTATAATGATGTTCCTGAAATAACTAAATACTAGTTTCTAGAATATTTTTGAATTTTTTTACAAATAAAAATTATTTATAATCAGTTGAACAATATTATAGTAAAATTGTCAAACTTTTTACCCTCTCTTGAAGAAGATATTACTCAGCAGCGTTGCTTTCAGTAACAATTTGGTTATTGCAGAAGGCAAAAGGTATGAATGGATTTCGTCTTCTTCTTGGATACAGATGATATGCAATTTTTCGGTTGATTAGATTGAATTAATATATGAGATGTAGCTATTTTACACCTAATTAAATATTTTAATATCAATTTGATTAAAGAACAAGAGTTAATTTTATAATTATTTTGAAAGTGAATAAAAATTTATTTTTGAAACATAACACTAGTTTTGAGTTACTATCAGACCTTAGCCGAAAATTTATTCCGAGACTTCTACTATCTGAGTCACTTAATGGCTCGTATCCGTTAGAGGCTAAGTACATCCGTGAAGGTTAGAAAAATAATAACCAAAATACTTGATATAGAAAGGATAACTGCTGTTTATTTTTGCAGATATTTATCAGTATTATAACATTAAAATTTACGGGTCTTAATTCTGGAAAAAGTCTGCATAATGTCCTCTCCGTTTGAGTTACCGTATAAAAGTGTACTGTAGTCGTTTAAGAGCTTATATTTTATAGTGATTGTAAGTAAATTAAACAAACAACTGCATTTTTCTGCAGGTAAACTACACATATTCATCTGAGCTTTAAAATCATGCCTCCTTTGACCCACCGACAATAATCAGATTAACGAATTGCTATAATTGTTTTGCGTTCTGAATGTTAAGAATTACGATGATATAGTTTAGATTTTTCTTCAAAAACTCCTACATTTTTCCAACTGTTGTTACTTTTCCTCTATACATCTTTTCCCAATTTATAATCTTTTTTTTATTATTCTCTGAAAATTTAAAATTATCAATTTATTTATTCTTAAAAAAACCCCTGCCTTTGATCAGTTGTTTGAAAATAATCAATCTTTTAAAGTCTTTTACAATTTCTTTAAACAATTACAGTTTTTGCTATATCTATATAAATATAAAATTCGATGTATGTGTGTGTGTATGTATGTGTGGATGTTCCCCTACATTTCGTAAATTACTGAACCGATTTTCATGCAGTTTTTTTATGTTGTAACTATGATGCCGGTGCAGGTTTTAGGTTATTGAAACCCTTAAAACGTTAGCCCTAAAGGGTTGAAAATAATGTCTATATCCAACATTAAGGCTTTTATGAGATTAGATAAAAAATGCTTGCAGCGAAACCTACCGAATATTTTGTAAAATATGTAGAAAAACATTGTTTCTATGCTTTTTGCGAAACTTACCGAATATTTTGTGAACTATGAAGAAAAACATTGAGCCGTGATCAAGGTTATGTTTTTGTTGATATACTTGTACTTTGTCGTGATTTTTCGGGATTTTAAGTAAGCATTAATTTAAATAAAACAAATTAATTTCACAGTTGTCATTAATTACTTGTTTGTGTTTTAATATTGCCAGTTTAATATTTGCGGGCGGTGGAGCAACGCACGCCTGGTACCGCTAGTTTTTAATAAAATTTAAATATTTTGTTTAATAATCTGTTTGAATTTCAGTCTATACATATCATAATTATATTTTTAAACAAAGGCAATGTAATAGTTTATCAGTTTTAAAAAGGTTTAAAAGGCAATTAATTAAATTAATAAATTTTAATTTAATTTAAATTGCACTGGTAATTTAAAATTACTGTGAAATAATTGGTAATTGAATTTTACATTTAGCCAAATGAAATAAAATTTATGAAAATATTCAAAAAAATAATTTAAATTGCACTGGTAATTTAAAATTACTGTGAAATAATTGGTAATTGAATTTTACATTTAACCAAATGAAATAAAATTTATGAAAATATTCAAAAAAATAATTTAAATTGCACTGGTAATTTAAAATTACTGTGAAATAATTGGTAATTGAATTTTACATTTAGTCAAATGAAATAAAATTTATGGAAATATTCAAAAACAATTATTGATCGATTTAAAGCGGGATAAATTTTTATTGAAATTAGACGATATTGTTGAAAGATCCGCAGTGGGTGAAATGAAGTTGACCTGCAATGTCAAGAAGAATGATGACATTCGAATAATACAACAATATTTATAATAACTCACACGAACATTTTTGTAGTAATCTCATCTACAGCTTATTACCATTTTGAGCGATAAATTTAAATAACAATGTTGTTTAGATAAGATTTCATCAATATCTTTTAAAACTACGAATATATCCGTCAAAACCACGTATTTTATAGAAATGAAATCGTCGCCTTCATAAACATTAAAAATGAAATGACCAATAAAAATTCGTACGTTACATCAGTTAAAACGTTTCAAAAGTTATTTTTAATTAAATATTTTAAATCGAAGAAATATGATGACAATATTAAAACTGAAATTCATTTCAGGAAATTAATAAAGTTCGAAACAAATTCTGTAAACTTTTAAACTAGTGAACTTATTTTATATGATATAGCCTACTGAACTAACTACATAAATTTATAATTACATAATACATTTTCTTTGAGGGAATCCTTTGAGTGAAAGTTCATTTAGAAATAATGTTTTATGAATTCGATTTTGCTCATAAGAGACAGGTGGAGTGTCAAATTATTTACGCTCAATCTGTTCATTACAGGGCTAAAATAAATAGTTCTGTTTCTTATCACATGGTCAGCCAATTAAATGACTGAATCATTTAAGAACAGAAGAGGTAGAGGTGTAAAAGACACTAGTCAGAGTTATATCCTCTGAAAGTAATGAATTTCACTATACAGCCAGACTCTGTGGTGAATGAAGTGAACGTGTCATTTGCAGAGTGGAAAATATGTGCTTTTCAGAGGGCCTGGGATGCTGATAAGCGTACTTTTCCACTCAGTGAGGAAGGCACTGGTAAACCACCTCACTCCTCGTTTTACTTAGTAAAACCTCTACAGGTTCAAACCAGCCTTTCGGCTGATGACCTAAACAACGAATTCGATTATAATATGTAGCTACTTTACCGGGATTCCAGTGTAAATTACGAACTTATTAATAAATTTTTAACAAATACAAAAAAATTACAGTATGTTTGTTTTAAATAAAACACTTAAATAAAATTTCTAGACGTAATACGGCAACGAAATAAAAAATACCGATATCCTAGACTTTGTAACAAGCTAAGTTTTTTAATTGTTTCATTTAACCAATTTCTTTCGCCTGCCTGCACGTTTACAACCAAGAAAAACATAACCAATACTTTCCGGTTGATTTTGTTAAAGGAAGATAAAAATACCTTTATTCAATAGGGATAAAACGAGGAAACATACTGAACGACTAACTTGAAGAACAAAAGCAAAACTAAGAAAAAATAATAGGCTACCATAAACATACGCAGAGAATTTGGACAAAACTTTAGAAATTTAGAGGACTTCTACTAGATTTGTTTAAATTTGATCACAGTCTAAAATAAAAAAAATGATAAAGTAATAATAGCTCGCGAACTAAAATGAACGTACGCTATTTGAATGTAACAGTGTTTTTTATTTATTTATTTCTATTGCAGACCTTCTGCATTCGAGTAAATTAGTCAACAGAATAATTTATACACTGAAAAAATGTCAATTTAACCGAGGAAGAGATAATACAATTTGACAGTGTTTTAATAATACCGTGAAAAAGTAGGCTTATGTGAAATAACTAAACAACACGGTTACTTTTACAAACTTCCACACTTTTTGTTAATTTGCTTCCACACAAACACGCTATGACCATTAACATATTAAAAAAAATTAAAAAAAAAATATTACAAAAATATTGAATTTTGCAGAGAAAGTAGTTGAAAACGAAGTCTTTGGAATCTCACAAAATTTCAGATTAATATAAAAAACATAGTTAACATCTACTGTTATTATTGTATAATTTGAATGGAATTAATTTTTAATTTACTTTTTAGAGCACATTAACAGCACGGTTTTTAGTGACTACAAAAATTAAATACAACAATTTTCAGAAAATTTATTGATACATAATTATAAAACAGTATATTACACAAAGTAGGAGAGAAAAAATAGTAAACTTTTTAAAGTTTATGAACACAGTGAAGCTTAGAACATTGTAGCCTCTCTATAAATATATAGATCAATATAGGGTAAACTCTTTTATTATACAGAGTGTTTTATTAAGAACAAGCCCTATGGTAAAAGCCACAATCTACGGCATATTTTTATTTTCCGTACTTTACAAATTATTAATTAATCTACATTATTATTTTTTACAAATGAATAGCAGATTGCAATGAATTTAACCCTTTATGTTTACAGTAGATGTTCGAAGTGATTTCCTGTAACTTTGATACAGATACGAATTCGTTTAATGAGATTTGCAGCAACTTTTCTTAAAGTCTGTTCACTAATACTTGAAATCGCACATGTAATGTTAGTTTTTAATTCATTGATCGTATGAGGGTTGTTTTTGTAAACTTCACCTTTTAAAGAACTCCATAGGAAAAGTCTGCTGGTGTAAGATCTGGGGATCTCGGAGGCCACAAATCTTTCCATATTGATTAAAAAATGGTTATTAAAAAATTCCCGTAGCATTGCTAGTGTTTCATTTGCAGCATGACATGAAGCGTTGTTCTGTTGAAACCAACAATGAAATTAACTGTTGGATTAAAATCACTATAAACTACATTGTCCACAGTACTGTCAAAAAATAACGGCCCTATTAAACGGCGGCGGGAAATTGCACACCAAACACCAATTTTACGTGAGTGCAATGCTTTTTAATGGAACGTATGAGGATTTGTTGCACTCCATATTCTACAGTTCTGACTATTCACATAGCCATCTAAATGAAACCAAGCCTCATCACTAAAATAAAAATGATCCAACATTTGAATACCAGTTTCTTCAACCAAAGATCGAAACCACCGACTATATTGTAATCGTTTCTGATGGTCTGTAGCTTTCAGTTCATGAGTTACGCCAACGCGATAAGGATGCAAAAATGTAACTTTATCGTAGCTCTGAAAACAGTAGTTAATGTTAGCCCAGCTTGCGATGATAATCTTCTAAGCGATTTTGTAGGTGATTGAGTCAACGATTTTTCAAATCTTCGAGAAATTCCGCGGTTAACTTTGTTGGCTAGCGAGGTGGTTTCTCATCGAGTAGACTCCCAGTTCTACGGAATTTATTTATCAAACGCAATATTGACGATTTATTCGGAATGGCAAAACGGGGAAATTTCAACTGAAACTTATCTTGCACACATTTGTAAGATTTACTCACTATGTAAGTCTCTACAATAAACACGCGTTCTTCCTTGGAAAAAGCCATTGCTGACACAATATAACGAAACGACTGCTGTCACCACACTAATGCTTGACTGGAACATTTTAACTGTCTTAGTAGTTGGGCTTGAGTACACTGTTGCCAACATACCGATTGCGGGACAGAAAATTTACCGATGTATTACTTCTATATTCTTATAATCAGGGTTGCGTCCTTAATAAAACACCCGTTATTACATCTTTTATATAGTGTGTATACAAATATCTCAGCATATGTACATCTGGGGTTGTTATTGATACTATAGCATAGAAACCCCCGTAGCCAGTCTATTATTCTAATTACATTAATCAATTTAGCGAGTTAACGAGATTTTACAAAAATGTGACCTTGCACAATCGATTTGTAGACCGTGAAAACCCCTAAATACAAATTTTCAGTAAAATCTTTAGAGCCTTTTCGAGAAAAGTTAGACATACAAACATACATACGCCAAGTTGTCGTATAATATTAAAGGATACGTTTTTTCATTGTACAAGTTGTTGTTGTTTAGGTCATCAGCCAAAAGGCTGGTTTGAACCTGTAGAGGTTTTACTAAGTAAAACGAGGAGTGAGGTGGTTTATCAATGCCTTCCTCACTGAGTGGAAAAGTACGCTTATCAGCATGCCGGGCCCTCTGAAAAGCAAATATTTTCCACTCTGCAAATGACACCTTCACTTCATTCACCACAGGGTCTGGCTGTATAATGAAATTCATTACTTTCAGAGGAGATAACTCTGATTAGTGTCTTTTACACCTCTACCTCTTCTGCTCTTAAATGATTCAGTCATTTAATTGGCTGACCATGTGATAAGAAACAGAACTATTTATTTTAGCCCTGCAACAGGGCTTGTACAAGTATATATTATATAATCACATAACCAAGTCGCTAGTGACCTAGTATGCAATTTAATTAATTAAGAAAGTAAAATATAAATAAAAAAACAACACAATGTAAACCCTAAAATTTTGGTTTAACCTGAAGCATTCAAGGAAACTTTTTTCAATTCGAATAAAATGTGATTTAAGTAGAGTAAATTCGACAGTAATTTATACTGATAGTTTTAAAGCAAATAAGTTTTTTAAGTCTGATAAGATAACAAATCAACAGTTATGGGATTACATAATAGTCTTTAATTGCGTATAACATAATAGCATGTTTGAATACCAAAATTGATGTTTTATCTAAATAAGCTAATACAAAAAAAAACCAATAAATTATTTACATTTTGTTAAAAACCCTACTTATTTTTTTAAAATTTAAGTTTGTTTTAAAAAATTATTATAATTATTCATAGCTGATGAATTTTGTGACGGGATAGTTAACTGTTAAATATTGCTATTTGAATCAAAAGGCTTCTGTTTCAAGCTTACCCTATTACTTTTTCCCTTGTGAACTGAGTCAGCTTGACTGCTCAAACTAGCTCTTGGTTGGTATTCATTACTGGGCTTTAATTAATATTGAGTTTCTGATTTACACTAGGCCACATAAATATACATTGGCATGTAGCAACAATTTACGATTGTAATTGGGTTGCTCGTCAATTATAATTGGAACAAATCGTTGTATTACGATTTAAAAATACAAAATTGATAATTTAAATTTAATACATGGTAAACTTTTAAAAATAGTTCTTCACTAAACTCTCTATTATAAAAAATTAAATTGTCAAACAATAAACTAGAAAATGACGATCAGGAAATTTATAAGTTCTTTCAGTTAGTTTAGTAAAAGTAGTCATAAGAGAGTTGTAAATTGGAGTTTGAAGTTAGAAGTTGTTTTGTTACAGAAATTTGTTTGACTTTTTATAGAAATAAACTTTGTTGATAAACTTCTGTTCAGAAATCCCCAGATATCGAAACTTATGGTTATTAACTACAATGTTTTACTGTTTATTATAAAAAAAGTATTTAAAGTAATGCTTAGATTTGTTATTTAATAACAATAATATTCAATTTTACGATATTATAATTGAATTTTACGTCTGACTTTAAAGTAGCAGTTCTTCAACTACTTAAATATATTTAACCCGCAGTTTTACATAAAAAGTTATTAAAGCTAGCTAAAAAAATGTGCTCACTCATCCGATAAAAGAAGAAACCAACAGTTCATTAACATGAAAATGGAACAAATAGATTCGAGCAAGAGTTACAAAGAAAATTATAAGAAAAAACAAAAGTATGTGACAGAGATTTCAGAAGTCAAAGAATAAGTAATTCTTGTAATAGAGCTATAAGTATCATTTCCTAAGACGGAGTTCATAAACAAATTATTGTGCGCTAAATTATAAATGAAAATCTGGGTATTGTAATTCTTGACTTGGTGTTTTTAAACAAAATAAATAAAAAAATTACTTAATTGCAATGACTGGATGTTTTTCGATTAATACACTATACAAATTTGGTTTATTTTTAGTGACCTACTAAATTATTTGTAATGTACACCGATGTACTAACAAGAGAAAAACGTGTTTGTTTTATCAGGTGGATACTAAGCGACATGCGGTTACTTAGTTTTCTTTTTAGCGTTTCCAGCATCATTAAGCTTTAATTGGACAAGGTCTTGGGAGCTGTAGGTAATCTTATCCAGACACATTATTCTAGATAACAACTTCCCTCTGTTAAAAACATTTTTTTTAATATGCTGACACATAATTAGAAAGTACATTATTAAAATATTTTAAGGTGTATTAGGCACTAGTTAAAGAGCAGGGTGTGAACATAATTAAAAATTAATCAAATTGTAAGAATAAAAAATACCCGCCAATTAGACAAGAACGTTACGTGTAAATCATAATAAATTTTATTTTGCTACATAAAGTAATTTTTAATGTGTCACATTATTAACTTTATATAATTTTTTTTTTTTTTTTACTTGTGAGGCCACAATGGACCACTTCAGCCACAACATGAAAGACTCTACTTCGATCTCTGAGCCTTGATCTTTACCCAGTATTCCCTCATGCTTTGTGATCTCTGAGCCCGGAGTTCTTCCGTCACCCTCTGCACTCTTCTAGTCTTGGTTTCCGGTTCCAAAGCCAGATCCTTCAACTTTCTATAACTCTCAGACTTGAACCTCACATCCTCCAGCGTCAACCCAAACCTTTCCAAGTCCTCCTTGACCTCTTTCGTCCAGTTCAAACCGATTTTAAAATCCCAGACACTTTCAATAAGTCGTCTAAGTACTCTGTTCTCCGGTGTTCTAAGGATATGGCCCAAAAAGGAGATTCGTTTTTTCCTAATTATATAATTTATTATAGTGTTTCTCCACAAATGTGTTTGGGAGAGAGCAGTTGAACCGATAACATTCCCTAAATATACATTTTTTAACCTTAATTTTATATTGGGAGATCAGATATTGCTGAGATCTCCTTTCAGTAAAATCAGATGTGTTACCCAGTTTAGACTGGCTAAAGACCGAGTCATTTACATTTTTGTAAAACAATAATTGGAATTACCAAAATGCAACTTAAAGCCATATGAATCAGCTTAGGCTAAATGCTTGTGAGATACTCAATGTATAATAATGACATCAGAAAGCAAATACGTAGTTTCTGAAAGAGATAAATTAACAGTTTTACTAGTCAATTTCAACGAAGATGAAAATGTAAAAATTTATACGCATAATGTGCAGAACGGTCGAAACTCGTAATTTTGTTTGCGAAGTAGGCAAACATTTAATAAGTAAGATTTATTAAACATACACACCGTTTGATGATTTTTTATTTTATTATAAGCTAAATAGAGTTATTAAAAAAACACCTGAGATTATCAAAAAATATTTGATAATAGTCACTTACCGATTGAAAAGTATCATCGTGGCTTTACCACATCGTTAGTTCGTTACAATATTCCAATTTAGACATACTATTTTTAGAGATATTAACGAACTCTATATGTTATGATAATTACAGTATTCCTGTAATTGTCATAAAATACACTAAACATTAAATGTACGTTTATATTAAATTGCATAATATTATCTTTAAATTTTCATTTAATTACGCAACATACAATTCTCAAAACACATTCAAGGCATGAAGATGTGTTTTCAAAATTTCTATTATACTGTCACCGTCGCCCCCTTTGATTAGGTACGGTGCTGCTGGCTATCAAAGCTTCCGACGTAGCGACAGAAGGAGCCGCCAATAGTTCCGAGAGGGGTGGTAGGCTGGTGGCGGCGTACTGACAGAAGCCTTTGTCATCAAGGCCGAGCCAGTAACCGCCCTCCACCACAGCACTCTCGGCAACTATATAAAGGGCGCTACACTGAGCCAAGGGGTTCAATTCCATCCCAGACAGCTTCGACAGAAAATCTACCATCGGTACATGGCTGCCGGACTCCAGCGAAGACTAATCGACCACCCCGCAAAAGAGAAGATGATGCTTCCCCTCGCCGACCCGTCATCGTAAGCCGTCGACCGGACCGTCATCGCCCGCTGACATGAGCGATGCCCACAGCGGTACCTCGACCGGTCCTTACGCCCACCGGACCCGACGAAGCAGCCATCGACGCACTTCTGCGAGGGAAGACGATGATGTCTCCGCTGGAAGACGACACGCCGTGTCGCCCAGCTTCTCGACCGCCGCTTCCCATCAAGATGACCACCGCTAAAACAGCCTTTATCAGGGCCACCAAAAAATTAAAGGTTTTCGCCATTAAATGTCGCCATCCGGTGACATGCCTCATTGCCTTGTATTATTTCGAATTCTGCTATCACAATTCCTGGTATAACAACATTGATGATGAATTTGTTTGAAAAAAGTTCTCACTAAAATCATGATAAAATATGTAAGCAATGTAAAATTCTTAAACAAGTCTTATAAAAATATACGAAAGTTGAATTATTTCTCTTTGGGCTAAAAGTAATCAAAACAAATGATTCTCAGATAAAAAAGGTAAGAGTAGAGATATATAAGTTTGCAAAAGGAACCCTGGAAAAAACGCGAGAACTACTATAAAACACAATAAAGTAAACCAGTTTAATTAAATGCCAAGAGAGTATAATCTTAATCTTTTATTTAATTTAATGTAAAAGAATGTTTATAGCATCTGTAAGTAATATGTCTACTATTAATTCCCCCCCCTCCCCGCCAAGAAACTATTACTAGCTCTCGTATTGCCATTACCTTCACGGATATAAAACAACTAGAGCAAATCTAAATAAAACCTGAAGATCCGTTTTATTATAAAGTTTTATTTTAGAGCTTGATCTAAAGTTTATTTTATTTTAGAGCTTAGGTAAGAAGTTGTTTCATTTTAGATCTTTTGTTTAAAAATAACATTTTTGAGAAGCATCATAAAACTCTTACCATATTAAAGAATTAAACCAAAAATCCACAATGTTGAAATGGAATTTCTAAGGTGTTTCATTTCGGTTAATTGAATTATAAAATATCACAAAGACAACGTCAACGCTTTGAACCATACAATAAAACAGATAGAATTATAACATTTTAAAATTGGTCCCTATCTGTACTTTACTTAACAGTTGGTAGATTACATTGACAGTTTTGTAATTTTTTAAGATTATTTTAATATTTATTAAATATCTATTGTTGTGTCATATTTATAATATTTTTCTAATTTACTAAAATGGTGTAAACAATCACGTTTGTACACCAATACAATTACAACTTATCTAAGGCTAGTATCTGTAATTTTGATTACTGCACAGATTAGTACGTCAGATTAATGATACCTTTATTAACAATAATTTGATTTTTGTTTTTGTATTGTTGAGAGCCCCTCGCATTATAAATTTATTGGATTATTACTTTTCTTGTTTTTAGTAATAATAATTATTACTACTTTTGTACGTTTATATTTGTGTGCCACTATCATTAGATCACGCATGTTATTGTACGTAATACGAGTAATAATAAAAAATAAATCTTATAATACTTAAAGAACATGGGAAGGTGATATTTTTTAGGTTTTACTTTTGCATCCTTCCTTCGGAAAATCATACTAATCAATTTTTAATAGTGAAAACTTCTTTAATAAATTATTATACAGTTAGAAGTACGACATACACTTTTAAACTGTCGGCTTCCGATCAACAGAAGTACGGTTGAGAAATTATCCACCCTTTTAAATTATCCACACTTTTGAGGCGGACTGTATGATGGTTTTAACTGAAAATTTCGAATTTAGGTTCTTTATGTTTTTCAATAGTTCACATCAAGATCAACCACAAAAACATTAAATTACGTGAAAAAAATATTTTAATGAAAAAATTAAGTTTTTATGAGGTTTACCCAGAAAAATTATGGTGTCACCAAGAACAAATATTTTTCATAATTTTATACCGATCGTTTTAGAGTAAAGGAAATTTTAGTTTTTTAAAATACCTGCATTACTGTTTTTAATACTCTCAGCTGTTGGACAGCTTTCTAACCAAATGTTGATAGGAAATTTACTTGTTTGTGTACATTTTGTTTTTGATTTGTGCCTTTTTGTGTTTTTGCCCGTCCCGTAAATTTAGATTTTTAACATTTATGTACATTTTTCTCGGAAACCATTAGCTAAACATACCAAGCTGAAATTTTTACCAGTTATTTATCTTGTATATTTGCATATTTCAGGCTTTTTATTACTTCCTCAAAAGCTACAAAAATTATTAATATGTAAAATACCGTAAAAAATTTTGTAAAAATTTTATGTTATTCCTTATTCTGTTTTTAACTTTATGGTTTAACGAATTAAGTTGAAAAAATGTCAGTAGCTCGAGCAACCCCGACAACTACAAGTAAGCAAAGTTTCATTACCCTATCGTTTACCAATCTTGTGAAAAATCTACCAAAATTTGCTGCATTCGCTAACTCAATAAGCGTGACAAATAGTTTAAAAAATGGTGAGATTTATGAGCTAATATATCGAACTAAATTTTAATAATTTACCAACAACAAAACTAAACACATATTGCGTGGATTCAATTCCATCGTGTTATATAATCTAACGAGATAGCAGTGATGCCAGTAAAAAACCGGATCAGCCATTCTACTAAGCCATGAACACCTGATGTCGCACTTATCCGGAAAATCCTTCATTACCAAAATAAGAATATTGAAACAAAAATTATTCACATCCTAAACTAAAATTACATAACACGAAACATATTTAAAAACCCACCATGAGAAACGGTTTTAGATTCCGTCAACAAGTTTTACTTACACAGATACGAATCGGTAAATTTTTCACTAACATATAAACACATTTTGAACATTGTAAATACTCAACACATAGGTTAGAGTCACATAAATCATTGCATAATGTGTATACATATCATAAATATTCAAAACTGATAAGAATTTGGAAAAATTGAAAGACAAAAAGTAGTTAAAAATACAATGAAGTTAATGTACTTCTACTTATGTATTTGCCGGTGTATAAGACGCACTTTTTTCTTCTGAACTCGTCAATAAAACAGGGTGCGTTTTTTTACAACGGATGGTAATTTTCTGTAATTGTTTTAATATTTATTACATAGCATTACAAAAATCTAAATACTGTACTGTTCATTGTTACTGTCATAACGCTATTCAACTGTCCTTATAATAACCTGTCCTTAAAGTCCCGTCTGTCCTTAATAACCTTATTCCGAAGAAGTGTTTCCGTTGTAAAAAAACCCTAGAACATCATAATTCAGTATCAGAGGACATGGTTTTATCTGTTGACAATGTGTCAACAATCAATTACGGTATGAATATTGAAATTAATGTATATTTAATTGAGATATTGTATTTTACTTTTCATTTATATTGTAAGTACATGTATTCAAATGTAATCTTATATTCAATTGAAATATTGCATTTTGTTTTTTGTTTATATTGCAATTGTATTGTTGTTGTTGTTTAGGTCATCAGCCGAAATGCTGGTTTGAACCTGTAGAGGTTTTACTAAATAAAACGAGGAGTGAGGTGGTTTACCATTGCCTTCCTTACTGAATGAAAAAGTATGCTATCAGCATGCCGAGCCCTCTGAAAAGTTCATATTTTCCACTCAGCAAATGACACCTTCACTTCATTCATCACAGGGTCTGGCTGTATAATGAAATTCATTACTTTCAAAGGAGATAACTCTGATTAGTGTCCTTTACATCTCTACCTCTTCTGTTCTTAAATGATTCAGTCATTCAATTGGCTGACCATGTGATAAGAAACAGAACTATTTATTTAAGCCCTGCAACGAACAGATTGAGTAAATAATTCGACACTACACCTGTCTGTTGTGGGCAGATTCTTCAGAGCAATATTACCAAAATTAAAATCCAGAACGATGCCTCCATTCAGTTATTTAGATTAAATCTAAGTGAGTTTAAATCTAAATGACGGAATTTAAACACCGTTTCAAATTCCAATTCCAGAAACATTGCTCTGAAGAAGGTGGTAACACCGAAACACGAATAAGTTTTTCAAACCCAAAAGGCAACCAAAGGTAAAGTGATGAATTTAATTTATACTGCAGTTACTTTAATACTGATTAGAAAACTAGACAGTGGTTATTAATTTACTTTGATGGTTGCGGTTCAATTAACCATACTTCTTCAGGAATGGTAGCCTGAGTCTGTACACGACTATACCCAATTAAATGTCATACATATCATCCTCAACGTGTAATTATATTGTATTCCAGTTTAATCTTATATTTAATTGAAAGAATGTGTTTTTATTTATATTGTAATTGAAACATTATATTTTATTTTTATTTATATTGCAATTGTATTGTATTCAAGTGTAATCTTATATTTAATTGCAATAATGTTTTTTTATTTATATTGTAATTGTAAATTAATTCAAAAATTTGTAATTTTGTTTTATGAGCCAACTCCGTGCTCTAAGTTTTATTCATGTAGCAGTAAAGTAATTCTATTCTATTCTATGTTGAAATTAATGATTGTCTCATCGCTGTCTGGTTAATCATTTGATTTGAAATGCCATTTAATGGAAGTGACGTTCACTTCTTGCGTCTGAGGTAGGTACTAACTGTTGTACTCTCTTCACATATGGAATGAATGGATGATGTCACCGGGACAACCGGGATAACTCATGTCTGTGAATGGGTCAAAACTTTCTGGAACAATGTTGAATCGAAAATTGTTGTGAATTCTTTGAGAAGTATGGCATCAGCAATTCTTTGGATGGATCTGAAGATGATTTGTTCGAAAACAGCTCAAACTTTTCAAGTGTTAGTGATTCCAACCAGAACTGATGTGTATTGTAATACTGAATGAGTAAGAATTTCCTATTTCTGTTCAGTCTATGTGTAATTGTATTGATGAAGCTTATAAAGTAGTAGCCACTGGTATGTAATTTTGATTTTTCCATGTAACAATTTTTAAATATCTATCTTTTTAAATCACTGTTTTACCAGCACAAATACATGTTAAATTTTTTTGGCTTGAATTTTTATTACGGTACTGTATATTGAGCTGCACAATTTCCGTATATGATATTTAAATGGTGGTGGAGAGTTTCGCTTTAAGGAGAAGAGGGACCCAATGGTACATTCTCCGTTTATAACTACGGGGATTATCCGTCATTTATACCATGAGGTCTCTAGTCCATTTTCGCTTTAGACGGCGCACAGGCGGGAAGTTCCTTGTAGCTAGATCACGGGCTAGTTGGTTTGGATGGACATCTAGTAGTTCGTGAAATTTACTATACAAGGACGCGGTTAGCTTCTTTACTGCAGAAATTTTGAAATCGTCGTGGAGGGTTTTATTGCTTACATAAAAAGGAGCGCCAGAAGCAAGTCTTAAGAATTTTGATTGAAAGGCCTGGATCAATTTTAAATTACTCTCTGCCGCTACTCCAAAGAGTTGGACACCATAAGTCCAGATTGGTTTCAAAAGGGTTTTGTATATTAAAATTTTGGAACAGAGGTTCAATTTCATGTTAAATTAAATTTAAAAACAAAATCATTATACTTACGAAAAAAATTCCCATTCCTTTCATAAAAATAAAAATCACATACAAGATTAAACGTTAAAGAATAAAATCTTTCTTGAATGGGGAGAGCGTCTTGTACACCGGTGCGTCTTGTGCACTGGAAAATACGGTAATTACTTTTCAATAAAAAAAGTATCGTTAGATAATTAATATTATTTTGATAACGTCCCATAACTTATTATTTTTTCTCATTTAGGTAAATTGAGAACAAATAACTTTTATAATTTTCAAAGCTTTCCTTGCAACCTCTAATCTCGACATTTTCCCTGTAGGCTTTTATTTTGCTTTCATCTCGTCTCTGTTTTACTTTTATCCTTTACATAAACCGTTAAATTCAGTATTCTGAAATCTATACTTGGTTCTGTCCAATATGTTGGCTCGGTTTATTCCAACGCTTTTACCATCCTTTATGACTTTTCTAAATATTTTTTCAGACGTTCCATCCATTCAATACAGGTGTTCATAGAATTTTACTGTTCGATTTTTGAACGTCTCCGTTAATGGATCGTTTTCGTTGCACAGTTCTGCTCCTACAAGTAACCTGTGTTGTTCCTTCACTACTTTCTGACCCATTATAATGTATAGGCCCGTCTTCCAGATTTCTTTACTTCTATTAACTCCGCCTTTCCGGTTATTGTAAGGTATTCACTCGGTTAGAGACACTCAAGTTTTATCACTTTAATATAATGTTTGATTTTGGCTAGTCTCGAGAGCAGTTTCTTCTTATGCAAGTTGTGAATTTTCTAGAGCCATATCTATATGGCAATATAAACTTAGTTTAAATTTAAATTAATATGTAACAATGCTGCTAATAACATAGATATCGATGTATCTTTAAATAAAACACGTTTAAAATCACCAATATGCACACAAACTCTAAATAAGGGAAATTCTTTGTAATTCATCATTGTACACATTTAGAAATTCAACATCATTTTCAACCATCAACATCATATTCAACATAATTTTTTCCAACCAGTTTATGTTGTCACTCTTTTTTTGTATCCGAGGCGGTGAGAAAAACTCATGTTCACTCCCTCACGATGGAGGAAGTAGTGTTGGACTCAATTGAGGCGTCCTCGTCCAGCCCCAAGGAGGCAGCAAATGCCTTACCAAACAAAAACCCGCCGCCTTGCACTCTCTTATACTACCACTCTTGCAATGGAAAACGAGTCGTAACCATACGCAAGAGATGGGCTGTCCAATTCTCTCAGTACCGCTTAATGATACTGATGTATTGCAATGATTTCTGTTCTTGTATCATCGGCCCTTATACGGTCTCTCCTAATAAAATCTTTTGAATTTATCAAAAACTTCAACTCCACTGCCTGCATGTAAAACGCTTGCTTTGTGCTGCTCAAGTATATACCTCACTACAGTTTAATAAAATAGGCATAGGTAATGGTACCAAAACAGTCCGATGATAAAATCTTAATCGAGTATCTCGCCTAGTGTTGTTTCTTAAATTATGACGTTCGAGACAACAAACAGAGAAAAACTTGAGCTTGATCAGTAATAAATAACGATCCCTATTACAATACATCAGTTTCTTAGTACCAAAAACATTGAACCTACTCTTGGATCTTTGGATCTGGTTAGGCTAGAATTTTAGAAAACATACTTTTGGAGCGGATATGCCACTTGCTCTGAAAAGTCAACGTTTTTGAATTCTGCACTTAAATTTCAATTCAAAATTCTTCACCAATCATCTTGAATGATTGTCTGCCTACAATAACGTATATAAATATCTGCCATGACAAAGATTTATGCCAGCATCTGTTGTGTCCAAATACTGAAATATAGTCATTTTGAAAATTCAAATCTTATTTAATAATAATATAATTTAATTCTTTTTTGACACTTTCAATTAAACTTTAGTATCGGTTATTATATTATTACAACAATTTCTAAATGTGAAGCTAAAATTCCAAAACTTGATTTACTTGAAGGAGAGTGCAGTCATCACCACAGTCCTACAGTTCACCAAGAAGATCTCTTGGGCATAGGCGCTTCAAACGTCTGCGCTGAGAACCCGGTATTGCCCTAGTGTACATGTTTTGTATGAGAGGGTTGTCATGTTATTCAAATTTGTCATGTATCGTCTTGTATAGTTGTTTCGTGACATCAATTACGTATGGGATTGGTAAGTCTTTGTGCAACATTAAGTTTGTGATGTAAAAGGGGCATTGCGTTATCGTTCGTAGAATCTTGTTCTGAATTGCTTGTATACGTTTCGTAATTTAATTTAATTTTAGTTCTAAAAAGCATCATCAATGTAATAAAGAAAAGTTACTTTTATTTAAATTGTTAATGATGCGTACAAGCTCACTTTAAATTTAAGTAGTAATGAAATCCTTTAATATTACAATAATTTAGTTATGATTGCGTAAGATAATCACAAATTAAAGAAAAGTCTTTGATTTTTTTGATTGAAAGTCCAGTCTAATAATAATAAAAATGTTTTCAATAAGCAATACATTCTCAAGAAATTAGGAATCAACTTGGGATTAATGAATCAATTACAGAATTATTGTAATTCTATAAAAGTTTAATAATATTTCAATAAAATCTTTAACGTAAAAAATAATAATTAAGTAGCAACTTACGCTATTTCGAATTGGTGAGGGTATGTTGTATGCATTGGACAGCTGACTTAAATATAAGTCACTGGGCAATGTAAGAATAAAAGCCCCCGGCAGTAATAAAACGAAGCAACGCTATCGCTATTCTAAAACTAGACAGAAATAGTACCAAGTAGGGAGGGTAAGTTTATCAAATCAATATACTGCAGATAAAGGAAGACTATCTGAGGAAACATTACACGTTTTTATCCCTGAGGCAAAAGCAGAATTGAAAAGAATGCTGGTATTCAGCTTTATTTTCTCGGTTGGATTCTTAGTGAGTTATCGTGTTTTGAATAAGTAATACATAAGTTACTAATGCATAAAAGTTTATTTGTTAATTTTTTTATGTTTGGAATATAATATTAAAAATAAAGAGAAAATTATGAAAATATGTTAATTATTGTTGAAATACGTTAAAGTAAATTAAAATGCTGGCACTTAGAACTCAGTAGCGTTATGTATTTGTGGAAACCTAAATATTTACGCGTCAGTTGCTGAAGCTCTCGATTGTACAAACCATGGGTTAAAGTTTAATTCCCGGCTTGGGTCCGGAAATTTGATCGTTAATGGCTTTCATTGACAATTATTTTTGTTGGCGGTAATGGAGGTGTAGAGAAGGCTAGACACAGTGTGTAGCGAGGAAGGTATGTAGCTCCTTTATTGGTGAAATTTAGATGAAACCAATAAACTCCTAATTTACCATATAACAAGAAAAACCACAGAAATTTCTGTGATTAAAAAGCACACTCCCCTTTAATAGCACCATCTCACGCCAGAATTAAGAATTTGATGATATACGTATTGAAAGTACCTTTCAAAATATATAGTAGTCTATCTCAATACAAAAGAAATGCAACAAAAAAAGCACAAAGGAAACTGTTAACATTATTACTTAGGTAGGTAGGACATATTGGCAAAATCTAAATAGGAAAAAATAACAATATAGAACTCAATAAAATATAACAGATTTTTTTAAAAATTTTACATTAAATATAGACTACTAGGTAGTACTATCTACAAAAATATCCTCCCATCATGGAATCAACATCTAGATAACAGAAACCATTCACCTATCATGGCTAAAGCAACAGCCTTTACTTTTCACATTGAAGAAGCGTCAGAGACTTTAAAAAATAATCAATTAAAATATGTAAGTC
Organism: Catonia carolina; assembly: GCA_035578175.1. Classification (NCBI taxonomy): domain Eukaryota; kingdom Metazoa; phylum Arthropoda; class Insecta; order Hemiptera; family Achilidae; genus Catonia; species Catonia carolina. The sequence goes on from JAQMRL010000001.1 coordinate 41,335,387, forward strand.
CTACGTATTCTAATATTCATAGTTATTTTTAATATGTGTAGCCTTTATTTCAAAATAGTTTCCCGTTCAATATGTTGTTTATTTTCTTTTATTAAATATAAATAGACCAAAGAAAGAAAAATAAGTAAATTCAAAACATAAAGGGTAAAAGGAGAAATAGAAAAATGACAACCTACAGATATCTGATTAAGATGAATCAATAAAGATTTATAAAACCTGAAATCTGAAAAGGTAAACTAATACAAAAACAAACTGAGACGATTCAAACAAACAACAGGATTATCTGATGACACTAGTAATAGATAGATATATGACTGAACATGGAATTAAATTCAGAAAGCTATTAAAGAGTTTTCCAGACAAAAACGTAGGAGAAAGGCTCGTAGTCGAAAAATACGAATCATGTAAGAAAACAAAAAGAAAAAAACATGTATGATTATCGTGATCCTAAGTTGACTAAATCTGAAAAATGCCACAATGTTTATTTTTGTTTTATTAATATACGAGTTTGATAAAAAAAATAACAGGAATTTTTTAATTTTGCGGGTTTTGTAAATCCGATTTCTAAATTTATTTTTTACCTTGTACATCTGTTTCTAACATATTTTCGCGTTTGCAGTCACTTTGAATGTACAGTTTATTGTTAGTTGTTGAAAAGATTGCACGTATTTGTATTCGCTCGGCCATTTGTTATTTCCAAAAAATAAGATCAAAAAGTTTGCATTACATTTTGTGTGAAAAATTATAACAAGAGTAGTAACACATTCGAAATATTGATAGTGGATTTTGGTGAATCTACTATGAGTATAAACCAAGAGTTAACGAGTGGTACAACGGTTCAAAAATGGCCTGGATACGCTGAAGATGACGACCATCCTGGACACTCTAGCACATCAATAGCCAACCACAGCGTCATAGAAGTGAGGAAAATTATTCTGGAAGACACAGAATTACTATCAGAGAGGTTTCTGATAAGATCGGTATGTTATTTGGATCATGTCAAGCAATTTCGTCGGATGTTTTGGGCATGAAACGCGTGGTAGCAAAGTTCGTTCCGAAATTATTGGATTTTGAAAAAGAAAGTCAAGTGTATATTGCCCAAGAATAGATGAATGAAGTCAACACTGATTCAGAATTTCTGCAAACGTCAGAACAGGTAAAGAAACATGGGGTACATGGGCATGACGTAGAAACCAAGGTTTCGACGTTTCAAAAGAACCATGAAAGGAGTTGAAAGATGTACAAAAAGTGAGTTCTAGAAGTACTTCCAAGATTGGAAAAAGCGCGGCACAAGTATATTATATCTAAGGAGGATTAATTTGAAAAGGACAAAAATTGATATAGATGAATAAATAATTTTTCTTTAAGAAAAACTAAAATTTCGACATATTTTTATTAAACCTCGTACACCATGAGGCAAATTCTGTATATAATATGCAATTTATAATGCGTATATAAGGTTCAATAATAATGTATTGCTAGATCATTTAATATTACCTATTAGTGATAAGTGATTACACCTAACTGGCACATGAATAAGATTTCTATTGGCTCAGTCGTCTTCAATCAAAGGATGCCCTCCTACTCAATCGATTATAATAGGAATTCTTGGAGGATATCAAATTTGGTAATAAACTAATCAGGTGTTTCTGCTCTATAAGCGTAAATGCAGTGCAGTAATTATTAATAAGGGGAACTCAGAGTATCTCCCTTGAAGACACTATAGGCTCATTCTATTTAATTATACCCTGTGGGAAACGTTTAGTAGGCAACACTATTTAACTCAATTAAGTACTACTTGAGTTCAGCTATCACTCTGGAAGAAGAGTCACTACTTTCAGAAACTCTCTTACACCTCTGTGAACCACAGATACTTAATTGAAGATATAAAATAAATATAAGAAAGTCACCACACTCGCATCATTATTAAGATGAAACGTACCACACGATCACGTGAAAGACTTTCCCATATACAATATAATTTAATTCCATATCTTCATCCCTATACTAACAAAAATACGATTATTAGAAAGATTACACACCTGCTATGAAACGTTTTACTTCTTTACAACTAAACACTCTTTACACTATTATTCTTTACTTCCTTACGCTAAAAACTGTACACTTATTTACATCCAGATTCCAAAAACAGTACATTGGTTTAAGACAAAATATCCATTGAAAATGGAAATAGAAAGATAACATCGAATTGGCAACTAAAGAATTGTTAACTAATGAAAAAAATAAGACACAAAAAAATAAAAATAAACATATTTCATGTAGAAGACGCATAAGAGAATTTAATGGTCACGTTATAGTTACAAAAAAAATTGAAACTAGATTTTTACTTTCTCTTCCCCTATTTATAATTATTAGGGAACAAAAGTATTGTTTCAAGTATTTTTCGAAATCGTGTTTTTACTAGGAATACACGTTTTTAAACCCCATGAACTAAATGTATTTTAGCGATTGGTATGTGTGTGTGTGTGTGTGTGTGTGTGTTTGCAAATAGGGTTATTGGGGGACATTGGTATTGATATATATTGACGTACTGAGGACTAAAAACGAACTGAGGACACACACGTAGTCCTCGAAACGTAAAACGCTGAAATTCGGTTTCTACGGCCTCCTAAGATTCAGAAAAGTATATATTTTTAAGAAAAAAAAGTCCCCTGTTAGTATGGTTTGCAGGCACAGTTAGTTCCAAGTGTGTCTCCCACGTAGCGCTGACACTTGAGAGTCATACACACCACATACACAAGTTAGCGCCCAAAGTCGCATATCCGAGGAATCACGAGCCATTCTCATAGTTAACAAAAAATTCAAAATAAGTCCTCAGTTGAACCGTCTGTTACAACCGTACAATGTAGCCTTATGTGTATTAGCAGTACACTGAGGCCAAGTTTCGAACAACGATGTTAGTCTGTAATGTATACAGGAGAAACATAATGTTCTCTCTTTGCAAACCAATGCAAACCACTTCATTCAGAATAGTGGGAACTGTTGGCGCATTTGCATTTCCCTTTAGGTTTATCGGTATTATTTATGCAAACTTACCATACAACTCTACCTATTTTTTTGTGATTCAAACAATTTCTAAATTTGTGATAAAACTATTCTACGGCGTATAGTAATAAGCGTACATAGTACGGATTTTAAAGTACTTTAATTAATTGTAGCACTCTAAATCGCTTTGATTAGTACTTATTAAACATTGTTGCCTTTTTTGGTTTTAATTTATAATTAATAAAAAAATAATGCAATTTAGCTTCTACAGAAAGGAAGTAAAATATATACGGTTCGTTTAGAGTTTAGTGGATATTTACAATAAATCATGGGTTCTCCACCAAGATAATGCGCCAGCTCATTCCGCGTTATCTGCCAAGAGGTTCCTAGCCAAGTACACCATCTCAGTGTCAGAACACCCACTTTATTCACCAGATCTTGCACCCTTGGACTTCTACCTGTTCCCTAAGGTGAAATCTGCATTAAAAGGGACAAGATTTGTGTCTGTGGAAGCTGAAAAAGAGAAAGCGGCACGAGTCCTGAAAGAGCTGACAGAAGATGGCTTCCAGCACTGTTTCCAAAAATTGGAAAATTCGCATGGAGCGTTGTAGGGATAGAGAAGGAGTGTATATTGAAGGTGCCAATAAGTAACTATGTATAAAATAAAAATCTAATTTTTTACAACGTCAGTCTCGTTATTTAATAGCCAGACTTCGTATTCAACAGGAATGTATCAACGCTTACGAGGAATTATGTGTTATTAGATAGGTTGATCCAGTTTGACATCCATATGACAAGTTGGTAGGTGAACTGAGTATCCGGCCAGCGTTATTAAGTCACGCAGGAGTCATGTTTTTATGATGGTTTTTTTACTTCTTTGATACCTTGATGGTTATTTTTGTTGTTAGTGTTTATATTCTTTCTCCTAGTTATCTTTCCACGCTGTAGGTGCATTATCATTGCTAATCTCTACACAAGTTTACTTATAGGCTTATATTGTTAGTAAAGTGTTTTTCTTTTGACGTCCCCTAGTTACATCCCGTTAGGTAAGTGCAGCTTGCTCAAGGATTTCTATCTGTCGTTGCACTTCTTCAACTCATGTAGGTCGTCTCCACTTCTCTGTGAGTTCCTTTCATGGAGGTTGGGATGGCTGTAAGGGGTGTGGAGGCCATCAAAGTTTAAAAAAAATATTATTATTTTAATTTTGCGTCATTTTTTCATGATTAAATTATTTTTATTTTATATTGTTTATTAATGGTAAATATAGGTTATATTTTTCATTGTTTACATTTACAAGAGAAATTCATCTGAGTGTTTCAAGAATTTCGTTACATTGAGTTGAATATTAATCTATTGAGTTCTCTTTTGTGAAGTAGAACATAAAATTGTGTTAATGTATAATGAATATAATTGTAGCGAAGGTATTATTTTAAAACTAATATTCTCGAAGCAATAATATTTCAAACGAACAGAATTAAAAATTTTAATTTATATGCAAAGTTCAATGTTACATAGGCCTACATCACATGAATACAAATCACATTACACAAATAGATAGGCGTACTAATATCACAAATAATATGTTACCAGAAATATCTTCACGTGACAGAAACACTGAATTATAATGTAAAAATCTGGTGTGAAACTGTCACACAACTTTCTTTTGCCAATGCAAATTTACATGCCAGTATAAATTTAATTATATACACTTTTGTCGTTAAATGTACACTAAGACCAAAATCTTGAAAATCCAATTTACATAGATTTTCATGAAAACAAAACAGAAACTCAACTAATTAGCCCTACCGCTAAAATAAGCGTTATACAAAGTAATGTTACGAACAAAATTTGTAGGTTTTTTAATTTTCTACAACTTTGACTGTACACACTATTGCTTTAAAATGCATATTAAGGCTGCAATCTTAAAAAACCAATTTTTCCTATATGAGCACAGCCTCCCCAACAATTTCAGCAGATATGTCGCCTACCGTATCATATAGAACATAAAATATGAAGTAAATGAAGCGATTTTATAAAAAAAACATAGGCACCGTTTTTGAGAAAATCGACAAAAGTGAAAAAAAACACGAATAAACTACTACTTCCGGTTGACCGATTTTGAAGAAAATGTTCGCGTCGGGTTCTCTAATGGTACCTAACTTAATTCTCAAGTTTCAACTTCGTACAATGTTTCGTTCTTGAGATATTTTGTTCATACACACACGCGCGCGCGCACACACAATCGCTAAAAACATGGTTTTTGGGTTCAAGGGGTCTGAAAACTTGTTTAGGTCATCAGGCTGGTTTGAATCTGTAGAGGTTTTAATAAGTAAAACGAAATTTCGGTCGCTTACTTTGCCTTCCTCACTGAATGAAAAAGTATGCTTATCAGCATGCCGGGCCCTCTGAAAAGCACACATTTTCCACTCTGAAAATGACACCTTCACTTCATTCAGCACAGGTTCTGGCTGCAAAATGAAATTCATTACTTTCAGAGGATATAACTCTGATTAGTGTCTTTTACACCTCTACCGCTTCTGTTTTAAAATGATTTAGTCATTTAATTGGCTGACCATGTAATAAGAAACAGAACTATTTATTTTAGCCCTGCAACGAACAGATTGAGTGTTAATAATCTGACACTCCACCTGTCCGTTATGGGCAGTGAAAACGTGTAGGCCTACTATATCCGGTGAAAACTCGATATGACAAAAATTTTTCCTTTCTATTCATACAGGCAAAAGAATGTAAAAGGTGTATCAGAAAAGTTAAAAAAAGAAAAAAAAATAGTTAGGAGAACATTGATTCCATAATTTAAAATGTGGGCTTAATACAGATGGAAGACCCCTGCAAAGCATTACTTTAGTAAAAAGATATACTACAGACTTAATTTCGTAATTTATTTAATTTACGTAATCTAATTGTATTTATGCCCATATCGAGCAGGTAGTGTTAAATCATTTGAACTCGAGTGTTCCTAGCTAGTTCCAGGGCTGCAATAAAGTTCTGTTCCATTTCACATGGTCTACCAATTATAAGACTGAAGCATTCAAGAAAAGAAGAAATAGAGGTGTAAAAGACACTAGTCAGAGTTATTTCCTCTGAAAGTAACGAATTTCATAATACAGCCAGACGGCCTTGTGTTGAATGAAGTGTAGTTGTTATTTGCAAGGTGGAAATGAGGTGCTTTTTGGAGGCCATGACATGCTCACAAGCATAATTTGCCAAGTGAGTAAGGCAGTAGTAAACAACCTCACTCCTCGTTTGACTTAGTAAAGCTTCTAGAGATTCAAACCAGCCTTTTGGATGATCACCTAACAACAACAACATAAACAATTGTTAAGATTAAAACAATTTATTAGTAGCTTAAGAATAAAAATCATCAATTGTAATCATTTTTGTAAGTTGGTTCTTATATGTTTCTTTAATATTTACTAAACCCAGATATAAATTGGCGTAATTGAGGAGTTGCTATCAAAACCTACTTTGTCCAAAAATGAACATTTACAGTTTATGGTCTCTGGTAGTGTATAAAGTACCTTACACGTACTGCTGTATTTGATTTTCTCAAAACCACTATATTTTCTTTGTTATTCAACTACAAAACATTAGTGCTTCTTTAATAACCTGCTTTGTCCATCGTATTTCTTTCAAAACCTACATTTTCCTGGACTAGTTTTGTTTTTGACACAAAGTCCAACAGGTAGCGCTAGTGTTTGTTTATTAAATTATTCGGTTTGAGAAGAGTGTAGTATTTAGCAAGGTGGAAAAGTGCGATGAATCTTGGCTTTTAAAAAGAAAAATACAAGAAAGGAAATCAGATACCATAAAAAATAAAAAAGTTTGTGGACAAGAACACATCAATCATTTTGGAAGAAACTGTGGGTTGAAGAAACTTTCAACTGATAATGTTAGAAATATAAAATCCAGTACTAAAGACTTTTTTCTTTCTAAGACTAAACCACCGATTCCACTTACAAAAATTTGTATGTTGGAAATAAATGAAAACATAAATTTACTTAAGTATCGCACTTCTTACAACGGAATGTGGTCTACATCTACCATTAGAAAAAAATTGTGAAGTTGCCTAATGTTTTAACGCTTGATAATCTGTACAATGAATCACCAAAAGTTACAAAACAGAAACTACATTATATTAAAAATTTTGTTCAGTACTTAAATAATCCAAACAGTGTAAATTATTATAAGTTGTGAATGTGATGATAAATAACATGTTATTTTTGAAGTTTAAATTTTTTTTTATATTCCATGTTACTACTATTTTTAATACATTTTTGTAAAATACTGTAATTTTTTTGAATAAATAATTTCTGTTTTTATAGAATTTCTTTGTATTTATTCTGTTAATGTCTTACATTTAATGAACATTTCCAACAAAAAATCAACTTTGTCCAACCATTTTTATTATTTTTAAAGCCCAACTGAGAAAACTAGGTTGTTGTAAAATAACTTTGGTGTTTATTTCTTCAAAATAAAGAAACACAAAAATTGCGAGCTGACTATAACAAACAATAATGAAGATACAATGTTTTATCAGTTTTTGAAAATAGTAAATTTTGGACAAAGTAAGTTTTCGATAGCAACTCCTAAATTAAAATGGAAGTTTCTCTAAATTTATTACAATAATCTATTCAAAAAATATATTATCGGTGGCAATTTTCAAAATTAACATGTATCATTTTACAATTTAAGTCCGTCTGTCCCTCACAACCAGATGTCAGAAACTACATGAGATACCAACAAACGGTTTTCAGATTCATAATCTGCAACAAACGTTAGTGGGCCTGGATCGGGTTTTGGGTTTCAAATTACGGTATTGACCGGAGTTGCCAAAAACCGGAAGTCAAAAAATCAAAGTCGAAAACAAAAATAAATCATTCGATTCCTCTTAAAGAGTAGATACAGAAATTACTAATGGTTTTTGCAATACGTCAAGGGTAAAAGGTTTTAAAAATTGCCACCAGCCATGAGATGCGTCGGCTCATGAAAGGCTCTTTATATTAAAATTACGGTTGAACTTTTACACTGGTACAACCTCCTTCTGCAATTGATATCGGTGCAAATATAGTCTTTCATCAAAGAGGTGATTAGCCAGGAGAGAGTTGACATCATTAGAAAGTGCTGGTGGTATTTGCAAGGTTGAACAACAACAAAATAAACCTGTTAATGTCAACTTCAATATCAACGGTTTGATACAGCTCGTGGAGGCTGGGGATAAAAAATGAATGACTCTTTAGTTGTCTTTTCGGTTATCACCTTCATTTCTGTTTCAATTTTTGTGTTATTTAAAAAATACGTAATACCGTTTTTTGTAAAAGGTATTTGACAAGAAAAAGTAGAATAATACTAAGGTAGAGTAATAATGAACATCTTTATTTCCTTCCTAGGTGATTTCGTTACAATCAATGATCGTGATTCTAGGTATTTCTGCTCAAATGTTATTGAAATATGTTAAGATTTCTCTTCATTCTTCTTGAAAATGCTACTTTCAGGTCTTCAGGACAGCCCAGTCAGTCAGCTGGTAAAAATTCGTTATTAATTATTGTTAAGCAACTCTGGTTGGGTAAGCAAGTTTGTATGGTGACCAGCTGACAGCAGTTGCTAAAAAATATTTCCACGGCGTTAGTGTACTAGCAGCTAGTACTAGCGTCGTGGGAACGAACAACTAGCAGCTATTTCAGTAACTAGCAACAAAAAAACTTCAACAACTCCGGTAATTTTAACAACTAGCTAGCGCTAGTGACTTTGAACATGTTTGATTTTACTAGCGCTAGTAGGAGAGAAAAAAAGCATGTGATTGACTAGCGCTAGTAACGTAGCTCGGTGTGAATGTTTATAAATGTTGCTAGTAACTAATAAGCTGCTAGTTCTAGCAGCTAGTTAACTAGCGTCGTCGGAATAGGTCTTATGCAAACTCCACTGGGGGTTCCTATTAAAAAAACTTCACGCCGAATCACGTTGAAAATACAGGGAAAAGCAGCGATCAAATTGAGTTGTTGTTAATAAAAGAAAAGTACATTTTCCGATAACAAATAAAAGCTAAAGAAAGGATTTGAACCAAGAACCTTCGTCTCCAAAAATCAGTTGTTAAACAGCTGATTCGCAGCGATAACACAGAAACTTTAAAAAATTTTATATCCCTTGTTAAATAATTATCGGCGTTTATGGATTAAGTTCAATAAATTTTCTACTCATAATTGAGTTATTACAAACAATATATCATCGCTTCGTTACAAATTATATTTTATAAACGTATAAATTTGTTTGCCACGTGTATGTTGAATGTATTATTTTATCTCTTGTCATGTGTCAACGTCACACATTGTTTGACATTGACTAAAATACTTGCAATTTAGATTTTGTTTGTTAATAAATTACAACATATCACGAACCATTATAGGCTGTCTGAAGATTGTAGACAGGAATAATTTTTTCAGCATAGTTATGCGCCCAAAAGAGGCAGGAGGAGTGTTAAATTACTTGCAGTCGATCTGCTAGTTTCAGGGCTATAAAAAATAGTTCTGTTTCTCACCACATGGTAACCTAATATTATAATTGAAACATTTAAGAACAGAAGAGGTAGAGGTGTAAAAGCCTCAAGTTCGAGTTATCTCCTGTGAGAGTAATGATTTTCATTATACAGCCCGAACCTGTGATGATTGAACTGATATTGACACTTGCAGGGTGGAATGTAGATGGTTTTCAGAGAACCTGGCAACCTGATAAGCGTACTTTTTAACTCAGTGAGAATGGCAATTATACCTTACTCCTTGTTTTACTTAGTAAAGCCTCTAGAGGTTCAAACTAGCCTTTCGGCTGATGACCTAAACAATATTAACAAAAACAACAGTTACATCTAATAAAAATACTAGAAACGTTTCCTTCATTGACTGACTGATTCACTCATCAAATCACCTTGTAGCTCTTCAGCCCTTGGTGAGCTTTGGCTTCCTCCAAGATTCTTCTCGAATTCTCTTTGTAAGCTGCTACCACCTTTCATTACACCCATAAAAATCAGATCATTTCCAACGATGGCCCTTCCATATTACCTGAACCATCCTCGTTGACTCCATTTTCTAAATGTTTCCCTAACATCTCAGTCTTTTGGCGTTTATGAATCGGATTATGTATTTGCCTTCAATGAACGTATTTGATTCCTCAATTTTCGTGATCTCCATTTTTGTCTTCTACTTTTGCCGGTTGAAGGATTCACATTAAAATTTAAAACCTTCTCAAAATGTAGCTATTTGTTGAATAAAGTGAACTAGTGAAAGGATACAACTGGGAGCTCAAAACTCATGTATGGTTTCGTTCTTTTCCTATTTATTAATTTATTCTTAGTTTTTTGTAAGTCAAAACAATTCTAAAATGTAGTGCAATGTGATTACAATGAAAATATTGTAACGATATCGAAGAGGAGCGTGGTTCAAGAGATTTCTTGAAATTCATGAAGTGTTAAATAGTAGATAATAGAGTGACAAAGTAACAATAGGGTTAGATATAAAGGATATTTAATAAGGGTGTTTTTCGCAAGGTAGGGTCTTTGTTGTACAACTATTTGTGAAAGAGTTGGTTGGTTACCTGTAACACCTTTTATTCTATTGTGACTTGTTTATACTAGTTATGATTTTTCCAGAAACAATAAAAAAGAATTTTTGTATGGAATATCTCTGTTTTTCTAGAAATATTTCTTTGATCTACCTGTATAAAGAGAGCCCAAGTGCGGTCAGTGAGCCAGTATGCGTTTGATTTTGATGAGTGTTTATTGAGTGTGCTATCGGTGCGTTAGATCAGGTCAACGGTTCCGAGGCATTGTATTGGTCAACTATTGTTATTCAGTTTTATTGTGTGTGTGTGCATTGTGTATAATTTTCGTGTATGTGCATTCTGTTTAATTGTTTGTAAGTAGTACTAAGTAAATTATTTAAGTTATTTATTGTATTTCTTCATTGTAATTAGTTTATTACTTATTTTGTAAATCTTTTAGTTGTAATAAATACTTGTAATTTTGAATTTTCGTGTATTCATTATTTAATTACCTAGATCCCAAAACGGACCTTAGCGATAAGTGTCACATTGGTGTCAGAAGTGCGAAATCTGGTGTTTTTGAATCATTATAAGTAAAAGCTCATTTGTCATGTTATAGAATTATGGTATAGTAAATTAGTGTTTAAAGTTTTCTGTACTTAGTAAGTTTATTCACTTTGTAGAATCTTTATCATTGCTTGTAAAACTGTTTCATAATAATAGTTATATTTGTTGTAATAGTTCTACTTCTTAGTAATTTTTTTTTCTATAATTAACTTTTGTATCTGTACAAGTTGTTAATTTTTTTGTAATTAATTGTAAATTGTTAGTTAAAATAGCGAGTTCTGAAGACATGTCTTTATTAATGCAGATGTTAAATGAGATTAAGGCAAGTAATGAAAAATCCAATAATAACGTACAGGCAATTAAAGATGAATTAAAATCTGAAAATGAGAAAACCAATAACCTAATACATTCAATTAATGATAAAATACAGGCAATTGGTGATAAAATTCAGTCAGGTAATAATGAGATAAGGACAAAATTAAAAGTAGGCTTAGAGTTAGGAAAAATTAGGGATAATGTAGAAAGTTTAAATAGTACGGTAGATTCAGTAGAATTTAAGTTACAAGAAAATGTTAAGGAAGTGAGAAAAAATGTTGTAGAATTTAGGTTAGAAGAAGTAGATAAGGTTATAGATATATTAGGTTTACGGACATTAATAAAACAGTGAAATCAAATGAAAATCGCGGCTCGGTAATTCACGCGGACAGTACATCATCCGGGCGCGGAATTAGTGTAAAAGCATCGAAATTTGACGGGAGTTCTTGGTGGCAAGTCTTTCGAGGACAGTTCGAGGCAGCGGCCGACTTCAACACATGGTCACCGGCAGAGAAAACAACAGTAGTTGTAAAGTGTATTTTAACCTAGCATCGTAAATTTCAGCCCGATCAATTGCTCCACCAATTATTCGACATTATCATCATCACTCTGGGTCCGGTATGTGATTGGTCCGCGAAATATGTTACCGTCTTCGTCAACAATTACATATGAAAACCCGCTTGCAGTATGTTTATGTGTATGATGACTGAAAGCCACTTGACGACCATTCTCGTCTACTTGTCGTGGGTGTGAAGTGTTTAGCGGTGTGATGAAAGATTCTAGGTCGGCGTAAATCGTGTAGGGGACTTGAGTTTTTTTAACACTCTCAATTTCATAAAAGATTTTACGGGGTCTTTTAGGTCTGTTAAGTTTGTTCGTTGGAGGCCAAATTCTTGACAAGTTAACATATGCTTGTCCCGGTTTGATTTGGCGTTGTCATTTGTAAATCGGTGCTAGCAATATTTGCAATAATGTGCAGTAGTTGTGTTTGATGTTTATGATGATCTTAATAGACGAGATAAGCCATTGTAATGCTGTCCCGTACGAATTTTAGTTTTTGTATATATTAAGCAGTAATGAAATTGGTCATGTGTGGGTCCTGGTAGCAATAGTAAATGTATTATGTGTTCACGATTCCGGTATTTAGTCACGTACACAGGGTAAAATATGTCAATATCACTTTTGTTACTTAGAACGTTAATTGATATGGTAGGGTTTTGCCGTTCAAATTTATGGATGTCTGTCAATTTCACGGAGTAACTGATACCATTTGTGTTTAATGTTGTTAAGTATTTTTTGTACCACCCAATCCTTTTGGAATAGCCTGGTTGCTGGTAGATGTGTTCTAAAACGGACCAAATAAAACACATACTGTCGTTCTCGTTCTTAATATTTATGGCTGCCCTACGGTCGTTGATCTTTTTGGAATCAATAAACCAGCTCCGTAGAGTGGACAGTATTGGACAATATGTAAATCACATATTGTGATTTTTTCAAAGTCCATCCACTGCCATGTGACGTATAAGTATCAATACTACTTTGGATTTTTTGAATCGCTTCTTCGTATTAATTGTCCATTTCGGGATGTTTATTTCTACTTTAATTAATTCTCTTGTCTTACCGTGAAAAACACCTGTCTGGATAATAGTGGATGGTTCGGCCCTTATCGTTGTATTTAACTTTTTTCATTTCAACGTGCAACGCAATATACCACTGATGTTGCCGCCCAAGTGAACTCCATAATAGACCAGCTCGTCTGTAACAGACGGTTTCATTTCACCGAAGAAAACCAATAGATCACGGACATCTTGTTCAATGAAAGTGTACCGCAACGAAACGAGACGACCTTCGAGCGCGACAAGAACGTCTGCGTCAGGAACGAACATGTTGTCTAGTGTATAATCAACAACTGTGACGAACAAGGGAAGTTACTTCTATTTATAGTATTTATTTTCTTGTTGTTATCACGTCTTATCACAGATTGAAAATGGTTGTTAGATACATTATGATTGAAAAAAAGCAAAAAAATGGTATATGCATTGCGTTTTACCTTTTCATTGCTATAAAATTTTCCTAAAATTGCAATTTTGAATACTTACAAATCAAAAACGCAGGCGTCTATCGGTAAATGGTTTGCACCATTGTTTTTTTCATAAAGTTTCATGGTGAAATTACGTGTCATATAAACACCATCCCATTTACAAACATCAATTTTAATTCAATATGACGAATCCAAGATGGCGGACAAAAATTTCAAAACCACCATAAAGGATTTCCAAAACTACGCAGAGATGCTTAAGCTTCTTCCGCCAAGTACGTCTCAGTTACGCAATATAACGCCGTTTACATACTTAAAAATCACTCTGTACGAGGGCTGTTAAAATAATAACCGAACTTTTTATTTTAAATATTTATAATTAATTTTACATATTATTCGTCCTTGTCACCTTCAAAGTACTCCCCTCCCCTATTCACACACTTTTCCCAGCGATGTTTCCACTTTGCAAAACACTCCTGGATAGCTTCCTTTGAGATATCCTTCAAGGTATGTGACGAATTTTCTTTAATGTCATCAACAGTCTCGAAGCGGCGTCCTTTCATCACCGATTTTAATTTTGGGAATAAAAAAAAATCACAAGGAGCCAGATCTGGTGAGTACGGAGGCTGCAGGATGACAGTCATCTGATTTTTGGCACAAAACTGACGAACGGACAAAGCTGAATGCGCGGGCGCATTGTCATGATGGAGTAACCATGAGTTGTCTTTCCACAACTGAGGTCGCTTTTTGCGAATGTTTTCACGTAACTGTTTTAAACGCCTTGATAATATACACGATTCACTGTTTCACCTTGAGGTAAAAACTCAAAATGCACAATTCCGTTAAAATCGAAAAATCAGTGATCATCACATTGGATCGGGACTGACGTGCTTTCTTGGGGCGTGGAGATCCTTTGCCAACCCATTGTGACGATTGCACTTTTGTCTTAATGTCGTAGCCGTAAACCCAACTTTCATCTCCCGTTATGATTCTTTGCATGAATGTTGTATCATCATTTGCTTGTTCGGAAGTTGCCGACAAACGTCCACTCGATGTTCTTTTTGCTGTTCCGTCATCAAACGGGGAACAAACTTTGCTGCAACTCGATGCAAGTTCAATTTTTGGGTCAAAATTTCATGGCACGATCCAATTGAGGTTCCAGCTTCTTCTGAAAGTTCTCGGACAGTCAATCGGCGATTTTCACGCACCAGATCACGGATTATTCTAACGTGGGTGACATCAGTTGAAGTCAAAGGTCTTCCTGGTCGAGGGTCGTCTTCAATTGACTGGCGACCATTTTTAAATCGAGAAAACCATTCATAACATTGTGTACGACTTAGAGAATCATCTCCATACGCTTGTTTCAAAAGTTGAAACGTTTCTGTGAACGTTTTCCCCAGTTTGACGCAAAATTTTACGTTGCATCTTTGCTCCCGAATATCGCACATTGCAAAAATCGTCACTAGCACTTAAACACGTCGTACTAAAAACGCAACTACATGGAAAGTAAATGAAACATCAACAATCCAAAAACATGTGTTCACAAAGGAAATGACGTAGAACAGTGTGCTGCCAACCACACGTAGCTAAATATCCCCGTTGGCGCTTAATTCAAAAGGTTCGGTTATTATTTGAACAGACCTCGTATATAACATTATTAGTGAATATAAGATAGGGGAATATGTATATGGACAGATCACCTGCTCCGAATGCCACACAACCGTTTGCCACTTCAAGCCTGGATGTCCAAACCAGATGGTAGAAGGGATGTGGGTCGACCGAGGAAGAGGTGGAAACCGGAACAGGCTCAATAGCCTAAACCATGACGGATGATGATGATGATGGAATATGTATCTCCGAATAAAAAAAAAACAAAAAGCTAATTGTAAAGCACAATTCATCTTATTTAAAATTAAATTAACGATACGTAGCGAGTTCTTATGTTTTCGGAATAAAATGCTAAAAAATATCGCTAGGTACTGGTTGTTCAAAAGGTTGCTCCGCAGTGAAATATAAAATGAAAGCGAGGAGTATGCGCGGTTGCACCATCATAATGAAAATAAACGTTCAGTATTTCACTTAACTCAAGTTCACTAATGAATCGATACAGAATTTCAATGAAGTATCGTTGTACGTTTATAATTGTCTGTGCACTTACTAATTGTCTGTTTTAACATTGAGAGCCGTAATTACAATATAACCTGAAAAATGTCAGTACCGTGGGTGTCAGTACCATGGAAATTACATGCCACGGTACTGAAAAATAAGCCACGGTACGGACATAATGTTGTTTGGGTCAAAAGTACTGTCGCTGAAGTAAAATTTTTATTTATATTTTGTACAATGTTTCTGTTCTGTGCCCTAGTAATCTATATTCACAAATATAATATTAACAAAATAAAATAGAACGTTAGTTGTCATATTTTTAATATTTACAACGGTTCTAACTATTTTCATAAAATGTTTTAGTTTTGTAAAATATATTAGGGTATGAGCAATTCGTTGAGCTATAGCGTACCTCATTTTGATTTTGTTTTAAATTAGAATTCAGCCAGTAAAATGTTTTTTAACCAATCGTAATTTTTCCTTCACACAAATAAATGTTTCCTATTTTACAGAGATTTAAAAATGACAATAATGAGATATGATAAAACAGTAGCAGTTGTATTAATAAAAAAAAATTTATGAACATATTACTATACTGTAAGTAGCAGCCTAAATTTAAATATTCCCATTTTGTTGTGTTCCATAATTATGGTTTCAAGTAATACAAGCGGCATGTCATTCTTACTCAAGGACTATGTTAAGCATATAGTTTGGGAACCACTGAAACAGGAAATAAAAGAAATTTTTAGTTTATTATTCTATTCGAGGTAACTTCAGACATGGCAAAGAAGAAGAAGGTTTGCGATGAGGATAAATTAAGTATGAAGATTTTTTTTTTTTTTTGGTTTAACGTCCGACTGTTTTGCAAATTGCTGCTAATGCAGACGGTGGAGGATGAAATGAATTTTTTTGTAACGTATGAAAAAATGCCATGCCCGAGTGGGATTCGAACCCAAGACCGCGTGATGAGAGGCGAGCACGTTACCAACATCGCCAACGCGGCCGGCAAGGTTTAGAAGGTTACCGTTTAGAAGGTGAACCAGAGTTTAAGTAAGAAGAGGGAGCAAGAAAGATAGAGGAGGAAGAAGATTAGGGATGACCCTGCTAAAAACAATAACAGAAGAGGAAGGACTATTGTTCAGTATTACAATAGATTCAAATACCCGCGCCGTCGATCATTCTAGAATATGATCTTCCCGCTCGAATAAAACCGTAATATTGATTCTACATTGATTACTTCATCAATTAGTTCCACGCATGTGCAATCCTTGACCACGTGGCGCTCTCTCCGCCAATAGCAAAATTCGATTAATTTCCCGAGCTCGTTTCGCCATTGTTCCTTCTTCCCGATTCACTCCTTCACTTCCAGTAAAACCCGCCTGCGGTTCGGTTGTGTGTCGACGGACGTTCGTAGCCCCTAGTGCTAGCGTCACCCGCATTAAACGCGTTGGTTATACCAACTTCATGTCGCCGGTAATATATTAATTACGGCCCCAAGCAACGATGCTTTTAATTGTGAACGCGCTTACATTTGTGTAACGAACTATTCATGTTATTTATTCGATTAATTACCGGACATTGTGTAATCTGTGCAATCTTGCGTCTCGAACTTGTAAACCGCTATCCCAACTGCAGTTATCCGAGTGTTAACAGTGCTTTATGTGTATGTTTAACGTGCCTTTGTCTATTGTGTGAAATCTGTACAGATCTGGTCGAACATTTAGTGATTCTCTACAACGACGTTAACGAACTGAAGCATCCTGGGAAATCTACGCACTCAAAATCGAGTAAGTACTGTTACACCTAATAATAATTGCAGTATTAGTCCACATATATGTTCCCGTGTATCCTCCAACCTTCCCTATTCCTTAACGAGCAAAGCGTTACGCCTAATGTGCGCGTCGAAGTCACATCGCGTCTTTTGTATCCGGGTGGTAATAGATCCCACCATTTTAACGAATCAAGCAGATGTAGGAATTATAAAACCATTTAATTACCGAATCGAACAACTATGAAAAATATTCAAAACAAAAACTACAAAAAAACGTTAATCTGTTGGTAACATAGAAATACGCAGCGTAAAGTTAGAAAAAAATGGAAGGAACAAAAAAGTTTGTCTAGATTAAGGATGAAGAATGTGGAAAGGGAGAAGAAATTATTAAAAGATAGTAGTCCTCCAAATTCCGATGAGCAACCTGAAAACCTTCAACAAGAATCAGACAGAAGACGACGTAACAAAAATAGAAATAAGCGGTATAAAGAAAAACAAGCCTTAAGAAAAGAAAATAAATCGTTAAAAAAACAATTACAAAAATACAAGAAATGTTGTCAGCGTCAGAAAAAAAACAAAAAATGCAGAGGGAAATGATGAAACCGCAACGCCAAGGACTAGGGTAAAAAATATCGAAGATAACGCCTGAGTTTCAGAAAAGTAGTTCAAAAGTGATTAGAAGACTGTTATTTGGGGAAGATGTTACAGTTTAACTGACAGATAACTAATTCCAAAAGAGGACATTGCAAAATTTGACGATGAAATTCAAAAGGGTAAGGATTTACCATTTAAAGGAACTTTAAAAGTACACTATTTGCTAGTAAGATCAGGAATTCAAACAATATGGTTTCGGAGTATGTCTTGTTCTGACCCAGAGTACAACAATAAAAATGTTCCCACTGTGGTCTAGGTAAAATCGCTTTCATTGAAGATGATTCAAATATTTCCAAACATGAGGAACTTGGGCCATTACCCAGTACTTCTGATGGAAGTAGATTACAATTTAGCGATGTGTTTAGTGGCAGTGAAGAAGTTGTAGAACAAAAAGCACGTTAAAAATTGGAGCATAGACAGTCAACTAATGGAATTACTTTCTCTTCTTTGACGAAGAAGAAACGTATCAAAGAATCTAAACGTGCTTATAATCATGACGATTCCAACGATGTGGATAAAAATGTTCTTCCTGATAATTCAAAAAAATTTAAAAGAACTTTAAAACCTAACTTCAATAAAAACCAGACTAAGATAAACTCTAAACAATTTGTAACGATTACAAATAGGTTTGACTGCTTATCTTCTAGTGACGAAGAAGTCATGGAAGATAAAGATATAGAAGATACTGAAGAAACCCAAATTGAAAACGTTTTAGAAAAACCGAAACCTCTTTTTATAAATTTTGTGAACATAAATGATATTTTAGGAATTGTAGACGAGGTTGCTAAAGGACAATATTATTACAAATTAGAAAATACAAATCAAATTAAATTAACTCCTAAAACTACTAAATTATATTCAGTTATAGCTAAACTATTGGAATCCCGTAATATAAGCTTTCACACGTACCAATTGACACAAAACAGGTGTTTCCGAGTTGTACTCAAAGGGATGCACCACACAGCATGTCTTGATGACGTGAAAACCGAATTAGAGGAAAAGGACCATGGAGTTTTACGAATTCATAACATAAAACACAGAATCTCAAAAGAGCCACTAAATATGTTTTTTGTTGATATACAGCGAAAAGATAATAACAAAGATATATATCAGATTCAATATTTGCTAAATGCCAAAATTTCTTTTGAAGTCCCCCACACTAAGAAAGATGTGGTACAATGCCTAAGATGCCAGCGGTATGGTCACTCTCAGGCGTATTGCAGACACCCCTTCCGTTGTGTTAAGTGTACTGAAGAACATCCGACGATTGAATGTAAAAAAACGGATCGCAAAACACCAGCAAAATGTGTTTTGTGCGGAGGATCCCATCCAGCAAACTATAAAGGGTGCTCTGTATATAAGGATATGCAGAAAAGAAAATATCCTCAGGTTCGGCCAAAAATAAATCCTTCTCAACAGCAAATTAATCAACCTCATCTTAAAACTCCTACGGCAATACCGACTGCTTCACCGCGTGATCCGCGCATTATAAACGGCTCACTACAAACGTACGCACAGGTGGCTTCTAAAGTGCATACAACTCAGCACTATGTAGATAATAGCGTCACTAATAATCGTGTACTGAATCCTCATCCGTACTCAGAAGGAAATCGTATAACATATTCAACACAGTCACCTCCAGTACTAATGCATACAATTCCTGGAAATGAAACAAGCGTAGGCAGTCAAACCCTCAGCAGATTGGAACAGCTGATCTCGAGGCAGCTAGAATGTCAGGCTAAATTATATGACGACATTAAGATCATACTAAATATGATGTCTACCATTATAGCAAAATTGTCATAATGGTAAGACTTCTTAGAATAGCTCTATGGAATGCTAACGGCTTGGCCCAACATAGCCAAGAAATCAAGTCTTTTATCATTTTTCAGAAACTGGACATTTTACTTATATCAGAAACTCACTTCAAAGATACAAATACGTTCAGAATGACAGGATACATGACATACCAAACAAACAGCCGTGATGGTAGAGCTCATGGGGGCTCCGGATTAATAATAAAAAATACCATCGCCCATTATCAATTACCAGAGTACCAAACTGAACGCATTCAAGCCACAAGTGTGTCAATAACAGATAATTTTGGACCATTAAACGTATCAGCAGCATACTTTCCTCCAAGGTACACGCTAAGGAAGGAGGACTTCACACAATTTTTCAAATCACTGGGAAGGCGTTTTATAATAGGTGCCGATTTTAACGCAAAACATCAGCGTTGGGAGTCTCGAATAACTTCCCCGAGAGGTCGTCTGTTAATGCAAGTCATCGATCAAACACAATTATCTTATATTTCTTCAAATGAACCTACATATTGGCCTACTGATACTAAACGACTTCCAGACGTCATAGATTTCTTTATTAAAAAGGGAGTTCCTGACGCACATGTAAAAATAGAGTCTTGCTTTGACTTGTCGTCAGACCACTCACCTGTAATATTATCAATTGCATCCATTTTTAATAAATCACAGTTGCCTAAACATTTGACAAATTCATATACAAACTGGGACTTTTTTAGGCAAAGATTAGACTACAAAATTACCTGTGATATTCCTTTAAAAAATGAAAATGATATAGACAAGGCTGTTCATTACCTAACCGAAACAATCCAGGAAGCAGCCAAATTGTCAACTCCGGACAAGACAACTAATTACGACAATACGGACGTCTATCAACCTTTGAACATTAAAATTTCTATTAACGAAAAAAGGAGACTAAGGCGAGTATGGCAAACTACAAGAAACCCAGTAGATAAAAGGAATTACAATAATGCAGCCAGGAATCTGAAGCGTTTGTTGCAGGAATATAGTAATGAATCATTACAAGATTATTTAAAGCAATTAGGTCCTAATTATAATACAAATTTTTCCCTTTGGAAACCTTTGCGACGGATTAAAAGACCCAATCACACCATTCCACCGTTTCGACTACCGAACGGCAACTGGGTAAAGAGCAACAAAGAAAAAGCAGAAGCTTTTGCTAGTCATCTTGAAAGTGTTTTCACTCCCTTTCCCTCAGATTCAATTGATGAAGAGGAAATTAACGAATTTTTAGAATCTCCATTTCAAATGGCAATGCCTCTTAAATTATTCTTTATAAATGAAGTCAAGGAAATTATACAAAAAAATATTTGTTCAAGAAAGTCGCCGGGGCACGACTCAATCACAGGAGAAATTCTGAAAGAATTGCCACAAAAAACTCTGAGACTAATAACAATCATTTTTAATGCTATGCTTCGTATTGAATACTATCCTAAACAGTGGAAAATAGCAGAAATTGTGCTCATCCCTAAACCAGGTAAACCACCTAACGAAATAAAGTCATACAGGCCAATAAGTTTGTTGCCAGTGTTGTCTAAAGTGTTTGAAAAACTTATTTTAAAAAGATTGATACCAGTACTCGAACAAAGTGTTGTAATACCAGATTACCAGTTCGGTTTTCGAGCGGGGCATAGTACGATCGAGCAGATCCACAGGGTAGCTGCTAAAATTCAAAAGGCTTTCGAAGAAAAAGAATTTTGCTCAGTAGTCTTTATTGATGTCTGTCAAGCTTATGACAAGGTTTGGCACCTTGGTCTGCTTTTCAAGCTCAAAAAGCACCTACCTCATCAAATTTTCAATTTATTTAAATCCTTTTTAGAAGATAGGTATTTCAAGGTTAAATTACAAGCAGACTCATCACAATTATTTCCTATCCATGCGGGAGTTCCTCAAGGTAGTGTGTTGTCACCTTTCCTGTATTGTATATATACTTCTGACATGCCTGTTTCGGAAAACACCACATTAGCAGCTTTTGCTGACGATGTTGCAATCCAAGCTGTACATAGCAAACCACATACTGCTTCAAAATATCTGCAAGAACATCTACACAACATAGAGAGCTGGCAAAAAAAGTGGCGGATAAAGTCTAACGAAGAGAAAAGTGTTCAAGTGACATTCACACTAAAAAAAGACACGTGTCCACCTGTTAAACTAAACAATAAAACACTACCACAATCAGATACAGCAAGATACCTTGGAATGCATCTAGATCGTCGACTAACTTGGAAAACACACATCTGGAATAAGAGGAAACAACTAAATTACAAATTTTATAAACTTTATTGGATGTTACACAAAAATTCTAAATTATCGTTAACGAACAAACTAACAATTTACAAGACTATTCTAAAACCAATTTGGACTTACGGGATACAACTTTGGGGAACGGCGACAAAGTCAAGCGTTGACATAATTCAACGTTTTCAAACGAAATTTCTCCGGACTATCACAGACTCTCCGTGGTATGTCACCAACAGGATCATTCAACGAGACTTGAACATACCAACCATCACGGATGAAATCTCAAGATTTTCTTCGAGGTATCGTACAAGACTTAATAGCCACACAAATTATTTAGCGGTGAACCTCCTCGACAACAGTGAAGAAATTCGACGTTTACAAAGACTTCACACGACAGACTTGTTTTAAAACACAACCAACGTAACTATATTCATTGAAAAAAAAAAAAAAAAAACTTTTTTTTTAAAGTGATTATATATTTTATTTTGTAAAATGGAGAAGAACTAATGAGTTCTTCTTCAACAAGCCAGTTAATAGACTCTACCACTCATCTATTCATTGTTCCTTGCGAACAGATTGTAGATTAAGCAGTGTTTGAAAAAAAAAAAAAAAAAAATTGGAAAATAAAAGTATCTTTACTTACAGCTGGGTCGTACAGTCTTGTGATTGCAAAAGAAGAAGTAGGTTCAAAACATCCAGGAAAGTGCCTACGTATTGCTATTGTTAAACCAGTCAATGTGGATGATATGAAAGTGATATATCTTAAAAAAGTATTGAGAAGTGACAACTGATCTATTTATAGCAAATAACTTTTCTTCTTACAGAGAAAAGGAATTTTTTATAAAGAAAACACAAATTCTTCAGATACTTCCGTAACCGAAACTATTTTTCCAAGGTAAAAAAACTTTTTACAGATTTTCATTGAGCATTTCAAGAGCAAACTAACCCTGATCAAGTTACTTCATCCCTGCTCAAGTAGACCTACCTGTAAGTGAACTCTATGCCCGAAAGTGCACATGAGAAAATTGTTATGTGAAAATGAAAGCATGAGTTTTTTACGCGATTCTTTAAAAACATTTCAATTTTTTGGCATCAGTTTAAGTGAAAAGAATTATTAAAGAAAGAACAATTTAAAAATCGAAATTGGTTATTAGTTAGATTAAAAATCAGAATTAGTTCTTAAGTTTTTAACAGTTTGTTTCGTTTTATAATATTATTATATACAAATATATACGATTTTTACAAAATTTTTGTTTTTTGTTTTGTCGAAACGTCCTTTATGGTTCTGTTGGGTGAAGATGAATGAAGTACTTGATAAATTGAAAATATTGTCATTATTGTGGCAATGTAAATACAATGGATTTCATATCAATACCGTGTGAAAGTCAGTACCGTGGATAGTAGGTCATTACCGTGGCTTATAAAATATTTCAACAAATCATTAAAATTTACAGATTGAATATTTTGACGGGTCCTTTTAAAAACAAGTTTTTTATAATACAACGAATGGATTACTTACAAAAAAATCCAAAAAATCTCAAAATTTAGCTTCGGGACCAATCAACCTCCAAAAAGTGACACTTTCAAAATTTTGACCCAAACAATTAGCACTGTCTTTTAAGTGGGACAGTATTTCCCCTACCACTCGGTTACAATTGTATCTTTCAAAACCCTGTTATGTTTTTGCTCAGTTTTATCGGTTGAATATTTAAAGTGTTTAGTAAGTTAAGTGCTTTGAGTGGATTGGTAATTGCATTTGTAAGTAAATTTAGATTTATTTAACTCAAAAATCTGTCTTCATTAGGGAAAAACCTGGTGTGAAACACACTTACACGACTTTCGCATGCCAATGAAAATAATGAAAAATATAACCTACAGTCTATCTACTGTAAGAGTACTCCGCGCGAGACAACCGCCTATAGGTTGTAAACGAAAGTTTTACACTAGTTGGCGCGTATCTACCTCTCCGCTGGACAATATTATCTTGCACTACGTTCCATCATAAAAATAACTACATCCAGCTAAAAGAAACAGTAGACTATCCTTTAAGCGTTTTCAATTATACCGTTCTGATTACTTGTCACTATTGTAGTTTCATAAAGACTCCCTTATTTATTTTAACCATTACATTTAACAAAACAATTTTTTTCTACTTTTTAATTTTTACCGCTTTTATGTTTCAAAAACTCAACACTTTCACTATCATGCATGTTAACAAAACACAGCTTACAAAGCTTTTCAACTTCAGTCTATGAATAAAATCGAAACGAACCGATACAATACCAAAAGATAACTGATGAAACTAAAAATAAGTTAAACACGGGCAAGTGCAAACAGTTGTATTAAACTAGTCACAGACATTAATTATTTTAGTGATATTAAATAACTAATCTGAAATGATAAACAACGAATCACTGGAATTGTTTATTCTCCTGTTATAATTCAAGCGCATTAGTCTTATATTACTTGTGACCAAAAATAAAATAAAACTGAGTCTATAATAAAAACCTACTAATCATAAATAATAATGTAACGAAAAATAACAATGTAAGAATAACAATAGTAAAATTTTAGTTATTAATCGTAAACTAATGTTCGATTTATAAAACATTTTCTAACAAATGAATTGAACGTGTTTTTATTATATAAAGCTTAGAGCAAATCAGTGTTGTATGGAATTTTGTTTTTGATCATGCTGTGCGTATTTTAAATTTATTACGCATGCTCACTTGTATTGCTGGTTGCCTACGTCGGAGTACTCTTAGCGTAGACAGACTATGTTTGATCATTAGTAAACAATATAAAATTAAAAAATAATTATTAGAAATCCCTTTCGTAAGGCGACGCGTCTCATGGCTGGTGGCAATTTTTAAAAAAGGCTTACCTGTTACTTATGACATAAACCATTTATGATTTCTGCATCTATTCTTTAAGAGGGATTGAATGAACCAAGAGAAACCCCGACACGAACATTTTCATCAAAATTGGTCAACAAAAATAGTTGTTTATTCCTGCAATTTTTCACTATTTTGTGGTTTTTCAAAAACCCTACGATGTTTTTAAAACACAGCGTGGGCTACTAATATATTTTTAAAATCACGTCATTAACTACAATTTTCATGCTCTGCAAGATAGAGTTAGCGCTATGTCTGCTGAAATTTTTAGAGAGGCTGTGCCCTTTTAGAAATTTTTTTTAAAGATTGCGGACTAAATATGCATTTTTGACCAAAGCGGATACAATTAAAATTGTAGAACATTTAAAACCTACAACTTTTATTTCAAACATTCTTTTGTACACCACTCAGTTAAGCGGCTATTAACAACTTCTGTTTTGGTTTCATCAAAATCGGTATAAAATAGGATTTTTTAAAGATTGCGGCCTTAGTATGCATTTTATGAGAAAAAAGTATAATTACAGTTATAGGAAATTACCAGTAAAAAAAGAAATTAAGAATAAAAAACCTACAGCTTTTATTTTAATCATTTTTCTCTACAGAGCCTTGTTTAGAGGCAACTACTGATTTTCTGTATACCTTAAATAGAACATAGGTTGATTTTTATTTTGCGTCATTCACTCATTAATAAAATTAGATTATGTTTTTCATTTTACTTTGTACATTATTTGTTTGTATGTATGCGTGTATATGTGATATCTAAAAGACGAAATATCTAGTTTAAACTTGGAATTAAGTTAGGTCACACTAGAAGCACAACCCGAACATTTTCATTAAAATCCGTCATTCCGAAGAAGTACCTAGTTTATTGGACTGATTTGTATCTTTATCCAGCTTCCCTAAAATCGGCTCCTACAATTTTTGTTAAAAATCTCCTCATTTACTATATTTTTTATGTTCTTCAAGATAGGGTAAGCGTCATATCTGCTGAAATTCTTTGGGAAGGTTCTCACAGGGAAAATATTATTACTTTTTATTTAAATTACGGCCTTAATATGGTAGTGCAAAAGTGTGTATAATAAAATTTATAAGAAATTTAAAAACGTACAACTTTTATTTACAAAACTTTTATGGGCAGCTTCGTTTAGCGTGAATTAATTAGTTTTGTATTTTGCTTATCAAAATCGGTAAAAATAGAATTTTAATATTGCGAACTTAATATGTTTAGTATTCACCAGATTTGGCCCTTAGTTACATTTTTGTATTTTTAAACTTTAAAAAATAGCTCGACTGGAGACGATTCACGTCAAACGAAGAGGAAATTACCCAAACAGATAACTATTTTTAGGACCTTCCGAAATTCTCCTCATTGGAAGACTCAAAACCGTTGGAGAACTCTGTGAAAATTATAGTACTGTAAAGGGAAATTATATTGAAAAAAATCTGGTGGTAAACACTTACATGCCTTGCTCTTACCAATGTAAATAATGAAAAATATAACCTATGTTTAATCAGTATTAATGTAAAACGAAACACACTCCCGACCACTATCATTTATTACTATCAATATAACATTTATCAATCAGATCAACATCACCATCTACAATTAATTGGTAGAGAAAATTTTAGGCTACATATATCTCAAAGATGCTACACAGATTGTTATAGGAAACAAAAATATACCAAAATATATAGAACTCAATTGGCATGAATTGGTTTTAGTAAACTCAGTTTTGTTACTGAAAGAAAAAAATTCTATGGGTCTAAAACGTAAAGTAAAACACCTGCGTAACTCCAATATTTACTAACGGACTGAAGATTATGACTGTGACAAAGAAAGTAGTAAAAACACTAAGAGTATCGCAAGATCAATGGGAAGATCCATATTAGAGATTTTTTTGTACAAGAAAGAATGAGAAATGAGGTAATCCGAGACGAAACAAAGGTATAATAGATGTCATGGAACATATCGCGAATCTTAAGTGGAGATGGATTGGACATGTGGCGAGTTGATACATATGAGCACACGGGGTGATCCAAAGGCGATATTTTGGAACTAGCAGAACTATTATGAAGACCGCAGATGAGGTGGGAGGATGATACCAGAGGGATGGCTAGGAGCGGGTGGATAAGCACAGTCTCACAACAGGGAATCATGGAGGAAATTAGAAGAGGTTAATATCAAATGCTGGATTTAGTTTACATCCATGGATTTTCAAAATAAATATAGCATTGGATGAGAAAAGGCTACAGGAGGAAGGAGGAGGCGGAGAAGAATGCAGGTAAATATTACATAAGCTATAATATGCAAAATTTTATTTGAAGAAGCAAATTACGTAGTAAATAAAGTTAAATTTTAATCAATATTTTTTGTTTTTAGTAACAATAGATTGAAAGTTTTATTGTAATAATAATAGTTCTAATACACGTAAATGATTGAGAAATAAGGTAATTATCTACAATTTTCTTGAAATTTCTCGATAAGTTCGTTTTATTTTCTTTCAAAATCATTATAAACTTTATATTATTAAAACTATTAGAAATTTCATTTACGTACAGCAAAGGAATATGAAAATGTAATTTCTTCACGAATGAAAACAGCTGTCAATGAAAGTAATTTTAATTTCAACATGTTCTGTAAATGAAATAGAAATAAAAAAAAACAGAAATTGTTTAACCATTTACAACTCCTACCTTCGACCAATATGGAGCTATGCCAGTCAGCTTTACTGCCGTGCAAAACTATCCATATTAGCAAAAAATCAGCGTTTCCAAACAAAGCTTTTACGGAGGATAGTTAACGCCCCCTATTATGTAACCAATAAAACGCTACACTCAGACCTAAACGTACCTTACATAAATGACGTTTTCTTAAAACTCTATACAAAATTTTGAAAGACACTCGTGAACCACCATAACCCATTGATCTCAAATCTGGCTACGCAGACTCTCCCAAACAATCCAATAAGACGTCTAAAACGTCGATGGAGCCGGGGTCTCATCAATTAACGTAGTGCTGTAATTGACTATCCATTACAGTGTTCTAAATGCGGTACTTAATGTTGCACTTATTCATTCACGTTGGAGTTCTGTCACTGGACTGTGTCTCCACTCACGTTTATTTACCATGTTAATTTTTTCCAAATTTTGTGTTAGGGTATCACATTCACTGATTTTTCCAAGAGATTGTGAATTTCCTAAACAGAGAAAAATTTTGTTTTATTCAGAAAATCTGAATATATAATTCAGAAAATCATTGAATATAATTTTAAAAGTACAGTTTCCTCACATTAACGCAGATACGAGGTGTGATAAAAAAGGCGTAATAATTTTATTACGAACTAACTGCTGAAGCTAAATCCGTTTTGAAGTAATGAGTCCGATAGCCTAATTCTTTGAGATAAACAGTGTCAGGTTTGAACACGTTATGATACCTTGTCAGTCAGCTTCCAGAGCCGGAAGAGTGAGATCGTGTTAACTGTGTCTGCCCCGCATCATGAATTTCGAACAACGCATTAGCACTAAGTTTTATTTTAGGTTGCAAAAAGTGCCAAAGAAGTTTATGCAATGTTAAAATTAGAGTAAAGCAATAATATGGTAACTCTGAAAACTGTTTATAAGTGGTATGAATTATTTAAAGCGGAAATAAGTCGACTGAAGAGGAGCAAAGATCGGGGCGTCCTTCGAACTCAAGGCGAAAACGTGTTAAAGGTTGGAAAAGTAACTCGTTCAAACACGGGACAGACAATTCGAGAGATTACCAAAGAACTGAACATCCCGTACGAGTCCTTGCAAAACATTTTAATCGATATTTTCGAATGAGACGAATGATAGAAAAATATTTTCCCAGACTTCTCATCTCTTCTTGCCAGCCACGCTGCACCTTGCTTCTGATCCACAAATTTTTGGCCGAAAAAAGATTCCTGTCTATTCACATCCTCCTTACTCTCCAGATTTAGCTTCTTGCAACTTCTGGCTCAAAAATAAAAACCGTGCTGAAAGGGAAATGTTTTGATACCATTCCCGACATTGAGAGGACCACGACGAATCAACTGAAGAGCCTTCCGAACGAAGTCTTCCAGAAATGTTTCCAATCATGGAATCAACGTTGGACTAAGTTCATAGCTAGCCAAAGGAGTATTTTGAATACTTATACTAAGAATCACCCACACGTAGACTATTTATGTAAAATGCATAAGACGGTAGATCGAGTCAGAAATTTACATTGAAGAAGTTTAATTCAAATTTGATGTAAGCTTATAACCCTGTCCGTAATAAAATTATTCATAATATTTTTTGATCACAAACTCGCACGTCTTTAACTATACAGTTAAATAGATGAAAAATAAGGTGTACTACGACTAATTTTTTTCGAGGCATATTTTTTAGAGTCAATTATCAATGATAATCAAACAATGATGATCAATCAATGATCAATTGTCACAACTAGAAAATTTAAATCTGTCTAAAACGATATTAAATTCGGGATGTTGGATTAAAATCCGATTATTTTTTAAAGTGTATTTTATACTTTCTTCGTTTTATTGCATTCCCTATAACCTTGCTAGAAAATTGATTACGAATCTTAATGCTAAACATTAACTTATTAATTCAGTTCCTTTCGTCATCTTGTACTTTGAGGGCATTCCAACTTCATGATCCAATGTTAAAATTTTTGTCACCATTCCTGGATACGGATCTAGTTATGAAAACAAGATGTATTCCTTCAAAAATTAAGTATACTTTACAGTGGTAAGGGAATTCACGCTATACACAGTATCGTTGTTAAAAGTATAAACCGCACAGAAAGTTAAGCGTAGTTAGTGAATAAAATATAAAATATCTTACAAATAAATTAATTAACGGCCCGTCGACGTAGTGGTCAGCGCAATTTTTAACCCAAAGTGCCGGGTTCGATTTCCAGTCAGGTTTGGTATTTTTACATCACTCATCTTCATCTATCATCCTTCTCACTGTCTCCAATACCAGTAATTGGAAAACAGTCGGACGTAAAATAAAAAAAATATATAAAATATTGAAATTTTAAAGAACCCTTCAAACAGACTTATGAAGAAAATCTTAACCAAATATTGCCCAATCAGTAGGTAAAAAACATTAAAGCTTTGAATATAACTAAATGATAAAAAAATAAAACTAAAACAAGATATTCCTAAAAGTGAAAACACAAAACTGGCTTTTAAACAGCCCAAGAAAACTGAAATAGTATTTCAGACGAAGAAAGAAAAAAAAGATCAAAAAGGATGAAAGGTACTGGAGGAAAAATAAATCTGAAATATTTGAAATATTTGACTAGAATGGTCCCACCCAGATCGTTAGAGCAAATTAAACATAAAACTATTTATCTACTACATTAAATGTACTGTAATATTTATCCTAGGTTCGTTCGGGATCTGGGTATTGTAATTAATAAACAAACTTTCTTTAAACTTTAAACTAACTGTAAACGTTATAAACAATTATTTATTTATTGTCAAAATTATAATTGCAAATAAATATTAAACTTAGCCTAACGTAGTAATCTAATACAAATTAAATTACTTTAATTAAATTAATTACAGAAGTTAAACTAAACTTGACTATTAAATTAGCCTAGATTATGATACTTAACAAAATTAAAAAAAAATATTTGCCTATTCAGAACCACTTGCTACCATCCGCACACAAGCACAAACATAATTCAGAACCGGTCCCGTAACAACGCTATTTCAAATCGTAATCGTAAACCTGGGGTCTAATACTTTCTTAAATAATCGAGACCCTTTGAGCAATTCCCCATTTTACTGGAACGTTTTAGAAGGAATAAAAAAAAACATACGTTTCTATTAGTTCCGATTTCTGAGAATTCATATTCAAAACAATAAATCATCGCAATCCATTATCCTTATTCAATACATGCCGATTCATAAAATGCAATTTATTAAAATGAACAATTTATTCCTTCAGCTATTTTTAGAATATCAAAAACTAGTACTGTTATTAATATCACAATACAATTTTACAATAATATTTAAATACAGAAATTTTCAATTATTATGACATTTAAGTGTTCGTAATAGAGTGTTTTAGTCAAACTTCAACTACGTTTAAATTACTTTTAAACACAATGTCTTTAAATGATTAATTTTTATTATTTGATAATATTTATGTTGTGTTTATTTAAGTAAATGATAGATAAAGTCCTTCTGTAAGTAAATAATTTACATAACTTAGTTTATAAAATAAATGTGCTTGTTCAACAATAGATATAAATGTGCACATTTCACAGAAAATGTGTGTTTGCTACCTTACGGCACATTGTCACGGGAACTTAATACAACAGAACTTAACGCTAATCGTTTCACCAGATGACGCAGCTGAAATACTTTACTGATATTCAAAATGTAGTGTTAAGTAGAAGGTGTTGTTCATTTCACAATATATTTCTGTATTACACAAGTTTGTATGCTATAAATATTTAGAGCTACAAAATCCTAACATTACATAGAATGTAACAACGATCTAGTCTTAAATCAGTCGACATAAAAACTTTTGAAATTCAATTCAATATTAATATGACCTACCAAAACAATTTTATTGTACGATTTTTTTTATCTAACGTTATGTAATAGGTGCCCTTACGTTTTATGTACGATAAACAAGTCATGTTGACACTCTTCTAATATAAACCAGATGACTAATAATAGAACTTAGTTTATTAGTTCTATATCTACGATTTTTAAATGATAATCTAATAAATAAGCTAAAGAGAATACGGAACAGTGATCTTCATCTAAAAGTTGAACTACTCTGTTGTTTAAAAATAAAATAAAATCACAAATAAAAATTTCACAAAAAATATCCGTTTTTTTCCGGTTGGTTGCAATGTTTATAAGTACACTATTAAGTACAATGTAAGTAAGTTTATAGTACAATGTTTTTTAAGTACACTATTTACTTATAAAAAACTTCTCAATTTTCTAAAATTCTAACACAATAAAAGTATCAAAATTTTCAAAAATTTGTAGCATAATTTGCTCACGTATCTCATTGTTAAAATTGTACCATCTCATTGCATTTTTTTTTTTTTTTTTTTTTTTTTTATCCTTTATTTTGAATCTTTAACTGTACTATACAGAACAACCAAAAGATGAGAAAACATCGATATTAAATTACAGACAAGAACAGACAGGAAATAAAATTCAACATTCAGCAATGTTAAATTTGGAATAACAATAGACATAAACAATATCCAAAAGTATGAAAAGAAAAAAAAAACAAAAAAGTTCATTTTGTCACAGAAAAGTTATTATCAAGAGTAATAAAACATTTAAACAAAACAAAAATTACAAATATTTCACATTTATTTATTTTTTTTTTTTTTTTTTTTTTTTTTTTTTTTTTCAACATAAACATGCAGAAAGAATTAAAGAAGATCTCTGCTCCATCTTCTTTTTAATCTTCTAATGAAGCCTGGTGGATTTGCCATATCACTGATAAGTGGATTATTATGGATTGGTAATTTTGAGTAGAATTTAGTATAACTATTTTTGACGATGTCGCAAATGAATGGTGTTTTTAAATCGTTGTGAAGTGTGTAATTTGAGACATAGTATGGTGAACCGGTAATTATACGGAGAAAATTAGACTGGAATGCTTGAATAGTTTTTAAATTACTCAGCTTTGCGCAACCAAAAATTTGAATACCGTACATCCAGATAGGTTTTAAGAGAGAATTGTAGAGTAATAATTTCTGTTTGAGACGTATGGGTGATTTAGTGTGAACAAACCTGTACAGTTGTTTCAAACGTAAGTTTAGTTGAAGTCGTTTTGTCTTAATGTGGTGTTTCCAGGTCATGCGTTGATCGAAATGAAGTCCAAGATAGCGAACAGTAGAGTTTTTTGGGATAGGTGCATTATTTAAGAACAGCGACGGCACCGGTTGTTTATTTAGAGTGAATGTAATGTGAACAGACTTCGCCGGATTCACCTTCATTTTCCAGTCCTTCAGCCAGTTGTCTACTAGATTTAGGTGATGTTGTAAATTTTGAGTGGCCGTTTGTATGGAAAGATCTTGTGATAAAATGGCTGTGTCATCCGCAAACGTCGCTACAGAGGTGTTTTCTGTACAAGGAAAGTCAGTAGTGTAGATCGAATATAGAGTAGGTGACAAAGCAGAACCTTGTGGTACTCCGGCTTTTATGCTTTTCATGTCTGAATACGTACCCCCTTGTCGGACTAAGAAGTACCTATCTTCAAGAAACGATTTAAATATAAAATAGTACGAATACGGTAAAATTTTCTTGAGTTTAAAAAGTAATCCGTCATGCCAGACTTTATCAAAGGCAGCTGTCACATCAAGAAATACAGCCGAGGTGAACTTTTTTTCTTCTAATCCTGCTGATATTTTATCCACGACTCTGTGCAGTTGTTGCACTGTTGAGTGCTCCCTCCTAAAACCGAACTGATGGAGTGGGATAACTTTCTTCCTCTCAAGGATTGCTGTCAATCGATTTAAAAGCAGCCGCTCAAAAACTTTAGAAATAACCGGAAGGAGACTTATTGGCCGGTACGATGAAGGTAAATGAGACGGTTTCCCTGGTTTTGCAAATAGAACCACTTCAGATAGTTTCCATAGAATTGGATAATGACATGTTCGTAAGATTCCATTGAAGACTTGTGTGATGAATATTAAGGTTTTCTTTGGTAATTCTTTTAAAATTTCAGATGTGATCAAGTCATGACCAGGAGACTTTTTTGACGGAAGAATACCTATTACTTTTTCCACTTCAATTAATTTGATTCTCTTGGGTGGAATAGACAAGGGCACTGGACTGGCAAGATAATCCTCTACTTCTGCCTCTTTTTCAGCATTGATATCTTCATCAAAGGGTTTAAAAACGTTGCAAAGATGTTCAGAAAATAGTTCCGCTTTTTCTTCCTCCTTGTTTGCCCAAGAATTGTCCGCCTTGCGTAGTGGTGAGTTAAAAGAAATATGTCCAGTAACGCGTTTAGTGGCTCTCCAAAGCGTTCCGTCGATGGTTGATAGATTCCTAAGTTTATTTTCAGTAACTTCACAATTTATTTTTATTATTTCCTTTTTTAATCTGTTGGCTAATCTATTAAAAATAATTTTGTCTTCAGGAAGACGAGACCTTTGCCAAATTCTTCTTAACCTTCTTTTTTCCCGTATCATTTGTCTGATGTACAATGGATACATTGGTCCAAGCTTCGATGACGTCTTTGGTGGAGTACAAGACAACGTAGCTGCAGATTGAATTAAGGCTTGAAGATTTTCCGCTGCCTCATCAATATCAGATGGCGACTTCAGTGGAAGACGTAGATTCGTATGATTTTCTAAATATGACCGAAAATATGACCAGTTCATAAGTCCACTCGCTAATGACGGTCGTTTTTGGACAGGGATTGGTTCAGAGCTCAAAGAGAAAAGTACAGCTGAATGATCAGACGACAAATCACTGCAGTCCGCTACCGTATATTTGTTTGAAGTTAGCCCATTTACAAGAAAAATGTCTAATAAGTCCGGGAGTTTAGTTACGGAAGTCGGCCAATAAGTTGGTTTTCTGGATGTTGCAATTTTATATTTTTTATCATCGATGCATTTCAGTAACGTTCTACCACGTGGATTTGTAATTCTCGAGCCCCAGAGTGTATTCTTTGCGTTGAAATCTCCTCCGGCTATGAAGTGTGGTCCTAGGGTTGAGAAGAAGTTTTCAAAAGTTTCTTTCGATATGGAAAATCTTGGGGGGACGTAGACCGCCGCTACATTAATTTCTATCGATTTTAAGAAAATTGTGGCTGCAGTCGCCTGAAGATAAATTGTAGGTTCTTGTAGCGGATAAAAATTTTGACGAATAGACGATCTGATAAGTATAGCAGTACCGCCCTGACTTCGGTTGGCAGGATGGTCAGTCCGGTAGACTGTAAACCCTTTGATAAAAAAACGTGAGCCAAAAGTTAGGTGAGTTTCGGAGAGAAGGCAAATGTCTATTCTTTTTTCATGTAATACGTATTCTAATTCTGCCAAATGTCGATGGACCCCATTTGCATTCCATAGTAATATGGTCAAGGAATTACATGTCACATTATTGTCTGGCATTTTGTGAAATTAAAACCTGAAGTAGCTGCGTCATTAAAGTAAACAAAGGAGTAAACATGGATTTTATATCTGTAATAAATGTGGTTAATTGTGAAGCAATGTCTGATGGTGGACTAATGGTGTTTTCTATGTGGCTTGATGAATTATCTCGATATGAAGTTTGAAGCGTGCCTGGTGAGTTTGATTTGGCTACCTGAGAGTAAGAGATTTGATGTTGATTGTCCGATTGAACTTGTATTGGCGCGTCGCGATTCGATGGTTGAGCCGTAGATGACGTGATGTGATCAAATGTGTGATTCATCCTGATTGGAAGTGGAGGGAATGAGCGAACGTCAGTTGTAGGCACTCGTACAGTTACATTATCTTGTTTGGCGGGACGAGTAACGTTAGGCGATCTTCGTTTTTGTAACTCTTTGTAGAACAGACATCCCTTATAATTGGCGGGATGAGATCCACCGCAAAGAGCACAAGTTGCTGGTAAGTCTCGTGGTTTAGTGCAATTTGCAGACAAGTGATCACCTGCACACCGAATACATTTTGGCTGATGATTACAGTAGGCCTGCGTGTGTTGATATTGCTGGCACCGAGAACACTGTGCCATGTTTCTTTTTGGTCGTGGTGATTCTACCTTAATTTTTGAAAAAAGTAATGAGTCCAACTTAAAAACCTCTTGATTGTTCGATTTAACCTCTAATTCAACAAAAAAAAGAGGCAGGGGAACTTTATTTCTTGACTTGGCGTTTGCTATGGAACGTACCACGTGCCCTTTAGCGCCCAGTTCAAGCGCTAGTTCAGTAACGTCAATCGTTGCATGAAGCCCACGAATAACAAAGCGGAAGGGTTTGTCATCACGTAGTTGAAAAGTGTGGAAGTCAGCATTATTATCCTTAAAATATTTAACTAAAATCCGGTAGGTTTCCGCATTCTTAGGGTAAATCGTGATTCCGGCGGTTGTAGAAGTACACTTAAAATTCTCACCGACTAAACTTTTTAGTAAATTACAGAACGGTAAGAATTGTACATCCGATTTAAAATAAATTGGTGGAGGAATTTTCGATTTATCAGGAATATTTTGTGAACTATTCTTATCATTTAAAGTTGAATCCGGTAAGTTTGAAAGAGGTTCGAAACGATTTCCTTTATTTATAATATTTGTGTTTGTTGCAATATAAAATTTGTGACGGCGCGGATCGTTCGAATGCATACGTTTTGTTATGGAGCTGTCATCTGTGTGGTTGTCAGATGACTTACGTTTGCACAATACCTTTTGCCAATCGGTATTAGAACATATGTTAATTGGCGATTTGGCCGGATCAGCTGTTTCTGTAAGAACATCTGTATGACGACTTAATACAGAAGGCCGGTGCATGCGCATTGTTGTTTCTTCTTCTGCTTCTTCTTCTAACCCATCCATATTAATAACTACACTAAACTAAAATTTTAAAAAACCTATTTGTAATTGCTTACCATCCAGGTAAACATCTCAAAATATAGTTCACTTACATATTAAGAGTCACGATCATATGTTCTCCAATGTAGCACATAAAAAAAAAAATAAAATAAAATAAAATAAGAAAAATAAAACAAAACAAACTGAACCACTTATCGACTCGGGGTCATTAAAGTCGGGGAACTCTCCCCAAGAAATAGTTAGAAAAATATATAGAAAAAATAATAATAAAAATGTATATGTCACTGGTTGCACAATTTACGACGTACGGCGGCGTCCAACGCCACTGTAAGGTGACGGACCAACACT
Source organism: Catonia carolina (assembly GCA_035578175.1). NCBI lineage: Eukaryota > Metazoa > Arthropoda > Insecta > Hemiptera > Achilidae > Catonia > Catonia carolina. The sequence goes on from JAQMRL010000001.1 coordinate 41,372,241, forward strand.
CACAGACCCATTAACGCACGCACGAACGCACACATGTCAACTTTTATAACATTACCACTGGGGTTGACAGAGCCTCCGAGAAACACGTCTGCTCGCCACCACAGCTCAGAACGGACTATCATTGCATTTAAAACAAAATTTTAGTATTAAAAACTAATAGAGAATTTTTTAATTTTAAAATAAACTAAACCCACCGGGTTGGTCTAGAGGTAAAGTTATCGCCAAAAGAGCTGATTTTCGGAGACAAAGGTTCCTGGTTCAAATTCTAGTAAAGGTAGTTACTTTTATACGGATTTGAAAGTTAGACAGTGGTTAACGGTGTACTTTGATGGTTAGGGTTCAATTAACCATACTCTCTCAGGAATGGTCGACCTGAGTCTGTACAAGACTACATCTCATACACGTCATACACATCATTCTCATCTCATTGTGTCACGGGGTTGGTTATTGTTCTGAATCGAACAGATTGCAAAGTACACACATTAGGGATTACAAAAAAAAAAAATAAACTAAAACAAGGTGAGAAGATAAGAACAAAGAATTTACTAGAAGAAATTGGTCTGCAGCGAAAAATCAATGTTCTACGGTTCCTTTTTTGTTTGGTGTCCGATTTCTTTCATTTTTCTTATATTAACCCCTCATGGAAATTTACTCGTAATTAACAATATTCAAACTATATTTCAATATCAGTTCGGACTTAACGTTTTCTCATAACGTTTTTATGCATATAGCACTTTCATTCACCAAAAATCTGTATTGTACACTGATTATTTGAGACTGCATGATGGAATTTCAATAATAGAGGACAGAGTTTTGTAAAAAGTTTTTTTTTATTAAGAGATACATAATTATATCGTAACTGATGACGATTACCACAGTTACCTTATTCACAAACAATACGAATTAGGCCTGTTCCAACTTCAAATATACTAGTCTCCTATTTAATGAAGAAGTTGGGATGTCCATCTTTTCCAAGGTCGTCCAATATTACTTTGTTCGGTTGGCTTGTAAGTAAACACCTGTTTGAGTGCTCAATAATCTAGCTTCCACATCAAATGACTATACCGCTTTATCTGTATATTTGAATAGTTGATGTTCAACTGGTACATCACATAAATGCATAATATCTTAATTTCTTTTATGGTCCCGAAAACGATTTCATCCCTTCAGCATCTCTTCTTGATATCTGCTGAGTAGTCAGGGTCAAACATTCTAAACCATACAGTAAAACTGAAAGAACCAAGAGTAATAAAATTTTGGTTTCCTTTCATATTTTACCTACGAGTGTTTACTTCAAAGAGCATTATATTAGCCTTTGAAAGTTCTCCAATTTGATTTTCGAATCTCATGATTGAACTTAAGTGACATTATATTTCAAGTAAACAGACGAATTTATCTGCTCTAAGGGCTTGTCATTCAAAACTACTTTGCTTTTGAGATGATTAGTACCCTTAAAACAGTTGGGTTTCAAGGGTAGTAACGCTAAAGTACCCTTAAAACAGTTGGGTTTGAAGGGTGCTAACGCTTACTATTAAACTAACGCCTAACGCCTTCTCTAAAATTAACCAAATATTATCTTTAATTAATTATGTAATAAACTTATTAATTTAGAAATATTAACTAATTTTTCTGGATTTCTTAAATGGTCATACATTGAGTTGGCCGTTAAGAGTCAAATATTTATAATGCCGTTATTGCAGTAAATGTACCTAATGTTCTTACATATATCTAAATATCGGGTAATAGGCTACCTTGAAAAACATTACAGAAAATAATAAATCCAATATATAGGGGAAAGGAACCAAATGTGGAATACCATTTTTATTTTATAATTTTTCTGGGTTTTTATGACTTTTTTGAAATTACTTGAATTTTATATCAATAGTAGAAAATAGTTTATTTCACGGCTAGAAAATACAAAATCTTAAATTTACAGATATAATTTTTTTTAATTTTCTTTAGCGACATGATTTTTACAATTCACAAAATAGGATCTTAATATGGAATACATTGGGTTATAATTTGAAATACTTGGAATAGATACATAATTTGCCTACATAATTTTTAAATTACCAAAGTATTAGTCCAATCAGTTTATTCACAGTAATCGCAGACAAAATACAACCTTTCAGCACAAGTGCATTGTTCATGATATCAATTATTACACCTTAAAATATTGAATCCACTTTTCACCTTTTTTATCTTCATTGTAATCGCCTTGACAAAACACGCTCTATTTGGTCTGTTTGAATCCGGTAGTTGTTTCTGTTGGTATAACCAATGGTGCGAGAAGATCAGGATTTCCAACGTCCTGTCTGGAAAAACACTAGTATTCCATAATAAGACCCTATTCCATATTTTATGGCTCCCTTCCCCTACTATTCAAGTTTGTTAATTTCTGTTCAAATATTGTAAATTAGATAACCAATGCATTAGCACATCATGAATATGGATTGAAATAAAAATTAAAAGAAATCTTAAAACGTTTTTGGCGTTAAATAAATTTAATAAATAAAACGAATTACTTTAAATACATATGCCGTTTTATTCAATTACTTATTGAAAAACCCCATTAAAACCACAAAACCAAACATAAATATTGAAAATATTTACTACATAGTATATAAAATTAACTAACGTAATTACTTACATTGATATCTGAGGAAAAATAATTAAGTAAATTTTCCAACTGAAAAGTAATTAAATTTAATACTTTAGGTAAATAATTACAAATGCTATGAAATTATACGAAATTAGTTGGACAATAATGATATAACTAAGGGCACTTGAATTCCAAATTTATTAAAAGTTGTTCAAGGCTGAACTGGATTTACTAAGATTATTCAATAGGAACCGAGCCTAAGAGAGCAAGCTCTTCTTACAGTTTTCACGGCTGTCACAAACAGAATTATTTAGAAATTTCCTAGAACAAAGCAGTCGTGGCTTATGCGGATGTAAAATTAATTGAATTCGATTTTAATAATGTAGTTTGCTATAAAAATAATGAAAGCAATGAGAATTTAATTTAAATTATAATAAGTACGTTAAGAAAAGAACGTTATGAATAATAATTCTTTAAAGTTTAAAATAAATAAACAATGGAAAATTACTCTAAGAAATTATTCATTTTCTAGTACATTTTCACAGAAGAAATTAATTACGCAGAAAATAATAATACCAAATTTTAATAACCTAATATTTTAGTTCAGAAATATTATATTAGTCTTATACTTAACAATTCAATTTGACTCGTTTGGTGATTTATTCATTGGAATTAAAATTAAAATTGCATGTTAATTCGATTTTTAGTACATCATGAAAATTTATTTTCTTGTCCACAATTCAAAGAGTTATTATACAGAATCCATCATATCTTATAATATTAATTTTAGTGAGATCTGTTTCCTTCATACACAAAATATTGTTTACTATCTGTTCATTCAAAGGCAAGAAGTAATTCTAAATAATTCGACAAATAGAAATAACTTGTCATAAAAAACACCCAGTGATACATTTTCTTTACAGAACAAAATAAATGTTTAACATAATATTTTTTAAATTCTTTTTCATTTGTTTCTGGTTACTTAAAATAACTACAAATTAGATGATTAAAAGTGGCATGAATGACACGAAGATGATCACCCACTGTCCTATCATGAATGAAAATATTTAATCATGATAATATAAACTTGGTAATAGATTTGCTTTGCCCGCAAAGAAATTAAAATTCATCTTCAGTCAAACACTAAATTCCATATGATACAAAAATTTGGTATAAATCATACAATATTAGTTATATATAAAAAAAATCTGGTGTGAAACACTCACATTGCAATACAAAAAAATTAACAATAAACCTAACATTATAAATAAACAAAAAAATAACATCAATAAACATAACCTAATTTTAATCATGAGTGAAAGATGCAAAACCAACCTCAAAAATGCGTAAAATTACTCTTTCACGCTTAACTAAGCCCTGGAGAGAAAATGTTTTAAATAAAAGTTGTAGATCTTTTAATTTCCTATAAATTTGACTATATTTACTTTTGTCATAAAATGCACACTAAGGCCGAAATCTTAAAAAATCGATTTTTCATCGGTTTTCGTGAGCAAAAAACAGAAAATCGCTAATTACCGCTAAAATAAGCGTTATACAATAAAAATGTTTGAAATAAAAGTTGTAGGATTTTAAATTTTCTAAAAATTTTATTTTATAAATCTTTGCGCTAAAACGCATATTAAAGCCGCAATCTTAAAAAAAAAACAATTTTGTTCCGTGAAAACTGCCTCACCAAGAATTTCAGCAAACATGGCGCCTACCTTATCTTGTAGAGCACATAAAATTCAGTAAACCAGGCGATTTTTTAAAAAAATCATAGGACCCGTTTTTGAGAAAATCGTAAAAAAGTGAAAAATTACACGATTAAACTACTACTTCCGGTAGACCGATTTTGATGAAAATGTTTGTGTCGGGTCTAGTAGTAGTACCTCACTTAAGTTTTAAGTTTCAAGTTCGTACAATGTTCTGTTCTTGTGATATTCTGTTCACACACACACGCACACACACGCGCGCGCGCACACACACGCGCGCGCGCACACACACTCCGATCGCTAAAAACATGTTTTTTGGATTCAGCGGGTCTGAAAACGTGTAGATCCGGTGAAAACTCGATTTCAAAAATCGACATGAAAACAATACTTTCCTTCTTATATATTTATATAGGCAAGAGAAAGCAATAAACACCCACCAAGATGTAATTTGTCACTGAAACTTTTACATAAAACATGCAATGTACTTGAATAATTTGAATGATGTTGGGTATTCAAAATAAGACTAGAATAATTTCACCTTACTCATGTATAAAATTACAGAGGATTACAAAAATATTCTCTTTGTCATCATAAATAATAAGCAAGATATTAGATATTTCAACAATTTGAAACAATCAACTAATGAAGTTCATGCAAGTGTATGTAAAGATTTAGTTTTATCCTCTTCTATGCTAAGAGAGATTACCGCATGATCCCATATATAAATTAATTTGGTTACAAGATAAGAGATGTTACGACACAGAAGACTAATAATTCAGTATTACGTTCATAATATCTGTGGCAATTTATCATTAACAAAGTTTTTAATTTTCCTCAGTTTGACATTTTTTAAATGCTTACTCCAAAATCATATAAACCAAAACTATGTTAAGTTTATTAAATAACATGATTAAAAAATATTAATATGTATACATTTCTTTTAACAAACTTTTATTTAATTAGCGACACAGTAATATATTTTATAATTTAGTTTAATAAATAAAAGAACCACAAAATTTATTTGATGTAAATTACTAAACGATTACATACGCCAAAGAAATGAAACTTGGAACAGAAACGAGAGGGTCTTTAGTATAGTAATAAAGTAAATCAATATTAAGCAGTAAATAATACCACGTTATAGTGCATAGGTTATGCACGGGAATTAAGACAATCATTGTGTTATTTCTTACCATACAGTCATAATAACATATCTTTACAGTAGGTATAATAACATATCATTAAGAAAAATCATTGAGTTATTTCTTACCATACACAATAACATATCTTTAAAAAAGGTATAATAAAATGACTTTGATCATAACAGAAATCTTTAAGACAATCATTGAGTTATATCTTACCATGAAAAATAACATACATATTTAAAGTAAGTTCTTTATTGGCCTTCAATGGTCAAATAGAATCGATTTTATATTCTCACCATTTAAACATTATGAAAAAAATGAACAGAACTAAGTTCAGACTACTGTTTTCAAGACTTTCACGATGATCAAAAGCAGAACACAGAAAGGAGAAGGGTGTCGTCATAGTGAATAACATTCATAAATTTATTTTGCTGATTTTCTGTGAGAAATCATCAAAAATTAATTAATTAATTAATTTCATAAGAAAAAAAAAGACTATTCTTATTGGGAAAGAGAAGTTTATTTTAAAATACGGTGAAGATAGAATATCAGACACGGAAATTGTGCATATGTGTGAGGTTATGTTTGTGTTTCTGTTTACATTGATTTTTTTGTAAGTATTTTTCATAAACTATTGTTATATGTATAATAATCCTCCCTGTTTCCATTGACTATGGAGCAGGGAGTTATGGACAATCTCTTCAATCACGAAGAGAACTTGAAGGTGATCAACGCTCAGCTAGATGTCGCACCTGAGACAACTGGTACGCAGAAAATGGCATGGACTAAGGTCATGTCTAGTAAAAAACGTCCGTTGGATACGGAAAAGAGTCCCGCTGACTCGGAATTGCCTCCTTCTAAGTTTCGAGTCCCAACAACAAATAAATACGGATCTTTAGAATCGTTACAAGAAGACTCTTGCAAGCCTCCACCAATTTATTTAAAAAACGTAGAACTGCGCGACTACAAAAACTTAATGTCTCAGTTGAAGAGTACAGTAACTGGTGACTTTGAATTTCAAGCGACCAACAACGACGGGGTAACCATTTACCCAAAAACATCCGAAACGTACCGTACTCTTGTACACCGATTAAGAGAATTGGGACGCAATTTTCATTCATATCAGCTACCCCACAAAAAAGCATACAGAGTCGTAATACGTCATTTGCATCCTAGTATCGATCCGTTTGAAATCAAGGATTCTCTGGAACAACTGTCTTTTAAGGTAAGAAACGTTGTCAATGTTTTACAGGCTGGTACAAGAGTGCCCTTACCATTATTTTTCGTTGATCTTGAGCCTGACAAAGATAACGAAAAAATCTTTAATGTTAAATCCTTGTTAAGCACACGCATTAAGGTTGAAGAGCCAAAAAAGAAAAGTGACGTAGTTCAGTGCAAAAGATGTCTACGATTTGGACACACCCGCTCGTACTGTAATCGTCCGTTCAGATGTGCACGCTGCAGCAACTCTCATCCAACTGCTGATTGTCAAAGAGGTGCCAATGAACCCCGAGTGTGCGTTCTTTGCAAAGGCAATCATTCGTCCACGTACAAAGGATGTCAAACATATAAAGAACTGAGAGATAAAAGAAATTTTAATTTTGGTAAATATTCTGTTAATAAATCTCATGTAATGTTGGAGCCTCCAGTCACTGTTGCAGTCCCCGTGAGTACCTCGGTAAAGTCAAATCATACACAGTCCACTCATACTCACACCGTCCCCCTTTCTCGTGACCCGAGATGAATTCACGGTCATACGCTCAGATGGCTGCTCCTTCCCTTCGGCAGCAGCCATCTCATACTCGGTCATCTCAGTTATTCCAGCCCTCTCAGCAGCCATCTCAGCCTTCCATGACATTCTCAACTCTTTCATCAACAGATCCCTTAACGACTCAGAATCCTTATGATCATTTTACAGCCACTCTTAACACTTTTTTTACACGCTTTCAGGACCTTTTGACACCTCTCATTACTACGCTTAATATGGTCGTTAACAAGTTGCTAAGTCATATCAATGGCTGAAACCAGCAGGTCCCTCGTCGTTGCTCTCTGGAACTCAGCAGGTCTTGTACGTCATGTTCACGAACTCAAACAATTTTTACATGACAATCGGGTAGACATTGCACTTATTACAGAGACACACTTTAAGGACACAACACACTGCCATATCACTGGTTACACACTATATCGAAGTACACATCCAGATGGAACTAGCCATGCAGGGTCGGCTATTTTTGTTCGTAATAGTATTAGTCATAATTCGTTCCCTCCGTACAGAAAATCGTACATTCAGGCTACCACGGTAGAAGTATCTTTAATCACTCATTCCCTTACCCTTTCTTCTGTGTACTGCCCGCCTAATCATAATATATCGCGCGAACAATTTACACATTTCTTCAATTATCTAGGAAAAAATTTCATTGCAGGTGGTGACTTTAATTCAAAACATCAACAGTTTGGATGCCGAGTTACAAACCCGCGGGGAAAAACTTTATATGATGTTTTAACTCACAAAAAATATTTTTATTATGCCCCTGCAGAACCCACTTACTATCCCCACAATAATCGTTGCCTCCCAGATATTCTAGATTTCTTTGTATCGTCTAAATTCTTCCCCTACTACGAACTTGAAACTCTTCCTGATCTATCATCTGATCATACACCCGTAATACTTACGTTAAACTCTCAACCAACCAAATTAAGGTACAGGCATTCCCTAACATCTGGTAAAATAGACTGGAATAAGTACTAACGTATATTGTCAGAAACAACAAACCTGGGAATTTCCCTCAAAACCCCTAGTGAAATCGAGCGTGGAGTGGAAATCTTCACAAAGAATCTACAAAGCGCAGCTTGGGACAGTTGCGAAGGAGAGAACATGGAATTTAAACACATACCTAACGTTTGTTCTTACATCCGTCGAATGATAGTTGCTAAGCGCCGATGTCGTCGTTTATGGCAGAGAAACAGATACCCCAGCGTTAAAGCAGAACTTAATAGGCTAAATCGTCGTTTACAGGTTGTCCTTTTGCGTTACAGAGCAGATAGATTTATGGCTTTCACTGAGACACTCTCTACTCAAAACAAAACACTTTGGCACACGACAAGACGAATTCTTAACTATAACAATCCTTCATTTAGTCTACAACGACCTGATGGTTCTTGGGCGACCACCAATAAAGAGAAAGCAGAAATGCTTGCTCAGCACTTGCATAACACATTCCAACCACACAACCTACAACACAAAGATCATCCGAACATAGAAAATTTCCTTAATGCTCCTCTGCAACTTAGCCTTCCCCCGAAGCCAGTTTCCCCCGGGGAACTCTTCCGAGCAATTCACGACCTGCCATTAGGCAAAGCCCCGGGATATGATCTTATTACTTCAATACTTTTGCGCCATCTTCCTAGGAAATCCATCATACTCTTAACTCACATCTACAATTCCATTCTCCGAGTCACTCACTTCCCTATTCAGTGGAAGTATTCTATCATAATTCTCTTCTTAAAACCAGACAAACCACCTCACCAACTAACTTCTTACAGGCCAATTAGCTTACTCTCTATTCTGTCCAAACTATTTGAGAAACTCCTTCTACCACGCCAAGTACCGTTTATCGATGCTTCAAACACAATTCCTGATCATCAGTTCGGATTTCGTTCATCTCATTCCACGCTTCAGCAATGTCACCGACTAATTGATATAATCTCTTCAGCTCTTGAAAACAGACAATATTGTTCGGCCGTGTTTCTTGATGTATCTCAAGCCTTTGATCGGGTCTGGCATGATGGACTCCTATACAAATTGAAACTAATATTTCCAGATAGCCTGTATCTAGTAATAAAATCGTTTCTAGTGGAACGTTACTTTAGAGTAAAACAAGGTGACGAACTTTCTGGAATGTACGAAGTCAATGCTTGTGTACCACAAGGAAGCGTACTTGCACCAAGGCTGTTTTCTGTAAGCACCAGTGACATACCAAATTGTATCTATACAACTATGGCTATGTTTGCTGATGATATGGCAGTTCTTGTGGTTGATGCCGATCCTGTAATTGCAACTTGAAAGACACAAAACCATTTACACCAGATAGAGTCATAGCTTAAACTTTGGAAAATTAAAATTAATGAAAACAAATCGCAACAAATGACGTTTACTCTTAGACGACAAAACTGCCCAACCGTTTCCATTAATAATATTCCGCTACCTCCCACTACTCAAACACGCTACTTAGGCTTACACTTGGACAGAAAACTTACATGGAACGCACATGTTAGACACACACGCCACAAACTCAAAACACGCTTCTATCAACTAAAACGCTTACTCGATAGACGTTCTAAATTAAATATGTCACACAAATTAACAATCTACAAGACAGTCTTAAGACCAATCTGGACATATGGAGTTCAACTTTGGGGATCTGCTAAACCCTCACACACGAAACGTATACAAGCGATTCAGAACAAGATTCTACGAACGATAACGCAATGCCCCTTTTACATCACAAACTCAATGTTGCACAAAGACTTACAAATGCCATACGTAATTGATGTCGCGAAACAACTATACAAGACGATGCATGACAAATTTGAACTACACGACAACCCTCTCATACAAAACATGTACACTAGGGCGATACCGGGTACTCAGCGCAGACGTTTGAAGCGCCTCTGGCCAAGAGATCTTCTTGGCCAACTGTAGGACTGTGGTGATGACTGCACGCTCCTTCAAGTAAATCAAGTTTTGAAACATTAGCTTCACATTTAGAAATTGTTATATTAATTTAATAACAGATACTAAATTTCAATTAAAAGTGTCAAAAAAAAAGAAAGGAGAAAACCCTTGATCGAAATATTTTTGAGAGTTCGGGCTGCAGAAATGTTTCCAGAAGTGTCTAAAGAACTTTAGGTGGTCTAAATAGTACTAGGCAAGAAAAAGTAATGAAAAGAAAACTTATGTGCATGATAAATTTACGATAATTGCGTGTAACTGAGTAGTATGGTTGAAACATATTATGTCTACAATTGAGTTCTACTTGTTACATTTATTCACCCATCATACCATTGCATCTATTTATACTCTTAGAAACTAGCGATATTAAGATAACCCTAATTAGCAATCCCCTTTACTGGTTCTTCTCTGAAATTACAACGAAAATTAGTGCTTTGCTCAAAGCACAATAATTATTAATTAATCGTTGCAACTGTTAATTACAAAACTAGTAATTATAATCAATCCATAACTATTGCATACTTTTATTTTATTCATCATATCGATGCTAAGGATTAACGTTTCATCCTTGAAGCAATGAAAATCTTCGAAACAGAAATATAAAACCGTACGAGAAACGAAGGGGAAATCAAACATGGTACTACAATAGAAAATAATCTGGTGTGAAACACATAGGCTATTACTTCCTCTTGCTAATATAAATAATGAAAAATATAACCTATGTTTAATCATTAGTGAACAATGTAAGATGACCAACACAACCTAATTTTAAATACAAGTGAATGACGCAAATGAAAATCAACCCATATAGACTAAAAATAAACATAAAAATCGTCTTAATTGACGCTAAACTACGCTTTTTAGCAAACAAATTCTTAAAATAACAGCTGTAAATATTTTTATTTCCTATGATTTTAAATATACAATTTTTTTGTGAAGTGAATACTAAAGTCGCAATTTTAAAAAAATCAAATTTTTACCAATTTTGAAGAGCAAAATAAAGAAAACCACTTGACGCTAAACGAAGCGTTGTAGAAATAAGTGTTTAAACTAAATATTGCAGTTTTTTCATTCTCTACAACTTTGGTTTTTATACTTTGTCCTGAAATGCATAATAAGGCTGCAATCTTAAAAAAAGAAACATTTTTTACCACGAGACTACAGTCCCCCAAGAATTTCTGCAGACATAAATTAATCATCAATGAACAACATAACGTAATGATTATGTTTTGTTTATTATATTCGTTATATCATTTTTTGTTTACCCTATCTTGAAGAGCACAACAAAATTTAGTAAATTAGGCGATTTTCAGAAAATTCGTAGGAGCCGTTTTTTGAGGAAATTACAAAAAAAAAATTGTGTTGAATTCTCTAGTAGGTAGTACCTAATTTAAGTTTCAAGTTTCAACTTCGTACGATATTCTGTTCTTGACATATTTTGTTCACACACATAGACCAATCGCTAAAAAAATCTTTTTTTTGTGTAGGAGGTCTGAAAATGTATATTTCAGTTGAAAACTCGATTTCGAAAAATTGACATTAAAAAAATAATTTCATTCCCTATATTCTTACAGGGCAAGAGAAAGTAACTAGTAACCGAAAAGCAAAACTCAAACAAAATTAAAAATCATTATCAGAATGAATAACAGTATTATTGTTCCGCAGCTTTCACGGGTACCAGAGAAGCCAAAAAATTACTCGATTTGATACAACTATATCCGTGAAGTTCTCCAGTACATGTACGTAGATACATGTTACAACGCTGTAATAGAATATCCGGGTTATCAATGTGATGTTCTGCAAATAATACTGTTTGTATCAGTAACAAGATTAAGGTAGTTCCAATAAACACATTAAATTTCCTGCGATATTAAGTAAATAACCGATTCCACTACATAAACGTTTTTAAATTTTATTTGCTAATAAAGAGGAGACTTTTTCGATTTTCGTCATCAGAAAAAGTACAAGGATACTTTGAATAGATTCTTACATGTTAAAGAGGATTTAGTAACCTGGTGGAAGTGAAGTGAAATGAGAGAATGGAATAAAAACAAAAGAGTAGCCACACTTTAGTAAAGATTTATCACGAAAACGTTAAGTCTTCTTTACGTCTAAATGATTAACTTCCACTTTGTGTGATTTATTTTTAAAACAAAATACAAGTAAACAATCTGTAGAGATTTCTCCTCAACTTTTATTTAATCTCTTGCATACTTTTGACTAAACCCACAAAATTTTTCTCATATATTCTCTAAAAAACATGAATTAACTATTCCGTTTTTTTAATACTCTTGACAGGTAATGAATGAAAAATATAGTCTGTTATTGTGCTGTTATTTTTCTTTACGTTTTACTGTAAAAGGTTTTCATAGAGAGAATTAAACGTTGACTTTTAGCATCACCTGAGAAAACACAGTCTCCAGATTTTAGTTGAGAACAAAAGGATTCTCAACGAGTTGGTAGTGTGTCAGTGTATTTTTCACTTCTATCTGGTTATTCCCTGGAGATCAGTTCTGATACCCATTTTACAGCACCTCTTGGGTATTCTGTAGAACTTTTTTTTGTACGTATAACAATTACTCACTCTTCTATACTTTTCCTGAACAAATATTCCATTGAAAAATATTATTCTTTTCCTGACAGTATTTTATTGGAGGATTTTAATGTAGCTTTATTGATCTCTGAAAGAATATACCTTATACATCTACGTTGACAACTTAAGGTACTATTAACTGCAATTTCTACGGTTAACTACTCCTTTGTGTACAAATTTTTACAATAAAAATCGTTAAAACACAAAGAGTGATTTAAAAAAAATATTGGCTGACTTGGTTTTTCTATAGGGGAAAAATTCTTAATTAAGAAAAATGTATTAACGAATATTCAGTCACACAAGTACGTTGAATATTACACTTTTATAATTTTGTTTTGTAAGCGAAAGTCAAATTAATTTAAATGACCACGTCATAAGTATTCATAATTTTTTAATAACGCCTGATTATATACACAAATTTATAGTTGTCACTTTAAAGGTAGCTCTGTTCACAAATATTACTGTTCATAAAAGTAAGGTAATTCATAAAAGTATCCCAGTCAAAATGTGAGATTAATCAGTGTAGTGATGCCTACAACTCAACTGTAATCACAAGTAATGTTTTGTTATTTATTATCACCGACACGTTCACATTATGAAAAAAGTATTTCTAGTGATGTGTAGCTTTAAAGTATACTTAAGTTTTTACATAGGACTGAAGAACTTCTGTGAAACTTATTTTCTTCAGGTGCCCATCGAATAGGTTTTTTGACTATCCAACGAAGAAGAGAAACCGAACTCACGCAATACCGGTCTCGAAGATTCCTCAACCATAATGTTCTACGTTGATCTGGACCACGCTTACCCTCTCTGTCTTACTCAGCATGTTTATTTCTTGTTTGTCATCACATGACCTAACTACTTCAGGTTTCGACGTTTCACAGCATTCAAAACTTACATCTTTTAACCTTGAAGCGCTCGCATGGGCGGCAAATTGGCCGCCTTTCTTCAAAAGCCGGCGTTATATTATGATGGGTGTGAATTTATGATCGGGGCTTTAGGTATTCTCTTATTACATATTTTTCCGTCTAACAACGTTCAAATCATTCCTATTGAACGTCTGTGTTGGCAGCAGTTTAGTCTCAAATTTGTAATTGTCGTGAACGTTACGTAGTGCCGGCCAAACAACCGTGTTGCGAGTTTCTGTGTTCTTCTTTATGAAGATAATCAAGATGAAGATAATAAGCAAGATATGAACTTACATGATCAAATGTAAGTACATATCTTGCTTATTTTTATTATATTCTACACTTTTTTATTGTTTATAATAATAATAATAATTATTATTATTATCATACTATATAAACACAAATATTATAAATATATAAAATAAATATAACTGATAATTATAATCATTGCTTATAACATATACTTATCGATACCTTATCGCTTATCGATAACTTATGTGATACGTACAGTAGATTTAATGTGTTCTAGTTGCTCTACATCCAGAACGACACAAAGATGGCCAATGGTCATATTCTTTCGCTTACTTGATATTGCGGGAATAAACTCATTTAAAATATTTTGAGCAAATAACCTTGACGATACCATAATAAGAAGAAAATATACCTAAAACTTGTCAATGAAACTCATGGAAGAAAATTTAAACCACCGATCAACACTTCTCCGATCAATATCTTCCCAAAGAAATTTACGCTGTTTTGGATAACAACAGGGAAAAACCAGCGGTAACCGCAGCATCTACAACGAACAAGTGACCTATTTGCTACTGCTGTGGGTCTAAAAACAAAAACAGAACTCGACTCTTATTTGCCATTTATACAAAAAAGCATGTGTGTAAATTCATTCACAGCAAGAAGTAACCTGTAATTCGTACCCGGAAAATATGGATATTTCACATGAAGATATGGAGTAGTTTTTGAGAAAATCGATTTTATATAATTTAATCATAAGTTAAAAGGTTTAAGTTTTTACAATTCAAAAATAGTATTTGTTTATTAATTTTAATATTTAATAATGTTTACTACTTTTAAGTTAGGCCTATATACGTTTTGTAAAAAAATAATTGAAGTCTTTCATAACAAAAATTAATAATTAATTGTATAATAATTTGTGTTCATTTACAATGGTTAAAAAATTTAATAAACCAGCAAAAAACGAAATAAAACAGAGAAATAGTAAAGCGGCCACTTTGTCGCTTTGCGAGCGCTGGTGGGACTCTTAATATCGCGAGCGCTCGAAGGTTAATGTAACTTCACCAAGATGTGGTAAAAATTTTATCAACCTAAATTTTTCAATTTGTCTTTCCACAAGAATTTTGAGAAACCTTAATAAAAGTTAAAAGGATTAAAAGTAAATAACTTTACTAGGATTTGAACCACGGAACCTTCGTCTCCATTAGCTGTTAAAAACAGCTGACTCGCGGCGACGATTTTACAACCAGACCGACCCCGTATATTATTATTTAAATAAACAGACTTCAGCAATATTTCGACATTTTTAATTAAACATTTAATCAAAATTACCTCGATAATGAAAAACAAATGCATGTTTTCAATTAAACAATACACTTTAAAATAAAAATTTGATTTATAGTCAATTTAACATCTAGGTTAACCGTCTGTTATTACAAACGCTTTAATGGTTTTGTGGAAAATAATACTTTATTGTAATTGCTGCAAAGGTAGATTGAATAATATATACACTCTCAATTTTGCCAACCGTCTGATCAAATTTTACGTGTACCCACTCGTATACCAACCGCCTTCTATAAGTTTAATTTTCCTGCATTCACTATTTATTGTCAACCATTGTTAAGGCGCGTTATACATGCAGTAACGTACTCAGATTCCCGCTACCTAGTATTTAAAATTTCCTAAATAAAATAGTTCCTGTGACCTCATGCATACGTCATTCTTCCTGTTCCTACCACCGCTCTCTGACTTTCTTGTTCCCCAAACATTTACACTTGTAATTTAGCAGTGAATGCATCTAGTCGGCGCTCTCTCTCGTATTGGTCATAATGGCGCGTTATGGCATTACATTGTGATATATGTCAGTCGTTGGCATCCATTTCGTTCGATCTCTTCATGAGAACTCTAATTGTGTTATTCATTTTGTTTATTGTGAATTTATAACTGTTTTAACTTACAAATTATGTTCAGTGATTTTCAACCTACCAACAACGTGTTAGTAACATTGCGAAACTATTTTCAAGGCTTTATCAAGGTAAGTGCCGATTTTTTGTTGTATTTTCTGCTATTTATTGGTGCAATTCCTTTGATTTCATGTTCCTCAATTCATCCTATTGTTTATATTTCAATTCGTTCTTAACCGCCGTAAACCGCCAGTTACAATCAATCAATCGTTTAGTTGTGATTACCAACTATCTTATAAAAGAAATCTGGTTCTCCGGAAACAATCGTTTTATTTGCTATTTCACTAAATTCGATAATTATTCGTCGTGGGTAATTTTTCATTGTGGTCTACCGGCCTATTTCCATGTTCATTTCGATCGTCCGAGCCGCATGTCTTAACATTCAAGGTATCTCTCGCACCGGAACCTTAACAACCATTAATGCCAAGAAACACAATTTCACGACTTATAAATTTCTATTCGAATATGAATAAAGGCTTCAGTTACTTACAAGAGACATTTTGAATATCAGTACATAAACTCACACAAAAAACATACATTTTCATGAAATTTTTTTTAATACAGACCATCAAACTTTAGAGCAGACCGGGGCTAGTAGGTGTAGGGGCAAGGAGACACAAAAAAAATACATTTTCATAAAATTTTTTTAATACAGACCATCAAATTTTAGAGGAGACGGGGGCTAGTAGGCGTAGGGGCAAAGAGGCGCACTTGCGATAAATCTATTGTTTAGACGTTGTCAATCCTGAGACTTTGATCATTGTTTCCGACAGTCATTGTGAGTACTATGTCGTGCTCTAAGCCGTTTATAAAAGCGTACATATGTTTATAGGAATTTTTTCTTATTTTTAGCTATTCAATCAGCTCCCAAAAGATTGCCATTGAATTTACATATGTTTACATATTGCATACGTATTACATATACTCTTATATGTTTACAGAGTACTGCATATTGCAGTCCAATTCTGTATTTATACGTTACCATATCTATTAAGATGTACATTTGTAAGCAAGGAATATAATCCAAAATTTTAACATCTATGTAGCTTTTAAAATTGGATTGAAATTGAGTTTTCGTTAAGAGATATGAGCATGGCTACATCAAATTATACACGTGTTATGCTTTCAGATTTGTCGCATCGGTAGAAACATATTAAATAAAGAATTTATTGACGCAAATTAGATTTATATTGACACAGTAAAATGGTAGGAGCTAATAGAATTTAAGGTAAGGAAAAGACAGTGTGAAAAGAAGCAGTCTCGATAGAAATTTACACATCTAATACCGAGAGAGAAGGCGAGTAAAATCACTTCTAGTGAGAGGGGGTATCTGAAACAGCTGGGACGAGTACAATATTGGTAGCGCGCTTTACTGTAGAGTGGAAATGGAAGTGAACTTGGTTGGAAGTGCTCTAAGAGAGAAAATGGTTAGCGAAAGAGGCGGTGGAACGGTTGTGACAGCCGAATGGACAAAGATGGATGTTGTTGAGCCTATCGTCGTGTAGTTTTCTTTCTTTATCTCGTAAAATGTGGTATTTAGTTTGGAAAATTACAACTTTTTTATTTTAAACACTGTCTAAAACATATAATTTAATTAAATCATCACTTTTCAGGTATTAAATACAAGCATTCTGCTTTAATAAATAATAAATACACGATTTGCAGAAATAATGAACGGAAAATATAGGTTATTATAAAAGTGTATTGTAACAAAATAACATTAATGTTTTGTTTCTGGCATATTTCTATTAATGTTTTCTTTTAAAGCTCGACTAGTATATCAGGTCCTTCTGGTTTTGTTGACCTGGAAATATTCGATAAAATATATGAATTGCTTTTCCTACACATGTATCTTCTTTCTTTCTCAGGTTTGTAAGATAACCTAATAAAACTTGAATATACGAAGCAATAATAAAGTTCTCAATAAAACAAGCAAATCGCTGTCTCATAATACACCCGCTTTTTTGTTGTATTATTAAAAATAAGTCTAAAATGTCATCCTTATTGGGAAATCATAACGAAATTTTTAACTTCTATATTTTTTGTATAACAGAACAAATTTAGAATCGTAAAAGAAAATATTACAAATGAATCAAACATACAAGACATTCTGACAAATAAAATTTTTTCAACTGTAATTAATTCTCCCAATGTTTGAACTCACTAACCTACTAAAATATTTTTAAATTGTACTTTTTTTAAATCGGGATTTTACGATGGATCAAGGATAAATTTAATATAAAATATACAGATAATGTTTTATTTTATGTATTAATATTTTTTATTCTTCAATCGATAATATTTTTAAGTAGTAAACTGAAGTACGTAGATTCTATTCTGAGTTCTTGTTTATTCTGAGTTCTAATTAAAACAGCAGAATGTTTTTAAAACGATTAAAACATAGTGTAACCGTTAACAACTTTGTAAGTCAATGCAGCACTGATATAAGCTCTAAGGTAAATATCTCAATACAAAATACTTACAATTTTCTTAAATAATAGAAAATAATTTTATTTAAACATAAAGGTAATTTAAAATTCAACGGCAATCACTCGGTAGCAGATTTTATAGCTAAAATAAGAAAAACTGTACATAAAAACATAGCTGTAGAAAAGCTTCATCACCGAATTACGGCCGACTGGAACCATATGCAGTAGAAGACAGATATACCAACAAATAACAAATAAGAATATTTAAAAAACGAAGTAAAAATGTAAAAATAAAAAAACACAATTAAAGTAAAAATTATTATTTTTACTTTCTTAACGAAATTTAAAAATCATAACGAAGTATTTTCTTCAATATTTTTTGTATAAAACACAAAAATTTATAATCGTAAACAAAAATATTGCTGTATAATGAATCAAACAGACAAGACATTCTTATAAATAAATTTTCTAAACTACGATTAATTTCCCCAATATTTATACTCCTACCGAGTATAATTTCTGACACGAAGTGTTGAATTCTATCCGTTATATTGCAACGTATTCTTCGATCAATTTGTTGACAATTGAGTGTATTATTTACTTCTCATCTAATGAATTAATAACACAATAAATAACGATATAACATTAATGAACATATAATTAAAAATAACCTACTTAACACAACAAGAATTACAAAATAATGATTCCAAATGTACGACTGACCAGTGCGTATACGCATGAAAAATAATCTAAGTAAATGAAATATTAAAATACATCACACTTTATAAAATAATTTGTTGTTGCCCTTGTATATTTGAAAATTTATTTTACTATTTATTTTTTATTCTTGTATTTTATTTTGTAATGAATTTGTGTGCTTCCATAAATCTGATTTTTAATTTTTATCTGCGTTGGTAGCACGAATATTTTAATTCTTATAACATTTAAAATTAAATTTTCTGAGTTATTCTGAACAAACCCAAAACAGTTCTAAAAGTGTTGAAAAATATTGCACATTTATATTTCAAAAGAGTTCCTGTATTTTTCTACGTTAATATTATATTTGACACCCATGTTAATTATTTAAGTTTCCTGCTGTTCAGCAAAAGAGTTAAGTGAAAGAAAAAACGAATATAAAACAATATATTTTAAATTTATTTTGACAATTCTCCGCGCTTGAAATAACAAAGAATAATTTAAATAGAAAACATATAGTTAGTATTCTGTATTTTAAATAAAAGGAAATTATAATGAAACATTAACAGATGAAATATTAAAGTACTTTGCTAACCATAGAGGATCCACTTTGTTTAATATTATTCGTATATTTGAACAGATTACTAACCCTTTTTATTTTTAGTAAAAAGACTTAACATCACTACAACATTTACTGCAGTAGTCTCCAGTAGTACTCTTTCAAAAAAAAGAGCCACTTTTCTCGAAAAAAATTTCAATACATTTAGACAGTAGAGGTTAAGTCAGAATAGTTCAGTAAAAAACGACATAAAATCGAGGGCTTAATGTCGATTTCTTTATTATAGATGCCCGAGTTTAGAGCCTTGTTTCTTCAAACTCTCGTGTTCAATTTTAAAGTACTATACACTTAAATTTAGCTGATTTCTTTCTGTGTTGTTACATGTCAGTTTCATATTTTTAGCTTTCAAAATTGCGATATCACTATGAGAAGAAAAAAAGAGCCGACTTTTTTGTAGCTGCAACAGATTGGATGAATTTAGAGGCTTACAACTCAAACACCGCTCAACCGTTTTATTTGAGATTTCGCAGGAATATAAACTTGTATGTTGCTATTGTACGTACGCAATTTTAGCTTACGTACGCTTATTTAATATTTGAGTTATAAGTAAAATTTTGGACACCTGTTAACTCCTAACCGCTCATTAATTTGACAATATTAAAAGATCATTGTATTCAGTTTTTTCCATCCATGGTTAAGCTTCTTCCAGCCTCCACATCATCTACCTATTATTTAAATATTTAAAAAATTCTGCCGAATAATCTTTGTTCCATAATGAATTTATATTATTATTTTTAAACTGAATACAATGTCTTTTTGAAATTGATAAATTAATGAGCTATTACGGAGTTAACAGGGGTTCAGAATTTTATTAATAACTCAAAATTGAAATAAGCTACAATTCTGAAATTTCGTACTTACAAATAACGACAAACAAGTACTAACAAATACTAACGACATACAAGTATATATTCCTGCGAAATCTCAAATAAATCACTCAAGCGTTATTTGAGTTTTAGCCTCTAAATGCATCTGATCTATTGCAGCATAAAAAAAACAGTTTTTTTTCTTCTCAACCTGATATCGCAACATTAGAAAATATAAAAATATGAAACTGGAATGTGACAACGCAGATTGAAATAACTAAATTTTGGTATGTAGTAGCTACATTAAAACTGAACCAGCGGTTTTGAAGAAACAAGGCTCCAAACTCGGGTATCTATAATAAAGAAATAGACAGCAGTACAGTTGTAGGGGTAAAGCGTCCAATATTTATGCTTAAATAAGATTTTTACATAAGACATTCCTTATCCTTGAGCTACAATATAAAATAGACTGTTAAAAATTCCACTGTATTAGTAGTCTAATAGCGTAAATCAAAAATTATCTTTCGTTGAAACCAAAGTAGTGTAATTTCAAATATAAAGCAAGTTTGGTTCTAATACACGGCTAGCTCACTGTTTTACTTCCAGAACCAGTCTACCGTATCTATGTAGCTGCATTAATATTTATATAAAATAAATATAAGCAACAACTTCTACTAGACGACTTGGGGTACAATTTGAATCCGTATGAAAATGTTAAAGTCGAACAATCCTGGTATTTGATTTAGAAAAATTATGAAGCTCCTTAATCTAATTCAGACAGTGTCAACTCTATAACTGAAGATTCGCTACAACTCTAGTAAATCGCTTTTTGTCATGAACCATTTTTGAAAGAGTGTGTGTAGGCTAATAATGTTAGTCCGGTCACTAATATTTTTCAACCATGAGCATTTTCTTCGTCCAGGTCTGAGCCTACCCTCAACTTTTCGATATTAAGTTGGATGTGCTTATATTCATACTTATCACTAATGTAAAAATTACTAAGGTCTTTCTTCTTTTGATTATGAACATCAATTCACGCTTCACATCCATATGTCTTGAAACATTGACGTTGGTACCATTAACAAACCATGAAATCTGGAGCATTCTTCTGAATACCTATATCTCGATAGCTTCTAAAAGATTTATGGACTACATATTCAACACCCAGTTTACCACCCCAAATAGGTCTAACAAGACAGAGTAGGTATACGTCTTTACAAACCTAAATCTTACAGGAAGCAAAATTGTTTTAGATGTTTCATGTTTAAAAAGTCATCTTAGACATTCCAACAGAAGCTGTTATTTTCACTGCTAGCTTCAGATCCGTTGTTATCCAATTTTATAAATATTTAAATTTCTTTACCTACTCAATAGGTTGTTGTTGTTTAAGTCAACAGCCGAAAGGTTGGTTTGAACCTCTAGAGGTTTTACTAAGTAAAAACGAGGAGTGAGGTGGTTTACTATTGTCTCCCTCACTAAGTTGAAAGAGTATGCTTATCAGTATGCCAGGCCCTCCAAAAAGCACCTACTTTCTACCCTGCAAATGACACCTTCACTTCATTCACCACAGGGTCTGGCTGTATAATGAAATTTTTTACTCTCAGAGGAGATAACTCTGACTAGTGTCTTTTACACCTCTACCTCTCCTGTTCTTAAATAGTTCAGTTATATACATGGCTGACTATGTGATAAGAAACAGAATTTTTTTTTGTAGCCCTGGAACCAACAGATCGAGTGCAATTAATCTAACACTTCACCTGCCCGTTATGGGCATTCAATAATCGATCTTAGCTAATTAGGTTGCATCAATTGTAAGGAACCTTGCAAACCAACATGGCATATATTTCAGTGTTTCATAATAAGAATTGAAAATGAGGCTTGGTTAAAAAATATATTTAGTTTTCTAAAACCCTGAACACTTGTATTTGAGTCGGAAATGAACTGCGTATATAAACTTCGTAAATTCTTATTCTAGTTAATGTAAAATTATTAAATTTATACTAACTCATTATAGCAATTCGTCAATTAGCTTTTATTACAATGATTGTGAACCAAAGAGAAGAAACGAGAAATTGTTTTAGAACAAATTATTTACCGCAGTTATATAAAATACGAAATATATTTCCTGAATTTAAGTTTCGATTAAAAACTGTTAATTAATGAATTATATTCCGCGGAACTAAATTTTAAAAAATAGGGTTGAATTTCTAAAAAGATACACATGAAAAACTGTCCACAAATGGTTTTTGTTCTGTAAAATAATGTTTTCATATTATTTTAATAGTATTTTATACTCGTAGTTTGGAACTAAATACTCAAAATCAAGACAGTAGTTACTTTTGTTTTTAAACAATGGAATTTCATTTTACTTTTTAATTTAAAAAAGAAGTTTGAATTATTACGTTTAATTTCTTGAAGTGTAAACTGTGGAATACAACGTACACCAAAGTAATCGTGCATGGAATGAGGTGTAAGGCTTAAAAATTAAAAGGCGGTTATCTGACTCGTTAGAAGCTCCGTTCCAACTGGATTGTTATCCTTCCGGTAAAGATAAGGGTGGTTAGTTACGCAAATCTAACTAAATCAAGAATATGATATCATGATCAAAATTTAAATTACGATTACCTTCCTCGATTAAATGATTTTGTTTTATAATTACTTTGCTTTATTTCAATTTATTTTTCAGTGGCACTATATAGCAAACGAACTTGTGTGGTTCAGAGGTTAAAGGGAGACTGCACTTTGTATCCCGCCAAAGTTAAATTTGCTACTTTTAGGTACATTTTTCATAGGATTGGTAAAAGATAGGGAAATTGAACTTTACACACTATAGGTGTCGGGTTTCTTCTCAAGCTGACATTTTTTCAATTTAGTCTTTGGATCATACAATTTTTTAAAAAAAATGACGGATAACATAAAATTTTTACAAATTGATTTCTACGTTTTTTGCGTATTACTAATTTTTGGAGCATCTGAGGAAGTCATAAAATGTCGGTGTATGTGAATATACAAGATAATTAACTGGTAAAAATTTCAGCCTGGTAGGTTTATTGGTTTCTGAGAGAAATGTACTTAGTGTTAAAAATAAAAATTTACGGGAAAACGCAAGAAACAAGAAAGCACAAATCAAAAACAAAATTTATACAAAAAGTAAATTTTCCATCAACAGTAGTTTAGAAAGCTGAACCAACAGCTAAGAACACAAAAAAAAACAGTGATACAGATATTTTAAAAACTAAAATTCTCTTTGCACTAAAACGAGCAGTATAAAATTTTGAAAAATATTCGTTCTTGGTAACATAATAATTTTCCTGTGTAAACTTGATAAAAACTTAATTTTTTCATAAAAATATTATTTTTTGACGTAATTTAATGTTTTTCTGGCAGATCTAGGCCTAGACTATTGAAAAACATACAAAACCAAAAATCGAAATTTTGAGTTTAAACCATCGTGCCATCTCCGCTTAAGAAAATGTACGGTATTTTATATACAATAAAGTTAATTAAGTTACTTAATTCATTGGTATCTTAACTAATAAAACTTTTACAAAATGGCACATTAAATTTTAACCGTTCTACCACAGCCATAAAAAACTTTTGTTACTATTGATTTGTTCGATTTGTTTATATTATGTGTAACATTTTTGTAATAAAGCAACTTATAATAATGAAACTCTTCGTGCATAATATAAAAGTAAAAATTTATAACATTTCATTATTGAATGGGATATTAACGGTTTTTGTGCCTTTCGTTTGTTTTCTGTTGTAAAAAGTATTAAAATTTTAATTTTTCGTTCACTTGAATTGTATAAGTGATCATTAACTAGCCGCTTGCGTCTAATGTTTAACATAGGTCTGTTATTAAGATTGCTATTCCCTCTTTCCTATTTTGAACTCTCTGCATCCTTGCCAGCTACTTTCTTGACATCGTCAGTCCAACGTATGAGAGGTTTTCCTTTGCATCGCCTGTTTTTTCTCGTTCCTCATTCAATCAGTCTATTTATCTATCCCCATCCATCATTCGAGTCACGTGTTCTATGTAACATATATGTAACAACATTAGCTGCACCTGTTCTGTCATAAATATTTATACTAATATGATCCCTATATCACCGGGTTGGTCTGGTGGTAAAATCGTCGCCGCAAATTAGCTGTTTAACAGCTTATTTTTTAGAGACGAAGGTTCGCGGTTAAAATCCTAATACAGAATTTTGAGGTCATTATAAAACGACTTATTTCGTAAAATGTACTCAAGATTCCGTATGAAATTATCTCATCATAGCAAATAACTTGTACGCAACCTACCATACCATACCTTCCTACTTACTATACCTTCCCGGAAATCCCCGCAGACGTCTACGCCGACGATGGAGTAGGGACATCATTTTGCAATAAGTAATTTCCGATAGTATACACAATTACGTAATCCGTTTACAGAACATTTCCAGCTGGAGCCCACTGTTGAATGGTGATCTCATCTAAGTCTTAAAGCGCATTTTATCCGATTTCATAATCATCTCATTCACTCGCTGTTTTTATGTACAATCGTGAACTTTCCTAACAAAAACAAATCCTAGTAGTAAAGGTAGTTACTTTTAAATAGATTTGACCACTAGACAATGTGGTTACCGGTGTACTTGGACTGTTAGGGTTTAGTTGAACATACGCTCTTAAGAACGGTCGATCTAAGTATGTACAAACTATATTCCATTTTATTTACACATTTCCATTTCATACACATCATCATCTCATTGGGTCATGGGGTTGCTTATTGTTCTTAAAGGGAGACTGTACTTTGTACCCCGCCAATGTTAAATTTGCTATTTTTAGGTACATTTTTCATAGGATTGGTGAAAGATAGAAAAATGAAACTTTACACACTTAACATTGTAGGGAGGTATTAGCTACTGACATTTTATTCAATTTAATCTGTTGAACCATAAAGTTTTTAAAAGAATAACGAATAACATAAAATTTTAATAATTCTTTACTACGTTTTTTAGATAAATTACTAATTTTTTGAGCACCTGAAAAGGTAAAAACAATGTCGTTGAATGTGTATGTACATGATAATTAACTGGTAAAAATTTCAGCCTGGTAGGTTAAATGGTTTCCGAGAAAAACGTACCTAAGCGTTAAAATCTAAATTTATGGAAAAAGGCACAAATAAAAAACAAAATGTACACAAACAAGTTTGATTTCCCATCAACAGTTGGTTAAAAAGCTGCACTTACAGCGGAAAATATTAAAAATAGTGAAACAGATATTTAAAAATAAACTAAAATTCTGTTTGCACTAAAACAAGCAATATAAAAATATGAAATATATTTGTTTTTGGCGACATCTTAATTTTTTAGAATAAATCTGATATAAACTTAAATTTTTTTCATTAAAATAATTTTTTTGTCGTAGTTTAATGTTTTTGTGGTAGATCTAGGTCTATACTATTGAAAAACATAAAAAACTAAAAATCAAAATTGTCAGTCTAAACCATCATACAGTACTTAAATTGAACAGATTTCAACGTACACACATAGGGATTAAAACTTAAATAAATAAAAATATTAAAAAAATGATTCTGTAATGACACATCAAGCGTCAATCTTTCCATTTTTGGTTGCTTTAATCGTGCGTTAAGTTTATAAGTAAATGTAATTGTTAAAAACAATATTTTAGCACCATGGGTCATAACTGGCAGCTTATACTAATCGAAAACTTTCCTTTTTAGACAGATCACCAGTTCACTTCTGTTACCCTCATCTCTATACTATAGTACGCAGCCCTATATTACAGGGGTTGTAATTGATTTTTTTCCAGGGCTACAAAAAATAGTACTCTTTATTATTATATGGTCAGCCAATTATATGACTGAAGCGTTTAAGAAAGAAGAGGTAGAGGTGTAAAAGACACTAGTCAGAGTTATCTCCTCTGAAAGTAATGAATTTCATTATACTGCCAGACCCTGTGGTGAATAAAGTGAAGTTGTATTTTGCAGGGTGGAAAGTAGATGCTTTTCAGAGGGCCTGGGATGCTGATAAGCACACTTTTCCACTCAGTAAGGAAGGCAAAGTTAAACCTCTTCACTCATTTTACTTAGTAAAGCGCTAGAGGTTCAAACCAGCCTTTCAGCTGATAACCTAAACAATTGATTTTATGTTATCTGAAAAGAAAAAATATACTCCAAGATTTAGGAATGTTAAAATTTATAATATCCAGAAGAACAAAAGTTTTTATTATACAACGTACTGCAGCTGTCTTTTTTCTTTTTGGGTAGACTATCCCCTTAAATTGTACATTAATATTAGTTTTATATTATTTTTAACAATTGTTAAGGTATTACGGACATATTAGATTTGACATGCAACTAAAAAAAGTAATTTAAACTAATTTTTACAAAAACCCGAACGAATGTAATACATCGTTTGAATGAAAAAATAGTAAAATATTTGAACGAATTCTTACAGTTTCTAAAAAAAATTATTTAGATTTCATAGGATCGCGTGTGCGACGTTAATAAACGTTAATAGCGTGATGTAGTAAGTTAATGCGATTTCATGCAGTCTTCCTATAATAAACTGACATTTAATCTGACAGAACAATGTGTACAAGTGTACTACAATATTTTATTACAGGACAATAGATTTAACTTCTAACAAACAATCTAGGTATTCTTCCATAATTAGTAACACTAAATTTCACTGACATAAGTTCATGCAGATATTTAAAAATTAAATAAATTGTAGACAATAAGCCAAAATACGTAAATCTGCTGACGTACTCAGCTGTTATAAAAATAACTAACTTCTTAATTCATTATCATAAACGCTTCGGTTAAAAGTCTTGTTCGGCTGTGTATCAAGTTGAAGGAGGGAAAAAGTACGAAAAAAATATTATGAAATGTGTCATGAAGTAGTGCCTTTTGAATCAAAGTAGTAATGAGTTCCATTCACTCGAGTTTAAATGAAGAAACCCCAAAATTTCAACGCAAAAGGTTTATTTTATTGATCTTGATTCACTACACTTTTTTTAAATTTTAGTCTCTTATTCCTCCTTTACGGATTAGGAATATTGCCTTTTCTAGCTTCTATCCATTTTTTCGTAGTCTTCTCAACGAACATGCTCTTTGCGGACGGTGTCTTAAGGTCAGTAACGGGTATCAATCCTCTGGCATGCGGATTACATGTTGTACCCACCTCTTCCTACAATGTGCAGTCCTCTGCCTCACAGTTTCCGTTCTATCCATATGATGCCGGATTAACACACTCTTGATGTAATCTCTAAGAGTTACTCATCTCACCGGTCTCAAAAACGCATTTCAGTTGCTTCCAACTTCCTACACTCAGATTTTCTTAGAAGCCATGTTTCACTATCGTAAAACAAAAGAAGCAGTATCATTACATCATATAGCCTCAACTTTGCTTCTTTCCAGGAATACGAGTAATTTTTTAGTATTCTCTAAAATTAATTTCTGAAAACTTCGGTTGATCTGTCTTCAGTAATTGTAGGTTTGTAATGTAATAGATGTAATAGGTTTGTGGAAATAAAGTATTTTCTATCTTATAAAGTTAAAATATAAACAACTTTCTTTGTACATTTTCAATTACGTATAAAGTTACTTTTTAATATTTAAATTTTATGATTTTTTATCAAAACTCTATGAAATTATATTCAAATTTATCCAAATATAAGTTCAAAATTACGTATCAAATTCAGTTCAAGTTTTATTATCACAGGCTAATTTTTTACCTTTTTTGTAAATTAATGTTAAAACTATTGGATTGCCACTTAATATTTCTATTATAATTGTAAATATTGGTACTGAACAAATTAACAAAGAGCTTGTAGTCAATTAGTTTAGTAGTCCAACGTTTAGCTGTCTTGGTCAAAGTTTTCACACAATTATTTTCCTTAGCCCCTCAAAACGAATGCTGGTAAATCTTCTTTATGAATTCAGTGAAGTAGTACAACAATTTTTCATTTCCCGTTTCTACTTCCCATTTCCCATCCCAAATATATTTGATAAAATATTTATAATATATAGTATTTCACGTGACAATAAAGTTTATACGTTGTTTACGTACGTTTGATTTTTTCGCCGAACCATAATATACAAAATCTTTAACCTGTGGTTCAGCGAATACTTTTTTGTAGTGTATGATGGTTCCATAGTAGTCTCCTATCTAGAGTAATGACTAAATGCTTAACTGTTTCTGTCTGAAATATTGGGTGATTGTCGCAGTTTACGGGCGGTCAAGTTTTCCTAAACTTCTCAAAAACATTTTTTACATCTAATGTTATGTAGTCCCTGCTACGTACGAATTTCTATCATAAATCAAGATCTCAACGTAGACTCAATCATTAAAACATTATACAATCCCTTTCATTCAAAATTAAAATATCACACGCATCCAAAAATACATTGCCACACGCACAATTACCATAAAATCTAGAAACGAGATAAAAAAAATGCTGGAATACGGATTTTATACAAAACAGCGACGAGGGTTTGCCACTCACGTACTCCCTCAATCAAGACGAAACATGACATTAAACAAGTACATCAAAAATACTGTTGTTTAAATACGTAAAAAGTTGTAGCTGTCACAAAATAAAGACAAAAAAGTTTGTTTACTGCAAGTTACTGCAGTTAAAAAAATAAGTATAGTTTTAGGATAAGTTTGCAGTAAATAAATAAGTTTGTTTACTACGGCTAAATTTTTGTTTAGATGAAATATCAATAAATTTGTTTAACCCAAAAAATATGTTTAAACTTTTTTTTTTCTTTAATGGTTCACTATGTTGTCTCCATGTTCATTGAATACACTAATTAAATATTTATAAGGAGATTCAGAGGCAAAGTTGAAAAAATATAAAGAACTTGTGTGTGCGTTACTATTCTAATTTAACAAGGCACACTAATCCCCTAATAACTTTTACACTTTCCCTTTAAAACTTACCAAACAACTCACGTAGAAAACACTAAGACGGCGTTGGAGTAGGTATATACTGTTATGAAAGTATTACCGCTGGGTGATTATTTCAGATGTAACTTAAATTTATTTCTGCAATATAATTCATCAATTTACCATTTATATTGTGACACTTATCGCTAAGGTCCGTTTGGGGATCTACGTAATTAAAAATAATTAATACACTAGAGTTTACAATTACAAATATTTGTTACAACTAAAAGAGTTACAAAATAAATAACAAACTAATTATAAAGAAGTAATACAATAAATAACTGAATAATTTACTTAATGCTACTTACAACAATTAATTATATAGAATGCACTTACAAAATGAAACTGAATACACAATGCACATACACAAAAACTGAATTTAATGCACATACACACTAACTTAACAAATAACAATAACTACACAATGCACACACACACAAAGACAGTCTAACAATAGTTGACAAACACAATGCTCGGATACATAACCTGTACTACGCACCGTTAGCCATTCTATAAACACTCGTCAAAGATCAAACGGATACTAACTAAGTGACCGCACTCGGGGTTCTATTTATATTCAAAGAATCTTCCCGAAAGACTCCGAAATTCGATATAGTCTAAAAGTCCTTTCAAGAGAAGTCTTATTTAATTTAAACAGGTAATCAACCGACCCTTCATTAATAGTTGTACAACAAAGACCTTATCATACACAATACCGCAGTCCTTTCAAACAAGTTTCATGACTAGGCATCTTTTTATAGCCAACCCTATTGTTAATTTTTCACTCTATTATCTACTCTTTACCATTTTATGAATGAAGTACCAGAAATTTCGCGAAGCTTTCTTCGATATTGTCACAATATTATGCTCGACAGAATTTAATTCTGGTTACTAACTTTTTCTGTATAGTAAACGTTTATTGAGTACACTGATCTTCTACGTAAATCCATAAGTATTTATATTTTCAAACTTGTTTATTTTCTTATTGATATTTTGATATCAATGTCATTATTTATCAATTATTTTGATATCAATATCAAACCAACTCATCCTCTGTATCAAATGAGAAACAATATAATTAGATGATAATACATTGATTCATTTACTTACTATGTTTTATGGTAAATCTAGCAAATTCTACGCCAACATGTTCCAGTACGTACCTGTGAACAAAAATAAATTCGTTAAGCTACAGAATAAATATAATTGTTAAATTATCTAAATTAATACAATAATGAATGAAAAGTGTATGGCCGTTAATAATTTCCTGAGCTTTGAGCGGTAAAAATGAATAGCTCTCAAGAATATAGTTGATTTTCTTAAGAAAATGAAATAAATTAGTATCAGTACAAAAATTTTCGGAATAATACATTCAGAATTTCCGTTGTACTAACTTTGGAACATTAAGAATCTACTAAATTTTTTAATAATTCTACTTCAGTTGACTCACTGTCTGTTCGCATTTGTTTACAGAATCCTAATGTGATCTGTTTGCAGGAAGATATTGCCCTGAATAAGTAAGTGCAAATAAACAGAAACTGGACCTAAGAAAGGAAAAAAGTTCCATTTCACCAGCCCGACGATACCCTAAGGACCATACCCTAAGGTTTGATCCTTAGTTCTTCAACAAAGTGGTTAGTATCTAGTTCTATCATTTCTTGAAGGAGTGAAAAGTCAATAATTTCATAATACAGGTAGACATTTTTAATTTTTCCTTATATTCTTATCTGCGAGTCTGACCGCCCTACGGATCGATGAATTTTAACAATAAATAATTGCTTTCCTTTATTCGTCTTGAATTTGAATCAGTGCTTTTTGATATGATTGTTGCGAACACTGCAGCGAAAATATTAATAACCGTAAAAACCCTATAAAAAAAGAAAATTTGAGTGGTTTTTTTTTAAAAAAGTAGCACGACAAATAGGAAAACTGTCATACAAAAGCTGCCATTTTTATCGCTCCACCAAATTTCTCTTAAAATTTTTCCCAAGAAATGAAATGTACGCGAAATAACCTAAACATTTTAATGTAAGTACTAACGAACAAGCCTTTTGTTACGCTGGTTTAATAAAATAAATAAATGTTATAATAATGAATATATAATGTATAATAAATAATAATAAATGTATTTAATAAATAAATAATTGAAAAAAATATATCGTAATCTATTAGTACATGTTGTAAAATCTTAGAAAGTAATTATAAAACACATTTATATTTTGTTTTATTTTTAATTATTTAAAGTTGCATCAACTGCTTGATAATTCGCGACTACTGTGGGTTTCGGAACTGTAACGGGAGGTATAAACATCTTAAAATTTTCAGGTCCTAGCCGGTAATCGAACCCGGGACCTTCCGCTTTGTAGGCAAGCATGCTAGTCACTACCCCACAGAGTTGTCCACGTATTTTATAAACGTAATATAGTATCAATTTTCTCTCACACGTCTCAATTTATTTTCTATTTTTTAAGGAATTAGTATTTCAGGAAATATTTCTTTGACCAACAAACAAGAGAACTAACATGACCTTCCGATAAGGGTATTTGAACAGTTGTAAGGATATACGAGTATTATTTATAAATTTCGATAATAACAATGTTGTTACTTAGGTGAGATGAATACAAGAAATAATTAATTTAAATAAATGGTTTTAATTTACAGTTTAACATAACTTAACCGATTAACTAATTTTTGTTGAACTTGTCTAAAGTAAATCGATAATTCATGTTGCTTAACTTAGTGAATAATTTGTACACCTTGTTTTCAAGTTCGGAAAACTCAATTTGCTCACAATCTGCTACAGTATATTCATTAGTCTCAAAGTATTTTACAAGTACAATTGATACCAATTTAAAAAATATCTACTTTTAACTTAACTTTTGTTACAAATTCCTGACCGCTAGTTAAGTTTTCGTATACACTAGATGAACCATCTAGAATGATTGATTAAGCAACGTTATCTTTAAAAGGAAGATTATACGCTATAGAGAATTTTCAAATATTAGCCAAGCTATTGATCAAGTTAGCGCACCGAATTCTTTTTGAGTCTTTAACCACTTTCAAATAGACTCTTTGTAATTCTAAATCGTACCTTACCGAAATTTACTTTGCACTAAAACGCGGTTCAGCTGTTTTGTATCTTCATATATTTCACTGAAGCCATTAAAATATTCTTTTTAGCAACGTAACATTATGCAGTCTATATATAAAAAAAATCACTTATAATTTCTCTAGTCAAATAAAAACGTTGACCCGAGGAGTTTATGCATACTAAAGAAATTACATGGGCATGTATTTACATAAATTAAATATGTAATTAAATCCAATGGAATACAATGAATGATACAAAAGTAAATTATGTGTCAGAGTTAAAGAAAAGTAGCTTAAAAGAATATATGCTGAAAAAGTAGTATAGGACTCTTTAACTTGAAATTAAAGCGTTATTCTTCGGTGTAAAAATCTTTCTCTTTAAGAAAATTTAAGGCCTAAAGTTACATAACTTGGTTCTACCACCACATGTTAAGAATAGCATAAAATAAAATGAGTGACGAAGTCTTGTGTTTTAATGAATACAAAAGAAACCTTTTTAAGCCCATAAAATATAAAAGCTGCAATGTATCGATTATGTTATAGAAAGAGAACGACACAGCCTACTCCAGTTCATTATTCATCGTAAAAAATCGGGAAGAAGAAATCTAGGTGGACGACGAACCTCATGACAAAAGAATTTGAGAGAATGGTACAGCTGCTCTCTTATAGATCTACTCAGAGCAGTGGTTTTATTGCAGCTGTGATAGCCGACCTCCTTTTGGAGAAGGAACTCCAAGAAGAAGCTATGTAATACGATGAATGAATTTAATGTGTTGTATTTTACTGTGTAATGTATTGTAACTTTGTATTGTCATCCAGATTGTCCAAGGAACGATAAAATAAGAGAAAACCCTACCATAGAACATACCATTTGGCCACTGTACTGTAGGTTAATTTCCCCCAACTCGTTCTATATAGGTTCTTACAATACGAGGTTTGGCTATTAAATAACGAGACTGACGTAAAAAATTTAATTTTAATTTTATACATAACAACTTATTGTCACCTTCAATATCACTCCTTCTCTATCCCTACAACGCTCCATGCGAATTTTATATTGTTGGAAACAGTGCTAGAAGTCATCTTCTGACAGCACCTTTAGGACACGTGCCGCTCAAAAATATTTAAAATGAAGCTCGCAAAAATGTTTGTACTGACATTGAAAACATTGAAAATTGTACGCGATTGAAAATTACCCAAACTTTTTGGAAACGATAATAACATGTGATGAAACGTGGTTTTTACTTTTGATCCGGAAACGAAGCGCCAATCCATGCACTGGAAGAGCCGAACTTCACTGAGAGCCAAAAAATGTTGACTTGCTCGGATGAGCAAGTCAAAATTTAAAGCAATGATGATTGTTTATTTTGATATCCATGATATTGTGCACCTTCGCTGGGTTCCTGAAAGTCAAACAATTAATCAATATTACTACCTTCAGATACTTTCTGATCTGCGTCAAACAGTAAGGAAAAAACGCCCCGAAATGTGGAAGGACAAATCATGTGTTTTCCACCAAGCCAATGCATCAGCTCATTCCGCGTAATCTGTCAAGAGGTTCCTAGCCAAGTGCAGCATCTCAGTGTTACAACATCCACTTTATTCACAAGATCTTGCACCGTGTGACTTCTACCT
Organism: Catonia carolina; assembly: GCA_035578175.1. Classification (NCBI taxonomy): domain Eukaryota; kingdom Metazoa; phylum Arthropoda; class Insecta; order Hemiptera; family Achilidae; genus Catonia; species Catonia carolina. Next base: position 41,406,387 of record JAQMRL010000001.1, read on the forward strand.
GTTCCCTAAGGTGAAATTTGCATTAAAAGGGACAAGATGAGTTTGTGGAAGCTGTAAAAGAGAACGCGGCACGTGTCCTGAAGGAGCTGACAGAAGATGACTTCCAGCAATGTTTCCAACGATGGAAAGTTCGCATGTAGCGTTGCAGGGATAGGGAAGGAGTGTATATTGAAGGTGACAATAAGTGATTATGTATAAAATTAAAATTGAATTTTTTTACAACGTTAGTCTCGTTATTTAATAGCCACACCTCGTATTAATGCTGTTTAAGAAAAGATTTCTATTGCAGATAAATTAGATATTTATTGATAAACAATAGTGTCATCTATATTATGGTACAACATGGATAATGATTTAAAAACTGTTCTTTTGGACCCCGTCGCATCAACTAGCCATTTTCGTGGAAGGATATGGTAAAGTGTAGGGGAGTTTGGGGGCCCAAAAAAGTAAATAACTTTATATTATTACAATAATATGACTTTTCTAGTTAAATTGCTTAATGGCTATACCGATCGGGATATTATGGTAACTGAGCCAGTGATTCCCAGTGTGAACAGCAGGAGGCGACATTGGTTTGTTTTTAGAGATACTGGGAATTTGGATCCCATGTAAAGATGCGTGTAAACCGTTAACAGTGTTTGTAGGAATTGGGATATCGATGTATTCGATATTTAACATTTCTTTTCTTTTGTGGCACTAGTCTCTTAGAAGAATGTTATTCTGTTCGTATGGTGGCCAGTTAGAGTTAAATAGTTTATGTTAATTGTTAGCATCTAAGTTAATTGTAAAGTTACGTTCTTCTGAAAGACGATTCCGTAGATTGATACGATTTTATCTCAAAAAGTCAAGTACAGTACACTAAGGCTTTCTTACAATGACCCAAAATTCGATTCCCGTTAAGGTCTGGAATTTTTTTTCATCTTTTACCCTTCTCATCGTCTGCATTAGTAGTAATTGCAAAACCACCTGACGTAAAACTCAAAAAAAAAAATTCATTGTCTCACTACGTTTGCTCCAAAAACCTGGAATAGGCTACCCACTTCCCTGCTTAGAGTACGTGCTTTCTAGTGGCGGAACAGGATGGCCGTAATAGAAGTTGAGAAGGACCTAAACAAAATTTATTATCTTTATTATTGCAATACCATAGAACTTGATGTAAGCTAACATAAAAAACCACTGTGAGGTGAATCGTATAGTTTGTGTAATGAATTTTAATTTTAGTTTATTATTCTTCACATTTAGAAATTGTTATATTAATTTAATAACAGATAGGTACTAAATTTAAATTAAAAGTGTCAAAAAAAAGTTTATTATTACATACATCTGTTGACATTTTGTTGCTATCATGTAATACTATAGGTTTGTGGAAAAAGTGACTGCAAGTTACATTGGTTGTAAATATTACGGAAAATATATTCGTCGTAGTAATAAATATTTCGAAAAATAAAAGAAATTATTACTAAAGCAAGAAAAAGTTACGAATCAAAAGTTGTGTGCATATATCAATAAACCCACCGGGTTGATCTAGCAATAAAGTCGTTGCCGCGAGTCAGCAGTTTGACAGCTGATGTACGAAGGTTCCGTGATTAAAATCCTAATAAAGTTTGTTACTTTTATACGGATTTGAATATTAAACAGTGGTTACCGATGTACTTTGGTAGTTAGGATTCAATTTACCATATTTTCACAGGAATGGTCGGCCTGAGTTTTTACAACCACAACTTATTTACACGTCGTACATATCATCCTCATGTCACTGGATTGTGGGGTTCCTTATTGTTCTAAATTGAACAGATTGCAACATTTAATGCAGTGGCTACGTCACAAAGTAAAGGTACTAGCTTTGATTCCCGAACTGGGGTCTGGAAAATTTATACCACGTTCAAACCCAACTTTCCCTAACTCAGTAATAAGTTCATAAATAGTAGCTGATGACCAAGATGTTGATCTGACTTTAAATAAAACTAAAAAAGTATATTAATTTGAAATTTGCCCCAATCATCAAGGAATCCGTTGTTTAGTGGCCAGCGCAACTGGCTTCTAAGCCAGGGTTCTTAGGTTCGATTCCCGATCAGGTCTGAAATCTTTCCATCACTTATTTTCATCTATCACCCTTTATTGTCTGTATTTGCAGTAATTTGAAAAAATCCGAACGTTAAAAGAAAAAAAGTTAAGAAAACAAAGGAGTTAGAAAAACGAAAATGAGACTGTGGAATGAGACCATCTGTAAATAGTATACGACTTGAAAATTTTTTACTGAGTACTTTCCTGCTTCAAAACATTTAAAGTTCAAAAGTTAAATTTTGTACACAAATACTCCTGGTTCTACAACTGCAGAAAATTGGTTTTAACAAATTAATACCAAAGTAAGTATTATTATACAAAGTAACGTAATGCAGAATTAACAATTAGATTAGTTTATACACTGATCTGAGAACGATAACAATACTAATATAATAATACTGACTAGAAAATATACTTTATTAATAAATGTGAAAGGAAACTTGTGTAGAAATAGTTTGATATTGCTTTTGAAGCCTATGGGAGGCTATGTATTATGATTGGCTTAAACAAAACCGAGTAGTCTTAGGAGAATATAAACGGAATAGAATAGATGCATTAAAAACCGTGTTTTTCTAAATGGCCAGACTAGTACTTAAATCGATTGAGAGGAAATAGGAAAGAGGGACTGCAATTTACTTAATTGAAATGTGCCGTACAAGGCGTTTCTTTCTGCCTTTTCATTTATTTTTAAAGATGTAGCTGTTAGAAATCTACCAAATGAAAAGAAGAAGCGGTTAGTTTAATCGACATTTTTAACGAGTCTGAAATTTGTATTGTAAATAAGTATAAAAGCTATCTTGTCAAAAGTAATTTATGACGTGTATTTTATTTTAAATCCCTTATAAGTTTCACAAAATGTATCACGCCAGTTAAGTTGCTTAATATTTGAAGAGTTAAGTGATAAAGGTGCTATGTAACAATTTTTTAAAATTGAGTTTTTGTGACCGATAAAGGTGCTATGTGTATATTCTGTTATAGAGTTGACATAGAATATCTCTATATCTACATTCTAAGAAAACAGTAGTGGATTTATGTGCTATGTACTACTTAATTTATGCTTTTTAGTGAATAAAGATGTTATGATTACTTGGCACTTTTCTTCCTTCATTATGCAAAACATTTTCGTTTTAGAATAATACCGTTAACTATGGTAATATAGTACGTATATATATTTTTATTTATAAAAGTTTAAAGTAATGATTTTTTAAATTCCCTTATAAAACTTTTTTTGTGTTATTTACAGTAAATATTATTCATCCTATCTCAGAGGAATAGCAGAGGAATATTGCGCACTATCGTGCGCAATATCTCAATAATTGAGAACTAAAGTTAAAGATCATAAATTCAATAATATAAATTTCCATGAAGGGGCAATAATATGCAAGTGCTAAAATGAAATTAAGAAAACTCACAAAATGATGAGATCCTTAGAATTTTTATCGGATTTTTCTCAAAACTATATTTTTGTTACATAGCACCTTCATCCACTAAGCTCTTCATTTATTTGGTAAGTAAACAAAAATTATATTTTTTAATTCAAAATCTCAGAAGATTTCTTTATCTAAACTTTTAATAAGGTTGTGATTACAATTTGGTACATTTTGATAAACCGGAGCCATTTTTAAATACTAGTAAAGAGTAGATTTTTTTTACAAAGAACAATTTATTCACTAGGCTGTTTCTAAAATATCACTGTACAACGTTACAATAACTTCTATGTTTATCGAAATAAGTTTAATGTTATTCTTATTCTTCTTATGGTGCTCCTTCGACCCGAACGTTGGCGATCATTCTGGCTATGAGACCTTATTGACAGCTGCTCTGAACACCTTTGGAGTTGTTTTGGAGAACCACACCTTAAGACTCTTCAGTCAGGAAATTCGTCATCTACATAGTCCACGTCTCCTAATTATATTATATTTTAATATTATTACATCATTAAATGATATTCAATGATATATTTCTGAAAAAACAAATAATAGGTTTGTATAAGAGTCAGAAGCATATTTTTAGACTTAAGTTTCTTTGGAAATCAAATTTTTATTTAATTTATGAAACCGGTAAATGTATTTTAATAATAAGATAAATCGTTTCTAATTTAAAAATACAATTTAGACATTCGTCCGAACAAAGAATCGAACTAACCAGTAAAAATTTGGTTGGAATGAATAATTAATAAATTGAAAATTAATTTTGACGTGGAAACTACAAACAAAAATAAGTGAACACACCTTACACGACTATAAAAAGGAGTCAAAATGTTAAAAATATACTACAGAAATTTGATAGTACTAAAAAAAATTTTCATGAAAACCTATATAAAAGAAGTTAACCTAACAATAATAGTACGTTGATTATTTTATTACTTAAAAGTACATTATGAGGTTTAAGAAAGATAGTTGAACTGATAAATTGATAGAAACGAGGATAAAATGTACAGTTAACCTTTTCGCCCCTAATACACCTTTCATTCTTACGTCACTCCCACCTAAAAACCACCCGTTCTACACTTAAACACCCTCATACCAAACCGTCTTTCAGCTCGTTTCCTCATATTTATCTTTCACAAGGTAAAAGGAAGAAGAATTTGGAAATGAGAAAGGGGAATGTTGTATTTCAAGGCGTAGACAAAAATTTTGTTCCGAGTTCAAACTTATTGCATTACTAAAACAACGGTTTAACTTAGTTCTCATAATTTTAGCGAATATACGAGGTGTGGTTATTAAAAAAACGAGACTGACGTTATAAAAAAATTTATTTTTATTTTATACACAATCATTTAATGTCACCTTCAATATACACTTCTTCTCTATCCCTACAACGCTCCATGCGAATTTTCAATTTTTGGAAACAGTGCTGGAAGTTATTTTCTGTCAGCTCCTTCAGGACATGTGCCGCTTTCTCTTTTACAGCTTCCACAAACTCAAATCTTGTTCCTTTTAATGCAAATTTCACCTTGGGGAACAGGTACAAGTCACTGGTGCAAGATCTGGTGAATAAGGTGGATGTTCTAACACTGAGATGCTGTACTTGGCTAGGAGCTCTTGACAGATAACGCGGAATGAGCTGCTGCATTGGCTTGGTGGAAAACCCATGATTTGTCCTTCCACATTTCGGGGCATTTTTTCCTTACTCTTTGACGCAGATCAGAAAGTACCACAAGTTAGTAATATTGATTAATTGTTTGACTTTCAGAAACCCAATGAAGGTACACAATATCATGGATATCAAAACAAACAATCATCATTGCTTTAAATTTTGACTTGCTCATCCGAGCTTTTTTGGCTCTCGGTGAAGTTCGGCTCTTCAAGTGCATGGATTGGCGATTCGTTTCCGGAAAATAAGTAAAAAACCACGTTTCATCACATGTTATTATCTTCTACCTGTTTCTAAGGTGAAATCTGCATTAAAAGGGACAAGATTTGAGTCTACGAAAGCTGTAAACGAGAAAGCGGCACATGTCCTGAAGGAACTGACAGAAGATGACTTCCAGCATTCTTTCTAACAAAGGAAAATTCGCATGGAGCGTTGTAGGAATAGAGAATGAGTGTATATTGAAGGTGAAAATAAGTGATTAAATGTAAATTAAAAATAAAATTTTTTACAACGTCAGTCTCATTATTTAATAGCCACACTTCGTAATGTATTTATACTTCTTCTTTAATTTGGATTATGGTAGGTCTACTGTACAAAAAAGTGCACAATTTCTGTATATGATATTTAATATTTAACGGGGGGGGGGGGGGCGAAAAATTTTACTTTCAGAAGAAGAGGTACCCAGTGGTACATTCTAACTGAATATATAACTTAAATAATTAAATTTTTAACTAATTAATAATTCGATATTTTCAAGTGCTCTTTTATTTTTATTACGACTTTTACGCAATTCTTCCAATGGACGATCAAAATATAAAAATCAAAACGCTTACCTCAATCTACTATTTTAAGTTTTTACATTTTATTACCGAAGATACAACGCTGTGAATATATTTACAATTATATTCCAATCAATAAATATCTTCAGTAGAATTTTAAACCAATTTCTAATCTTTTTACAATTTACAATACAGGTCGTTCTGAAAAAGGGTTCTTAAATTCAGGGCGTGATTCCCCACAACAAAAGAAGAAAAAAAGTTCAAATTAACATAAGCCCGAAAATCATTAGTTACCGAGTTATATATACAGGATGAAAGATTTCGTCCGAATTTCAGTTATCCCGTTGAAATGAAGCCCTACAGATATTTGTTTGGCGTTAAATTAGGCATAAATTTTACCGCATCGTATGTAAAATGAACAGAAAAATTGAACAAAACAGGTTTCAGACATGTAGCTGCAGTAATTTTCAAGATATCTGATGAAATATGCAAAACTTGGTCCCGAAAACAAGTTTTTTTTTAGGTTTGAAGCAGATGAACTTTGTTAAATGGATAATAAACGCAAAAAATTCTTACACAAAACTTGTAGAGAATTTAATTCTGAAGAGAATGATGTAAAATAAGTCTATAATAGACAAACGCAATTTTAAAAAAAATTATTTTTTAATTAAATAAAAACAAACGCATGAAAAATAGACAAAATCTGTTAAACTCTCTACTAACTTAATGCAAAACTTAAAGAAAACACTTGTATTTAAATAAATTAATGAGTTACTTACTGTTTATTTTTATCAAGTAAACATTTTTAACAACCATAAATTATCATACATCAAAAAAGTAACAGTTGCCGTAAAAAATAGCCACGTCTCAATAGATGTTCAAAATGTTTACCCTCGTTCAAAATACAAGCATCCAGCCGTTTTCCCATGGACTGGCGAACTCTTTCAAACATCCCCGGTGTCTCACGTATCCTCTGAATCCCATTAATAATCCTTGTGAGCAACTCTTCTTTGGTATCCACAGGCGAGTCGTAGACAAGCGACTTTAAATGTCCCCATAAGAAAAAGTCTAGAGGATTGAGGATACTAAAATTTGTAAAAATAATTTTTTTAAAAATTGCGTTTGTCTATTATTGACTAATTTTAACATCATTTTCTTCAAAATTAAATTCTCTACAAGTTTTGTATAAGAATTTCTTGCGTTTATTATCCATTTAACAAAGTTTAGCTGCTTCAAACCTAAAAAATCTTGTTTTTCGGGACCAAGTTTTGCGTATTTCATCAGATATCTGATTAAAAAAATTAATTAAAAAATTACTGCAGCTACATGTCTGAAACCTGTTTTGTTCAATTTTTCTGTTCATTTTACATACGATACGGTAAAATTTATGGCTAATTTAACGCCCAACAAATATCTGTAGGGCTTCGTTTCAACGGGGAAACGAAATTCTGACGATATCTTTTACCCTGTGTAACTCGGTTAACTAATGATTTTCGGACTTATGTTATTTTGAACTTTTCTTTCTTCTGTTGTGGGGAATCACGCCCTGAATTATTGAAACCCTTTTTCAGAACGACCTGTATATCAGAATCCGAAAGGAACACATTACCCAACGTTACATTTTGGGTCATATCAAACTTGAAGAATAATGCCGGCCGCATTGGCGCAGTTGGTAACGTGCTCGCCTTTCATCATGCGGTCCTGGGTTCGAATCCCACTCAGGCATGGCATATTTTCATACGTTACAAAAATCAATTTCATCCTCATTACACACAGTTACACCCCAACGTCGTCGCTAATGACCACAGCAGTTGATGCGACGTTAAATAAATAAAAAAAAAGCTTGAAGAATAACATTAAAATTGTTATAATAATTGATTATAACTAATATTTATTTGTTAAACCTAACCTATATAATTAGTGTTTTTTACAGCTATTCCTTTAAAGCACTCTTATCAATAGCTTTGATCTATACCTACCCTGAAAGATTTTCAGTTTGATTCAAACACAAAATAATGTTTTTTAACATAATTCTTGACGATCTGCTAACATATTGTTCTACATAAGTATCTTACTTTATAGTATAGTTAAAAATACAGAAAAAAAGTTTTAGGCTTCCAGGAAATTTTACAGCCAGACAATGACTAGAACAAATAGCTATAGGCTACAGAAAAATCCATAATTATAAGATAATCTGAAAAATTTTAAAATGTTACCCTTTCTGTTTCTTAACACCTCCACTGCTTATCTGCCTTAAATAGAAAATAATATACAAATAGTTTAAAACATTTTAATATCCTTGAAACTTGCAGGCAAACATAATTAGCTTTAGATTTTAATTCTAAGAGATAGAACATATACTTACAATATAAAACGTACTAATTATAAAAAATATGAATTTATAAATACTAAAAATTTATCTATAAAAAGTAGAATATATTGGGCGACAAATGTAATCTTATAATTCAAATTATGCTAAAAAATTTTAATTTATTCTCTCAAATTATTTTCAAAAACACAAACGTTTAAGTTATGCAGGATGTTAGTAGCGTTAGGAAATGTCAGAAAGTCAAGTGAAATTTTGTGAAAATTTTCTCTAACCGTTTTAACAAAAAAAAAATTCAGTATGTACATATATTTTGGGCAAAAATTTTTAAGTAACAGTTTTCGTTTGTTTAAAAACTCTCTGTCGCACGTTTGGTTTGTCGTGGTTGAACCCCTTTTGTATTTTGAGAGAAAGTAATACCTGGATTTTGTAGCTGCTTATTATAATGAAAAATATTAAAAACATAATTATTGATGTAGGTGTTTTACTAAAAAAATTTAAAATTAAAATTTACGTCCATAAATTTTTATTAAACATAAATTGGGCTTAATCCAGTCAGATTGTAAATATGAGCTTTCAGTCATCAAGTAAATTTTAAGCAATTGATGTTGTACACTAAAAAGCGGAAGATCTAGGATTTAATTACGAGCTAGTTCGTAGAAATTTTAACTCCAAAAAAAATTCATAACCACTGCTCCTTATACTCGTATAATCGCTAACGTTTTACATTTTACGTTCCGCCTATGTGTTTGGGTACTTAAGAAGTTAATAATTCTAAAGCTTAATAAAGTTTGTAAACTTTCGGTGTTATTTGTAGGGATTATAAATTTCTACGTATTAATGTTATTAAAGCCGTGAGATTATAGCTACTGTAATCTTCTTTGGCGATAACCACACACAGAAAAGTAAATCAGTTTATCTTAACTACCAATAATCAATAATAAACACAATTATAAATTTTAATGAGCACTTTAAATTTATAAGACGCAAATGAAGTTTGCAGACTTTTTTACTTTTCATTTAATAATTTGAACCGTACAAAAAGTAGATAAAATCACAAAATTTGTGCAAATGATCATAAAATTTTACATTTCTCGATGAAAGAGAATATTATTTAGCAGTATTCCTCTTCGACTGAAGAATAAGAAAATATTTAATTAGAACTTTTTTTTATTAACTGAATTTATCTACCAGATTTACCCAGTCCCTAAGAAGAAAAACTTGATTCGTTTAAAAAAAATTAACATGATAAGGTAAATTAAAAATATAAAAACATTGCGGTTTACAGAATTTATTGAATCTAAAATATAAACAATACACAAACTCCACACACACACACACACAGGGACAGATGAATATTTTGGGTTACATTTAGACAAACGCCTACATTGGAGTAAACATATTCAGCAGAAACGGAAAGAACTGGACTTCAAATTCCAACAGTTTTTTTGCCTACTCGAACTGACATCAAAATTATCGTTTTAAAACAAACTTTTTATTAAAGTTAAAACTAGTCTGGCCCTACTGTATCCAGTTATTGGGCGCATTCACATTGTCCTCAAGTAACTTAAATATCCAAATCATTTAACATTTTCAATCTAAGGTCTTCTAAGCTCTAACACCTGCACCCCGGTACATCAAAAACAACCACATTCACAAAGACCTCTTTATCTCAAAAGCTTTTACGTTTTTTTACGAAAAATTGCACAAAAAATATTGTTTTGGCAATAGAAAGTTGTGTGAGAGTTTCACACCAGATATTTACAATTAGTTTATTGTGGTCACATCAACTTGTAGATTTTAGCCACCCTATTACATAAAAAGAAAAACAAGTAACAAGTAAAATATCAAATGATTACAACAATGTACATTGGATTTACAATAATTATTTGTAATTGAAAAATTCATTATCTTAGATTTTTTACATTATGAATTGTATTTTTTTTACTAAAATTACATTTGAATATTTAAACATTTTGTAAATTATAGTGTTTTCGTGCAGTGTCATTAACACAATCTTTGTAACTGTCCGGTAAGAGAAATTGTCTCCGTATAATGTTCAAGGTACGCAGAAACGTACGTAACGGCATTGTTTATCTTTTATTACTTTTGATACTGTACTTTATCTTTGATACTGCAATAATTACTATCTGGTACAATATTTTCATATTAAACCTAAAATTTAATAATAAAACAATACAAGAGATAATTCTGACTAGTTATAATAATGAAAACCACATTTTGTAAGCAAATGTTTTATGTGTAAATATATACTATTACATTGTATGTTACATGTTATATGAGTAAATATAATTTTATTTTTAAATAAATTTCTGCAGAATCAAAATATGTAATAAACTACAATATCAGTATTCTTAAAAATACTAATATACTGTCTTAACTTATAACTAAAATAAAAACTTTTCGTATAATCAATAATATACACATTCTCTGACAATTATTGTCCATTTATAATTTCAGAAGTAATTTGCGATGGGGTTGAATTTAATATGTTTTTTTTGTGGGTAATAGATGTTTATTATTGTGAAACAGGTTCGTTCTTGTATGCACTTTTTTACCGTATTATTTATTTGTGTCTGTATAGTGAATTATAATTACAAATGTGCTCAAGGTGACGTTGATATAAAATAACATGAACAATATGATGAAATAGACACATTTATGTTTTTTTTACTAATGTAATTATTAGTCATCGGAATTTTCTTTTTGATTTTTTTATATTAGGGTAATAATAGTAGCTATTCATTTCCTTTTTTAATGTGTATTTTACTCTATTTAGTCTACTTAAATTATTGTTCAATCAAGATTTTTTTTTGTATCTTTTGCTGTTTTATAACTGTTGTTCTCTGTAACTATAGATCTGTCTAACTCCATTTTTGTATGAGTATTTCTCAAAACAAATAAAATTATTATTTGTTAATTTATATTAGGGTAACAAAACATCTGTTCGACGCTCTCTTTTGTTTTCTGGGAGGATTGTCCGGTAAAGTAACTGGGCTAATCCACTTAATTAGTTATTTTTTTGCCTAGATAACTTTCAGTGGAAACGTTGATATTATTATTTCATTATGTCAAATACATAAGGTGTACTTTCAGGTCATTGTAAAGTCTCGTTTCTACGTATCAAGGAGGAGTTTGTTTTAATTCGAAGTGTTTTGGATTGGCAGGACTGTAATCCAGCTACGTCATTATTCGGTTTAGAGGATCCGTAAATGTGAGAACCATATGTCTAGATCGGTTTTAGAAAGTATTGATATATCTTTTATACCGTTGATAAAAGAAAAGAGAAATGTATACCACTTAGATTATGTAAGAATGTTGTTCTGTGTTTTATTGTTTGTCATTGTAGTTTGTCATTGTATGTGAGTTTTCTTTCAAGTGTAATTCCTAAATATCTTACTGTGTTAGTCTGTGGGATGGGCGTATTCTTTATGTAAATTGAAGGGCATGTTTAGAGATGTAGGGTGAATGTAATGCTATTGAATTTTGAAAAATTGACTCTGATTATTCACCTTTGTAACTATTCAGAGAGTTCTGTTAAGTTTTTCTGCAAATTACATGAAGCATCCAAAATCGATTCATTTATGGAAAGTATCGCTTGTTTGTTCAAATAAATAGCAGACACTGTTTGATCTGTAGTAGGCACATCCCCTACAAAGATATTGTACGGAATAGGAGAGAGTACAGGTGTTTGAGGAATTTCAGTAATAATAGGCCACATTTAAGAAAAGGTATTTTTTTTATATAAACAACAAAATAATCTGGAAGTGAGAACGATTTTAAAACCAAGTAGCAAGGACAAGGAAGATGTCTTAATTTTTGTAGAAGGCCTAAATGCCAAAACCGATCAAAACCTTGACTAATCTCAAAAAAAAAAAATGCTGGAAATGTAATGTTTACGCTCTAAACCCCAAGAAAATACCACTTATTATGGATTTACCCTGGTATATTGTTGAACTGTTCTTTTCAATTCATTTGAATTGATTATATCTATGTTTAACAGATGGAAATCTGGAGCGTTGTCAACTTCCTCTCCATCGACGTCTTTCCTAAATCAGTATTGCCGAATATGTACAGGGATAAGGTCCATAATATTGGATATGCGTCCAAGATATGAAGATACCCAAGCTGTGTGTTGTATAGTGTCCGTTAAGCTTTTTTACGTATGTCAGCCTCATTTTTCAATGGAAAATTTAAATCCAATCTACCACCATTAAGTCTCTGTATTGCGTTCAATTTGTTCTTCCCTGGGTAAGACTAGGTCGAGGAAGATAAAAGTCTTTCGGTATGCCAAACCTTAAGAGAACAGGTGAGTGATTGGACATCAGAGGTCTAATAACGTCTAAACCTTGTAATTAATTATGTTTGTTTGCTAACAAAGAAATCAAGTAGATTAGGAAATCTATTGCAGGAGAGATATAGTTGACGGGATGTTTCGTGTTAATTCTAATCACCTCCCGTGATAAATTTCTGCCCCAACATGATGATGAAAGTACTGAATATATTAGAATCATGATTGTGTCTTTGAATGCAGTATGCAGACGCTAGGGTTAATTTTAGGTGGCTGGTCTGAATTAGCATAGCTGTTGCCTAAAAGCGATCAACTAGTGTTATAGAGTGTAAGTATTGTTTTAGTGCTGTTCTAATGTTAATTAAGCTTTCATCCTCATTAAAGATTTATCTCTGTCTCCCATGAGCCCTGTTATTTACATCTACATAACGTAAATTTTTCGGAACTTATTTTTGAGAAGACAAATGATGTAAACAAATCTTTTTATCTTACGTCAAAACTACTCTTATAAAAAACACAATGTAATTAAGTTAAAAAACTACAATAAAAAAATAAATGTTTGTTTTCGGTAATAAAAAACAAAGAAAAGTAATTAAATACAATACTATAAGGGTATTTAACATTGTGTACAAGATTTTAATCTTTTTTATAAAGCTTAATATCAGTGCCAAGTAACTTCCGTAATGTCACTTTGCTTCGCCAAATGTTCCAAAGTACTAAGAGTAAAGTTAATGAAAGAGAAACGAGGCGAAGAATAGTATAAACATGTACTACAGTTTGGAAATCTGACCTACAAACACCTTTAGGGTTTAATATTTCATTCGAAAGTTTTCCCTTTATCAGATTATCAAACTTTAGTCAATCAGTTTGGTTAATTACGGTAAGCATAATCCTGAAATGAGATAAATTTATCTATACTAATCCATAAAAAAACTTAGTAAAAAAGTTAGTAGGCTATGTGTTATACATTTTTAACACACTAAATATAATTAAATTCAAAGAAAAAGAAATAATAGTTCAATCGGATGAAAAACTTTTGTAATTATATTAGACAAACGCCTTAACAAATAATTAATGATTCCACTAAAATAATAATTTCGCTCGTATTTACAAAATCTTTTACAAATATTTTCATTATAAAATCTTTGATTGATGATGACGTTGGAACACTAACTGTACTTTTAAATTCAGATTAATATAAATAGTAAAATTTCTTCTTGCTTTCTATTTTCATGGAGGTCCTTCAGATTTCTTAACTTCCCGTACCCTAAAATCTATCATCTTCTGTCTTTCCAGTTACCCTTTCTGTGACTCCTCGCTAAAATAAATTTGCTATCTACTTGTAACCATGTTTTCTGAGGTTGCCTTTTTCTATTTTAATTTTCTGAATTGAAAAGGAACGCTCTTTGGGGCCATCTGTCCGCTTTTATTCTTTGGACATGCCCATACGATACGGATTGCCTGGTCTCTATTCTGTCTACGCTGGTATTCTGAGCACCGATCTGTTGCCTTATGTCTCCATATTTCCCATGCTCCAGTGTAAAGAATCGGTCTTTGTTCAGTACTGGATCTTTGCTAGCACTGAATATCATATTATGTAGTTATGGGATCCAACACAGTATCCAATAACTTTACCTTCTCATCTTTATTTGACTAGACCAGAACGTAGCATTTAATCTTTGAAAAAGAACCCTAACCTGATATCCTTGATAACCTTGATATCCCTCTTACTCTTTCCTTCAGATAAAAATGTTGAGGGATTTATATTTGTCACAATAACCGACCTCACCAATCTCTAGCAAGGGTCTTTAAAGAATTCTACTCACGCTACCACACTAACAGTAAAACTTCAATAAAAATTTAATAGTCAAACATTAAGAAGAATGTATTCTACAATTTTTATAATAGTACTTATATAAACTTATTTTCAAAAGAAAATAATTAGTTGACCGGACTTGCGGAAATACCAACATCTCATTATAATTTACAATATCTCATTTTACATCACCCGAAACTAATAACCTTAACATTATTTATTTGCGTAGTAGATATTTTTAGAAGTGATAAGGTTGTTTGTTTATACCAAAAAGTAACAACACATTTCGATTAAAGCCCAGTTGTTCAGTCAGTTTGTTATAGAAATAATTTATCGGAATCCCTCATTTTATTTGAAAATTTAATATATTAAAAGTTAACGTTAATAATTCAAGCAAATAATTTTACAACAAATTGATTAAACATACCTCAAATTCTTTGTTGAGTATGCACAATTCGTTTTTTTAAATAAAATAAAACGAAAATTTTATGTTGTGTAACCAGATCTGGTTAAAATACAAGGATACTCAAAAAAGTGAGTTTTCGTAAGAGCCCACTACATTTTACAAAAACAAAGCATAAAAAATGGGACGCTTGAAACAATAGCGTTGCACTATTTTTTAAAGTGATAAATTTTTAAACAGATTTTGTTAAAAATATGATTCAAGGTATGATAAAAGTTTATAAAAACTTATACATACCGATAAAAGCAATACAATAATGTACCATCTCAGAATAATTTCATTTTCTGTCTTTCCAAATAAATCCTTAATAATATAAACTTATTACATGTATAAAATTGAGCGGACTTGCGGTAATACCAATATCTCATTCGAGTATATAATATCTCATTTTAGCTTACCATATCCTTCTCCGAATGAAACCCTCATTTATAATTTCTTTTTTTGTCATCAGTCTCTCGACTGGTTTGATGCAGTTCTCCAAGCTGTTCTATCTTGCGCAAGTCGTTTCATCATTTTATAATGTCAAACAGATATAGTCTAACGTTAAAACCGCAAAAATTAGTCGCCTCAGCATTTGGGGTTCGTAACCTCTATTATAGTTTTTATATTTTAATAGTCTATGTTTTAATCAAAGTTAAGATTAGTTAAGTTACTAATGGACCGCTTCAAGGCGCAGTAGTTAACGTGCTACCCTACAAAGTGGAAAGTCCAGCATTTAAATCTCGGCTTCGGCCTTAAGATTACAAATTAAAATCTGCCATTATAAAACCCAACCTTTGATTGATGAATTCAATAAATACATGGAACAATCCACTGAATATTTGGATAAGTATACATAATCCTCATAAACCTTGTAAACTGGCTTCGACAATACCAGTACTCAAAGAACACAACAATGTCCCTGGCCGAGGCATAGCCTAGGAGAGGATTGACGAACCAGTGGAGCGGAGTGGATTGCAGTGACGACTACTAGCTTCAACTCTTGTGACAAACGACAGAAAATATTTAGTTGCTGTATGTTTTTGAAGCAAACACATTTTTAACATGTCATTACTATAAAAATTACGTTTTAGAGTACCTACGGCTAATGCAAACATAAATTGTTTTACATAAACCGGATTTCTTGATGATGAAGGTTTAGAGAAAATCGAAAAAGATTAAATTTGTAGCAAAAGATAAATCCTGTGTAATATGTTTTAATTCAACTCTCTTCATAAACAAATTCCATAAAGTATTCAAAGAACATAAGTATTAGTGTACAAATTATGTTTTTTCTATTATTGTCTATTATTTTGCATAAACAAATATAAATCTTACAAGAGTGCAATTCCATTAAAGTTGTATTCAGTGTTTTAATATAGTATGTTTTTGTATTTCAATAGTATGAATGAATAACAAGTGCCACAAAATGTAGTTAGAATGTTTCTATAAGGTAAAATAATAGAAAAAAGAAAATAAGTTTTAAACCATTTATTCAAACAGCATTGCTAAGACAAGAACTTCAATAGTCTTCTGTCCCAAGGGAACTGACTATAAATTCTTGAAACGACTATCTTCTTTTCCTTCCTCCCCTTTCGCCCCGTATACGCCTCCCTACATGTTATCACAGTGTTTGGTTGCAAGCTGTGTGATATACATTGGTCGACGGAATGCTTTGAACATTGTGATATCATGTTGTATTGAATTTTTATTAACAGTGGGTATTCTAGAACCCAACACAGGAAGCTTGTACATTCGTCTTTTCAGAATAGATTCACATTAGCTAACTCAACGAATTTTAAACACGTTATTGGCATTGACTGACTTAATTCAGTTATCAAAGTTTCCATACGTCGTACGATTTGTTTAAATTCTTTTCGAATACTAATAACGCTTTAAGTGATTCTATTTACATTTATTTTATTAATAAATTTTAAAATAGATTTCTTACAAACGTGTATCCCAATTTATTTCTTAACACCCTAATTCTTACTTATATTTAGAAACCGTTAAAAAGTACTTTTTTAAAAACTAGGCGTAGAACATTCTTTACTTAATCGATCACACGGTAGAATAATCAAATTGTTTTCTTCTTGAAACTAAAAATGCAGCTTTAATACTTGTACGCTTTAAATGATGGATAACTTTTTAAGCCTTTAATGCAAACTTCTTAACAGAAAATCGTATTGGTGTAAATAATATTGTTTTTGTTTTTGCATACTGTGAAAAAATAATAAGAGTAAGCAATAAAATTGGTTATGGTTATTATTACGATTTTTCAATAATGGTGGGTAGATGTTGAAGTGAAATAAAAAAGCTGCGTGGGAGGTATTAACGGAATTATTCTTTTGTTTGAAAGATACATGTATGCCATTAGTATGGAATAAAACGTCATTCAAATGTCCGCTGCGGCTTGTACGGTAATCCAAGTGGTTCAATTTTCAATAACTCTGCCACATAGATCTGGCTGAATTTGAGTAATGGCATAGATCTGCGAATTAAGGAAATCCCACGAGAAAAAGTCTAGCAGGGTCAAATCGCACGATCTTGGTGGCCAAATCATGTCACCTCTGCAAGAGATAAGCATACCTTCAAATTATTCATGCAGAATGTCCAGTGTGGCATCTGCTGTATGGCACGTAGCGCCATCCTGCTAGAACCACATGTCGTCTACATCCATATCATCAACTTTGTGCCAAAAGTAATTGGTTATTATCGTTCTGTAGCACTCGCCGTTCATGGTGATAGTCTCACCAACGTCGTTTTTAAAAAAGTACAGACGAATGACGCCACCTGGTGAATCTCATGTGGGTTGGCGTCTTCCCATCTACGGCAATTACGCTTAGCCATTCATCCAAAAATGCGCCTCGTCAGAAAATATGATTTTCAGCCAAAATTGGTTGTCTTTGGTGTTGCAAGAAACCGTTTTATTATTAACTAATGATTTCTACAAAACCTTATTTTGTGGTTAGGTGACGTGATATACCTTACATGAAGTGATATACAGATGGAAAAATGCCATACCTCACTAAAAATCCAAACTGAAAATCGACCCCGGCTTCTATGCCGGGGTCGATTTTCAGTGAGGACTGGCATTTTTTTAGTGGCCCTCTCTACAATACCACAGTAAATGGCCATCTTTTATTTTTAGTTGAGTTTATTTTAAATTAATATAACCATTTTTAAACTTAAAGTTTTAAGTTTAGTTAATTAATTTAAATAGTTGTTATAAGTTTCAAAATAAATTTTATATAATTTATAATAACCAAATCTCGAAAGAACCTGGAATAAGTGTTTCAATACTTAACTTAAGTTTTACGTTAACAGAGCATTCAAAATAGATTTATCCTCGGTTTCATTGTGTTTATTTCGTTGTGTTTGGGCTCACTGTGTTTCAAAAGCCTGGATAAATTCTCTAATTACGAATCAAAATAGTATAGGGTAAGATGTCCTATTATTGGCACTGATCCAGTTGTTGGCACTAATTTTATTTATTTGTGAAAATAAGGTTAAAACTGAAGTTACAAATCGTGGAACTGGCTGGTTGCATAGTTTTAGATTTTCTTAACATGTGTAGTTACTTTTTTCCCACCAGGCTTCAATTTTGAGTTAATGGCGGCCAGTGACTGAATGCATGACAACATCTGATTTGGAATCAAACTAAATTTAGCGAGGTACGTAACATATTAATTGAATTATTTCCTTAGTATTTCTTAATGTTTTTATTATTTTAATGTTTTTGTAGTACAGATTGTTTAAGTAACTCTTTTTCTTTCATAATTTCGTATCATGCTTATGATATGTTCACTTTTAAGTTTTTTATGAGGGTGCCAATTACTGGTTTAACATTTTGTGAGATTTCCCGTAGTTGGCACTCAGTGCCAATAACTGGCATTTGACAATTTTTGTGTCAAACTTACTTAAATACCTTATTTTGACACAAAATCAGGTAAGGTTGTAAAAAAAATCGATTTTGCAAATAGGAAATGGATTTTACCAGTTGTCGGCATGGGGTGCCAATTACTGGACTGGAGGGTGCTAACAACTGGAATTGAAATTTAAATGTAAGAAATGTCAGTTTAATGGTGAAATTAAAATATATATGCTCTTGTAAATGTCTAGCTACTATGGAGGCCTATTTGTGTTGTTGTTTAGGTCAACAGCAGAAAGGCTAATTTCAACCTTAAAAGGTTTAATTAAGTAAAACGAGGGTTGAGGTGACATACTTATCAACTTGCCAGGCCCTCCAAAAAGCACGTACTTTTCAACCCTGCAAATGACTCATTTACTTCATTCACCGCAGGGTCTGGCTGTACAGTGAAATTCATTACTGTCATAGGAGATAAGTCTTGACTAGTGTATTTTACACCTCTACCTATTCTGTTCTGTCCAGTCGTACAATTGGCTGACCATGTGATATAAAACAGAAATATTTTTTATAGTCCTGGAACTAGCAGATTGAGTGCAATTAGTTAAAAACTTAACCAGCCAGTTATTGACAAAATGCTTATATGAGTCTAATTTTAAATTTAATTTAGATTATTAAAAATGATTATCATATTGGGTCCATTTCAGAATTCTGTAATTCATAGTTTTGATGGTAATTTGAGTTTTCTATTTTCTGTTGCAGATGCCTAAAAAATATACAGAAGAGCAAATTAATTCTGTCATTAAAGCAGTTAAAAATGGAATGCCATTCAAAACTGCCGCAAAAACATGCAACGTTCCTCGATGACAATTCAGTTTAGGTGTAGTGAAAAATTTGTCAAAACAACACATGGCCCAGCACCTGTGTTAAGCATACATGAGGAAAACATTCTAGTCACCAAGGGGTGCAACAGACAAACCAGGAGAAAAACAAACATCGATGTACTAACAAAGAAATTGGACAGTTAGAACATACAAACCAGATGGAAGAGATGGACCAGACTAAAGAAACAGTACAGATCAATAATATAAATTCTGAAATTGCAATGGATGAAACAACAAATACAAATGCTGGTATGTTCAGCACACCACCGACTGAAACTTTGAATGAACAGCAGTTAACCAGTCCAAAGAAAATTTGTAATACTCCTTTAAATGATGTCGTTATCTGGTCTGAAACACCTAAAAGAAAAGGGACTAGAGATTTTGAAAGGTTACCTTTTGTTGTAACATCAGGTAAATGGATTGAAATACAATAGCAGAAGAAAAGGAAGAAACAAAAAACTGAGTTGGAAAAAGAAAGCAAGAGACTAGAAGGACAAAGGAGAAAAGAAGCAAAAGAAAAAATCGCTGAACAAAAAAGAAAGAAGATGATATTAACAACCTTGTCAAACCCCAAAATGAGCAAATCATCATTCAAAAACCTCTAAAAATACACAATATACATTTCATGACGCTTCATCATTTAGAGGACCAACTGTACAGTCAACTACAATTGAATTCACTTCTGAAAAAGTACCTCTAAGCCACTCAACAGTATATGAGGAGCATAAAAAAACCTATTTTACAAATGTGCTATGTTTGCACACAAACTGTTAAGCAAGGATTACGGTGCTCGAAATGTGAAAAGGCTTATCACAGTGGCTGCATTCCTGTCCAGCATTGTCCTCACATCCCAGATGAATCTGATGATGACTTATTTTTGTGCCACACATGTTACATTATGCAAGATGAGTCAGATGAGGAATATTTTGCGTTATTCGAACCATTAGACTAAAGTAAAAATATTGTACAAGTAGGCTAGATCAGTCAATTTTAATATTATTTTATATTTAAATAATCTTTATATTACTTTTACATCAGTGTTTTATTTCTTATTTGTTGTTTTAAAGTCATATCAACACCAAACAGTTAAGTTTCGAGCATTTTAGGCTAGTTTATAAAATATTTGATTTATTTTTGTTTGATTATTAGCTACACTAATTTGAATTAGCCTACTCTTATATTTTTTATGTTATTCAGTTTTCTGGCTGACTGTTGTTTTTAACATATTAATGTAAATAATTAAAAAAATAAAAGTAGTTTGAAAATTGTAATGTAAAGTAATTTTCTTTTGTTGTCATGCACCTATACAAAAGCATTCAATATAAGTAAACTTGTAATTCCATACGTTTATTAATTTTAAGCGTTTTTCCCTAAATGACCTTTTCACATTTATAGCCTTAAGTAGTACTGAGGTACAAATGGTTTAATCTTTGTTTTCAATTGAAAATAAGCCTAAATATTAGAAGAAATAACAAAAATAAAGAAATGAATACAAGTGCCAACAACTGGGTCAGTGAGTGCCAACATCTAGGAAAAATGTGCCAACAACTGGGTTTTTTCAACTTTTTTCTTTACCAGTCATTTCTAAAGAATGACATTGTAGTAAATCGTTAATATTTATATGACAACAATCTGTGAGTTTTTCTGAATTACTTAACATATAAAGATAATCAAAACAAACAACTATAGTGTCACAAGCGCTGTTTACAGTTGTGCATGTCCTTAAAGTGCCAACAACTGGACGGTTTACCCTACATAGCAATTTTATTAGTTATTTATAATTTTTTTAAACATTCTCGTTAACCACCGATAAAAAAGTAATTATTATAAAACTTTAAGGCGTTTAATAGAATACAGATAGATAACTTAAAAACTTCTGTGAATTAAACATAATCACAAAACATGTGTATTAAAAAACAAATTGGAAACCAAATGTTGAAATTATAGATACAATTCGCTGCCGTTTCTTGTATAACTTTTCAAGGTTTTCAAATAAAACCACTACAATAATAACGGATAAACTCATGGCGACACAAAATACAGCGCTTAAGAAAGTGTTTTTGTGTTTACAGTACGATTCATTTTTGCACACCGTCATGTTTTCAGCACAGATTTCATTGAATACAGCTTTTCTTTACATAAACTTTTCTCCTGGAATGGATTTGCAAGTGGAATATAAAGGAATCGCGTGAATCCACCCCCTAGCTATATTTTCTAAGAATATCTCAAGATATCTTCCGAAGAATCATTTTATGCTTATCCCTACTAAATAATATTTTTCGCAAATAAAATAGACGGAAGCATTTAAATCACTATTTTCAATGCACACGTCAATTGAATGTATCGTTTTTTTAACCTTTTAACTGTAATATAAAATAGAAATGTCATTGGGTATGGAAAGTTTACTTTTTTGAAGGGAGCTTTCGATACAAGTAAATCATTTGCAGTTAATGTATTTTTTCCTAGTCTACAATTAGTGAAATAATAGACCATTTTAAATTACATTCAATAATGTATGTCTGCAAGAAAAATAAAATGTCATCTCGATTAGACTGTACTGTACTGTCGGTACTGATTAGACGTGGTAAACAACAAAGCGGAGGGTTCCGCGTTCGATCCCGACTAAAGTAAGTCGTATTCCAAAATAGCAGTAGGTGTTTGGCAAAATCTGTCGTCAGACGTGGAAATCTGTTTTATTTGTTGTCGAGCTTAGTTCAGCTGCTACTTTGTCAACCATTATTTTTGATCAAATTGCACCCAATTCACTTAGGGCCTATAATGTCGGATAAATACAGCTTTTATTACAAATACGTATTTATATTCGTATTAACTAATATAACGTATTACAAAATTAATTTGTATAAGGAATACTAGCTAAAACTGTACATTAAATATTGTAAATCACGCTAGAAACTTCGCCAACAATGTAACCAGTGTCCAAACAATTGCAGAGAAAAGGTACTTCTACCTTTGCGAGGATATGTAGAGTATATTTCTACAACAAGACGAAAACTCTTTAAAAAGATTAAAGACTTGATATAGGTTTCATATTAACAGTTAGAGCTTAGAGAACAAAAATGGTATATGATCCTGCATGAGAAAAATATTGCTCAATCTGGACCCAAGAAGTTGGTCAAAAAAATTAATACATGAATTTTAAAAGTACTGAGAAATTTATAATTACTAGTTAGGCACAGAATAAAGGAAATTCTTAAAACCAGGAAAATTATTGTCTTTTTAAGAATAGTTACAAAATCATGTTTGCTAACTTGATTACGTGCACTACCTATCCCTCGCTCGCTACGCCTCACAGCATACTAAGCTTAAATCGTTTAAATTATATCATATTTTAAAATGAAAGCCAAAACACGCCGTATAGTCACTTGAGTCATGAGTTTCCCCTTGTTTGCAACGAGGGGTAAGGGGGAAAAGCATCAGTGCGCATGCGCGACTGCTTTAATTTCAGTACACAAACATAACAATTTATACTATACCCAGAGCATAGCCTACACATTATATCGTGGAACCTTTTGTAGATTAACGGTACGAATATAACTGTTTGTTACCGTAAACAGAAATGTTAGTTTCTCGGAAAAGTGGGCAGACTATTCACAGTGCTGTACGAAATCTAATATGCAGTATAATAAAATGCTGTGAAGTTGAAACTAAACAAAAATTCCTTTCAATGCTTCTTAACAAAAGCCATTATCTAGTGGATAACTACTGTGATATTTCTCTTTCCACAATTCGAAAAATGAAGAAGGAAATTAAAGACGTGAAGAAGCTATTCTTCAACAGTTTTGTTGACACCTAGTAAAAAAAGGAAGCGGTTAGGTAGGCTAGTGAGACTGATAGTGAAGAGGCCGGTGACAGCGATCGTAAAGAAGGCGGTTCATTCGTAGAAAATTTGTTCTAATGGAATAAGGTAGCTGTTAATTGTAGTAAATCAAACATTTCTAGTCGTATAATTAATCTATAGGCAGAGTATTACAAGTCAGATTTATTTCTTATAAGGTTTGTGAAGAAAATTATCTCGGATTAAACCACAGCTTATAAAATATATGTAGAAACTGCACGGTGGTGAAATGTACGAATAGTGTCGCACTGCTGAGTTTGGCAGCACTGTCATATTTTTACTTCCCTTCCTCCCAGCCCATCCATACGCAAAAGGCAATCTCGGGATTTCAGTATCTATGCAAATAAAAGCATTTAATATTAGAAACAGGCATTTTGTTGATATCGCCATGATTTACCGGAGATTCAACATGGGTGAAATAAGGAAATACTCATTATAGGTAAAATTAGCAGATAAAATCTGTTAATAAAAAATGGTACGACTTCATTGAATGATACAAATGGTAACCAATAGATTGGGAAAGCAGGACCCGTAAAATGGCCTGCATGATCTCCAGACCTTACGACAATCTGAATTTCTACCTTTAGGGACCGACGAAGAGTTTGGTTTATTCGTCACAAATCAACACACAACGAAGATTAAGAAATCGAACCACTGAAGCTCAAGCAACATTCAAAAACAATCCAGACACCTTAAGAAAAGTTAGAAAAGCGTGAATTCTTCGTGCTAAACGCTACATCCAACAGGATGGTGGCCATAGAAGCATTAGTTTGAATGTAAGGTTATTCACATAATTCAATCATTTTTGTTTCGTTTTTCATTCAATAAAATAAAGATTTCTTGAACTTGTCTTTATTTTCTATTACTTTATACACATCAATCAACTCAGACTAAATTCTATGCAAATCCTATTTAAAACTTTAATACATATTTTATTAGCCATTTAACAAAGTTATTTTGCTCAAAACGTAAAAACTTTAAGAGTTACAGTTCTGAGACCTGTTTTATTCAACTTTCAGGTCAAACAACGTATAGAATAAAACAATTTTCCTCAAAATTTCAGACCCGTGACATTCAATATGGTTTCTTATTATCGGTGAACCAGGAATCCGGGCCAAACTTTTCGCTAGCTGTGACACTCTAACGAAGCGTTTCTTGGGTTTTTATAAGTACGTTTTTCTTATTTTTAGCTGTAAAATAATTTCTCGAGAGATTGCAATGCAGTTTCGAAACACCGGGTATAGAAAACTTGGAATGACGAACACTCTTTTAAACGACAAAAAATTAAAAGATGATTTCACATCAATCTCTAAATTATTTAAAAAATTAAAATATTACATAAATTTTATATTCAGAAAGATCTACGGTTCGAAATAGTGAAAGAATTTTTGAAATCGGTTTGGTATGTTATGAGATTATCTAGTACAAACAAACAAATAACCAAATGTTACTTCTTTATAATATTAGCATAGATTACAGGTTATTTCGTAAAATTTTGGAGGGTTTAATAAAACTGACGGTTACTAAAACTAAAGTCTTTTGTTAATTAAATATATTACTTTATTTTTCCTGCAGACATCAGGTTGTTAAATTTATTATAGCTATTACATTAAAGAAATTAAAAAGGGTTTATTAAAAAAAACAGTTTATTCATGTTTCAAAGTAAATGGTATAAAAGAACACTTTTAAATTTTCATTTGTGGTTTTCAAGAGTTCTTATGATAGGAACGGCACTTAGTGGTTTTTTCCGAATGTGGTAGTCCTGATACATGAAGTCAATGCGTCAATCACTGGAATAATTAAGAGTGGAACCGAAGCATTTAATTAAGCTTTGTAACTGAACTGAAAAGTACATTTCAATCGAATGACAAAGCTATTGATTGGCAAACCACTTCATTCCACATTTTAAACACTTAACGTTGAAACGAACTTGAGATAATGCTTAAAGTTGAAACTAACCTTTAAGCCAAACAATAAACACACTATAGTGTTTGTATTTATGAAGAGTAAAACACATATTGGATTTTATTTTCATAGTAATGTTAATTTTTTTCATTACAATTTCTGTACAAACTCATCTCTATTTTATTAACGTAGGTGCGATAACAACAACGTTAATTTCATCATTGATATTATTTTATTATTCACATTTTAATATGCAAGAGATACAGTTTTTATTATTACCAGAACTTATATACAATCTGTTCTTTAAAAAACAATAAATAGATTTGTTAAAAACAATAACAAGAAAATGTAACTCCCAGTGAAATAACGTTAAAAAATAAAACATTTTTTCATTTTATTTTATTAAATCTATAACTGTGCAACTTTGCACAACCAAAAAAATAAAAAAAATTATAAAACAAAAAGTAATCTAAGTATAATCTATTTCTTAAAAAATTGGTACGATCTCTTTTTTTAAGGTGTACATAACTTTTTATTCTTAAATCGGTTGTGACATTAATTTTGTATATCTGTCCCGAAAACTTATTTTCAAAAATTTTGAAAAGTAAACAGAAATGATGATGTCATTGTATGATGTCTTTTTTTGTAAACTGATAGAAAAACCAACCCAAACGACTCAAACTATCTTTCCAAAACTAAATTATGCCAAACAATTAAAATAAACGATGACTTTAACTTAACTAATCCCAACGTCTTAACTATAATAAATAAATTGTGTAAGTTTTTTAATCAGTTGGGTAGTTTCTGAGATCACAAACAAACAAGAAAAGTTCCTCTTTTATAATATTAGATATATAATAATTTTGAATCACATTTTATTAATATTTTGTTGCAATGGTTTCTATTACTTCCTTTTCTATGGATTGTGTCTTATTCAGAAAAGTAACTTCAAGTAGGAGGCTAATAAGTATTTATATGACAATTAAAGATCTTAGAGGGTGAAAAGGGCTATGTTACATTTTTCCAAAAAAATCGGTTTTTGTTATGGACGAAGGTGTTATGTGTTAAGGTTGTATGTGATACTGTCTAAATGGTTCAGAATTGATCAAAAACAGAAATATGTCATAAATGAAAGAGCTCTGCAACACTTCACAAAATATTTAAATTGAATGAAGGAGTTACGTGCTCACAGCCCTTTTTTCTACAGTCATCTGTTTGAAAACTGCTACATAACTTCTTCATCTATGATAACAGCTGATTGTTTTCCGTTGTGGTTTAGTATTTTCAAACTAGCGTGTATTGTATGTTTAACTACATAAAAATTAATTTTAACCTATTATATATGAAGATGAATTCAAGGGGGAATTCAAGGGAATTAGCCTAGCGCTGCAGAAAAGGGTATACGGAAATTGGGTAAAACGGGCAGCGTTACTTTCATAGCGTTAAGGTACTAGTGTATAAAAAGGCTATGAGCTCTATATACCAAATCAGTATGAAACAAATTGAAGTAATTCAGTCAAAAATAACACCTGGTTCAGCTGCCCCTTCCCCTAAAAAAAGGGGTAAACATAATATAAGACCCCATAAGATTAGTAATTAAGTTACGAATTCTGTTATATAACATTTCAAAATTTCCTGCTGAAGAATCACATTATTTGAGGAACAATAAAAAAGTATGCACAAAAAGCACCTTTCACTACTTCTTCCAATTTCAAAAATTTATGAAATGTACCTTGAAAAGTATAAAGCTATTGACCTTCCAAAGATGTACTTTATAAAAGGAGATACATACCGCAATATTTTTGTAAATGAGTTTATCCTATCATTTGGTCGCCCCAAAAGTGATATCTGCAGTACTTGTGATAGCGGCAACCGTAACGATGAGCACGTGGAAAATTACCATGCAGTTTTTCAAGCTATGAGGGTTGACAGAGGTATATCAGAATTAATTGATACTGTTGCTTATTGAACAGAAAACTTGCAGCAAACGATGCCTATACCACGGTTAAGTACATCGAAAGCTTTTTATTTACGAAAAACACTGTTCTACAACTTAGGGATTCATGTAACGACCAAAGAAGCAAGTAAGGCAGTTTTCTGCACTTGGACAGAATATATAGCTAACAGAGGTAGCTCGAAAGTTTTTAGTTTATTGCTCACTAGCTTAAAACTTGACCATTTGTTTAAAAGTAAAGACCATTTTTAATTATATGGATAGATTCGTGCTGGACAGAATAAGACTTTCTTAAACGTATGTCTCTATCAGTACTTAATAAATAAAGTAGTTTCAGAATCATTGACAACAAATTTCCGGAAGTTCGTCACACGTACCTTGATAGTGACAGGCATTTCGGCCATACTGAAAAATTCCTAAGAAGGTACGAAAACATCTACCTCCCAGAAGAATATCGCAACATCATAAATCAGTCAAGTAAAAAAGAATTATGAGATAGATATGGAAAATCATTTTCGCAAAACTGATGACATAGCAACTAAAATGAAATTGCATAACAGGAAAAAAGGACGCCTTAAAAGAGATAGTGTGATTTAGAGATGGAGTGAAGTGGTCCGCCTTGAGAAGTATGAGTCGTATTTGTTTAAGGGGAACTATGATCCATATACTCCATTCAGGGAGGTTGATATTAGGCTGTACACGAACTAGACAGAAAGCTCAGAAGATATTGAAGTTCCACGACTATCGGAAAAAACTGGAGTTTTGTCAAATGAGAAGAAGGATAATTTAAAAGATCAGATTCCTTTTATACCCGAAGAACACGATGGTATTACAACATCCTCATTAGTTAAAGACCTCAGAAACTGAAATTAATTAAGCAAAAAATAAAGTGTATATGATAATAAAAATTTTTACATGTAAAAGAAGGTTTTTCTAAATTTATACCTCTCTTTTCCATCAAAAGGAAATCTTGAATAGAACTACGGGTGGGTGGATGAAGGGTTATGTACAATTTAATTTTTTATTTAATTTAAAAAAAGCAACTTACTCAAAATAACCACACAAAAAGAAAAATTAATTATAAATGAAAAGCCTCATACACTTGTTAAAGTTGAATATTTTTAGAAAAGAAATTGCAGCAAAAATTGGTGAAGTGCTGATTACTTAAAACTTACAATTTTTTACATAGCCCCTTGATCTACTTAACTCTACAATTGTAGTGAATTGTAAGGTAAAAATAAATTTTTAAAGCTTTCAGTAAATAAATTATAGCATGAAAATAAATAAATAAATAAGAGTAAATTCAGTCATATAAATGTTCCTTTTCATAAATAATTCAATTACTAAATACATCATAGCCGAAGAATTTGTAGAAGATTTTTAAAAGAATTTTGACAAAAAAAAACTGACCAGCGTTTGGCATAATGAACGCGGAAACTACTTTTCCGTGAAGGAACATGAATTGTATTTCCGAGGGCAAAAGAATTTTATAAACTCTATATTTCTCTACCACATCAAAATGAGAGCAAGTACAAATGGGTAACGGAAGAAGTAGAACGCTTCAAACTGGGATGTAACGTTATTGTTGGGAGTCAAGGGTATTGATAAAACGGTTTGTGTTGACCATTTTCAACACCAGTGATAGCTGGAGGGACTGAATCAGTGACGTCTTGAAAAATTCAAATGCGTTTAGAATCTCGGCTTTTGGCAGACAGGACTGAATGAGATTCCTATCTCGATTTCTTTTTGTGTCAGTCGTTTTCCTTATTCCACAACAGAATAAATTATTGAATAGAGTTATCCTGTGTTTCTTTCTCAAGTCAATTTAATAATTTAATTTTCTTACTATTGGTTGGAAGGGAGTAAAATATTAACGACAGTATTTAAAGTTTTTTTTTATGCCAGTTTTAACTATCCTCCTTTATAAAAAAATAAACAAACCCATTTTCACGTAAAATAATGTAAATAATTTAATGGCAAGTCGAAAAAACTTTGTTAGGAAAAAATAGGAAGGTTATGCTAGTGTGCAGAACGCAAAAAGGAGACTGACCGGGCCTTCTCTTAGAGTGAGAGGGCCAAGGAAAGCTGCGCATAGACCTTAACCAGGACAATCAAACATTACACAACTAATTTTAAAATCCAAAATATATAACCTGCTCCCGAACCATTTAAAAAGTCTAATGGGTTTAAAATTTTATAAAGAACTTAAAAAAAATGGATAGCCAAAACAGATGGAGAGAAAATAGCAAAAATGGTCAGAAATATTCAAATGTAGATATAACTATTAGACAAGAGGAAAATAAAAGAGTATATAATATATTTATTTTTTTATTTTTATTTTTTTAAATGTAATAATTAATTTTAGGTTGTATTTAATTATCTTTATTTTATTAAAAATAGTGTAAGTTTAAGGGGAGGCTGTACTTTGTATCCCGCCAATGTTAAATTTGCTATTTTTAGGTACATTTTTCATAGGATTGGTAAAATATAGGGAACTTAAACTTTACACACCATAGGTGTCGGGTTTCTTCTCGAGCTACTGACATTTTTTAAAATTTAATCTTCGGACGATACTATAAAAAATATTACCAATAACATAAAATTATTACAAATATCGTTTTCTACGGTTTTTGCGTATGACTAATTGTTGGAGCACCTAAAAAAGTCATAAAAATTTGGTATAATTATGTCGCTATACAAGATAATTAACTGGTAAACATTTCACCCTGGTAGGTTTATTGGTTTCTGAGAAAAATGTAGCTAGTGTTAAAAATCTAAATTCACGGGAAAACGCAAGAAACATGAAGAAATAAATCATAAACAAAATGTACAAAAACAAGTATGTTTCCCATCAACAGTAATTTAGAAAGCTGAACCAACAGCTGAGAATACAAAAAACAGTGATGCAGATATTTTAAAAACTAAAACTCTCTGCATTAAAACGAGCAGTACAAAATTGTGAAAAATATTCGTTCTGGGGAACATGATAATTTTTCTGAGTAAAATTAATAAAAAACCTAATTTTTTCATAAAAAAATATTTCTTTTAACGTAATTTAATGTTTTTTTCTGGTAGATCTAGGCCTGAACTATTGAAAAACATAAAAAACCAAAAATCGAAATTTTGAGTTAAAACCATCGTGCCATCTCCCCTTAATAATAATAAAATGTAATGTTTCATAATTAATAGAATCGTAATCTTAGTAAATAGCATAGTATTGGTTAAGTTAGTGAAGTAGGTCTAAATATAGTAGGAATTGAATGCTATAGCTAATAGTTAATACTTAATTTTTTTGATAAGTTTTCAACCCGCCCTAATACATGGTGTTGTTCATAGTTGGATGGGATAATTTCCACCACCTCTAGCGTAATAGGATAGTAGTATAATGTAAGAAATTTTGTATTGTCGTAATTTCTTTTTTATGTAATGTGTAATATCATCGGAATAAATAAATTATTATTATCAATTATTGATTACAAATTAATCTTGATAGTCTGTAACTAACTATCTTTTCCTCAAGGCAACTTATTAACTATAGGCTACGTTAAACATTGTTCTAAGCACGTTACACAATCTATATTGTCATTAGTCTTCAGTTGGTAATTTTAACAGTAATGTTAACAGTGATGTTGTAGTTAAGTGATAAAATTATAACATATAGACAATGTAATCGTGTAAAAGGGATAATTACGTTTAACAAATATTGTTTTAACAATAGCTTTTGTATGAGGTATAAAGTGACGTTATTTACTTTCCATAATAGTTCATTTTTATTTTATTAAGTAGTGACATCAGGAGATTTTTCTTTTGTTTAACGTCCGACTGTTCTGCAATTACTGCTAATGCAGACAGACGGTGAAGGGTGAAATGATTTTTTGTAATTTATGAAAATATGCCGTGCCTGAATGGGATTCGAACCCAAGACCGCATGATCTATCAAGACATCAGAAGAGAACTAGGTAGAGAAGAAACCATCCAAGAAAATGAGCAGATACAGGACTTGATGGAAAAATCATGACGCAAGAATGACAAGTAAAGGGTTTCGGTTCAAGCATTGCAATATTGCCCAATTAGAAGACGAAGCGTGGATAGACCAAGGAAAATGTGGTTTGAGGCTGAACAGGCGTAGCACATAATCCGTAAGCTGTAGAAGAGTTAACTTTTTTATTCAATTGATGTTTTATCCTAAAAGGTAGACTTTCGTAGTACCAACAAAGCTATTATTTGTTCTTTCTATTGTTATTCATTTCATTTACCTTTTTTATTTATTTACGTATGCTATTTTTCTAGTTTATTCTATTAGCCTATTCATACTATTTTTGTATTATGTTTTAGATTCGGGAGAATTCCTCTTATTTCTTTGTGTGTTTATTCTTGTGGAAAAATCCGTTTTTGTTAGGCGCAGTATATAGAGCAACCGTCTCCTTAATGAATTTAATGTCGGACTACTTGAGTAGACGTGATTTGATGTGTTTCGTTTGATAAAACCAGTCTAGTACTTAATGAGAAGCGAGCGAACAGATTTATGTTGTTACTATTTGGTAACTTCATATGGTTTCATATTCAGCAGTTCAAGTACAATAGTTAGTTCTGTAGGTAAGGGTAGTTAATTATTTAGTGTAATACCCATATCTTATTTTAAGTGAAATTTAGCTCAAACGCTTTAAGTTTGAAATAGAAACTTGTAGTCAATCTCGTAAAGTAATTTAATTATTAATAAATAATTGTTACAAGTTCAAAAGAAGTTTCTTTAACATTTTTATTATAAACAGATCCCGAAAGAAACAGGATAAATTATTACAATATCATTGCAATTTTTTGAAAAAACCTTTATATTTTTGTTTACATTTTTATTTAATTATTCAAAATATTTTTATTTGTTTGTTGTGGTTTATAAGTAGGCTACAATTAAGAATTGCTGTAAGTTTTATTTTTTAACAATAAAATAGAATCTTTAGATTTATATTATTGTTTTAAAAGTTTTCAGCTTTGCATTTTATAATATTAACATTACGTTTTTTGAATACTAGACAGTGGTTGCCGGGGTACTTTGATGGTTGGGGTTCAAATAACCATAATCTCTCAGGAGTGATCGATCTGGGTCTGTACAAGACTACACCTCATTTACACGTCATACACTCCATCTTCATCTCATTGGGTCATGGGGTTGCTTATTGTTCTCAATTGAACAGATTGCAACGTACACATATTAAAAATTAAAAAAAAAGAAATATTACGTTAATTTTTTAAATTATATATTCTGGGAATTTATGGTTTTTCTTTTAATGGTTGTGCCTTAAAAAAAGTAAAATAATTTGTACTTCTAAAAAACAAAACAAAAAACTAAGGTCATTTGCATGGCGTAGTTATTAGTGCGCTAGCCTACTCAGGGAAAGGTCCTGAGTTTGATTCCTGGCTCCTGTCGCAAAATGATAACAGGTAAAAATCCATAGTAGAATCACTAATGACCAAGCTATTGATGTGATTTCAAATAAACTACCAAAACAAACAAAAAAATTTGGTTTGAAACACTCACACAACTTTCGCTTGCCTACGCAAATAATTAACAAGAAACCTAACATTAGAAATAAACAAAAAAATAACATCAATAAACATAACCTAATTTTAATCATGAGTGAAAGACGCAAAATGAAAATCAACTTCAGTTTGGCTTAAAAGTACGGAAAATCACTCTTTCACACTAAACTAGGCTCGGTAGGGAAAAATGCTCTAAATAAAAGTTGTAGATCTTTTAAATCCTATAAATTTGATTACACGCACTTTTGTAGTAAAATGCATGCTAAGGCTGAAATCTATAAAAATCAATATTTTTACACGATTTCGTGAGAAAAAACAGAAGATCGATAATTACCGCTAAACTAAACGTTAGACAAAAAAATGTTTGATATAAAAGTTGAAGGATTTTAAATTCTCTACAACTTTTATTATACATTTTTGCTCTAAAATGCATATTAAAGCCGCAATCTTAAAAAACAATTTTTTTACGTGAAAACAGCCTCTCCAAGAATTTCAGCCGACATGACGCCCTATCTTGTAAAGCATACAAAATTTAGTAAACGAGGCGATTTTTAAAAAAATTTGTAGGACCCATTTTTGACAAAATCACAAAAAGTGAAAAATGACACGAATAAGCTACTACTTCCGGTGTACCGATTTTTATGAAAATATTTTGTCGGGTCCGTTAGTTAAGTTAAGTTAAGTTTAGCTAACTTAAGTTTCAAGTTTCAAGTTCGTACGATGTTCCGTTCTTCAGATATTCTGTTAACGTTTTTTGGGTTCGGGGGTCTGAAAACGTGTAGATCCGGTAAAAATTCGATTTAAAAAAATCGACATGAAAACAATACTTTCCTTTCTATATATTCATATGGCACAACAATACAAAGTATTTATACATTAAAAACAAATTCAGAAACATTTAAACATCATTTGGCAATCGTCTTTGAATATAGTTTTCATTATATATGAACACAAATCTTTACACCTTTGATATTAAATTTGAATTAAAAAATAAGATAAGGAAATCAAGTGAATATATTATTATAAAAATGTACAAGATAGTTCCTCTTCTTATTTATTTTTTAGAAGAAGTGTTTTATTACCTAATAACAGTGTTGTAAAAGTAACTGCTCGTATAACTTTTTAATCAAGAAACCTAATATACAAATATTGCACTTCATTCAATTATTAAGTACAGCTAATGCATTTTCCTCTTTGTATTCATGAGTTAGTAGTTATCAGTAAAGTTAATAAAAGTGATAGTTACACTAATTTCAATGTAATGTTTAATTCTCAAGAGAAAAATAATAAATTATATTAAATAATTCATTAAAAATACCCTAAATCCATCTAGCACTTTCAAACATCACTAACATTACATATTTTAAAAAGATTCTTTTATATCCATCTATCATAATTTAAAATGAATTTAATATTTTAACACAGTTTAAAACAAAATGAATTTGTATTTGCTTTTACATTACGTTGATTGTTATTGGATTGTAACTTTGACCTTGATTGTGATATATTTTTGTCATTCGTTTGTTATTTCGCATACACATGACAATAAAGAACAGTCAAACAAAAATTACGTACAAGATTCACCTCAGAGTATTAAGGTGAGACTGAATGATGGTTTTAACTGAAAATTTCGATTTTCGGTTTTTTATGTTTTTTAATTGTTTAGACATAGTTCAACCACAAAACTTTAAATTAAGTGACAAAAATAGTATTTTAATGAAAAAAATTAGGCTTTTAGGAGGTTTACCCAGAAAAATTATCGTGTCACCAAGAACGAATATTTTTCATAATTTTATACGGATCGTTTTAGAGGAAAGGGAGTTTTGGTACTTTAAAAATATCTGAATTACTGTTTTTGATACTCTCAGCCATTGGCTCATCTTCCTAACCAACTGTTGTTAGGAAATTCACTTGTTTGTGTTGTACATTTTGTTTTTGATTTGTGCCTTTTGTTTTTTCGCCTGTTCCCGCAAACTTAAATTTTTACCATTTTTCTCAGAAACCATTAAACCTACCAGGCTGAAATTTTTACCAGTTATTTATCTTGCATATGCACATATTCTGGCATTTTTAAGACTTCTTCAAATTCTACGAACATTATAAATATGTAAAATACCGTAGAAAAAATTTGTAAACATTTTTTATTATTCGTTAGTCTGTTTTTAACTTTATGGTTCAATAGATTAAATTGAAAAAATGTCAATAGTTAGAAAAACCCGACATTTATAAGTAAGTAAAGTTTTATTTCTCTATTGTTTAACAATCCTTTGAAAAATGTACCTAAAAATAGCAAATTTTACATTGGCAGGGTACAAAGTACAGTCTTTCCTTAACATCAAGATAATATCTGTCGTCTCACTCGAAAACATCTTTAGGGTGAAAAATCTTCACGTTATCAGACATTTGGCAGAATAGTCGCGCGTAATCAAGTTGCAACTATTAACATCGTATTGTGCAGTTCCAAGCTCCGTGTAGTCGCGGGGTGAAGGGTACGGGTGAGGTATATTGAATGAGTGACGCATGCTGGGAGAACGATTGTTGTATTACTCTGATACAAAACATTCGTCTTCAAACTTTCCGTATTTAACATAATATTTGTTTGTATTTATTACATTTATTTATTTACATATTTTGATATAAATTGGTAAGTTAAATATTATGAATACGACCAAGTTAATAACCCGGTAGGTATTTGTTAAATTAATGAGCCGGATGATAAGAATATTTTTTAGTCTAGGTAGTACACGCTACCACTACAAATGCAGCAGCAGTGAAACACTACTAACACTCATTCATTCCTCCACTGCTATAACAACGCACTGTATTCCTTCCGACTATACGGAGGTGGGATTCAAGCAATATTTATTAACGTGGTCTTCGACCTTACATGTTATATTTATGTTATTTGTGTTTATGTGTGATAACGTGAGGATGTCTCCGAAAGAGACAAAAGTTATCTTGATGTTAATACTCTGAAGTGAGTGTTGTAGCCTATATAATTTTTGTTTGACTGCTCTTTATGTCATCTATTACATACAAACAAAGGATATAATGTTTAACAAAATTTCACGTAGGCCTATATCTCTTTTTAAACCATATATCCTAACCAACTAAAAACTTTAACTACGAGTTGCATATTTTATAGGTTCTACTTCGTTTTCCAAATACATTTATTCATAAGTGCTTCAGTTCCGTAAGATTCCAGTTCGTTAGTGACTCATTCCTACACTTCCTAAGCTAATCACCATACGGAGGGCATAATTATTTTTACAAAATTATAATTAAAAAATTCTTAAAATTCTTTTTACAAAATTATATAATAGCAGAAGCCATACCGAATAAACTACGGGAAAAATAAAGAATTCAATTCATTTAGAATTAAATTAAATGATACTCCAAATTCCTTAGATAATTCAATATAAACATTCATGGTTTTACAGCACGAGAAAGCAAAAAGAAAACAAAATTTACTTTTATCTAAAAATAATGCTAAACAGATCTTAGGGACAGAATGCCTAATGTGATTGAATAGATAAAAAAGTTACGTTGATGGTTGTAAAACCCTTCTTTTTCAGGAGAGAAAACCGTATAAAGTATACTAAAAGTTTATTGTTCACGAGATAGGTACCTGTAAATAGGTTTCCTTTGCCGACCAGGTGTTCAGAAAGACTGTTTTATCCATCAAAAACAGATTTGTATTTAAGAGTCATTCCAAATAGTCCGCAAATTTATATTTAGTTACATTTTAACGAAAAGTTTTTAGCCACTGCTGTAACGCTGTAACAAACACTTGATACGTTCAGTTAGTGATTTAATTCATTGAGATTTTAATAATTTTGTTTTTATGCAATTATAACTTTAGTTCCATTTGTATCAGGTGTCTAACGAAATGTGGAACATCCTGAGTGGTAGGGTTTTGTTTTCTGGAAGTAAATGATTACCAAGCAGCTTCTTGCACCTCCATCTTGAAATGTACAACCTTGATGAGATCATTGTTCGATTTAAGCAAGATGTTATGCTTCAAGTTGTTCTTAATAGATTTTAGTCATGAATAAGATTTATTTTATTCACCCAAGATTTATTGTTGGTGTTATTGGCATTAGCAACGGTTCAGTATTGAGCATTGTGATTACAACCGAGTGGTGAGAAGAGAGATTATTCACCCGATAAGTGTACTTCCAGCTGGCAATCATAAACAACTTTATGACGGGCTGGACCTCTGAGTGTTGTGAGAAGTGAGCTCTACACTGGATGTTTACGCGTTGAAATCCGCTACCACAATAAAGCAATCGCCTAGATCAGTCCACAATTGTTGGAAATGCCTCTCTGTTGTCAGTGGGTGAGGCGGGTAATAGACTATACCTGTCAATATATTAGTTCCAAGTATCAGTATATCTACTGTTATGGCTTCTAAGTAATTATTAGGTGGTATCATATGGTGGAGATAATGTTGAAAACTATTTTTATTAACACGACTGTTCCACCATTACCTGTATCGTCAGGATGGTTGGTCCTGTAGGTGTTATACCCTAGCATATTCAGGCGACTGCAAGAAGTCGAGTGTGTGTCAGTGAACACAGAAGTACCAATACGCTCTTTGTGTAGACATAACTCAGTTCATTTCGGTGTTGGTGGATGCCATTAGCGTTCCATAGGATGATGAAGGGTGAACTAGCTGTTACTCCATTATTTGTCATGGTTTGTTGAGAGTATCTAAATCCGTTAACCCATCAATACGATGACTGGAGTAAAGAGGTCTTTTACTTCTCTGAGAAAACTTGTAAGCTGATTCGTAACATCCTGAGACGTATCCAAACAACTTTGTTTTCCTGACATTTGGTTCATTTTACGGCTGGCTGTACGTGAAGAATCGTGGTATTTGCGGTAACGTTACTGTTGATCTATGTTGAGTTACTGAGGCACCACTTGGCTGTAGGTGTGAATTGGTTGGATCTGTTCACGGTTACGTCTTAGTATCGGTTGCTGTTGATACTGTAGCTCAATGGTTCTGTAATTCGAGATGTTCAGCACTACCTCTATAATTGTATGGATGTGCTCTACTGCATAAAAAACAATTGCTGGCGGTTATTTGAGGGTTTTAGAGTATGAACTTGACTTGTGTGGAATTACACACTGCACACAATGAGCCCCTTTAGTGATTTGTCCCATGTGTCTTTTTTCTTCAGAGTTCATTTTGCATTGCAACGCAGAGGATGAGACAAAAAATTTTGCTATTTTTTGTATCAGGGTCTAAATCGATGTAGAAGAGCGCCAATTTTATTTTATCCCGAGATAGTATATTAGTTACATTACGCACCTGATAACACAATTTGGAGATTTCTTCGCTAATTACCTCAAGTGGTACTGTGTGGTGTAACAAATAGCGCTCAAAATTAAACAATTTTCCCTATTTTGTATTTGCTTTAAATATTGTAACGTTTGCCTCCCGCTAAAATTCACTCCCTCAATATTACCCACCATTATTGATACAGCATTGATACTTGGATGTCTTAAGATAATGCCCCACTAGCCTATCTCTTCTTCTGGTAAGATGTTTTCTTATACTTCTTCTTTCATTCATTCGTCTAAGAACCTCTAAATTAATTATTTTGTTTACCTACGTAATCTTTAACTCTTTCATATAACACCACCTTTCTAAAGATTCTATCCTCTTCCTCTCTACAGCCCATATCACTCAGGTTTCGCTCCCGTATAATGCTACACTCCAAACATAGTGTTCTAAGAACTTTTTTCTAATCTTTAAAAATCAATGTTTCAAGTCAGTAAGCTGTTTTTCATTTCAAAGGCCCTTCTAGCTTGAGCAATCTTACTTTTGATGTCATTTGTGCCTACCTTCACCATTATCATCTAACTTTTAACACAAAATCCAACAACAATTTTACTGTTTTTAAATTTAACATTTAATGTTTATCTATACTAATATAATAAAGAAGAAACGTCTGTTTGTTTGTTTGTTGGTTTGTATGAGGTAATCTCAGAAACTACTGAACTGATTTAAAAAATCATTCATTGTTCCATAGCTTAGAGCTTCCTGATCAATATAGGCTATTTTGCAACTTTAAGTAACTATAATTAAGTGGGTTAAACAACTTCAAACGTGACGATGTCGCATGTTTTAGTCCGTCGGGTGCATAGTACTTATATTTTTTCTACTAAGTCCTCTGGATGGTGTATTTGTTGGGCTCAAAGCACGATTCAATTTTTATATTTCATAGAAAAACGTGAAGAATAACATTCGATTCCAAAAACATTAAAAAATCGGAAATAGTCAAAATTTTTATTTTTGTATTGCATTTTATGAATTTGTTTTCATTTGACAGGAAGTGAATGAGTTATATATTTCCAGTTACTCTGCTTGCTGCACCCACGTCTGTCTCTTATCTAACCCACATATCAACTGTCTCGTTCTTTTCCATCGGTATTCTTCTATTTATTCTATTCAATTCTGTTAAATCGCAGGGACAAACATTTAAAACGGTGGGCATCGATTTGAGACAAGAGTGCTTCATTCATGGACAACTTTATGTCAGACTTTCTAGAGCTGGAAGTGCAGAAAAAATTTTATTTTGCTGCCACAGGACAACAAAACCACAAATGAATGAGTCAACGGAAAAACGTTGCAAGTAACAAAAACAAATTTTTACAGAAAGTGAAAGATGCCATCTGATTCTTAGCTGTATAACGATTTTTCACTGTATGACGATTTTGTTTCAAGAATTTCCGAGAATTTAGTTACAATTCTACTTATTAAAATTCACTATTATGATCAAATAGAGGATTTATAGAGCGTATTCCACTGAAACCTCACTTTTGTAAATTTTGCTAGTTGCAGCCTTTTTCTGTTGAGCCATTCAAACATTGTACAAAGAGAGATTTTTAAATAATTTATTGAAGCCTACATTAGCTGCTGTGAAGCGAAGCGAGCGGGAGTTGCTAGTATTTACATATGATTCAAACAAAACATTAAAAATATCAGTGTTTATGATACAAGTTATAAGAAAGGTTAGAATTGTTTATGGAATATATTAATTTATACCTATAGAATCAGAACAAGTTTATAGATTATATTGTTTATAGAATTGTTCTGAACTTTCAGATGTGAAAAGAATGAAACATTTTTTGGTAAATAGAGAAACATAATTTGAGCAGTGAACTTAGTTTCTACTGTAGTAATTGAACATCTAACTTTCAGTTTGAGTTAAAATAATTTAATAGGTGCACCAGTGATATAACGCTATCCGGATTAACTACCGCTACGGAAATTTGTAAGTTGCTCATTTAATAAATTCAATTTCTACTTACTTCATTAAAGCAATAATTTACGAATCTGTATACACAATCTTATGTGGCATCCCATTAATATAAAATAACCTTTAACATTTCGTTCAATAATGAAACTTAGTTAAAGAACTATTTTTACTGCCTTTAAGTGTTTAAAAGCAATTAATTTTAAACCAAAATCGAAAACTTCTACCGTTTACAAAATAAGGATTTAGTTAAAAATTTAACTAACTGAACGATTTGGTGAAAACCTTTCCCAAATAATTTTTAAATTTTTAACCCTACAGCCGGCAATAACATTTTTCTAGACCGGCAGAGAATTTCTAGTAACCGAACCGTAAATAAATCATTACAAATTTGCTATAAACCACAAACCTTGTCACGTGACATAAAAATAACAAGAAAACTTAGGAAAATAGAATAAATACATTACGAAATTTTAATCTGACAGTAAGGGATGCTGAAACTATTTGAAAATAATTTTTAGACAGTATTTTTCTAAAATTTCAGATGACACTACTGTTTAAAACTTTCTTATGCTCTAGTTTCAAAATTCATTATATACGAATCGTTTATTTTAATGTTTATTTCAAAATAAAACCAAAAAACT
Source organism: Catonia carolina (assembly GCA_035578175.1). Taxonomy (NCBI): domain Eukaryota; kingdom Metazoa; phylum Arthropoda; class Insecta; order Hemiptera; family Achilidae; genus Catonia; species Catonia carolina. The sequence continues at coordinate 41,447,139 of JAQMRL010000001.1, forward strand.
AATCTATGTTCAAAACTGAAGAAAATATATACAAAACCACATCATGCAAACCAAGATATAACCAAATTCAGCTTTAGGATAGCGTGGTTTCAACAGAGAAACACAAGCAGAATACACAACTAGAGTTATTGTATTATACGTAAAAATTTACTTTGTATTACCTTTTTCATACTTTATTACTGTATTACTTTTTTATACATTTGTAAACTATTGTACAAAACAGCAACGCTGTCTGTAGTTTAAATTAAAACTAAAACGACAGCATTGCAATGCTATGAAAAAAGTTTGATTTTGCGACGCGACCGGTTCACGAAGCGGAAACATCGTCTCAAAATCGACGATTCCCGGCTCTAGGATTAAACATATTTTCAATATTACCTATGGTAAAATGCACAGTATAAGATTACTTTTAATAGTTTTTTTTGAGTTAAATAGTTGTGACTATGCGAAAAAAATTGAAGAATTATGATTACTCTCGTTTAAATAATTACTTTTTAAAAAGTAATTTCTGTAAACGTTTTCAGCCAGTAATTACTTTACTGACCTGAATAAACCCCTGTTGTTACTTTTATTTAGAATAATTGCTGGATTTTTAAGTTTATTGAACAAGACTGTTTTCATCAACATAACCTAAAGAAAAACTTTTTAAGGATGTCAGACTAAATGATCAGGAACACTTTAAAAATCATAAACGTAAAGTTTTATTCAATGTATTTTAAACGGAGATTCTGTTTACCTTTTAACATAGAATTTTACCAAATGGAAAATCAATTTTACATGGTTGTAAAAACAACACTTTTAGAATTCTACAAAAATCTTAAAAAGAAAATTTGTGAAACCAATATTGAAATTTTGAAAATAAATGAAAAAGCTTTTTACACATAGAAGTATCCTTAAATTCTAAGGGAATCTAAACCACTCTTATTTCTAAAATTCAATTTAAGTCAATTTCTATAATTTTGACGGTAATAAGAACCTTATACCTTACTTATTTTTTAAAAGTGTTAACGTTCCGTACAACTGGGTGACTTACTAAATTTTCGAAAAACTAATTTTAATCTCTTAACGACCACCTCTATCCATTGAATACCTCTATTTAAAACCAATGTTTTGAAGATTTGATTGAAATACTCATGAGAAGGATGTACTCGTATTACAAAATACAAGCCAATCAAGTTTATCATAATAAAAATATGTTTAAGGTATAATTATGTCAATAAGGATTTATTCACTGTGTGAATTTATATACACGGATCCTTCTGAATATTTTTTTTTAACTGGGAACGTTTAGTATTATAATATTTTTTAAGGAGAATCAGGTGAGAAAAAAAGAGATGCTTTAACAATATAAGAACGCATGGAGATACTTTTAACATATCTCAGCGATCCTAGGTTTCAAGTTGGCATTAGAAAAGGTTTAGGTGCTACTTATCTTTTAATTATAACTTCGTTATTTTAAAGCGTTGACGAAAATATTTCTCTTTCTTGTAGTGACAGTGTTAAACCCAGTTTTTTCTAATCCAACAGAAAATTGGGTTTCGTTGTCTGTACCTGAACTTGACATGTCTTATACGTTTTATAAAAGGCAATCTGAAGCAAAAATGAGATGAAAAGAAAAGTAAAACAATCTAAAAGTAATAGACTAAAGTACGCAAGTTTCAATACGAGTTTCTCGAATGTGTTGAAACACAACATTTTAACTATTTTATTAAAACACAAGTAATTATTGAAACAAAATTAATTAATACCTTACAAAAAAACTGTACAAAAAATTTGTCTTTCAGTACTTATTTGTACGTTTAGTGACAGTAATTGAGGTTATCTACTCAGTGTCTGATAATTATTTTGCCGAGAACAAAAACTTTACATAAAAATATACTTTCAGTAATTGTTGGCAATTTTAAAAATTGTCATCTATCATTCTGTTTTGTCCGTCCGTCCGTCACACTCAGGTTTCAGAAACTAAAGAGATACCAACAAACGGTTTTCGAATTCGTAATTTACACAAAAACAATCTGGTGTGAAACACTCACACAAGTTTCTCTTGCCAATGCAAATAATTAACAATAAACCTAACATTAGTAATAAAACATTAGAAATAAACAAAACACTAACCTCAATAAACATAACCTAATTTTAATCATGAGTGAAAGACGCAAAATGAAAATCGACCTCAGTTTGGCTTAAAAATACGGAAAATCACTCTTTTACGCTAAACTAGGATCTGTAGAGAAAAATGCTATAAATAAAAGTCGCAGATCTTTTAATTTCCCTTAAATTATAATTATTATATACACTTTATTATACATACATTTTTTTTTTGTTATTTTGTATATCTTTAATAGGTTAAGTTATACTTTTTCTGTTATGGCTTTGAATCCTTCTTCTTCTTCTTTATCGTCATCGGCAAATTTTGCCGTGTATAATGAACAATTTCAACCTGACAACGGTTTCCGAAATACAGAAGGCACTGGATCAGCTGGTTCTTCTCAGCAGATCTTCCCGATCTCATCCGAGGATACTCGATTACGGCGGAGCCAACGAACTGTGACTCATAAACGAACGGGCCAAATTGATGACGTAGGCCTACCTGTCAGCGCACAGGAAAATTTCAAAACGGTGGAAGCAAAGAATAAAAAACGAAAGGCAGAAAAACATTCCAACGAATTGCATGCATTTAAAAAAATTGGAGAAAATTGTGTTACCACGAAAAATTCATTTGATCCGTTATCAGATAACTCTGACATGGAAGAAGAATTAACACCGTCTGAACCGAAACCCCCTCCCATATTCATTCCGAGTATTAGTAGTGTGCCTCAGATGACACGAATTATTCAGGGCGATAATGTAAATTCGAAGGATTATAAATATAAAATATTGTCGCGGAACTACATGAAGATTAACGCGAATAGTAGTCACGTTTATTCTCACATAGTTAATAATCTTCGGAAATCAAATATAGATTTTCACACATACCAATTGAAACAAAACCGCGCATTTCGAGTAGTTTTACGGCATGTGCATCACTCGATGGATGTGGTTGAAATTAAACAAGAACTACAACGTTACGGTCATCAGGTACGGAATATCTGCAACATACTTCATAAGGTCACCAAGGAACCGTTATCATTATTTTATGTAGACCTGGAACCTGCTGGCAACAACAAGGATGTCTACAAAATTGAATTTCTCCAAAACGCCAAGATTCAGTTTGAAGCTCCATATAATAAACGAGAAATAATCCAATGTAAACGCTGCCAGAGATATGGTCATTCAAGATCCTATTGCTCGCGGCCATTTCGATGTGTTAAATGTGGCGATGACCACGAAACATCCGCATGCAGAAAACGTAACGACACACCAGCAAAATGCGCGTTATGCCAAGGAGTCCACCCTGCTAATTATAAGGGATGGGAGGTCTACAGAGATATAAAGAAACGACGATTTCCACCCTTACGGGAACGAAACATTACGTCTTTGCAGACTAAACCTTCTGAAAATGAACGAACCACTGGGCCTACTAAAGGCCAGGATACGCACGCTCCTGTTCATGAGACTTATGCGGATGCACTCCGAGGTACAACTCGCCGACCAACAACTTTCGCGATGCAAGAAGATCATATGAAGTTTTTTCAGAACTCTTTTGAGGAGTTGAGAAAAGTTATTGAGAAACAAGCAGAGCAAATGGCCACACTACTAAATCTTCTCACCATCATCGCTTCAAAATTAAACTAAATGCCGGATTTTATGTACAAAATCTCTCTATGGAACGCTAATGGTTTGGTTCAGCATTATCATGAATTCATCACTTTCATTAAATTAAATAAATTTGATATAGTTTTAATTTCAGAGACCCATTTTACAGACAAAAGTTTCTTTAGTTGTCCAGGCTATTCTTTGTATCACACAAATCACCCCGACGGAAGAGCACATGGCGGAACAGCCGTAATTATAAGGAATAATATTACTCATTATGCGCTTCAGAAGTCTGAAAGTGCTTCGTTGCAAGCTACTAGTGTTGCAGTGAAAGACGTATACGGTTTTCTCACACTGTCAGCAGTGTATTGTCCTCCCAGGCATAGGATAACCGAAGCTGAATTTACGAATTTCTTTGATTCTTTAGGGAATAGGTTTATTGCCGGTGGTGACTTCAATGCCAAGCACCAACTGTGGGGATCCAGACTCGCTAATCCTAGAGGCCGATCACTTTATAACGTAGTACGACAAAATAACTTGAACACATTGTCAACAGGAGAACCTACGTACTGGCCATCTGATCCTAACCGGCGGCCTGACCTCCTCGACTTTTTCATCGCAAAAAATGTTCCTCAAAATTCAGTGCAACTTGAAGCTAGTCTTGAGTTATCATCAGATCATACACCTGTCATAGCAATAATTAATTCAAGGCTCATTATTAAAGAACCACCTCCGACGTTACATAACAAACATACTGACTGGCAATATTTCCGACTGCTAATAGAAAACAAAATTACATTGAATGTCTCGTTGAAAACGGTAAGTGAAATTGAAGATGCGATTGAACATTTCAATAAAATAATACAAGAGTCAGCCTGGGAATCTACACCAGTTAAGGACAACCCTACGAGACAGCATTTTTATCCTGAAAATGTCCGGGAAAGAATTGCTGAAAAAAGACGACTGAGACGCATTTGGCATAACACTAAACATCCAGACGATAAAAGACGATTTAATAGAGCCTCGAGAAGACTAAAAGAGTTGCTTTCCGAAATTAAGAACGCCTCCTTCCAAGAGAAACTATCTAATCTTTTTCCGTCCAGTGCATCGGATTACTCTCTCTGGAAGGCTACAAAATTTTTGAAACAACAAAAGATGATGGTTCCACCACTAAATACCGGAGACGGAAACTGGGCAAGAACTCCAGCAGAAAAGGCTGATATATTTGCTAGGCATCTTGTAGAAGTCTTCAAGCCGAACGAACTTCATGATCAAAATTTTACTGACGAAATTACGGAATATCTAGAGGCGCCCTTCCAGATGTCTCCGCCCATCAAACCATTCAGCCCTGCAGAAATTGAGAGGACTATCAAAAATAATCTTAACCGGAAGAAAGCACCAGGATACGACTTAATAACAGGCGAAATCTTGAAACAACTGCCTAAAAAAGCGTTCTTGTTACTTACAGCGATTTTTAATGCTATTATACGCATCGGATGCTTTCCTGCTCAATGGAAATATGGCCAGGTGATTATGATCCTTAAACCAGGCAAGGATCCTTTACGACCGAGCTCCTATAGACCAATCAGCCTGCTTCCAATTACCTCTAAAGTATTTGAGAAAATGTTGTTAAATCGTTTAAAACCTTTTATAGAAGAGTATAAACTTATTCCAGATCATCAATTCGGGTTTCGTGAACAACACTCGGCTGTAGAACAAGTCCACAGACTAGTCAAACTTATTCAGAAGAGCTTAGAATTAAAGAAGTTTACTTCAGCTGTGTTCTTGGATATTCAACAGGCGTTCGATAAAGTTTGGCATCTAGGTCTGTTATACAAAATTAAAATGGAACTAGAATATCCTTACTTCTTGATTTTTAAAAACTACCTTTTAAATCGTTTCTTCCAAGTTAAATATGATAATGTCTTTTCCAATTTCTACTTATTAAATTCCGGCGTTCCTCAAGGCAGCATTTTGAGCCCATTCTTATACACGCTTTATACAGCCGACCTTCCAGAACATGAATCTGTAATGACGGCAACGTTCGCAGATGACACAGCGATTTTGGCGGCGGACGCTTCTCCGACATGTGCCTTGGAGAAGTTACAAACCCATCTTGACAACATTCACGAATGGTGTAAGAAATGGAGAGTGAAGATTAATGAGGATAAGTCAACGCACGTAACATTTACATTAAAGAAACCAACATGTCCAGTGGTCAGCTTGAACGGTACTGTAATCCCACAGAAGGATGAAGTTAAATATCTGGGTTTACATCTAGATCGAAGACTCACGTGGAGAAGTCATATATGGGCGAAACGAAAGCAACTTGGGCTGAAGTTACGTCAATTATTCTGGCTCTTAGGCAGTAGGTCTCAACTCTCCCTTGAAAATAAAGTACTCGTATACAAAGTAATACTCAAACCAATTTGGACGTATGGGTTAGAGCTATGGGGTACAGCTAGTTCATCAAATATAGAAATACTGCAGCGCTTTCAATCAAAATGCCTGAGACTGATCACTGCAGCCCCATGGTACGTAACAAATGAAATACTACACAATGACCTAAACCTGCCCTTCATAAAAGAAGAAATTAAACAACATAGCGAAAAACATTTACAAAAACTAGAAGACCATCAGAATCCATTAGCGATTAGCCTCCTTGACAACAGCGAAGATACTTACAGACTGAAACGCTTTAAACCATTGGACTTACCTCTACGATTTTGTTAGTCATTTAATTGTTTTTTCATCTTTTCTACTTCAATTCCTAATCATCAGCATCTCATAATTGGCGTCGTTTTCATCTCTACCATCGTCATTGTCATCTCTAACTTTAACACTTTGTGTTTCGGGATGTTGATTCACGGTTCATCAAGTTTGATTTTGTATAGATATATTTTTTGTTTCTTCACAGTTCGGTCTTTTTCAAACACACTACTGAGTGTCGTTTGTGTTTTAATTCTAAGGACATTACTCAGATTTTCTCATATTTGCTTAAAGTTATTGTATTTATTAACTGATTGCAAAAGAAAAACTATACTGTTAAAAAAAAAAAAAAAAAAATATTTACACTTTTGTCGTAAAATGCATACTGAGGCCGAAATCTAAAAAAAAAAAAAATTTTTCACACTTTTCCTGAGAAAAAAACAGAAAATCGCTAATTACCGCTAAACTAAGCGTTATAAAAAATGTTTGAAATAAAAGTTGTAAGAGATTGTCTACGACTTTTATTATATACATTTTTGCGCTAAAATGCATATTAAAGTCGCAATTTTTAAAAAGAAACTATTTTTTTTACGTGAAAACAGCCTTTCCAAGAATTTCAGCAGACATGGTCTATCTTGTAGAGCATAAAAATAATTTATAAACCAGGCCATTTTAAAAAAATCGTAGGACCCGTTTTTGAAAAAATCGCTAAAAAGTGAAAAATTACACGAATAAACTACTACTTCCGATTGACCGATTTTGATGAAAATGTTCATTGCAGGTCCAGTAGTGATCTAACTTAAGTTTCAAGTTTCAAGTTCGTAGGATGTTCCGTTCTTGAGATATTCTGTTCACACACACACACAGACCAATCGCTAAAAACATGTATTTTGGGTTCATGGGGCCTGAAAACGTGTAGATCCGGTGAAAACTCGATTTGAAAAAATCGACATGAAAACAATACTTTCCTTCTTATATATTCATATAGGAAAGAGAAAGTAATTAGTAAGTCTGGATTAAATTTTACGTTCCAGTTTCGACAGGAAGTGACTCAAATCGGAAGTCAAGAAATCAAAGTCGGTATTTGAAAATAAAAATAGTGTCATTCGATTCTTCTAGTCTTTATACTAGATACAAAAATCAATGGGTAGATCAGACTTCATTGAAGTTCCGGTTTTGACCGAAAATGGCCCAAAATCGGAAGTCCAGAAATCAAATTCGAAATTTGGAAACACAAATTGTGTTTTCAATTCCTCTAAACTATGAGATACAGGATTCAGGATTCAGGAGATACAGGAATAGGTAATGATTTTTGACAAACGTAAAAGATTAGCCTTTTTTAAAATTATCACCAGCCGTGATACGCGTCTTCTCATGAAAGGGAGTTTTTCACGTAGTACATTTATTTTAGCCATAATTAAAAATAATTTCATTTTTTCTAAAATTACTACATCAAAAAGATCAAGTCTGCAGTAAATTATGTATAAAATTATCTTAATAATTCAACTCTGTATGTGTGTGTGCGCGCGCGCGTGCGTGTGTGTTATTTATTTTATTTCTATCAATAATATAGTACTTCATGTAATAAGTTACTTTACTTTATCAGATTGTAAAGTTTTAATAAAAAAATGTTTGTACGAGTACGTTCAAAGTTTGTATTTAGTGTAAAAAAGTTTCCGTTTACAACTTAGCAGTTAACAAAGCAATAAATATTTCTTAAAGTTGGTCAGACAGTCTCTGAAGTGTTTTATATTATTCTTGTGTTGTAGTAAGAGTTAATTTATCAGGTTGGAAACAAAATACCTAACTAATTTAAAATAAACAAAGGTAATAAAAATTACTCTCACAGGTGCTGTAATATCATACAAAATTTATTTTACTTTACTTGACATCTAGAGAAAAAAACTAAATATATCGCTATATTATGCGTTTGTCGGTGAAATAGACATGGCGCTAATTACATTCCCGTATTAAAAGAAAACGGAACAGAATATTTTAAAATGACCGTGTACGAATTTGTATTTAAACATTTTGAAGTCCATCAACACAGCTCTGTCCATACACAGCTCTGGAGTAATTATACCCATGGTTATAATACTAAGTTTAACTACTAAAGAAGTATATAATAATGACTAAAATTTAAAAAAAACCATTTAACAAAAATACTATACATCGTCAAGGTAAAAATTTGTAAAGAAGAAACACAAAACTGCTTGAAAAATGACTGGAAACCCTTTTTTAGTGAAACACTAAATCCTATTTTATTAAATATAGTGTAATTATTAAATAAGAACTTCTTTAAAGTAACTACTCTTCTTTATACTTTTATGAAAGTCTGATAATCCTTCAGTATTTCATGATTAATACCGAGTCAAATACATAAGATTTTCACTGATACCAAGTTTTAGTAAAATAAATAAGGGACCATAAGTAAAAATTACGATAAAATCTATACCTGGTAAACCATATTTCAAAAAATATTTTCATGTCCGACCAAAAATAGTGTGTTGAAAGACCGTGGAAGTACGTAGAAGGCATACGAAGTGTGGCTATTAAATAACGAGACTGACGTAAAAATTTTAATTTTAATTTTCTACATAATCACTTATTGTTACCTTCAATATATACTCCTTCTCTATCCCTACAAAGCTCCATGCGAATTTTCCATTGTTGGAAACAGTGCTGGAAGTCATCTTCTGTCAGCTCCTTCAGGACACGTGCCGCTTTCTCTTTTACAGCTTCCTCAGACTCAAATCTTGTCCCTGTTAATAAAGATTTCACCTTAGGGAACAGGTAGAAGATAATAACATGTGATGAAACGTGGTTTTTTACTTCTGATTCGGAAACGAAGCGCCAATCCATGAACTGGAAGAGCTAAACTACACCGAGAGCCAACAAAGCTCGAATGAGCAAGTCAAAATTTAAAGCAGAGATCATTGTTTTTTTTTGATATCCATGGGATTGTGAACCTTCACTGGGTTTCTGAAGGTAAAACAATTAATCAATATTACTACCTTGAGGTACTTTCTAAACTATGTTAAAGAGTAAGGAAAAACGCCCCAAAATGTGGAAGGACAAATCATGGGTTCTCCACCAAGACAGTGCGCCAGCTCATTCCGCGTTATCTGTCATGCGGTTCCTAGTAAGCGCCAAGTACAGCATCTCAGTGTTAGAACATCCACCTTCATCACCAGATCTAGCGACATGTGACTTCTACTTGTTCCCTAATGTGAAATCTGCATTAAAAGGGACAAGATTTGAGTCTGTGGAAGCTGTAAAAGAGACAGCGGCACGAGTCCTGAAGGAGCTGACAGAAGATGCCTTCCAGCACTGTTTTCAACGATGAAAAATTCGCATGAAGCGTTGTAGGGATAGAGAAGGAGTGTATATTGAAGGTGACAATAAGTGAATATGTTTAAAATAATAATCAAATTTTTTACAACGTTAGTCTCGTTATTTAATAGCCACACTTCGTATGATTTGAAACCCTGCTTGATGTACAAGCACTTGGTTTCACTACACAGAGCTTTCACCAAATTATACCAAAAGCAATCGAGTTATTTAGCTCCTAAAGTGTTTAGTCTTATACTTATTGGTATCAGAAATCTTCCGAACATCATAAAGTTTAAAAAGGCAGTCAGTCTGTGGTTGCTTTGCCAAGAAAATCACGAGATCCACCGAATTTTTACTTCTAATTCTTAACTGGTTGACTTACTATAGTTTTGGGCCATAAAAACTTTGCATTTATACTATTTCTATTGATGTTATAACTTTTATCGCTCGGTATAAAAACTGTATAATATAATGTTCTAAATTTAGAATTTCATAATATTCGTAATAACACTGCTAGTTATTTTCTGCTGATGTATTGTATAGATTATGGTATAAAAATAATAATCACAAAATAAATATTGTCAATATATGTTGCACAATTTACTTGTGTGCTTACAATGGCTACAATAGCTAAATGTTTCCATAATAAATAGTAGTTCCAAACTGCCATAAGAAATGCATGGCCAATCCTACTCAATAGTCTCAACTAACGATGTCATCAAGTATAATTTGTTAAATGGGAATTAAAATGTATTAAATAATTATTATAATAATCACAGTAACTTAAATAAAGTTACTAGTTAGCATCATAGCAGCAGAATCCATATTAATTTTTGTTTTTTATGTATATATAAAAAATGTTCATTTAACTTATACTGTTTCTTGTACTTTCTTCCTTTCAAGCACTTTCGCGGTGTGCACCGCTAGAGTGTTTGTAAAGAAGAAAGTACAAGAAGCAGTATAAGGTAAGTATAAGGTAAATGAAAGGTTTTTTTATATATACATATACAAAACATTAATATTTATTATTATATTATTAAACAATGACATAAAACATAACAATGATATTAAACAATGACATCGTAATCTACATGGCAATGCTTGTAACCAAATTAGCATCCGGAGTAAGTCCCTCAATCGGGTCTCCGGGAGGGACAGTTATAAGCACGGCAGTGAAGAAGATTAAACAAAAGGCAAACATCAGAATCGGAACTTGGAATGTGAAAACAATGAGTCAAGCGGGTAAGATACGCAATGCTATACAAGAAATGACGAGAATGAAACTAGATATACTTGGCATTAGTGAAATGCGATGGCCGAGTACAGGAGTAAACATAATTGCAGAACACACTGTGTTGTACTCGGGTACATCAACAGGAGTACATGAGCAGGGAGTCGGAGTGATTGTGACGGGCAAAATGGCTAAATGCATCAGTAACTTTGTACCCATATCACAACGAGTAATGCTGGTACAATTTCGAGCGGCTCCAGTAATATCAACGTAATTCAAGTATACGCTCCCACGGCGGACCATACAGATGAGGAAGTAGAAGAATTTTATCAAAGTATAAATGACATTATCAAAAAACTAAAGAAACATGAAATACTCATCACAATGGGCGATTTTAACGCAAAAATTGGGAAAGGTAGGACATCTGAGTTGGTGGGTGCTTTTGGTCTGGGAGGAAGAAATGACCGTGGTGACACTTTGGAACTGTTCGTTGAAACACATCAATTAGTAATCACGAACACATGGTTCAAGCAACCACCAAGAAGACTATACACCTGGAAGTCACCTAGGGATAAACCTGACCAAATAATACGTAATCAAATAGACTATATACTGGTTAATAAGAGGTTTAGGAATGGATGTATAAATGTAAGAACGTATCCTGGAGCAGACATTCAATCCGATCATGTGCCTCTGGTTGGTACTTTCAAATTTAGAATGAAAAAGATAATACCTAAAAAGGAACAGAGATGGGACATAAGGAAGCTGAATGATCCGGTGATAAAAGAAGAAGTTAAACAAATAATAAACGATTGTGTAAATGAGAGCCACGATCTCAATGTGGAAACGGAGATTGAGAACTTGAAGGCAGTTGTGGAAGAAGTCAAACAACAACAATTACAAGTAGATAGAAGGAAGAAGAAATCGTGGATGACAGAGGAAATTCTGAGCCTAATGGATGAAAGAAGAAAATTGAAACAACATCCAGTGAAATATAAAAAGATGCAAAACATTATAAGAAAGAAAATACGTGAAGCCAAGGAGAAGGAGGAAAGGGAGAGGTGTGAAGAAATAGAACAATATCAAAAGAGATATGATGACTTTAATGTACATCGCAAAGTCAAGGAAGCAACGGGAATGTTTCGGAAGAAAACGTATGGGAAATTAGTAGATGAGAGCGGAAGGATAATAATTGATAAAGAAGAAAAGAAAGACACTTGGAAACAGTATCTCGAAAAATTGTTTTATGACGCACGACAGGAGGTGGAGCCAGAGATCAAGGATACAGATGGCCCGGACATTTTAAAGGAAGAAGTAGAAGCAGCCATTCAACAGCTCAAAAAGGGAAAAGCAACAGGACTGGATCGAATTCCTGCAGAGATCATTCAACTGATGGATGAAAAACGAGTGCAATGGTTAACTACAATTTTCAACACCGTTTATAGAAGAGGAATCATTCCAAGGGACTGGTTGAAGTCAGAATTTATAACTTTACCAAAGAAGAAAGGTGCTAAGAAGTGTGAAGACCACAGGACAATAAGCTTAATGAGTCATCTCCTAAAGTTATTCTTGAAAATAATTCATAAAAGAATGTATAAAATTTGTGAAGAGCAAATTTCGCCCAATCAATTCGGCTTCCTGAATGCGGTTGGGACTAGAGAGGCTCTATTTAGTGTGCAAATACTGTTCCAGAGATGTAGGGATGTGAGTTGCGACGTTTTTGCCTGTCTGATTGATTATCAAAAGGCGTTCGATCGTGTCAGGCACGAGAAGATGATGGCGATACTAGAGGAGATAGGAATAGACGCAAAAGACCGCAAAATAATAACAAATCTCTACTGGAACCAAACGGCGGTACTGAAATGTGGAGAAGACCACACAGATGAAGTTAAAATCTTGAGAGGTGTGAGACAGGGATGCATTTTGTCGCCGATCCTGTTCAATTTGTACTCCGAACGTATTTTCAGAGAAGCATTACATAATATAGAGGAGGGAATATCATTAAATGGAATCAGATTGAACAATTTAAGATATGCTGATGACACGCTGGTATTTGCCGACACCATACAAGGCCTACAAAAAGTAATGGACAAGCTAACAGAGGTTAGTGCAATATATGGATTGGAGATAAATCCTAACAAAACAAAAGTGATGATCATCAGCAAACAACAGATTGGTGCACACGATCATATTGTAGTCAATCGGGTTAGAATAGAAAGAGTGTCACAATGTCAATATCTGGGCACATGTATAAACGAGACGTGGGATAACTCGCAGGAAATAAAATGTCGTATTGCAAAGGCTAGAAGTGTCTTCAATAACATGGGTTCGGTTTTCAAGAGCCATAACTTGACACTTCCAATGAAATTACGACTGCTGAAGTGTTATGTATTCTCAGTCCTCCTCTACGGAGTAGAAGCCTGGACATTAACACAGGCAACAATTAACAAATTGCAAGCTTTTGAACTCTGGCTCTATAGACGAATACTGAGAATATCCTGGACCCAAAAAATCACCAACAAGGAAGTCTTACGTCGAATGGGCAAGGAAGCCGAGTTAGTTAACACAGTAAAGGCACGTAAACTTCAGTATTTGGGACACATAATGCGTAACGAGCACAGATATGAGTTGCTGCAACAAATTCTGCAGGGCAAAATTGACGGGAAAAGAAAACCGGGACGAAGAAGAATATCCTGGCTGGCCAATCTAAGAACCTGGTTTGAGAAGAGCTCACTGGAACTGTTTCGTATAGCCTCAGATAAAGTACGCATCGCCATGATGATCGCCAACCTCCGGACCGGAGCGGCACCCTGAGAAGAAGAAACAATGACATGAAATTTAATCGAGAGTTTGAAGAAGAGAATAACCACCAGACTTTTTGAAAACTGAGATACATATCACACGTAACGTTTTTGATTATGTGATAGTTAACAGAATAAAATAATTATACTATTGTTATATGAGTTTTTTGTCTGTACAAAATTTAAAGTATTTTATTTTTTAAATTTAAAAAAATAAGAAAGTAATGAATCCTGAAAATATTTTCTTTTACAAACTGTTAGGGCTAATAGATTAATCATCTGAGAGGTATTTTAACAGGAATGTTGAAGGGACCAAGTGGTAGCGCGGTTGTGCGGTGCAGTGCATTTGCCCCCCAGCGGAGACAAAAATGAAACTAGGAAGATCCCACGGGATCCACCACCAGAGCAGTAGACTGTATGCAATGCGTGGCCTGCTCTGCGTCTTGTGGAATTTTTATTTGTTTGGTTTTGGTCCAAAATGCGATAAAAATAAATACAAATGATGCAGCCTCTTACATCCTTTTGCAGCGTGAATAGTACTCGTGATGATTAGGGGGTAAAAGGGGAAAAACAGGAATAAAGGGATAGGTATACCCTCTACACTGCTGTCTTTTTCCAGGCGATTTCTTCACAGAACCCACGGTTGTTGCCGTTTTCCGGGTGCGCGTAAAAGCGATGCAATTAATAAAACGAACGGACCAACTGTTTACAGCGCGAACTAGCGAGCAAGTGCGAGGTCAGTGGGCACAATACAAAAGCGATAGCGACGCTCTCAACCCTTAACTACCATTAAAATAACGGCACTACCATCAAGAATGTTTTTATTTTAGTTTTATCAACATCTTGCTCATTAGCGATTACTGTGGGACATGGAGCAGAGGAATTGATGGTGTAATAATCTCCAAACCGTAGGTGGCGATCGAACCCGGATTTTACTGCTTTGTAGTCTCGTACGTTAACCACTATGATATAATGACGTACAAATGATTTTTAGTTAGTCAAATTATATATGTTTAGGTATTTTTTGTTTCTTTGCTAATAGTTTAGTAATTTTTTATCATAAATAGGTCTACACTTTATTTAAAGTTTCGCCTATCTCTATGAACAGACTATTTAAATAATCAATTTTTTAAGTAAAAAATTAGTTTTAAATAAAAATGTTTGTTTATATAAATATGACTAAAAATTGCTTTATATATCAGAGCGTCGAAATTATAATATAATTTTAGAAGAAAATAATTAATTTATCTATTTTTTTTACAAATTTTAAGTAAATTTGAAGAAAATAAATTATTATGTTTACTGCTTAAAATTAATTTTGGTTGTGGATTCTCATACTTTATTAACGTCTAATTTAAAATATATATCTAGTTTATTGGTGGGCTGAATTAGTTCGCTGAAGTAATTAGCAAGGAGCCTAAAATAATGTTCCTTTTAGTTTCTCGATAACTGAGTGAGGTGATTTAAGTTCCTTTCCTCGAACTACTGATTCAGATCTTAAACAAAATTTTCGATTGTTTGTTTTACGTACTTTACCGCAAAAAACTATAAAAATATTTAGTTACGTATTAAAAAAAATTATTGACAAAATTTTTGCGTATTTAGTACGAGCATACTGTACAAACTAAATTCAATAAACATTTTTTCAACTTTTCCAAAATTTGCTATAAACTTTTTATAATTAAATAAGTATTATAGTTAATGGAGAACTAAATTTTAGGAGAGGAAAGTTAATAAACTTTACTGATAATGTGGGTAGTGTGACTAAACCACTCCCAATCTGCCCTTCAAAACAAAGTTAGTTCAGTTTAATTTTGCAGAACAGAGACATGTATAATTTTTGAAGCCGAGTCATTTATCATAAACTGGATTATAGGACTGACAGAAGATTGGTGCAGGGTGCGCTGACCATCAATGATAACCTTTATTAACTTTCTATCCTAAGTAAATTTCTATTTAAAAATTAAAAACGCAAAATAAAACTTGATACAATACATTTTTGGTAGAATGTAAACACAAATTACCATTGATCGACTAATTCACTCATTCAGTTCCTTCCTTATACATTTTCGTACAGATAATTAATGTAAAGAAGATTACATAGTTACGGAATTTAAATGTTAACAACACAAAAATCTGGTGTGAAACACTCACACAACTTTCTCTTGCCAATATAAATAATTAACAATAAACCTAATATTAGTAATAAAACATTAGAAATAAACAAAAAACTAACCTCAATAAACATAACCTTATTTTAATCATGAGTGAAAGACGCAAAATGAAAATCGAACTCAGTTTGGCTTAAAAATACGGAAAATCACTATTTCACGCTAAACTAGGCTCTGTAGAGAAAAATGTTCTAAATAAAAGTTGCAGATCTTTTAATTTTCTATATATTTGATTATATACGTTTTTATTATAAAATGCATCTAAGGCCGGAATCTTAAAAAAATCGATTTTTCACACGTTTTCGTGAGAAAAAAACAGAAAATTGCTAATTACTGCTAAACTAAGCGTTATACAAAACAATGTTTGTAATAAAAGTTGTAGGTTTTTAAATTCTCTACAACTTTTATTATATAAACTTTTTCGCTAAATTGCATATTAAAGCCGTAATCTTAAAAAAAAATTATTTTTACGTGAAAACAGCCTCACCCAGAATTTCAGCAAACATGACGCCTACCCTATCTTGTCGAGAATAAAAAATTGAGTAAACCAGGCGATTTTTAAAAAAATCGTAGGACCAGTTTTTGAAAAAATCGCAAAAAAGTGAAAAATTACACGAATAAACTACCACTTCCGGTTGACCGATTTTGATAAAAATGTTCGTGTCCGGTCCAGTAGTGGTATGTGACTTAAGTTTCAAGTTTGAAGTTCGTACGATGTTCCGTTCTTGAGATATTTTGTATACGCACACACACACACACACCAATCGCTAAAAACATGTTTTTTGGGTTCAAGGAGTCTGAAAACGTATAGATCAGGTGAAAACTCGATTTCGAAAAATCGAAATGAAAACAATACTTTCCTTCCTATATATTCATATAGGCAAGAGAAAGTAAAAAGATTGATTATTTTATTTCTAATCACAGCACTAATTTTTTTGAAAAAAATTTCACTTATGCAGGTAAAATATACACCAATAAATTTTTTATATCACACAAGATTTTAAAAAATTCTAGTAATTTGTATTTATTTGTTTAAATAAACTAAAAAAAACTTGATTGGCAAAACATTTTACAAATACAAAAGTTTCTTACCTATTAATTTTCTGTTATAAAAGTAAATATCAAAGTAAACATTGAGGTAAATTATATGGTAAAAGGTATAAGAACACTCGCGTATCAAAGTAAGTAGTAGTAATAAATGAATGGGTAAGTAATAAATTTTGTATAGCGTTGTTATTTCAAGTTATCTTGTTTTCTAACTTGACAATGCCACTGAGATCTCGAAATCTGAAGTTTAATATGTTCCATTTTAATCGTAGAAAGGAATTTTAAAAGTTCGACTACTAATGAAAACAACATAAAAATTACAGTAAAATTAAAACAAGTTGTTTTACTAGTAGTTAGCTAAACCAAAAATCCATTTAACTAAAATCTGCTCCTCTTTATGATTCAGTACAGTCTGTGAACCTTTCCTGAGTATTAAAAAGTTTTACTCCGTATTTTGGTGCGTTGTATTATTCTCGGCAGCTGCTCTGCTTTTTGTAAAGGTAAAATTCTTACGGTTTATTTATTTATTTGTTTCATTTAGTTAAACATAATACAATTATTGCTATACTAACCTATTTGCAATATTTTTAACTAAATATACTTATACGCAAAAACTCTTCTTCACGAAGAGTTCTGTCCGCGCATAGGAGTTTGGTTAACTTATATAGGAATTTGGTTATCATCGCCTGGGCCTTCACATGCGGAAGTAAAGAGCCCAGACGTGGAGTTTAATAGAACCATAAAACAAAGATCAAGTATACAAATTTAACCGATTTCACCGATTTATGAACAAATTATACACTTAACAGTAACATAAAAACTAATAAAGTTTCATAGTAAAACCTGATAGGCCGAAGAAACACCAGAGTCCAATTGTTTTTTGGGAGACAAGATTGAAATAAAATGTAGGGCCTAAACAGAAACCAGTTCAAAACAACATGAAAGATAATAAACATACCCTTCCCATTACCGGTTGATGGAAATTTGTGGGTAAACCAATAATGGACAGCTAATTATCATTATTGGATAATGGATAGGTTATCAAAATATAATATTTCTCAAATGAGTACAAAAAGTGTCTTTAAAAAAAACATCGCAGAAAATATTAAAATTTAGCTCAGATCCAATGACAGTCATTGGACATCCATTACTGGTTCATTACCTAAACGATTTTATTAAACCAATAATTACGGGCTTCCCTCCTACCAATTAATAAAATGAAGAAAACGTTATCAACACTACTTGTTAAAACCAATATTTTCTAGTAATTATGATATAAAATATTAAAGCGGCCACTGACGTGGCCCGGTGGTAATAGTTACATTGATTAAAAATGAAAATCCTTTTATTATCTACGAACAGTAGATAAAGAAGGCTGTAATTATTATGGCCAGAGGGCACACACCAACCTTCTCGTTCCCATACGGCTTCTTACTCATTATACAGTTTGTTCAAGCGTTTAAGTGTAACATTCAGTCTAGATGTTTACTACTCATTTCACTAACTCTTCACCTACAACAATACTGTAGTTTTATAACCAGTAAAATATATTATACAAATTTGGAGTTTATAAAAAAATAACATATATACACACAGATCAAAACATTGCAATAAAAATAAAATTTTTATTTAAACTCTTTTTCGTAAAAACGAACCATTTTTTAAAAGTTATTTCATTAAATATTTTTGAAATTTTATTTGAATTAGTAAATCTATATAGATTATTCATAAACTTTAATACAACAAAATTTATGGTCGTATCCAGAATTAAGAATTCAGGTCAATGTTGTAAATTAAGACTAATGAGGATGGTGCAGAGTGATAGACGAAAATGTTCGATGAAAATTGTCAGACCTGACTGGAAAACGAATTCCTGGGATAGAAGCCAGTTGCCATGTCAATTACACCAATGAGCCGGTCACGAATAATGTAGTGAACTTAACAATAAACCAACATTTCCATTGAAGGAGTAAGAGCTACAAATATATATTGAGATGATGATAAGTAAAAATAATGATGAAACACAAGAAATATAATAAAAATTGTGAAGACGGTCTTCATATAGATTCTTTTTTTTACAAGTCTGCTACATTACAATCTGTTCTCATGAAATAGACCAATCAGTAATTTTGTTAAATGTTAATTAACATGACTACAAATTCATCTATTAATAAAATTTAAATTAGTAATAATTAATATTTTAAAAATACAATGATGATTTTGTAAGAAAGAAAATATATCAGTTAGAAAAAAATGATAATAACTGTAACAATGTTCATTAAAACCTACAACCTAAATCAAAAACACTGTCTTTACAGTCTTGAAAACCCGGTATCAATGTTGTTTAGCAGATTCAGACCCAGGAAGTTTGGATGATGGTTGAGTCTTTTTTCACATTTACGGCTGAATTTTGATAAAGTTTGCTTCACAGTGTCTTATGTTAAGATCGCTTCATAAAGATGAAGTTTTTGTTATTTGACAGAAATCTAAAGAATAAAATGTGAAGTCAAAGTAAAAAGTGAAGTCTTAATAAATTCCGCGGCATGCGACATTATTGCAGTTATTTTAAATGAAATGAAGACTTGGTCTCTTAAGAAGGAAAAAACAACTAAATTCATGTTTTTGAATTATGATTAAGTCTGATAATGGTTTATTATTAATTTCGATTTGGACACTTACTATTTTTCATACACTAAATCTCACTTTTATTAATATTTTTTTCACTGTAAAGGGTAACATTTTAATAGAGTTTTTGTTTTGTTCTCCTTGTTTTCTATGTACCATTGTTAATTGAAACCAAATATGTATAGTCACTGTTTTTAATATCGGACCCCAAACGTTTACGCAGCTTGAAAGAAACCTTACAGGAATGAGAGCAGAAAAGTCAATATAAGAGTAAGGTAGAAATACTGCAATCAGTGGGCAGCTAATGAATGGATGAATGAATGGATGGATGGCAGCTAGTAATTGCGACATCGTGGATGACAGAACAACATCGATTCTAAGCTAGTTATAGAGTGATGAAAAGAGAGATAACGATATGGAGTGTTGAAAGTTATGAATAATTTCAGGCAAGAGAGAATGAACTCATGTGATACGTACTCTTTGCATAAAATGATTGCTGCAAATACTAAAATTTGAATGATTTTGGAAACAAAATTTCTTTTAAATTGGACCGAAAAAACTTAAATTTACAAACCCGTTTTCAAATCAGTCTGGACCTGCGGTATTCAGTTGTGAGGTGCATTTAGTAACTCAATCACACAAATTATTGAGTTTTTACAGTCAAAGGTCCTCCGATCTCTAACAACTGCAATACAAAAAATCCCTTTTATGAGCTGACGTGTCTCATGGCTGGTGTCAATTTAAAAAAAATGGCTTACCTTTAAGCCATAAGGAAGCCTTTAAGATATGGCTGTCAGCGGGTCACCATACAAAGTAACTTGCCCAACTAGTGTTATTCAACAAAATAATAGCACTTTCTACCAGCTGACTGACTGGGCTGGCCCGCAAGCCCGTATTATATAAAACCATTATTAGTAAAACCAATAGCATTACGCTTTAATTATAGTGAGCATCGTACTTTTAAACTATATTATACTTAAATACTAAAAAGTTCTCTTCTCTATTTATAATAAATATATATATATATATATATATATATATATATATATATATATATATATATATATATATACATAATAAATTGGTATATTGTGGTTATTTCATAAATGTTCAAATATCGGGTGGAAAGTTATAAATGGGTAAGGTGCAGGCAGAGAGGTGGTTGAGGCGTCCTTCAGTCATGCATCGAGGGTAAGGGGCACAAAAGACAATGAGACTTATTACAGAAGATGTAGGCTATTGATATTAAATTCCAACCATTTACCTTTTGTGGTTCTGATAATACCAGACGCAACTATGCTTTACGCATATTTTATCTGGTTGTATTTGTTTACTGAATTCCATTTATGCGTTTATACAACAGGGAAGTAATATACAACGAGAGTTAAGGTTATGAATATTATCATCATTCATTAATATTGTAACACGTAAGCCTAGGTTCGTTCGGGATCTGGGTGTAATAAATAATAAACAAACTTACCTTATTTGTACAGTTAAAAATTACAACTTTATAACTTTATTTATTTACAATTAATAATTTAAATTAAAAAATAAAACTTAGTCTACTAACAAATACAAACAGATTACATAAAGTAAATAATCCATTACAAAACATTAAGCTTAAACTCAAGTTGTTTATAATTGACACTCTAATAAACAAAACAATGTATCAAACAAATAAAACTGTTGATTTACCTGTTTACAACCACTTGCTTCTACACGAATACGTAATAATAACGTAATTCAAAACCTGTACCATAAAGACACTATTTCGAACGGCCAATGTTTAAAAAAGTAATAATTAAAAAAAAACATAAATTAATTAAAAACCACTAGTAGTAATATTATGTTTATCAACTGAAGTTTTTTATATTTAACTGAATGCGCATATTAATATTTTAACATCATATACTAATATTATTAACGGCGTACCCAATGATAATTACTAAGCTTATTAGCGCTGCTGCGTGTTGGGCGTGTAATAATGATAGTCTGTCCATACGCTTCGACTTCAATAACATTACATTAACAAAAATCGAGTATTTCAATCAACACAAATGGAGGGTTGTTGGTCATCATAATTACCATGTGCGCTGAACCACGACACTGACATTACGTCGCTTAATCAACTAGAAATGTGTATGAAAAATTAATAAACATTCACTAAGTAATGAAGAGTTAATTAGAAACACATAATACAAATCTACTGAAAAAGTAGCCATAAAAATAATCGTTTTACTGTATTAAATATTGACTCAATATGTTACAGAAACAATGTTTAATAATATTAGAGAATTTTCATTAAATTGTTAAATCGAATGATTATATAAAATACTCTGCACAATGTCATAATACAGAGTGATTTTTTAGTCCTGTTACCTAATTGTTATTGTCTGGTAATATTTTTCTAAAAAAATAAATTTTGTTTTGTGACACTAAGTTGGTAGCCCTACTCAACCAGTATGGATATGGCAGTGTGAGTTGATTCTCCTTGAGCTGTGTAAAATTTTGTGCCATTTCCGGTCGTGCTACGAACAGAATGTCTTTTATCCTAAAACAATCTCTTGTTTAAATCAGGAGGGTGAAGCTCTAGAACTAATCGTATGTGATACGGATACAATTTCAATTTTTTAGCAGCTTTCTGAGCACTCGAACATGACAAATCAACATGCGAGGAAAGTTTTTGTAAACTTTTCCATGGAGAATTGAGCAATCTTGTTCAGTCTAAAATTGAGCAATCTAAAAATCAGTTAGTTAGCCTAGAAATTGACTAGAATAGAGTGGAGGAACACCAAAAAAATTAATTTGAAATGATTCTTTTACACTCGCATACGATTTTGTAGCAAAATATTGTTCAAGAATGAAAACCCGTTGTTCTAGGGTAAAAGACATTCTGTTCGTAACACAACTGGAAACAGCACAAAATTTTACGCAACTCAAGGAGAATCAACTCAAACTGTCGTATCTATACCGGTTGAGTAGGGCTACCAACTTTGTGTCACAAAACAAAATATCCCTTTCTCAGAAAAAAATTACCAGATATTAACAATTGGGTAACAGGACTAAAAAATCACCCGGTATAAGTTGGATAAAAACATGCTTTTAAGATAAATTTTGTATCTGGAAAGAATGAACTGGTAAAGTTTTCAGATAAAAAATGCACAATTTTACACAAATAAAATAGCGTCAGTACTATTTGGCTTAAAATATGACTTTGGGTTACAGTACAATTAGAGTCTGTCAAACAGAGGAAGTCATTTCTTGATACTGTTGCAGCTAATGTTGAGGGTTCTGTGAGGCAGAAGATGTTAAGTTAAGTTTGCTCCTTTGTGGCTTAACAATCTC
Source organism: Catonia carolina (assembly GCA_035578175.1). NCBI lineage: Eukaryota > Metazoa > Arthropoda > Insecta > Hemiptera > Achilidae > Catonia > Catonia carolina. The sequence continues at coordinate 41,470,097 of JAQMRL010000001.1, forward strand.
TAAGGTTAATTAACATTCCCTTCCCTGCAGTCAAATGTAGTATACTAAGGCGTCTTAGTACAATTGCATTAGATTAGAATGGGTCAACCGTTTCCTTGCTTAGAGTAGGATTCTTCGTGGTGGATTGGAATGGTTATAAGGAAAGATGAGAATGCCATTAATTATCATCATCATTTTTTTAAATTATGAGGTAAATTTAGTGAAAAATATATTAACGGCCTAATATAAAAATATTTGTATTAACCACGTAGAACCATTACTAATAATTACTACATTCAAGATTTACCCACTTTAGATTGTTTAAAACAGAATAATAATCTTGTTCCTCCAGCTTCCTTCAAGGATTAGGTATTGAATTGTCCCGTACCCATCCTCTACGAACTCCTAACACTTTGCGTGCCATTTGGGTAATTGGCTAATCCTAAACTGGCATCACAGGAAACCTGTCGGAACTTGTTCTATACATATTTTTACTCCATCGTCTCCTATAACATCTAATCCTGTCAATTATAGTCAAAACTCTCAGTAGCAGCCATAAGAATTCTGGGTATTGACCCACGGAGAGCATTTTATTCTGGGCAATGTGTGGTACAGGGTATGGCGAGGGGAAACTGGCGCTGGATGTATTCTCTCCATTAAATGTCATTATGCCTTCTATTACTGTCAAGTAGAACAAGTGTGTTTAATAGGTTAGCTCTGCCAGCAAATCCTACTTTAACCCTATAGCCGGTAATAATATTTTTCAAAACTGGGACAGAATTTCTAGCATATGGGCCACCGAAGCGTAAAGAAATCATAAAAAATTTGCTATAAACCACAAACCTTATCACTTGACGTATCAAAATAATAAAACTTAGAAAAATATAATAAATACATTATTGAAATTTTAACCTGACAGTTAGAGATGCTGAAGCTATTTGAAAATAATTTTTAGACAAATATTTTTCTAAAATTTCAGATGACACTACTGTTTATAACTTTCTTATGCTCTACTTTTAAAATTCATTACATACGAATTGTACGTACAATGTCTATTTTTAAATAAAACCAAACAAAAACGATTCTATGTTCGAAACTAAAGAAAATATAGGTATTCAAAAACCTATCATGTAAACCAAGAAATAACCAAATTGAGCTCTAGGAGAGCGTGGTTTCAACGGAGAAATACAGGCAGAATATGCAACTAGAACTATTGTATTATACGTAAAAATTTACTTTATACATTACTAAAGTATTGTACAAAACAGTAACGCTGTCTGTAGATGAATTTAAAACTAAAACGACAACATTGCAATGCTTTGAAGCAAATCCGATTTTTCGACGCGACCGGTTCAAGAAGCGGTAACATCGTCTCAAAATCGACGATTGCCGGCTCTAGGGTTAATGATTCCTTGGCTTGACCTCTGGGCAATGCGTGCCGTCATATGGATGCATGGCGGATTGTGGATTTCCGTTATAGAAAGTGAAAGACGGTTTTCGATGCTTAACAATGAGTTTTTTGGCTGAGGTATAGTAACCCTGACCGTACAGCCTTTGATCATTTAGACTAGGTTTATCCGATCTGTCAGACCTGTCAGATGGGAAAATTTTAATTATTTACAGTACCCGAAAAAGCCTCATCGGATTGGACTTAATGGTTTACAGAATCATAATGAAAACTGAAATAACTCAGTCAAAACCTACTATGATACAATATTATTTATCTTTTATAATGTGTGTTAAATGGAAATATTTTTAATTTTTGAACGCGTTTCCACCTGGTTACTTTATATTCAAATTCACTTGTAAATTTGCATACTGTTGTACATTTTTGCGTGTAGGGTTATACATATTTTTAACTGTGAATTTAAGTTAACGCTTGAATGTATTAATCTTTTAATTAAAAATCAGGATATACATCTTCTAATCTTCTTTATCCGTTACATAACAATACAAACAGAATAAAAACGATTACGTTTGCTTTGATAACAATTTTTTGGTCAATTACGGAATGCAACCCTCTTTTATACACATGATGTATTAAAATAATTATGAAATAGGTAAATTCAAAATGAATAATTTACTACAAGCTAAAATTAAGACCTGCCCATAACAGACAGATGGAGTGTCAAATTATTTACACTCAACCTGTTTGTTGCAGGGCTAAAATAAATAGTTCTGTTTCTTATCATTATGATCAGCCAATTAAATGACTGATCGTTAAAGAACAGAAGAGGTAGAGATGTAAAAGACAATAATCAGAGTTACCTCCTCTGAAAGTAATGAATTTCATTATACAACCCTGTGGTAAATGAAGTGAAGGTGTCATTTGTAGAGTGAAAAATATGTGCTTTCCAGAGGGTCTGGCATGATTGATGATAAGCATACGTTTCCATTCAGTGAGGAAAGCATTGGTAAACCACCTCATTCCTCTACTTAGTAAAATCTCTACAGGTTCAAAACAGCCTTTCAGCTGATGACCTAAATACCACAAAATTAAGATTATATATAAAATTTTAATAAAAATATATTGGCAATCGATAGCCTATTATTATACTACTACAATAACATTATCATAGGTTGAGGTGGGATTTATCATTCATACGTAGATCCCTTAGTGAAAGTGAAAAATAATTATTAAAGTAATAAACAATAAACTTCTGAGATAATAAATATGAGTTCATCTGGGCAGCTTTTCGCTGATTTTCTATTGATGTATGTGAGGTAACTTTATGTCAAATAAATTCTAATTGGGGGACATAAAACAGATTATACGTAAAGAGCAGAGACCACCACAATAACACTAAAAATAGGCACTTAATACTTCCACAACTGGAAAATAGGCTCTCTTTATCAGCATCTACTACTGCTACATGGCCCCCGATGTTTATTTGCTTCATTTACACGTAAATTTTAAACGATCAGCAGTTTATAATTAGTGAACATGAATGAATAATTAATATAAAATGAGGCAAGATAGAAAAGTTGCTTACAGAATAAACATTAGCTTATTTATTTATAACTAATATACATTTTTTAAGTTTATTACATTAAATTGTTCAGATTTTGGATTTATTATACTTTATTTTCTGTAACAGGGTCAATTTTAACCACGTTAAATAACTTAAGACGTTTCTAGAAGCTCTATTTGCAGCCCAAATTCTCATCATTTGCTCACTATAGGTTTTCTCCTTTATTCTGCTCACCCGGTGTTTCGTTTTTGCTCTTCATCCAAGCCCTTAAAGTCCGTAATTAGTTGTCTGAATTTGATTTGGCTTATAAGTTTTCTAGGTTTATTCCGGTTTTATTTATATATCCTTTCTGAATTCTTTAAAGCATTGATCCAACACCTTAGGTCTGTTGTTTAGTGTCTCAAAAATTTGTTTTGTCAACAGCTTGTCATCCATTCAATAATAAGTGTTCATAAAATTTCATTCTTCTTTTTCTGATCTATACAGATCTTGCCAACCTCGTAAACTATGCTGTCCATCTACTAGGCCTATATCCGGGCCCATTAATTTATTATACTTTTATGTCGTAGTTTGTTTAATAGTTTAATAATTGTGCAATTTTTTTTTAAAAGCACGATTTTAAAGCCACGTATTGTTTTGTTATTTATATTTATGAGACTTTTAGAGTGTATTTTCTAATCGTTTAATAATTTATAAAAGTTTTAACAAATTTCATTGTTTTAAAACCTTAGTCTTGTATTTAATCACATTTGTACCGAACAAAGATCACTCGTTACTTTATTTCTATTAATTTTTTCATGATAAATGAATAATATTAGTAGAAAAGAACATCTACTCTACGACATGGCTTTTAGACATAGTTGGGTAAGTCAATTTCTTCCAGCTCTTACAATTATTTATTATGTGAATTATTGTACACTCGGTTCATCGTAAGAAAGATACCTCAAGTAAAGAAACAGCAGTTATCGAATAAGCTGATAAAGCGGTGACTTAGAAAAATGCAACAATTTTAATGAAAACATCACAATGATAACTAATACGTGATTTTAACAATAAGCAGAATTAAACGATAAATAGAAATGAAAGAAAAAACAAAAAATACTAAACACTAAATTCCTAATTAAAAATAATTTATAATGCTCGTAAGAACGATGTGAGACAATACAATATCAATAGCGAACTGGTAGAATATAACGATGATATGTTCTTTGTCAAAAATGGGGAGAGAGATTTATGGGTTTCGACAGTCATAGTCAAATTCAATTTTGTGAAATAACGAGTGACTGAAGTACGTAATATTAACATTAAAATATAAATGTTTACTTTTAAAATTCTCTTGTTTGTCATACAGATCAGAAGCAATACATATAACTTGTAACCACGTTTTTAATGAAAAAGAATGAAAATAAAGTATAAGCCTAACGTTTTTATAAATTTATTGATCAGTACTTAAAACATCAGTATACTAATATTAGGCCTACGATGTAGGCCTAACAATGTCATTTATACAAACACTTTTAAAAATATTTTTTATTTAAATACTTAAAAGTATTGTTGTTACTTTTTAATCAGCGTTTACACATTTTTAAAAAATGCGCATGTTCAGTGACGTCATTCTTTGTTTACATGAGATATCTTTCTTACGATGAACCGAGTATAGATGTACAGTAGGTTCAATTTAATGAGAGAGTATTGTTTAAATAAGGAACGTATGAAGTGGTTAAAAAGGGAAGACAGACTCAGGCCGACCATTCCTGAGAGAGTATGGTTAATTGAACCCCAATCATCAAAGTACACCGGTAACCACTGTCTAGCACTCATATCCGTATAAAAGTAACTACCTTCACTAGGATTTGAACCCGGAACCTTTGTCTCTGAAAATCAGCTGTTAAACAGCTGATTTTGGTGACAACTTTACCTCTAGACCAACCCGGTGGGTTTCGTTACTGCTAAAGGGATTTTTTTCTGTTTTCTTTTTTTTTTTTTGTTTAACGTCAGACTGTTTTGGAATTACTGCTAATGCAGACGGTGAAGGATGAAATGATTTTTGTAACGTATGAAAATATGCCGTGCCTGAATGGGATTCGAACCCAAAACCGCATGATGAGAGGCGAGCACGTTACCAACTGCGCCATTTTTTCATAATTTTTTTTCATAATTTTTTTGATTTTTTTCATAATTTTGTAAATTACCATATCGGCTGATATATCATATGACATTCATATGGTTAAAGTTTTAAACTGATTACTAAATAAATTGATTTATTTATACAGTATATCACAAGAATTTGTAGTGTCCATTGTAAAATATAGTTTAAATCGTTCTGAAAACTTTAATATTGAATAAATATTTATTAATATACTTTATAATGATCGACAAATTAAAAATACAACTTGAATGTTAGATAATACACAATTTAAACCTGTAACAAACAATAATGAAAAAAAAATGTTGAGGGAAATTTTTAATTTCAAACAGGGAAATTTAAAAAAAAGTATATCTAAAATATCCCTCAAGGAAAAAAGTTACTATCTGCATAATTTGAAACTACTGTACCGTTGTATTATATAGTTTAGAGAGGACGTAGATGAATTAAATAAACTGTTTTTATTATTGTTCAAAAAGTATATACTTATAAATGAACTTTTTAACTGAAAAAATTTATTCTGCCTCCAATTAAAAGTGAACTATTGTACTTTATCTTTGGCGTTTTAAGTAAGATTAGTCTAAAAATATGTTGAAGATCGTTACAAATACCAAATGAAATGCACTTATTTACTAACGGAAGTACTTCAATTTGGTAATGCAATCATAAGTTTGTGAGTGCACTATTACCAATTCTCACGATCGGATAGAGTTTTATAGCCAAGTCAATTAAATTTACAGTACATTACTTGGTGCCACTTGTAACACCAACTCTTTCATTTTTACGCCTCAGTGAGTTGTTCAATTAAACAAGAAAGACAAATAGAATTCCAATTTATACGGGCTCTTACAGGTCAAGTAATACATATTAGAAACGCATACTTTAATGAACAATTATTTCAGATAGATGGAACTTTAATTATCTAATACTAATTGAAAATGGTTTTGTGATAAATCTCACTGATATTATTCGTTTATCAAGAAATAAATTAATTGAAATTAAGTAACTAGCGTAAGATGTACTTAAAAACTTGCAAAGACCTCATATGATTTAGAATCCTGGTTCCAATAATATGTACTAATAGTAATACCAAAGAATTTGAGTAGGCTTATATTAAAATTAATTATAATAATAATTGAATTATAATACTGACAACAAAGAACTTAGAGTACATTAAAAACTTATAATAATTGAATCAGAATATATCTTTACAAGTTCATAATTTTTAATCAAAGTTTTTTTCTCAGCGATCTAGAAATTATTTTGTTTTTTTAAAAGATAATTTTAATAAATTGGGGTAAATTAAATTTACGAGGGAGGGACGCCAACCCATGCGATTTTTACGAAAGTCAAGAATTGTATGACGCAGGATAGGACTAAGGGTTTCTTATAAAGGAAGAGTTGCGGTCAATAAGTATAAAGGAAATAATTAGCAATTGTTACAATAAATGGATAGAACATCTTTAAAAAATGAGGGGAAGACATAATTTTTAAACAGGTTCTGCGGTGCAGGCCTGAAAAGCTTTAACACAGCTCTGAGAGTAGTTAAATTTATTGTTAAATAATTAAATAAAAGTTTTTAAAGCTGTAAGTAGCTAGGTGGTCTGCGCCTTGAAGAGCAGAAAAAGAAAGTTAACTTGTGAGAAATTTTACAGGTTTAGGAGTATTAATTATTTTTTCTTACTTTTTTTAAATTCGGTGTAAAACACTTGATAAAACAGGTAATTAACACTTAATTGGTTGAACATGAATAGGAGGAAGAAAACGAAAGAGGAGAATGAGAGGCGGAGGAGAAGAAAAACATTACTCAATTAAAGTCCATTTAAAAATTATTTGCCTCAGAAAATATATTTACTGTATGCCAAAAAATATGTGATCAATCAAACCATCTAAATTAAATACCAATCGAGAGTATTATATAAAAAATCAATTCAATAATAATTAAATTCAAAATAAATGAACTGAAATTTTTATAGTAGTAACTTTTATAGAAGTAACTTTTACAAAACTGTCACAATATAATAACGTTCGGATTTCACACAATTGTGACTTGTGACCTACGGGGGAGCTTATGATACCTTACATTTCGACCGGCAACAAATGTGGAGTAAACAAATTAAAAAAGACGATAACAATATTTAAAACTCGTTTTTAGAGACAGAAAAGATTAATGGACAGACGCTCAAATTTATTTCTAAACATAAAATTACGTACGTACAAAACATAATTCATAGTATCAGTTTAAACTTCCATAGTATAATTACGGAATTCTGCTAAACTGTCACACATAAAACGTATCCAGGCAATACAGAACAAAACAAAATACAATCACACAATGATCTTAAAGTCAGGAACACCACACACTACACAACGATTTACTTTTATCATACGTCACAGATAGGTATAGCAAAATATCATTAAAATTCTATTCACATGAAATTTCAAACACACCCAAATCCGTACGTACTCTAGATGTATTCGATACACACTTTAAGTAATCCTCAGAAAGCTCAAGCGTCGATCGTTGGCCTCAATACCTCCCCCGAAGTAATTATACTTTAACGACTAAAAGTTGCATATGAAGACGGAGCATATTGACCTAGATCACAGCAGAGAGCCAATTGACTTTCATTATTTGTATCCTGCGTTGTTATGTTGTGGTCTCACTGTGGATGACAGCCTAACAAAACATCTGCTGGATTTCAGTGGAACAGAGTGTGACTCAGCGAAGAGACAACCTCATACCCGACTTGGTTGTTATTGGGTAGATCTAATCAGCAGTCTTTAGTTCCTTGGGGTGTAGTGTGGTTGCTGCAGCGATATCTCCACCAACTACTATACATTTGTCTGTGGAAAGAAGAGAGAAATTTTAATTTGTTTGGCAGAAAACGTTCCGTCTCTATTCAAACGTGTGAATAAAATTCTTCTTTATTCATTACGTTAGCCTTTTTGACATTTAACAGGCACGCTTACAAAATACACGACGACGGTGTAAACGAAAAAATATCAAATATTTCAGAAAAATTGAATTTTCAGAAAAACTTGAAATAAATTTTTAACGGTTTCATGTAGTACCCGAAAATTTTAATGTACAAAAATATACGCCTCCATTTTTTCTATTATATAGTAAGTGCAATTACAATAAATTTTATTATGAATTAGAAAAGAAAATGTTTTTTGGAATGGTAGTATAAAGTAGATAATGTTTCACATTGTGTTCATATGCCTATGCGTTAATTGGTTTTTAAAAAACAAACTTTAAAAAGGCAAAAGAGAGTTAAAAAAAAATTAAAATAAACTGCATTTTTTAAATAACATTTAAACTTTGTAGTGTATTATTTTTAGCTAAATACAACAAACTAGTTTTTCGAACACATTTTTATATTTTTACGGCAAACAACAATACTGATTAGTAGTTACTTAGTCTCCTGGTGGTATAAATGATCCTAACGCGACAGCTCTGTCAGCCCCATAATACAAATTGTACTGCTATAATGTGTGTATTGGATAACAGATGATTACAGTAATTCATCCTACATTACAGAATAATATATCGTCATTAAATCCGAATAGATACAACAGTAGCCATTACTAATCTTAATGAAATTGATGTAGTTTTTCACAATAATTCTCGAAATACATTAAAATAATTTCAATAATTAGAATACAATTTTGTTAATTCACTTTTAGGTAATACTGTCTTTTAATAAAATTTATTACAAGTAGGTGGCACAAAAAACTAAATATTTTCGTACTGTAGCCCTGCTGTTTTTCTTATACGACTAAACACTAATATACAAACGGTGATTCAAAATTCACACTAAAATTTAAGGCAAAAAAAGCTATTAAAATTTCATATAAACACAGCTCTATTGTCTCCTGAGCTTAAGCCATCAGAACGTTTTCTGTAGCGTTATATGAAGTCAATTATTTATGAAATACACACAAAACCATTTAAGGTATCAGATAATAGAACCTACAGAACTTGTTAAAAATACTTAGTCTTTATGATTTATACTAGAAAGAAGTAACGATTGGATTCATTTAACGAAATTCTATGCAGTGATCAAAATAATGGCAATTTCTCGCAATTTGTAGGTAATAAGAAACATGCTCAGTGTCTTTAATTTTATTCTTTAGTGTTTTCAGAACTGAGTTAAACAGTTAATAAGCTGTTATAGTCAACCTATGAAAAAATGATTACATTCTGTAAGAGAATAGTTTATTATGTAATAATTTAGTCTAGTTTTGTTATTAATAAAAGTCCAATTTTAATACCGTTTATTTATTTTTTACTTACTTAATTTATATCGGTCTTCTTGAAACTTAATTTTCTACGAGTTGAATTAAAAACAAGTTCTTTATTCAGCTTTTAACAAAGCTATTCTACGTTAAACATGAACAAATGCTATTTATGACCTAAATGTTTTGTGTTTTATGTCAGAGATATCTTGAAAACTGTGAGATATTATTCTGGGACCTATTTAGTTGAATTTTTCAGGTAAGACACCATAACTGATTGTTCATGTTCTTTTGATTAAAACCTGAAACTTTCAGTATGGCTTCATTTCACCAGAATAACTGAATCCCGGCAAAATATTTTGCTAGTTAAGCAACTACGGACTCATGTTTATAGTATGAATTTTTTTAAGTTTTAGCTTTAAAATCTGCTACCGAGAGGTTGCAGTAGAATTTTGAGCCCAGTAAAATACTACAACTATTTGCATACGGTATATGATACGTTTCTATGTCAATTCATAAGAAGTCTGTAATAAATTCTTCATATAATTCAATATTCTCCCGCAGCCGTCATTGCATACCGGATATTTTTTTATAGGTGAGTTACCATTGGGATCTTAAATATTGTAAAACTTACAAGAAATTTCAGGAAACCTTCCTTATTTTTTCCACCCATATTAAAAATATGATATTAGAATTTTTTACGTATCAGCCATTTTTCCAACGTCGCAGAAAATTTCTTATATTTGGACGGCACATTTTGTAGACCTAACGCAGAAGAGAAGGTACATGTTTGGTAGGAGTATGAGGTTAAGAATTATTTTATCCTTTTTAGGATCGGTTTAGGAACAGTTCATGAACTATTTTCACTTTAGATCTAATCACACTACTACCTATGAATACGTTCAACGAACTGTGGGGAAGCTAATTTGACCTTAGGAAAACGTGGTTTATTTTCACGTAAGTGTAGAAATACGGAAAAGTTAACTTATGTCAGCTAACTGAAGGGATTAGCTGAGCGTATCCTATGCATTAGAATTCGCTGCACGTTCTGACTTTCGTCCGTGAACGTTTACGGTACAAGTTAATTGGCGTTAATAATGTCGCTTTGCGAAAAGTATTACCGGGATTATATTGTTGTACCAACAGCTAGTTAAAAGCTTTTAGGAAAGTGAAAATCACTATTATAATTGATTCAAATGAAAAAATCTTACATCTTGAAGATCTAAAGAATTCATTTTTTCAAAGTGACCAACTTGTGATGTAACCTGTTCCAAAATTTTAAAAAATTATCACCATTTCTACATTTATTTTACAAATATAAGACTTTTTTACTTCTGCACTTTATTAGAAATTTTTATGGATGTGATACATATTAAAGCAAATAAAAGAGAGCCGAAAAAATGTAACCGATTAGAGAAACAAATTTACGGAGATTTGTGACTAATTTCTACTCTCGAGAACAAATTATTGCTACATTCATTTCTGTTTGTCTGATTATTTATCTATTTTTTAATCTCTAATATGTGTATGCTGCAAACTGTTCAGTGTAAGAACAGTAAGTAACTCATGATCTAATTAGATGATAATGTTACGTATGACTTGTAGATGAGGTGTAGTCCTGTACAGACTTAGGCCGACCATTCTTGAGAGAGTATGGTAAATTAAATAGCAACCATCAAAGTGCACCGGTAACCACTGTCTAGTATTCAAATCAGTACAAAATTAACTTAACTACACTAGGTTTTGAATTACGAAACTTTCGTCACCGAAAAATCGGTTTTTAATTAGCTTATTTCAGCAACCACTTTTCACTAGTCAAACCAGGTGGGTTGATTATTGAAGTAAAATAAAATAAATTAATGTACAAATAAACCCACCGGGTAGGTCTAGCGTTAAATATATGTATATTTACCATGCGTTAGAATGGATTGGGTCTAGGCTATTAGTCGTACATTACATTCTAAATGATATATTTAAAATATAATATTGTAGGTTTACAACACAATTATAAATATGGAACAATGAAGACAAAATGGCGTCCATTTCTTAGAGGAGGAGACGAGCCAGAATCGAGAAAACTCAACTATTACGTTTTAATTTTGAATTACTTTTTTTTAAATTCAGCGTAACAATCAGAATTTGAATCAAGCATCTAACACATTTTCGGCTTTATCTAATTTAATCGAGGGCACTGAAATATCACAAAACAAACGTAGAAAAAATTCCACCTGTATTTATCAAAACGTCTTTAGACTACGTAACTATAACAAATACTGTTAATGAAATAATAGGATCTGACAACTAAGCTGTTTCAACGACACTACTGGAAAAGGTCGTGTGTTATAGTTCAGAGAATACAGACAATTGGTCCGTTCGTTACGGGACATTGATTGGGAATTCCATACATACCAGTTAAAAAGTTATAAAGCTGACAAAGTAGACCTAGTCATAAGGGAATTACATCCTACAACACTCGTCTCCTTGATAAATGACGCTCTGACAGAGAAATATTACAATATCAGATCTGTATGTAACATTTCGGTAAAAAATTATCGCCAACCTTCTGATCCACACTTCGGCCTGTTAGGAGCCCAAATTTACGAATCAATGATACTAGGCTTACAGTTACAGACAAAGTTAGGGACCTTGGTTTAATACTTGACAGACGTCTCTTTAACTAATCGATCTTCCTGTTAGCAGACAACTGAAAAGAAGGTGGAATAGGGATCTTCTCCGACCACCATAAAAAAAATTTAATTTAACTTGTCATGCCTGTGTCATTTCATAGAAACAAAAAATCATTTCATATAAAAATAGAATCATTCATCGTAGTTTATAAATCATTATCATTGAAAAATGTTGGCACTACATTCCTTGCAAAATTTCACGCCGAAATCGGTCACTGGATCGATTCTCATTCACGTCACATTCCCGCCAGTCCTCATTCATTCAATCTCATTTACGAGTTGTGCTTTAAAAAATTGTACAATTGTAAATAAAAATAAAGTTGAAACCAAAAAAAATAAGCACTTTAGTGTTGTCTTCGTGGAATTCCTGGTAAATCGGAAACATTATATGGTGTACTAATGAATTGTTATGATATTAAAGTCTGTCCCAGACCTTACAGTACAATTCAGAAATGTGTCACTGGAATGTAATTGAATGAGTAAAATCACAGTGTAATGTTTTAAAGTAGGCTATACGTACGTTGAAAAATGAGTTATGAGCCGCATGACGGTACTTTAGAAACGCTGTGTTCGTGAAATTGCTAATGAATAATATGGTACCTTAATTACACATCGGTTGGAGCACTGCCCTGAACGTTAAAAGTTTTGAATTCATTTATAATTCTGATCACTTGGTGAAAATATATCTTTCAAACTTCTCTCAGAAATAATTCGTAGATAATTAATAGTATCAATTAAATTAGGGGTACAAAAAACCTGCATAAATGCAGTTTTAATCGCCTCTTTGGTTCAGTGGTTAGCCTGCATTGCTGCAAAGCGGAAGTCCCGGGTTTGATTCCCGACCAGGGTCTAGAAATTTATTACTCGTTAAAACCCACCGTTCCATAACTCACAGTAGTCTCTAAAGACGAAGCTGTTGATGAGACTCTAAATAATACATTTAAAAATAATACTGTAGGTTTACACCACGAATTTAAATATAAAACGTTAAAAAGTGAATTAAGGCATAGTTTCTGAAAGATTTAAAAGAGCATTAATATTTAATTTGAATTTATTAAACGTAGTACAAAAGATCATGAAATAATTAATATTAGCAACTCAATGTAAATCTATCGTGTCAACTAAAATGTTATTAAGAAATTTTTAGAATGCAACAAAGTTAACTAAAATCATTTTTTTAAACCTTTAATCAAGAAATTCACAATCTGTTAGATACAATCAGTGAATATGATAACACAAAATATGAAAAAATTAACATGATAAAAAACATGAGTGGAGATACAGTCTAGTGACAGAACTCCAACGTGAATAGATAGTAAGTGCAGCATTTAGGTCGCTGTAATGGTTAGTCAATTACAGTACTAAGTTAGTTGATAAGAACTCGGCTCCATCGACGTTTTAGTCGTCTTATTGGATTGTTTGGAAGAGTCTGCATAGTTAGATTTGAAATCAATGGGTTACGGTGGTTCGTGAGTTTCTTTCTGAATGATTGCTTCCTTAACTAAAATCGGTAAGTAGTTAAGAATACGATTTTGACTTCAAAATTTTGAATTTTGAAACTCAATACTGCAAAATATCAAGTGATTCTTTCAATATCAGGTAGTTTTATCCAAAATTTCAAATCTAAAGTCATAAAATAAGAATTGAATGAGTAAAATACGAAGTAAAAAAGTACAAAGAATGAGTAAAGTACGTGGTTATAACAAATGTTAAACATGGGAAGGCTCAAATATCACTAACTTAATTAAATCTTCTGATATAACTTAATTTGAAAAAAATAAGTAGTTATTAAATTTTCACGCCTGCTTATTGCACACGTTAACTTGCGTACACAAATTTAGAACGGATATAATATAACTTATTTATTTAGCCAATACTTCGCTTAAATCGAATTCAATTTAATTACCGTTTATATATCTGATGCATAAACTGGATTAATTTATCAGCCTTGTAAATGGCCATCAAACTGTCCGTTAAATTATTAAGCGATATAATTATATTATTTCCCATTATCTACCTGTGATTGCAGGGAGGCATTGTTGAAATTCAGTTTTTTTTAATATTAGCCTCATCCATCATTTACTAGGAATGAGCATCAAGTCAAAATTAGAAAGTACGTTAAAGGTTTTCTATTCATTAACTAAAGAGTAATAACTGGAATCATTTTCCGTTTTTACCACGAGAGGATCTATAGTTTATGAACCCGAAATCTGATGTTTTTGCGTTCCGACTATTAATGATCACGTTTACATAGTTTCCATTAATTTTTTCCAAAATTCATTTGTTTTTCACTCAGTTCTTACTTCTACCCAATTTAGAGATGTATAATTTATTTTCATTTTCTCTGGAGATTTTATATCTATTTTATTTTTCTAAAATTTTCCCATCTTTAATAAGCTTTATTAAACCATTTTAAAATTCTTTTCAATTTCCGTACATAAATTCCTTAGTGATCCCATTTTCATAAAAATTAAATATTTTTATCGTTATTATTAGACTATGTTTTTATTCATTCTGTTCTTACGTCCGAAAATACATGTCTTCTTTTCCTGTTTTCATATCTTTTTACAATCTTTAGGCCTACATATTTCTTCTAGATTATCTTAATTTATACATTATTTATTACCTGACTTCGGTTGAAGAAGTTTTCTTAAGATTTTCTTTTTCATTTTTTCTACGGTTATTAATGTATTAAATTTTGAATATTTAGGTATATTTTATTGTACCTTTTGTAAGATAATGCAATTTTTTCTACTGTACTATATAATTGACGTCAAATTACTCCAAAAAATTTGGGTTTCTACTTTTCCTAAGATCTGAGTACTCTTTTTATCTCTTTAAAGAAATTCTATGGAATGAGATTCCGTGCAGTAATTGGTATTTATTATTATTGTTCTTACGTTGTAACGAGGTTCTTGGTTATACCTACTGTTAAACATGGGAAGGCTCAAGTATCACTAATATCAGGAGAAAAACTTTCTGTTTTAAATGCCGTTTAGCAGGAACTCCTAGTTTAATTACAAATAAATTCTATTTTAGCATAACAATTTTTTTCATCAATTAAAACCTGCAAAATTTCCAGATTTTGTTATTATTTTTCAGATATCAGGTAAATAATAAACTGAGGAAACTGATGCGGACTTTACTTTAGAGTTACGTTAATTTTATAAAATTTATGATAATATGATAAAAATAAAATATATAATATATGATATTTTATAAAATGCTAATATTACTTTAAATAAGTTTTTAGTTGATTGCAATAAAGAAGGAAAGTAAATTTTCAATGCGAATTTCTTTAATTAGCTTTGTAATTGTTTTTTATAAATTTTCTGTTAAGAGCAAAATAATTCCATAAACATATCCTACAAAAGTTCCAATTATTGCATTTTGTTGTTGTGTTGCACGTTGAAAGTTGAAATTTTAGAAGTTATAGGAGTGTACTATAACAATTGATAGATTTTAAGAAAACCTAAAAATTTAAAGAATGTCAGAAATGTCCTATAGTTTTTACTTTAAATAAATAATTTTGAGACCGTTGGAAGTATATAATTTGTGTCATTAGTATTTGTATCATTTACTGAGATGAATACGGTACAGTAGGTTTGAAGCGGATAGTAATAAAGAGCGCAGACATACTTAATTTCACGAGCAGTACCATCATTTCCGCAAAGACTTCCTTGTGACGTGCCTGAGGAGCAATGGTTGGATGTTTATATTGTATAAAGTATCAACCGACTTCATAGACTCTCGTATACACTATATATAAACTTAGAACAAATGTTTTATCTACTTCCCTCGCATACGCTGGTTATGAAGAAGGTTGGTGATGGGTTGAGTTGGGAGGATAGGCTAACTGAAATTTCGTGACTACAAACCAAACCCTTTCATTAAAACAACTACAATCAGACTACTGGTTTACATAATACAACTGTACATCATACCCCTTCACCAATGTTGGTGTTGTTACTGGTGTCCGCTTTTATCTTCTGCTTTTCACATCACACGAATGCTTTCCATTGATCAACTTTGCCTGCTGTCATTACATTATCAGAAATCATTTCAATAGCTTTGTCAACAATTTATATATGTGTACTTAATTTCAAAATCAACTCAAAGAGTTTAACAATTAACTGTAAATAATAATTAGTAAACAACAAATAATATCGCAATTAGAGAAATAAAATGTTATTATCGTGGAGATAAAAGCACCATTAAAATTAATTAATGAATGGTCGACTTTATTACAAATAATATACAGAATACATAGCCTAAAGATATTTCAGTTCAAATTATTCGATGGTGCCATAAGTTAATACCCCAAGGCTTACATTTCTCTACATACTAACATCATTCTGTGCAAACTAAATAAAAAACCTAGGACCATATAAATTTTCAACTGTAATGCATCTAAATCCCGTAGACCTGATATTAATACCGTATTGTTCGAAAACTACTATTTGAATTATTAAAAGTTTTTATAAATATTTAACATTTTAGACCAATAATTGGTTAACTGGAATTGAATGAACTTTTAACAATGTTGGATAGTTAAAACTGAGGTAAAAATTAAATCATTTTGGCTAAAAACATAATTTTTTTGAGTTTTGTTACGTAAAATAAGTATATTATTGTAGATTCTGAAAAAACTATTCATACAATTTTTTTTACTACAATGTAATGGGTTTTTCAAATTCAAAGTAAATAACATTAGAATCTGTATAATTTACTTTGTTTTTTCATGATTTGTATGAATTCATGTTTTCTTATATTTTAAAAATATATCTATTTCTATTACAATTGTTCACAAATTCTTAGAAACATCAGCAGTTTCATTAGAATGTTGTTATCAAAATTTCGTTTGCAATTATTTACTGTAAAACAAATCGTCTTTTTACTAGGAAATAAATGTTATCCCCGGATACAGCAAAGAATGCGAAAACTGGGACACAATAATGTTTTATTTGTTTGTACATTCCAATTTCCATACCAAGCTATGTTTATTGATATAGAAATAAGCAACAAATATAATTTTTTATAAATTGTAAATAATTAACAGTTGAAGGAATATATGCGTTTTAACATTTGACGAAAAATTACGTGAACATTTTATAAATTTATAAGTTGTAACCCAAATAATTGACATATGAAATCAAAACTTAGAAATTTCAAGTCTCATTAAGTTGCCAAAGGACACAATGCACATTATAATTACAGGAATAACCTTATGGAAGTTGATATGTTTACTCAGTGCCCCCTGAATTAAATACACTGAACATGTCCTTGTTAAATAATCGATTTGGTTGTTTACAAATAGTGCAGTTTAAGAAACTTAGGACTAACGTAGTACTAACTTCCCTTGGTATAAAATGAAAATTTGCACAACGGCCTCAAATTTCTCAAGTTTTTATACAATATAAGAGCACTTCCACAAGAACTGAACGACTTATATTGAAAAGATCAGAAAACGAAGACACAATTCTACGAACAGCTTTCTGGAATGGATGACCAACGGTTGATAAAACAAATACTTAAGACAGTGGAATGGAAGAGTATCGGATAAGAGGCTTGAAGAAGTCAAAGATACTGAGAAAATTGGAATAAAACAAGAAAACAGAATAGACACACCCAGTTCAGGGATTTCAAGGGGTTCCACGAAGAAAAACGTAGAATACTGTATCTACTGCAGAAAGGAGAAAAAATACACCAAAAGAATGCTGAGTGAGAGCTGCAAAAATAGCTTCCAAAATATCTTAAGTTACTTTATGTGGACTATAAACTATTAAAAAATATTAAACGAGTTTACAGAAAAAAAGATTGACAAAAATACAGTATGACTTAATGAACAAATGTAGATACTACATCTATCTGACATTCCATTATAGTAGTGTAAAGAGAAACTGGAGGAGCCATTTACTTCAGGACTATCATAAAATACACATTATTTTGTTAACTAAATTATTATATTACTTTGAATAAAACCATTTAGTAAATCAAACACTCATTCTAGTCTGTTTTTATGAAGTTATTATTACCATGCAAGTAATAATTTTAAACTCATGCAATTGCCATAGTTTCAGTAAATTTGTGTGTTTACTCCCAATGTACGCAAATAAACAATGTGATAAAAATTAAGGACATAAAACTGTTTTGTTAATCTTATTTTTAGTTATTTTTAATATGAACTGTAAGAGAAAACAAACAGTAAATAAGACATATTAATTCACAAATAAATAAATATTACAAAATTGTGAATATACTGTACAGATCATTGTACTGTATAGATTACAATAACATATAAATCTTTCTTTTATTTAAGGTTGTATCAGCCCTTTGGTATTAATGATATTAGTAGGATGAAAATTGAGTCAGATAAAACTGAGTGTAGAACTGTAGTGTTAAAACTGCACTTATATGGTACTTATAAAACCTTAAATGAAACTGAACATGAGACCACTGACGTAGAAGTCATGCACAAAAATGGCTAAGCCATCAGATAGTTAATACCAGTATCATACTAGTTTTTAATCAATACGAGTACATAAAGAAGTTCATTTGAAGAATTTAAATTATTTTTAATTTAATAAAAATAAAAAGAAATCAGTATTATAATTAAAGCAGCAAAATTTATTCGTTGAGTTACAGAATTTGAATAATATTAAACTACTTTGTTTGCTTTAACTAACTGAAAGAGTCAACTTAATAATTAATTCTGTGCACTATCTTTTACGTCAGAGCAATGAATTTTTACATTTCTCTTCCAGCAATCTTTACGATCAGAATTTACAATAAATATTTGAATGTCTAAATTAAAATTGTAAACTAATTAAATACTAAACACGATCGTTCCAGAAAAAATTGTCAACTTAAAACAAAACAACAATAAAAAATCTGGTGTGAAACACTCACACAACTTTCTCTTGCCAATGAAAATAATTAACAATAAACCTAACATTAGTATTAAAACATTAGAAATGAACAAAAACTAACCTCAAAAACATAACCTTATTTTAATCATGAGTGGAAGACGCAAAATGAAAATCGAACTCAATTTGGCTTAAAAAACGGAAAATCACACTTTCACGCTAAACTAGGCTCTGTAGAGAAAAATTCTCTAAACAAAAGTTGTAGATCTTTTAATTTTCTATAACTTTTATTATATACACTTTTGTCGTAAAATGCATACTAAGACCGAAATGTTAAAAAAATCGATTTTTCTCACGTTTTCGTGAGAAAAAAAAACAGAAAATCGCAAATTACCGCTAAACTAAGCGTCATACAAAAAAATGTTTGAAACATAAGTTGTAGGTTTTTAAATTCTCTACAACTTTTATTATATAAGTTTTTGCGCTAAAATTTATATTAAAGCCGTAATCTTAAAAAAACAACGTTTTTACGTGAAAAGAGCCTCACCGAGAATTTCAGCAGACATGGCGCCTACCCTATCTTGTAGAGAATAAAAAATTGAGTAAAATAGGCGATTTTAAAAAAAATCGTAGGACCAGTTTTTGAGAAAATCGCAAAAAACTGAAAAATTATACGAATAAACTACTACTTCCGGTTGACCGATTTTGATGAAAATGTTCGTGTCGCGTCCGGTAGTGGTATGTAACTTAAGTTTCAAGTTTCAAGTTCGTACGATGTTCCGTTCTTGAGATATTCTGTTCACACACACACACACACAGACACACACACAGACCAATCGCTAAAAACATGTTTTTTGGATTCAGGGGGTCTGAAAACGTATAGATCCGGTGAAAACTCGATTTCGAAAAATCGACATGAAAACAATACTTTCCTTCCTATATATTCATATAGGCAAGAGAAAGTTAAAACAGTATTTTTAAATGTCCACTGTTTAACTGTATCGTTTCAAATAAAACTGATCATCAGTGAAATTGTAAAGAAAGACTTAAAAAGCTGACGTCATTTTTAATACTGTAAGCTGAGACACAAAAACATTATTTGTTATCTTTTTCAACGTAAAAAAAAAACAAAGTTCTAGGATATTTGTTTGATGTTTTTGAACTATCATTGTTTCAAGTGACATTTGTTATTAAAGTGTTATTTTCTTCTTCAACAGGTTGGACATTTTTGAATCACGTTACCACTCAAGGTTCTGATACGATTTTTGTTTCAGTTAAAGAAATAATGTACGTAATAAAATATTATTTCTGCTTACAACATTCTTTGTAAACTTTGAAACTTGGAAATTTTTGAATCACGTTACCACTGACGGTTCTGATAAGATTATTGTTTCAGTTAAAGAAATAATGTACGTAATAAAATATTATTTCTGCTTACAACATTTTGTGTCAACTACTTATTAGTTTCTTTATTTGTTCTTTATTTTCATATGTATGTACTTCTAAAAAGGGATTGCACTGCATGCTTTTACATAATTTTATGAAACATGTTTACTACACATCTTCATTTTATTTTATTTTACGTATTCACTCAGTTGCAGTATTTATTTTTCAATTTAGTATTTTAAACTTCTAATAAATGATTAATTGTTATTCCTCTACCCAAAGTAATATAAATGTTTATAAGTAGTGTGTATTACTTACGTATTTCGTTTATAAGTAGTACTTAACACTCACAGAACTTTCTCTTGCCATTGTAGATAATGAACAATATAACCTATGTTTAGTCATGAGTAAACAATGTAAAATGAAATATATAACCTAATTTTAACCATAAGTGAATGACACAAAATGAAAATCAACCACCGTCAACTTAAAAATACGGGAAACCAGTATTGCCCAACACTACACTAGATAATATATGAAGTACGGCTATTAAACAACGAGACTGACGTTATAAAAAATTTAATTTTAATTTTATACATAATCAGTTATTGTCACCTTCAATATACACTTCTTCTCTATCCCTACAATGTTCCATGCGAATTTTTCATTGTTGGAAACATTGCTGGAAGTCATCTTTTGTCAGCTCCTTCAGGACAGGTGCCGCTTTCTCTTTTACAGCTTCCACAAACTTAAATCTTGTCCCTTTTAATGCAGATTTCACCTTAGGGAACAGGTAGAAGATAATAACATGTGATGAAACGTGGTTTTTTACTTATGTTCCGGAAACGAAGCGCCAATCCATGCACTGGAAGATCCGAACTTCACCGAGAGCAAAAAAAGCTCGAATGAGCAAGTTAAAATTTAAAGCAATGATGATTTCTTTTTTGATATCCATGGGCTTGTGTACCTTCACTGGGTTCCTGAAGGTCAAACAATTAATCAATATTTACTACGTTGAGGTACTTTCTAAACTACGTCGAAGAGTAAGGAAAAAACGCCCCGAAATGTGCAGGGACAAATCATGGGTTCTCCACCAAGACAATGCGCCAGCTCATTCCGCGTTATCTGTCAAGAGGTTCCTAGCCAAGTACAGCATCTCAGTGTTAGAACATCCACCTTAGTCACCATATCTTGCACATTGTGATATGTACCTGTTCCCTGAGGTGAAATCTACATTAAAAGGGACAAGATTTAAGTCTGTGGAAGCTGTAAAAGAGAAAGCGTCACGTGTCCTGAAGGAGCTGACAGAAGATGACTTCCAGCACTGTTTCCAACAATGGAAAGTTCACATGGAGCGTTTAAGGGATAAAGAAGACGTTTATATTGAAGGTGCCAAAAAGTGATTACGTATAAAATAAAAATAAATTTTACGTCAGTCTTGTTATTTAATAGCCACACCTTGTACAAGTGTAGTTACAGATATTTTACATACGTGCCCGTCCATACGAAAAGGGATCTTATCTAAAAGTCAAAAGTGAGGTTATGATTGTTTAATGTTGAAAACCATGAGAGGATTTTATTGTTGAAAACAATGATACTTTTACTTTTTTACCGTCATTTATAAAAACGTTACAGAATTTTAAATTTTAATTTTAAGAAACACTCGTTTTCAAGAAATTAAAATTAACATTGGTTAATATTTTAGTGAAAATATTGGTTAATTAGTACTCCTGGTGTCCCACGAAGAAGTTGCTATTTTTGAATTAAGGCAATCTTATAAAAAGTATTTTCTTCGAGAGCCCAGCCTCCCAATAATTTCAGCAGACATGGCGCTTATCCTATCTTGTAGACCATAAAAATGTAGTAAGAGGCGATTTAAAAAAAAATCGTAGGAGCCATTTAAAAAAAAAATTCAAAAGAAAAATCGCAAACTACTAATTCCGGTCAACTGATTTTGATGAAAATGTTCACGTTGGTTTCTGTAGTGATACCTAACTTAAGTTTTAAGTTCGATTTTGTACAATATTCCAGTCTTGAGATATTGTTCTCACACCTAGACCAATCGCTAAAACCATGTTCTTTTTTGGGTTTACGGGGCCTGAAAATGTGCGTATCCGGTAAAACCTCGACTTCGTAAAACTGACATGAAAAAAATACTTTTCTTCCCTATATATTTATATAGGGAGAAAGTAAAATTAAAAAAATATTGGGATATTAACGTATTTCAGAAGATATTTGATGGAAGGTTTATAGGTATTACTAAAGATTTTTAGATTACAACGTATTTGAATGGCTATTTAGGTTAGGCTCAATCAGATATTCAAACTTTAAAACCGACTGTAGAAATTATTGAATTGAAATTTTTGTTATATGTTTTTACTAAACAGATAAAACTCTGTTACTGAACCCTGTAAATTACCTCTTTTGTATGTTGGACATTGACTACCATAATCATTAGCCCGCCTCAAAAATCTCTTAGAAATACCTCTATCAAAGAAACTTACTACGACCTGAAATACCAGTGTTGTCAACTTCATTCTAATTATATCCGCTAAAGTTCACCAGTTAAAGTGAAAACTTAACAACTATCCAACTGGCAAGGGTATATAAGGCACGTAAAAGTTAAATAACAAAATATATTTGAGTTCTTAAAGGAACTCCGTCAAACACCAAACATATAAAACACACACACCAGGTGTAAAGAACCCTACGCATTAGCAAAAATACATAATACATAAATAAATATTCCATTATTTTTTTGTTCATTGTACAAGCTTAGTGTGGTTAAAAAAATATTTCTACAAAATCAATCTAGTTACTAATTTTAACATGAAAAAAGCAAGCATCAAAATTAATCTTCACAAATCAATAATAAAACCTATTTGGTAAACAGCAAAATAATCTCTACAAATCAATATTGAATTTGTAAATGCCCATTGGGCATGAGAATACAACTTTGGGGTATATCTGCTAATTCAAACACCGATATCTTAGAGCGATTCCACTCAAAGACCATCAGAAACATGTTAAACATACTCTGATATATTTAAACAACCCATTTATTTATAGATATTTTAACTTAGCGTGAAACAAGAAATTTCAAAATACAGTATTAATTATTTGGACAGACTTTACAAACATAAAAATTTATTAGCAATTAATTTATTAGGAAATAGTATAAATTTCAATTTAAGGTTAATGAGAATTGCATTATCGATATTGTAATCAAAATTTAGGGTAATATTCTTCAAAACTTTATTTATTAATTACTTAGTATTATTATTATTATTATTAATAATAATATATATTTTATACAACCATTAGAGATGTCTGAGATCCATCAACACCCTTTTGATGCATGATTTACTTCCTTTACTTTTTCATTTTTCTGCCAAATTAGTTATTTATTATTCAAAGAAAATGTACAGATTATAGCGTAGCAGTATACAAAATAGAAAAATAAGGGTAGTTTTCACTAAATCTTGGCAATTCTACATTCTATACCAATGTAGTTATTAGAAAATTTTGGTTACATCGTTGGTATTAATAATAAAAATTAACTACCATTTGACCATTAATTTTATAAAATTGATGGTGCTATATCTAAGTTATTTGGTGTTACATTACATCATATAAAAGAAAATTCAAGTCAATAGGTCTATCCAATTTTGGAAATGTGTACCTTAATGTGAAAAATCACATATTAAACACACTCTAAGTTTCAACCTTAATCGGTCAGATCTGACATACTTTCACCACTCATTTTCACTTTCATCGTCTACACTAGCAGTTATATGCATATCAAACGAATGTAAAACAAAAACTGAGAGAAGAATTGGAAATAAAACCAAGCTAACGAACACAGTCATTATGGCAAGTGTATCAGCAAATGAAAAAATAGTTTATAAACATTTAAGGTTCATCTACAGCTCAGAATTTAAATGTGCCTCATTTTAAATTTCTCTTAAATTTGTAAATCAAAACAGAAATATCGTGTGTTTAAATCTTAAAAACAGTACAACTCACCACACTTTTATAAAGTTATAAAAATCCATAGAAAACCAGTAAAAGAAATAAAAAAAGTTAATAACTACGGCAGAAATATACTTAGACAAAGTATTCATTTATATCTCCCAGTAGATATATATTTTAGTGGAAGACATAATTAACTCCCGTTTCTACTCAGAAAATGGAAAGGGAGCAAAATGAAGCTATCAAAGCTAATGAAGTGTAGTACAGCTAATTCACTTGGGAACCCTTTTAGCCCGCTGTTTTATCATTGTTAAAAGATTAATACAATTAAGGCATAATACAGGTTACACCTAAATCAATTAAAGAAGATTTGCTTAGAAAATATCTTCACACTTTGGTAACAAGCTAGAATTTTCAGTATAGCTTATTTACATTTCCTTTTTCATTATCTTTATTTTAGTTTTCATGAAATATCAGAATGTTATACGTACTTTACATTATTAACTTTATCTGCCAGATAGAAACTTTGCTGTTATCTAATTCTCTACCGGACTCAAGCTACAGAAACCGCGAGGTGAGTTTATCATTTTAATTTTATTGTTGCTTTTGATAAATTTACGATGAAGAGCTGCATAATTTACAAACTTTAGCCACTATTTGAATTCAACTTCGCAAAAACACGCTAAACTTGTACAAGATTTATGACTTGGATACTAATTCACGTAAAAGTTTATAAAAAAAATTATTAGTTCAATAAAATTATTACTTTAAAACTAAAGTTTTAATTTTAAAACCCGTATTCAAATGGGTATGGACTTATGGTATTCAGTTGGGGCGTATCCAGTAAATTTTATGAATTAGGCAGCTCTGCCTGTTAAGAAAATCATCTCCTTTTCGAGCGTCCAAGAGTCTTCTTACCCTTAGGTTTGTACCCTTGAGCTAACAAGGCAAACGGTTCTCTTAATCATTAAGTCTGCAATTCTTCATCTAATTAGGACTAACGATTTCACTCCCTTATCGGGGCAGAACCCAACCAGAAGGGCGGCCGCTGGTCTTTTACAGGAAGTAAAGAAAAATACAACTGCAGGACAGAGATATTTTGACTCCCTGGCACCTAAGTTTTACAACTTGCTTCCGGAGTACGTTAGAGACAGGTCTCGTGATAAGAATTTCAAACTTTTGATCAAAAGATTTCTAATTCAGCTGGGGCAGAACTCTCTCCTGCTGGAGTCTTTAATTTCTCTTCGCCACTAGGGTTAGGCGGGTGTTATTGCATCACTAACACATTAGTCATAAACTAGTAGTAGTTATATATGTATTTTTATAATACTTTTTTGTTTCTGATATTGCGCTAGTATAATGTACTCTGTGTTGCATTTGTGTATGAAGAAACAGTTAAATTTAAGGGAGGTAGTTAAGGCTAAACTTTATTTTCATTTTTTTTTCTATAATAATGTAAGTAAATTGGTAGAGGTTTTTTTGTCATAGGCTATTTTATTAAAGCTATTCATAACTTTGCTGATGTTTTTATTGTCATTTATTAACATTTTATTTTTGTTACCGTAAGTTTTATTATTTATTTACATTTGTATTCTGTCTGTTTTTTTAATATTATTTTAATTTTTAATTTTATACTAACGTGTTTTTTAATGTTATTTTGATCATTTTTTCTTTTGTGTGACTTATTTTTTATGTAATAAGTGATGTACTATTGGTATTAACTGTTTTTTCTTTTTGTTTTTTTATTAGTGTTATAATTGTTTTATTGTAGTTTTATATTGTGCAATGTATTTTTTGCATTTAGTGTAATTTTCCTCCAAGCACGGGCTTTGCTCTTTTGGAGAAGTAATAAAGGAAATAAATAAATAAATCGGTTTAAACGGCTTCACCAAATCCTCTAAAAAAATTTCATTTCTCATCTATGTCCAGTTTATTTTGTCATTACTCTCAGAAACGACATTTCTGTCCCCTGCATTACGTCATTCCTACTTGGAAAGTGCCCACACCCCAATTCCATATAATACCACAAGGATCACCAAAATCTTTTGAAACTTTAAAAATGTATCTTTCCTAGTCTTGTGCTTCAGCGTTTTATGTATCGTCCCGTAAATATTTTTAAACTTATTTAGTTTATTCGTCACGTTCTTCTTGTTTGAGAAAGACACGTTACATCCCAAATATTTAAAATTTGAAACCTGCTCCCAAAGAATCCAGTAAATATTTCATCCAAATCTTTCATTGTTTTCAGTTGAACGTCCTCCAAGCTCTAACAGTTGTGCCCTGGTACATGACAAAAACCACATTCAAAACTATCTATTTCAACAGTTAAAAAAGACATTGTAAAATTTAGTTTAGCGTATGGTAAACGGTTTGAAACACATGATAATTAGTGGACAGGTTGTACGATACGAATACTGAAACAGAGGAGTCTAAGTTACTTTTTCAGTACAAATTATATTTCTGTTTACTTTAAAAATTTATTTCTTAATGTTATGTAAACATTATATTGTTTTTTTAATATTTTGAACACGAATCTAACTGGGAGTTACAATCTCATTTTAATTTTTTATCGTATTTATTTATTTGTTGTTTTCTAACGGACAAATGGTAGATAAAAACGTAAGTCAAAAAAATCTATTTCAAGAATATTAACTTTCAGAAAAATATGATAACTTATATTGTAGGTTTATACATAGATATAAATATTTTATAGATTAAAACTTTTATAACTTTATAGATCAACTGAATGGCATACTGTAGTGTCGAACGGAAATTGAACACAACATTCCAAACAGTTTCAGGAAGCCCTCGACGCACTTTCCTGAGATTAAAACAAAAAATAATGTTTCACTCAAAGGAACTCCAATATTTTTCTCTAATTTTGGAGATATAACTCATGTCAAATGAACTCTTTTTAAACGAACCCGGTGAAATTTTTATTTCTCATTTATTACTGTAGCTTCAGTCAATAAAAACTTCAAACAGTATGAAGTAATAATTTTTGTGAATTAAACCTATTCTACTTCAGCAAATTTTTTTTATTCCGACCTGTCTTATTTATAAATTATAAAATGACAGTCACTATCGGATTCATAACTTCCAACTTAAGGGAGTTTTAGTAATATAATTTTTCGCAGGGGTCCAAAAGCTCTACCAATAACAGCTAATCTATTGAAAAATATATTCTCTAATAAGATAAATGAGCTATCTTATTTTATACAAGCCAATTTTCTTCAATAAATGAGATTGTTTCATATCAAGGGGGTTTCCACTACATAGAGGAATCAGGTCAATAAAATTTTATGTGTACGACAAGGCGTGCAGCAAATAATTTGTGAGCTCGTTCAATGGAAAAATTGTTTTGTGTAACGGAAATACATAAACTGAACAGCTTAGAATACGTTTTTAAGTGAAAAACCAGGATGGTTATAATCGCTTGTTACTCCATTCAAAAGTGTAGAGGGCCCCAACAAGAAGTGCTATAAATTATGCTATAAATGTAAATAACTTTTACATTTGTCACAATCTTTCCTAACAATAGTACAACCTTACACACTACTATCACAGCCAAAAGAAATTACATTTTTTCACAAAGCGGGTAATAACGTCAGATGCAAAGAAGGGATAAACATTAAGGCTGTAAAGGGACCACATACGAGGTATTGCTATTAAATAACGAGACTGATGTTGTAAAAAATGATATTTTTATTTTATACTTAATCACTTATTGTTACCTTCAATATACCCTCCGTCTCTATCCCTACAACGCTTCACGTGAAATTTATGTTGCTGGGAAAAGTGCTGGAAGTCATCTTCTCTCAGCTCCTTCAGGACACGTGCCGCTTTCTCTTTTACAGCTTCCACAGACTCAAATCTTGTCTCTTTTAATGCAGAATTCACCTTAGGGAACAGATAGAAAATAGTAACATGTGATGAAACGTAATAGGATCATAAGTAAAAAACCACGTTTCATCACATGTTATTATCGTTTCCAAAAAAATTGGGTCATTTTCAATACCGTACAAAGTGTCAGAACAAATATTTTTGCGAGCTTCATTCAAACATTTTTGAGCGGCACGTGTCCTGAAAGAGCTGACAGAAGATGACTTCCAGCACTGTTTCCAACAATGGAAAATTCGCATGGAGCGTTGCAGGGATAGAAAAGGAGTGTATATTGAAGGTGACAATAAGTGATTATGTATAAAATAAAAATAGAATTTTTTACAACATCAGTCTTGTTATTTAATAGCCACACCTTGTATATCACTCAAACATAAAAAAGCAAACTTGAAACTATTACCACAGCTAGAGTAAATTGAATAGTTCTCTCCACTCAAAACTCCAAAAAGTTCTTGTGTGGAGCGATAGATAATCACAGAGAATTTAAACGGATACTTAAAATTACTATCGTAGATTATTTATTAAATTACAAGATACAGAAAATTTGTAAATACTGTCTGACTGACTGAAGAAAATTGAGAGTCGTGTCTAGCGTAGGATCTACGTTGATGATAAATCTGATTTATCATCAACTTGCAAGTGTGAAATGTTATAACATAAAATTGAATGATTTAAAAGGCCGGCTCAACCTTTACCCCTATCCTTGTAAAAGTAAATTCCTATGTTCGTGATAGTAGTATTAAGGTTATGCATGAAATTTGTCCTATATTACTATTACCCAACCGCTTTAGGACTATATACCCTGACGTGGAGGAACAGGTGATGATAACAAGAAAGGCTTTTTGCATTAAAAAAATCTATCCTTGTCAGCTGGACGATTGAGTCACACTGGAGGGACGAGGCCGGCGGGATCAAAGATGATACTTATACTAATCTAACTGATAATACCGTCTATATTACTAAAAGATTGTAAATTCTCTCACGTCCTGCTTTTATTTACAGTAGGTAAGTTGCATAATTTCTGTGCCTGATGATCATACTCTAATCAGCTTTAGCTCTGTAAAAGTGCTTACCACATATGTTTCTCTAATTACTATGGAAATGTCTCGAGTTGATTAGTCATACGTTTAATGAATTACCAGTACTTTAGAAGTAACAGCTTTCCCAGCACTGAGCTTTAGTTAGACTATTATACTAAATTCATTGCACACAATTTAAATAAAACTAAAACAAATAGTTACTTTTGTATTCATAATTAAAGACTTGAAGAATAATTGAATAATTAAAGTCTTTTATTTTATAAATCTATTCCTTATAAAAACTGTACAAAACTATTATGTCTAAGCTGGCCGCATTGGCGTAGCTGGTAACGTCCTCGCCTCTCATCTTACGGTCCTCGGTTCGAATCCCACTCAAGCACGGCATATTTTCATATTACAAAAACTCATTTCATCCTCATTACGCCCCAACATCCATCATCATTAGCTTTTACAGCCCATCGTCGACGCCAATGACCTTGCAGTCGATGCGACATTAAATAAATAAATAAAAATAAATGAAATAATATTTGTCTACACTGATCTGGTAAAATATAAGTGAAATATTTTGTTTGTCATTGTTTGGTTTTTTTGAATTAAAAAAATAAATTTACCTTCGTAAACGCTACACTTTTTAAAAAATACTTCTACATTTAATACGTTAATTATGCTTCTATTAAAAATAGTATTTCAGTAGAACTCTGAATCAAATAGATTTTCATTAGATGACATTTATGCACCAGCCTTGAGGCTAGCATTATTCATGCAGTATGTCCGTTTTGAACATTACAGGAGAATTGTTGTAATATGGAAATTACCAATGGGTATTCATTAATAATTCCCATAGAATAATAACGCAAAACGTTGTACTATTATAAAAGTTCCTGATTTAAAAAAAAAATTGAAAAAAAAACAGATAGCAATATACTATAAGATTGGCTAAATATTATTTTTGAATAATCTGTAATACTGGGTGTTTAAAAAATTGGTAAATCCTCGTAAATTTTTCAATCGCTTACCTTATTTAATTTGCATTTCTAAATGGCAATTAACTTTCAGCCTACTTGATAGAGGTACATTTCAATATAATATTTTAATGCCAATCTTTGACACCTGATGCTGTTGGGGAAAGCGAGACTTTTATACACAACATTAAATTTACTCGTACGTAAGGTTCAAATGGTAGCAGTACGGTGTTCTTCAGTGAAAGTCTCCAAATGGAATGAGTCTGTTGTTCCTCTATGATGGTAAAGTTATTGTGTTGTTTACTCACCACCTATTCTTAATGGAAAAGTTAAGTAGGTACTGAAAAAAATGCACAGTGAAATATAAAATGTTATTGTTACGATAAATGGTTGGGTTTTAACTTCTAAAAAAAAATCTGGTGTGAAACAACCACACGACTTTCTCTTGGCAATGCAAATAATGAATAATATAACCTAACATTAGTAATAAAACATTAGAAATAAACGAAGAAACTAACTTCAAAAAACATAACCTAATTTAATCATGAGGGAATGATGCAAAATGAAAACCAACCTTTATTTTGCTTAATAATACGGAAAATCACTTTTTGACGCTAAAGTAGGCTTTTTAGAGAAACATTTTTTAATTAAAAGTTGTGCAGATCTTTTAATTTCCTATAAATTTTATTATATACGTTTTTGTCGTAAAATGCATACTAAGGCTGAAATCTAAAAAAAATATTTTTTACAGATTTTCATGAAAAAAAAG
Source organism: Catonia carolina (assembly GCA_035578175.1). Taxonomy (NCBI): domain Eukaryota; kingdom Metazoa; phylum Arthropoda; class Insecta; order Hemiptera; family Achilidae; genus Catonia; species Catonia carolina. The sequence continues at coordinate 41,501,018 of JAQMRL010000001.1, forward strand.
AAATTACTAATTATGCTAAACTAAACGTTATACAAAAAATTGTTTGAAATAAAAGTTGTAGGTTTTTTAATTTTCTACACCTTTTATTATATACACTTTTGCGCTAAAATGTATATTAAGGCTTCAATGTAAAAAAAAATTACGTGAGAACAGCCTCCCCAAGAGTTTAAGCAGACGAGGCGCCTACCCTATCTTGTAGAGCATAGAAAATGTAGTAAATGAGGCAATTTAAAAAAATCGTAGAAACCGTTTTGGAGAAAATCGCAAAGTGAATTACACGAACTAGGTACTTTCATTGACCGATTTTGATGAGAATGATCGTGTCAGGTCCTCTAGTAGTATCTAACCTAAGTTTCAAGTTTCAACTTCGTACAATGTTCTTCCGTTCTTGAGATATTTTGTTCACACACACACACACACACACACACACACGCACACACACACACACACACACACACACACACACCAATCACTAAAAACATGTTTTTTTGGATTCAGGGGGTCTGAAAACGTGTAGATCCGGTGAAAAATCGACATGAAAACAACACTTTCCTTCCTACGTATTCAAATAGAAAGTAGAAGTTGAGTATTTTTTAGTATTCGGTTTTGTCCTTTCACATCTGTGTCCTATATAAATTTCAGGTTGTACGGTATTTCAATTATTATTGTAGTAATCTATTTTAGAAGTTGGAACAAAAAAAAAAACACATGAAATAATAATATAAGAAGTTCCACAATGAAGGAGTTATCTTTGCTCATTAAAACAGTATTATTATTTCAGTTTAAAAATTATGAGGTTTCTCGAAATCAAAATAAGTTGTGGTTTATTTTTTAAAATGAGCACATTGAGACTTTTAGAAGTGGTTTTAAATTTATAGAAGACTCACATTTGAAATAACAGACAAAGATATACTTTTGCTTATTAAAAGTGCTACATAAAAAATAATACTAGAAAAATAATAAAATAAGAAAAATACTCGAACGAACATATAAATAGAGAAATATAATCTCTTGCCTCATAAAACCCTCCCAACTCACAATTTTTAAAATATTCAATTAGTGCAGTTTATATTGAGCATACATCCTTTGCAAACGAGAACATAAAACCACTGTTTCATTTTTGAGCTTTACGGCATTTGTTGGTTTTTTAAGTTTATGCTATTAGTTTAAAAAATAAAATGAAATACTATAAATACAATAGTTTTGTTGCCATTTTTTAATGAAATATAAAAAAGTATTTATGGGATAGGCTATACAAAAAAAAAATAAATAAAAGAATCTCTTCTCTTAACCCCAGAGTATTTTTAAAAACAAAACTAACATTTTTTAAGTCAGCTGTAATATTTTTAACGTTTGAAAATTTTGTATTTGAATTGCATACAATAGTGCCCTGTATAATAATGATGGTGAATACGTATCACCTTCCAGTCTGTTTAATCCTACCAAATGGCGTTCGAAAACACACACTACCATAAGCGTCATATGTGCAAGTTATATAAAATCTGCTGCAGATTTTTTTCTTTTTTTAAATCTGAAATAAAGTTTTATGAGTCTACGTCAAAAAATAAAGCAAGCAAACGAAGTGAAAAGAAGAAAACTCTGCCATGAAAGCAGTTACACAATATTTACCGTGTAGTGTCTTTAAAAGATAAAAAAATGAAAAACTGCATAAAAGTTTTATCCATATTTCCTATATGAAGCGCTAAATAAATATAGCTAATGCAAATATGTGTATACAATTTTATCATAAAATGCAAATATTATGTTGATCGTTTCACACATTTTTAGTTTAAAATAAACATACTTCTTTCCTCATTGTTCATTAGAAAAAATAATAAATTAACGGTTCAGTGTTTATTGTATATACTAAACTAGTTATTTTTAATCATACACTTTAATTTGTCGTGAATGTAGAAAATTTAATTCATTTTTCCAGTCGAATGAAAATCTATTTTAAATCTAGGTTTTCCTAATATTGTAGTTTTATTTTTAAAATCTAATTACATTCAAGTAAACATTAAAATTTCAGTAAAATTTTTGGAGTTTTCTAAAGGTAGAAAATTTGTGATGTATAATTTATTTCACTTCATAGGTTTTTTCATTGTTTATTTAACGTCGCATCAACTACTGTGGTCATTAGCGACGACTTTGGGTTGCAACTATGAATGATAAAATGATTTTTTGTAACGTATGAAATGGCGTGCCTAAGTGGGATTCGAACCCAAGACCGCATGATGAGAGGTGAGCACTTTACCAACTACGCCAATGCGGTCGGCACTTCATAGTTTTTGTTTTATTTCATTATTAAACGAAAAAATTTTGTTGTACTTTCTTTTTTTTTTTTTTTAACGTTAATTTTATTTAGAAACTATACAGTACAGTATAACCATCCAAAAGCTTAACTAAATTTTGAAAAAAAACAAATGACTTGATAAATAAACAGAAATATTTTTTTAAAGAATACATCCCAGTGGATAATTCAAAAGTATAGTGGATTTTAAAAAATAAGTTAATAAAAATATAGAACAATTAGATCAATAGATCTCTACTCCATTTTCTTCGTAGGCGTCGGTGTGGTAAGTTTCGTCTTGACATTTGCTGTATTAGGGGATTGATGTGATCTGTTAATTTCCTGTTAAATTTGGAATATTTTATTTTAGCAGTTTTTGTTACAAAAGGGATTTTCAAATCGGAATGCAATGTTAAATTTGTTACGTAATATGGGGCGTTCGTTATCATCCGAAGTATTTTTGACTGATGAGTTTGAATTTTTTGAATGTGAGTTTTCTTTGCGGTCCCAAAAATTTCAATACCGTAATTCCATATCGGTCGTAAATAGGCTTTGTATGTTAATAATTTAAATTTTAATGATAGAGTTGATTTTCTGTTGATGAATTTTGAAAGTAATTTTGTACGGTTATTTAGTTGCAAACGTTTTGTTTTGATATGATATCCCCAAGTCAGTCTACGGTCTAAATGGAGGCCCAGATATCGAACTTTATTTTCTTGCGGTATCTCATTGTTATCCAGGTAAACAGTTGGACAAGTTCTTCTTCTTAAAGTAAAAGTCACTTGCACAGATTTCAGCGGGTTAACTTTCATTCTCCAGTTTTTGAGCCATGTAGATACCTCATACAAGTGATTTTGGATGTTCATCGAAGTTTCTTCTGGAGATTCACTGCTGCATAACAGAACGGTATCATCCGCGTACGCTGCTACTGTCGTGAAGTCATTTTCCGGGAAGTCAGACGTAAATATGGAGTACAAAGCAGGAGATAATATGGACCCTTGAGGAACTCCTGCTTCGATACGCCAGATATTAGAATATTCCAAACCTTGGCGCACAACAAAATATCTATCCTCTAAAAATGATCTCAGAATTCCATAATATGTATCAGTAAAAATAGATTTTAATTTATACAAAAGCCCGGGATGCCAAACCTTATCGAACGCCGAACTAATATCCAGAAATACAGCCGATGTGTATAATTTTTGTTCTAACCCTACAGAAATTAAATCAACCACTCTGTGCAGCTGATGAGTTGTTGAATGCTGCCTTCTGAATCCAAACTGATAATTTGGAGTTGTAGCTTCAATTATCGGCGAAAGTCGATCTAACAAAATTCGTTCAAAAAGTTTAGACACGACTGAAAGAAGGCTAATGGGCCGGTAAGAGCTTACACAGTGAGATGGTTTTTCCGGCTTCTGAAATAAAACAATAGTTGACAATTTCCATTGTAAAGGAAAATGCGCAGTTCTGAGAATAGCATTAAATATGTTACGTATAAAAATTATTCCTCTTTCTGGTAACTCCTTTAATATCTCTGCAGTTATCAAATCCAGACCTGGTGACTTGTGCAATGGAAGACGTTTAATAATACTCTTGACCTCGTTTAAACTCACAGGTTTAGGCGGCAGCGATAGCGTAGTTGGGCACGTTACGAATTCCTGTACATCCCTGTCAAACTCAATGTCTCCTGTTTGCACATGAGGTTTAAATACGTTGCTGAGATGTTCTCCAAATAAATCAGCTTTTTCTTGGTCAGACTTGGCCCAGGTTTGGTTCTCACGCCGAAGAGGAGTTGTACTTTCTGAAGCTAAATAATGTGGATATATTGTTTCCACATTTACGGAACCGCTAAACAAAAAAAAAATATTTACAGCTTGATAACAGTGTTGTCAATCCAGAAAACTAAGTACGAAACAATATTATTCATAATTACTTTTTTTTATCCGCAGTGGCGAGAAAATCTCATGTTCACTCCCTCACGATGGGGGAAGTAATGTTGGACTCAGTTAAGCGTCTTCGTCCAGCCACAAGGAGGCCGCAACCGCGTACCAACCAAAAACCCGCCGCCTGGCCACTTGATCCGACAACTGCACAAAAAACACTCCATCTCCCTCGGAACTGTTAATATAATACTACAAAGGAAATTCAAAATTACCTGTAAGAGCCTAATTGTACAACAAACCAGTACTCTCAACGTTTCCACAAAAACAAAAAATTAGCAAGACATAAAAATAAACTAAATAGGGCGATTAGCTTAGGTACTTTATCCGAAAACTTTCCCACAAGACTACAGAGAGCTTTGATTAGAGATTTGTTGCTACCTTAACAATTTAGATAAGTAATATATGCTTATTAATACTAAAGCAAAATTAAATTAAAAAGAAACAATTTTAAATAAATTGGTGTGTAGTCTGCTGTCTCATGTTGTTAATATTATCATGTTTATCATCGTCATTATTAATTTATTTGTTATTGTTGAGCACTTTATGACTAAAGTTTTAGTCATTTAATGAATGATTTTATGTTATTTCTTTCTGCTACAATTGGCATAATTATACCTATGATTTGTTCCACCGATTTCTGAACATTGGCCGAAGAACAAGCCTGGGTTGTTGACTGTAAATCTAGTTTAATTTATCGTCCTGGCATTGCATCTATTTTTACTTCAATTGACAGCATTGTACATGAATGGATATCATCTTGTGGAAATGATTATTCAGTGATGAGTGAGTGAAAATGATTAATCGTACTTGTGTTAAAAATGGGAGTGGAATTTGGTTGTCTACGTTTAGTAGTCGGAATTCATTTGGGGTTTAATGCTCACTGTACAGGCACAAATATAGTTTGTCCAAACAATTATATTATTCTTTAATTAATTTGATTTAAGAATAATAAATAATGAAGATAGTGAAACTACATTAAATTTTATAAAAATAGATTCTAAGTTGTAATGGTTCAGAATATTTCCGGTGTTTTCTAATTTTTATACCTAAATCGACAGACAGAATCTAATACATTTAACTATCTCTGTTATACTTTAGCCTATGTATACTATGTGGAGTGCATCAGGCAGGACCGCAAACTGTTTCGAAACTCATTTAACTGAACATCTAAAATAAGTTTCCAATAACTTTTCTAATTAAAAAAGTTATAGCATTGAAAGGGAAAGTCTCTTCTGTTTTACCAATTTCTTTTGAATGCTCTGGAATGAATTGGATTCTTGAAACACTCCGTGCATATAAGTACCTCTTTCACACATAAATACTATTAAAATAACCCTAGCTCGTTTTTCCAGTCTTCACCATAAAAATTCAAACAAAAAATTTCAAATTTCCGTATTCACAATTACCTGCAAGAGCCATGGTGTTTTTTTTATACTTGAGCCGTTTGGCGACCAGATTTTCAAAAATGAAGGCATCAAAGTGGTATTGATTTTTCATTATTATTCGATCAGTTTGTCTATTTCAACTTTGGTTGGAAGCTTTTATTAGCATGTTCTTTATGTGATTTTTGTTTTTGTTCATTATGATGTCCGATTTATTACTATCATTTGGTTTTCTATATTACATAGCAACTCCTTCCTTTATTCTCCAGTGCGTAGTGCAAGCGTAATTGCTAATAGTAATAGGGTAAATCGTACAAAAATATAATTTTATTATCAAAAATATTTACTTAAAAAGTGTTTTGTTAAGAGGTTTTGATTTAAACACAGATTTTAGTGTGAATATAAATTTTAATTCTGTGTTTATAAATGTTTATAAATCTAATTACGATATTCAAAAAGATCTTGTCAATAACTCAAGGCCGGAAGTATTGAAAGTTACCATTCTAACTGAAATCTTATTGGAAATACTGAATTTTAATGTACTACGTATTTGTATTTTCGTGGGTAGGAGGTCTATACAATACTATTCTAATTTTTATTCCAGATTATTGTTCGAATAAATTTAAAGATAGGTAACGAATAAATCTTTATAACACAGTACAAAATCAATGAATTCGAGTGAATGAGAACGGGATACCGATATAGAAATAAAACTAAGTAATTTATTATTGATCATTAAAAGCAGACGACAATTCGTGAAAAATAACCAAAATGGACGAGTGGACAAAATCTCTTTTCTCTAAATTGTTGTAATTTATTATTTCCTTATTATTACTCGGCATCGTATGTGAATGAAAATACAAAGATATTTCATACTAAAAAAGTTATGATCTATATATAACTGAAAATAAAACAACTAAAGAGAAAATTAAATTTATAGTAATTATTCATTTATACGAAAAACTAACAAAAGTAACTTACGTTTGTAAAATATAACTCATTTTCTCTTTACTTATGGTTTTATTGATTATTTTCATTTTATATTAAAAATTGCAGTTTTCCGTTCAGTTTGTAATTGATTGTTTATTTTCTTATCTCGGTTACTGATTTTAAGTAATATACTTTCCTTGCGTTGCCTTTCGTTTACTAACTCCCCTCTCATTATAACCGCATTCTCTGACTGTCTCAATTTTTCATGTTATCGTACATTGGCCCGTTGTTATGTGAACCGTTCAAATCCTTTATACGTTGTGTACTGGCTATTGTCAATTTAACTATATTTAATGTTTTTCATTTAAAATTTATTAATTTGTATATATTTAAATTTGCTTATTATTTGTTTGTTTTGTCTCATTTTTATACTTTTACTTTTGGAGATTTTGTAGTTTGATTCCCGACTGTAAGGATGCTCATAAATTTGTACTATATATTGTACTGTCTTTAGGCTGTAATATTATTTTATCTATTTTATAATAGTACATATTTATTTTAACTCTTGGTGGCAAGCAAATTAATTTTTTAAGGTGTGGTTGGTTGTAACTTTAACAATATGCCCATCTGAAATACAACATATTAATACTTCTCAAAAACATTAAATTAAACTATTTATTATATTAATTACTGTAAATTATTATATAAAATAGTGATAATTTTTTTTACATATTTATATGCTGTAGGAAGGGTATTTTGCGTTGTCCATCTAGGTTTTTACATGCAGTAAGCATGGTATTTTTCTAGAAGGTTCTGTAAACCTATTGACTTACTTTAAAAATTTTTTGCTGGTTTAAAATTATGTAAATATTGTGATTTTTATACATAATTATTTTTTTACTCTTTTACTCGTGCTTGAATTAATATGTTTTATATGTTCAGGGTTCTAGAATCAGTTTCGAGTTTCAATTTTAAAGCTCGAGCTTACGAAGTTACCGAAGTTTGAAGAGTACTGATGTGCGGTAAATTTAAAATTATTGTATAATTAAGAACGACTTCTAAAAAGCATGCAAAAAATTAAGTACAGACCGGCAGAGCGTCAACGTAATGTTTGTAGGCTATACATACTCTCGCGTCAAAACTTCCAGAATAATTTAAACTTCTAAATTAAGTTGAAGCAAAATATAAAATTTCATTTTTTGTATTTTGGGCGATTTTTGTTATAAAAAAATTGAATTACAACATATTATTATTACTTAAAATAAAACTCTTATTGAAAATTTTTTGTGTATAAAAGTTAGTATTATAAATTTATATGTTTTGGAGTTTTGTGTATACCTAAAGTTAAATTATTTTGAGTTAAGTATGTGGAAAATGTCACATATACTCGTATTTACTATAATTTTTGCTTTCATTAAAAATAAAATTATGTTCCTAATTTCATTTTTCTTTCCCTTTTTCTTGTATTAGAAGGTTTCGCCTTGCTAGGCGAGGTGACGTTCCAATGGTATTAGAACACGGATTGAACAGGTAATATCATAGGAGTATCAGAGGAGTCTAATGGTGTATTGATAGTTATTTTCACCAAATCCAGAAATAATTTTACTCTTAAACAGATACTCACAAAATTGCTTAATGTTTCAATTTTATATTTGGTTAACTCACCGTGTTGATCCAGGGCCGCTGAATAAGGGCTTATTCAACGGCTCTGGGGTTGATCTAGAAGTAATATCGTCGCCGCCAGTCAGCTGTTTAACAGCTGATTTTCGGAGACGAAGATTCCGTGGTTCGAATCCTAGTAAAGGTAGTAACTTTTGTAGGGATTTTGAATACTAAAGAGTGATTACCAGTCTACTTTGATGGTTGAATTAATTAACCATACTCTCTCAAGAATGGTGGGACTGAGTCTGTAGTAGACTATGCCTTACTTTACACGTTATACGTTATTATCCTCATCTCATTGGGTCATGGGGTTGCTAATGCCGCATTGTGATTCTTGTGATACGTGTTATTTGTATGGTGAAAAATAATGTTCTAATGTAATAAACATTTTGAGAGTAGGCCTACATCGTACATTTTCAAGGCTTCTGTAGAGGTTTCACGTATTTTTTAGTTTTTACACATTGTTACATTACGCGTTTTTACTTTGTTCTGTTAATAAATAAGAAGGTTATCTACGAATATAATTAGTCGATTTTAAAAAGTACTTTATTAAGTTTTATAATTTTACCGCTCCAAAAAACAAAAGAATAACATCATTGCTAGTTCACCTCCATTGCTTATATCCCTTAAGAACATTAGGGAGTTTTTTGAATGTATGAACTAAAATCGCATGGAAAAATTAAAATGCTGTCTGGGTAAAAATTATAGGTATACAAGAATCAGAAAGGACCTAAGTGAAACGTGTTAAACTTGAATGGCAATGTCATTTAGGCCTAACTTGTCATATGAAGACAATAAGTGGGAAAAGAGCATTAAGAGGTACAAAAGGGGTACGCAGTTGAAAAGAAAGAATGACTTGTTACCTACGATTTGTGAAGATTCATTGTTAGTAACACAAAACAAAATCTGACTTAAACGCGATTACTAATGATGAAAGAGAGTGAAATAAGGGAGGTGAAAGATATATGATAACTGACAATTTTGAAATATGTTTTACAGAATTTTTCTTGATCAAGTTAACTTATATATTGGATTGAATTTCATAGGCTCTTGTATAATCCACGGTTTATTTGAAGGCAATTTTAGTTGTTTTACATCTGATTATTTTGCACACCCAGGCAAATGCAGAGAGTTTCATATATAAATATACGAGTATATATAAATATATATATATATATATATATATATATATATATATATATATATATATATATATATTTTACCGCTCCAAAAAACAAAAGAATAACATCATTGCTAGTTCACCTCCATTGCTTATATCCCTTAAGAACATTAGGGAGTTTTTTGAATGTATGAACTAAAATCGCATATTTTGGTTCATATCAAACTTTTCAGACACTAGACTCCTGAAAATATCCAAACTATTTTACGAAAATAAAACCAAAAACAATTGATTCAAAGACTTTTGGAAGAGTTATGTTCAACAATGAAACAAGATGAGGACAGAGAATACACTAGGATTCTAAGAAACACGAACACAAGATTAAATTAAAACCATTTCAACGACGATATACCATAACAGATGAACAAAGGGCAGTCCGATTCGAACAAATTAAAAAGTTTTAGGAGAGGAAGAAGAGATTTAAAAGCTCTAAAAACTATACAGATATATTCTGTATGGATTGATTCAAGAGCCCAATGTGGGCGTAAAATATTAATAAATAAATAAACAATTGAAATGAACGATAAATCAAAACTGATTTTAAAATAACTTTACCATACGAATTTCGAAATAGTTGGCACGGTACCACATCAAAAACAAATTCATTCATAAATTTAGAATAAAAGATTTAATGGATTTGAAACATTTAATTAAATGTAGGTGTAGCGTTATTCGTTGTTTCAGAATCCAGTAAGTAATTGAGTTCTTTGAATTCTTTTTAAACCTTTAAAGATACAATTGAAATGAGCATCCAATGTAGTTTCATTTAAATAGTATCGACTGAAAACTATAAAACAAATCAACTCAACCTACTGGTGAAATTAGCAACATTAAATTAAACAACACTTTTTGTTATATTGTAGTGATGAAGAAAATAAACCGCGCTAATTGAATTGAATTGAAAATTCCTAGTTTCCTACTTCAATTAATAAACGGCATTCCAATAGTTTATTTCTGCATCAATACTTCCTGAAAACGCTAACCCACCTTTACTAATTCCAAATGACAAAGTTTTGTATTCATTACACGGTATTTATTTATTATTTTATTCTTTACCGTAATAACTAAAAATTTAGTATTATTTGTAATAATCCTTATGAAAATCAAATAAGGGTGTCAATTGACAATCTCGTATATTTTGTACTTTCAAGTCGTTTTAGGAGGGTTTCGTTTTTCAAGCACCAAGAAGAGAACGTTATGAGTCGCAGAAACCTAAACGGGAAAGGCTGCACACGAGCAATAATGATTGCTTTTGCTGAATCATAAATAATTTGACTTGTTTCTAATTAGATGTGCGGATATATAGTCGCATAATTATAATTTTTTGTAAACTGTTAGTGATAAACGAGACACAACGAAGCAGAGCAAATTGGCTTTTTATCTCAGGTGTAAAGATTACCTTATAATATTTATTTAAAAAATGAGCCTTCAGTACTCAAACTTGTATTCAACTTTGTTTTTCTTGTAACCCCGAATCCATTCCTGAGAGAGTATTTTTAATTGAACTTCAACCATCACAGTACACCGGGAACCACTTTCCAGCATTTAAATATAAAATTAGCTGTTAAGCAGCTGACTCATGACAACGACTTTAGGACTAGACCAACCCGGTAAGTTTGTATTCAACATTAGAATAAAAATATTAATTTAAACGATTCATTAAGCTTGAAATACAAAAAAAGTTCTTTCTGTTTATATGATGTAAGGCAATGCCTATAATTAGTACTTCTCCAAAGTCATTGTTAAATAAGATAAAATATTGTAGAAGCATAAGATAAAAGCTCAGAAAAAATAAAAGGCTATGAATAGATCACAATACTTATAATATGAACTTATAATATGTGTTCTTGCTTGCTGATGGTTTTATAAGCGTTAACTCCTATTCAAGTACATTAACAACATATCGCCTTTCATTATAATTTAAGAACTATAACTCGTGATCCTTGATAGAATGCTTTAATCAAAGTTTATTGTGTAAAGTTCGTACTAAAAGTCTACAGAGCAACTTATTTGCTTTGTTTCAAATCGGCTTGAAAGGAGATTACATTCAAAGCTATAGATATGCACTAAATATAACTACAAGTTATTCAGACTTGATGAGGGTTTCTCTGTAACTTGAACAAGAAAAGTTCAAAGTCAAGATATATATGCAGAAAATAACTTTTAATAAATCTTTTGATCAAATAAATTTTTAAAATGTAAATTTTTAAATAAAATTATATCAGAGCTTCAGTAAGCCATGGTTTAAAACATTTCTATTTCAGGGGTTATAAAAAGCTTACATTGTAACAGTAATTTATGGTTTTCACAATAAAATTTTTATTGAGATATATGACAGACACGGTAACCCTAAACCATAATCCACAATACTAAATTTATCTTAACGACTAGTAAAAAATATCATCATAAATTTACATTTACGGCTTTCATAGGTAAATAAATTCCAGTAAAACGATTAGTTATCTGGAAGTGCTACCGTAAGTATATCTAGCAGTATACGAGTAAGTACGTATATATCCGGGTTCCAAGTAATAAATTTATGTTAATTACATTGAAAGAATTAGTATTTTGTTATTATGTTTTATTTAAAGATTTATAATCTGTTATTTACAGAACAATAAATATATTGTTGAAAAAATTATTATCACGAAAAGGTATGTAATGAAAAAATTCTGATTACAGTTCGTAATTTTTATTACAAACTGAATTAAAAAAAAGGTAACAATTAAAGTTACTAAGCAAATAAGACCGCTGCGTCCCTTCTTATTGTACCATAGTGTTGTCCAATAGAATGATGGCTAAGTAGTTTATATATAAATAGGCCTATATATAATGTACAATGAACAGCCAAACTAACCTTCGGCAGAATCGTCGCACCTGGAATGGTCGTATACAACAAATTAAATTAATTGACGTCGTCTTCGACCGTATTTGTTTTATTGTGATATGTGTTTTGTGTGATTCGTGTAGTGTGTTTCTGAAGATGTCTCAGAGAGAGAAGAAAGATATCTCAAATATCATGTAATACTCTGAGGTGAGTGTTATGTATAATTTGTTTTGTTTGGCTGTTCATTTTATATTATATCTATGTAGTGTTTGCAAACAAAGGAAATAATGTTTAATAAAATAATATATATATTTTTTATTTAAAGCCACATCAACAGCTCGGTTATTAGCGATTACGGTGGGTTATGTAATTATGAGTAATTGTGAAAATTTCCAGATCCTGGCCGGGAATCGGGCGCGGGATCTTCGCGTTGTACGCTAGCGCGCTACCACTAGCCATAGAGGTGGGAAAGTAATTTTCTTGCGATTCACGTGATTTTTCGCACGTTATAATATAATTTTAATTTGTTTCAGTCAGTGCTTGCCTTGGTTGTTTCAATCAGTTGTTTTCAGTGCTTAGCTGTTTTAGTTTAGAGGATTATGACTGAAAAAGCTGAATAATTTTTAAACTAGAATTACTAGATGCATCAGCATAACTGATTATTGTAGGTCCAGACTGTTTTGAGAGCAGTTTTTGGTATATCAAAAGTTTGCTTGGCGATAATTATTATTTGGGTTCAAGCAGCTAAAAATTGTTTAAATTTTAAGTTTAGTTGTTTTCGTTTCTGCTAGATGCGTTTTTTTTCAATTTAACCGTATTTCTAGGAGTAATCCGAAATATGTAGTTTTAAATGTGTGGATATATTTGATACCGAAGAATAAATATTACGTGTTAGCTTTTAGTTTCATTATTCGCTGAACGCTAACTTTTTCCAGTCTTGTATAAGAATGTTTAGGAGGTGTTGCAGACTTTCAGTTACTTTTACACGGTTCTTGTGTACTGCAATAGTGATTGTGTCATCTTCCAAGATGGTAGGTTTTTTATATTGAGTTTGTGATATGTATGACGTAAATAAAGTGTACATTACGAGCGCCAATGCACTGCCTTGAGAAACTCTTGCTTGAATATTTTTTAATAATGATACATCTTAAAACAAATTGAATCTAAGGCTTCTTAAATGTTAAGAAAAAATACTGAGCACATTTTTCTTTCCTAAATTGTTAGGTAATTACGTAAGACTTGGTATCATGAATTAATTTTCCTAGTTCAGAAATTTCAGTCGTCAAGGCTACTTTCCAAAAATCAGAAAATAACTCATCCGTATTGCAACTTTAAAGTATTTTCCATTACTATTAGTAAATCCCAACATGTCAGTAGAATATTTTTTTGAATTAATTTCGTATTCAATCACATTCATAAAATATTAATATAATGATAGCCCAGTTTATAAAAGCACTATTTTATATTGATAAGGGAATTTTTCACAAGATAACGCAATGAAAGATTAAAACTAATCATTACATTGTATGAAATAGCACCTGAATTTAATCAGTTTTAGTAATGGTGGAAAACAGAGAAAATGTAGGTAACACTACCAACTCTCGACAGTTACAAATGAAGAGACACTAAAAGTCTACAGCGGCAATTTAAAACCATGATCTTCCGTTCACTGCCTCTACCAAATTTATAACAAAAAAGTATTGATTACCTTGTCATTTAACTTAAAGTAAAATAAATGGATCTCCACATATTATTACCTTATTACTTAAGTATATCGAGAGATTTTAGATAATTGGTTGATCGAAAAAAGTTATATAGATTAAATACTTAATAAAAACGAAAATTGTCTACAAATAAAATTAAAATTTTTAAACAATAGTTTTATTTATAAATCTCTTTATTAATAATAATTACGTGGGAAAATACTTAAACATGTATTTACTTAATGACTGTTAGCATAAAATGTGTGCCAATGTTTTACTTAGAGAGGACAAATTATATCAAGTTATATAAATGAAGGTAAATATAAAACCCCTTCGATTGTTTACGCAAACGTAAATTTTTAATCCCTAATGAGTGTACGTTGCAATCTGTTCAATTTAAGAGCAATAAGCAATCCCATGACCCGATGAGATAAAGATGATGTGTGTGACGTGTAAGTGAGGTGTAGTCTTGTAAAGACGCAGGCTGAACATTCCTGAGAGAGTATGTGTAATTGAATCCAAACCAACAAAGTACACTGGCAATCACTGTCTAATACTCAAATCCTTATAAAAGTAATCTTTACAAGGATATGAACCACGGAACCTTCGTTTTCGAAACACAATGATAATTCTACCGCAAAACCAGCCCGTTGGGTGTGCTAACTTAATAAGAGACATAAATGTTTTAATATATTTAGCCGTTTTTCCGATTTGGCGGCCGACTATTTTTTTAAGTTAACTCACAAAATTTGTCTTTGTAATTTTTAACATCCTCAAGTAAACCTGTCCTAAGTATCTAATAACTCGTCCGTTCTATAGTTTCAACTACCTAATAAGCATCTAAACTAAAGAAATCTAATATTTTAATTATCGGAAATAAACAAATTTGCTTTTTTACATCATTTATTTTTTCATCATCATTTGTCATTACACTCGTTACAATTTAATACACAGAAAAGAACAAATTAATAAAAGAAAAATTTATTAATATTTTTAAAAAAAATGACGAAACTTTTGTGCGGTTAAATACATTAGAAAATTTAAAAATGATTACTCTACGTAATATGTTTAACCTGCTTCATCAGAATATCAGGCTAAAAAAGTGAAAATCTGAACTTAAACTTTCTTACGGGCAATTTTGATCACCCGTAGCCACATAAGTTGATCGTAATTTCATTAGTAACTTACACACGACGTTACAAATTTAAAAGTAAATTTTTTAAGTTTATTTTTTTAAGTAGCTTCAAAATCAAGGTCATTAGCGATTACTTTGGGTAAGGGAACAGTGGGTTTTAATTTCCAGACTCTAGTCGGGAGTCGAATCTGGGACCTCCGATTTGTAGTGTATCACGCAAACTACTGGGCCAAGGAGGCGGCCAAATTTACTTTATTGTTTTTCTAAAAAAACTTAATGTAAATCTTAGTTACAGACAGACTGAAGTACTGAGTTTCTTACCGACTATAATTAGAAACATAATCTATTCATTGTAACTGTGGTCAGCAAACTGATAATCATCTGTTAACTAACACCATTAATCAGTGTGTGCAGTAAGTATTGAAAATAATTAATAATTTATAAGATACCTGTTGTTAATTAAAATAATTAATTTAATTTCCTACAAAAGCAGTCTCAATAAATCAACGAAGACTTAATTTACACTGCTAGTATTAACAATCAATTATTATTAATTCGTCCACTGGATAATACCATGTAAAATGCGACGCGCACGAGAGTGTGAATGAAAGTTCCCTTTAAATGTGAGAATATTTTTAGGTATCCTTTGACTTATTTTCGTACTCTGAATAAATGATGAAAAGAAAGTGATAAGCCTGAAGAAAATCTCCAAATCTGATGATGAAAATAAAAAAAGCAAGAAAGAAATACGAAACTCTAGCAGAAAAATTAATTATAAAAATACACGAAATAGAGAAAAGCAGGATATTCAAGAGATATATATACTAAGAGAGGGTTTACAGTTACACTTTTTTATTTAAAAAGTATATTTTCAAATACCTGTATGTTTCAAAAAAAGCAGATTTTCTTTTTAATTAGCTTCAATTCAACAAATTTAAGTTGTAATATATACGTAAATAAAGACTCTTCTCTGAAAGAATTATTTAAAAAATTGTTTCGAGACGAAATTAATATGGTAACGTTATAATCGTAGCGTTTTAATAAAGTGAAACAAAATTAATATTTGAAAGAACTGCTCAGGTTGTTAGCTTACCGACATTTCCTGAAGCTAATTTGAAATTTCAGTAAGTACATTATTACTGGTACTCAGAATATAAGTTGACAACATAAGAATTTCACTCGGAAAATTAAATTCATTTCATAAAAATCCCCCAGTTTATTTAAACAATACTTACACCGATTTCTTTATTATAGATACCCGAGTTTGAAACCTTTTTTCTTCAAAACCGCTTGTTCAATTTTAACGTACTGTACAACAAAATTTAGCTGATTTCAATCAGCGTTATTACATGTTAATTTCATATTTTTAACGTTTATTAATATTCTGGTATCAGGTTGAGAAGAAAAACAACCGGTTTTGTTGCTGCAACACATTAGATGCATTTAGAGGCTTAAAACTTAAACACCGCTCAACCAATTTATTTGAGATTTCGCCAAAATATAAACCTGTATGTTGTTATTGTACGAACGAAATTTCAGGTTAGTAGCATTTTTAAATTTTGAGTTATTAGTAAAATTTTGAATCCCTGTTAACTCCGTAACCATTCATTAATTCGGCAATTTCAAAAAAAACCATTGTATTCAGTATAAAAAAATTAAAAAAATTAATCCATATTATGAAACAGCAAATGACCAGTTATTCGGTAGAATTATTTAAATATTTAAATAATGATAGATGCAAACTACCTATTTTTATTAGCATACATGGGACCTGTCCTTCCAGCACTCGTATAACAAACATGACAATGCAATGTTAATACCCATTCATCATTTATTTACAATAGTCACCTAAACTACTAGTTGTATTTTACGTCGGAAGGCGACTTTAGCAGGAAGAAAAATGAACCCAACCTATTAAAAAACGTGACAACATAGTTAAGCTTCTTCTTCCATCCCCCACAGCATCTATCATTATTTAAATATTTAAAAAATTCTACCAAATAACTGGTCAATCGCTGTTCCATAATATGAATTAATTTGTATTAATTTTTTATACAGAATACTCGTACAATGGTTTTTTTTTGAAATTACCGAATTATTGAGCGGTTACGGAGAAAACAGGGATTCAGAATTTTACTAATAACTCAAAATTAATACGCTACAAATCTGAAATTTCGTACGTACAATAGAAACATACGGGATTATGCTCCAACGAAATCTCAAATAAATCGGTCAAGCGGTGTTTGAGTTATAAGCCTCTAAATACATCCAATATGTTGCAGCAACAACAAAAACCGGCTTTTTTTCTTCTCATCCTAATATCGGAATATTAATAAAGGCTGAAAATATGAAATTAACATGTAAAAACGCAGATTGGAATCAGCTAAATTTTGGTGTACAGTATGTTAAAATTGAACCAGCGGTTTTGAAGAAAGATGGGTTCAAACTCGCGTATATATAATAAAGAAATCCACAGTAGGCACAAGAGTACCACTCACATACCCAAATTAAAGATAATCTCATAACACCCGATTTAATTATTGTAGAGTCTTCTTTACCATCTTCCAATTACTCAGAAATTAAACTGTCACAAGTTAATCTTCATCCTATTGGACATACGATTCAATGATTTTAAGTGTTCAATATTAAAGTTTTTTAAACATTTCTTTTGCTATTAAAATAAAAATAAAATATTGATATTTTATGTAAAATGTAATTGAATTTATCACTTATTTTATGTTTTTTTTTAATTCTCTTTACCGCAATCTTTGTAACCCATTAAACTGTAGCATTTAACTTAGTAATTTTATAGTAGTTATAATTAAGTATTTAAGTGATTTAATTTTTTTGTTCTGCATACTCCTATGCGGGGACAGAACTCTTTGTGAAGAAGAGTATTTGCGTATAAGTATGTTTAGTTTAAAATATTGTACGTAGCTTAGTATAGTATTGAATTGTAATTTTAATGCAGCTATATTTTACTAAATAAAAAAAAATTTACAGATTAGTTAAAACATCTAACATAAAACGTATTCAGATATTCCAAAACAAAACTTTATACCTCATCACAGGCTGTCCAACAAACAACAGTAAGAAAATATTACACATAAGACGTTTACACTGAAGTGGTACACAAAACGAAAAATAAACTATACATACACACGCTTTCAAAGTAAATTACATGCTAAACAAATTCACAAATCCAATGGCCGATCAACCCACAACCTACGGCACACAACCCAACTTGAACGCAGAAAAGGCAATGAAAGATACCTTTTGTGTTTTTGTGAATCGTTTTAAGAGACTGGGGCACTGGGATGCTGCCTCACACATGTGATAAGAAAATTAAGTGACCGTTTGTGTACTGGCATTACCAGTACAACTGTTGGTTGTGTTAAAATGTTATACAGTTGTAATCTATTTTTAAATAAAATCAAATAAGATAAATTTTGCAGTAATTGTAACTGTACAATATCAAATATTGACATTGTACAGTTACATTCTAACATTATTTTTTACTTTCTCTTGCCTATATGAATTTATAGGAAGGAAAGTATTATTTTCATGTCGATTTTTCAAATTGAGTTTCACCGGATCTACACGATTTCAGATCCGCTGAACCCAAAAAACTTGTTTTTAGCGATTGGACTGTGCGTGTATCTGTGTATCTGTGTGTGTCAACAGAATATCTCAAGAACGGAACATCTTACGAACTTGAAACTTAAGTTACATACCACTACCGGACGCGACACGAACATTTTCATCAAACTCGGTCAACCGGAAGTAGTAGTTTATTCGTGTAATTTTTCACTTTTTTGCGATTTTCTCAAAAACTGGTCCTACGATTTTTTTTTAAAAATCGCCTTGTTTACTAAATTTTTTATGCTCTACAAGATAGGGTAGGCGCCATGTTTGCTGAAATTCTTGGTGAGGCTGTTTTCACGTATAAAAATGTTTTTTTAAGATTACGGCTTTAATATGCGTTTTACCACAAAAAATTGTATAATAAAAAATGTAGAAAATTTAAAATCCTACAACTTTTATTTGCAAAAATTTTTTGTATAACGCTTAGTTTAGCGAAAATTAGCGATTTTCTGTTTTTTTATTTCTCACTAATACGTGTGAAAAATTGTTTTTTTTTACGATTTTGACCTTATTATGCTTTTTACGACAAAAGTGTATATAATCAAATTTACAGGAAATTAAAAAAGATCTACAACTTTTATTTAAGCATGTTTCTCTAAAGAGCCTAGTTTAGTGTGAGGTGGATTTTCATTTTTCGTCTTTCACTCATGATTAAATTAAGGTTATGTTTTTTGAGGTTAGTTTTTTGTTTAATTCTAATGTTTTATTACTAATGTTAGGTTTATTGTTAATTATTTGCATTGGCAAGATAAAGTTGTGTGAGTGTTTCACACCAGACTTTTTTATAAGTTGGTTAGATAATCTGCAAATGATGGATAAACCATTACAGGAATCGAGTGAAATACTTTTGACCTCCTTTCTCTATTCAACTTTTCCTTTCTCTTTTTAACTACAGTTTGAGAAGTACGATTGCTTTTTATCATGTCACTTAAAAACAAAGAAAAAATCGACTTACTTTTCAACCTTGCAAATTATACTTTCAGACTATGGCTATATAACAAAATAAAGGCTCCTGCTTTCTGAAGAGAAAACACTGACCATCTACGACGCATCAAAGTTAAATTAAAAAATGAGGGAAAACTGTGACATAAAAAATGTAATTAATATTTGAAATCCACTCTATTTTACATATTCTCGCTAAAATTTTCATCTGTTTGTTCCACATTATTAATATTAGGTAACTTACTGTTTTTACTCTTAAACATAAAATGAACGAATACAATTTAGCTTTGATCATAAATTATAAGTATATTACATTGCAAGTGCTCCTCATAACCCTACCTTTTCTTTTCTAAAATTTCTCTGTTGTTTATTTGACTGGGCTTGAGAGAAGAAACAAATGTATTTTTTACAGTCCTAAAACCCGCAGGTCAAGCGGAGTTAGTTTCACTCTCTACATATTTTATATCAACCTAGCAAATTGAATCTTGAGGAATGTACTTCGTGTTCTATGTAGTCTAATACAGCTGCTTATACTTGTTTGAAGTAATTTTTAATTTGGCCGTCTCCGTAGCGTATCGGTTAGATACGAGGTCCCTGGTTCGACTCCCGGCTTGGGTCTGAAAATTTTCACAAGTTAAAATCCATTGTTCCAGTTACATAACCCACCGTAATCGTCAATAACCAAGCTGTTGATGTGACTTTAAATAAACCAAAAAAATGATTGAAATAATTTCTCTCAAAAAACAACAGCTAATTGAATTTTTTATAAGATTTGATGTAGACTAAACAAGGAAATTTTGATTTGTACAATTTAAATTAAATGTCAATCATAAGTAATTTATACAACATAAATTAATTCAAATTTAATAGGGAGAAGAATGACATGGTAATTTTTTTCTAATCCCTAATGTGTGTACATAGGTATCAGTTCTTCTCTTATTCTGTTCAACTTAAGAACAATTAGCAACCCCATAACCCAACGACATGAGGATGATATAGGCCTATATGACGTGTAAATGAAGTGCCATCTTGTAAATACTCAGGCCGATCATTCCTGAGAGCGTAAGGTTAATTTAACCCAACCATCAAAGTATGCCGATAACCATATGGTAACTAATAATGATTCTTTTGATCTTCTGGTTTTGACGGTATCTAAATAATGAACCGTTATTATGTAATAATATTCATTTATTTATTTTACTAGTTTACAATGGTGACATAAAATAGCTTTTTTCAATAATAACAATTGAAATTCGTAACTTAACATATAAAAATGTTGATTTTCAGGGCTGTTTACGTTCTTTATCATCGTCACAAACAGTAGTTATCTCCCTTAAAAAGATTTTTGCATAGAAATTTTGTGTAGCCTCTTCCACTAAAAAATAATGAATCATTTTAATAGCCAAGTTTTTTCTCAAAATTCTGGATAAGACAAGTTTTGGAATCACAATTGAAAAAAATATGGCTGTGGTACAAGGATAAAGCAAGTTTAGTTCCAACATATTTAGTTGTGGATAACACAAGTTTTGCAGTTAAACATTGGGTGGATAAGACAAGTTTTGCAGAATCAACCTAGTTTTCAAGTCAATTTTTTTGGAATACAGCAAGTTTTGGCACATAAATGCTTTGCCAGATTATAATATGGTTGTCATATAATAAAAAAAACCACGGTAATCTCATTTTTTTCATTTTTTGGATAAGACAACTTTTGCAACTCTTGGCCTCATATAAATATATAAAAACTATTGAAAGAATAGATTACAATATAATTTTATAAAACATTTATTTTTTATTTTTTGTTATTCAAAAATATATACTACAGTAGGGTTTAAGATGAACGATTGATTATTTAAATGTACTGTAGGTACAATAGAAAATATTGTATTTATTTTACACATGATTACATTATATACTATAAAAACTATTTTAAATAAAAGTCAACAATAGAACAAATAAATTGTTAAAAATCTATTTCAATCCCTACACCACTTACTTTGTAAATAAGAATTTATTATCTTTGGTTTAGTTTTGGTTAAGTCATCATGAGACAAACGATAAGCTTTAGAGATGAATGGATACAAAGAGATCTATAGTTTCTTAACTAAAACTATTTGCATAAAAGATAGTTTGAAAATATCCACTGTGAATCTAAACTACTTTTGAAAGAATTTGATTTTAACTTTACGTAAAACATTTTGCAGTTTTTTCAAGATATTGATATTATCGACAGAATTTAGTATGTATCCATAGAATTAATAAAAAGCAAATCGCTTAGTAATCTATAGCCAATGTGAAATAATCCAGTTTTTCCAAGTAATAGAAATGGAGATATTTGAAAGCAATACATTCAGTACCATAAAATTATTCATTCTAAAAAGGATATTTATCTTCAATGATTCATGTTTTTAAAGTGAAGCTAACAAAACTAAAAAATTTTGAATTTAATCACAGCACTAGAACTAATGTTTTACTCTAAGCTTGATAAGTGTAGTAAGATTTAAATGTATCATTTAATTTTCCATTTGTTAAGCCATAGATATTTGTTAATCGTTTCAAATAAATATAATATATTTTCAAATTGTTCTATTTCATAAAATTGTTTTCAATAAATATATTTTATTTTTTTAAGTAATTTCCACTGATAAAAAAATACTCAGCGATATTAGCGCTTTATTATTTCTTTCATGGAGAAATTGATTTAATTATAATAATACATAAAATAAAATAACATAATAAAGAATCTTTAATTACATTTTGTGTACAAAAAACCTCCTGTGTTTGTAGGAAAATGAGATGCTATAAGCTACATTATTAACATTAAAGCATTAATCAATGTGAAAAGAAATGTATAGTGAGTAGTTAATTAAGTTATATTTGTCTTCATTACACGGCTTCTCATTACAATAGTTTCATTTATTTACATGTATTTCTACAAATACAATTATTAATAAAAAATGAACTGTGATTTTTATAACAATAATTAATAAAAAATGAACTTTTATGATGGAAGGCCGCACTTTTTTCTTTCTTCTGTGATTACCACCACGCACTAGAGATTTATCACACTGCTTCAAAGTACTATAATTTGATTACTTTACAACTATATTGAAGTTAGTTTTATAAATATCTTTCTTTCTTGGTTAATTAAAAACAAAATGAGTTGTAACGTTTTACAGGTACGATATGGTATGAAAATTTTCCAGGTTCTACTGAGGTATCGAACTCGAGACCTACGGCTTAGTTGTCAATTGATTTAACCATCTGAGACATAGAATCAGCTAAAGTCCCCTCGAAGCACCCTCGAAGTACAGATCTCAGGGAAGTACGAGTGTGTGTGGGGCTTGGAGGCGCTGTGGACAGAAACAAGCGTTCGCCTATCCGTGGTGGTGGAAAAAGAAAACTCTAATAATTACAATGATCTGATGAGATTTTTGATAGATTAACATAACTTTCTAAAATAATTACTTCTACTTGTAATGATAGGGTAGGTTACTTGTCTTATTTCGACCATAAACTGACGTAGAAGACGGAGAGTACAAAAAGTAGAATTAGTTTTGTTATTAAGCTTATTTTTAGATACATCCGTTTTAAGCTAAAGTACGGCTGAATAAACAAATTAAGGAAAACTCACAGTTTCAAAAATAACTGTTTTTATCCTCCTTCAAAGATTTGAAAAAAAGTAAAAGTAATTTCCACGATTGATTAGGTTTTCTTAGAATTGAATAACATAGAAATGCAATGTAAACAATGTGATAATTAAAGGAATCCATATAGAAACTAAACAGAATTTTTATGTTACACAGGAAACAGGTTAAAATTAAATTCAATATCTTATAACGGAAATATCTTATATAACGGAAGTAGTACGTCATAATAGAAAACAAAAATTCGAAATAAATAAAGCGTGTTTAAAAAAGTCACAATAATAAAAACGCTACGTGAGTTCATTTTTACTGATACTATTTACAGATAAATTTAATATTGCTATATTTAAGTCAAAAATAACAAAATTATCTCGTTTAACATGAAAATACTCTCACGTAAATACTCAAAAGTCTTTTCATATAAATTACATTACTTGAAAAGTCTCAAATAGTGAGTGTCACTTATATTATACCTTCAAATGTAAAATGCCTTACATACATCATATATAATAAGATAAATATTTCACATCTTCAAAAATTTTAGACATAATTTAAAATACTTTTTGCATTCGATGTAATAAGGGGTTCAAAAATATATATAGGATAAAAATATACGTAACAGAGGATTGATCTAGTTTAATACAATGTTGAGTCATTTACTTTTTATATTACAATTATTAATTTTCTTGTAAATAAATAAACTTAAATAAAAATAGGTAACGTTGTGTGAAATAAATTTAAAGGAAATCAATTTTTACAGAACGTAAGGGATACTTGTAAGTCAGCTGGCTCTTGAAGGTCCATTGGGATATTGAGAGAGTAAAAATACAAATGTCTGTATGAGGAATTATTTTGATAATGTTATTCCGATAATAAAATAATAATCTGCTGTAGAGTGTGTAACAAGATGTAGTGTTAGACAAGTTCGGTTTGTAACTAACTTTGATACATATAAAATTAAACTAGGATAACTAACCAATAAAATATACAATACGTTTTATTTGGGTAAAAATGCTGTAATAAGACTTTGAGTAGAAAAATTTCTACAGCCTTGGTGAGAACCGTTTTAAATAAGTCGGGAAGAGTTCCAAATATAAATCTTGTTCAACTAATTTTTGCCAGAAACATGGATTATAAAAAAATGACACAGAACTAAGATTTATAATCTAGGCCTGAATAAACTTATTTAAAATATTTTACGGTTACGCTATTAAATTATGCATTTAAAACACGTGAGTGGTAGAATTTTTTAAGGCGTTTTAGTATTTCACAGTATTTTCTCTTCAAGCTAAGGTGGAGTACACGTACTACAACATGACGCAAAAACATGAATGAACGGAATGGAAAAGCACGTTTTGGCTCGTAAAGAAAACGTAACATCTCCCAGAGGAAAACATATTCTTGCTTTATATTTTAAAACCAATATGGACTTAAGGGATTCAGCAGTAAGGAAAACTAGTGCGTCAAACATAATAATACTGACTGACTCGTTTAGACGGAAGAATGATTTAAAGAAAAACCCCCATCAATCGTATTCATAGAAATCGATCGGCGTCAATTTAATTTAAAACTATGTAAATTTTTAGTCTAAAATTATTATTCATTATTTCAAGAACTTTTCAATTAATTTACCCTTTTATCAATTTTTCATCTAAACATTTTCACCTTTCTTGTAGTAAGCCTACAAGAAGTGAATACGGCGAAAAATAATAGTTGTATATTAGATAAAAATAAAAATCGGTTTTTGACTTCGGCCAACCATGAAACATAAAATCTATGTGAGCAAAATATTGACAAATTCATGAACACAAACAATTCAATAAACGATTTATATAAAAATGTTAGAGGGAACAAATATTTGTGTTCAGATATAAAATTAGAAAGCTCTGTACTGTATAACATGAATGTACTCGTATTTATAAACGGGATACAGCAATACAATAAGAAAATACATGTAATTAATAATGATGTTCATATGTTTATTGTTTAAAATATTCATTGAGAGATTCCTGAAATTTTCTGCCTGGTAAGTAGAGTAGTTTCTGAGATAACTTGTTGCGGAAAACATTTTATTAATTAATATGGTAATCAAAAAAAAATACTGTATTACGGTAAAATGCCGGTGGTGACTTTTGACGGGTCACCCTTTAATCTAAATCTCGGCCAGGAATTGAATCCAGGACGTTTTACTTCGAAATACAGCGCAAACTAGTGTTCTAAACTACTGCGCTAATATTTTAATAAAAACGTAACTTTTATATCAATATTTAAAATTCTCTTGGTGATGTATGAAGATCCTTCGGATATTAACGTAAACGGTTTTATAATATGTGTAATTGTCTTTGTTTGAAGCTGAATCCCATAAATTTTTACCTTTCTTGAAGTATTTGTATCATTTTTAAAAGTTTGTTGATTAAAAATGGTTTAAATAAATCAATCATTAATAATATCTTAAAACAAAATGCTTAAATGGTATGTCCATCCATCAATGTCCTAAAACTTTGCGCTATATTATAATGACTTAGTAATTTTTTTATTGGACTGTACACTTCTCTGCTTATAACACATTTATCATTCACTACTACAGTAGCTAGACGGGGTTGATCCTCTTAAGCCCTCTAAGAATATTTTCGTTGTCAAAGAGTTGAATTACTTCATTATTGTTCTTTTTTGTTTTTTTGTGGTCTCTCATCTGATTGTTTTGCAATTTCTGTTAAAACAGACATTGGAGAATGATGATATATGAAAATGAGTGATGAAAAACTGCCAGACCTGACCAGGAAATGAACCCGGACCCCGGCGTAGAAGCCAGTTACGCTAACCAATAAGCCAATGGGCCGGCCACCATTACTGTTAAGGCTATATGAACGACCTTCATGTTTAAAATAAGATCCTACTACCTCACTGAATACAGTTTATAATTTATCATAAAAATGAAGCTTACCACAAATGTACTTTCTAGTAGTTATTTTATGGATATTATCTAAGCAGACTACATTTTCTTTTTGAAGGCAAAAAACCAAAGTGGTTATCATCGCCTGTTATTCCTCACAAGGGTGTAAAGGGCTCAGGTGTGGAATTTTATTTATAAATAAATAAAATTTACATAAAAATGATATATAAAAAACTTATAGGATAAACATACAAACAAACTTAAATAACACCTACAACCAATTTATTTATATGAAATGGCCTATTTATATGTATTTAATATCACAGGCCTAAAGGATAAACAAAAGGCTTTAAAGTGGCCACGAGAAAATAAGAAACATACAGAAATACAAATATAAACTTAAAAATATAATATTTCTATTACTATTTGATTAAATAAACACTCTACTCAACCCAAGACTGTCAGACACTGTTATATACACTGATAGATCTTAGAAATCTTAAAGTTACATCTAAAACAGGGCTTTTGTCGCTGAGTACATCCCGTAACTCGAAGGGTAATTCAAATCGCCGACGCAGAGCTGCGTAGCAGGCAGAATCTAACAGTTACCTGGTAGATAAGCAAACTACAGTTACCTGCCGATTGATGTTGTATGCACTATAAGTACAAACTACAAATTACAAACATACTCTTTGTTTCACTAAAATTTTACTGCCAATAAATACAAACAGGTTTACAAACATTTTCTATTGAAGTAATGACCACTTATTATTGAATTTTCTAATAAATTAGCAAATGAATTTTACGTGTTTACGTAGAGGTACAAATCGATAATTTAATATAATTTTTTTAAAGTGTTGATGCTAACATAAGCCTTGGCTTGGACGTGGGTAACGATATGAGGTGATATATAGTTAAAAAAATTAGTTCGCCCAGGAATCGAACCGAGGACCCTAGCAAAGAAATCAGCTAGGCTGAGCACTAAAACAACGGGCCGGCCGAAAAAATAATTAATGAAATAGAAAAGTAATTAAAAATAAATTTAAAAAGTTCTTTAAAAACTTCTTAAATATTAAAATAGTTTATTTTTTAATTGTGTCAATAATTTTTTTGTCAATTTTTTGGTGCCGATTTACAAGCCTAGGGTTGTCCGTTGGTAAAAAGTGAGTTGAATCGAACCCAGATGCCTTACTATAGAAGCCATTTGTGGTAACCACTTCACTAACCGGCCGGCTAACATTATTATGAGTGAATTATTGAATAAAAGCAGGTATTATAATTTTAATTAAAAAAATATTTGAAGAACTTTATTCTTAAAATTATTTATTTTCCTGAAAACCCTGGATTAAATAGGTCCAACTTTTTATTAGTTAGCACAGCATATAGGTACAGTAACAGTAAACCTGTAACCTAAATTATCATTTTCTCTTTAGTAACAAACAAATTGTTGGATGGTTGATAATATTTGCATAATACGTACTTGAAAATGATAAACAATCCCTAAATGGTGTTCTGTTTTCGGTCAAGAGGTATAACTGCAGTGACGTAATCTGTATATTATTCTCGTATTTCACGGCAAGTACTGCTTTTAAAAAATAATGTGTTATCTTAATTAAATACCCCAATTTGGTAAATTCCTATTACCGGTTAATATAGTCGTAAAAATGAGAATTAACTAGATATATACGAGGTGTGACTATTAATAACGACACTGACGTTGTAAAAAAATTTTATTTTTATTTTATACATAATCACTTATTTTTACCTTCAATATATACTCCTTCTCTATCCCTACAACGCTCCATGCAAATTTTCGATTGCTGGAAACAGTGCTGAAAGTCATCTTCTGTCAGCTCCATCAGAACACGTGCCGCTTTCTCTTTTACAGCTTTCACAGACGAAAATCTTGTCCCTTTTAATGCAGATTTCACCTTAGGGAACAGGTACAAGTCACATGGTCCAAGATTTGGTGAATAAGATGGATGTTCTAACACTGAGATGCTGCACTTGGCTAGGACCCTCTAGACAGATAACGCGGAATGAGCTTGCGCATTGTCTTGGTGGAGAACCCATGATTTGTCCTTGCACATTTCGGGGCGTTTTTCCTTACTCTTTAACTTCGACGTAGTTTAGAAAGTACCTCAAGGTAGTAATATTGATAAATTGTTTGACCTTCAGGAACCCAGTGAAGGTACACAATCCCATGGATATCAAAAGAAAACCATCATCATTGCTTTAAATTTTGACTTGCTCATCCGAGCTTTTTTGGCTCTCGGTGAAGTTCGGCTCTTCCAGTGCATGGATTGGCGCTTCGTTTCCAGATCATAAGTAAAAACCACGTTTCATCACATTTTATACCTGTTCCCTAAGGTGAAATCTGCATTAAAAGGGAAAAGATTTTCGTCTGTGGAAGCTGTAAAAGAGAAAGCGGCACGTGTCTTGAAGGACCTGACAGGAGAAAACTTCCAGCACTGTTTCCAACAATGGAAAGTTCGCATGGAGCGTTGTAGGGGTAGAGAAGGAGTATTGTATATTGAAGGTGACAATAAGTGATTCTGTATAAAATTAAAATAAAATTTTTTACAACGTCAGTCTCGTTATTTAATAGCCACACCTCGTAGTCTTAAAGCTGCACGTTATGTACTACTAATAGTATAAATAATAGTGAGGTTTTTTTATATCATACTGTGACATTGACACTGAATGGGCTCAGCAATAGGGTGAAGAAAAAATATATTTTGACAGCAATAGTTTGCCTATTGAGTTTTGTCAATCGCAGTTATTGTAAAAAAAGTTAAACCGACTCTATTTATTCGTTGATTTTCTAGTACACTTAAGGAGAGCACTATACCTCGTATCTATCCCACATTAAATTGACCTCTTTTTAGATTCACGTTTCTAATAAACCGTTAAGAGTCAGGGCTTTAATTTTTTTGTGCCTTTTCTATGACATCTTTTAAGCTCTGGTACTAGAAATATTAATATAGAGCTAGCGATACCATTTCGAGAATTTTTTTTGAAAAATGCAAAAGCAATTTAATTTATTTTGTAGAATTTTTTATTTTATTTCGAACTTAGTAATGATACTGCAATTATTCTAGCACCATATGTCACAATTATACTGGGACCATACTCTAAAAATTTCAATCTTCAAATTCAAATACCTAATTTTTGAGAAAACTGTAGGGCCTACCTTTATGGAATAAAGTGAATTCGCGGGAAATGAGCTGTAAAGTTTTACTTACGCTATACTCGGCCTGCATCATAATATTGATCCTCACGAGGCTGTTTTTTCCTCAAATAATTTCCTCCTTATTTCTATATTGTCTTGCTTCTTTTAACACACTTTTTCATTGCCTTCTCAGCTTTCTGTGTTCTTTGAATATCGCAACTCTTAATTGTTTCCATATATAAACTCAATTAAAAGAAACTCTAGTCAAAACATTACTTAACAAACATCTGGATAGCTTTCGCAGTTTCTATGGTACAGTTATAATTACACAGAAAAAGATACAGAAGGCAATGGCACCAAAATTAGAAAAATCGATTTTCCATTTTTGAAGTATAGTGCTCCCCTTAATGGAAGCTACTAGTCGGTCCCAGTAACCTTTTATGTATTTTGTTTTTCATTATCTTGAAAATTTTGGTAGGGTTTTTGTGTTCCATCGGGTTCTAGAAAATCTTTCTCAAAATATCTATGACCACTACTTTAAGGTCGCTAGGTTGTTATAGGTCAGAGTGAAAGACATTTTGAACGTAGTCGGTGCTATCAATGAACCAATGTAGAGGGTGAGTTTCAATGAAGTGAGTTTCTGAACAGATTTTGTGTGTGTATGGTAAAATATACTCACGTACAGTAAATAGAAAACATTCATTCAGGTAAACACTAATTTGATTGTATGACTATCCTTTCTTTTTAGTTTATACTCAGCTTTAAGTTGGTAATAACGTTTTATAGTCAATTTAGTCTAAGTAATGAAGTTGCAATCATTTAGCTTGTTAATAAAAATGTTTTAAGTTTACAGCGAGTTTGTTTATTATTAATATTAATAACCAGATCCCGAAAGAACCTTGAATAAGCATGACAATTTATATTTACCAAAACTAAGAAAAAAACACGATTTATTTTTCTTAATTTCAACATTCGCAGTTAACCTGGACATTATTCATGCCACGATTAGTCATGTTAAGGCGAATGAGTTCATACACTTTTTTTTATGTACGAGTATAATTAATTTATTTCTGATTTATGTAAAAACTTAAATTTAACAAAATTTTATCTGAAACACTAACAATTTTTGCTAGTTGCCTTTGCATAGTTGCAAAATCTAATAAAATAAGTTTAAAAAACATGGCTTAACGTTACGAGGCAAATAAAAATATTTTTTAAATGAATAAATATATATTTTAGCCGGCCGCATTGGTGTAGTTGGTAACGTGCTCGCCTTTTATCATCGGTCCTCGGTTCGAATCCCACTCAGGACCGGCATGTTTTCATACGTTACAAAGAATCATTTCATCCTCATTACGTACAGTTACACCGCAACGTCGTCGCTAATGACCTTGCAGTTGATGCCACGTTAAATAAAAAATAAAAATTATATATATATATATATATTTTATTTTATAATCTCATCTCTGGTAACATATTGTAGCATGACATTGACCTATATTTGGATTATTGGTCACGGTCACACAGATCAGTTTAACCACTACATTTTTAATAACAAGTAAAACTATTATCAAGATACTTGGTATATATTTATAATATTTCTTTAAATAATATGAGTAAATTTTGTAAATTAATAATACTGGCATAATCTAAATTATATTCTATGTTTAATTATTCATACCAGTTAATCATCAATATTGATAAAATTTATATGATTATATTTAAACAACAGCGAGGTTCAAATCAAGATTGGCGTGAGTCAAAAGTGTAACTAAATTGTGTATTGTTAAAATAATTAAAGAATCAAAAAACGGAGATGAACAATTAAATAAGTGATGTGAATAACTATAATAAAATAAATAACGTCGTTTAAAACAATAATTTGAATTTTTACGAACAATAAAAAAATTATTAATCAAATTTTAAAATCTAAAGTGATGAAAGTAAGATCCGGCCATAGCGTGGGTGCGGGACGAGACGATTGATGTGATGACCACACTGTAACGAGCTCCAATTAAAATCAGAAATATCAAGTAAAATTTCAAAGAAGACTAACATATTATATAAAAATGAATAGAGGAACAAGTAAGAAATCATAATTATTATTTATTTAAAACGAACATTCAAAATTTATTTAAAGAAATCAATGTAAAATTTCAAGAATTCCAATACTATTAGGACGCCATATTCATCAACTCAACAATACAATTATATTTCAGCGAACTTCGTAAAATTAAACAACCGGTATGATCGATAAACAATATTCATAAATCATCTATAAAATTTTAATAATTAACCAATAAAGACCAGTATTCGATTTAATTAAAATTTAAAGATCTATTTGTAATTTTTGTTTAGGTTAAGATTTTCATTGTTGAAGTAAAATAAAAATTTTAATACTCAAATAATAATAAATTAAAATCCCTGAGATATTATATTAAATAAAATAGTAGAGTCAATTTGTTGTTAAATTCAATATTCATAAAATCATTTATTAAGTAAAAATTAAAAGCATTTAAAACTAAAATATATTTGTGTTAATTTATTTCTAACCCAGTTTATGTAGCGTAGCTGTAGTGAACGCTACATAAATTTTGGCTCCCAACTTAGTGGCAATTAATTAATTAAAAAATAGTAGAAACATTAAATTTTTCGCCGCAACGTTTAGGCATTTTCTATTTTAAAATCGTGTTTTACTTTCTAAATTAATTAAAATTAACATTAAAAGAATCCTAAAATTATTTTTATTTATTATTGTTTGAGTTTGTTTATTGAGTACCATGGCAAATATTGAATTAAGATCGAATTGGGAAAGTAGATTAGAAGTTAAATTTGACCAAATGATGAGTATGATGATAGAGTTTGGAAATGAGAGGAAAAAACTAATATCAGATTTTGGAACAAATATGGAAAAACGAATATCAGATTTTGGAACAAAATTGGATAAACATTATGAAAAAATGGATAAACATTATAAAGATTTAAATAAAAATATGTCAGATTTAAAAACAGATTTAAATGAAATGATGGATAAACGAAATGAAAAATTATCAGAGTTAGGTACAGTTTTTAAAAATCGAACTGTAGTACTGTCCAATAAGATATCAGATGTAGGTACAAATTTAGGAAATAAAATAGATAAACAAACGTTAGATTTAAAAGATACAATAAAAACAAATAAGATATCAAATTTAAACACCACACAAGCTAAACATGAAACAATAAAAACAAATAAGATAGCAGATTTAAATGATGAAAGGAGCAAACAAAATGTAGAATTAAATGAAAATTTAGATAAAAATAGCAAAGCTATAGAACAGAATAGAACAGGTATTAGGTTAGATTTATTAGAATTTAAGTTAGATTTAGTAGGAAAAATAGATAATAATGAATTAGGTGAAACAATAATAAGCACAAATGAAAAACTCAAAGAGTTACTATGGAATAAAGAAGTAAATAAATATATTAACAGAACAAATATGAAAATAATGAACCAGAGGTATGACAATAGTCAATGGGAATATAGTTATCCTAATAAGCATAATAATAATTATCAAAATAATCAACTAACAAGGAAATATAATAAGTTTAGGTATAATCCGTACAATAAGAATAGTAGCAGGACACATTGTAACAAAAATAAACAAAATAAAAACAGAAATCAAAACCTTAAGAATGGAAATGATTATAAAGTAACAAGCATTAGGAATAAATTAGCTACAAATAAACTTGATGGAAGAGTAGATGTGATAAATAGGTTTAAAGATAGGCCAGGTTAGATATTAAGATTATTTAGTTTGGTGTTTAGAGAAGGTTAGATGTTATGTGATAGGTTATAAAGTAAATGTTTTTGTAGATAATTTTGCTTTAACACATTTAAACACATGTAAATTTTTAAACTCAAGATTAACTAAATGGATACTTAAATTACAAAATTATGATTTGAATATACAACATTGTAAAGGAACAGATAATAAGATAGCTGATATTCTAAGCAGAAATTTTCAAAGCAAACAGGTAGAAAAGATACAAACATTTAGGTTAGCTTCATTTAAATTCATTGTAGATAAAAAGTTAATTAGTATGTTTAAAAATATTGGTAAATTACAAACAGAAGATCCTAAATTAAAAGAAATTATCGATAAACTTACTAATAAATCAGAAAATAATAATGTTATTCAAAATTTAAAATCAGTTTATTATATTCATGATAATGTTTTATATAAATTAGTTCATAATGATTATAAAATAATGATACCTAATTCAATGTACAAGATTTTAATTTGGCAAACACACTTAAGGTATTCACATTTAGGTAGTAGAAAATTATTTAAAATGTTATTTGAAAGTTTTATTTTTAAGGGAATGCACAAGATTATTAAAAGCTTAATTAGAACTTGTGAAGTATGTCAAAAATGCAAGTATGATAATTTTATAAATCTAGCACCATTAGGCCATATAACTGTAGATAAATGCAATGAGTTAATCAGTATAGATTTTATTGGTCCAATACCTAGGTCTAAAGGTAATTTTACCTACATACTAGTTATTGTAGATTGTTTTAGTAAATTAGTAACTGTTTATCCCTTAAGAAAAGCTAATACCTTAAGTACTATTAGGAAATTGGGTATGTATTTAGAAAAACATGGTAGTGTTAACAGAATTTTGACAGATCATGGAACACAATTTATTAGTAAGAATTGGAAAGAATTTTTAATTAATCGTGGTATTAAACATGTGTTATCTTCAATACGACATCCTAATTCTAACCCAGTTGAACGATACAATAAAAGAATTATAGAATTACTTAGAACTTGTATCTTTGACAAACACACCCACTGGATTAAATATCTTGATTTTGTTGTAGAAGCAATTAATAACTCAGAAAATGATGTGACTAATTTCACACCATATTATTTACATTTTGGTCAGAAAAGTGATAGATTTTGGAACAAGTATATTTCACAAATAACAGATAAATCTGTTCATGAAAACAAAGAATTACAGTATCAAATAAACTTGAAAATAGCTTCTGATAAAATAATTAGACGAGCAAAGCAGAATGAGAAATGTTTTGATAAAAAACATACAAAATTTGTGTATTTTGAGATTAATGATCTAGTGTATTTAAGATTAGATCATAAGTCATCATTGATTGATAAAGTGATCAGTAAATTTTATATTTTAAAGGCAGGACCTTATAGAATTCTGAAAAAATTTGGGAACAGTACTTATGAAATTGGAGATACTAAATCAAATAAAATAATTGGACATTTTCACGTTAGTAAGCTGACTAAATATATTAAACCTGAATTTTGAGGTAAATGAAGCCAAGTAATTGACACTAAACAATAAATAGTATCATTAAATTATACATAGATTAGATAATTAGAAATAAGTTAATATGTTGAGCAGAATAATGTAACCAATAAACTGCAAAGATAATTTATTTAATTTATAACCTAAGCTGACGAGTATGTATCAGAAGTAGATTTTATTTTATTTTTGTATATTATGAATTTAAAAGGTATAATTTATTAATATTGAGTAATTATATTTATTTATTTATTTTAAAAGTTTAATATTATGTATAGTAGAAGTGTAAATTTATAAACATACTATTAAAACTAAGATATTTTACATATTAATCATAAATCATCAAATTCTCTGATTTTGTACAATAATAATGAGTATAAATCATTATAAGTTGAATTGAAATTAAGTTTAATATTAAAACACTCTTTAATTTAGCTATTTAAAGCATATTTAATTGGAAATTATAACATAATAGGTGTTTGATTGTTTGTTCATTATGACAGGAACATGTTACAATGTAGGCCAAATTAATTTGGAAAATTTCACTTCATATTAATATAAGTCAACAGAATGAGTTGAAATTCATAGAACTTAAGTAAAATAATGTCATTATGTTAGTCTATAAGTAAAATTACAAAAGAAGGTTTATTATTTTAAATATTAGGAAAATACTAATATGTCAAGATGTGACATAACCTAATTTTGTTTGTTTATTTACAAAGTGATTATTTTTGTTTCTTAGGTAGTATTAAGTATTTATATGTTATGTTTGTTAATTTAAATGTTTATATTTATAATTAAATTAAAAATTCCAAGGAGGAATGGTAATATAAAGTATTTATTTTTTTTTTATTTTTAAGTATCAGCTGATTAAGAAAACAATCAGTGTGTTACAGTTTATTTTCTAAGTATTTGTATATCTATAGGTATTTTATCATTTATTTCTATTAAACCAAAACCAATAGACACTAATAGATCTTCACATAACAACACTTAAATAAAATTTCATGTTCACAATTTATAGTTTTCGTAAGTAATTTTAAGAGTTAGTTTATAAACAATAAATGATACTCAATAAACAAAATTGTAGATATTAAGTACGTAATTTGAATTCAATGTATATTTTTTATGGTTTATTAATTTAAAATAAAAAAAAAAATTTTTTATTTGAAAATAGAACTAATTTTTTTTTTTTAATATAGTGGGGGAATAAATGTAGCATGACATTGACCTATATTTGGATTATTGGTCACGGTCACACAGATCAGTTTAACCACTACATTTTTAATAACAAGTAAAACTATTATCAAGATACTTGGTATATATTTATAATATTTCTTTAAATAATATGAGTAAATTTTGTAAATTAATAATACTGGCATAATCTAAATTATATTCTATGTTTAATTATTCATACCAGTTAATCATCAATATTGATAAAATTTATATGATTATATTTAAACAACAGCGAGGTTCAAATCAAGATTGGCGTGAGTCAAAAGTGTAACTAAATTGTGTATTGTTAAAATAATTAAAGAATCAAAAAACGGAGATGAACAATTAAATAAGTGATGTGAATAACTATAATAAAATAAATAACGTCGTTTAAAACAATAATTTGAATTTTTACGAACAATAAAAAAATTATTAATCAAATTTTAAAATCTAAAGTGATGAAAGTAAGATCCGGCCATAGCGTGGGTGCGGGACGAGACGATTGATGTGATGACCACACTGTAACGAGCTCCAATTAAAATCAGAAATATCAAGTAAAATTTCAAAGAAGACTAACATATTATATAAAAATGAATAGAGGAACAAGTAAGAAATCATAATTATTATTTATTTAAAACGAACATTCAAAATTTATTTAAAGAAATCAATGTAAAATTTCAAGAATTCCAATACTATTAAGACGCCATATTCATCAACTCAACAATACAATTATATTTCAGCGAACTTCGTAAAATTAAACAACCGGTATGATCGATAAACAATATTCATAAATCATCTATAAAATTTTAATAATTAACCAATAAAGACCAGTATTCGATTTAATTAAAATTTAAAGATCTATTTGTAATTTTTGTTTAGGTTAAGATTTTCATTGTTGAAGTAAAATAAAAATTTTAATACTCAAATAATAATAAATTAAAATCCCTGAGATATTATATTAAATAAAATAGTAGAGTCAATTTGTTGTTAAATTCAATATTCATAAAATCATTTATTAAGTAAAAATTAAAAGCATTTAAAACTAAAATATATTTGTGTTAATTTATTTCTAACCCAGTTTATGTAGCATAGCTGTAGTGAACGCTACAATATATGGAATCGAAAATAAAGTTGAACAAGATTGCGTAAAAGTAAGTACTCCTAGGCATGTTATATCTACCAATATTTTCAAGTCTATCTACTGAAGGAGATATAGGAGACGTTGTGGAACCCAAAATATCATTTAGCCCACTTAAAGTTTTTATTTCTCTCAACAAAGGAATTTTCAGAAAAAATATAGGCGATAAATAACAACACAATGGAGTATGAAATATATCTCGATCTAAACCTTTCTTGATAATATTACCTCATCCTCGAGTTCAGAACGCAAAGCTTGATACAAGCTTACATTTTATTGACATTTTTTCTTAATTAAAAAAATGTTTACTCAATATTTCTGGCTTCAAATAATTTTTACTGCAATAAAAATACGATTTTAGTTTTTAAAAAAATTTTAAACTTGACTACGTAAACATAAATTTTAATTTAAAAGCATCAGGGGTTTATGTTTAATAGCTCTTTAGAGAAATGTGAAACCGTTACAACTTTCGAAAGTTTTGCACATTTATAACTATGTGTTTAGTTTACAATCATTATGTGTTTATTTAACGGAAGAAGCATTCTTTGATAATTTAACAATTTTATTTTTTTGTAAACAATATGGATCATACGGTTATTATTTTTTTAAAGCAGTGATTTTGAACTAAGAAATAGTGAGCTTATTTATTGCTTTTTTGTCACATAATAGGCTCATTGTCTTCTAAGTAAGTAGTACATCTTATTTACGAGTAGAATTTTAAGTGGAGACATTTCCAATCTTCGGGATAAAAACTGAATTAGTTTTTTTAACCTAGTTTGTTTTTTCCATCCGACACTTAGATCTATTGTTTAGCGTATAAAAAATTAATTTTGTTAACCGGTCGTCATACATTCTACACAGGTATCCTAAAATTGCAGCCTAACTTACTTTGTTGTACAAATAATTTACATGATGGCCACGGTAACAGCTGAACCAAATAAAAGTATAGTCTGTGAGACGTCCGGTGTGAAGCGGTCCCCTCGTCTTCTCTTCCTAGAAGTTCCTTAAAGTCAATCCAGGTCTTTCAGTTAAAATTCTTAAGACTTGCTTCTGGCGCTCCTTTTCATGTAAGCAATAAAACCCTCCACGACGATTTTACATTTCCAAAGTACAGTGACTAACCCCATCTTTCTACAGTAAATTTTGCGATCGACTAGATACCATCCAAACCAAGTAACCAGTGACCTAGCTATGAGAAACTTCCAAATTGTGCGACGTTTAAAATAGAAATGGAACAGAAACCTTTGGTCAGAATAATGGACAACACCCTCAATTCCAAAGGGAGAATGTACCTTTGGGTAACTCTTCTCCTGTCAGTAAAATTCGCCAGCTCAGGGTACAGAAAAAATTGTGTAATATAACAATTTTATGTTAATTATGCTACAATCTTAATTATTTTTTTCAATTTAACTTGAACTGGGAATTCCGACATTTTTTTACATCTTAATGCGTTTTATCGAAATAAAAATTAATTAACTATCGTTAAAATCCGCTGTATAACAATAAAACTAAGATAAAATTTAATACGTAATAAATTTTAACGACTACACAAAAATTTAGTGGAGATGTAATTTTAACTAAAGTGCACGACATTATTTATGTATTGTTTCCGTGCCGATTTATTGATACGATTTCTGAATATTTATATATTTTGTATGCCGGCCCATAAAGCGAATACACTAAAGTGAAATAAAGCGAATAAAGTGAATACGTTTTTAATTAACTGTTCTATCTAATAACAAGTAAAATACGTTATAAGTCAAATTTAAAAACAAAAATTAAAATAAATTTATAAAACTGATTTTATTAAAATATTGCAACTTAAAAAAGTATACGACATGTTGTACGAACATCTTATTTATTTTTACCGAACTTCCAGTACATCCGCTCTTCCTACTTGCTAAATTTAAAAGCCTATTCTAATCACAAGAATATATGCAACTACTTTTCGATCAAATCACGTTGTTTCATTTGTATCCATGCATTGTGAACGCTCTCTCTTTCATCTTTCACTTCCTTATTTGACGTCAAACCCATCTCACTTTCTCTTTACGAATTCACTTTTATCTTTTACTTATCTGTTTGACGTCAACACAACCCAACTTTCACTTTTTTATTAATTTTCAACTGTTTCCTTCATTTTTTGACATCAAAACTACTCAACTCTATCTCACTTTTCGCTTTGACTTATACCTTTCACATTATTTATTTTTTAGCTAAACGTTTTTCCAATTTTCTTTTAATTTTTTTATCTGATGCATTTTATGCTGATCTTCGATTTAAATTCCTTGCGTTGATGGTGAAAATGTCGAATCTAATTGTTTTTTTCCATTTCCTCAAACAAAATCATTACCATTTTTCAGTCAAAATCACAATGTTTCTATTTTTCCTTTTATTATGGTTTTCAATGAAAAATGAAGAGTAGAAAACGATTTATTATTAATAAATGGTATTAAGTTTATTGACAACTAAAACATTAAAAACAAAAAAAAAATAGGACGATGGGAAGCCATATTTATTATAGCTTAACGAACTAGAGACTACAAATGAAGGCGGAGCATAGTAACTTAGATCACAGCATAGACCCAATTGACTTTCGTTAATCGTATCCTGCGTTGCCACGTTGTGGTCCCGCTGTGGATGAGAGCCTTATAAAAAGTCAGCTGGAGTTCAGTAGCACAGAATGTGACTTAGCGAAGGGGCAACCTCACACCCGACCTTGGCTGTTATTGGCTAGATCTCATCAGCAGACTTTAGTTCGTCGGGGTATAGGTGTGTTCCTAACAGCCATCGTGGATGGCTGCTTTGTCGGGATAGACGTAACGTATGGTTGAAGTACCGCTGTGGGCATCACTAGTGGCTAGAGCAGTAGAAGAATAATTATAAATTTGACAGGGAGAAATGGGGAAATTTTTTTAAGACTACTAATGAACCATCATTCATGCAAAATAAATCGTCTTAGAAAATGTTTTAAAACACTAATTACCTTACTAAAAAGCTAGAATATAAAATGGAAAACCCCGTATTCGATTCCCGGCTACGGTTTCCGGATTGCACTCATATTTAATAGACACCTTAAAAGTCCTTTTTACCCATAATAGGCAGGTGGAGTGTTAAATTATTGCACTCGATCTGCTAGTTCCAGAGCTACAAAAAATAGTTATCTTTTTTATCACAAGGTCAGCCAATTATATATGACTGAAGCATTTAAGAACAGAAAAGGTAGAGGTGTAAAAGACATAAGTCACAGTTATCTCCTCTGAAAGTAATGAATTTCATTATTTCATTATACAGCCACACCCTGTGGTGAATGAAGTAAAGGTAAAATTTGCAAGTTGGAAAGGAGATGCTTTTCAGAAGTTAAAGTTACTTAAACTAAAGAAAAATACCAAAAAATAATCACTTAACATTATACTTTAATTATTTTTGCGTTAGATAAGATCAAAGTATTGTTAGAAAGGATTTAGTGGTTTAACAGTGAATACATAAATAGATCGATAAAAGATTTACGCTAAATGACTTCAGTAGAATACTATGATATTACATATTTTATTGTTTCTAAAAAGAGTGAAAAAGGATATATAAAATAGCACTATAAATATTCAATTTTAGCACTGGATAGAAGACAAGAATAAAAAGGATGTACCGCGTTACAAAAACCTACTTTTTACCACAGGAAATCGTTACTCAAATAGAGTTTTTCAAGTTTAAATCCCAAGAAAATTGTCTTATTTCGAATCGTACTGAATCATACATACAAATACATATACATACGGTATTTTAACTTATTTACTACCAAGAACTCGGAAATGCTTTTTTAAAATCCTAGAGAATAATACGACTTCATTTTTACTTCATTTTACGGAATTTAACTTTCGTTGTATAGCCCTAACCTTTAACCTTTAACAGTCTTACATGTTCAACGTTATCTCAATTTTAATATCAAATTCCAGTGCCAAATCCTTTAAGGATTGGACGTGAACTATTTATTATAATACCGTAGGAGCACAGGGATTTATCTAAACAATATCGTGCCAGGAATGTAATTTTTAACTATACTATCGCACTATTTATACAAGAAAATAATTTATAATACCAATAAAGGTTAGAGTAAAATATATACGAAAACGATTGTATAACGAAAAAAAACTGTTATAGTATCGAACACAATCAATAGCCTATTTTCAAAATTGGGTCACAGGCCAGTTTGCCAGTTTACCATTGGGCCACTTTGCTGTAAGCCTGTTTTTTACCCATAACAGACAGGTGGAATATTAAATTATTTGCACTCGATCTGTTAGTTCCAGGAATACAAAAAATAGTTCTGCTTCTTATCACATGGTCATCCAATTATATCACTGAAGCATTTAAGAACACAAGAGGTAGAGGTGTGAAAGACACTAGTCGGAGTTATCTCCTCTGAGAGTAATGAATTTCATTGTACCCAGACCCTGTGGTAAATGAAGAGAAAGTGCCATTTGCGGGGTGGAAAGTAGATGGTTTTCAGAGAGCCTGGCAAGCTAATAAGTAAACTTTTTAACTCAGTGAGGGAGGCTTAGGTAAACCACCTCATTCTTGTTTTACTTAATAAAGCACATATAGGAGGTTCAAACCAGCCTTTCGGCTAATGACCTAAAGAACAACACACATTTTTTTATTCAAAAATTTGGTTTTTTACACAGTGCAATATTTGAGATCCGTTTTAAAAAATTTTTAACAAAAGAATACTTAATGTAACATTTATTCCAGGTTCTGTCGGTATCTGATTGTAATAAGTATTAAAAAAACTATTTATTGATAAAATAATAAATTACAATAAATTATTACTTGTAGTTTACAATTCAATTACTTTCAAAGTTACGATAAAACAAAATTTATTAGAAAATGTTAATAAACATAAAACCTAATAAATATTACTAAGAAAAGGAAAACATGCCATCTGCAACCAAAATAATTAATCAACCATTGAGTACAACGTCTTCCTTCCGACGTATACCTGTTTTTTAAAAGCGTTTATTACAATGCATACACTGGTCTTTACAAACTACGACTTTATAACCGCACTATACTAAATCCCTTGAAACCGTGCAGCACGTCAAACATAAGTGTATTTAAATTGTAATTGAACTTAGCGCGATCCGTTCGAATTCCAAAAAAAATTTTGTTTTCTTATCAAATGAAACTTGCTATATACGAGTACTAATTGAAACGCATACTTAATACAAAATACGACAGTACCAGTAGAAAGAATAATACATACATTAGGCCTATTATAAAACATCCGGTCTGTCACCGGTTATTTTGACTGGAGGCTTTGGTAGAGTGAGACATGATTTCGCATCCTTTTTACTGACTTTCAATCCGTAATCTGTTTATAGCTACTTCCCGGTTTCGTGGCATACACTATTCACAACCGAGTTAATACTGAAATAAATTGACTAAAGGGACGGTTCCTAAGAAAAAAAAAGGTGGCGTTATCTGACGGGCGTAATATGATGTGATTCGGCGGGCATAATTTTCAAAATAATTTTTTTTCAAATTTTAGTACGTCGTCATCTGCACTGCAATGATGAAAAATTGTATTGAGCTATTGAAAACATTGAACAGAGCTTCATAACGTTTTACAAAATCGATCAAAATTTCATTGTTTTCTTAGGTGCAAATCATTTTTCTACTCATTATATATTTTAAATTATATTCGTCCCTGAATCCTGAATCCTGGTTGAGAGGGCTAAGAAGCCCTATGATGGCGACATCGTGTTAAGGAACACCTGGTCGCTCGGGGAACAATATAACAGAATAATTGCAACCTCAAGAAATTTAGGGGGAATTTTATAGTTTAAATAGGAAATAGGATTCTGGTTCTTGGGACATTGGAACTGGGACTTGAAAGGAGGTAATTTATTTTTAGAAGTTATTTGTGGAAAATTTAAATTAAGGAACAAGTGGGTTTAAGAGCGGCTCTTTTATTTTATTTTTTATATCAGTGGCCTTTTTTAGTTTTGTGGGAGTCCTATTATCTTGGGGAGGGGAAGGCATGTATTGTACTGAACGTGGACTAAAGGTATAATTTAAGGTAGGGGTTAGTTTATGATTTCAGGGGAAACGGAAAGGGTAGAGTTTGGCATAATCACCGGCCTTTTTATTTTCTGAGTGTTTACTAATTTAAAATGGCGGCTCTTTTCACCGTAGTGGAGTGATTATGCATAGGAACATGGGGACAACTACCAACTGGGGGGAGTGAGTCATACAAGTAGAAGGGGCATGAGCAAATAAGAGGAATACAGGGCGGAATAAAAATGTGGCAACTCAAAATTTTGTTAAGTGGGTCATACTGGAATTCGTCCCTAGATATAAAAAACCGGGTCAAAACTATTTGATACCGCTATGACGGCCGAAATTGGAATAGTGGCACCGCAAATTGACATTCCAAGCAATTGAAGCAATTGAAGTTTTGTAGGAAAAGAATGAAATCTGTTAATTATCTGGTACGCCGCTAGATAACGGTACCTCTTTCTTAGGATACCTTGGCTAAAGGAGCCGGCTGTTTATACACAAAGAAATGCTCAATAGTATATCTAGAACAGTCGATAAATAAATTAATAAAAACAAGAATTAGAATATAAAAGAATGCAATGCTAGATAAGTTATTTTATACAAATGGCATAAGAAATACAAGGAAAACAAATGGAAAACAAAATAAAAGAAAAGAGCCGCTCTTAAACCCACTTGTCCCTTAATATAAATTTTCATCCACAAGTAACTTCTTAAAATTACATTACCTTCTTTGAAGTCCCAGTCCCAATCCCGCAAGAGCCAGAATCCTATTTCCTAATTTTAAACTATAAAATTCCCCCTAAATTTCATGAGGTTGCAATTATTCGGTAAAATTGTTCCCCGAGCGACCAGGCGTTCCTTAACACGATGTCGCCATCATAGGGCTTCTCAGCCGTCTCA
This sequence comes from Catonia carolina, assembly GCA_035578175.1. Classification (NCBI taxonomy): domain Eukaryota; kingdom Metazoa; phylum Arthropoda; class Insecta; order Hemiptera; family Achilidae; genus Catonia; species Catonia carolina. Next base: position 41,544,992 of record JAQMRL010000001.1, read on the forward strand.
ACCAGGATTCAGGATTCAGGAAAACAATCAAAATGAATAACAACAAAAAGAATGAAGGTGTGAATATCCTACTAAATATAACTCTACTTTTTATGTACTTCCGTAACAGACAGGTGGAGTGTCAAATTATTTACATTCAATCTGTTCGTTGCAGGGCTAAAATAAATAGTTCTGTTTCTTATCACATGGTCAGCCAATTAAATGACTGAATCATTTAAAAACAGAAGAGATAGAGATGTAAAAGACACTATTTAGAGATATCTCCTCTGAAAGTAGTGAATTTCATTATACAGCCAGGCCCTGTGGTGAATGAAGTGAAGGTGTCATTTGCAGAGTGGAAAATGTGCTTTTCAGAGGGCCCGGCATACTGATAAACGTACGTTTTCACTCAGTGAGGAAGGTAATGGTAAACTACCTCACTTCTCGTTTTACTTAGTAAAACCTCTACAGATTCAAACCAGCCTTTTCGCTAATGACCTGAACAACAACACCTTTTAGGTAACAACACCAGCCCGGTAACAATACCCTTTTATCGGTACAGCAACCAATTTTATTGCCCATTATTATTATGTTATAATTCATTAGAGTGTATATAACACTTTTATAAAACTTACTATAAATAGACCTACCCTATATATTGTTTCTCAAAATAGTACCTAGCAAATTTAATTCATTTTCCATTTATTTATATTAGTTTCCTTATTCTGTGCTCAAAATATCTACCACAAGTTAAGTAAACTAATTATCTTTTTTCATTTTATTTCATCGTTTTTAAAACTAGACAACTCAATCAACTTTATAAACGGAGAAAAATATAATATTTGTAACCGAGCAATAAAAGTTTAAGGTCGGGACTGGGAAAACGGAAGATTCAAAGATTTTTGGCAACCACCAATCACAATATTTTCTGTAACTGCACAAAACCTTCGAAAAGGGATTTTATAATTGAAGGGATTGGCAGAAGAAAGTGAAAACACACAAAATTTTCAGCTTGCTTTTTTTTAAATATTCTGTAAAAATAAAATGTACAGCACGTTTTAAACAGGATGTTATACTTACGATCTTTAGAACTCAGATTAAGATAAAATAACAGATATTTAACAAAAATTCAAAATCATGATTTGTAGATTTCAGTGAACTTTTAAAATGACATTGCATAAAATTAGGTTGTATGGGTTAGCACGGTCTTCTCCCGACCGCTTCAATTCTGAAATTTTAAGGAATAATAAAATTTCACAGACGTGTTCATTTTCAAATTTTCCACCTATAGGAAACACATTACAAAACTTGGCAGGATTTTAGAACTCATCTTTAATAATATATATCATCTAAGGCAAATATCCTACAAATATAATTTTTACCAACAGATCAACTGGTACACATACATTGGTTACATGCAGGGGATACATTTTCAAAATTGATTTGGTGCTTAATGTAAAACAAAGCTTAACATAGGCCTTAAATGAAAAAAACGAAAGGAAGTTTTTTACGTAACGTGTTTCGATATTATATAATAGGCTACCATTGACATTAATCAAAATTTTTATTGCGGTATATTTCTAGTAGCTAAAAAAATCATTAAATGTTTGTTTATCTAACACAGAACTGTAAAAGAATATTCTTGGTTGATTACATTTTTATGCCGCAATAAACTCTTAAGTAAAAACATATTGGAAATTATTTTGTTCAGCTATTTTTCCCTACTTATATTGAAATTGGAATAAAATCGCTTTATATCTATTCATGAAATCCCTTCTACCTTTTAAGAACTTACAAAATGCTTCGTGTAAAAATCCGCTTTGTGTTCGCTAAACCCCTTAGGCTCTGTACCACTACAGTAGCGCACGTGCACACAAGCATTAAGTTTAAAAAACTTCTCTTCAGGTATATTTTAAGTAACACTAAAGTAGACTAACGTATATGACAATTCTGTCTTTCTAAATTTGTTAATTCACATATATTTTTATATTTTAAGAAGACCGTCGAAATTTTCATGGAAATCTTTTCCTTTCTAACAGTAATTTGGCGACAATCTTTACATATTTTTCATTGTAAGGAAATCTGAATCATGTTCATGTAAAAAACAATTATTTTGTTAATATTTTCCGTATGTACACATCACAGAATAACACACAAATGTACGTAAAGGAAAACAAAAACAGATAAAGCACATAAAAAATACAAAACAACATAATTTTTAACATAATTGTGAAATAAAATCAATTGGTCTAGATTGACCGTTAAGTTGGTTGGGGTAATAGATCTAGAACTAGTGAACAATAAGTAAACTGATTTGCGCTAGCAAATATTTATCCTGGAGTTACAAATTTATAAAGCATTAATTAAAATAGAGTAGTGTAATGATACTAAATTTAATTAAATATCTACAGAAAATCATCTGAAATAAATGCTTAAATTAAAGTACCCAGAAAGAAAGCTAAAACGTAATAACAAAAGCTATTTTTAAGGCCTGAACAGTAAAACAACAAAAACTCTCCATTCATGTGAAAACTATCGGTATTTGAACAACAGGTGTTTGTTAGAAGACCTAAAAAAAGGTGGAGGAATGAAATGGAGTGAAGTTTCAGGAAGGTTATGGAAGCTGAAAGGAATGAAGATGAACAGTGGAGATTGAAATCAGCCAAGGAATTTTACGCATACCAGAAACGGTATTTAAACTTTGTGAAAAAACAAGATTTTTTTAATGGATACATTTCTACAAGACGCCCACCACGGTGTCAACATTTTGAAAGGTTTTGTTGATTCCTACCTGCCTGTATAGCACTGGACGTAAACACTTACATCTCAACATATACCAGATACGATAGAAAAGGTGAAATGGACATTAGAGGCGACTTGGATCTTAGTCTCTAATACAGTTATGAATTTCAGGGAGAGATGGTATCAGCGTATGGACGTAACACAATAATCCGTCCGTGTAACACAAGGATAACCCATCTGATCGATGGGAATATAACACAAAATAGAAGTTTAGACAGAGAATGAAACGTTGGGAGGATCAGCTTCACGGAAGAACGGCGTAATCATTAGTTGTCTTTTACTTGTGAGGAGGCAAAAGGAGAAAGAGAAAAAAAGGTAAAGACTGGCCAAAAGGGTCTTCAGCTTCTTACAAGACAAGATAAAAACCAGGTGTGGTTGAGAAAACACCCACGAAGATTCAGAAGACAAATCAATTAAGGAAAATTAAACTTAGAACAGAAAAACATTTGAAATATCAGGTATACCATGGACTGCATAATGAAAAAGTCAATTGAATGAGAGGTCGCTAACTGGCCAAATACTTTAAGAAACGCCAAGTTATAGGAAATTGTAACATGATGGTACAGTCATCAATTTTAAAAAAAAACGCAGATGGTAAGACACTACCAAAAAAATTAAATTATGTCTTTACAAATACATTGGATTCCAGTGAAAAGAAAAACAAGTTATAATATATTCTTACAAAAAGGACAATCTATTTTTAACTTTGTGTATATTTTTTTCCAAAAATTAGTCATATTTCTTGTAAATGTGACAGATTTTTGGAATGCATTTTACATTACAATACATAAAGTTAAAATTATTTCTTTGAAAATTATTGGTACACCTCCAGGAATACATTTATTCCAAACTCTTTGGTTTCCTTTATAAATTTATATTGTTGGTTGCAAACGTAAAAATGAATACAAATTGCCTACAATCGTTTTCACATTTTCTATTACGAGCTGCGCTTGACCTTTGAATTTCCTCGAGTACTCTCGTATTAACACTAAATTTTCTTTACTTAAATATATTTACGGGAAAGTACTTCAACTTATTTACGGAAATCGGCTTAAGTACTTCATTTCTTTTTCTTAAATAAATCTACTTCCAACTTTCTTTACTTTCTTTGGATATTTTTGCTGACTGTTCCCACACATGCTTTATCCAACTAAATTTATTTTTGTATCTCACGTTCATTCTGAAATCAGTTCATTCTCTTTTATTTCTTGGTATTAAACTTTAATATTTTTCAGATACATAAAATTTATTAATAAATTATTTCAATAAAAATCAGTAACCTGATCACTTTTATTTATTATCTGAAGCTCAACAGTTCATAAAAGAAAATTTACAAATGAACACGCCATTTTGTTTTTTTAAATTGATAATCATGCTTATTCAAGTAAATATGAATACATGTGTCTTAATTCAAGAAAATGAAGTAAAACTTTATTTGTAAACATATATAAAAACTACAAAAGCAATAAATTACACAGAATAAAAACATTATAAAAGGTTTATCAAAATAACCATTAAGGTAAGAATAAACTTTTATTTTATCTTTTTTGTGTGATGTAGTGTTTATGAGTTTACTTATTTAAACATGAGTGTATAATTCATTGCTAAGTTAATTTTAATTATGCAACTGCCTACAAAAATTTATTTTGCGAACAACCTTCAGAACAACTAGCTATTAGTTATCATGCAGCAGTTACAGCGTGTTGAAAAGATACAAAATTGAACTAAATCATTCTTATTTCACATTAAGTAAACTTATGTGTACAAAAAACCATATTCTTATATAGCGTTCGTTATTGTATTTATCGGCAAATCAAACATGCCTAATAAATACTTTTTGTCTAAAACATAAATAAAGTGATATATGTTTCAATTTTCTAGTCTATCTAATTTCGTAGAAAGAAAATCAGAAAATGTTGACGAACGAACTATCAAATATTTTACCTTTTACCAAAAATAACCTGTACAGAGCAGTATTACAATTTAAACGAAAATTTAAGACGCACATTAAATTTAGATTAAATTAAAAACTCTTCAAAGTGGATGACAACTAAGAAAGCTTTAGATATTTTAAATTAAGTTTCAATAATGAACTTTGTACTTGTAATAGACAAAGTATAAGTTAGCTTTCTCTTAAGCCTGCCAATTTCTTCGTACGTGCCCATTACCTTAGCTTCATCAAATGGTTTATATAAATAACAATCTTTACAGTTTAAAAAATAATAATTCTGTAGCAAAATTAAAATAAATTGAGCTCCATTCGTGTTAAAAATTGAACAATATCTGAGCACACATTTGAAAATATGGAACAGTATGAAATAACATTAAGATAAAATTATGGATAAACCTTCAAGCCAATTAACCAAAAAAAAAGTTGTAACATATGAACAATCTGATACTGTAAAAGGGACAATATTATGTTTCATAATTAGTTTTTTAACAATAGCTTTTGTGAGAGTTATGAAGTGTATTTAATTTTCAAAATATATGATTCCTTGAAGTCACTTGATGATTTACTCTGCAAAAGGTCGAGTTCTATTATATTGTATACCCATTAGGATATTATTTATCCCATTAATTGTTATTAATGTTCATTTATCATTTCCTATTTCTTTCTTCTCAAAGCAGTACGAGCCAAACTGTGATACGCCGTACCACACATTACTTTAGGGGATTGTAGAGGCCATTCTTGAATAGTTTAGGGGTTATTTTTAGCCAAGTACCGGAGATTTAATTTGACACATAAGAAAATGTGCTTTGTCGCTACTGAAGAAAGCAGCTTACAGAACGATCTCTACAAGAATCTATTTGCACAGATTTTAGCGATATGATGGTGGTCTGTTTGACTTAATATGGAATCAGTATTAAAACCGAGTGAGTACTCTTGTCTACTGCCTGAGCATACACTCCTCAAAATCGGTTAGTCCGTTCTACCGACCAAATAATAGAAAAGGTCAAAAGTTCGTCATCACAAAAAATATTTTCTGGACCCGAAAACTGTACAGGAGGAAAATTTTTGACTTACAGATTCTAATACCTATGTGAAACGGTAAACTCTAATTGGAAGATTGGACTGAAGAAATAAGACATACAGTCCGAAAAATTAAGAACGTCTAAAAAAAAGGAAAAAGAAGAAAGAAACTAGATGAAAATGATATTTGCGTGGTTCTTGTAGCGTATATGTAAAAAAATTAAATGTTGAATAGAAATACTCGTACACGTATAATCTAAATGTTATTTATTTAATAATCAATGTTATTTATTTAAGAGTATTAATATAGTTAATTAAATTTATTTGTTAATTAAAGGTTTTGTGTAAATATATGACGTTTTCATACATTCAGTCGTACTAATACTCCCAGTATCTACGTGAAATAGTGAATGCTAAGTACTTATGCAAAATAAGCACTTTATGTATCGAAGTGTACACAACCCGTAATCACTACGAATTAAGCATTCAAGAAGCAGTAAGTTGTACTGTTTCTAGATTCTTGCTCCTGCAGTGTATAACCTTAGCCGCAATACAGATAAATTGTAATATTCAAACAGTTTTGGTAGTACCATACTACATACAGCATGGTAAGATTGGAAGTAGTGATTCCTTTAGCTTTTTGAAAGTCCCTTTCAAATGCTGTAACCGTTCAGCAAATTCAGCATTCACCTTTATTTGTTCAGCAGAAAATTTTACACGCTATTGGGAATTTTTTATATAGCAATCTCAATGAAAGTATACGATGAACTGCTTTTTTATAAAGCGCTTACTTACCATAATTATCTAGACATCTAGATGTACTTCGAAAATAAAGCTAATGATTCCTTATGTGAAAAGTAGACGAAATGGGTTTGCTTATCAATAAACTATGAAGCTGGATCTCATGGAAAGATAAGCGAAAACTGTTAATAGTTTTTGTCGTCACAACGTTTTAAAGATATCAAAAAGATCGTAAGTGAAAAGATAGCTGATATTATGTGATTGGTAATTCTCTTTTTATTTTCGTGTGTGTTCATCTGGAATTGACGAACTCTGCGTGGGATACCTTTGAAGTTAAATGGATTATGTTAATTGTTAGGTTAAATTCGTTTTTATGATGTTTCCTAGAGTTGATGTAGTTTCTTACTAAAAGTTTAAATGTGTTGCATGAAGGTTTTTTCACTGTCCTATTACACATAGTAGGTCATCCGCTTCCTTGTTTAGTGTGTATTCACATGTAGCGGAACGAGATGGCTATAAGCGGAGATGAGGTGGCCATCAAAAGTTATATAATAAAGGAGTTTAGCTAAGCCAATTTTATCTAATTATTATGTGTTTAGTTTATATAATTTAATCTAAATTTAGTGTTCAGTAATTCGAAAACCCGAAAGAAAATTTCAAATTAACACTCACAGTTTGAAATGTTTGCTTTCTTACCGCAAAAAGATTCCATTTCTATGAAAACTTGATTTAATTTTAAAAAAAATTATGTCAATTCTGTTGTTTTTATGGTCGAGTCCAAACAGTTTTTCCTTGTTTTCCGAAAATTAAATTTTTTGAAGATTTATACCGGATTTCACAAAATTGACTGGTCATATTGTTATAAAATTATTAAGGTTCGTTCAAAAAGTAAACACTTTATTAAATATTATTTTTCCTTACGTAGAAACATAAAAAAATATGAATTAGATTAATGTTTGAAAACTTTTTGTGATATTTCCAGAAAATTGTAGACATTTAGGAAATTCTTTATAAAACCTGTATCGTACTAATCAAATCCCCACGTTAGGATTTAAAAATGACATTTACAAAAGAAACATATTAAAATCCTATCTTTCTCAAGTATTGCGAAAAACGCAACATAAAAAAACATTAAGTTGTACAGGAAATAGCATTCTTATTAAGAAAAATTCACTCCTAGAAAATAATTTTTTTTATTTATTTATTTATACAATTATATTTACTTATTTTCTACGTAAACACAAACAATGTATATGAATACTTAAGTCTTAATCTTTGTCTAATAACGCTATTTCCCACCAAAAGAAAGACAACCTTGGTCACCGGGGAGAGCCGCAGTCGTAGTTTCTGATACCAAATATAACATGAAATATTATACTATTAGACAAAAATAAGTTTTTAAGATTTAGTAATAGAATCTAATGAAACTACCAATACTACTACTAAATTTACTGTTATACTATTGTTTAAAATACTCACATTACAACAATATCCCAGATTTAATCGTCAATTATTTCATATTTAAAACAATCACATTAGAAAAACAAACAACATTTCCTACTATTATACTACACTGAAAAATTCTAATCCAAAAAATACATTTCTTTTTATCCAGTATTTAAATACATTATAAAAAATATATTAAAAAGGCATAAAAGAGCGTACACAGGTGAAAAACCTTTTAATAATTGTTATCTGTGTAATTATGCTTGCGCCGAAAGGAGGGCTATACTTGGAGACATAAGAGTGCACACAGTTGAAAAACCTTTTAAATATTATCTATGTGATGATGCTTGTGGCGAAAAAAATGGTATATCGAGACACATAAGAGTGCACACAGGTGAAAAAACTTTTTAATGTGATTTTGCGATTTTGCTTGTGCTGAGAAGAGTGCTGCACTTGGACACATACGAGTGTCCAAGAGTTGAAAAACCTTTTAACTATTTTCTATGTCATCACATAGAAATGATGCTTGTGCTAAGAAGAGTGGCATATCGAGTGTATAAGAGAACAAACATGTGAAAATTCTTTTAAATGTGATTATATGATTACGCTTGTGCCGATAAGAGTGCAATTCTTGGACGCATGAGAATACACACAATTGAAAAACCTTTTAAATATTACCTATGTGATGATCCTTGTGCCTAGAGAGTTGTATATCGAGACATTTAAGAGTGCACTCAGGTAAAAACCTTTTAAATGTATTCTATGTGGTTATGTTTGTGCCGAGAAGAATGCTTTACTTGGAAAAACGATAATAATGATTCACCTAATCGTCGGCGAATCTAATGAAATTGAGAAAATGGATCGTCATCGTAACGTATACAAACTCTTTTCACTGTTCAGTTAATTGTAGAATGATTTTTCACAGTTTAAGAAAATAATTTTGTTCTCGTTTACTTCAATCATATTCAGTAATAACTTTAAGCTATTTTTAATTTCTGCTAATGCGGGAAGGTGCTTACTGTAGCTGTTCTTATTTTTTAAAACTGTTTTTCTTGTCTTTTGTATGTGTACAAATAAATTAGATTTTGTAACGTACGGAACTTTTCCGTCGTAGCAGAATAAGGTACAGTATTGCGGAAATTAAATCCGATACGCTAATGCCACTGACGGTCCACCACACCAAACTAATGCCATGCAGTTTAAATATTTAGTACTTTTACTACAATTATTCAACAACGAAATACAATGTTTATGCAGTACCTCTATTTCTGTAGTTACTGTACTTCCACCCTTAAGTTTATTTCGTAGCACAGCACGCTAGACATATTAAAGTACCATTAGAGTCTAATTAAATTGTTTATAATAAAACCATTGACCACTCTATTACTTCTGATTGCAGTTCAATAAATAATAATGATTTCTGACAGGAAAATATTATCTAATTTGAACCAATTTTGTTGCGATAGGTATGTTCATTAAGAATCACGATTCTCATACTCCCTACAGTAGGTAATAGAACAATTAAAATTATTCAAATTTACATCTTGAGGTAAAATTTTGCAACAGTAAAACCAAGTCTTTTCAGTTTTTCTAAAATTGTAAAATAATATTTACACTTACTACTACAGAGATGCTCAACAGAATCTCCGCTCGAATTTCAAATAACATAAAACAACACGTTATGTTGTTACCCTATATATAGAGCTTACTTGCAAGTATTTTGGCATTTTTATCAAGCACTAAACTGCTTCGCTTTCAACTTAATAGTTACACTACACCAGCTCAAATGGTTTCTTTTATAATCAAAAAATAAACCTTAGAGACTGTTAGTGATAGCTCGGATTCACAGATTTTAATCGAAGATGTTATGAATATTTGTCAACGCAAACTCTCACGTTTCTACCGCTACTTTACATAACGACTTCAAAACTCCTAAGGTAACGGACGGTTTCATTCAAATTTATCGAAACTTCTACGTTACCCTTTTCGCTCATCCACACCAACTGATACGCAAAATATCTTTCCGTCAGTTACCAAACAACGTTAAAAAGCGTTTAGGAAGGATGTGGAGAAGGGACCTGCAATTTTAAGAACTATTTTAATATGTTAATAATAAAAAATAAATGAATTAGTAAGAAATCAATAAAATATCGGAGATCCAAGGGGATGGAGCTCTCCATGCCCGTCATCATTCTTGGTTTTTGGTTGTTATATTCACTGATTGTATAATTTGTAACAGTTGTGAATTTCACAATTGAAGTTAAAAATATACGTCCAATATAATAAACTTATATTTCAAGCCTTTGATTATTGTTTTCTTATTTAAGTTAAAATTCATGTAATCGAGGTGTGGCTATTAAATAATGAGACTGACGTTGTAAAAAATTGTTTTTTTTATTTTATACACAATCACTTATTGTCACCTTCAATATACACTCCTTCTCTATCCCTACAACGCTCCATGCGAATTTTCCATTGATGGAAACAGTACTGGAAGTCATCTTCTGTCAGCTCCTTCAGGACACATACCGCTTTCTCTTTTACAGCTTCCACAGACTCAAATCTTCACTGATATACAGTATATCAGTGATATATATGCACCAGATTTTAAAAAAAAATAACAGGTTAGTATTATTTTCATGTTGATTTTTTGAAATGGAGTTTTCACCGCATCTACACATTTTCAGACCCCCTGAACGCAAAAAACATGTTTTTAGTGATTGGTCTGTGTGTGTGTGTGTGTGTGTGTGTGTGTGTGTGTGTGTGTGTGAACAGAATATCTCAAGAACGGAACATCGTAAGAACTTAAAACTTAAGTTACATACCACTACCGGACCCGACACGAACATTTTCATCAAAATCGGTCAACTGGAAGTAGTAGTTTATTCGTATAATTTTTCACTTTTTTGCGATTTTCTCAAAAACTGGTCCTATGATTTTTTTTTAAAAATCATCTAGTTTACTAAATTTTTTATACTCTACAAGATAGGGTAGGCGCCATGCTTGCTGAAGTTCTTGATGAGGCTGTTTTCACGTAAAGAAATTGTTTTCTTAAGATTACGGCTTTAATTTGTATTTTGGCGCAAAAATTTATATAATAAAAATGTAGAGAATTTAAAATCCTACAACTTTTATTTCCAACATATTCTTGTATAACGGTTAGTTTAGCGGTAATTAACGATTTTCTGCTTTTTCTCACGAAACAAATGTGAAAAAAAGAGTTTTTTAAGATTTTGGGCTCAGTATGCATTTTACGACAAAAGTGTGTATAACCATATTTATAGGAAATTAAAAGAAATACAACTTGTAATTAAAATATTTTTCTCTACAGAGCCTAGTTTAGCGTGAAAGAGTGATTCTCCGTATTTTTAGGCCAAACTGAGGTTGATTTTCATTTTGCGTCTTTCACTCATGTTGAAAATTAGGTTATGTTTATTGAGGTTAGTTTTTTGTTTATTTCTGTTGTTTTATTACTAATGTTAGGTTTATTGTCGATTATTTGCATTGGAAAGAGAAAGTTGTGTGTTTCGCACCAGATTTAAAGAAAAAAAAATAAAAGAAAGAAGAATCAAAGTTTGGGGGAATCAAGAAATATTAAAGGAAGGACAGGCCGTTACAGAGGTTAAATGGGGAGTTCAGTTAATTCAGTTGATTCGGTTCATTCAGTGACTCAGTACATTTCAGTTTCCAAGCAGTCGGCATGCAGTTTTTCAAGCACTCATCAGATTCATTTTTCACAGACTTAGTTCATGCAATCATCCAAAATTCAGTACGCACTCGAGACAGACAGGCAGACAGATGACCAGCAGCAGTAACCAGAAATACGGCGACAGGATCATCAAACATTAATATTGCAATACAGGTTTTTATATCATTTTATTTTAAAAGCCACATAAGACTTTCAAAGGTTTTTAACGATCAATGTACAGATATATAATTTAATTTACTTGTAACAAACGTTTTTCTTTTAATGTTTACTTATGTTGATATTTTATTATGGCTTACCAAATGGCGGATCAAAGTCAACACTTCAATAACGTGTCTCGTTCTATTTACCCTGCGTAAACGAGTTTGTCCTCCTTTGTATTTTTATGACACTCAACTTATCACTTCTGAATCTATCCGTTATCTAGGTTTATATCTAGATAAGAAGCTCACGTGAAATGTACACGTGAATAAAACGATAAAGGCACTCCAGCACAGGTTCAAACAGTTGTACAGACTTTTTTTACGCAAATCCAAGTTACCAACTACATCCAAATTAATCATTTACAACTCCTACCTTCGACCAATATGGAACTATGTCAGTCAGCTTTACTGCTGTGCAAAACTATCAGTATTAGCAAAAATTCAGCGTTTCCAATCAAAGCTTTTACGGAGGATAGGTAACGCCCCCTATTATGTAACCAATAAAACGCTACACTAAGACCTAAACGTACCCTACAGAAATGACGTTTTCTTAAAACTATACAAAATTTAGGAAGAAACTCGTGAACCACCATAACCCATTGATCTCAAATACGCAGACTCTCTCAGACAATATAATAAGACATCTAAAACGTCGTTGGAGCCGGGACCTCATCAATTAACGTAGTACTGTAATTGACTATCCATTACCATATTCTAAATGCTGCACTTTATACTACACTTATCTATTCACGTCAAAGTTCTGTCACTGGATTGTGTCTCCACTCACGTTTAATTACCATGTTATTTTTTTCCAAATTTTGTGTTATCACATTCAGTGATTGTTTCTAACAGATTGTGAATTTCCTAAATAAAGTAAAAAATATATTGAGTTATGTCTGATCTGTGTTTTGGTCTTTTCTAAATCTATTCCCGATTGTCAATCTTAACAAGGCAAAATTACGAATTCACTTCCTTTAAATTAAGAAACACATTAACATTTTAGTCAGCTACAAATTCCGGTATACCTTGTGGGGTATGTATGTAAGTAATATTTGACTGCTGCAATATACAAGTAATGTAATTCATATATAAGTAATTTTAAAAAGTATTAACGTGCATTTAATAATTCCTCTTGGGATTTCAAACAAAAATTTTGTTGTCAGAAATTTTATAGCTTAGAACCATACAAACTTATACAATATGAATATTTCAAAAACTTTAAAGCTAAAGAAATATACTTGAATTAATATTAATAATGCAGAACCTTTCGTGGCAACGAAACACATAATGTTTAAAAGTTTGTGTAAAAAGTGTTAAAATTACTTCCCTCAGTTTAAGTTGGCAATGAATGTTTTATTAAAATAAGAATAAGAATAAAATAACACTACAATAAATATACAACACTCGTAAAAAGTTCTTTAATCTTTTTATTTCTTTTCGCTTAAGATACGAAAATTTTATTTCGTTTGCTGTAACGTTTACTTTTCAAACACTCTTTCTGTAGGTATATTTTACATATTTTTCATTAGTTTAATCTGACGTAAAAATTTTATTTTATAGTACTGTATTTTTGGTACAATTACTTTTACAAGAAATATTTAAACAATCTATAAAACCGTAGGTAATATTTATTTGGTTGTAAATGTTAGCGGGATATACATGCTCCGTTACAGGTCAATAATTTAATCAAATTAAGTGTGACCGTACTTGTAACTTTATGTTCAATTTTACGACTATTCGAACCTCAAGCAACCCAAAATAGTATTTTATAAAATAATGAAATAGAAAAGCAATAAATATAGTGAACGTTTCTTAATAATACAAAAGAATACTTTATATCTCCAGTTGATGTATCGCCAGTAAATGGTTTATAAAGTAACTAGACTTACATTAAAATAGAACAGCTGAAAATGTATTTATTTTATAAATAAATTTAAAACAGTACAAAGAAATTACAAATTTTATATTAGGTATGTTTTTTAAAATTTGTTTATTAACTTATCTAAAGTTGTGACACTGTATGAGTTTTTATTATTTCTTGGCTTATTTATTGTTTTCTATACGCCCAAGTTTTATCACTTCTAACACTCAAACAATTACAAATAAAGTATTGCAAGATGTATCGGCTGCTCGGTTGGCCCTCTGCATTGTCAATTTTTAATAAATTGAATTTATACAAGCACGAGCTAAAACTGGTATCTAAACATGGCCGGCAGATCTATGGCTACATCAAAGTGAGCAACCTGAATGCTATCTAAATTTTCCAAAACATGGTGTTCAGGAAAATTGTAAATGTTCCGTGGTATGCCCACAACAGTGATATCCATCGTGACTTACAAGTGAATACAGTATCAGAAGAAGTGTGAAAGTGTGCCAAGAAGCATAAAAACTTTCTTCACGGTCACGTTAATGTTAAAGCAGTTCAATTGTTGGACATTTATGCAATAGTTAGGCGACTGAAAAAAACTAAGTCTGTAGATTTAGTGGGTTAAGAGAAAGAATACTAAAAATACTATTTGAGCTGTAAAGAAGATTATATTACATTTAGGTCATGTATATAATATAGGGTACTTAAGTTATTAGTTAGCTACAATTAATATTAAGTTACTTTTAATACATATTAACATACAAGTTAGTGTAATTAATATTAAGTTAAAAATAGGATTAACTTGGATTTCAGAAACTACGTAATATTTTTATAAAACACTGTGTAAGAGATATTAAAAAGATAAGTACTATAATTAGAATAACTACCTCTGATTTCCTAATTACCTACGTACAAAACGGCACTTTACAAGACAAAGTTCAAATTTCGTATGTCATAGATATAATATAGAACACCGAAAATATTCTATAGAAAAGCTGACTAACAAAATAGAAAGTCTTAAACGAAATGTATACGTTCTGTTGCAACTAAAAGCTTAAGGAGGGAATAGAGTAGAAACTTTAAGATTAACATAAAAATACCTTATTACATCATTATATTATTATAAAATACACGATCATTACATTATTTGAGAGTAAACACTTTATTCAAATATCATAAGTTAAAACACATACACGTTCTAGCCACAATTGTTAATTTGAATACGGATTTTATTAGCTTCCTCATGTGAAACTTTTATTTCGTCACATCATTCATCATAATTTATAGTGGTTAGTTATAGTAAAATCAAAAAAATGTATAATTAGTAAATAATAAGTAAGTAATAAATTAGTCATTAACAGACTTTTCGACAAGAAATCAAAATTACACACGGATTCGAAACTTTTAACTTGCAAGGCAATGCTCCAACCGATGTGGATATAAGGTGGCCAGATTCGTGATGGATCAGTCATTTCCAGAATACAGCATTTCTAAAGAAAAATTCTTGCGACTCGTTACTAGTTCCCAGAGTTAAGTATCAAACAAATTATTACACGATGAGTAATGTGCTTCTTAGGTCAGCGACATATTTCTAAAATTGTACTGCAGGTTCAGAGACAGACTTAAAAATCATAATAATTCTTTAATACGCAACATAACTTCTCCGAATCTACGAGAAATTGCACAAAGACGACTGAAACGCCGATGAAGTAGAGACATAATACATTAAAAGAACACTGCTAGTAAAAATTTAATAAAAAATATAATTTAACTTAATTATAATTTTCTGAAATTATGTCACTGGGTGTTGTCCTCCTCTAAGCGATTAACAGCTTTTTTTTGTTTTTTATTTGTTAATTTAATTACGCATTCTGATAATTTCTTGCTAGTTTAGTTTTTGCAAAGTTCAAAATTAAATTTATTAACTAAAAGAATTAGTAATTAAGCTGTTAGAATATCTAAGGCATTCGCCAGAAGATTGCTTAAGAGTTTTAAATAAGAAGTGTAAAAAAACAGAGAAGAACACTATTTTTCGTACGGATATAAAAGAAAAGATGTAATATACCTAGTACACAGAATTTTATTGTTCATTTATAAAAGTACAAAAAGAAAAATATCTCGTATTTTAATTGCATTTTAATCTAAAAATACACACATTTTGTAGTGTTAACTTCGCTGACGTGTTAATTAAAAAAAAATAAACGAATGAAAAACTATCGTTGAATATTGGAAATAAAACAGTGGATTACCTTTATTTGCGGTACGATCTGTTTTTGTGATATCTTTTGTAATAAATTGGGAAAACAGGCTTATGTCACTACAGTAACTGAATATCTGTCACACGACCTTTAATACAATTTCTGTTGTTGTTGCACGTCATTCATGTTATCTCGTGTTTTTCGTACCATGAACCCATTGTCTCTCTTCTTCTTTCCACAATAAAATATCTGTATGTCTCCTTCTCTCTTTACTTACACTTTCTCTAGACAGTTTCCTTCTTGATTCAGTTAATGAAGCACACGTAGATATTTAATTAACCAGGTCTTATTCCCGCAGGGAGAAAAGCTCATAACGAACTGAAGGTTCGGTTGTAACATTATTATGTAACTTACTTCTATTAATTAAGTAACAGGAGGTCTAATTTGATAGGTATGGTACGATGAATAATACATCTAAAAGCAACATTAAAGCCTTTTTTAGTTATAAGTAGTATCGGGTGCTAATTACATCACAGCCCCTGTAACTGAAAAAAGGTTAACCACAAACAATAATAATAAGCATAGCATTCTACTTTTGTTACACACAACAATCACGCTAATCCGAATTTATTGAAACCGGGACCTGTTCAAATATCGTAAGACAAATTATACAAAAATTTGCATAATTAAAAAAATCTGGTATGAAACATAGACTGGGTGCAGAATATTGTAGGCTACACTGGTGAAGTAGAAAAGACCACAAGCCGGTGATTTTCAATCGTATGTGTGGAAAGATTTCTAGAACCCTAAAAGCAATAATTCAAAAGAAACAATCCTTATCTACATAAATTAACGGTAGTCCCTGCAGGTCTTATGTAATGGGTTTAACACCCAAAGATATGAGCTGAGTGCAAGCAGAAGTGTTTCAAAAACAACGTTATGAAAAAATCTTACGCAAGAAACGGGCTTAGTGTGTTTAGTTTAATCGCAATAATAGATTTACATCGTCTGAACTGGTTTAACCATCTCTGTAGGATGAAAAAATTTTGACTGTCGAGAATATTATTATTTAAAATTCCTGGTGGTGCCCAAATGGTTGAACGACGATGAAAAAGATGAATTGACAAATTTGAAGGCACGGCAGGATGAGCCTAATACTTGAAGAAAAGTTAGGTAGGAAGGCAAAATGTTTGCAAGAATGGCTAGAAAAGTCGTTATAAAACTTCTATCGCATCGCTTACTACGATTCTTACTATGGTGGTATAAATGAAAATTCACGTTTGTTTCTTCAATTTTTAGTTTGCCGGTATTAAAGTGCTATTTGCAGGTTTTAAAAATTTCATCAAAATCATTTTTATTATTGGGAAAAAAATGTACGTAGCCTAGCTACATTATAAATTGTAATGAACTCTTCAAATAGCAGGGGATCTGATGTTAAGGATCAATTTGGATAAAATACTGTAAAAGACACTACGGTTTAACGAATCATTTATCAATTTCACTAACAACTGCATGGATTAGTGGCTATTAGTTGTAAAGATAAGGAGATCAATACATAAATCAATCAATCAATACATAAATAACACGTGTTGATCAAATTTATATTTTATTGTTTTTCTTTAATGATGATATAGAACACTTAGTACATTTAAATAAATGTTGTTAAATTATTTTTACGGTCAGTGAAAATTTGTTTTTTTTGTTTTTTTTTTTTTGAATAACTGTAAATCTACGATCTGCTCTCATAGAACAATGAGTAGATGTGTTGTAAGGATAAATCTTGAGTAAGTAATACCCCTTGGTATTACTCTATAAAATTTCCCATTTTGTTGAATTGATCTTGCCAGGAATGTAAAATAAATTACACAATCACATATTAAAATAAATATGTAGGGTGTAGTCTGCATAGTCTTCTGTGTGATCCACTGTTGTCTAGGAGATTGATGGCTTCTGGATTCTGATGATTTTCAAGTCTTGTTTGGTAACTGGTGCAAAATTTCTGTATAGCTTCGCGTACCGTGGGAGTGTTCGTGTCTCTGTGCAATATAGTGTTGGATATGTACCAAGGTGAGTCCATGATGTTTCGAAGTATTTTTGACTGAAACCGTTGAATTATTTCAATGTTACTGTGACTTGCTGTGCGCCAGAGTTGTATCCCATATGTCCACACAGGTTTAAGTACAGTTTTATAAATTAACAATTTGTTTTGTGCCGATAATTTGGATTTTCCATTAAGCATCCAATACAGCTGTTGGTATTTAAGATTTAACTGTTTTCGTTTGTTCCATATGTGAGTCCTCCATGTTAGACGCCTGTCCAGGTGGAGGCCAAGATATTTTGCCGTATCGGATTGTGGAATTTGTACGTTGTTCAAAAACACCGGTGAACATGTTTTCCGTTTTAGTGTAAATGTGACGTGCATACTCTTGTGTTCATTTGTTTTTATACGCCACTTTTTTTGCCAATTTTGTACGCTGTCTAAGTGTTGCTGCAAGTTATGAGATGCAATTTGTGCATCTTCGTGTATTGCCTGAATGGCTGTGTCGTCGGCAAATGTTGCCACTGTAGTGTTGTCATTTTGTGGAAGATCAGAAGTGTAAATGGTGTACAAAACAGGAGACAGCACGCTTCCTTGAGGAACACCAGCTTCAATTAATTTTAGAGATGATTGTTCGTCCTTATATTTCACTGTAAAGTATCGGTCCTCCAAATAAGATGCAATAATTGAGTAATACTGATGGGGAAGATTTTGTTTAATCTTAAAAAGAAGACCCGCATGCCACACTTTGTCAAAGGCTTGCTTGATGTCAAGAAATGCCGTGGAGCAATATTTCTTTTCTGCAAGTGCTTTGTAGATGTTGTTTACAACTCTGTGAATTTCCTCAATCGTGCCATGACCTTCTCTGAAACCAAACTGGCAATTCGGAATGAGATTTATGGTATCCAGTACTGGGCGTAATCTCTGAAGCAATAATTTTTCAAACACTTTTGAAAGAATTGGCAACAAACTTATTGGTCTGTAAGATGATATTTCGTGTGGTGGCTTCCCAGGTTTTAGGATAATTATAATTTGAGCAACTTTCCAGTAAGAAGGAAAGTACTCCAGACGTAATATTGCATTAAAAATTATTGTAATCAGCCTAAGGGCCTTGTCAGGAAGTTCTTTCAAAATTTTCCCCGTGATGAGGTCAAAACCTGGTGCTTTATTCGAACTCAAAATTACTTTAATGGTGTGTTTTATTTCAGGCAATTTAAATACTTTTATTGGAGGACTCATTTGAAATGGAGAACTAAAAAATTCAAATAATTCTTTTTCATCGTCTGGATTGCATTCAGATGGGAAAGGTTTAAAAACCTCTGATAGGTACTCGGCAACAGCTTCAGCCTTGTCATGATTACTTTTAGCCCAACCAGTTGAAGTTTTAAATGGAGATGTGTGTTGCTTCGGACGTTTAGCTTTCTTCATTTGCTTCCACAAAGAATAGTGTGTCGTGTTGTCAGGAGACAAGAGTTCCAAATATTGTTGTATTGAGTCGTTAGTAAAATTCCGTAACATTCGTTTCAAAGTTTGGGCAGCGTTATTGAAGAGCCTTTTGTCATGCGGGTTCCTAGAGCGTTGCCAATTTCGTCGAAGTCGTCGTTTTTCAGTAATGGCCTGTTTTAAGTAACCTGGTAGATATGCGGTTTGTTTTGAGAGCCTAATAACCGGTGTAGCTTCCCAGCCAGCAGTTTGAATCGTTTCAGTTAGATGTTCTACAGCGCTGTCGATATCGGTCGTGTCTTGTAATCTCAAGTTGCAATCAAGATTTGCTTCCACTAAAGTTCTAAACGAATCCCAATCAGTATGTGAAAATTTAATAATAAATTTTACTATTTACTATAATATTACCTGTATTAATAAATTTACTAACCCGTTCTCTTAAGTAGATTTTACTACCATATCAATTACTCAAATGTGCAATAATGATTCAGTCCCCATTCGGTAACTGAGTTCTAAGTTTTCTGGTTGTTAATCAAGTAACTTACTAGTGTTGGTCAAGTGAATGTTCTTATAACTAGAATAGGCCTACTCTATTTTAATTATAGCAATTTACTTACCGAACAAAAATTACAAATAATAATGGTATTTGTAAGTTAATAAATACATTACTATATTATACTATTCTTGGCTGTAAGATGAGAAAACCTGGCCTTTGAGTGTGCAGATCATAAAACGTCTAGACGTTTTCAAGAATTTGGTGCTCAGGAGAATGTGTAGAATTTTGTATACCATGAGGTAACAAGTACAATAAAAAGACTGAGGACTGCATACCTTGCTCACTTATACCGGTGTGATATTTTTGAGCCTCCCAGACTAGGACTTGGGAACAAAATTGAAGGTAATTGTAAACCTAGATAAAAGAAATCCACATAATTTCAGAGTATTTGAGACTGGACAAACACACTCTTTTGATGGTGGTTAACGATTTAGGAGAGAAGTTGGCACTCTAAGAAGCTATACATTTCAAAAATAGATTTAAAAGCGATTAAATCGGGAGTATAACGAACAGTCATCCGAAAGTAAATTAGAACAATATAAAAAGAATGAAAATAAAAGAGAATTACTATTAAAAAATTAATATTTTATTAAATAAACTACATTATTACATATAATAAACTACTACATAGTTTTGAGGATTACTGAGAAACTGTGAAGTAATAGTGTACGGGATTAAAGGATTAAATTAAAATTTTATAAAAAGAATAATCGGCATCGTCAACGACTTCTTGTTTCAAGACATTCATTCACATTTCATTATGTGCACCTTTATTTGCTTTGCTCACAGTTTAGTATTTTTTGAAGTACACTACTGAGTGTGGTTTATATTTTCATTCTAAGAATGTTAATACTCAGACTTTTCTCATATTTGCTTAAACTTTATAAATATATTTTATTAAAAACTGATTGCAAAATAATTACACGGTTAAAAAAATAAAATGAAATCTCCTCGAATTGTTATTTTAACTAATACGATATGTATTCTATTCTACCTTTAATAATCCAGTCCAGTTAATAGATTGAAACAAATTGATGAATAAAAAAAATACACGATACCAAACAGTAATAGTTTTGAATAACATTTTTTTCAGTGCAATACTCATGAATGGTTCCGGAATTGTATTCACTCTATGAATAAAATTTTAAACGGTTCTTTCTATTTATTTCCTTATTCGAATGAAAACGAGTTATTGAAATATTCAATAGCCCGTCATTATCAAGTACCCTTCCGGCCAGAGAAGTGTCAAGAATATTTTATTTTTATTTTTTCCATTTTGACAGAAATGCTTAAGAAGGAAAAATGCAATGGAATTAGTCCAAACTATATTTATCTAAGTTATTTTTTATTCACAAATGTTAATATTGTGACACTTATCGCTAAAGTCCGTTTCGGGATCTAGGTAAATTAAATAATTAATATACTAAAGTTTAAAATTGCAAGTATTTATTTCAACTAAAAGATTTACAAAATAAATATTAAACTAATTATAATGAAGTAATTCAATAAATAACTTAAATAATTTACTTAGTACTATTCACAAACAATTATACAGAATACACGTACACAAAAATTATACTCAATGCAAATACACAATAAGACAGAATACCAATAGTTGACCAATGCCCGGAAACGTCAACCTTTTCTAACGTACCGATAGCACACGCAATAAACACTTGTCAAAGATCAAACGAATACCCACTCCCCGACCGCACTTGGGGATCTCTTTATATAGGTGGATCAGAGAGATTTCTGTAAAGACAGAGAGATTCGATGCAATAATAAAATACAAAAATCGTTTTCATGGCTCTGTAAAAATCTTAACTAGTGAAAACAAGTCACAATTGAATAAAAGGTGTTACACAAAAAGGCCAATTATCTAAACAGGTAACCAACCGACTCTTTCACAAACAGTTGTACAACAAATACCCTACCTTACTACACACGGCCCTTTTTAAATACTCTTTTATAACTAACTCTATTGTTACTTTGTCATTCTATTATTTACTATTTAACATTTTATGAATTTCTCGGCCCCCCCTAGAAACCTTTTGAACACACATTCCTTTTCGATATTGTCACAATATATTTACCGATCTTTTAATAACTTTTTTTTTAAAGGCGAAAAACCTTAGCGAGGTTATCATCGCCTGCTGTTCTACACAAGGGTATAAAAAAGCCCGAGTGCAGAACGCCTTTTATATATATATATATATATATATAATACTTAAAATCTTGTAAGCTAATATCACAGACATATTAGATAAAAAACGTTAAAAAACACAAAAACATATACACATAAACTTAAACCTAATATCACAGTCAGAATAAATGACAATAATGACATTGACACTTATTTAATTAAAATCTTAAAAACTAGTATCACAACCAAAATCTTTTAATAATAATTGATCTTTTAAATAATTGATCTTTTAATAACATTTAGTTTAGCATTATACAATGAAAATTACTTTTATTTTTGTAAATATTATTCAATGTAATTGTACCTAGGTTAACTATCTCTCACGAAAAATTAATATTCAAAAGTTTAGTGATTGCTTTAAGGATGAAGTAGACAAAATATTACCATTGAAATAGCAACAACAGGGTTAACTTCTAACTCTATTAAAATATCTGTGCATTAATTACATAATTTGAATTATCCCGTATAAATATGTATATATTTATTTACTTATTAATGCAGAGCTAATAATTTACAGATTGTAAAATAACTTCTATTAAATAAAAAAACTACCTCATACCTTTTGTAAAAAAAACACAATTACCATTTACATAGCCTATATTTTTATAAGGTATGCATATATCATTTTTATTGAAAATTTCGTATCTATTATTACAAGATTATAACAAATTTATAAATATGACGCTAAAGGAATTGAATACTTGCTGGACCTTGCAGTCATCATTACAGTCCTACAATTGGAGGCGTTTTAAACGTCTTTGCTGAGTACCGGTTATCGCCAGAGTACACATGTTTTGTATGAGAAGGTTGTCATGTAATTCTTATTTTTTGTGCATCGTTTTGTATAGTTCAATTGTGACGTCATTTATGTATGAAATTTGTATTTTAATATTACATTTATAAGTCTTTAAATGGTGAGCTAAAAAAATGTTCATAGAAACATAGGTTCGGAAACGCTTCGTTAGGGAGTTACAGCAGGCAGAAGATTTCTCCTGGAATTTAGTAACTTTGGTGAAATGTGGCCATACTAAAGTTTTTGTGGCTTTAACTAAGTGGTAAAGTTGGTAGAAACTTGCGGTTTTTTCCCTGAAAAATTTAAAAAAATCGCCTATCTTACTGTACTTCCTATAGTTTTTTAAAGATATACGACACAATACAATACTAAAATCTAGGATCGAAAAAACACATTTTTGGTTTAACGTAAAATCACTTCGTTAATAAAGTCGTTAAAAGTTTAGTAGTCATAATGTTTAATTAAACACTTAAAAAATTAAATTCTGAAAAATTTGGTATAAATTAAGTAAGTAAATAATAAATACAGTAACTAATAATTCGGCTTTTATTAGGAATAATATCAGACTACATTGTTACTAAAAAATTACTGTTTTTAACAAAATGAGATAATTTTTTCATAGGTTCGCATTAGTAGCTATGATCCGTTTAATCCAATTTTAAAAACAAGATTTAAATTAAACTAATATAGGTACCTATTATCCCCAGCAGAGTTGTTTGAAATGACCTCCGTTTTGTTCAGTGCATAATTTCATTTCACGAATACATTATTTTCCAGTTTAATAACGATTGATAATGTCATGAGTAGGCTATTCCTGACAGTTTCTGCAGGTTATATTATGCGATATGTGTCGATCATTTTATGTGTTGCCTTTTTGAATAAATAATTGACTTCATTCAACGACACAGGAAAAATCTGATGGCGTGAGGTCAGGAGATGGTGGGAGTCATTTTAGGTATTTCTTATACTTGAATCGGTCATTTCAGAAAGCCTTAAAGTCAAAATTTTACATCTTTTCTTTGGTGCATTTTAGAACTAACTGAATGTAAACACACCATCCCTACAAAAATCACATAAATGTGACTTTCCTTAAGTAGTTTATAACACTAAGAAGAGGCTTATCCTTAAGGATGGTGTTTCCTTTTAATTAAAAAATGAAAATGGATGGTCTTTTGAACCTTAAGCTCTACTTTCTAGTGAAAGAGGCCATACAAAGATTCTATGGAAAAATCTTTGTAAGGTGTATAACTATTGTTTGTCACAACGATGAAGAACATGAATAGCCGTAAAAATCAACATTTTTCTTTCTTAAAGTTAAGAATTTCAATTTTTATTATTGCAGAAAGCTACTTTAAGTCATAATGTAAACTACTGCAATAAATAAATGAATACTATTGTACAACACAATTTTCTTCCGGTCTACAACGCATTTTATAGAAAACAACTTAAGTTAACATTTTACTCCAATTTATTTCAGAAACAGTCTACATTTTCAATTTTTTTAACAAATGGCTTCTCTTTAAAAAGACCAAAGTATATTTTATATTAAAGGGGACAGCTTTCTGATTAATTTATTTTTTTTTTAATTTAAACATAATAAATTAGAAGTTTTTTAATTTTCCATGAGTTAGTTTTTTTGACTTATGGGCTTTCTGAAATGACCGATTCACTTGATGACCGCAAAATATTTTTGAAAGAAGCGATAATTTTACATATGAAACACAAGAAACTACTTTCCTTCAAAAATCACTTTTATAAAACCAGGAACTAGGATCTTTAAATTTCATATAACGCCCCAAAAACGTAATACTTAAAGGCACTTCTGCTAATTGGGACTCAGCTTGCATGATCTGTTCCTCTAAAACCTTAAGAGTATACCGGACATCATTACAACAAATCAGTAACTATTAAGTGGATAAAAAAAAGAGTAGAAACTTGAGAAATAATGGTTACGTCAGTAACCCTGTGAGCTCGTTTACCGATCCGATGACCTATTTTAATATTTTGTGTATAAGGTTTTTTTTGGTTTTGCATATTTTATTTTATTTTTTTAAATTTTCTTAAGCTGTATTATTTATAGCACGCTGCCGCATTATCGTAGTTGTTGCAGTCGAATAAAAATATAGAATCTAATAAATTGATATACCCTTTAAGATCGGAAATCATACTTGTTGAGGTTAATTTTTCTTACCATTGAGTAAACACAATTAAATTTACATTTTAAGTTTTAATGAGGGAAAGTAAATAATCTTTGCACTGTAATTATTTTTGTAAAGTAATAGGAGAATAAACAAAAATATATTGAGTTTTTATACCAACCACACTTTGTTAAAACAAAACTAAACATTTCGTGGAAATTTTCCCGCAACCACAGTAACCAAAATAATAAAAGAGGCAAATACAAAAATGTACATCACCACTCTCTTGGTTCACTTAACTTTGGTTAAAAACACACTTCCGTTTTTGGGCTGCTCTTTCATAAATCATTAATGAACTGAAAAAACACTTTCTCTAATATAAAACCACATTTTAGCCATCATAACGAATACTGTTAAGTTTGAAACTTAAGGAATACAAGTGTACTTGATATGTTGAAATAAAACTAAAAATAAAGGGTATGGTACAAAATTTCGTAGTTAATTTTGTAGGGTTAAAGCATAACGAAGTACGTAGATTCCAGTAATTTTAAAATTAATATCAAGAAATTAATTTAATAAAATATCGAGATTATTAAAAATCTTAGTGAAAAATAACAATATTATTTTATCAATAGTGTTTTCAGATTGTTTTCTGTTTTGTTTTACATGTACCAAATCTTTAGATAAAAATAATGAATTCCTAATTTTTTTAATTATAAAAAGATAAAAGAAAATTTTCTTTTATGTTATTATTTGTTTGTTTGTTTATTTGTTCTAAAAATAAAATAGGCATCTAAGTATTGTTATATAGCTGTTTGAATCTTAAACTGCTATTTACAATTGAACAACGGCTTCAACACAATCTTGTGTGTAATTGTCTGGAATGGTAGGAGTATAATTCCCCCAAGAGAAATTGCTTTATCTTAGATTTTCCCTTCACCCAAGTCCATGCTTCAGAACGATACAATCTGTGTAGAGAAAGAACGACTTGAGAATGAAATGCTGGCTTTTCATTGCAATAGAATAAAGCCTGGAATTATGTTGAATACAGAGGAGTGGAAAGGAATTTGCATCGTTTTCAAATTCCACTTTGCTTTTTGTGATGCTTATTACCAATATTATCATAAAAGTGGTTTATGCTACAAATCACATAATACGACTTAGTGTAAATACCTATTTTACTTTGTAAACTTAGTTCACGAGCTGAAAAGTAATACACAGAAAATTGGTTTATTGACAAAATTCTGCGTTAGAGAATTCATTACATTACATACAAAATATTAAATTTCTGTAGAATACTCATTTACCAAAAACGGTAGTAAAAACGATAATTTAAAAAAAATTTAATAGGTACCTAAACGCTCTGGAAACTTTAACTACAATGTCTTGGTGTAAGCAGTACATAAGATAGTCAATTTTGGTTTACATAAATCATATAATATATGTCAGGTTCTCCCAAGCTTGAACATACTCTTCAACAGCCAGCGGAGACGTTTACAGCAAAAGATTTGATGCTATTCATTGTAGAACTAAATTTAAGAAAATCTATAAATAATAATAATAATAGTTTGTTTAGTTGGATACCTGTTCACTATAAAGAAAACACACTAAAATAAACTAAAAGATCCTAATTTTCGTCAAATAAACGTAAATATAAAATTAAATTTCAATTAATTGTATTGTATTTAATAAAAAACCGATAGATACTGGGCGGTACATATGTCTCTTACAAAAAATCAAAATTAAATACCAAACTTCTGTTTCAAAGTGAGTTGGCCCTACATTGTTGCCAAATGAGCGATTGAAATTTTTAAATAGGATTGTTTTCAAGTTCCTGCTAATATTACAATATTTTTCATCCTTTTTCATTTTTCATTATGAAAATCTCTCAGTCTCTCAGCGAGAGTACGGTTTTCAAATGAACGTTTCCTTAAAATAAAATAAGGTCCAATTATGAGGGACTTGAAATCCCACCTCATACCAAAATACTAGGCCCATTCAGCTCTACTTAGATTACATTATAAAGATTTTTATTTAATCACTACACGTCATGCCGATTACTACAACCATTAATTTGAAGCACAATATATTGCACCACAAAATTAACCGCAAAACGTTTGGAGTGGTTTCATTACGATTAGCGACTAACTCTCAGAACTGCAAATACCTGTCGTAATCGTCCCCATGAAAAGCGCGGAGTAAAGATGTACGCCTTAAGTTTTAAATCTTGTAGAATTTTGAGTAACCTTAATTAAGAAGAAGCTTTCAAATCGATTAACGAGGAAAGGTCATATAACAGCCTCAGCAACAATTTTAAGAGTTTCTTCATTACAAATCGATATTGGCAGACAAGAATTTTGAGTATTTGCTTCCAGTTGTTAAATTTTTTAATGAAGTTTTGTAGATGTAATCGAGTCGGTTACGGCACATTTGGAAACTTAGCAACTCGTTATTTGTTAGAGAAATTTGAAAAACACTTCTACTTAAAGTTATTAACAATATAAAACAAAGTTAACTAAAAACAAACAAATCAGTACTGATGCAGGGAAAAAAGAAATGTTATGCGACTTGCTATTAACTTATTGAAACAATTTGTACCATTGAAATTGGTAAAGGAAAGTGACATTGCGCCACTCGGTATCTGCAACTGGAATACAAAACGATTCAGTATTAGTATTACAACTAATTAAACAAAAACTTGGAAAATATAAATGATACTGTTCTTCTATGGTATTCAATAATAATATCACTTTAAAAAATCCAAATCTGTAATACATTCAAACGTTATGTTGTTTGACCTTCTTATTATTAATTAACAAAACTATCTACAAAGTAGAAGTCTTTTTAATATTTCAAGAGTTAGTTAAAGGGAGAGTTAGTTTGTACACACAATTAGAAGACAAATAAAAATTAAAAATAATCTTCCTGATCAAAATTTTCCAATATATTATAGCTTTGAATCCTTTCTTTTAAAATACAAACAAATAAATTTTCTTCCTTCTTTCGTTTAATTAATTTCAAACAAATAATAGAACGTTATTTAGCGCAGCTTGTGACTGCTCTCTTGGTTACCAAACCATTGAAATATGTTCAAGTTTCATAACTGGCTATTGAAATATTCATTTTTACATTTTAATCTACACATCATTGAACAGGATGAAAACAAAAATTTTCATCAACCGTACATGGTATTAATGAGCAAATTAAACGCGTCAAATCTACACAGCAAACTCATTTATGACTTTTTTTAATTAAAATGTCATGTATTCTATTTACTGTTATTTAAATAATTTTTCTGCTACTTAAAAGTATAGTTCACTACTAATTAAAAAAACGAAGACAAGGAATTTATGTTACCACAGATTTTTCACATCATTACGGTCAAAACCCTACATTTAGAATACTTAATTTAAAAAATTATTTCAGTTCAAAAATCGATGGAATACGTAGAATAAAAAAATGTACTTTTGTTAAAAAAATTAAATATCTGGTGTGAAACACTCACTCAACTTTCTCTTGCCAGTGCAAATAATTCAAAATAAATTTAACATTAGTAATAAAAGATAAGAAACAAACAAAAGACTGACCTCAATACACGTAACCTAATTTTCATTAGACTATGAGTGAAAGACGCAAAATGAAAATCAACCCCAGTTTGGCTTAAAAATGCAGAAAATCATTTTTTCACGCTTAACTAGGCTCTGTAGAGAAAAATGGTCTAAATAAAAGTTGTAGATTTTTTAATTTCCTATAAATTTGATTATATTTTTTGACATAATAAGGCTGAAATCTTTAAAAAATCAATTTTTTACACGATTTCACGAGAAAAAAACGGAAAATCGCTAATTACCGCTAAACTAAGCGTTATACAAAAGAATGTTTCAATTAAAAGTTGTAGAATTTTTAACTCCCTACAACTTTTATTTATACATTATTGCGCTAAAATTCATATTAAAGTCGCAATCTTAAAAATAAACATTTTTTTACGAGAAATCAGCCTCACCAAGAATTTCAGCAGAAATGGCGCCTACCTTATCTTGTAGAGAATAAAAAATTTAGTAAATGAGGTGATTTTTAAAAAATCGTTGGAGCCGTTTTTGAAAAATCGCAAAAAAGTGAAAAATTACACGCATAAACTACTACTTCCGGTAGACCGATTTTGATGAAAATGTTTGTCGGGTCTTCTAGTGGTATCTAACTTAAATTTCAAGTTTCAAGTTTGTACGATGTTCCGGTCTTAAGATATTTTTTTCACACACACACACCCAGACCAATCTCAAAAAAACATGTTTTTTGGGTTCAGGGGGTCTGAAAACGTGTAGATCCGGTGAAAATTTGATTTCGAAAAATCGACATGAAAACAATACTTTCCTTCCAATAAGGGAAAGTAAAAATTTACTTAATATAGGCCTACAACACTTCTAAGCACTTTTATAAGTCTAAAAATGACTTTATTCTTAAGAGGAGCCCGACTGTATAACTAAATGTTTACATTTTGTCACATTTCTCAAGATTGAGAAAAACAGAACTCTACTTATTTTCGGTTGCACATCTGTCCTCTCTTTAGTTTTTTATTTGAGCATTTAATAATTAAAAAAAAAACAGTTTAAAGAAATTCTCCAAGTTCCTAAAATCCGCTAGAAGAAACATAAAACGTTTGTTTCTCAAAATGTAATGCACATAATATAATCTCCTTCCTTAAGGAACTAGTACTTTACCCTTCGAGATTCAGGTCAGGAATTGTGTTCCCGTATTCCGATATTTTTGTGTTTTTTTAAATTGGCAGAACTATCTAGCTGAAATACCAACCAGCTTCACAGTACCTTCCTAAAAGTCTTATACTTTGACGTTAGTCACATTTTCAACATTATCATTATTGTATTTGACGTCCGCCTGAATGTTTTCTTGATCTATTCATTGAGGCTAGAAAGCCCAAGAGCGGGTTCTCATGCAAGCGTAATTTTAACTATTAACGATCATTAATTATAGCTTAATTTCTTTTTCTTTTTAGTATTTATGTTTATATTAGGTTGTTTTAATTATTGTAAATAATACTACTTATTCTTTTTGCGATAGTTTAGTCATTCGCTGCACGTACTGTCTTTGTAACGTTTTTTTAAGTCTTGGGAGTTAAAATTAAACTTTTTTTTTAATTTATTTAAAGTCGCATCAACAGCTTGGTCATTAGTAGCTACTGTTTATTCTGATACATTGTTGGTAGGTTTTAACGAGTAAAAATTTCCAGACTCTAGCCGGGAATCGAACTCAACACCTTCAGCTTGGAAATAAACTTTCAGATGTTGATGAAGAAGAAATATCAAAACAAGATATCTCAGACGAGGAGGACGAGCAGATAATTGAATCTGATCTCGACACTGATACGGAACAATAGTACGAATCCAGTGATGAGATTATTGATAATCACATTGAGAGTTCCAATTTAATTATTCAAGGAAATGAAAGGGGTTTTTTCCTAGAAAGCAGCAATGAAACTATATTAAATAGTTCTGAATTTTCTTGGGAAGATGGCTAAAAATTTGAAAAATAAATAATATTTTAATGAAAAACATAAAAAAAATTATTTATAAATTAAATGAAGTGTTTATTTAGTTTCAGTTACCGTAATACGATAGGAAACAAAAACTCTGACACGAGTTTTCGCGTTCCAGTGCCGGACGCGAGTCCCAAAGGGTTAACATGCACCCCTAAAAATCTGATGACAGTACCAATTATCAATACTGATAAATCCTGGCATAAATAAAAGTTAAAATGGAAATTTTCATAAAACGAGCCAATACTAATTCAACTTGATAAAAACATCCGAATACATGATTTTTTTTAAATTAAATGAAACATTTTTTTACTTGGGACAAAAACGTGATTTGAAACAGTTTGAGCGCGCGTTTCAAATTCTATACGAGTGTTACAATCTAAAAATCGGTTTTTCCATTTTCCCAAGTCTGACTCACCTTAAGATGCAGAAAGAAACGAAAGAGTATCATCGCCTGATACTCCTATTTTTTGTAGGTTGTATCCTACATTATTCGGATATATCCTAATTTATTCCTCAATTGTCATGTCAAGCAGATGAGTTACAAAATTCGAGAAAAATCTTCTTTTTTTCAGGGTATGGTCTGTTGTGGTATCAAAAAAATATTTTTTTTTAACTGTAAATAAAATAAATTACTCTCAGCATTGTAGAAGTCTTCCCAGGCTTCCCTTTCCCTCAGATCTTTATTCCAGAACCCGTTTTGGCATTCTATCCCCTTCAATCTTCGAAATTTCTCCATATTTTTATAGCAATAACAGCAGAATCTCTCATTTGCACTTACTCAACTCTTTGCAGCTCTTTTCGTATATCGCAACTTCAAATTCGATACTCCCTACTTACAAGCCTTGTCGCTTACTAGAAAACGTACCCCTGCAGCTTGTAAGGTCTGTTTCTTTCTCCTTGTAACAGCCCAAGTTCTACTAGTAAGAAGTTGAGAAGATGATTTAATGTCCCTCTATCTTAAAATAAATTATTTCAAAGCATTGAAGTGTGTAGTCTCGGAAAGGGCTAGAAAGTATGGTTTTATTTGTAAGTGCCATTAGTAATATCGTGATGGGCTGACAATGTGAACGAAATAAAATTGCACTTCTTCTAATAAAATGTCTTTACAATTTGACTTTCTGGCGGTGATATATTTACAGTAAAGCCTGTCACATCCGGACTTATGATATCCGGACGTATCTTCAAACTAATTTTCTAATTTTTGTTAGCGAAATGGTTAGGGATAAAATAGTGATAGTTGCAGCTGGAATGTTATTTGCGCGCACCTTGGAAAAAAAGGTTAGATTGCAGATCGTGTATAATACTTACCTGGATATGAAGAAATCAAGTACGTAAAGTCAAAAAGTGGTTAAGTAAAGATAAAGACAACGAAATTACAGACAGTGACATCTAAGAAATGGTGAAATAGCGATGAGAAAATCTCTCAACCCGAAGAGAATTACAAAAAGTATATAATGAGTCACTCTGAGGCATTCAAGACAATGAATCTCTGATCAGTTATGTTCAACATCAAGATGAGATAAGTGAAACTAAAGTAATGCTTTTAAGAAGGTTGAGAGACATGGTTTTCAAAAAAAAGTTAGCAGTGTGCGAAGCAGACGAAAATCACTAACTGTTTTAAATATGGTACTCGAATGTATTGATATATACGTACTATCGCAAGCAACATTTTTTAACCAATTTTACTTTATTTATTTTAAAGAGTACAGCGTAGCTAAAAATACAAATATTAAACAATAGAAACGTCTAAAATAACATTCAACAACAAACATGTTCATTTTTACTGGCTCTCTGGCGATTTATGAATGACCTTGTGATATTCGGATCGGCCGGTCGCCATATTAGTCCGGATGTGACGGTTGTACTGTATTTATTTAACAAATATTTTTGAAATATTAATTTAAAATTTTCGACAATACAAACTGAAGTTATTCAGGGAAGTTTAGACAGATGTGCATTACGTGTAAGCCTACATGTAAACATTAAACTTCTACAAACTATTTAACACATAATAGCGTTTAGACCTAATTTTTATATAATTGAAATGAGAGATACCTATAAATGGTTACTAGTAGATAAACTTAAACCATGCAAACCTTGATTTAACTTTATCTGATATTTTCATGTTACTCCAAATACAGAACCAAATTCATTTTTAACGGATATAGTAGCAATATGACTCGGTCGTTCGGAGTGACGTGTATTATAGGTACACTCATATTTCTGTAACAGTAGGATATATGAGACTTGATATATTCGTTCATTTATTATTTCTCATGCCACCATGGAAATTTGTCAGTACAGTGTACCTAGTAACTAATCCCAGAATAAAGGTACGTGATAGAAAGGGAAAAAGACTCGTATAAAACATAGTAGACTATAATGTCCTTTATGTGCCCTCTGATCTCCTCTCAAATATTACGAACGACCAATCACAACATAGGAGACAGAATACAGAATGAAACATTATTGGCTACAATTCAATGTCGAAAGCTGAATACTTTCCAGCTAAACAAAAAACGAAAAATAAAACCAACGTTCTATTTTTTTATGCAAAAACCCTATTGTACGTCTTCCCAAATTTATTGTTTATCAAACACGTGTCTACTTATATTACAAAAAATATGTAATTTTTTAGTTGCTTTCGTTTATAAATCTTATGCGCCGATTGGCACTAAAAAATGAACAGACGTATGCTGTTATAAACAACTTAAAATAGATGTACAATATGGTCATAATTCGTAATACATAAATTTTTATGGTTACAGAATGACTGCATTAAAATAATTTACTATCTAATAATTTTTAAAACAACTTCAATTGCTAAATTTCTGATATCAAAACTCAAAACGTCACTACTTTTATATCACAACATTTTAACGCACTTAGATATTTTTCAAGATGTAAGTGGTAAGCAGTAAACATAATTTTAATATAAATAAATAAACATTAATTTATTAATATTTTGCCAAATTTATTGAATTTTTGTTACCAACTAACCAACTTTAACTTTTTAAAGTACCTGAATACATATTAAAAAAATAAATCACACCAGAGTACAGAAAATTCAAAGTAGTAAGCAGTAAACATAATTTTAATATAAATAATTAAACATTCATCTATTAATATTTTGTAAAATTTATTGGATTTTTGTCACCAACTCACCAACTTTAATTTTTCAAAATTTATGAATACATATTAAAAAATTAATCACACCTTATGTCAATCGTAATTGATAAAAATACATTCGAAATGGCGTTATTAAAAATCTTATTAATATGCCATTAACTGAGATACTAACTTTGATATGTCATTAAATTTATCACCAACGTTGAACTAGAGTTAAAAAATTTGCAGAATGATTTTAATGATTGTTTACGAATAATAATGCCCTGTTGGTTAGTGAAGGCCAGCTAATGGTTCGGTAAATTCAAAGGTTTACATTAAAATACTTGGGATTTAAGATTTCAAAGAATGGAAGCACGGATGAGGAAATAAATGAAAAGATGGGCAAGCTAGAAGATTAATAAGACAGCTTTACTTAGTATTGTAAGATAAATACACCACAAAAATACGAATATTTAAGACGATAGTACGCACATAATGATTTATGGGGCTGAAAGCTGGGTGGTGAATAAAAGATATAGGGGTAAAATTAATTAGACCGAAATGGAGTGTGGGAGGCAAGCTGTGTGAATTGACACGAACGAACCGTGTTACCAATGAGGGAATCCGAACGAGACCGGTATTGGAAAGCGGTATTTTAAATTATTGAGGAAAAGAAATTGATATGGTATGAGTGCGAGTACTCGTATGTGACAAAGGGCGGACAGATGTAGATTTTTTTCTTTTTTTTGCATCCAGGAGACTCCAAAAAGGAGTATAGGACATATCAAGGTAAAACTGATAAACAAAAAGTCAATCATAATGATAAATTCAACACTTACCACCAAAAATTTGTTTCTGCTACTGCTTACTTAAGTATGGTTGTCATGAACCCCTTTGTATCAAATAGCACACAAAATTAAAAAGTTAAACACAATAATAAATTCATAACTTACCGATAATTTGTTACCGCTACTGCTTCACTCAGTAGGCTTGTCATGAACTCCTTTGTATCAAAATAGTACACAATATTTGTTTAAATAGAAGTTAAATACTTTTCAACCAAAAACTATTTTAGAAAGGAATTCGTGTACACTGTAAAATGTTTCATCAATCAAGTATTGCTTTAGCTTTTTTTAAAATGACTTAAATTGTCACAACTTTTTAACCTTGTGGCAATTTATTGATGTATTTTCTACCCGCATAAGTCGGTTTCTGTTCAAACAATTTAGTGTTGTGATTAGCAACATAAATCGATTCTGTTTTTTGTGAAGTGGTGAATAGCTCAGGCTATTCAGCAAAATGAATTCTCAGCAAGATGAATAGCTCAGGCAATGGATTTAAAGTCCAGTAGGTTTATGCACATGAGAATCTTTTTAAAGGTGCAACACTATTATAAATAAACAGAAAATACGTTTTATAGGTTTTTTAAAAAAAGAAAGAATTAAATTACAGCGCAAAAGTATTTATAAATTTATAATGATTTACTTGTTTACCATTATATAACAAACAAGAATAATGATATTGTTTACTTTTACATAGTTAACATTGACCTCTTTTTCCACAATACCTAATTTATTTAAGAAACCTTTCCAATTTATGAAATGTATAATAAAACTATTCAATCTAATGGAATTGTAAAACAGCAAACCATGATACAGATACATAAATATTTTTGCCTTCGTATGGATGCATATTTTTGTTTTCTTTATTTACGTAACAATTTCATATATGAATTCACCGATAAAAATCCGCTATCATTGTTATGAGGTAAATTAATTTGTTTCTTGTAATAATAAATGCTCCATGGTATGTGACAAATGATACATTGTATAAGGACTTATGTGTCAACACCGTGAAAGAGGAAATCACGCAGCTAAGTTCAAAACATCAAGAAAAATTAGCAGATCACCTGAATTCTTTGGCGCTTAATTTACTCGATAATAGCGAAGACGTGAAACGACTGAAACGAATAAAATTGCTTGAACTTCCGTTTAGATTTACCGACTAACCTACATTTTTTAAATAATTGAAGTCCATATCAACATCAACATCATCTCTAATAATATCTTCTTCTTCCTCTACCAATTCTACTATCACCGTTATTAATTTGGTTACCTTTTCTGTTAATGTTCATCTTTTATCTTGTTAATATTTTAAAAATTATAATTAATTTTTTTTCGTTTCCGAAGCAATACGATTGGATATTGTCTTCATCATGTGAACCCGTTCATGCTATTTACTTATGGTTTTTGTTGTTTTAAAACTGATTGTAAATATTCTCAGATGTTAGAAAGAAAAATTAACAAGAACTAAAGATAATATACAGTCCATTGGAAATAGCATTATAGTATTACTTTAAATGGAACAAAGAACGGAGGGAATTTCGTAATGTACTCAAGCGTCAGAGCCTATCACTTAAAGAGATTTTTGTGTTAATTTTCCCTGTTAGTGGATGAAAGCGTTTTAAAAGATAAATTTAATATGGAAAAAAAATATGACTTTTTCAATAAAACACGATAAATAGAATTCCAATTTATTAATTTATTACTTATTATTAATTATTAAATATTGTTGTTGTTTAGGTCATCAGCCAAAAGGTTGGTTTGAACCTGCAGAGGTTATACTAAGTAAAACGAAAAGTGCGGTGGTTTACCATCGCCTTTCTCACTGAATGGAAAAGTATGCTTATCAGCATGCCGGGCCCTCTGATAAGCACATATTTTCCACTCTGCAAACGACACCTACACTTCATTCACCACAGGGTCTGGCTGTATAGTGAAATCATTATTTTCAGAGGAGGTAACTCTGACTAGTGTCTTTTACACCTCTACCTCTTCTGTTTTTAAATGATTCAGTCATTTAATTGACTGACCATGTGGTAAGAAACAGAACTATTTATTTTAGCCCTGCAACAAACAGATTGAGTGTAAATAATTTATACTCCACCTGTCTGTTATGGCCAGTATGAAATATTAATATATTAATTAATCACGTCACGTTTATTGAATGCATGGGTTACTGAATGCAACAATAACAAATGCCAGTAAAATAATTATGGAGGAAATGCCATGTGAGGTTTCAAACAATTGCAAAACAAAGATGTATATTGTATTTTGTAAGAATAATTACAAGAGAAATTATACTTCGAAAAGGGACTATTTATTTTGAAAAGTTACCACCATTCAGAGACTTAATATCATGCTATTTTGAATAGACTGTAAAATTATATATTTAAAAGTTGTATAGTTATTACTTACGACGTCCTGTAAACGGTACCTAGATACATGTTAAAATGGAAGCTATTTATGAAATGTTTTCTTAAAACAAATAAACAATACAGGTACCAAAAAGGTTTCCAGGCTATCAATACGTTATAATTTATACAATGAAAAACGCTACTAGAGGCGTACATATTCAAATTCATGCCTAACTTTTGTCAAAAAAGTACAGAAAAAGCACCGATAAAATTGGGTGGTTATCAATTTGTCTACAGTTCCAAAATAAATAAAAGCTAAAAATAAGGAAATACGAACATTGAAATAGCTTGCAAAAATGTCTCGGTCCTAACAATTTCATTTTAACAAAAAAAGTTAATTTGTAAGACCTCGGTAATTTAAAATTTATGTGAATATTATACACCCAACTTTTCAGCTTGTTAACTCCAACGGTCTCTGAGTTGATAATGGGTCTTTTATTTACTGTTTTCGAATAGGTCTTCAGAGACAGCACACCAAATCAATATTTTAATTTCTTCTTGACGTTTCTTTTTCTTCCACAATTTCTTCATTTTTTCGGAGCTTTCTCTTTAAAGTTCTCCAGTGTCGTGGAGTTCAAGTCTCTTTTTTATTCTTTGCCCCAAAGATAGTGATCTTTGTTGTCGATAAACTCTCTGGTCTATTTTCTAAAATGTTCCAATTCTGTATGACTTCTGTGTCGAGTTTTGCATCTTTAAGGTCACTCAATGTTACTATGAACCATGCTGGTTTCATTTTGAGATTTATTATTTTATCGAAAATGTGTTTGTCAATTTGCTATTATTCATTCTTCCTACATGTTCGAAAAATACAAGTCTCCTTTTCTCGCCACATGAATTATGTTTTCAGATTTTTCATATAAGCATGTCTCTTTGTTCGAAAGGAGTCTGTTGTAATTTTCTTCTTACTTCTTAGGTCCTAGGTGTACCGATTATTCTTTTTATTCACATTATGTTATTAATACCATCTTACAACATAGTTTTGAGTGTTTCTGCTACATAAATGCTTCATGTCTTACCACCATCTGTTAGTGTCTCTTTTACTTGATTAATGTTATTTATAACTCTATGTACACACAACTAGTAAATGTGAAGATTACTTTTAGCAATGGTGGGTGAAAATACGAAGTGAATTACGGGAAAACAATTCGCAGTAGCAAGACTCATGGGTTATTTTTTTAATGTTTTACAAGACATCTCTATTCCATCTTCTATGAAGCCTGCGTGGTGGATTATCGGGTAAATGTAAGCTAACACGTAGAGGTTTCATATGAGTTGGTTTTCTTTGATATTTTATTTTTATTTTTTGGTTTAAAGTCCAACTGTTCTGCAATTACTGCTAATGCAGACGGGGAAGTATGAAATGATTTTTTGTAACGTATGAAAATATGCCGGGTTCAAATTTGCACGAATCTTGTGCCAAATTTTTAAAAAAAACTTCAAGAACAATCCCTTTAAAACGCTGAGGTATTACAACTTTTTAACCTCTATTTGGTTATAAAAAACAAAAACACTGTTGCAAAACGTAATAAGAATAAAATATGCCTTAATAAAATAAAAATTAACTTTAATAATAAAATAAAGCATTTATTGTAAACACTGAATTTTTTGACACTTTAAAATGGTAGTTAATTTGTTATGCAATGTTGACTTAAAACTCTGTTGTTCTTAAGGTAATCAGCCGAAAGGCTGGTTTGATCCTCTAAGGCTTTATTAGGTAAAACGAGGAGAAGGTGGTTTACTTATTTTTCCTCACTGAGTAGAAAAATATGTTTATAAGCATTCTAGGCCCTTTGAAAAGCATCTACATTCCACCCTGCAAATAATAATAATTATTATTATTTATTTCCATGTTATTACACATTACATAAAAAGAATTACCACAATACAAAATTTCTTACATTGTTCTCCCTCGCTATTACGCTAGAGGTGGTGGAAATTATCCCATCCAACTATGATGGACAACATGTACTAGGATGAGTACTATGAAAACTATGTGCTAATAGGTAGGTAAATGACACCTTCACGTCACTTTCCACATGTACATCTGGCTATACAATGAAATTCATTACTCGAAGAGGAGATAATTTTGATTAGTATCTTTTTCACCTCTACCTACTCTGTTCCTAAATGCTTCAGTCATATAGCCATGTGATAAGAAATAGAACTATTTTTTGTAGCCAAGGAACTAGAAGATCGAGTGCTAATAATTTAACACACACCTTTCTGTTCTGGGCAGTTTTAAAACCGTACACAAACGTTATTAAAACGTACACCATTCACGTAGAAGAAAGTGTAGAATATTTTAAATCAAGAAATAAAATATATTTTTTTCAAATTTGCTGTTATATGTTCTCTACAAAACTTTCTATGTAACGTAAAGAAAACTCTGCAGACTTTTAAACTTAAGTAGATTAATACAAAAGATTTTCATTGTAAAATTTGTGAATACGTGTAAGGGTAATGAATGATATGGTAAAAATATGATCATAGCAAGGCCAAATGTCTCTTGACATTATAACATATATGAACAATCGAACATTTCAATTTACATAAAAATGTTTACGCTTGAGTATAGCATGTTCCTTAGCACACAATAAAATTACGAAAATATATTTGTATTTAAATAAAACATTTGTTGTTTTACGAGTAGCAGGACAAATCTTTTGGAAATTATGTTAACTTAATAATTATATTGAAAAATGTGGTGTGAAACACTCACACAATTTTTTTTTGCCAATGCAAATAATTAACAATAAATCTAATATTAGAAATAAACAAAAATCTAACCTCAATAAACATAACCTAATTTTAATCATGAGTGAAAGACACAAAATAAAAATCAACCTCCGTTTGACTTAAAAATACGGAAAATCACTCTTTTACGCTAAACTAGGCTCTGTAGAGAAAAATGTTCTAAATAAAAGTTGTAGATCTTTTAATTTCCTATAAATTTGATTACACACTTTTGTCGTACTAAGGCCTTACTTTTATGCGTCGTACTTTTATGCATACTAAGGCCGAAATCTAAAAAAAATCAATCTTAAACACGTTTTCGTAAAAAAACCGAACAGAAAATCGCTAATTACCGCTAAAATAAGCGTTATGCAAAATATGTTTGAAATAAAAG
This sequence comes from Catonia carolina, assembly GCA_035578175.1. Lineage (NCBI taxonomy): Eukaryota > Metazoa > Arthropoda > Insecta > Hemiptera > Achilidae > Catonia > Catonia carolina. The sequence goes on from JAQMRL010000001.1 coordinate 41,585,121, forward strand.
TTGTAGGATTTTGAATTCTCTACAAATTTTGTTGTATAAATTTTAGCGCTAAAATGCATATTAACGCCGAAATCTTAAAAAAACAATTATTTTACGTGAAAACAGCTTCCCCAGAATTTCAGCAAACATGGCGCCTACCCTATCTTGTAGAACATAAAAAAATTAGTAAACCAGGCGATTTTAAAAGAAAAATCGCAGGACCAGTTTTATAAAAAATCACAAAAAAGTGAAAATTACACGAACAAACTACTACTTTCGGTTGACCGATTTTGATGAAAATGTTCGTGCCGGGTTTTGTAGTGGTGTGTAACTTAAGTTTCAAGTTTGTACGATGTTCCGTTCTTGAGGTATTCTGTCACACACACACACACACACACCAATCGCTAAAAACATGTTTTTTGGGTTCAGGGATCTAGAAGTATGAAAACAATACTTTCTTTCCTATATATTAATATAGCCAAGAGAAAGTAAAAATATCGGAAAATAATGTATTTGCAACAAAGAGTGAGTGAATGTTTGCAACTTAGAAATGGGGCTTATAAGAGTGCAAATATTAGTTTATCTTGGCACTTCCTTAAATTAAGCCGTAACACTTTCAAATAATAGATTAAAAGAGAAGTACAAATAGAACAATTACAACAGTGATAATCTTCAGAGAGTAGGTTGATGTAAAAGAATCTTAATCGATTAAAAGCTTAAAGGGTTTGAAATAGATGGTGTTCTTAAACGTACAACACAATAGTGCTTTTACATTTAAGCCTCTACAGAACAGGAACTACAAAGGACGACACAATTCTCGAATGCTCTGAGACAGAGTTAGTGAAAGATTTTCAAAGCTGTCATCAATCTTAAAACGCGTATCATAATAAATTGCTTTCATATTGTTAGTAGTTAAACTGAGTAGTCAATGACAACAAATGTATTTTCTTCTCGAATTCTAAATTTAAAAAAAAATCGATTACGAGTAATTACTGTTAAAAATATTAAAATAAGATTTGTTTATATAATTTTTGTATATTATATATTTTTTATAGTTGTTTGATCAACAGCCGAAAGGATAGTTTGACCCTCTAGAGGTTTTACTCAGTAAAATCGCGGAGTGAGGTGGTTTATTATTGCTTTCCTCAGAGTTGAAAGAGTATGCTATCACATGCCAGACCCTCCGAAAAGCACCCACTTTCCACCCGGTAAATGACACCTTCATTTCATTCAACACAGGCTGTGTAGTGAAATCATTGCTTTCAGAGGAGATAACTATGACTAGTGTATTTTACACCTCTACCTCTTCTGTCCTTAAATAGTTCAGTCATATAGTTGGCTGACTATGATATAAGGAACAGAACCATTTTTTATAGCCCTGGAACCAACAGATCGAGTGCAATTAATTTAACACTCCACCTGCCCGTTTTGGGCATTATTGTTTGTTTAGGTCAACAGCCGGAAGGTTGGTTTGAAGCTCTAGAGGTTTTACTAAGCACGCGTTTTTCCTCGGAAAAAAACCATTGCTGACACAATATAACGAAACGACTGCTGTCACCACACTAATGCTTGACTGGAACATGTTAACTGTCTTAGGGAGTTGGCATTGAGTACACTGTTGCCAACATACCGTTTGGAGGACATAAAATTTACCGAAGTATTACTACTATCTTCTTATAATCAGGGTTGCGTCCTTAATAAAACACCCGTTCTATCAATAGTTTAGGTAAATCTTATTAGGCTAATTTAAAAAATTCTTTTAATTCTAAATCAACAGGCTTTGTCTTTTCTAGTTTCTGAACTATTATACCGTCTTACAGTTGAGATACTACGAAGTTTACATGGTTTAAAGACAATCTTCATTCATCTTAGCACACTTACACAACTACTGAAGTCACTTGCGAATGGCTGTGTATGTCACTGTTGCGGACATACCATTGAGCACAATGGTATTTTTACAATGCTCCTGAGTACCTTGTTATAGAAATTTTGGATTACTTTAGGTTTCTTGCTTTGGTCCAGACATACGTATGTAGGCCATAACTCCATAACAGCTTTTATTAATTGCCTGTCAAGAATCAATTTTTTGAAGATCGATAGTTTGGAGATCCAATTGAGAAGCTAATAAATTCTTATATACTTTATATATAGTCCTTTATGTTTTTTTTTTAACGGACGACCGTTGTTGACAGATAGACAATAGGAATCCGACTGCTTTTTTATTGGTAAATTTACATGCACTGAATTGTTTTCATTAAAAATGACCTTCCATTTTTTTTCGTTTACGTACTGACTGCGGGCGATTACAGCTCGCTGTAATTTTTGGGTCGATTCCTCCACGTATATCCTAACACGAATTTGTTATTAATTAAATAAATAAGTTTCTTTCGCACGAACAGTTGATACATTATGAACTCAGGTATGCAATTGTAAAGTAAACCTTACTCCTTAAAGCAAGAACCATCCATAAACTGGATTTTAAACATTTGATGGGAACAGTATTCTATTTAATAGAACGAAAAATCCTACAAAAACAACAAAGCTAAGTAAAAAATATACTTTATTGAAAGGATAAAAGTATTTTTCATTCTGCTAATAGGAATAGTTGTTTCAATTCGAACTACCGAGAATATTATCATCGCCTAATTCTCTACGGTAGGTTGGACAGGCTCTAACACTAAGTGCCTGCAAGTTTAATTTTTAAAAACGTTAACTTAAAATCTCCTAATACACATAGTACGTTTGTAAACTAAGCTATCACGGAACTAAAATTCGATTATTTCAATTTAGTACTGTAAGTTACAAATCATTTGAAAAATTACTTTCAATCGTAGTTACCAATGCTAATGATATTTGCTGGTAAATATTTTGCAATAAAACAAACAATTCAACAAAAAGGCTTTTAATTACAACTACAGTAATTATTTATATTTATATTACCATGGAAGTTTTATAATCGCTAATGAAGTATACGTATGTCATTAAAACACGCCATAGCTAATTTTGCTGTTATTTACTGTAAGACTTTTATGCCGACATAATTTTTTCTAGAATAAAATAATAATATTTTAGACTGACATAAGCCCAGTTTGAACATACGCAGTACAAAAAACGTAAACTTAGAATCACGTAATACACATAGTAGGTTTATAAACTAAACTATCACGGAACTATATTCAATTATCACAAATTAATACTGTCCTTACGTTAAACTATTTGTATTTCTTTCGAACGTGCAATTCATAAATAATATTAAAGTTCATCTGAAGAGATCATTTAAGGCAGTGACAAACAAGGCGCTTTTAGACAACACAAAAATATAAAAAACGTAATATCCCTACTGTTATATCAATAGCAAACTGTGCGAGTTAGTTGTACGAAGTATGACAGATATAGCAAAAATTCCTATAAATTATCTTTACACAAAATAACAAATACAGTAAAATGTACAGCCAAGCAATCGCGACACACACACACACACACACACACAGACACGCTAATTCACGGAAAAGACTCAGATGTCGACAGCCAAGAACTTTTCCAGTGGAACTACTGTGGAAGCTGCAGTGATACAAGTATCAAAAGGTTAATGCGATTACTTTTCAAATTACTGCGTTTCAATACTAGAGTTCCTTGAATAGCTTTGATCTTCACTTGCTCTACCTCAGTACAGAACGTTTTCATACTGAAATCCATTCAAAAAAGAAGTCATACTTTTGAATGATGTAGTAATACAATGATAGTATTAATTGAATATTAATTAATACAATTGAACAGTGTATTCGATTGATGTAAAGATTTATCGTGTTACTCTATCAAAACATGTTCGTAACAACTTTACAAACTGGTTTACACTAAACATCTTTCAAACAGTGAAATTAATATGAATGTACCGAAATAACAATTAGGACTGTTCGGTTTCCAATGACCGTTGGCCGGTTCCTGCCATTTATTATTTACAGCAATTTCATATGGTTTTCAAGCAATATCACATTTTGGTTACATTTTAAAATAATTTAATAATATTATTAGTATTCAATCTTTTTTAACTATTTTATTTTACAATTTATGATACTAAGATGCCACCAGAACCATGTCACCTTTGTCAGTTCAACAAAATTTATGTACAATACTAATCAGCACGAACAATACATTTACTCAAATCAAATTCAAGACATACATGTCTCGAAACCTTACACAATGACTTACGAATACCTTACGTTATTAATATTATCAAAGATTACTAAAATTAATTATTGAAATTAATGAAAACAAATCGCAACAAATGACGTTTACTCTTAGACGACAAAGCTGCCCAACCGTTTACATTATTAATTTTCCGCTACCTCACTCTACTCAAACACGCTACTTAGGCTTACACTTGGACAGAAAACTTACATGGAACGCATATGTTACACACACACGCCACAAACTCAAAACACGCTTCTATCAACTGAAACGCTTACTCGATTGACGTTCTAAATTAAACGTGTCACACAAAATAACAATCAACATGACAGTCTTAAGACCAATCTGGACATATGGAGTTCAACTTTGGGAATCTGCTAAACCTTCACACAGGAAACGTATACAAGCGATTCAGAACAATATTCTACGAACGAAACGCAATGCCCCTTTTACATCACGAACTCAATGTTGCACAAAGACTTTTAAATTCCATACGTAATTAATGTCGCGAAACAACTATACAAGACGACGCATGACAAATTTGAATTACATGACAACAAATCATGTAAAAAACATGTACACTAGGGCGATATCGGGTGCTCAGTGCAGACGTTTGAAGCGCCTCTGCCCAAGAGATCTTCTTGGCCAACTGTAGGACTGTGGTGTTGCCTGCACGCTCCTTCAAGTAAATCAAGTTTTGGAACATTAGCTTCACATTTAGAAATTGCTGTATTAATTTAATAACAGATACTAAATTTAAATTGAAAGTGTCAAAAAAAAAAGATTACTACAGACGATTTCATAGAAAAAGCGACAAACATAAAAACAAATGAATGCATACACCACCTCTACCTGATGTTTCCCAGATAAGTTAAAGTGAAAACGGAGCAGACTTTTACCACAGGATTAAAATATAATTAAACACATTGTATAAATAACAGTAAGATAATTTTGAAACGAAATATAGTAAGCCTACATACACATAAAAATATGATGTGTCATGTGAATGACCGTCTTCTTCGTATCATTCATGCCACATATAATCATCTCAATACTGCAGTTGCTTTAATCAAGTAACACGAAATAATAAAAAGGCATGCTTAAAAAAATTCAAAACTACATTTATACAGTTCATTGCTAAAATAATCACATTTTATTGAATGTCACTGTGGAACAGCACAAATACATTTGAGACAGAGTAAATGAAAAGTTTCTTTATTGGAGATGAAAAATTCACTAAGTTTTATAACTTTTTTGTAATTTTAATGCCCTAAAATATTACGGAACTCTAAAGAAGATTCCTATTAAATCATTCGATTAAATTCTTACTTATGGAAGTGTAAATTTTTAATGTAATTATTAACAGTTAAGAAATACTACCAAAATTTAAATGAATTTGAAAAAAATAATAGTTATATAATAGTTACTTTCTTCATAAAGACCTGTCAAATAAAAAGAAATTTACATGAATCCTGGAATTTTAAAAAGACTTAAAGGAAATAACTTTCGTTTAAAATAAATATAGTATAATTAAATACTACTATAATTATTTTTGATACTATCCACAGTGTTAAGGTATATCATTACAAAGAAGTTTACTGAATTTCTTTTCATAAAAATTTAATGATGAAAGTATATTTATTTTTCCTTTGATTATGTTTTTATTAGCTTAGCTAACGCTTTGAAAAGTATTTGAAAAGTTTGTTTATAATTAAACTTTATATTAATCACTCAGAATCCTTTGTTTCAACGAACAATTATATAAAAGTCAAGACCATAATTTTACCGAAACGAGCAACGGAAGATCATCATATACCTAAAGAAAGGTAATTGCATTAAACAACAAATTTAATTTGTGAGAAAAAAATTATTATTAAGTGTTAAGGTTGTTTCTTATAATTAAATTATTTACAAAAATTGTCTTCACTTTTTTAACTTTACTTTATTTTTCTGTCGTTCACTTTATCTCTAGAAATTTAAAGGGGTTTACATAAATAAACGTCAAACGGAACATATAAGTTGGAACCCATAATGTAAAAGTACTAGAAAACATTAATAATTTTTTCTTCTTATCTTCTTATATTACGGAGAGACAAAATTGCCTGTCCTTTTCCACACCGATCAGAAAACCGATTCTGACCATCTCCTCCAAGACCTACCCACACGCGTACGTTGCTTAGGTCTATACTTCAGTGCTTCGAAGAAACTTCTTTTTGGGAGCATGCAATGACTTGATCCCTTCAAGTTTAATGTACTCACTGATTTTAGCAGTCAGTGGTAGGATTTCCAGCTCTATTAAATATCTTCATTTTGAAGCCTGTCAATCTAGAAAAATGGTTAACACCTCAAAGAAATGTTATTTCTGCTGCCTACAGCCTGATTTCCTTTTTTGAACCCACATTCCAGATTTATCTTCCATGAGCCAATTATAGGAACAGTTAATTTCTTACAAAATTTTACTCCGTACCTTTACTTACCATCTGTTTCAGATATCGGTCTATATTTTTACATTTTGCCTCAAATCTATTTGTATATTAATTGTTATTCTTCCAAAAGGACTTAATACATCTTTGAATTGTAAGTTCATAATTTTCGCTACCTAGTAAAATAGTACACTTTCGTGAAATTTCAATAAAGTAAAAAACAAACGGTTTTGAAAATTTAAAACTAATTTTTGACACTTATAAATATCTTAATTAATTAATGAAACTAAATTAGTTAAAATATTTAAAAAAATTCTTACCTGAAAGTAGAGTACAATTTTACAGCCTATAGTTCCCATAAACCAGGTTTGTGTAACATCCCACACAACTGTCGGTGGCAGACAAAATAATATAACCATAAAATCAGCTACAGCCAGATTAACAATGAAATAATTAGTGACGGTTCTCATCGTCCTATTTCTATACACAGCCACACAGACTAATGCGTTTCCTATCAACCCGACACAAAACACTAAACAATGTAAAGCAATCAATACCCATTCAGAGGGTGACGGAAATATGTGTTGTTCTATCATATCGATATATTCTTCGTCACTTACACAGTATTCATTACTGCAATTACGCATCGATTGATTGTTTAACATGTATTCATTTGTTTGATTAGTATCACGATCCATTCTAATAAATGTCGTACTATCTGGAATTTCCTCTACGACTGGATCTATGTAGTCTACATCCCCGATGTCCAGATTGTCATAAAGAGATCTACTGGAGTTGTACATCGTAGATACGTACGATAACGATGAAGAAAGCACCATCGTAAGGAAGAGGGCAAATTTCATATCGGTAGCCTGAAACAAATCATTAAATTATATTAATTACAAAATTCAAAGAGTAAAGTAAATTAAATTTAGAATAAATAATTCATAATAGATACATTTACAATGATACAACAGATAGCTAATTGTTAAAAGAAAGTGTCCAACATCTTTGGTTTTATTTAAGAAGAACTATAAACATATTTTACGTATCAATTTGTTTAATAATAAGTGAAAACGTAATATCATGATTCCAGTTTCTTTACATCCTTCAAACAGAATTCCGTGGTATATATAAAGAAGATAGATTTCCTGCTAAAGGACTTGTGTAATTAGATTTTTTTTTTAATTTTTGTAAGACTTTTAACTAATTCATTTACTACGTTTGATCAATACATTATACAATCGATGCATATAACTGCTAGTACAATGAAGGTCTACTGTTTATTCTACATTCATAATTGACGGTTGGCTAGTAAATATACAAGAAACTCACAGCGAGACGAGTAGAAGTGACAAGATTATTCATTGTCACCTTAAATATACACTCCTTCTCTACCCCTACAACGCTCCAAGCAAATTTTCCATTGTTGGAAACAGTGCTGGAAGTCATATTTTGTCAGCTCCTTCAGGACACGTGCCGCTTTTACAGCTTCCAAAGACTCAAATCTTGGTCCTTTTAATGCAGATTTCACCTTACGGAACAGGTAGAATAATAACATGTGATTAAACGTGAATTTTACTTATGATCTGGAAACGAAGCGCCAATACATGCACTGGAAGAGCCAAGAAAGCTAAAATGAGCAAGTCAAAATTTAAAGCAATGATGATTGTTTTTTTTATATCCATGGAATTGTGTATTTTCACTGGGTTCCTGAAGGTCAAACAATTAATCAATATTACTACCTTGAGGTACTTTCTAAACTACGTCAAAGAGTAAGGAAAAATCGCCCCGAAATGTGGAAGGACAAATCACGGGTTTTCCACCAAGACAATGCGCCAGCTCATTCCGCGTTATCTGTCAAGAGGTTTCTAGCCAAGTACAGCATCTCAGTGTTAGAATATCCACCTTATTTACCAGATCTTGCACCATATAACTTCTACCTGTTCCCTAACGTGACATCTGCATTAAAATGGACAATATTTGAACCTGTAGAAGCTGTAAAAGAGAAAGTGGCACGTGTCCTGAAGAAGCTCACAGAAGATGACTTTCAGCACTGTTTCCAACAATGAAAAATTCGCATTGAGCGTTGTAGGGATAGAGGAGGAGTGTATATTGACGGAGACAATAAGTAATAATGTGTAAAATAAAAATACAATTTTTTTACACAGGCAGTCTCGTTATTTAATAGCTACACCTCATATATAAAGAAGATAGATTTCCTGCTAGAGGATTTGTGTAATTAGTTTATTTTGAAAATTTTTGTAAGACTTTTAACAAATTCATTAACAACGTTTAATCAATACATTATACAATCGTTGCAAATACTAGTACAATGAAGGCCTACTGTTTATTGTACATTCACAATTGACAGTTGGCCAGTAAAATAATCTGAATTACAGCGAGACGAGTAGAAGTGACACGATAATTTATTTAGACTGGACGGGACAGGTTCAAGGGCCATATGAACTTGTACTTTCAGTAATAAATTATTAAAGAAGATGCGCATTTTAATATTCGCAGCTAACGAAAAGACATTAGACGATAACTTACTGAGTTAGAAAAACCTGTTATAATTAAGTCATGATTAATTTTAAAAAGTGAGCAGTAGAACGTATATACCATTAAATTTAAAATACAGACTTTTACTTCCCTTTAAGCAATCCTTAAACTCAAAAATTCCAAAATAAACTTTTTAGGAAACTTTACAACTTTTTCGCGAATATAGCATTGGCTAGAAACATTTTTCCATCGTAAAAACGCTTTTCTTTAAAACCCCAACATGAAAATTATTTCACTGACCAACACAGCAAGGTCTAGTTTAACTCGATCGATCCCTGAACAGTGTGTGTATAAGTGTATCAAGGCGTCAACTATCCGAACTAATTGGAACAGCAAACTGTGTAACCGAGGTCTACAATTCAAAGAACCTGTAACCGCTGTACGGCATGCGAGCAACTGTTGTGGCCTGCGGCATACATCGATTACACTAGTACACTAAAGAGAAGAGATTAACAAAAAATTATTTCCCGTAAGATTATTCACAAGTAAATTTGATACGAAACTGAAACAATGTCTGACGATTTTGTTAATTACTTTTTTTATTATACTGTATCAACAAACATCATAAAAGTTATTTTTTTACCCTTTCATAAGCGAAAACCCGTAGCGGTTAACATCGCCTGAACCTCTAAGTCGAGGTGTACAGAGCATGTAAATTAACAAATGAACAATACTAAAACCTAAGATCATGTAATTAGAGTAGAATCCGAAAAGTAATTGGTTGTACAGGGCCTCCTGCAGGACTAACAAAAACTCAAAAGTAAATTCAGGTAAAATTTAATATCAGTTATCACAGGTTTTTTCGTAGGTTTTTACATGCAACTGTCAAAAACTTTGTCAATGCATAGTACGACATGACCGAAGCCATCCGTCCAGTTCATGATTCTAAACATTCTCTAATCACGACCAATATTAAAAATCTGGTGTGAAACACTCACACAACTTTCTCTTGCCAATTCAAATAATTAACAATAAACCTAACATTAGTAATAAAACATTAGAAATAAACAAAAAACTAACCTCAATAAACATAACCTAATTTTAATCATATATGAAAGACGCAAAATGAAAATCAATCTCAGTTCGGCTTAAAAATACGGAAAATCTCTTTTTCACGCTAAACTAGGAACTGTACAAAAAAATGCTTTACATAAAAATTGTAGATCTATTAATTTCCTATAAATTTTATTTATACACTTTTGTCGTAAAATACATACTAAGGCTGAAATCTTAAAAAAATAGATTTGTCACACGTTTTCGTGAGAAAAAAACAGAAAATTGCTAATTACCGCTAAACTTAGCGTTATACGAAAAAAATTTTGAAATAAAAGTTGTAGAATGTTAAATTCTCTACAACTTTAATTTTATAAATTTTTGCGGTAAAATGCATAATAAAGCGGCAATCTTAAAAAACAATTTTTTTACGTTAAAACAGCCTCACCAAGAATTTCAGCAAACATGGCGCTTACCTTATCTTGTAGAGCATAAAAAGTTAAGTAAATGAGGCGATTTAAAAAAAAATCGTAGTACCAGTTTTTGAGATAATCGCAAGAAGTGAAAAATTACACGAATAAACTACTACTTCCGGTTGACCGAATTTGATGAAAATGTTCGTGTCGGGTCCGGTAGTGGTATGCAACTTAAGTTTCAAGTTTCAAGTTCGTACAATGTTCCGTTCTTGAGATATTCTGTATACATACACACAGACCAATCGCTAAAAACGTTTCTTGGGTTCAGGGGGTCTGAAAACGTGTAGATCAGTTGAAAACTCGATTTCGAAAAATTGACATAAAAACAATACTTTCCTTCCTATAATATTCATATAGGCAAGAGAAAGTAAAAATACGTTCAACACCAGAATAAAAAGATACCTACTAAAATAAGAAGATTCTTAACAAAATATGAAGATCCCACGCCAAAATAAGTAGACCCCCTAACAAAAAGATAATGTGGTCAGTTAAAACCCTGCTAACTTCGGAAATAAAAATATTTTACATCATTATCTTATCTTGCTACAACCCTTGGTTAGTCCCAAATGATTCTGAGGCTCACCTACACAACCCTTAAGTGCAAAATTAGAGGGGTAAGAGAGATGTAGTGACCTGCGATTCCGGGATAACATATGAAAAAAACAACAGAAAAACGAAAATAAACTAAACGAAAAATCTCGGAAAAATCGAATAAACTCTTGTTTTATTAGTTACTCATAGATCTTGATATGAATAAACTCATACTCCACGTATTTCTAATTGTAATAAATCTTACACCCTAACAGCTGGTAATAATATAACAGTAAAATAATAAAATAATAATATAAACGCCTACCTGAAAATTAAGGTTGTTCTCATAACTTATCTGAGAGTTGTACAATAATATCACAGCTATTGTAATGAAATAATCTTTATTATTAACATTTTGATATAAAAAAACAGGGCAAAAATAACACGCAACCCCGTAATGTTAAATTTCATCGTATAATATAAAAGAATAAAGAAACACAAGAGTCTAACATGGAGACATCTAACATGGATTTCTCGTCGCCGAATATTTCGTGCATTTGCTCACGTAGTTAAATCGATATTGAATTTCAAACGCAATCCACCAGTACATTCTTGGCTTTTAAAGTACAGTTGCATCTATCACATGCCGGAGCATCACTAGAGACCAATACTTAGGCCTATGGGTTATAGTTCAAGAAAATGGGTTAGGAAGCGAGAAGTAAATAAACCTCTTTATTAATAAATATAACAAACAACAAAATGAATGCCGTACATTCTAAAAACAGCTAAACGGTTATTAATTTCTTAACATTTTTTTAATTATTGAATACATTTTAAGACCCTGCCAGGGCATCTGTAAGACTTCAACACCACCTAAACTATATGCAAGATTTGTAGAAGAAACAAATATTACATTTTTGTACTTCGTTCGAAATCAAAATTTTCACTCATATATTTCAACAACATACCACCACAGCTGAATATCTTGGATAACATTTAGATACGCGCCGAAATTTTAGAACACAGATTCAAAGGAAACAGAAACAACTAGTTTTGAATTAAAATTCAAAAAATTCTTTTGGCTACTCGGAACGACATCAAAATTATTACTTCAAAAACACTTTTTTTGTTTTTTAACTTTATTAATGAAATTCGCAACTGTTTCAAATTTTTTTTCAAAGCCAAAAAGCCAGGGTAGTTATGATCGTCTGTTATTCCACACAAGGGTGTAGAGGGCCGCCCTCTTTTTTCTTAATATAAATTTAAAATCTGACTAACTAGTACTAGCGTATATTACAAAAAGAAATAATTTACATAAAAATGTAATGACACAGACATAAAGCATAAAAAGCATAAAGCACAAACATAAATACCATACAAACATAGCATTAAACCTAATATCACACTATGAAAAGAAAAGAGTGAGAAGCATGGAGAGCACCATCCACAGGCTATAACTGACAAATGTTATTTAGTTACTGCTTCTAATTCATTGATTATTAAATTAATTTATAATAACATTTAACCTATTCTAAAACAGGAGATCCCTGCACCACTTCCTCCTTAATCGTCTTTGAAAGTTGTTCGGCAGATGACGGGAGGAAAGTTTACGTATCAGTTCGTTTGGATGAGCGAAAAGTCAAAATAACTTTTAATTTAGAAAATCATTTTCAAATCAGTCTGTACCTCAAGGAACCCAGTTATAGAGTGCATCTAGTAACACCAATATGCTAATTTTTCAGGTTTTTAGTTGAAGGTCCTCCGAGTCATAATAACTGCGCCCTGGTACATGACAAATACTACATTCACAAAGACAATCTCTCTATCTTAACAGGTAAGAGCAGAAAATTTAAATTTTAATATGAAAAAGGCTCTTAAACTACACAAAAATTATTTGGCAACCAATTTATTGGAACACATTGGTACAATACAATGACTAAAACGGAAGTTCCGACTAACAACTTATTAGTTTAATAAGTTAAACTTAGCCTATGTATAACTTATTTTTTCTTTCAAAATTTAGCATCAAGGATTTGTAATATGTATGCGTATCAACCAGTGAACATTGTTAATTTATTTGTAAAGGTAACTCCGTTTGGAGAAACCTTTCATGATATTAAATCTACTTATTGTTCTTCTAAGAACAGATTACAGGTAAATATGCAAATAAAAATCAAAAAGTCAAAGAGTTTTTGACAGAATATTCTGTAATTGTTTACAGCTTTTTTTAGCATACTACTGATAATTAATTACGTCAAATAAATAAAAAAGTGATAAATATAGAAGTAAAGAGGTTTACACAACTGCGTTATTTTTTTTATTTTTTGCTGATAATTCTACAACTGTGAATTGTTAAGAATAAAAATAATGAGCAGTGTTAAATGATGAGTGACGCGAAAATGACGTGGAAGAGAACAACGCTTCTCTGTATGACTCCCATAGGATACACTTCATAAACTAACTTAATAACAAAAGATAATTTTGTGGGTAAATGAATGGGAAATATAGCCGCAGAACGAGCTACTCAAATTACACGTAGTTTTGTATATTGCATAAAGTATAAACTATAGTACAGGGTACTTCATACATCCATTAGGCACAATTTTCCCTTACCATATAACAGAGATGGTTATATTAAAATTATTTCAACATTGAAACTTTGGATTAGTAGTATTTTTAATGAGAATATACGGCGCATTATCCGTATCTACAACCTATTGTGACAATATCTAAAGGGTATGTAGCCCCATCGAAAATTTCCTAGGAGGACCGTGATTCTAAAAATGTTAACGTAAATAATAAGAGTGATAAATAGGGTTCCAAGAAATAGTCACAAAAATTATGGGTACTATAAACAGCTTTTATAGTACAAGTACGCCTGGCTATCGTTGTACAGTTATTGTGAAAGAACGAGTATCTATTCACATAATTGGCCTTTTTGTAACGCCTTCTATTCAATCCTTTACGAAAGCATAAATATTAATTAGAAGTAGTAAATACGAATAATTTATAGATTTTGAGCAATTTATTTCGGCAAAATAATAATATTAGTGTGTTTTTTAAGAAACTGTAGCTACAGATAGCACAGAATTGTCAGTAATCATTTAGTTGGTACTGGTAACGCGCTATAAGTTGAAGATTGCGCCTATCATGCGGAGGATAGTATACTATCTATACTACTTATATCGGCCAACCCGAAAGCAAAAGCATCAAGCGTGTAACTCAAAATGTAACCACCACAAATACTTCAGTAATAAAATTCAGTTCATGACCTGTCACACTAAATAAGTAAGGAGTAATGAAAGTGAATTGTTTAAAATTCAATTGCAATTTAACAATTTTTTTTTTGAAAATAATGAAATATGAAAACCCTAAAAATGAAATAACATTTTGAAGGTTCTCAGCCAAGTACAGCATCTCAGTGTTATAACATCCACCTTATTCACCAGATCTTGCGCCATGTGACTTGTACGTGTTCCCTAAGGTGAAATCTGCATTAAAAAGGGACAAGATTTAAGTCTGTGGAAGCTGCAAAAGAGAAAGCGGCAGGTGAACTGAAGGAGCTGATAGAAGATGATTTCCAGCAGTAAAAATAAAAATTTTTACGTCAGTCTCGTTATTTAATAGCCACACGTCATATGATGTATCACATGGGTTACCATCTTCTTCATGACATTTTTACCACGTTTTGTCAAATTTATCATCTGATATGTAACTGTTTTAAGTAACACGCACGAATAAATAACGAGTTAAAAAAATAAATTTGTTGCAAATACTCATTTGAGTACAAGCACTTCCAGTAAAAGTACCCGATGCTCATTATCTGTTATATATTTTTATTTGGTACATGATTTTATTAGAAGTTCTGCTGTCTTGTATTGTAATACCACTTTTAGATAATTCTTACGGAGTATATGAACCGAAAAACATTGACAGAAAATAAAACATTTTTCCTTCCGTCTTATGTCCATTAGATTTTCACCTCTCCCAACCTACTGAAAATCCATTTCAGGGCTTAGTCTTTTTCACTTGCAATTCCTCTACTCTTTTAATGAATTCTTTAATAGCTGCTGAAATAAATTTCTGAAAAATAGGTTTCGATTGTGATTGAGTGTACGTTTAGTGAGTAATTTTGTGGCAGTTTATATATTCTTATGAAATAAATAAAAGAAGCACATTATATTGTATTATTTATGTTATATTAAGTTATTTTTAGTTTTCTCGCTGTTATTTTAAAACTTATCGCAGATTCAAATTTAAACATACAAAATATATAATAATATTTTAAAATTTATTTTGCAGTATAGAACCCAGCTCTTCGGTACAGCTGCATAAAATGATATTTCAAAGATCAGGCTTTCCAATCTAAATTCTTAAGAACAGTTACGAGTGCTTCTTTCTAAGTTTAAAATTTAAGAATTTAAATACAACCTTTGTAAATTAAATTGCTCAACCAATATTTTCAAAATTGACATAACCGACTAAACTCCAATCCGAATTCCCGAGTACAATAACTACGACGGAGACAGATACTAACAAGAACACTAAAAAAAAATGAAATCGTGATTTACCAATTTAAGAAATCAAAATAAAAAAATAAGAAATATAAAATCGAACAACCTAATCTGAAAGTTGTAATGTTAATGGATATTTTTTACTAAAGTATCATGTCATTTTTGTCTGTTAGCAGTTTAACTTAATAGTGGTTATGTATTGTGCAGATAGTTCTAAGTATAAAGTAAAAAACATTTTTAATATTGAAAACTACGAAATTATTGTAAAATTTTTAATGGGTTGTTAATGTAAAAATACTTCGTATTGTTCTTGTATGTTTTGATATATTTTTGTTGATGAAAGTGCAAACTATCTTATGGATAATTAATAGTTTATTTGTGAATCTGAACACTAAAAACTATTAGAAATGATTTGTAATCATTGATTTACATTTTTTTTTGGATGGTTTAAAGTGGTGGGATTGCCACCTTACTCTTACAGACTCTGGACAGGACTTGGGTTTCTTTTAGAAATTCATCTTTTAGATTTTTCTGCTCACGAAGCCATTTGGAAATTCCCTGTTCTGCCTTCTTGGTCAAGGTTCACATAGCTTTTCCTTGGCCACTCCAAAAAAATGCCTGGTTTTCTATTTAAATCCTATGCAGTAGTAGTATAATAACTTTATAATTTCCTAATTCAAATATGTTTGACAGTCATTTTTAACGTATTCACATAATTCATAATTACGTGATATAATTTTATGTAATAAAGTTTATTTATTTATTTTAGACCACTCGTTAATAACCTGATACTTTATCCGTTCATTATTATACTTTGATTGTCGTAACCGTAAAACACATTTCAAAAATCAATTATAATATAATTAGTTTTTCATAAAAATCTTTCTCTATGGATTTGCAATACCAAAAATGATTTTCATTTTGTTTACTCAAAAATATGTAATATCAAAATTGCTGAAACATAAATAATCCTAACAAACTTTATTTTAATTTATTAAGAATGTTTAATAAATTGAGTAAATTAATGATACCTACATATATCTCTTTTACGTCGATAAATACTTAGAACGGAAAATGTATCAAAGAATAGCTGATAATAATTTATGAGAAACAATAAGAAATCGTTTTCTATAAAATAAAAGAAAGATAATATTAACAGGGACTTCAAATCTATCCCTATTAATAAAAGTAGATAAGCATCGATAAAGCGCCCGATAGTATTTCAGACAAATGACTTTGTATGATAGCTATAATTCTGTCGTCTGCTTTTGTTCCGTAGCTGGAGAATTAAATTCATTGACCCGAAGCACGCACTTCAAGCCCTGATCCTATAATCCGCATAAATACTTTACTGCAAGTTCAATTCAGAACATGCGATCAGCGTGAATTATTGTACTGATAAATCAGTTGTTAAAGTAGTACCGATACATAATACAATGTGAACTTACGTCTTGTATGAATTTTTTTTTTTTTTAAAACAAAATTACTAAATCTTATTGAAAAATTTGTGAACATTTTAAAACTAATAGAGATTAACTGACTAAACACTAACTTATCACTTACAATTTTTATTACTGTTTTAATGATATACTACTGCAAAAACTGGTATAGATTTATTTTGGTTATTCTAAAATTATGTAAGCACGGTTGAAAAGAAATAATTAAAATTACATTTTAAAAATTAAAAATTATGTAGCCTATCTAATTAAACTGTTCTTTTTTATGGGGTTGAGTCGTGGACCTTGACTAAAGCCTCCTGTAGAAAGTTGGAGGCCTTTGAGATGTGGCTCAACCGCCGGATGTTGAGAGTGTCATGGACAGATCGGGTGAGAAATGAAGAAATACTCCGGAGAATGAGGAAAAATATGGAGGTCCTATTGACGGTGAAATGTCACAAACTACAATAACTTGGTCACATAATGAGGAATGAAAGCAGATTCCACTTGCTGCAGTCTATATTGCAGGGAAAGGTATCAGGTAGAAGAAGTGTGGGTAGAAGAAGATTCTCGTGGTTGAAGAATCTCAGAGCATGGTTTTCGAAGACGTCCACCGAACTATTCCGTGCGGCAGTAGATAGAGTAGTCATAGCCAGGATGATAGCCAACGTCCGGAACGGACTGGCACGATAAGAAGAAGATCTAATTACATTTAATATTAGTTGTGGAAAACATTAGATTAATTCTGTTTTGAATTTCCTTTTTTTCTTTTTACCCTCGATCTCTTTAAACTTTGGGCGCATTTTAGCCCCCCAAGATTCCAGGAGGCTGACGTATTCCACGGTTTATGATACCGAATTCTGCATCCTAATCTCCTAAATGATTTTAAGACTTGACATAATTATCTGAAATGTAGAGGACTACGGTAATCATGATCTCTCTCCTGGCAAATATCCTAGTTGGAAAATCTCATTTTCAGCTGCTCCTAACACGGCTGCTGTTTGCAGCCGTTTACGTTGAGACAGACGCTGCAGTTCCTAGTTTTGGTTCGCCCCGGTGCCTTCATACTTAGGACGCATTCCCCTACCCACCACCAGGGGAGACATCCAATAGGGATTAGTAATCCCACAGGGGGTGTTTGTAGTCGTATTGATGAAACTGTCGGTGGCCGGATTTAATTGGATAAAAACAGTGCAAAGCTAGAAGCCGTGGAAGCAAACAGATGAGGCCAGTAAGTCACTGGATGATAACCAAAAAGAAAGACGTTAAATAAATAATTAAATAAAAAAAAAGAAAGAAAGAAAGCAGAAGAAGAAGGTAAAGGAGGAGGAAGACAGGAGCTGGACAGCAACCATACACGATAACGGTATTTTTTTGGGTTCTCAAATTTATGAACAGATAGATGTCAAATGATATAATACTCCCTTAGCGATTTATATGAACATGAAGGTAAACGTATTGAATATTACAGAAAATTTTATAAGTGTCTAGCAATTGAAGGGAACCAGCAGTTAGGATTAAAACAACATTATTGAATATTCCTTGAAGGAACTTTAAATTATTTTAGCCTCTAGAATAGATTATAACGCACAGAGTTTTGGTAATTTATAGAAGGTTCGTGAATATCTTCGAAAAGACTTTTCACCGAGAAAATCACAAGTCTTCTATTATTTTAAACAAAACGTCTATATTACTTTAAAATTCCTGGCAAATTATGTGAAAAAATTTACTTATATTCATTAAGAATTTGTACTATTGTAATTAATGTTTCTGTGTTATCAGTAATTTCATGATAGAAAAAAAACAAATTATAAAAAGTTTTTCAGTTTTGTAATAAGATGTAGACGGTAATTACCTTTTAAGCTCTTTTTTTATTACAATAAAAACACTGAAAAACATGATTACTGCAATTTACCACATTGTTTTAATTGTGACGAGAACAAGGTTAATATGAGTACTAATTCATTTTGATATTTCCGTATCTCGTTCTGACAGTATGCTTATAAATAATTACACTTCTACATAATTCAATAGATAATGTAACAATATACATTGACATAATACATAATGTATTATTTATAATATAAGGGAAATCCCAAGAGGTATTCTTTCTAATTTCTTCGTTAGTAAAATAAAATAAAATTTTCATTAAATTAGGAAATTAAGTTCGGATAATACGTTATTTGTTCCACTATATTTCCGATGAAACAACCATATTTATTTTATTTTATAGTCCTACTGACTGCTAAGATTATCAGCGACCGATTGGTGTGTACAATATTGTATCCATGTAGTAACAGTGAAGCATTTTTACACCTTAGCAAAGATTAAATCGATTCTTAGTTTTGGCCGGTGTTTTATTCGTTTATTATTATTTTTCTACACACAAGTAAACAAGATTGCCACAATAAGTTAATAAATTAATGGCTAAAGATTTTGTCACTAGAATAATTTATATTTTTATTCTTCTGTTTACTATAGACTACGTATAAGAATTTGATTTCGATATTCTTACAAATAAGTACCACAACATTTAATACCGTCTTTGCACCCTTAACTAGGCGTTTTTTCCAAAGAAGCCACAAGTCAGATGTTTAAATCTTTTCTTAAGACCTTGCAAGGCAGTTGCATGGCTTTAAAGTAGTTATGTACTGGAGATTTAGTATAGATACTGAAAAACGAATACAAAAATTATTAGTGTTGCCAAATTTATTGTAACTCGTCGTTTATTTATTAGATAATACACCATAAAAATTTCAAACTTTGTAATTACCAAACACCGTTTATGTGAATATTTTACTGTAGCCATTTTCTTCAATTAACAGTATGTAGAATTATATCAGGTAAACCATTACTGCAACTGTATGTGAAAGAGAATACGTTATAGTTGTAATTTTGATAAGTACCGAATGTAATATCCATTGTACTTCTCCTACGAAACAGTAGAATTAGAAAATTAGTTCATTTAAAATTCTTTTTATAGTTTATTTAAAGTTGGATCAATATTTTGGATATTATTGACTACTTTGGATTAAGGAACGATTGGTTTAAACTAGTAATAATTTTCCAGACTCTGCCCTGGAATTGAACACGAATCTCCCCTGTGCAGCGCAGAACCTCCCCTGTGCTCCCCTACACTTGACCACGGACACGACCTGTTATTTTTACTAAAATAATTTAAAAATTTCGTGGAACACAACCACTTGTAGGTCTTGGGTTTTTAGTCCTAATTTTTTTAGTTCATTTTACATTTTCTTAAAATTTAACTAATAGATAAATTTAAAAGAAACAAGAATGATATCTATAATTAATATATATATAATAGCATTCGGCTTCAAGCTCCCAAAAAAAAACTAACATGAAGCACTCTTCCGACTGTATCTCTTACCAATGAAAATACTGAAAAACATAACATAATTTTAAACATGAGTGAATGACGCAATTAACCTCAGTTGAACTTCAATATTTTGATGAAAAATAAGGAAAATCACTAATTGACGCTGAATCAAAGCATGTAGAAATATTTTTTGAAATAAAAGTTGTTAGTTTCTATTTTCTTTTACCTTTGATTACATTTACTTTTGCCATAAAATCCATATTAAGGCTCTAACCTTTACAACACTATTTTATACTACGAGACACAGCCACCTCCCACCGCGAATTTTAGCTAAAATACCGCTTACCTTACCTTTTTGTAATATTCCTTTAATGATCTATAGGTAAACTAATAAACGGATTAAAAATAACTGTACAATAAATAAACAAAACTTATTTTTGTTCGATGCCTTGAAGTTTTTAATATAAATTATATGGGTATAGAAAAAATAAATGCACAGTATTTCTATTTCAATTAATTTATAATATTATAAATTTAATTTTGTTTTATAATAATTTCATATAATGTCAAAATTGAAATTCAAAGTCACCAGTTACTGTACTCTTCAACTGAGACATTAAGTTTTTTTAGTCGCAGAGTTCTACGTTTTTTAAATAAATTGGTGGAGGCTTGCAAGAGTCTTCTTGTAACGATTCTAAAGGTCCGTATTTATTTGTTGTTGGGACTCGAAACTTAGAAGGAGGCAATTCCGAGTCAGCGGAACTCTTTTCCGTATCCAACGGACGTTTTTTACTAGACATGACCTTAGTCCATGCTATTTTCTGCGTACCAGTTGTCTCAGGTGCGACATCCAGGTGAGCGTTGATCATCTTCAAGTTCTCTTCGTGATTGAAGAGATTGTCCATAACTCCCTGCTCCATAGTCAATAGACACAGGGAGGATTATTATAAATACAAAAATAGTTTATGAAAAGTATTTACAAAAAATCAATGTAAACAGAAACACAAACATAACCTCATACATACGCACAATTTCCGTGTGTGATATTCTATCTTCACCCTATTAAAATAAATTTCTCTTTCCTAATAAGAATAAAGTCTTTTTTTTCTTGTGAAATTAATTTTCGATGGTTTCTCACAGAAAATCAGAAAAGAAATTTATGAATGTTATTTACTATGTCAACACCAGCTGATCCTATAGTAACTTAAATTGAAATTTCGTATAATTTTCCATTTTGAGTTATTTCGTCACGCCCCCCCCCCCCACACACACACACTAATCGGTAAAACCATGGTTTTTTGGCTCAACTAATCTTAAAATGTTTATTTCCGGTAAAGAGTCGAATTCAAAAGATCAACATGAAAATATAACTTTCATTACCTTCATTTCATAAAGGCAACTGAACGTAAAAATTACTGTTCCACGAATCTATATACGGGAAACAAACAATGTAGGGTAATACCGGCTTTAGCAAACTAACCCCGTAGATCGAGTTAAAAGTTTTATGTAATCTATTAACAAGTACAAAGTAAGACTATGATAAAGCATATAGAAATTCCCACAATTAATAGAACTACAGTGGCATATATTGTGTTCTGGTCTACAGATAATTATGGTGAAAGACGGAAATTGAGAACAGACTAAACTAAGAGAAATGATCGTACCTTCCTATGAGTAGGATTACTTGGGGAGATTAGACCATCTTTTGTTGCTTTGTCTCCATTTACCACCCTTTTTCTATTGTTATATAAGCTAAGACAAAGCTAAACCTAGAGAGTTCTTGATTCTGATATCATAGTTAACTGCTGCTAGACCTGCAC
The DNA here is from genome assembly GCA_035578175.1 of Catonia carolina. NCBI lineage: Eukaryota > Metazoa > Arthropoda > Insecta > Hemiptera > Achilidae > Catonia > Catonia carolina. Next base: position 41,607,380 of record JAQMRL010000001.1, read on the forward strand.
ACGAACAACTAGAAATCCCCTTAAAACAAAATAACATACTTCACTGTATTCTTTATAGCACTACTTCTGACAAAAATATACATAAAAATCTGGTGTGAAACACTCACACAACTTTCTCTTGCCAATACAAATAATTAATAATAAACCTAACATTATTAATAAAATATTAGAATTAAACAAAAACTAACCTCAAAAACATAACCTTATTTTAATCATGAGTGAATGACGCAAAATGAAAATCGAACTCAATTTGGCTTATAAAAACGGAAAATTACACTTTCACGCTAAACTAGGCTCTGTAGAGAAAAATTCTCTAAATAAAAGTTGTAGATCTCTTAATTTTCTATAAATTTTATTATATACACTTTTGTCGTAAAGTGCATACTAACGCCGAAATCTTAAAAAATTAGATTTTTCACAGGTTTTCGTGAGAAAAAAACAGAAAATCGCTAATTACCGCTAAACTAAGCGTTATACAAAAAAATGCTTGAATTAAAAGTTGTAGGTTTTCAAATTCTCTACAACTTTTATTATATACATTTTTGCTCTAAAATTAATATTAAAGCCGTAATCTTAAAAAAACACGTTTTTACGTAAAAACACCCTCACCAAGAATTTCAGCAAACATGGCGCCTACCCTATCTTTTAGAGAATAAAAAATTGAGTAAACCAGGCTATTTTAAAAAAAAAATCGTAGGACCAGTTTTTGAGAAAATTGCAAAAAAGTGAAAAATTATACGAATAAACTACTACTTCCGGTTGACCGATTTTGATGAAAATGTTCGTGTCGGGTCCGGTAGTGGTATGTAACGTAAGTTTCAAGTTCGTACGATGTTCCGTTCTTGAGATATTCTGTACACACACACACACACACACACACCAATCGCTAAAAACATGTTTTTTGGGTTCAGGGGGTCTGAAAACGTGTAGATCCGGTGAAAACTGGATTTCGAAAAATCGACATGGAAACAATACTTTCCTTCCTATAATATTCATATAGGCAAGAGAAAGAAAAAATATGCAAATTCATATACTATATAGGTAGTCTACTACTATGAGCCATTAATAACGGGTGATTCAAAAAGAGCGCCGGTGGTTTTTAAACGGCTGGTAAATTTTTGTTTATCGGTTGGCAACATTGTTAGACCTCATTTCTATTTCGGAGAACATTCCGATTGATGATTCAGTTGTAGTTTCTCTTGTTCGCAGTGTAGTACTCTCGCAGTCTGTGTCTAACCATGGAGAAGTTTACTATTGCACAACGAGTGTTAATCGTCAAAACATTTTACCAGAGTGGAGAGAGTTATGCGGCTACTGTCAGACGACTTCGCGGTACTCTAGGACGTAATGAAGCACCGAATGAAACAACAGTTCGCAGGCTCATGAAAAAGTTTTTTGAGACGGGTTCAACAGTCAACCTTAAAAGTTCTGGACGTCGTCGTTCTGGCCGAACTGAGCAGAACGTTGCGTTGGTTCGTGACAGTGTGGCTGTTAGCCCAGCAAAATCATTACGTCGCCGTTCTCAACAATTGGGTTTACGATGTTCTTCTGTACGGACAATTCTTCGGTACGATCTCCAATATCACCCGTATAAAATTCAGTTGACGCAACATTTGAAAGTGGCAGACCACCAGAAGAGACGACAGTTTGTTGACTGGGTATTGAGAAAACGGCAGGATGATGACACCTTCGCAAACAAAATCATTTTCAGTGATGAGGCGCACTTCCACTTAAACGGTTTTGTTAATAAACAGAACTGCCGTATGTGGAGTTTAGAAAACCCTCGCGTGGTTAATGAAAGGGAAATGTATGCACAGCGAGCGACAGTTTGGTGCGGCTTTTGGTCGGGCGGTGTTATCGGCCCTTACTTTTTTGAAAATCAAGAAGGTCAAGCCGTGACAGTAAATGGAGACCGATACCGTACGATGATTAGGGAGTTTTTGTGGCGTCATTTGGATGGAATGGACATTGACGAGTAGTGGTTTCAGCAGGATGGTGCCACCTGTCACGCTGCACGAGAAACAATGTTGTTGCTCCGTGAACGGTTCCAGGATCGCATCATTTCTCGTAATTCCGACCATCAATGGCCACCAAGGTCGTGAGACTTGACGCCTTGTGACTTTCATCTTTGGGGTCATCTGAAGTCATTGGTGTATGCCAATAAACCTCGAAACATCAATGACTTGAAGGAGGAAATTCGACGGGTTATCGGGCAAATGGAAGTCGAAACTTGTCGTGCAGTAATATCCAATTTCATGGACAAAGTTGATGCGTGCCAGCGCAGTAGAGGAGGACACATGCATGACATCATTTTTCATACATGAAATCGGAAGGTAAGATGAACTTGTTGATGTATTTATTTTCAGTTTTTCAATAAAATAAATCTCTTAATTTGATATATCAAAACCGGCGCTCTTTTTGAATCACCCTATATTTACAAAACCCAATACATTGTGACATGCCTCAAGACATTTGTATTAATAAAATTCAAATCAAATGAAAATGTTCTGATTAACAAACCTATTCAAGTCAGTTTTATTTTGCCAATTTCCAAAGAACATAATTTAGTAAAATCCTTACGACAGTATTCCTAATTCTTCTTCTTTTCAGCCAGTTCCGGCATCAAACTGTTTTATATTTTATTAGAAAATAATTACAATACATTACTCCCAGCGTTGTACAGGTCTTTCCAAGCTTCTTCTTCCCACAGGCTTTTAGCGCAGAATTTATTCTGGAACATTAGCTCCTTTCATTTTCAGAAGATCTATTTATTGCGATAAGTGATTCTCTGGTTTACACTTATTTTTACAATTCTTTCTTTTATCCCAATTTTGAATCCTGTCATCCTTGGTACAACCCTAGATCCTTCAAAGAAAACGCATCTCCACAGCTTCCTATGTATGTTTCTTTTTCCTTGTAAGAACCTAAATTCAGCTACCATACAAAAGAGTCGAAACTGCCATTGTGTTATACAATCCAATCAAGGTATGTTTGTGAGGCCTTTCTTCAATGTAGTCGCAATCGTTCTGCATATCTCTGAAAACGATGTATTTCCTATATCAATCAGTAATAACCATAAAAACCAACAAACAAACGATCCCAATTAAATACTGCATGTAATAACAAACTTCTAAAGAAAAAACTACTTGAGCTGAATCTAAAATTTAATAAGATGCACTGATTCACCGCCAGAAAACTCTATTAAATAGAGTTTCCTTTAAATTTTTTAATTTCCTTTAAATTCGTTCTGCAAGGACAAATTTTATTCATGCAGAACGAATTTTTATTGTACAAAAGTATTCAGAACCGGGTTATATGGTTTTCAATTATAGTAAACTCCCTTGTATAAAAAGGACAGTAGGAGTACTCTTGCCTACAGCAAGAGTAAATTTATAAAGTGTATAGATCATTAAGTGAAAATTCTGTAATAATAATTAAAATAATAAAAGTAAATAATACTACTTCATTAAGATTATAATCATCATGAAGTTTAGAGAAACTAACGTCAGCTACAAGATCAATACGTCGGACATAACACAATAACCAATATAACATCGCCAAATGAGGACACCATCAGATACACTTTATAACAAAGTCTTGACGAGGTAATAAATTTTTAATTGTAAGCGGACCGCAAATAGTAAATATAGCATCATTATAGGGTAATTTCATTTCAATTAGATACAGCTTTAAATTTGTTTAACTCCATTTTTTTATATTTTTATTTAAATAAATTAGAATAAAGTAGCACATATATTTTTTATTTAATTTAACTCCTCTCAACTTAAGCTATTTTTTTCAGAATCTACGGCAAATAGATAAAAACTTTAAAAGTAAATACATAATTACATTTTAATTTTTTTTATATATAGGTTAATATTTAATAATTTATTTTAATACGACAAAAAATGTGTCATCGCATGTAGGGATAACTTTTTTAACTTATTCGAATACGACATTACTATATTAATTGCCTCAACATTCTTGACGATGTCTATTTATGTTTTTTGGTCGCTAACGTTTTATAAAGATTTATTTATTAATAATATCAATTTAGGTATATTAATTTAGGTATTTCGTGAATGCATAGTAATAGAAACCCCAAAAAGTTAATGGGTGCAAGACCAGAAGGAGAAACAGTTTGGCACACAGAAATTGACTTATGAAACCAAACTAGAAAAGTACGGAAAGAGGTAGAACTGCATGAGAGATAAGAGTGATTGCGAATGAGAGATGAGGGAGGGATGGGCATTCGCAAACCCCACGCAGTAATAGTACAGAGGAAAGGAGAGAAAAAAAGAAGATATTCCGTGAACTGATATCTAAAACCCTTGAAGGAATTTCGATATATTATTCATAATACTATGAGTTCTTTCCAGCTACCACATCCTATTTGCTGCGCTTCAATTCACCGAATAATTTACTTTTTCGTACACTATAAAGGTTTCATTAACACGGGTTTGTAGACAGTTGCTGAATGAAAAAGTAATCGTAATTTAGACCTTATTTGTCTACTCGAAAAATCCTCCGTTTTATACAATGAAGCCTTTAACTGTAAATCTGAATCATTCTGTATTTGTTTAGAATGATTAATTTTGGCTTTCATCAACATATTCACAAAATTAGAAGAAGATATTTTCAAACAGCCTTAATTGGAAAAATTGTACGGTCTAATAAAAATATTTGGTAGCGTAGTGGTTAGAGCGCTAACCTCAAACGCGGAGGTCCTGAGTTCGATTAACGGCTACAGTATGGAAATAATGACAAGTCAGAAACCACTGTTCCACTTTCAGAAACCCAATGTAGTCGCTAGTAACCAAGCTGTTGATGCGACTTTATATAAACTAAAAATATAATCTATAGCTACTAATACTAGACAAATCGGGTTTTATTTGTGCAGGCTAATTTCCAAAACTACTGAACGGATTTTCATGAAATTTTGACAGCATATTCGTATTTATATTCACAGCAACATTTTCTTTTTACATTTTTAAAAATGACAACCCTAAGGGCTCTAATGATGATTTTCATAAATATGTGTGCGCGCGCGCGAGTGTGAGTACGTACTGCGGATAAAGTAGATGAAGGGGTTTTATGATGGTGAGAGGAAACGTCGTTGTGTGTGTGTGTGTGTGTGTGTGTGTGAGCTACACAATTTCTACTTCATATTTATTTTAAAAACGGATTTTTTCGCGTGCGAAGCCGCGGGGCGTGCAAGCTTAATAATTAATAATAATAAAAATATATAATTAATTTCCTTATATCCTACAATATCAAATTTATGCACAGCCTTTCTAAAAACTGTAATACATTTTTATTAATTTACATTACACGAGGATCCTGAAATTGACCTATCCAACTATAGTTCACCAAGTCTAGAATAGCTGTTTTGTTCTTTTATCTATTATATTACTATAAAATTGGCATTACAGCGTTGTTATTATTAATAGTTGATAACTTATGAAATAAACTACAGTCTAAAAGTATAATAAATATAAGTTAATGGACTAAATAACATAACCTAATAAACTAAACAGATAAATAAGTGAGCCAATATTTATTTATTTCGTATACATAATTTCTGCTCCTCCTTTTACATTTGTTATCCATTTCTGAAAAACAAGTATTTTAAACTGCTTATTGTTTAAGTTTTTCACGTGTAGCGGAAGTTAAATTATTTATTTTGGGTGACAAATATCCATAGTAATGCTAAGTTTTCTAAGGCACTTCTGGATTTATCGGTAACAACTTTTCGAGAGCCTAAAATCAAGCTATCTAAGAAAAATTCAAATCTTTCAAACAAATTCTCTTTGCTTAATCACAATTGCACCCTACTGCTTTTCAATTTTGAATTTATAAAATTACCTGCGTATCTCAGTCATATGGACTCTGGCTAAACACTTATGCACCAAATTCTACACCAAATAACATCATAAAAATCTGTTAGTTCAATATGGAGAAAGATTCGCACATTAAAGGTTAAAAAGAAGATGGAGTAGAGACCTCTTGAAGTGAAAAGAAAAATGGTTATTCTTCAAATTAATGTTAAAAATTTTTTTCATATAATTTTTCATAAAAGTGTGTTTGTTTTAATATTTTTTCTTTACCGTTTTTGCGAATGGTAGATCTGTGTCAATGAACTCTAGTTTTAATTTATTATATATCATATTATTTTACATTGATCGTTGTTTGTTCAACAATTTTGTCGTTGTGCAAGTTTTGTACATTTCCAAATAAAGAAAGTAAAAACGTTATGTAGCACTAGTTACAGTTTTTTCATAAAAAATATACCTAATTTGAGTTACTGTTTTTAATAAATTTACAATTCATAAAATTGGTGAGTTGATAGGAAAATAATTGTAACATCGTCATTGAATAAGATTTTGAAGCGTAAAAAATTTGATATTATCGTATTTACTCGCAGAGAACAGTCCAGTTGGTGAACGATAAATGGATTATCAACTGTCAATAGAAGAAAAGAAAATTTTGCTTTCTTCTCTTCGTGAAAGAACAAAAAATTTATGATTGATGGTTGGCTAGATGTTCAAATACTTATGGAAAATTAGTTTCTGTATAATTTTTTAGTATCTTGTATTAAAACATAAATTATACCTGACATTTAGTACGCTGTATAGACGCCTTTAAAATATTTACGATGTATGTAATGTTAATACATATTATGAAAGGGACGTTTGCCAAAATATCGTTACGAGGGCGGTCATTTTACAAAGAAGCGATTAAACTATTTGCCTTTGTCTTTTACAACTGCATTTATTTATATACACGGTACATTTTACGACAGCCATTTTGCTGCAGTCAACTTACTTAGATCTTATAAGCAGTGATTAAAGGTTATAAATCATATTATACAATATCCCCTTACAAAAGTTTACAAGATTATGAAAGAAATTATAAAACCAATACCATGAATGGGACCACAGAAAATTAACTGAATTAAAAAACTGATTAATTTCTGTCTAAAATAATGTAAAACAAAGGGTAAGACTGCGTAATGAAGCTCCTACACGTAGCACAGAAAGAGTTCTTAACGGGTTAGTTAGTTATCAAAAACAGTAATTTCTTAAAACACAAGTTACAAAATCGATACATCATAAACATCATAAAATAGTATTAGGTCTACACGTTAACGAATTGGAGTGAAACTTTATAAAGATTGTTCAATTGGTTATAGAGTAGATGTTTACCAAAATTTTAGGTTTTTAGCACATGAAGGGTAAATTAGGGATTTTTATCCAAAATATGCTGGGTTAAATATCCTGAATTTTAACACAATATTAAATTCTCTATTCAACTCATAATAAATTATTTTTAAACATTTTTCAAGCACAATTTTTGCATCTTCAGACCTTAATATAAAAAAAATGTCTAAAGTTCCTCCTATAAACCTTATCATGCCAAAAGTCAGTTTATCTAAAAAAACTTAAAAAAATTGCTATAAAAACTTTGAAAAAGTATGGTTTATTAATTTTTGAAAAAATGTTCTCGTGTTTACATGGTGTAATACGTGGATTTCGTGATATTTTAAATAAAATAGGACATTGTACGGGACAACATTAGTTTTTTTTTCAATTTAACGCTAGTTGTTCCTAATGAAAATTGTGCATGTCCAATAATTTACACTAGACGCAAACTGGAATATAGGATAATAGTTTTGTGGAGGCGTAACCAATGAGGGAGCCAAGACACACAACTAACTGTAGTGCCAATACAGAGAAAGCAAAAGTAAGAAATATACTCTTCGTTGATTATCACATTATCTCAGGCTCATTTGATGTATAATTTAAAACTAAATGTTATTTAATATTTATTTTAAACATTTCCTGTAATATTTTTTAATTTACAACTTTCTAAAATATAAAAACAGTGTTACGTAAAATAATTATTAGAAACATTACAAATATTTAGAGATAAAAAATTTTAAAATATTTAGAGCCACTGGAATTTCTTTTTTAGATCTAACTGTTAAATATCAGACCGTGTCACAATGTAAAACGATGTATTCTAAATTTTGTATTTATATATATTATTTATTACATACTATTTTTATTGATGGATATAAAATTACTATTTTACAGTTAGGAATTAAATTACGCCAGCTGTACTAGTTGCTAAGGAGAAAGTCTGTGTTTACCTAGCTAATGAATTCTGTATTTATAAAACAACAATAAAATCAGAACGGACGTATCGAATTAAACTGTGGGTATCGGCAAACTCGTCTAACGTTACCATCTTGAACTGTCTACAATCGAAGATCCTTATAAATTTATACTGACTCCCCTTGGTTCTTAGCCGATGACGTAATTCACCATGGCAAACAGTACATAAATAAACATTGTTCTAGACGAAATACGACAACGAAATAAAAAATCTGGTGTGAAACACTCACACAACTTTCTCTTGCCAATGCAAATAATTACAATAAACCTAACATTAGTAATAAAACATTAGAAATAAAAAAAACTAACCTCAAAAACATAACCTTATTTTAATCATGAGTGAAAGACGCAAAATGAAAATTGAACTCAGTTTGGCTTAAAAATACGGAAAATCACTCTTTCACGCTAAACTAGGCTCTGTAGTGAAAAATGCATAAAATAATAGTTGTAGATCTTTTAATTTTCTATACATTTTATTATATAACTTACACTTTTGTCGCAAAATGCGTACTAAAGCCGAAATCTTAAAAAATCGATTTTTCACACGTTTTCGTGAGAAAAAAAATCATAAAATCGCTAATTACTGCTAAACTAAGCGTTATACAAAAAAATGATTAAAATAAAGTTGTAGAATTGTAAATTCTCTACAACTTTTCTTACATAAACTTTTTCGCTAAAATGCATATTAAAGCCGTAATCTTAAAAAAACAACGTTTTTACGTGAAAACAGCCTCACCAAGAATTTCAGCAAAAATGGCGCCCACCCTATCTTGTAGAGAATAAAAAATTGAATAAACCAGGCGATTTTTAAAAAAATCGTAGTACCAGTTTTTGAGAAAATCGCAAAAAAAGTGAAAAATTACGCGAATAAACTACTACTTCCGGTTAACCGATTTTGATAAAAATGGTTCGGTAGTGGTATGTAACTTAAGTTTCAAGTTTCAAGTTCGTACGATGTTCCGTTCTTGAGATATTCTGTTCACACACAGACACACACACACACACACACACACACACACACACACACACACACACACACACACACAGACCAATCGCTAAAAACATGTTTTTTTGGTTCAGGGGGTCTGAAAACGTATAGATCCGGTGAAAACTCAATTTCGAAAAATCGACATGAAAACAATACTTTCCTTCCTATATATTCATATATAGGCAAGAGAAAGTAAAAATACCAAGACAGACGAACCGGGATGAACGTCATCAAAACCCTTTGGCAAACATTTCCATAATAGTGTCTATTACTACAGATTGAAATGTTTCTATATTTTAGAATTACTATACCCACCGGATTGGTCTAAAGGTAAAGTCGTCGCCAAAATCAGCTGTTTAACAGCTGATTTTCGGAGAAGAAGGTTCCTGGTTCAAATCCTAGTAAAGGTAGTAACTTATATACGGATTTGAATACTAGACAGTGATTACCGGTGTACTTTGATGGTTGGGGTTCAATTAACCATACTCTCTCAGGAGTGGTCGACCTGGGTCTGTACAAGACTACACCTCTTTTACACGTCATACACATCATACTCATCTCATTGGGTCATGGGGTTGCTTATTGTTCTCAATTGAACAGATTGCAACGTACACATATTAGGAACTAAAAAAAAAGAATTACTATACAGAAAAAATTAACGACAATTATCACCAACAAAATTCACGTTTCTATTAATTAGTTGATTAAAATATTACTTTACTACATAACTTAATTAAAATATACAGAGTGATTATAAATAAAATAGACAGTTTTGATAGATTATAGAAAATATATTTTTCAAAAGTTAAGGTAATTACTTAAATGAATATATAAAAGAATTCATAAAGTTTTTATTGAAAACATTTACAGATGTTCAATGTGTGCACCATTTCATAACACGATAGATATCAACACTGTAGTCGAATTCTTTCCACACACGATTAACCATATGACGGTCAACTGTGGCAAGAGCATTTGCGATACGTTGTTTTAGATCATTGATATCTACAGGAAGCGGTGGTACAAAAACTTTGTCTTTTTAGTTGAGGCACTAATCATTCGTTTAACATGTCCAGATAAATTACTCCGGTTACTGACATTTTGTGAAAGACGAACGGCCCGTAAACCTTTTCACGAGATAATGCACAAAAGACATTTACTTTAGGGGAATCGCGTGTATGTTGTAAAGTTATTTTTGGGTTTTCTGTGCCCCATATTCTAACATCATGTCTGTTAACTTTTCCACTTATGTGAAAATTTCATTTATCACTGAAAATTAGGCGATTAAAGAATGCGTCGTCATTTTCACCACAATGTTGCATCTCCAGACAAAAATGTTTACGTACGACTTAACCACTGGTATTTAAACTTTGTACTAACTGCAATTTATAAGGTGTCATTTTCAAACGTTTCCGCAGAATTTTCCATACAGTCGGTTGAGGAATTTGCAATTCTAAACTTGCTGATCTAGTTGATTTTCCTGGACTTCGTATATAAATATCACGAACACTCTCAATTTGTTCTTCTGTAACAAAAGTTCTTCCAATACTCTTCCTTTTACACAGACATTCACTGTTTTCAAAATGTTTATACCAGTCATAGATTGATTGCCTTGTTGGTGGTGTTTTACCGTACCTTGTTCTGAAATGACGTTGCACAACCGTAACCGAGTTTGTTTTGGCTAATTCAAGAAAACAATAGGTTTTCTCCGCTTGAGTAGCGACCAATTTGCTAGACTGGTCGTTGTATCAGCAGCTAACAACAAAATGCTAGTAACAGTTGTACCAACATAAACTTTAAAAAATTCCCTTCAAACCTATATCATTTACTATATTCAAATAAACCAGTTTGATGTTTAAGAAGCTGTCGAAAGTGTCTATTTCATTTATAATCATCCTGTATACTTGGTGCTCTTTAAATTAGCAATTCTATCAGATTTTGGTGCAGTTTCCCTTGACCACTCTAAGCGAATGTGTGGTCAGCCCCTTCTTATGTTCTATGCGGTTGGATAACTTTCCCAATCCGTGAAAATTTTACACGTCATACATATAATATACATTATTTTACGAAACAATAAAAGTTAATTTATTCTTTACATTCAAGAAATATATTACGAAACGTCATAACAACCACGTCATGCAATATTAAAAATTTAATTATTAATAATCTTGTATTGTGGTATAGAAATGTAATAAAATTTCTTGAATTAATAAATGAGTGTAAATATCTTTTCTTTTATCTTTTGATAATTAATTTTCATTTATCGTGGTTTATTGAAATACATTTAACGAGAAAATGTTACGTTAGAAACAGCTAAATACGGCTCTAGAAGACAGGTTTCTATGATGGAATTATAATTAGTAATTGGAGTCTGTAATGAAAGGGCTTTCTTCTACTCTATAAAACGCTTTTCACTCAAATTATTACGTTGGTATCCCATTCCAATTGCACACCAAATTTATCTTATCATTTACAATGGTGTCTAAAAATCTTTTTTCAAATTATTTTGGTGTCCAATAAGAACAGAAGCTACACTCAACATGAATAATTGAACTCAGACAAATTAAAATTTTAATTAGCAAAGATACCTTAGTACACGTAATTAAAATAATATTTTTGCAAAACTAAAATATCATTTATAACCAATCATGGATAAAAAGAATGGTTTTCAGTTTCCTAACCAATAACTACAATTGATTTTCAAATTGGAGTAATCCTTGTGGGCGCATTTTTCATTAAGATTCGTTTTTCAGTGTTACAAAAACGCTTTTTTACATTTTTCCTGCATAGCTACATAATATTTTATTTAGCCATCTGTGGTTTTCTGGCTTTTGACCCACTTAATGATTAGTGTTTTTATTGAATCTAGTTCACAATTTCAAAATTGAATTTCACGAAAATTTGTATGTTTCTGTCTTCTGAATAATTCAGAAGAATAATCTTTCAGAATAATTCTAATAATTATTATCATTATTTTACAATGGTTCAAATACAATCTTATACACGGGTGACATACAATATTTTTAATTTAATGGTCGTTTGGTGTACAAAAGCCGGAAAATTTAAAAATATAAAATTTAACAAAATTCTTCAGTAGGTTATTTTTAGTTTTTAGTAGTAGCGATCAGTAATCTTACAGGACAATAATTGTCCTGTATTGATCTTAATTATTAAGATCGTACGATTGTAAAAAAATTCAAAATAGTTAAACTTATATAAATTTTCTAGAACCATTAAAAAAATAAAGATTTTTATAATATTTTTTAATTAATCAAATAAAATCATTTTGATTACCTATTTAATCAAACTTAAACCTAATATCAAAGTTAGAATAAATAATACTTATTACAACATTGAAAACTTATAAAATTAAAGTCTTACAAACTAGTATCACAGCCAAAAAAGTAAATAAATAAAATTTACATGATAGGTAATATCACAGACATGAAAAAAGGCTGTAAAGAAAGAAATAGCCTAGTAAATTGAACAAATAAGATTTCTCATTTCTCCTGAAAAGTTTTCTGTGATTTTCAGGATTTCAAAAATCATTAGTTTAATTTAAAAATGTAGTGGTTTTTAAACACTCACCTTTAAAAAGAGAAGTAAGGAGGAATACGAGATGCGGTGACAAGTCACCTCAGTTTTCCTACGTTAAAACATATTTTACAACATAAGAAAATGTTATCGTATGTTGTTAAAATAATGAATAATGGCTTAACGCTTTATATTTTGTATCATGTATGGAAAAGATATAGAATACTTTATTTCTTTTGCTGAACTGTGATAACCTATAAGTCTTGAAAGAATTATTACGGTTATTAATATATATTATTTTATATTGTCAAGTAGTTCTGGGCGAGTAAGTGGATAGCGAAATATATTTATGTAGTAAATTAATCAAAGCAAAACGTACATGTATCTTGGACACATTCTATAACTACATTGTATAAATAGAGAATTAGTGTAAGTACTTTACAGTTACTTTTTGTTTTAGAAATGAAATAACTAGAGAGCAAAAACTATACCAAAAACTTTTACATCTGCGCTCGAAACCATTACAAAGAATAAAAAAAACTCCTGAATGGATACAACCGACCTTTTGCTATTGACACAAAACATCGAAATATCGCCATTGTGATAATGCACTTTTACACATTAAAGTAGTCGAGAAAAACTCTTTTCGGATTGTTTCCTTTATTTTACTTCCTTTTTATTTACTTATCATTTCGTGTACTTTTCTTTTAGTTTATAAATATATTTTGTATCGCTGCTGATCTAAGAGAATGGGTTTAATCACTGATAAAAAGACTATCTGTTATGGAGTATTAATTAATGTTATCATTATTAGAATTTAGATATTAAGTTAATCATAAAACTTTATTAATGTGTATCAATAATTTCATTAACATTCAATTTAATAGCTACATATTATTTACCTTCGAACTTTTTACTTCGATACTTTGTATCAAAATGTTGCGCTCCCTGGGCTACTAAGTAATTTATATTCTGTCACTCTCAAATTTACTGGAAATGAACAAATTAATTGTCTATATTTTTAAACTCATATACGAGGTAGGACTATTAAATAACGAGACTGACGTAGTGAAAATTGTATTTTTATTTAATACATAATCACTTTATTGTCACCTTCAATATACACTCCTTCTCTATCCCTACAACGCTCCATGCGAATTATCCATTGTTGAAAACGGTGCTGGAAGTCATCTTCTGTTAGCTCCTTCAGGACACTTGCCGCTTTCTCTTTTACAGCTTACACAGACACAAATCTTATCCCTTTTTAATGCAGATTTCACCTTAAGGAACAGGTAGAAGATACTAACATGAGATGAAACGTGGTTTTTTTACTTATGATCCAGAAACTAATGGGAATTCATGCACTGGAAGAGCCGAACTTCACCGAGAGCCAAAAAAGCTCGATTGAGCAAGTCAAAATTTAAACCAATGATGATTGTTTTTTTTATATCCATGGGATTGTGTACCTTCACTGGGTTCCTGAAGGTCAAATAAATAATCAAATAATCAACAATAAACAAATAAAGTAAGTAACAATAAAGTAAGTAAGTAATAAACAAATAATCAATATTACTACCTTGAGGTACGTTCTAAACTACGTCAAAGAGCAAGGAAAAAATGCCCCGAAATGTGGAAGGAAAAATCATGGGTTCTCCACTAAGACAATGCGCCAGGTCATTCCGCGTTATCTGTTAAGAGATTCCTAGCCAAGTACAGCATCTCAGTGTTAGAACATCCACTTTATTCACCAGATTTTGCCCCATGTGACTTCTGCCTGTTTTCTAAGGTGAAATCTACATTAAAAGCGACATTATTTGAGTCTGTGGAAGCTGTGAAAGAGAAAGCAGCACGTGTTCTGAAGGAGCTGACAGAAGATGACTTCCAGCACTGTTTCCAATAATGGAAAATTCGCGTGGAGCGTTGTAGGGATATTGTAATATGACAAATTTACTGGAAACCTGGAATTGTTTATTTTTGAGTCTATTGAAATAAAAATAGATATCTCCAGCTGATTAAAATAAATATTTTAAAAATTATTTGATTTCAATAACAAAAGTATGGTTACTAGGCAACTGAGAAGAAGAAGATAGAATTGTAAATTATTTCAGTGGGGGACTGGAGGCCGAACCAAGCGAGTAGGTCCCTCATTCGTTCTTAAAAAACAGTAATAAGTATATTATTTTAAATACAAATCATAAAACTATAATATGATTTAAATATATCATAATTGCAATATAAGGAAAAGACTTTTGTAAATCTTTCAATGGGGGCGTGAAAGCTAAACGAATAAAACGTATTTTTTAGCGTTCCATTCAAAAAAGTACAATTTTAAATATGCATCATAATTTTAAAGGATATTAACAAAATAAAACCAGTAAGTTGATTTAACAGTGTTTAGAACAGGAATATTATTTTAAAAGTACACTTGAACTGTGAAAGTTGTGATCATAATTATTAAATTATATTGATTAAATAAATAAAATCATAATGTATTAACGTAAATGATGTTTTATTGAATGGAATAAGGGACAAGTTAAATGGAGAAATAATAAAATCGAACTTGAGAACTGATACAACAAAAATAAAGAATATGATATTAAATTAAATCATAACAAATTTGGCTAATTTCACGTGAGTATAATTTAATTATACTACAATATAAAAGGAGTGTACATTGAAGGTGACAATGATTGATTAAGTATGTTGTTGTTTAGGTCATTAGCCAAAAGGCTGGTTTGAACCTGTAGAGGTTTTACTAAGTAAAACGAGGAGTGAGGTGGTTTACCATTGCCTTCCTCACTGAGTAGAAAAGTACGCTTATCAGCATGCCGGGCCCTCTGAAAAGCACATATTTTCCACTCTGCAAATGACACCTTCACTTCGTTCACCACAGGGTCTGGCTGTATAATGAAATTCATCACTTTCAGAGAAGAAAACTCTGATTAGTGTCTTTTACACCTGTACCTCTTCTGTTCTTAAATGATTCAGTCATTCAACTGGCTGACCATGTGATAAGAAACAGAACTATTTATTTTAGCCCTGCAACGAACAGATTGAGTGTAAATAATTTGACACTCCACCTGTCTGTTATGGGCATGATTATGATTATGGGCATGGGTATGATTTACATTACCATATGACATTATGGGCATGGGTATGATTAAGTATAAAAATTTTTTATTTTACACAGTCAGTCTCGTTACTTAATAGCCACACCGCGTAAATACACGACAAAAAAATCGGAAAATGTTCAAACATAAGGAATCTTGGGTATAGAATTTACTTGGTAAACACTAAAAACTTAATTTATAAAATGATTTATAAATCCGTTTACGTCTCTTTACTAATTTGCTCTTTACTGTACAATTGCAGATCCGTTACATTTACTTTCATCAGACATTAGTGTTATGTCTGACGATAAAACAAGAAAATAATAAGCTTAACTGTTTATCAGGTAGTTATTTAGATGATATAAATTATAGTATAAATGAATGCCAGAAAGAAAAACCAAACAAAAATTATAGGTGAGTGTTGTACAACACACTAAAATGTTGCACATAGTTTTTTTTGAAAGTTCTTCTTGTCATTTATTACATACAAACAAAACACTAATGTTGAATAAAATAATAATTACAGTATATCTATCCAATGCTTAAAAATTTTCTGTTTTCCGCTCTCCTTAGTCGTCGCGGCACCACGGCAAGGAGAATTTTCCGGAAGTCTGTCGATGTGCATTTGGTCAACTAAAATTATTTTGGTCTGCTTAATTATGTGTTATATCCTGATAAAAATATTAACTCTCTAGAGCATTACTGCACTAGTAAATTTTCATTTCTTGTTACAACTGAGCTACAAATTTGACATAATGGGTAGAAAGAATTAATACTCAATTAAGTTAACTGAATTTATATATTTTTACCAACTAAAAATCGCCTTTCTACTGGAAAGAGAGAGAGAGAGATACCGTTATATTCAAATATAAAAAAGTTTTCAAAATAAACTAATATACTACTTCAAACATGCTATTTAGGCTTATATTTCACAGAAAACTTACATGGAACGCACTGTTACAAACACATGCCACTAACTCAAAACACGCTTCTATCAACTGAAGCGCTTACTCAATAGACGTTCTAAATTAAATATGTCACATAAATTAACAATCTACAAAACAATTATGGGCCAATTTGGACATATGGAGTTCAACTGTAAGGCTCTGCTAAACCATTACGCAGGAAACGTATACAAGCGATACAAAACAAGATTCTACGAGCGATAACGCAATGTCCCTTTTACGTCACAAACTTAACGTTGCATAAAGACTTACAAATCCCATACGTAAATGACGTTGTGGAACAACTATACATGACGATGCATGACAAATTTGAATTGCATAGCAACCCTCTTATACAAAACATATACACTAGGGTGGTATTGGGTACTCAGCACAGAATACGTTTAAAACGCCTCTGGCCAAGGGATCTTCTTGGCCAATTGTAGGATGTAGTGATGATTGCAAGCTCTAGTAAAGTAATTCAAGTTTTCTAAAATTTAGCGTCATATTTAGAAATTATAATTTTGTAATAACAGAAACTAAATTTTTAACAAAAATGTGTCAAGAAACACTTATGTACATATGTATGTATTATACATATATTAAATATGTAGCAGTTCCTTTACAACCGCATCGATTCCTAAACCATTAACAAAAATTTGTAAATTTCGGTACAGCATCAATATATTTCAACACGTTAAAACTTTCTAGAGCTGGGCGGTATGATTTAATTATTATCACTTTAATTAATTATACTGCAAAAAAGTAGGCCTTCTACAGATAATCTTCTATTGACAGTAAGTCTATTAGTTAGTATTTTTAGCAACAAAATAAATGGAAGTAATAATTTTATAACATAACTTATTATTAGAGTAATATACATAAAAATGAAACCAATGTCTTACAATACTTTAGGAATACGAAACAAGCAAATTTATGATGAAAAGAAATTTCGATTGTAAATTCTTTTGAAAGCTTCAAACAACAACAAATTATACAAAATCTCTTCAATGTTCCTTTGTTAAAGCGCCGAAATTTTGATAAAGCTTTTTTTCATCAAAGAATTACATCTCGGTTTAAAAAAAATCCTTCAATAAAACTAAAGTCAGATAAATAATAGGATCTACAAAAAATAAATCCTATTCACCTGAAATTAATAGATTACTGATACAGCCTGCGTACAACGACATTCTTTATTCTCAAAATAAAGTTACCATACGGATGTAAAATCCAAACACGTGCCCAAAGCAGGTAGATTAATGGTCTTTTATCCCCGGTGTCCAGATTTGAAGCTATATAAAAATATTCACATGAGTTACACGTTAAAATTCACATCACTGAACCGAAAAATTATTCTAGAGTTTTAATATAAAATACCATGAAACTTTTAGTACTGTAATACAAAACATTTCTAACAACTACTTTTAACAGTATCATAAAATGAATGGACTGCCGATATTTTATGATTAGATAGATATTTTGCTTACCAAACTATAGTTCAAATGCTCATAAGGTAATTGTAATGACGAGTATTCCTTTCTTTAATGGTTAAAACAAAAAAAGTTTTTTATCAATTTCTAATACAGTATAGTGATATAGTCTCACTTAAATTTCTTACAATAATCACTAAGTATAAAATTGCGATAAGGAAGTCACAAAACCTCACGAGATTGCAGTGAGAACTAGACTGCTCAAAACTAAAAGTTTTTTTACCGTTTACCGACAAGGTTACGGGCTGTTTTTTTTCGCGGAAGCAAGTGTATATGAAATGAACTACCATAACATACTACAACTGTGGCTTTTCTCTCAACTAAAAAACGAACCACAAACTTTTTTGACAAACTTTGTTTGTCAAAAAGATGTTACATCCTAACTGGCATAACACTGCACGTGATTTGTTGAAAGAAATAATCAAATTGTTTTTGTATATTTGTTTGTAGTTTGATAAGTTTAAATCAGAAATTGTCACAAACGTTTTTTTTCTGTATATTTTTAATTTTTATACTGTTATGTTACACTTTGTTAGTAGATTTATTCTTTTGTTACAGAAAAAGACAGTTTATTTCTTTTTGTTTTTTTATATGTAGATTTAAATACCTATGTAAGTGCAATTTAAGTAACTAGTTGAGAAATTGACAAATAATTATTTTAAGTGCATCTATGAATGAAGCCTTATCCTGTTAATATACACAAACAGGATTGAAAATTATATTGTGTTGTAATTTGTAATTATTTACTATCATGTTTGTTTTATAGCAGCAAATAACACGAATTTTATTTTCATCAATTATGAGGTGTTAATAATTTGTCTATTGTCACAATCGTTTTACTTTTTTAATTATTTGTTTTTTTATTGATACATAAAACGGCAGGATGAGAGGCATGAAGATTTTTTATTTTAAAGCCTATGAATTTGTTCTTAATATTTCCGAAGATTTTGTTCTTTTCGTTTTAGTTAAAATTAAGTCGTAAGATTTTAAAATATTTTGTGATCAATTTAGTTTGTAATTAGGCTAATATTTTTTTGCTGTAATTTACTAACTGTATTAATTGCTGTAATTAATTAATTTGTAATAAATAAATTTGTTATTATTTTGTATAAATTATCGACGACTACAGTGGTCGCAGGAGATCAGATGACAGAGATTGTTTGCGGTAGCTTCAACGTTCGCCCAATCTTATCCCGTGCAAGTTTCTTTTGGGGTTTATTCAGGATTTAGTGAATGAGTAATAACTACCAGCTGGCCCACCCGGAACACAGGCTTGAATTACGAACACAGGAATGCATTACATTTTGCATCAATAACTTCAGGCGCTGATTAAAGTGTGGAATAATCTCCTCTGTCGGCTGAATATGTATAAAAACTGTTTCTTTGTTCTTTCATTTCGTGTATAATTTATTAGTAAAAATACAACTTCGAAAACAATAAAAAATATTTTCCAAACCTAGATATTTATTTAGAACCACCCAGTATTTCATTTAGTATTTAACCCAGAAAATGTCTAACAGCCACAAAAGATTAAATTATTTTTTTATTTATAACAATAACTTCTAGAAAATATTTCTAAAGGTTATTACTTTAACTGAATCTATAACCAGCAGTATAATTGAATTCCTTTTCAAAGATAGATTAAGAAAAATACATCAATTTAGTCAATAGGTGTCTTCTCTATTGTCTCATAGATGAATGGCCAGAGAAATTGGATGAATTTCAATACGTCTCGTTACTTTCTATAATTCTTGATTCTTGCTTTACAGTTTTGTAGGCGAACCATCATCATATTTTAATACTTATTGTTTTTTACGTTAGTTGTAATTAGATACAACAATAATGTTTACACCACATCAAATCTTTAAAAACAATTTTTTTAAATAACAAATTAGATAATTGGACATATATCTGTAATACGATGTAAACAATAATATAACACTTTTTTGGCTTCATCTTTATTTTTATTTACAATTGTACAATTTTTAAAGCACAACTAGTAAATGAGATGGAATTAATGAGGAGTGGCGGGAAACTGACGTAAATGTGAATCGATCCAGTGACCGATTTTGGCATGAAATTAATATAACGCTTAAAATATTTCATGTGATATTATCAAGATTTTCTCTGAAAGTTGTCTGTTTTCTGTTTACAATAAAATTATAGAAAAAGACACTAATAAAATATGAAGCATGTTTTTTGTTGACTTGTGTGAGCGACATCATTTAACTTAAGAATTAATAACTGAGGAAAGATTCGAGTAGTGATAATAATTAAATATTGACAGCGCTTGTATTTCCCTTATGTAAGTACATCAACCGGTACGCCAAACAGTATGTAAGCAAACTTACGCTCAATTGCACCAACACGAACTCATCAACGAAACTGTTTATTTGATTGGCAGTTAACGAACACGAGAGTGTAAGTATAAACTCTCTCTGGGAAATTCAATGAGGTTACAGTTTATTGACTTAAATAATTAAGAGCAGACTCCATATTGATTCTTGACAAATATTTAGCATGATGTACGATTTCACGTGCCCAGTGAATATCAGTTCATAGAATAACGGCTATTGCTAAAGGATGCTCTAGAAACTTAAGGGGAGACTGTAATTTGTATCCCGCCAATGTTAAATTTGCTATTTTTCGGTACATTTTTCATAGGATTGGTAAAAGACACGAAAATGAAACTTAACACACTTATAGTTGTAGGGTGGTATTAGCTACTGACATTTTTTCAATTTAATCTGTTGGACCATAAAGTTTTTAAAAGAATAACGAATAACATACAATTTTTACAATTTTTTTCAACGTTTTTTTGCATATTACTAATTTTCTGAGCGCCTGATGAAGTAAAACAATGTCGGTGAATGTGCATGTACATGATAATTAACTAATAAAAATTTCAGTCAGGTAGGTTATATGATTTCTGAGAAAAACGTACTTAAGTGTTAAAAATCTGAATTTACGGGAAAAGGCACAAATGAAAAACAAAATGTACACAAACATGTTTAATTTTATCTAATACCCATCAACAGTTGGTTAGAAAGCTGCACCAACAGTGGATAATATTAGAAATAGTGAAGCAGATATTTTAAAAAAAACTTCTTTTTGCACTAAAACGAGCAATATAAAAATATGAAAAATATTTTTTCTTGGCGACATGTTAATTGTTTAAGATAAAAACTTAATTTTTTTCATTAAAATAATTTTTTTGTCGTAATTTAATGTTTTGGTGGTAGATCTAGGTCTAAACTATTGAAAACATAACAAACCGAAAATCAAAATTTTTAGTCAAAACCATCATACAGTCTCCTCCCTTAAGATCGCATCTCATCAACGTCAAATAAAACTTCCTTATTACATTTTTGAAACAGCCAAAAATTTTATGTTTTAGAAACTACCTCCAATCAAGCCCTTAATGAATTAAAACCAAATTAGACACCACAACGAGGTCAATTTGATATTATGAATTCAAATTCTCCAGAAAAATGTCAAATTTAACACAATCGAATTTTTCGCATTTCATTTATTTATTCTCAACTGTACAGTTTAAACAACTAGTGAAGTGTACGTAAAGAAAAAGTGATGATTGGAATTTAAACTGGAAAGAGAAAATCACGCAATTTTAGTGCGCCAAATGTACCTTGATAATATTGTTAAATAAAAATGCATAGAAATAATAAAAACTTTATTTTACATTTTTACGACAAATTATTAATTCTTATTGTCCCTGCTTCAAGAACGTAGCTAACGTTGACATGATTTACCAGGTAGATTGTTGGGCGAAAAGTTCTGTATAAGTCCGTTATACATAATTTATATTTTTTTCTAATAAAGTCTGTACTGTTGTAGGGAAGTGTCATTTACATATAATTTATAGATCATTAGACAGTACATCCTTGGTTGCATAAAATTGGGCACCTACAATTTTTTGTTCTGTTTTAGACTAGAATCACTGAATTTTTTTATTACTAAGGGTTTTACAAAGTCATATGTATTTGGCTGGTATTAGTCCAGATCTATTTGTAAATTAATAATAAACTATTAGTTTTAGGTAGTTTGATAATTATTTAGATCGTCGTGGAAGTAGTAAGCTTTGTCTGTTTTCCAATGATTTTGGTAAAAAATAAAATATTTCTTTTTAATCTTTGGAGAGCCTTTTAAAAACTTGAGACAAATACTTATGTTTGTACTTGCAGTTGGAACATTTGGTTACCATCATCTTTTTTCCTCTCTAATGGTTTTACATTTCGTTATTACATTTTTATTTACAATAACGTAATATAGCCTAATCTTTCCTTTTAAATTGCAGCAAAATCTACCATGTATTCATAAGCAGAATAATAAGTAGATGAATTACTTTGTTACATGTCATGATCAAAGAACCTCCCCCCCAGAGTGGGGGAAATTCGTGAATTTAAATTATGAGTTTTCTTGCCGCTTTAAAATAAGTTCGTAGGGTGTCTTCGTTCAATCAGTGAGTGTCGTTTGAATTGTCTAAAAGTGAGATAGCGAGTTGATTTGTGTGTGATTCGAGTCTTCTTTGGTATTTTTTACTGTATGTCTTGATTTCTTGTTGAACTCCAAGAACGTGTAGATCTCTGTGTAATATGTTGTTAGTTATGTACCAAGGTAATTCGGTGATTGTCCTGAGTAATTTCTATTGGAGCTTTTGCAAAATTTCAATGTCGGAATGGTTTGCTGAGCCCCATAGAATTGAATTCCATAAGGCCAAATTGATTTACGAATTGATTTGTAAATTAAAAGTTTGTTGTTATGACTAAGTGTCGAACGTTTCCAAGTATCCTGTAAAACCTTTTTAAATTTTGTTTCAGTGGTTTTCTTTAGTTCTGTGTGTATGTTTTTTAATCCAATCGCTTATCAAGATGTACAAGTATACTATTGTGTCTAGCGGAGTTTGCTTTAGGTATCTGTGTGTTAACAATACATTCAACTACAATATAGTAATAATATCGATCGTCGGTTGTTGAATAATTAAAACGTCTGTTAGAAAGTAAAGGTAATATACATATAAGTTAAAGGTGCATAAGTTTTTTCCCCGTAGATTTACCTGAATTAATATTAGTCCCGTTTGGTCCAGATAGTTTAGACTGACTGTACAGTAACTGTCAGTCCTTTGTGTTTATATCCACGATAAAATTTGTTAATTGTCATTAATATTTTTCATCAGTAGTAGTTTAGTCTTTATTTTGTGAATTTTTCATTGATGTGAACGAACACTGATAATAATAATATTAATGAAAAGGATAATAAAATTGTTTAATAACATTTGTTTTATTTAGACATATTTTTTACTCAAACACGTATATTTACAACAGCGAATTCACACCCAGTAAATAAAATAAGTGAAAGTGACGTGTAAAATTACTACTTGAAGAACAATTTTCTCCAGCAGTAAGATTTCAACAGGGAAATAAATGTACAAAGCTTACACTGTATCTCAATTGCAATGTTCAGAATGTCGTCTTCGGGGGGTACTGACACGACTGTGTGCGTAAGCCGGTAATCAGGTTTCTGTTTTGCGGAAGTTTTGACCATTGCGCAATATTACCTTTCTGGCGCAGGAAAAAACATTGGCAATAATGCGAAGGCTTATGAACTGGAAACAATAAAAAGGTTTCTTGTATTTTAATGAAGCTAACAGTAGGAATGTTCCTATGTAGGAATTTTTTACTTTAATACGTACCTATATTTTACGTTGCTGGTAATATAAGTACATTTTATTCACAAATTTGGGTAATTTGTGAACAAGAATAAAATACGTTATCATGCCAATACCATTTCCATTTCTGTAACAAACTTCCACAAACACTAAGAAAAAAACATTTTAAAAATTGTAAGCATAAAACTAAAGCTCATTACGTATATAAGAATCAAAACTTAAAATAAATTTGATTTTGTATTCTGCCAGTCTCTTTGGCTCATCACTTAATAGATCGTAGGATATCAACAGTAATGTTATCAAATGCAAACAAAATTACGTTATGTTAATTTTTTTAGATTATTTTTAAGGTTGCATCAACTGCCTAGTTATTAGCGACTTCGGTAAGTTCTTTATCGAGAACAGTGGGTTCTGACTTTTGAAAATTTCTAGATTCTAGCCGGGAATCGAACACCGGGACTTCCACATTTTAGGATCGTACGCTAACCACTACGCTACGGAGGCGGTCAGTTGTGTGGAATAATCTATAACATTTGTATATTTATCTAATTTGGTTCACATGAAACTTTTAGTTATAATTTAGGTTTTTTAAGTTAAAAATTTAAATTGGTTTTTTTTTCTTAAAATAAAAAATTAAACAACGTAGCGAGACGCATTAAAAGATATTCGAGGGGCATCAACATTTTTTTAGCAGGTAAATTATTTACCTCCTCGAAAACAGGGAAGATATTCACAGAATGAAACAGTTTTAAAACATGGGAACTTCACGACTTTATCTTTTAATAATATGTTTTTCTACTTCTACTACTAATCATCGTCATCTCATAATCATCTTCATCATGGTTATCGTCATCTTCAGCTTCAACTACTTCATGTTTCAAGATATTAACGCAGAGTTAATTCAAGTTTAGTTTAAATTTTTGTTCATACTTTAGTATTTTTTTCAAACACTTTACTGAGTGTGTTTTATATTTTCATTCTAAGAACGTTCCTATCGTAATAATAACATAATCGTATATTTATAATCATTGGTTCTTCTTTTAAATTCTATAGAATCAGTTTTATCTGGACTCTTATCTGCTGCCGGGCTGTTCTTTGAAATAGTGAAATACTTTTGGTTCAACTTCTCACTGTTTAGAGAACTGAAAAATGTGCAATATCTGTAGTATTTTCGGTTTGAAAATAGATGAAGCCAAATCAGATATGACATGATAAAATTATTATAAACATATTTTCCATGAAAAGGAACAATTGGAACCCCTCAAATACATTAAAGCATTCACGAATTTACGTAGATTCATAAGGCACAAAAACTAGAACTATCACAGATCTTTCCTTTACTTCAGGCGCCCCTTAAATATCACAACAAAATTATTGAAATTGAAAAAAATCACGGTAACTATGAATTACTATAAATAAGAGTAAATTACTGATAAGTCATGTATATAATATAAATAACTAAAACTAATGATTATGCTAATTTAATTTATAAATATACTTATATTTACCCAAGTTAGTAGACTAACAATAGGTTAAGTTGTTGTTGTTTAGGTCAACAGCCGAAAGGCTGGTTTGAACCTCTAGAGGTTTTACTAAGTAAAACGAGGAGCGAGGTGGTTTACCATTGCCTTCCTCACTGAGTGGAAAAGTACGCTTATCAGCATGCCGGGCCCTCTGAAAAGCACATATTTCCCACTCTGAAAATAACACCTTCACTTCATTCACCACAGGGTCTGGCTGTACAATGAAATTCATTACTTTCAGAGAAGATAACTCTGATTAGTGTCTTTTACACATCTACCTCTTCTGTTCTTAAATGATTCAGTCATTTAATTGGCCGACCATGTGATAAGAAACAGAACTATTTATTTTAGCCCTGCAACGAACAAATTGACAGTAAATAATTTGACACTCCACCTGTCTGTTATGGGCAGAGGTTAAGTTAGAGATTTAAAAAATTAATATATTCATAGAACACTATATGAGTGACATTAGAAAATAAGTGCTCGCACCAGTGGATGACTGCATCTTTTTATTCATGATGGGGGGGGGGGGATATTATCGCTAAAGAAAAACTGTTCGTTAGTTTTAAGTAACTAGTTGCACAGTAAATCAACAATAAAAAAAAGTATGAATTAAATTTGTGTTAAACTATACCTATTATATAGTTACGAAATAAATCCATATTTATTTGCGTCTAATTCAAAACAGATCTAGTTTTCTTAACGACGATTTTTATGACTTTTCGCTACTTATAAACTGACTGAGGTGATTACATCCACGATTGAGTAAATATTTTCAGTAATATCATAATAATAATTGAATTGTACTCACGGCTGATATCTCTTTGGTAACAAGGTAACAATAGCATAACCTAATACAGTTCATTAGCATCATTTTAACAGAAATTAGTACAACTATAGGCACATAAGATGGCGCAAAGACTGACAGCCGGTGTATTAGAATTTTTCATACATTGGCCTCTGTAACAAGGAAACTAAAAACATTGTCACTTTCGATCCTTCAGTTGTGTCATCATGGAAGTACATTATACTTGCTTTCTGTTAAATACCTCAGTTATTGATCATATCTAGGTCTTTTTATTGTTCAGTTTTTCTAGTGGATATTATAAGTAATTTTTACTGTTTCGTCATAAATATCTAATGACATTAACTAATATATTTACATTTGATCTACTTACGATGTATTGCGAACATTGAACAGCAAATACAAAAATACAAGTTTTACAATCTTAGCCTACAGAATTGGTAATTTCTGATATAGCCTACGAAAAAATCCATTTCTTATCTCGCACTGTATTGATTACAGGCCTAGTTTCTATTGTAGAATAACGAATTATAGCTGAATCATTCATGAGTCATACATGACTATATTATGAATTGTTGAAAACACGAAACTCTAGCAATACCATTCGTTATTTTATTAACTTTTTTCAATTTTATTGTACTCAGTGCGCTGAGAGCAATCCTATGGGTCAGATCGCTTGTAATTATGTCAGAAAAGGTTGTTGTAGACGTACTTATTGTGGTTTATATTCCAGTTAATGAAGTTTTTTTTTGAAGACGAAAAACAAGGGTGGTTATCATCGACTGTTATCCTACACAAGGGTGTACAGGACCCAAGTGTGGAACGCACTTTTCTTATTATAACATTTAAAATCTTACAAACTAGTATGCCACAGACTAAAATAAATAAAATTTACATAAAAATGTAATATAAAAGACATCAAGCATAAAAAAAACAACGTTTGATAAGTGAGTTGTGTTTGTTTACGTCTAGTGTTTTTTTTTTGATCAATCGATCTTTTTGTTTGTTTAGATGTTACAAACGGTTATATAATTGAACTATGTAAGTGTACAGGTAACTATTTTGTATTACACATTAATAATTCCTCTGTGTATGGTGAATTTTAATTTTAAATTATTTTTCATAACCTAAAATCGCGTCACATTCGTATGGTGATTGGTGGTTCTTTTTGAGTTGAATTGAGAACGACAGTAATCAACAACAACTGTATTTGGGACTGGGTCGAGTGCACTCTTGTACCACGCCGTTCAACGCGTCAAACCATTTAACTGTATCTCGTACCACAAAGAACCAAGATAACTCAGTTAATAATTCCGAAAGAACAATGTCTAACAATATTAATATGAAGAAAAATGCAAAAAGTTACGCTAACGTCACACAGCAAGAATACGTACCGACTAAAGAACACACCGTTATTCTAGATTCAATAGAAGTGATCCCATTAAAGGCATATATGTCCAAACCGTCGGAAAGTAATTAACCCTGTTAACATTCGGTTTGTTTCAAGAATTTCACGTAATCGCGTCTGCATGTATCTTGCAGCAAAGAATTAGCCAATAAGTTAACGGATGAAAGAACAACATTTATTACAGGAAATTAAGAACTTGAAGTTAGACCATTACTTCTTCTTCTTTAAGTACCATGCCCGACTATCGGACGTTGGCAATCATATTGGCTACCATCACTTTATTCACTGCAACTCGGAATAGCTCAGTGGATGTTTTGTGGTACCACTCACGGAGGTTTCGTAGCCAAGACGTCCTTCTTCGTCCCGGTCCTCTCCCTCCGGCAATTTTACCCTGTATCACTAGATGCAGAAGGTTATATTTTCCTGGGTGTCTCATCACGTGACCAAAATATTCGAGCTTACGTGTTTTTATTGTTCTGATTAGACCATTACTAACTAAATTCAAACGAGTAATAATATGGAATGTTTGTCCGATAATACCTAATAGTATCCTATTAAATGTACACCTCAATCGAAACATCCGAGTAGGATCATCTATTACTTTGCTTCGCGCGGGCTAGTCTGAACCAGGGCTTACACACATTCCTAGCTTCCGTCGTCAAGTCTATATCCATCCTGATGACATTCAGAATCTCCCAGATTCGATAAAAATCGATTATGACAAAACAAGCTACTGATTATATTTCTCAGTTTCTTGCTTCATATGCAAACAAGCTGGACAAATCGCAAGAAACTGCAAAGAAAACGATTCACCCTCTACTATTATAAACAAAGCTAACAACGACAGTATTGATGATAAATTTTATAATGTTAAGTCAGATGAAATTGACCTTCCACTTTCTTCTCCTCAAGCTGTTTTTCATGGTCGTGTTGATCCAAAGGAAGCTGTTACTATGATTTCTGATGAAGAATTTCCACGTATGAAGGCATCTTCTAATCCAATTCCTTTGACGTTAAAACGCCCGCTGTCCATGTCTGATGATTTTGAGACCATAACATCTACGACACATCCAACGGAGGCTTGTATACCTACCTACTCCTCCAGAGATTTCCCGTCTCAAACCTGATAGAAGGAAGAAATCTAAAACCGATTACTCATCTGAGAAAACGAAGACCGTTGATGAAAAACTTAGCTCAATTCGTGATTTCTTGTCCTCCTCTGATACAGAGTATCCCCTGGATTTTATACAACTTAAAAGTCTATAGGAAAATTCACAATACATTCGTTCTGTTGCTGACGTTGTAACTGATTATACTTACGATCTCCAAGGTCTTAGGAAACTGTTAGATGATGCATACCCTGCTCTTTTTGACAGAGGTATGAAACGGCGATTCAGCACTTTTAAAAAAAGAATATTTCCTGATCGTGTATCGATGGCTGACCTAACTCTTTTGGACTGCAGTACTGATGAATTAGAATGTAATTTCTCCATAGATCAATCGAATATGAACAGTTTTGGTCTCAGAAAGAAGCTTTGCAGCTGCTAGTTAGTAAGCATAGGACTTTCGTCATCTGCATTCAAGAAACTAATTTCAAAAACACTTATCACGACAATTTACCAATTGATGCGACCTTCATAAATAAAATTTAAAAAAAATCGCCATAGACATACAAACGTAAACTTAAACCTAATATCACACTTAGAATAAATAACACTTACAACATTGGCAACTTATAACAACTTATAAAAATTAAAATGTTACAATGAAGTGAATAACATTTTTTTATTTGTAGTATTTTCCATGTGGTTTTTTTTTTATTTGTAATATTTCAATACATTTAAACTGCCGAAGCTAGGGCAAAAAGGTATATTAGTTCATAATCAGGAGAAGGAAATCGTATACAATGTTTAAAATTTCCTTTTAAAAACAATGCCAGAACCAACATTAGCGAGCTGCAGCAATAAAGTTAGTAGAAAAATAATTATTTAAATAGCTTAAAATAATAACACTAACATAAACGGGATACTAAAATATTTTTAAATAAACAGCATAGAGTGAACTCTTTTTTGTTACAAATATCATCTATAATAAACTGATGTTTTCAGTCGGCCTAGTACCGCGCCCAATTTCGCTAATTTTAGTAGATTTTTGTGCCAACGTATATGCTGATAGTTATAACATACTATTAAATATTACATCAGAAATAATCACATTTAAGTATTATTTTTGTTTATAAAAAAACATTTTGTATGAAAAAACTGTTATGAAAGCAAGAAATTATACATAATACTAAAGTATTTACTTAGTAAGTAGCAGGTAAATAACAACGGTAGGTAAATAACAACGAAAATATTTTCAATGGCTTAATAAATATTTACATTTTGTAGATAATAAACGCCTATATTCGAATATTTTCGGTAGGTAATTTAAATGTACTTTGTACTCAAATATTGATTTTAGTGTATTTAACTCAATTGTTTGTTTCGTATAAGTACTGTTATGCTTGTAATTGTACCATTATAAATTTGTATGGTAACACACAATTAAAAAATAAATAAACAAGTATTAAATAAATAATAAATAATAAATAAATCAAGTATTACTCCAAAATGTGGTATTCATCAAATAATTAAGAGGAACGGAAACATTCAAGTTAGGTCTCGAAAACAATCAAGACACTTTTTAAAAAACAATTTTATTTAATTCCACATACATGGGAATCGAACTAAGACTTTTACATATACACTGTAAAAAACATACATGTTCATTGTATGCGGTTGAGTACAAGACTAAACTATTGTTCTATTAACATAAAGAAAATTATAATAAAGAATTCTTAGAACTAAAGCCTAAACTATCAACTTACACTAGTATCTTATTCTATAACTCCTCCACCCCTAAATAAAACTTCCGGGGGATTCGGACCTCCGAATTCGGGTGAAGTTTTCCTAAATAATTTGTGGTACACAAAATAACAAATAAAAACAATTGATAAAACATATAAAACTATTGTCCATATACTAATTTTATCTGTAAGAATTACAGTTCTTTCTGTGATTGTAGAAACTTTATTTAAATTGATTTTGTCCAATTCTAAATGTTTGATATTTATGGAGAGTTCAGGTTCTTGTTCTATTTGAAGGTCCAATTCGCTAGTGTCTAAGAGTTTTGGATGTCCTTTTATGTCTGATGAATGCTGAAGCATTTTGTTTTTGTAAATAATTTGATTATTATTTGGATTTAACAAATAAATTCCTTGAAGTGTTTTGGACAGTGTTTCCTTAGAATTTTCAAATTTTAATGTTTCTTTGTTTGGTAGTATTGCCAAATATTGAGACATTTCTGGAACCCATTTAATTATATTTTCATTTATTTCCAAGGCTGTGTATTTACAGTTTGTGGTTGTTCCTGAGCTGATAATCGCACTTTCACAATTTAAATCGTCGTTCACTAAATTTTCTGATGAGCATAGATATTTTGATTTAATTTTATTTTTACAATAATTGCTTAAACCTAAAACTTTTGTTTTGCTATCTACTGAGTTTGATTTTAATAAATATCTAATTTTTGGTAAGATGGTCACAAAATTTACTTCATATTTTGATGGCACTGAATACAGCATATATAAGTTAAAAACAGTTTCTTTTACTAATGGCATTTTCATAAAATACACAATATTATTATTATTAATGTTACAACTTACTTCTATTATTTTTTCAAACTCCCACATATTTTTAACATCTGGTTCTAACGGCAGTTGATTATTATAATACTTAGAAATTTTCTTTATCTCGTTATACATTCTTTTGTTGATATAATACTAGGATGCATTACACCTAGTTTACAAAAGGTCAATGAATTTTCTATGTCATTTACCAAGTTTAACATAATATTATATAGAATATTTAACTGATTTAGTAAGTTTCTAAACTTTTCTAATTCTACGTAATCCTTAACATTATTATTTATTATATTTAATTTTTCTCTTAATTCATTAAAATTATTTTCTACTATACCTAATGTTTCATTAAATTCTAACATAACATTCATATTCATTGAATATTGGTTCTCTATTTGATTTTTAATATTTTGTTGATTATTTTTAATATGTTTAATCATTTTATCATACCTTTCACCATTGTATCCATCGAGGTTTCCGGTAATAAATTTAATAACTGAGCCTAGCCCATTTATTAGGCCTCTCTTTTTTCTTGCATTGTTATTATTATTGTTATTACTATCAATATTTATTATTTCTAATTTTTCTTTAATAACTGAGTTTGTATGATTAATAAATTTCATATAATTAATAACACCTCTATGTTTATTACTGTTTTCGGTAACATATTCATTGTTTCCGCTAACATTATAATTAATATTAAAACTATCTGTTACATTTTTATACAAATGATCAAATTTTTCTATTTGATTAAATATTTCACTTAAACTATAATAATGTATAAAATTATGATATGAGAATTGTAACTTAGCTAAACCTAAATCTATTGGTATTACTCCTTGATTAAAAGTAATATTTTTTATTTGTTCAGTTCCGCAAGTGACTCCACTGAGGAATAGGATTGACCTGGAACAGGATTAAAAACAGGATTAGTATTTTGGGGTTGGGATCTCCCTTTAATTACCTTAATTTTTCTAGGCCTCTTAACTTTTGACAGGTGGATCTTTCCTTTGGTATTATGGTGCCTTTCTTCAATTTTTGCGGTTTTTAGTCGCTCATTGATCGATGTGATTTTTTCCTTGTTGTATTTATTTTTGGTCTTGCTCTGTTTTTGCATGTTCCTAACATAAACCTCGGCTGGGATTTCAGGTAATTGTTCTCTTCCAGTATTTCGTTGATTTATGATATTTTCTCTGGTCAGGTGGTTAACATCTTTAATAATTTCGTATAATTTTTGTGTTTTCTCCCTATGATTACTAATAAAGTCGTTTACTACTTGCCTATCAATACCTATATCTAAGAGTGAATTTGTGTTAATGTGTCCATATAAAACTTCAAACGGTGTTAATTTTGTTACAGAATGTATACTGTTATTGTACGCTAACGTTGCAAATTTTACTTTATTTTCGATAGTTTGATTTTTAAATTCAGGTTGATTGTTTATTAGTCGAATATGTTCTATTAATGTAGAATGAAATCTTTCTGTTATTCCATTGGATGGTGGGTGCTGTGTACTTGTAAAATGTAATTTAATCTTATAAATTTGCATGAATTCCTTAACTAAACTATTATTAAATTCTGTTCCGTTATCTGAGACTATCGTTTCAGGTATTCCATGGTGAGTGAAATAATTTAACAGTTTGTTTACGATCTCAATTGCTTGTGCACCGGCTATCGAGTATACTTGAGCGTATCTGGAAAAACTATCAATGATTGTCAAAAATTTTTGTTTATCTAGTGTTACACTATCTACATGAATTATTTGAAGTGGTCTTGATGCTGTGGGTGTCAAGTTCAATTCTAACTTTAATAGTGTTCTATCGTATTTGGTTTTTAAACACGTTTCACATTTATTAATATAATTTTGAATATGAGATTTTAAATTAGGCCAATAATATTTTCTTTTAATTTGTTCGTAGGTTTCTTGAATACCTCGGTGATTATTTTTTCCTATGTGATAATTATTTATAATTTCTTTTAACTCCTCTTCATCTGTTATGTCTAAAATTTTATTCGTACACCTAACTAATTCTAACTGAGATGTTTTAAAATACTTGGCGACTATTGCTGTGAATTTTTCATAAAAACTTTGTTCAAAATAAAGATGGTATTTTATATTAGGTACTAAATATTCTTTAACAAAACTAATAACATCACTTTCCAAATTATTTTCCAAAATTTCTACAGTTAATCTTGTTTTACTATTATTAAATAATTTTTTAATTTTTGGCTTTCGTGAGTTATACTTTACTAAAGATAATATTACTTGACGTTTTCCATAATTAACAGGTTCTTCTAAAATTGGTATTTTTGTTATAGTGTTTCCTTCGTAGTTAAAGTGAATTGTCTGATTACTGTCTTCTTGTTCTTCATCTTCTACGTCAATGTTTTCCAAATTTTCCCTAAGTGCTGCGTCTATTAATTCACTGGATAAATCTTCGTTTATGTCTAAATTTGCTACCATTGAC
Source organism: Catonia carolina (assembly GCA_035578175.1). NCBI lineage: Eukaryota > Metazoa > Arthropoda > Insecta > Hemiptera > Achilidae > Catonia > Catonia carolina. The sequence goes on from JAQMRL010000001.1 coordinate 41,641,195, forward strand.
TGGCTATCATCTAATTCGGGAAAATACAAGTTTACTGACTCTTCTATAAAATTTTGAAGGTCGTCATTATTTGAAATCTCAATATTTTCTCTTGTATTTTGGGAACTGTTTTTATTCATGTTTAACAATTGTATTCTGGATAACGCATCTGCATTTAAGTTCCGTTTACCCTTTTTATATACAATTTCATAATCAAATTCTTCCAATTTTAAACGCCATCGCAAAAGTTTTGAATTTGGTTCTTTAATGGAAAATAACCATTGAAGCGGTTTATGATCTGAAAATATTTTAAATTTCCTTCCGTATAAATAAGGTCTAAAATATTTGGTTGCCCACACGATTGCTAGGAGTTCCTTCTCGATCGTGGAGTATCTCGTCTCACTATCGTTGAGAGTTCGACTTGCATAAGCTATTAGTCTGCCCATAACAGACAGGTGGAGTGTCAAATTATTTACACTCAATCTGTTCGTTGCTGGGCTAAAATAAATAGTTCTGTTTCTTTTCACATGTTCAGCCAATTAAATGACTGAATCATTTAAGAACAGAAGAAGTAGAGGTGTAAAAGACACTAATCAGAGTTACCTCCTCTGAAAGTAATGAATTTCATTATACAGCCAGACCCTGTGATGAATGAAATGAAGGTGTCATTTACAGAGCGGAAAATATGTGCTTTTCAGAGGGCCCGGCATGCTGATAAACATTCTTTTCCACTCAGTGAGGAAGGCAATGGTAAACCACCTCACTCCTCGTTTTACTTAGTAAAACCTCTACAGGTTCAAACCAGCCTTTTGGCTGATGACCTAAACAACAACAAGCTATTGGTAAATCTAAACCGTTTTTAATTTGACTGAGTACGGCACCAATTGCAAAGTTGCTGGCATCCGTAGTTAAATGAAATTCTTTTTGAAAATCAGGATATTGTAGTAACGGTTCGTTAGATAAAACGTTTTTACAAATTTCAAAACAATTTACATATTGTGGATTATTTATATCAATTTTTATTCCTTTTCTTAAACATTTTGTCATTGGTTTAGTAATACTAGCAAAGTTTTTTATAAATTTTCGATAATAACCTAAAAGTCTTAAAAATGCTTTGATTTCCTTGGTAGTTTTTGGAATTGGGTAACGTTTAACTGCTTCTGCCTTTTTGGGGTCTGGTTTAACTCCTTCTGCGGTAACTAAGTGTCCTAAGTATGCTACTTCTTTTCTCAAAAATTCGGTTTTGTCTAATTGTATTTTAAAATTAACGTTTCTTAATCTTTCAAATACTTCCTTTAATCTAACGATGTGCTCTGCAAGACTAGTTGAATAAACAATAATATCATCTAAATAGACTAAACATTTTTCGTTCTGAATACCTCTTAAAATATTGTTCATTATACGTTGGAATGTCGGCGGGCTGTTTTTCAAACCGAACGGCATGCGTAAAAATTCATAATGTCCTGTGTCAGTTGAAAATGCGGTCGTCTCTACACTATCGGGGTCCATTTCTACTTGATGAAAACCAGATGCTAAGTCTAAAGTAGTAAAATATTGCGCTCTTCCTAATTTATCTAAGATATCGTTGATGTTTGGTAATGGAAACTTATCGTCTATTGTTTTTGAGTTAAGCCCTCTGAAATCTATAACTAACCTAAATTTTTTCTTGCCAGAAGCGTCGGGTTTTTTCGGTACTATCCAAATTGGTGAATTCCAGGGTGATCGCGAGTGTTGAATTATTTTTTGGTCTAACATATCTTTAATTTGCCTGTTTACTTCTTCTTTATAAATTTCAGGGTATCTATAATTCCTGGTGTAAACTGGTATTTCGTCTGTAGTTCTAATTATGTGTTTAGTTTTATCTGTAAAGGTCAAGTTACTACCTTCAGTGTGGAAAATATCTTCGTAATTTTTAATTAAGTTTATTATAGCGATTTTTTCTTCCTGGTTCATATGGTCTGTCCTAATTTTTGAAAAATCTAACTGTTTTGGTTGGTGATTAATCATATTAAAATTTGCGTTATATTTTCCGGATTTTAAATCATCATTCGTTAAGCAATAATAATTATTTAAGTTTTCTAACGTAATAGATTCTTTTATTGTTACTTTCTTATCATTTAATGTAGGATTTAATATGGGACATAATGCTATACCATCCCTGACATGTACTATACTCTCTGGAATTTCCAGGCCAGATATATTTCTGTAGCGTAGTACTCCATTTCCATTCACTATATTCTTTACATTTAATTTTATAAATCTCTTTGTTCTACCTTCTATATTAAAAGATACTATTTCACGTTGACGAACAGATGTGCGCTCTGTTTGTTTACGTGACTTATCTAATTGATGGTTCCCTTAAGAGTTCCTTAGACCTTACTTTTGTCTCCTCTGACTTGGCGGGTGAATTCGCCTGGACTGTGTGCGACAATTATAATTATAATAGTGATCATTATCCCGTTATTATTAAGTCCGATAGGGGACTTGAATGCGGCTCACGACATAGAGAAAAGTTTTTTGCTAAAAGATATTAACTGGACTAAATTCGAGCTAGGTTGTGACGGAATTGTCAGTGATTTGGAAAATATGAATTCCGGTAAGGATAAGTATGAGTTGATTATTGATTTTGTCCATAAAAATCTGATTGATTCTGGTGCAAAGGTCGGTAATTCGAAAAAATTCCAACGACAGGTCAATTATTGGTGGGATGATGAGTGTAATAAAATCTTAGAGGAAAAAAGAGAGGCTTGTAGAGCTTTTATGAGTAAGTTTACAATTGCTAACCGAAAAAATTATGATAGGGTTAAAAAAGAAGCGAATTTTAAACTTAAAAAAAAAAAATAAATATAGAGAGTTTTGCGCCTCCCTTAACAGACATAAAAACATTTCAAATACATGGCGTATACTAAAAAACTTTAAAAACAAAGAGCTTTCTAAAGATAGAGTGACTTTTGACAGAATAGATAAACAAACTGTTCTAAACGCGTTCGATAAAATTGCCTCTGCTGAACCTCAAAATGTCGCTGATCGGTCCCACAGACTTAGTCGACAACTAAATGTCCCTTCTCAATACAGCCACATTTTCGAGCAACCAATTTCTCGGGAAGAGTTTATCTCAGCAATATATAGTCTTAAAAATAATAAATCTCCGGGACCAGATTTGTTCACAGCTGAAATAATTTTAAAGTTTCCCAATAAATTACTCGATGCACTTTTAGACTGTTTTAATGTTATAATTCCTAATGCTGATATCCCGAAGTCCTGGTTAGAATTTCATACAATTTTTATTCCAAAAGCGGATAAGAAAAGTGTGAGACCTATCTCAATCAACTCTCAGTTATTGAAAATCGCAGAGAGAATAAAATACAGGAGATGGTATTGGTGGGCTATGAGAAATAATGTCATCCCAGAATTCCAGTTTGGTTTTCAAGAGGGCAAGTCGTGCAACGACGCGGTTGGTTGTCTCGTGGGTGGGATCGCCGCCGCTCTTGATAAAAGACTTGTAACAGGGGTGGTATTCCTTGATATTGAAGGGGCATACGACAACGTCGACCCGTACACATTATGTGCATTATTATTAAGGCGGGGGTTACCTTACAGTGAAGTCCTCTTTCTGTACAAACTAATTTATAAGAGAAATATCAGAGGATGGTATGGTGGCGAAAATCTCGGTAAGAGAACCACGGGTCGAGGCTTACCTCAAGGTTCGGTCATCAGTCCTCTAGGTTTTAATTTCTATACATCAGGTATAAGCCGTGTTGTTGACGACGATGTTGATATCGCGATGTACGCAGACGATGTTGCGTTTCGTTACTCCGCGGCTACGTTGGAGGAAGTAAATGTCAAACTAAATAGCAATATGAAAGCCATTGCGGATTTTTTTGATAGCCTGAGCTTGAGAATATCTACCAAAAAAACGGAGGTTTGTTATTTTTATAATAATGATACTAAAATCGATTTAACTAAACATAATAGTGTTGTTAAAGTTTATAACGAAAGAATGAAAGTAGTTGATAGTTTTAAGTACCTTGGAATTCATTTAGATCATAAATTAAATTGGAAATTACATATAAGTTATATCAAACAAAAATCTGGTAAATTATTAAATGTCCTTAAAGCCATCTCTGGTATTCGATGGGGGGCCCATCCTAACACAGTCTTGATGGCATACAAAGGTTTAATCAGGTCGCATTTGGACTGGGGTAGCATTTTCTCGGATTCGTGTTGTGAAAGCTCTAAAAAGAGCCTAGATACAATTCAATTTGCAGCCATTAGAATAGCTTTAGGTCTCATGAAAACAACCCCTACAAATGTCATACTTGACTTGGCTTGCGAATCCACGTTGAGTCTGAGAAGAAAGTATTTGGGTAAAAAATTTATGATTAAAGTAATGTCTTCCGAAAGTCACCCCCTACGTGACACTTTGAGGACTGAGCTCGCTCAATCAAACCGCACTAGACTAAAAAGTAAATTCAACCTGATCTCCCGGTATGATGAACTAACCGAATTATTACCTGACGTCCGTACCTGGAAATGGGCGGGAATTTCAAAATTCAATCCGGCAGCGCGTTTCCTAGATTTAGATTCTAAAATTAATTTGGTCGATGGCGTAAAGTTTCAGGAATTGATGCAAGTAAATAGTTTGTTTCTTAAGTACTTAAAAAATCACCACTCCGATAAAGTGAAGCTGTATACAGACGGGTCAAAAAATGTTGATATAAACAGGACAGGTTTCGCCGTGTGGTCTGAAGATCTAAAAATAAGAATACAAAAAAGAGTAAAACACAATTTTACGATATTTCACGCGGAAGCCTTAGCAATTTTCGAAGCGTTAAAAATAATCTTTAGAAAAAAAAATTAAAAAGCCGTCATTTTCACCGACTCTCGTAGCGTTTTGTCAGCACTTTGTGGTTCTTACGGTAAAAATAAATTAGATGATATTATTATGGATATTAAAGAAATTTATGTAAATTTAATTGGAATTGGACTTGACGCTTCCTTCGTTTGGATCCCAAGTCACTTGGGCATTGCGGGTAACGAAAGAGCCGACGAACTAGTGAAGGCAGCGCTTGATAAAAATGTTATAGACATCCCTAAGGTGAGATTTGACAATCTTTTCCCCTTTTTCGAATGTGTTCTACGATCTGATTCTCGTAATTTCCTGAAATTACAAAGCAATTTTAAGGGAAAATTTTACTTTGAAAACTCCAAAGTTGGTTTGAACAAACCTTGGTTTGCAAATTCTAGAGGTCCTAGAGAGTTTATTACTCTGATCAACAGGATAAAATCTGGTCACACTTGCTGTAGAGCACATCTGGCGGATAAGAATGTGATTGGTTCTGCCGCGTGCGACTGCGGCGTGGTCAGACAAGACTTAAACCATATGATATTTGATTGCCCATTATTGTTTGAAGCTTCGGAGAGACTGAGACTCGACTTGTGGAGAACTGATCCTGATATTGTATATGATGTACAAGGTATAATACGTAGAGATAACGAGCTTGCTTACAGGGAAATTTTTAAATTTGCAAAAGAAAACAAAGTTGTGATTTAATAGCGCCCTCTCCTGTGGGAGGATCGGCGCGGGTTCTGTTCGCTTAATGGTTTTGATAGAGACTGTATCGTCTCTGGTAACCAAATAACCTACTAAAAAAAAACTATCTAATTGTACGTTTTCTTTATATTCTGTATTAAAATAAAAGATAGGTATTTCTTTACCTTTAAAGATTAATTTATTATTAACGAAGTCTAAATTAATTTGCAAATTTCTTATAATATCTAATCCTAATAATAAATCAAAATCTTGATGAAAATCGAACAAGTAAAATTTACTCTTAAACTTGCCGAATAATGCGATTCTACAACTAAAATTTTCTTTTGAGTTTCCATGTGCAGTGGTTACTTGAAAGGGGTCTTTTGTTAAACTAATCTTATAAACTTCTGTTCCAATTATTTTTTTGACAAATGATCTAGTGCTTCCGGTGTCAATTAATATCCTAAAATTAGTTGCTGGATCTATAAAATACGGTAATTCATTTTTTTCATCTTGGAGGTTCATTATGGCGAACTGTCTATTTGGCCCTCTATTTCTAAAAAAGGGTTCTGTTCAAAATTTAGTGTTTGGCTATCCTGATAATTACTTTGATCATTGTTAACCGTGGGTTCAAAAGTTTGAAATTCGAAAGAGTCGAAGTTTTCTTGTGGCTCCTGTTCTTGTTCTAAGTTATGTCCGGATATTTGGTAGAGTTTCGATCTCGGAGTTCCATCGGATTGCCTAGTCGATGTGCTCATAGGAGTAGGACGATACGGTTGATTTTGAATTGGTGTTGGTCTAGGAATATTGGCATTGGAATTATTAGGTAATGACGGTTGACGGAATTGGTGTGGTTGTATAAATCTTGGATTAGGATTTTGATAGAATGGTTTTTGGTAACTTTGTACTGGGAAATCTGGATTTTGATTAAAATTTGGGTTTCGGTACTGTTGCGGCTTATTACTAAAATTATTCTGATTTTTATGAACAAACTGACTTTTACTTTGTGGGTTATGTTTACTTGGTTTAAACTGAAAGTCGTTGGTGAGCATGTTCAATGCTTCGGCCAGCGTACTTGGATTTTTAGTTCTCATTAATGATCCTAAAGGCTCATGTAATCCTCTTAATAATACTCTTAAAGCTAATTTGTTTACATATGCACATAATACTTTAGCGTTTGTTGGTTCTTTGTTAATAAAATAGGCTACCTGTAGATTTAAATGTTTTTGAATCTTTTCATAAAATTTAAAAGGTGTTTCACCGGCTTCTTGTTTAAGTTCGGCCATTTCTAAATTTAAAGTAAAACAATCACGTTTATCTACATAGCTAGATAATAAATTTTGTCTAACATCAGCCCAAGCATAGCTGTTTGAACTGGTCACTAATTCTAAAGCTGGTCCTTTTATTTTTGTTAAAATGGTTGAGAATAAATATTCATTTTGGAAATCCTCTGGGTTATTGGTTACAAAAATGTAGCTACTAATTTATCACAAATTGATATGAACCTATTTAACATCGTAGGTTCACCTGTAAATTCGGGTATCATGTCTAAATACTCCCTTTTAAAGTTGGGGTTGCCATCTTTAAGTATTTTGATAAAAATGAATCTTAAAACTAGTACAAAAATTATTAACTACACTAATACAAAACAACAAATTACTTACTGTAATAAAATGATTAGATCTATGCTCCTCATAGTATCGTTGCACTGAATACTTTAATTTTGTTCACCTTCAAGATTTATATTAACTTGTTTTCACTTAACTTTTTCACTTTATTCACTGAAACGTTTTATTCATTAAACTAATAAATTTCTTCTTACATGCTAAAGTTGGTTGTAGCGTGGATATACTTCGTAAACGATTAAAATCGACGAAAATTATATGCATTAACTTTCTCGAAGCGATGTCCTACCGACTGCGCCAGTTAGGTCTCGAAAACAATCAAGACACTTTTTAAAAAACAATTTTATTTAATTCCACATACATGGGAATCGAACTAAGACTTTTACATATACACTGTAAAAAACATACATGTTCATTGTATGCGGTTGAGTACAAGACTAAACTATTGTTCTATTAACATAAAGAAAATTATAATAAAGAATTCTTAGAACTACTAAACTATCAACTTACACTAGTATCTTATTCTATAACTTTCATACAATGCAGAACAAAATAAAAATAACTAATATTAATTTTATTATAATATTTAAATAATTTAATTATACTTAAACAATTGATGAATACAATATACAAAAATATTAACAATTTAAATTTTATATTATTTCTTTTATAAAACACCTGATTAACAACACTGAAGTTCTTCCCAGATCAAAATATAAAATATGAAAATATTGCTCCTTTAAGACACGTGTAAGCAATCACCACACACAATACAAGTTAATATATGGTGTAGTGACTGCTTACTTAAACACCGACACATAAATTTTACATTTAGTAGGCTATTTGGACAAATAACGAACTTTTCGCCCCATACAAACATTTAATAAATTTTGCCGACACAAACATACATAAAAATGTATCACCATTATGTCGGTACCATTAATACAGTATATATTTTTATGAGCTAACGGTTACATTTAATTGATTGTTTTCTTTTATTTTTTAAAATGATTATTTTTAACGAATACTTAAAATAAACTATTTTTTTCGCTTCTTTAAAATATACAATAATTTATAAGCTACATAAATTAATGTCTAATTATGTGCAATACATAATATTAAGAGTTAAAATTGGAGAACCAATTAAGTGTTTCTTGATGAGAGTTTCGTTTGCTAAGATACTTAGCAAACAATTAAGTAATACATTTGAGAAACTAGGTAGAAGAAAAAAGCAGAAAATAAAAATTTCGGAATACGTTGATGGGGCTATAGAGTTCTATTACCTTGTTTTGACAATATGGGCTAGATTACTTCAATTTTACCACTATCTCAGAGACAAATGGAAAGATAGAGGAGTGGGAGTAAATTCGGAAAGAATAACAGGATGTCTAGGAAATCTAGCGGATAGACTAAAAATCACGAGAACAGCAGACTGGGGTGAGATCTTTAAAAACACTCTAAAGAAATTAAATAAAAAGGAGTTTAATGAATGGAGATCCCGAGGATGTATAGAGATAAGAAAGCTGAGGTCTCTAGGTGTGGTTTCGAGAGGACATGAAAAAATAAAGGATATCATAAATCAATTAGGAATAAAATTATATGGAAATCTATTAAACTTGTGCGCCGGTAGAGGAGGTTGGGAGAAATATTTAGCTCCTAATCCATTAATAAGCTCAATCCGAAGTGTAACGTTAGGTCCGGGAGCATCACATCAGGGCCATGAGGAGTTCACAAATTTACACTTCGAAGGTAGAGAAAAAGTTACATTAATTTATGGTGATACCACTAAAGAACCACCGGGGCCATATAATTTTGTATTATTTGACGGAGGAGAAGAAGATGCGGATCCAGAAAAAGAGGCAAGAAGATTTCACAAATTACTGGTGGAATGTAAAAAAACATGTTAATAAAAACACAGGATTTATATGGAAGATACTAAGACCAGACCATCCAGATACTATAGATTATTTAAGATGGGTACAAGAGCAAACTGGCAAAGAAAGCCTATATAGGAGTATACATTCCAGAACATCTAATATGGAGATGTATTTTGTTCGCCATGGTATAATGGCCATAGAACGATCTGTTAGAAATTTGCTCATACATTCTATAAGGCGGGCTGAGGCAACTGACAATTTGATAACACAAATACCAGATCCAGAGGTAATATCTAGAGAATGGCCAGTGAAGTCCAAAAATCAGGAGAGAGTGGAGATAGATTATACAGAGTCCATTAAGAAATTAGGACCCAAAGTTCCTGAATCAGGAAGGAAGTTCGTGCATTACAATAGTAAAGGAGTCTATCCATATGGTATTAAAGGCACAAAGTCTCAACCTCCTATGCCTATTACAAATAATTTACTGAGAGAGTTGGGAGATTTAGGAGAAATCAGAGAATGGAAGGCCACAGAGAATGGATACATAATATTAATTTAAATGCATGTTTTAGATCTTGATAAACTGTACATTTTTGATCATTAAACTGTATTTTCTGAAAAGTTGAGAGAACGGAATTTACTGTAAGGCATAATTTTTACCAAAATGTAGGGCGTACATTTTTCCTAATTAGTAGAGGTTAAAAACTTGTAAATAAATCCCTACAAATAAACTATATTTCTGATACCTACTTAATACACAGCACTATTTATTTACAGTGAATTTAGCTATTCACCGAATTATTTCATCTTCTGTGTGGGTATGTCATATCACATTTGTAAATTAACACAAACATTTTCCTACATCTATTTTGTCTTTTTTACTGAATCGTAGTAATTTGTTCTACACTAGGCATTTTGATTTACAAGAACGTTTATTTTATATTTTTCACGACTCAAAAAATTTGATGGAATCACATTCTAATCTAGTTTTATTATTCTAGTAAAGAATTTAATAAATATAGAGCAAAGTCACTGTACTAAACAAATAGAACAAAGTATTCTTTGTAAGGCAAATATCGCAGAGGTTATCATCGCCGGATACCCTAAGTCAGGGTGTTTTAGAATCCTAAAACGGATTCCTTGCTGGTTTAAAACTTAAAAACTTAGCCCGTAGAAACACTTAAGATATAACTTAAATATAGTTTATTAAATGTAGACGTTTCCCAAAGGAATTATGAGGCTGTTAAAAATCCAGGGGAATATTAGGTACACCTTTTTTCGGATCGTTAAAAAATGAGTAGATTTATAATTTTAAAGAAGATTCAAGTTCAGCATCGAGACAGGCCGATGATAATTAAGTGAAAAATTGATGGCAAATATACAAATTTAAGAATAATTTATCAAAACGTTAGAGGGTTGAGGACCTAAGCAACTGAATTCTATGCCTCTGTCGTAACCGAATCTGCTTTTTGTGACTATTTCTTGACAAAGAATTATTTTTCTGACACGTATCACGTCTTTAGAGCCGACCGAGATTTTGAGCGTTCCTGAAAAAAGATAGGGGGTTGCCCACTTATAGCTGTGACTAGTGATCGTCAGGTATGTAGACGTGCCGAATTAGAAGTTGCTGAGTAGTGTGTATGGGTTAAAGTCAAGGCACTGGGTGGTATTGATTTTCTTCTGAGAAACTACTATTTCTCACCGGATACAAACCCACGTGTGATAGCAGAATATCTTAGGAATCTGGAGCATAAGTTTGATAGTTGTCAGTATAGGATAATTATATTAGGCAACTTTAATATCCCTGGTGTGAATTGGGAGTACTGCACGATCGTAGCTGATTTGAAATGTTATACTAAGAAGAAGGCGGCGTCCATGTTTGAATTTTGCAGAATATGAGTCTATATTAGGTAGGTAATTAGCATAGACCAACTGAGAGGAAGTCTATTCTCGATCTGATATTAGTAAATATTGACGTTGTTGTGATGCCTGAAGTGGATTTTCTCGTTAAACCGGATGCTCTCCATGATCCGCTTTCGATTTCAGTTCCGTACGTGGTTGCCGTCACACGAGAAGCTACCGGTACTCCGTACAATTTTATTGAGACGTTGGATAAATAACTTAAAGAAGTCAAAAACGATAATCAGGAAACCGGAATAAATAGAGAAATCTTGATAAACCGAACCAAACTCAGACAACTAATTACGGACTTTAAGAGCCTCCATGAAAAGAAAAAATAGAAAACCGGGTGGAGAGAAGAAAGGAGAAAAGCCTACAGTGAACGAATGTTGAGAATTTGGGCTGGAAAAAGAGCTTCCAGAAACTTCTTTAGTCACCTCACGCGGTTTAAAAATTCGCCCTATTCGAGAAAAATTTATACATAAAAAATGAGATATTTATTAAAAAAAAATTGCAGTGAATCGTACACAGGACGGTAGTATACGCGAATGCGGAAAAGAAAATACTAAACGTTTGGAAAGATGGACTAAATTAAAAGAAACTTTTTCTTCAACACATGAGGTGAAAATAAATACAATTATTTTTGTGACTACTGGCAAGCTATAGTACGAACGATTACGATACGAAAGAAATAATTACGATTTGAGAAATTTTGTAAACATGAGGTTATAAAATCAAAGATGATGAAATATTTGAAACTTCCGAAAAATGGTTAATACATTACTTCGTGTAAAAACCGTACTACAAAACGTTAACTTTTCATATACGAAGATAAATTACCTTAGTGATCTACGAGGATTTCATAGTAGTCTCAATAATGAGGTATTACAACTCAGTATTTTGCATAATCTCACTTCCACCATTCCGAGTTCTGCATCAGAACTTATATTAAATGTGGAAAAAAATGTTAAAAAAACTTTTTTAAACTAATAAGAAATTCAATTTTAACGTATGAAAAAAGGTAAAACTAAAACCGACGCCTAAATTGTATAAGATTAAGGGGAAGGAGTGAAAAGTTCATAGGATAATATTGCGAATAACTTCTTTTTAACATCGTACCTGTATATTATTAAAAATATTATTTCAGGTACTAGGTGAATGTTTGAGTCACCTAAAATAAAAAATTCATATTTATAATTTTATTATTAGGCTTTAAAATACTTGGAAATAGCCATGTTAATACGTATAATTTTTTTTTGGAATCTTCTAGAAATGTCAACTTAGATTTTTGTAATTTTCATTATAAACCAAATGTTTTAGATGCAGTTATAATAGAATTATTAAACCCTTAAGGACACATATGTAGGGTCCTTACGCCACCCCAATGGTGAAAAAAGGGAACTTTGGTTAAGGTATCCGTGTCATTGCTCAGCTACTAGTATCCATTCAGAGTTTTTCTTAATTATCAGCAGAATCCAAACACTTTTAGGGCTTTTTTATAGTGTATTCTGAGTTCATATCCCGCATGGACCCCATGTATGTTTCAGCGTACGTCCATTTTGTAAATACATAATTACTGGGTATGTTTTAAGGTGTAAATAGTGTTTTAATTCTCAAAAACGACAATAGGTGCTAATCATTTTGAACAACAACTACAACAAATATGCAGGTTGTTGATGGAAACTATTGAGAAATAAAGTGATAGATTAAGCGTTCTTTCTAATAAAGAAAACATCTTAATGAACCGCTCTATAATAGTGAATTCAAACATTCAAAATGTGATGAAGATTGAGAGCAACTTATTTTTAAGGACAGTAATAAATGTTGTTAAACCCTGTTAGGTAAAACACAAAATCTACATGGAGTAATTTTCTTTACGATGAAATATTTACACAAAAAAGTAAAATAACTTTTGTCACTCATAAAGCACAAAACGATGTGCTAACTAAGCTAAAACCCCAAATGAATTTTTAAATAAATCTATTTATTACATTATTAATACATGCAGATGCCCAAAACGGGCAGGTGGAGTGTTATTTTAATTGCACTCTATCTGTTTGGTCCAGGGCTAAAAAAATAGTTCTGTTTCTTATTACATAGGCAGCCACTTATATGACTGAGCTATTTAAGAACTGAAGAGGTAGAGGTGTAAAAGACACTAGTCAGAGTTATCTCCTCTGAGAGTAATGAATTTCACTATGCAGCCAGACCCTGTGGTAAATGAAGTGAAGGTGTCATTTGCAGGGTGGAAAGTGAGTGCTTTTCGGAGGGCCTGGAATGCTGATAAGCATACTCTTTCAACTCAGTGAGGAAGGCAATGGTAAACCACCTTACTCCTCGTTTTTACTTAGTAAAACCTCTAGAGGTTCAAACCAGCCTTTCGGCTGTTGACCTAAACAACAATACATGCAGAAAGAACAGTGATCGGACTTCATGTTCCTTCATTTAATTTTTATTGAATTTGATTTCATCCAGCTCTTTTTATAGATCCTTAAATACGAAGAAGGTCAGTTCTCAAGTACTTGCCAAAGAAGATAAGAAATGTGGAGCTAACGTAGCCAAAGTTGACTAGTCTAACCTCGTATTGCCACCGTCCGATTGTATGAAAGGTGTGTCATATGTTCTGGAGAATAAGACAAAAAAAATTATAAAAGCTGTTAAAAAAATTTAAGCTCCATAAGAGAAGATTAGTTACTTAATAAAATATGTATATAATCTATACACAATGATAATATTTATATTGAACTGAAAAATAATAATTAGTTCTAGAATCACTTTTACTTTTTTCTGATATCTATTGTGACTAGCCTAATAAAAACTAACAATTGTTTTCTAACTTAATTGATCTATGTACTTAATCTAAGAATTTACCAACTAGTAGTTCCTAGTTTATGTTCGATATATTCTAATACACTGTTTATACTGTTTACTTAACACTTTAAAATATAATCAAGCACCTATTAACTATCGACTTAATAACTTTGTATTGTTCATTATACCAGTTCAAAGGATTAACGGCGAGAAAGCCTCATATCCAGATCTGCGTTATCCAGTAGCTGCATAGCTTTGGCATTGGTGAAGAAGTCTGTCTTCATTAATCCAGGCAAATTTTTACTAAACTAAGTTTTTATAAATTAATTTTTTCTTGTTCATTAAAGGTTTTTCTCTGAAAATACATAACTTACAATTAGGTATTTGTAAAGTGTATAGTTTAAAAACATATTTTGACCCATTATCATTTTAAAAACCCATTAAAATAGCACTGGGTTTCCAGCAGCAACCCGTATATGTACTCACGTGATTTTTAGCCATAGCCTGTATGGGCAGAAGTAATACGCTTAAAAACAAAATCTGAATATAAGTGATAATTTACAGGGTCCATTACGTTGTTACCTGTAATGAAATGGCTTAAAATTAGTAACATTTATAATCAATTATTAATTAACTGTCAATTATCAATTATTAATAAACGGAAACTGTTTTTGCCTTTTCAACACCGTAGCCGTGTGTAGGCAGTCAACAAAACAGGATTACACAGTGAGTCATATTCCTGCATATTTTGTCTATCACCGTACAACGTCTCTTGCCGAACTAAAGTTATTTTTCAATTACACGAGACTTTTTAAAATATACTGGAATGGATTGATCTGGAAGTTTATAACAGCTGATCTTTAAAGAATACGTTTCAAGATATTTGTTCAAGAGAATAAAAATAATAAATTACGGTATCTTTATTGTCATCTTGTTTCAAATTCTGCAATTTCATTCAGTGAATAGATCAGCCTGGTGTGTATTTTCGCCTTCTAATACTTTTATATTTCATAGTAAATGCATTATGCTGTTCTTGTAAAATACTTTCCAAATTGAAATAATAATTGTCCTTCTAAAATTCATACTGTGTATTTATTACTTGAATAAATCTACTGAGTATTACGAATTTAAAATAGTGAGATTGTATTATGAATAGTTTTGCAGTATAATGTTGTTTGAAAATATGCAGTTAAAAACTACGACGACAATAACTACACAATAACTAGGACATTACTGAAACGTGCATTATTACACCAGTACGAGATAGAATAATAAAATTATAATAAAAAAATGACATTTTTATCATTAATACGGTAATTTAACATGCAAGATATTCTTAAGAGACTTTTAATAAATACTTACTATATCAGAAAAACTGTGTGATGTAGTTTGAAACTTTATTACCGTTTTTTTAATCCTAAGACCTTTCCTAAAGTACTACTACATGAAACAACTGTTCTTTTTTTGACAAGCCTTCCGTATTAAATGGAATATAAGAATAAATTCTTTTATCACTTATAATAAAAGTATACGACAATCTTTAAACATTTAGAAACTTATAGAGTTCCACTGTTTTTAAAGATTTCTCTACCAAAAATTACAAGAGTATAATATTCGTAACAACTACATAATAAAAATAAGGCTTTAAAAATTGCAACAAATAAGTCTACAATAACATTTATTCATACGATATACACACATAAACAACTTAAATGTTTAGAAAATCTAAAGGAAGTTGATTTTTATCTTTCCCGAATAAAACTCTTCTCGAATCTGAATTAGTGGTTAAATATCGGAAGTTGAAAAAAGTGGCCCTTGCAATGGTGTTAGCACATTTCCGTTCAATTCTAAGCTAATAAAAATAAAGCTGAATGAAAATGTGTAATTATAATTCTAAGTAATAGTCTTTAGTAATTATACTGAATGTATTAGAAGTCTGAGAATTATACAATGTACTACATTTTATGAATATCTGGTTTAAAGTATGTAAACATGGCCATAAAAAATTATTCTCAAGTATTAAAAATTTTAAAACAAGATTCTATTTTTTTTAATTATTTTGTTAGAACCTTGTCAGAACGTAACATCATTCCCCTCCTGGTAAGGTCACTTGATTGACTTAAGGGTAGTCACAATGGGCAATCCACCCCATACTCCTGAACGAAAAAAGAAAATGAATTTTGAAAAAAAATTTAACGATAAAACCAAACAAAATTTTGAAAATACGTAGACATTCGTCTTGATTATTCGGCACCGCAACAGGGGAGCTGTGTTAGTGGAAACACGGCTGTGAAAACGCCACTATGAGTTCCCCTAAAGTCAATCAGCCATCCAAATAACTTACTATTCGTGATACAGAAGTGATATCTGTCATCCAAACAGAAGATATTCTACTACAGTGATTCCAAACCAGGCCAGAGAAATGACGTCATACATCTCCTGCCAAGATTCTAACCGTGTTATTAAACGAAGAAAATAATATAAATTAATCCAGAGAGATTTTCATGAGGCCACAATCAAAATAAAAATGAAACACGTTAGTTGTAATACCATAGAAACCACTCTGCTAGAATCTTCATTGTTTATTGTTGCGTATTTTATTTATTTAAAAGATTATTACTCTCTCATAAGTAATAACTACGCCGGCCGCATTGGCGTAGTTGGTAACGTGCTCGCCTGTCATCATGCGGTCTTGGGTTCGAATCCCATTCAGGCACGGCATATTTTCATACGTTACAAAAAATCATTTCATCCTTCACCGTCTGCATTAGCAGTAACTGCAGAACCAGTCGGACGTTAAACAACAAAAAAATCTCTCATAAGTTTTACATACACACGAAGTCTATTCAAAGAGTATCTGACTTTCTCATAATTATAAAAAATTTATTTTTATTATTAAATTTTTAACGCCAAACAACACGCCGTTTAAAGATATTTTTTATTCTAAAAAATTAGATATTTCATAATTTTTGGATAAAAGTAGCAACCCCCATAAGACCCCGTCTAAAATTTAAAAAAATACCGTGATACTAAAAATACGTGTAACCGTTTGTCAATAAATATTGCAAGGAAACCCGTTTTGAAAGTGTAAAGATAGAAAAATCTGAAAACGGGAAGCCCCAAAAGCCGAAATTTAGTGTTCTGGGTTTTCTCAGCGAACTGGTGGGTTCAGGGCAACTTAAATTACATAATCTTAAAAACTTTTTGTGGGATGCAATGTACGTTCAGCATTTTGTCCCTATTATGCACCGTTTAGGAGATATAGAAAATACAACCCTTACCTTAGGGAAGAAAGCGCGACCTGAAGATTTTTGGGTTATAAAATTTTTATGTAGGTAATTTTTAACGCCAAACAATATGTCGCCAAGACATTTCTGTTTTCTAAAAAATTTAACATTTCATACTTTTTGGATAAGGGTAGCAACCCCCATGGGAACCAATTTTAAATTTGAAAAATTACCCATGATGCTATGGGTACGTGTAACTGTTTATAAATTAAAATTTGACGAGAACACCCGTTTTGAAAGTGTAAAGGAAGAGAGACATAAAAACGGGAAACGCCAAAAAGCCAAAATTTGGGTTTTAAGAGTTTTCTCAGTGAACCAGTGGTTTAAGGACAAATTTAGCTGTACGGTTTTAAAGTACTTTGGGAGGGGAACAAAAACGATTTAACACAATTTTTCTCTACGATGCACCGTTTAGGAGATAAAAAAATACAACCCCTACCTCTGAAAAGAGGATGCTACTCGAAAAAGCCGAATTTTGTTTTTGAGTTTTCTCAGTGAATTGGCCGGTTAAAAGCAACTGTATTTATACGGAGTTAAAGTACTTCGGGAAGGTAAAAAGGAGCATAAAAGGTTGCAGTGGCCTTTGGTGCTATGACCTCCTTGTTAAAATGTTTAAAATGTTCATTCTATAGTAACTTCCGCGAACGACTAGATGACCATCCCAACCAATTAGTCCGTGACCTAGCTACAAGGAACTTCCCAACTGTACGACGTCTAAAGCAAAAATGGAGCACAGACCTCTTGCTCTGAATAACGGACAACACCCGTAGTTCTAAACGGTGAATGTACCATTGGCTACCTTTTCTCCTGAAAGAAAAAATCCCTTACCGCCCGTTTAATTAAATATCATATACAAAAATTGAGCAGCTCTTTGTACAGTACCGTAATAAAAATTAAAGAAAGACAAATAGTTAAGTTTCTAACTATTAATTTAAATTTAATTAAGTTATAAACAATTTCAATAAGTTGTAATTGTGATATAATATTTCGTTCAAAGGACAATGCAGCAACTAAAAAATACCGGGAAATGCTAATCCCAAACAATTCCCTAGACACACGTCAAAATGCGGACAGTTTGGGATAAAATCGGACATAAGCCTAGTAAGGTACTGGTATACACTTTATTTCAACTGAGGGTAAGCCTAATTGCGAATTTTCGCCAATTCATGTTGTACAGGATACAGATATATCTAACGACACGTAACAGCAAAGTTGATAGGATTTTCTAATCTCCTACATACATTACTATGCAAAATAAGTAGACCGGCCTAAATATTGTGTAATTTTGCAGGAATTATTGGTAATGAAAAAAATAAGTACATAACTGTTATCTAAATACAATGTAACTGCACACAAACATACATGCATGTACATGCGTACATGTTCTGTATGCATGTTTATGTATGGAAACATATACCTGTATACACAAATATAACAGTACTTATTGAACTAAAAAAACTTATATTAACTGAATAACTTTTAATAAACTAGTCAATTTAAAAAATAAATGTATGTGAATAGGAACAATAAATAAAAATGATCTACCAAAATAGCCTTTTCATTTCATTTAATACGAATGAAAATTTTAGAATTAGGGTATTTCATTGTCAGTTTTCTTGATTTAACTTTGGTGAACAAGAAATTTTTAAAGACCTTAATATCTACGCATTAAATTGTGAAGTTAATAAATTAAAAGGAAAAACCTTACGGGTTTTTTATTTTTAATTAAATTGTTAGATTATAATCTGGACACAATTAACTGTTGCTTTATTTTTAAACGAGCCATTGTAAATCTAATTTTATAAAACAATTCGACGGGTAAGTTGCAATGAGTTTAAGTACTAAAAGTGTTCTCTTATTTAATTAGAGTAGTAAAACACATTTATCTATTACTGGATAGTACATAATCAAATAAATTAACACTCGTCTCTTCTGGAGTTAAATAATGTCGTGAACGAGAGATAAACAAAAGTTAGCAAAGTAAGAGAGACAGTACTTTGTTTTCCTTTTTATTTTCATTTCAAAGAAAGATGCGAAATATTACAGTGAATAAAATCTGTGATGCGTGTTCTTAACAATGGGTTTAGGTAATCATAAATCAGCAGCGTAAACTTGGTGAAAAAATATGTCAGAACAAAGGTAGTTCTACTTCCTTCGCAATATTTTACTTTCTCGTCTCAGAATATTTTATTCGTTGAAAATGTAAAAAGATAGTAAGCAAAAAGCCAACAAGCAACATTAGGTTTTTTGTGAAAATGGCTTAAGTGAATATTTCTCAACGCCGAAACCAGTAACATAAGGTTTCTTTAACCAGTCACATAGGTGTTTAAGGCCGGCTTGTATACATTTGTTTAAATTATTAAAATTTATTCTCATGATTAATTTTCTTTTCAATTTTTTGAAACAAGTAGGTAGCTCTTTTGGAAAATGTTATAATTTTATTGGAAAAAGGAATTAAAAATCAATATTTTCCTTATTTCTTTAAGACTTCCTTAATGATTTTCTTTAAAATTAATGACTATGATTTTCTTTTGAAGATTTCCTGTATGACTGAAATTCTTGCCTGGGAGTTGTTGTTGGTCGTTGCACGGAAAGTTGTGCGTTGGCCGCTCCGATTTCTGTACTGCGATTGTATTTATAGTTAAATACTACTCGTAATGTACTGTGCGCGTATAGGCACGTTTAATTTTGCTGTTTTTGTTTAAAAAAATGATATTCCATTTGATATACTTACGTTAATAGCTGTCTGTTTTTTTGTTTTTTTTTTGGGGGTGCGGTTTGGTAGCGTTATTAGTAATCGCAGGCATTGAGAGAAATCAACGCCCTCACAAAACTAGAAGATTTGTGGAAAAAACTTGAAAGTTTTCATGTGTTAATAACGGACGTAAGTACATTTATAAGTTTACGCTTTTAAAATTTTTACTGACACGTATACTCGTATTATATTTATTAGTACTCTATAATATATTTCTCTTGGTATGTGTTTCCAATTTGTACGTAGGTAGATATAATCGGCTGCCTAGTCAAGGTTTTTTCAGTCTTCCATTATCAAAAGCGAACGCCTGGTCTGCTCCAACTGCGTACACTGCAGTACATGTTGTAGCATTGCAAATGTACAAGGTGATAATAACCATTTGTTTATAACTGGATAATTGTAATTAAAATCTTATTTCTAAATTATTAAATTACATAACTTAATAATCTCAGCTAATAGTTAAAAATCAATTGCTAATTTTGTGATGGAAGTTTTATGTTTAAATGAATCAAAAGAGTGTTTAAAAAATACAAGATGGCGACGAACATTGGTGGCGATTGACGTGATCCGCCTTTTTGTCGAATAATATAGTGTTTATTCGTTGTTAATGAACGTTTATGGTGTTTGTTCTGTGGTGGAATAAATGTGTAATAAGTTGTGACTTAGAACTACTGTGACTAAGTGCTTTTAATTAATTTTTTAAAAAACATTGTGAGCAATAGTTTGATTTTAATCTAACCTTCAAATATTAATGGCTGTTGAGCCATCAGCTGTTGGCTGTAGTTGTTGCATTAAAATGCAAGGAGAAGAAGAAGATTTGTCGACGCAGCCGACACAAGATTTATGCAGCAGTGCACGTTGGAAAAATAATTCTTCGACAGCTGATGATTATATTTCTAATGATTTTGTAAATAACCAATTCGGTTTACGTTTAATTCAGGAATACTACCCGAATTTACATTCTTCTACTAATGACTGTAGTATTCCACTCCGATTTGGAGGAAATTCTACCAATATTTCCAACAGTGGTTCTATAAACTGCGAATCTCGTAAACGTTCGTCAGTTTTACTCAAAAATATGGAAAACCCTATTCCACATAGTTCTACTACTACTACGAAATGGGAATCCATACAATCAAAAAAACAAAAAGGGCTTCATCGTCCTCGGGACCTGTTGGTAATAATGGTAATGCAGTTCATAGGCCAAATCTTAACAAAATAAAAATAATTTCCAAGCAGTACATCAATACTGCGAATCAATTCGATGTTCTTTCTAAACATAGTGGTGAAATGGCAGATATTTCGGAAACTAACAGCAACAACAATCTCACCGTTGAAGACAGGCCCAAGACAATTTTCATTTTGTCAGACAAAATAAATGATTTAATGAATCTCTTGGACTCAGTTGCACGAGATAATTATACTTATAAATTACAAAGGAGAAACCAAATTAGGCTTATGCCGAAAACAACGAAAATGTATTCAATTATTACGAAACTGTTGAGTCCCATAACATCGGGTTCCATACCTTCCAGCTCACTCAAAATCGATGTTTTCGTGTGGTCCTTAAAAACCTGCATTATAGTGTGTGTCTAGACGATCTGAAAAATGAAATAGAGGGTGAAGGTCACAAGGTAGTCAGAATATTCACAACATCAGACATCGCGTTTCGAAGGAACCGCTGGATATGTTTTTTTGTGGATCTCGTACAAAGTGAAAACAACAAAAATATTTTGAATGAACTATATTTACTCAATGCAAAAATCGAGTTTGAACTTCCGTACGCAAAAAAAAGAAATAGTTCAATGTCAACGATGCTAAAGGTACGGACATTCTAAAACGTACTGTCGACATCCATTTCGATGCGTCAAATGTGCCTTAAATCACCCAACGACAGATTGCCCGAAACCAGACAACGAATCGACCAAATGTGTATTTTGTGAGGGACCGCATCGAGCCAACTACCGTGGTTGTACAATTTACAAAGAAATGCAGGCGCGAAAGTACGCACAAACCAGACCAAAAGGGATCATGAAGACTCGTACAACATCCAGTTCCACTTCCCACCAACCACTTCCACTTCATCCCACCACTTCAACCAACAACAATAATCCATCTAGGGATCCTCGTATTTATACCAGGTCTCAAGCAATTCCAACATACCCCCAAAAAGTCAAACAGTCTGAACCAAGTAACACCCTTTATTCATCAGCTGCTGTTCACATATGAGGGGATCGATTAGTCGATCGTAATCATTACTCAAGTTCGCAGAACCATCCACAAGTTCCACAAAATCTTCGAAACCTTTCACTAACCGATCAAAATGACCTAAACCAGTCAATGTATAGACTTGAACATATTATTATTATTAAATAAGCAGAAAACCAGATGAGGTTGTCTGTTAAGTTCCAAACAGCAGAAACAAATTTACATCGTATCTATGCAGGAGTTCCCCAAGGCAGTGTTCTTGCTCCTTTCCTGTACAGCTTATACACTGCTGATTTACCTATGGACATAAATACCACCACAGCCACTTTTGCTGTCGATACCGCTGTTCAATCAGTCCACGAAGATCCAGCTACAGCGTCTGAACATTTGCAACAACACTTGAACAAAATACATGACTGGCAGAATAAATGGCGTATGAAAACCAATGAAATGAAAAGCTCACACGTAACATTTACGTTAAGAAAAGACTCCTGCCCGCCAGTTTACATAAACAACACACAGACTAAAGCAGACTCCGCTAGATACCTTGGTATACATATTGACAAACGACTGACTTGGAAAACACATATTCAAAACAAAAGGAAACAGCTGGACACAAAAGTGAAACAATTATATTGGATACTCGGTAAACGTTCGTCACTCAATCTTAATAACAAAATTTTAATTTACAAGTCAATTCTTAAACTGATTTGGACGTATGGAATCCAACTATGGGGCTCAGCAAGCCTTTCCAACATTGAAATCCTGCAAAGGTTCCAATCGAAATTACTCAGGACAATCACAGGTTCGCCTTGGTACATAACGAATAACATACTACACAGAGATTTCCACATTCCCACAGTTCAAGAAGTGATCACAGCATACAGTGCAAAATATCAAAGAAGACTCGAATTACACACGAATCACCTTGTCATCTCGCTGTTAGACAATTCAGACATCATTCGCCGACTAAAACGTAGACATCCTACGGACTTATTCTGAAACGTCAAGACACCACGTAAAGTAAATCCACGAAGTTCCTCCGTTGGGGGGGGGGGGGTTTCTTCGGTCATGACATAACAAAGATAACTTATCTACTCATTATTCTGCTTAAGAACAGATTGTAGATTTAGCTGCAATAAAAAAGCTACAAAAAACTTTTATTAAAATTTTGAAATAAAGAAATATCTACGCAGGTCATCAAATAAGTTTAAAAGACATAATTATTTACAACACAAATTTATGTTTTATTTAAAAGCTTTAAAACTTATCAAACAATACGTAATTAATATAAGCGAATGCATATTTGATATGGTGTGCTGTTGACCGGGGCAGTTTGGAGAGAAAGGTTGTGTTTGTGTGCGGTTAAATTAATGAAAATGTGTTAATAATCTTTATAATTATTCATAGTATAAAGTCACAGATAGACCTATGAAATAAAATTGAGTGAAAGAACATTATATAATTAAATTACGGCGAGATATATATTAAAATACGAACGAATCATTGAACGATACTCTTAAGGTGAGCGACGGACTTCAGAAACCGGTAAACTATTAAATATTAATTCATTAACAGCTGAGATAGACTTTATAAAATATATTTTAATAATAATAATAACTAAATTAGTTCCCTACTTCCTGTAGTTTAATTAGTTCTAAATTAGTTCCCTACTTCCTGTAGCATATAAGATTCTCTCAGCTTGTATTCTTGAACGAACGCAAAAACAATTGGAACCCAAAATCTCTGATTTCCAAGCTGGCTTCAGGTCTAACAGATCGTGCTCAGAACAAATACTGAACTTGAAATTGATAACAAAGTTGAGAAAAATGCGTGGAAAACCAACAGTTTATTGTTTTGTTGATTTCAAGAAAGCCTACGACTCAATCCACAGACCCACACTTTTTAAAATTCTTGAAGAAAGGGGACTGGATCGGAAAACTCGGAGAATAATTGAACAAACATTAACAAATACAATATCCAAAGTAAAATTCATGGGGAAACTTTCAAAGCCGTTTGAGATAAGGACTGGCGTCAGGCAAGGTGATGGTTTGTCTCCGTTGCTATTCAACATAGTTCTGGATAGAGTAATGGAAGAGTGGGAGAGGAAACTCAAAGAAGGAAACCTCTGGAAGCCAATCTCGCTTGGGACTAAGAAAAATATTCTGCAAATACCTTACTTGGCTTTTGCAGATGATCTTGCAATAATGGCAGACTCAGGCGAAGTTGCAATAAAGCAGATAGAGACTCTGAAAGAATGTGCAGAAAAAGTTGGTTTACAGGTATCCTTTGAAAAAACAGTGTTCACAACTACAAACCTAGAAGTTACCAGACTACAAACCAAATATGGAACAATCAACAGGGTGTCTTTTTTTAAATATTTAGAAGTTATTTCGAAGAAATTTTCACAGCAGGAGAGAATAAAGAAAGCTCGTAAAGCCCTAGGGCTGGTGCAATTTATTTATAATAAAAAATGCTTGTCTCTTCACACAAAAATTAGACACTACAACACAGTGATCAAGCCATCAATGCTTTATGCCAGTGAGACCCTGAACCTCAGCAGGAAAGCCGATTTAGAAAGTTTGAAACAGGAGGAAAGGAAAATAATAAGGAAAATTCTCGGTCCAAGATTAACTGAAAACGGTTATAGATTACAAAAAAATAACACAGTTGAGCGCAACATTCAAATATTGTAACAGACATGAGGAAAAGACGTCTTAAATTTTTTGGTCATATCATGAGGCTCCCTGATCATAGAGTTACAAAAAAGATGGTAAAATATGTAGCTTCGCTTGTCAATGGAGGGGAATGGATTCGACACGTTAAGAAAGATCTAGTTCTGGCAAACATTACTGATAAAGAAGTTACCAATCGAAATAGTTTTAGAACAAAAATTAATGAATGGGAGATTACTCCAGAGGTTAAAATTCTAAGAGTTGGAACAAGATGGAGTGAGGAAAGAAAAGCTGATTTTTCTCAGAAAATGAAAGGCTGGTGGGCAAACAAGAAAAACACCAAGTCCAATAATCAATGATCGTGAATAATGCTCAGCGTCTTCCACTTCGGGAGCTATACGGCTAATAATAATAATAATAATAACTAAATAATATTTAAAATATTCTGAATGAATTTTACTTTTTTAAAAGCCAGTCATATTCAATAAAATTTTTATTTAAAACCGATTTTCTTTTGTTTTATTTTGATTGTCATTTGTTTTTATGTGTTAAATAAGTAAAAGTAAATAAAAATGTTACAATTTTCATTCCTTATTCCAGAATGTCATATATTAACCTGTAAATAATTTCAAACAGCAATATAATTTTATTATTAGGCAATTTGTACATCTTTATTAGTACTAAAATATTCATTTTTCAATGACCGAATAAGAAAATAACAACCTCTAATGATACATTTTTTAAAAATCAGTTAATGATGATTTAAATTCTTGTTTCAAACTTGAAATATCATTCCTTTTTATTGAACAGAGATTTATAAATTGATGACAAATTCGTTTCACAGTCATGTCGGTTTGGGTAAATTAATAGAACTATCTTATGTAAAAATAAAAATTTAGATACCAATCCTATATGCCAAAAAAATCCTTAAAAAGTTAGACAAGTAGAAAAATGAAAATGTACAAATAATACTGAACATTATTTGAGCAACATCAAGTCCTCAAGGACTACGCGATCAAAACTATAGAATTATAAACACTTAAAAATTCATTACTGATTATAATAGCAGGCTCGATTCATTTATTTGTTCAGTTCTATTCTGAAAGCAAAGATAATGTTATTTTCCTCTTAATATAACAAGGTGTTCCCAAATTAGAAACAGTAAATTGGGTTCAAGTTACGCCTTATAAAACGAGTATAATTGAATAATCTTAGAGCAAATGACAATCGATTCATGAAGTAACCTTGAACCGACTTGAGGAATTGGTTAAATTGTTTCCCATGTTATCTAAACAGCAGCTTCACTGCTTCAGATTCGGAATTTGGTACAATCCATTAACTCAGACATCGATACAATCTATCAGTTTTTTTACTAAAACTTGAAGTGATGAGAAAAGAAAGCAGAGATTGAAACATCAATTTATCAAAATCAAGATAGTCATTTATATTACTGATCAACTTTTCAAAATTCTTGTTACAATTAATCATAAGTTATTTTCTTTCATCTTTCTTTGTATTTTTAAATAGATTATTACTCAAACTCTAAAATTGATCCCAGTTCTTACTTTCTCTAGTACCTATATGAATGTGTAGGGAAGCAAATTATTGTTTTCATGTCGATTTTTTGAAATCAAGTTTTCACCAGAAATATATGTTTAGAGGCCCCTGAATCCAAAAAATCATGTTTTTAGCCATTGTTCTGTATGTCTGTGTGTGTGTGTACGTGCGCGTGTGTGAATAAAATATATCAAGAATTGAATAGCGTACTTATATGAAACTTGGAATATATAAGTTCTATACGAATAGGAACCCAACATATACAATCTCATCACCTCAGTCAACCAGAAGTTGTAGTTTATTCGTGCAATTTTTCAGTTTTTGCAATTTTCTCAAACTCCTACAATGTTTTTTTAAAAAATCGTCTCATTTACTACATTTTATATGCTCCACTAATACAAGATTAGGTAAAAGGCATGTCAGCTAAAATTCTTGGGAGGCTGTGTTTTCGTGATAATTGTTTTCAAACATTGGTATGGATTTTAGGACAAAAGCGTGTATAGTTACAGTTGTACAGAATTAAAACACCCAAAAATTTCGGTACAAGCAATGTTTTCATTAACGCTTAGTTAAGTGTCAATTAGTGATTTTCTGTATTTTCTCCATAAAAATAGGTAGAAATGGGATTTTTAAGATTGCGGCCTTAGTAAGCATTTGACGACAAAAGTGTATACTGTACTTAACGTTGTAGGAAAAAAAAAATCAACAATTTTTATTTAAAGCATTTTGTTTTACAGTCTACTTTAGCGTCAAATAGTGATTTTCCATATTTTTAAGTTCTACAGAGGTGGATTTTTATTTTGCGTCATTCACTTATGATTAAAATTAGGTAAATTTTCATTGTTTACATTGGTAAAAAAAGTCGTGGAAGCGATTCACATCAAATTTTTATTTTAAACATAACCGTACCTAAATTTTAATCAATGTTACTATTATATCACAAAATTTTGATATACTCGTATTTTTGAAAAAGGCATATTGAGTAATTTATCTAACTTCGTTGATTTTCTGTCCCTACACATAACAACTTAAACTCACATCGACAAAAACTAAGAATACAAGAAGTATTTAGCTTCACACCATATTCACAAATGTGTTGAATTTGCTGCCGTTTGATTATTATCTCAGGTTGGTAAGATTCTCAATGGTTGCTGGTATAAGAAATCTTATTTCCTGTTCACGATAAAGTAGGTCTAGGT
The DNA here is from genome assembly GCA_035578175.1 of Catonia carolina. NCBI lineage: Eukaryota > Metazoa > Arthropoda > Insecta > Hemiptera > Achilidae > Catonia > Catonia carolina. The sequence continues at coordinate 41,668,600 of JAQMRL010000001.1, forward strand.
ATTTTATGTTTACACATTCCCACATGTCGTGCTGCGTTTATTAAACTTTCCAACATGAGGTAAATATTATTTCGTGTAAAACAGTACCACTACTTTTATTAAAACCAATATAGAAATATATCCAGCACTATTAAAAATTTAGTAAAAAACCAAAATTTTAAACTATTATTTCTCATTAACTGACTCACCCGAATTGTTAGAATCAACTAATTCTGTACATAAAACACAAGAAAATAGAATTAAAATTTGAAAAGTTGAAGATAAGCAGCTTTGCGTGAACTAATGAGGCTGTATTTCTAATCATGGAATATAAAGACCTCAATAAAAGCTACTTAAAGTTGGTTTGGACGGCATTTAAATGTATTCAATATCCAATCCTAAAGTAAAACTTTAACAGAATTTAACTCACAACCTAATATTCTAATTCAAATTTTGCTTTCACCTGTCTTGTACCTTTTTCTTTGAACGAATGCGTCCGTAATTCCCCCACGGAATTTAAAGTGATTGAAGCTGACAGAAAATGGTGAAAATTGCAGAGGAATATGTTTTGAAACTTTCTTTACTAAGTATTATTTACTAAGTATTTTTGTAAAGTATTTACAAACCACACACGAATTGATTATGGAAACAACTGAAATAAAGATACTGAGGGCCATTAAGAGAATTACAATAAGAGTTTGGCTAAAAAGTCACAATCACAGAGCCGGACTTGGCATGCTGGATGTAGTCAGATGCCTAAGATCATAGATAGATCTTAAAGGATTGACAAAGATTTTGGAAAGGTCGTGTAGGCACATAAATCTAAAGCGTCTATCAAATTTACCTAAATCACAAATATCGGCGTCAAAAAACCTAATTATACAGATTTAGCACGTCATAGCCCTATTTTTAAAGAGGAACACGAAGCTTTTAACAGTCTTTTTAATCTACAAATCATTAAAATAAAAGCACTTGGAAGAAAGAAGCCTACACCATACTAATCAGTCACTGAACATGCGGAATACCCAAACTATCGTTTCGACTATAATCAATATTTCTAGATTGTATTCAGAGGTACTATATTCAGTACGTATTAGGTACTCTATTAGTACGTACAGAGGTACGTATTCAGATTGTATTCAGAGGTACAATACTCCGGAGAATGAGGAAAAATATGGAGGTCCTATTGACGGTGAAATGTCGCAAACTACAAAACCTTGGTCACATAATGAGGAATGAAAGCAGATTCTACTTGCTGCAGTCTATATTGCAGGGAAAGGTATCAGGTAGAAGAAGTGTGGGTAGAAGAAGATTCTCGTGGTTGAAGAATCTCAGAACATGGTTTTTGAAGACGTCCACCGAACTATTCCGTGCGGCAGTAGATAGAGTAGTCATAGCCAGGATGATAGCCAACGTCCGGAACGGACTGGCACGATAGGAAGGAAGATTCAGAGGTTGAAATTTTTAACATTTCTACAGTTGAAAAAATGCTCCAACCAGAGTCAGAAATATTTTTTATAATGGTGCAATGACACAAATGATAACTACAATTGGATGCTATTAGATAAGATATTGAAGAATTTGTTGGGCAGTGTTAATCTCCCGTATTATATGAATTTAATAATACTAACTATTGTACTAGGAGTTTTAAAAACAAATTGCACTTAATCAGCTAGTTCCAGGGCTGTAAAAATTAAGTCTGTTTCTTTTAACACTATAAGCTATATCACGGATAAAACACTTAATAACAGTGATCCGACGTATAGTTTTGGCAACACATAACTAACATCATATAGGCTTAATTTAATGCAGAATTAAGTTATTTTTTACTTTAAAACATAGAATATCAATCCATGTATTATATTATTATGTAAACCATATTCCAAAAAAAATACTTTATTACCAAATATATAAATATTCAATGAAATATTGCTTTTTATGTTTTATCCATCTCTCTTCGTGTAGCGTTTTAATTATTTTCATTAAAATTTCATAAGAGGGAATATTTATTGCTGAAAATTCTAAAATACATATTGTAAATTACACTTTCCTCTTACTATCTCGTATCTTTATTGACTCTTATTATTTATTTTAAATTAATTTTTAGTCTTGAGCCGTGTTTCCACAAAATGAACGTAAAACAAAAATAGGTCTGCTTACCTTTAATTTCGCTTACAAAGTGTTTTGAGTGACTCCTATACAAAGATGTAATTAGGTGACATTATCTGAAACAACCACAAAAAAAATTTAGTTAAATTTACATAAATTTTATGTAAAAATCCGTTTTTTATTTTCACTACATTTTTGTCGATGTCTTTGTGTTGCTGAAACATTGGAGAGTTTATCGTTTTCGATCCGGTCTGTTTCTACACAATTTGAAAATCTCTCACGTACCATGAAATTCATGTGGGATTTTGTGAATAGCCACAGAATAAAATATATATCTGGTAAAAGGGAATTTATTTAACAACTTTTTTTCATGTTCATTTTCAGTATGATAATTAAAACAATTTTAATTTATAATAAGAAAATGGTAACGATCAATAATAACATTAGATAATTCTAATTTTTAGTTTTTCAAGGAAAAAAACACGTTTGATTTTCATTGCCTGTTCCCGTACAACGGCGTACGAGTATAAAGGGCACAGACGTAAAAGGGCAAATAGAACAAATACAAAAAATATAATATACTTTTACAACCTTAATACTTCTATCACAGGTAAAGGTAATTTTTATGTAACTGTGATATTACAGACAAGAGTTAATTAGATAGACATACTTGTTAGTAAATTTATTTAAAGTCGCATCAATATCTTGGTCATTCCTTTAGGTAAAAGAACTGCGGGTTTGAAAATGTAATAATTTTCCAGGCTCTAGCCGGGAATAGAAACGGGACCTCCGCTTTGCAGCGTAGCACAATAATTGCTGGACCATGGAGATGGCCAACATATTTAGTAATAATAACATCACATAACTCTGTAACACAAAACCCTAAGTTACGGTGAGTAAAGAGATTCACTGTAGACTGACTTTTATTACAGACATTTGTAGGTAAAATAAGAACTAATATTAAAGTTTGAAACGCATTTTCTTAAAACGTCATCACTCAAAGATAGCAAGGTTTTACAGTAGAATCTAGTTTTTAGTGGAGCATATAAACGTATTCAGAAGAGCATATCTATTCAGAATTACATTACAGTACTTATAACTTATTAAATTTAGATAGGCATTATGTGAAATTTTCAATTAGCTAACAGTTTATTTTGTTTAGATTCTAAACAATTTCCAACTCTTCTTGTTTAGGTTATTAGCCGAAAGGCTGGTTTAACCTCCCACGGCTTTAGTACTAAGTAAAACGAGTGAGGTGGTTTACATTTGCATTCCTCACCGGATGGAAAATTATGCTTATCAGCATGTCAGGCCTTTCAAAAGCACCTACTTTCCACCCTGCAAATAACACCTTCACTTTATTCACCTTAGGGTCTGGCTGTATAATGAAATTCATTACTCTCAGAGGAGATAATTCTGACGAGTGTCTTCTTCACTTCCACCTCTTCTGTTCCTAAATGCTTCAGTCATATAATTGGCTGACTAGAAGATACGAGACAGAACTATTTTTTTGTAGCCCTGAAACTAGCAGACTGAGTGCAAATAATTTAACTCTTCACCTGCCTGTTATGGACAAGTCCAACTCTTGTGCACATTAAAAGGCTAACGGTTAATGGTAGTAGAAGAAAATGAGTAATGACAAAATCCCAGACCTGGTAGGAACCAATCATGGGACCACTGGCCCGTGTTGAACAGCCATTTGCGCTGGCCACATCAACCGCTTTGGTTTTACTATTTCTGGATATAATCAAATGATTTTGTAAAATTATACGAAAAAAATTCAAACGCTTAAACACTTAAAGTTGAATATTAAAAATAAGAATCAATATAATTGTAATTTATTATTCGTTAGATTCTTGGAAGATTAGGGAAACATGCTGAGTTTACCTATTTCATATTCACAATTTTGTGTTATAAATAACAGCATATTATAACAATTACAAAAAGGTAGGACATACGAAAATAGAAATAATAAATTACACTTTCTGCATGCAATACATGGTGGCTTATTTTTCTACAGGTTAATCTCAAATTTAAAAACGAAATATAGTAATGAAAAATACTGAATTACGTTAAAAGGAATACACTAATACGTTTGTTTAATTTACGATGTAAGATTTATACTTTTGAAAAGGTTTCTTTTATTACGACTTTAACTTTCAATATTATTATTATTGTTATTATTATTATTATTATTATTACTACGATCACAAGTTAATTTGTTTACACATAACATGGACAAACAGAGAAGAAGTAAACCAGAATGTTCAAGTTCACGAACAGGAAAACAATAAAGGAAAACGTAGAAACTTCTAGAAAAACGTCACTGAAGCGTTCTTTACTTTGATTAAGCTGAGAGCATTATTACGTCAAAAGGAAGAAAGTTCTTTATTGAATCATCTTTCACTTTATTATTTTTCTGTAACGTATACGCAACTTGTAGTGACATAAAGTACTTCAAAAAAATATATATTGGGAAGATACACAAAAGAAAAAGTAATCCACAATATGTCGTTATTAAAGGCAACAAAATTATATTTTCCATGATGGAAACCGGGGAGATAAGTGTTTTACTTTTCTTTTATTGAAGAAAAAATTTACCTCTCATTTCTTTTTATAAAAGTCATTTTACCGTATACACTTGGGGATCATGGATATTATTAACTCTACTGACTGATTTAACTATTTTTTTTTTTTTTTTTTTTTTTTAGGAATTGTTCATATTACTTTTACTTATTTGAAATTAATAGCTCCAACAAAACAAATACAAGTTAAAAATAAAATTATTATAATTATCTTATATATATTTTTTTATGTTCGTGAATGATCGGGTATAGTTTATGAAAAATTATGACGATGATCTTTCATTTAAGGCCCCAGAGTACTTGAAATAAAGGCTTCATATAAATATTAATATCTGGTGTGAAACACTCACACAACTTTCTCTTGCCAATGCAAGTAATTAACAATAAACTTAACATTAGTAATAAAACATTAGAAATAAACAAAAAGTAATCTCAAAAAACATAACCTTATTTTAATCATGAGTGAAAGACAAAATGAAAATCGACCTCAGTTTGGCTTAAAAATAAAATCACTCTTTCACGCTAAACTAGGCTCTGTAGAGAAAAATGCTCTAACTAAAAGTTGTAGATCTTTTAATTTCCTATAAATTTGATTATATGCTACACTTTTCTCGTTAAATGCATACTAAGGCCGAAATCTTCGAAAATCGATTTTTCACATGTTTTCGTGAGAAAAAAAGAAAATCGCTAATTACCGCTAAACTAAGCGTTATACAAAAAATGTTTGAAATAAACGTAGTAGAATTTACAATTCTCTACATTTTTTATAATATAAATTTTTGCGCTAAATGCATATTAAAGCCGTAATCTTAAAAAGAAATTACGTGAAAACAGCCTTACCAAGAATTTCACCAAACATGGCGCCTACCCTATCTTGTAGAGCATAAAAAATTTAGTAAACCAGGCGATTTAAAAAAAAAGTCGTAAGACCAGTTTTTGAGAAAACTGCAAAAAGTTAAAAAATTACACGAATAAACTACTACTTCCGCTTGACCGATTTTGATGAAAATGTTCGTACCGGGTCCGGTAGTGGTATGTAACTTCAAGTTTCAAGTTCGTACAATGTTCCGTTCTTGAGATATTCTGTTCACACACACACACACACACACACACACACACACACACACACACACACACACACACACACACACACACACACACACACACACACAAACACACACACACACACAAACACACACACACACACGCGCGTACACACACACACACGCACACACGCACACGCACACACACACACACACACACACACACACACACACACACAGACCAAACGCTAAAAACATGTTTTTTGGGTTCAGGGGGTCTGAAACCGTGTAGTTTCGGTGAAAACTCGATTTCGAAAAATCGACATGAAAACAATACTTTCCTTCCTATATATTCATATAGGCAAGAGAAAGTAATAGAAGAAGTAGAGGTCGTTCTCGAAAAGCATGGATACAAGAAATTAACGACGCCATAACATTACGGAATCTCAGGAAGGGTGACTGTGAATACAGGAGATAACAGGTTGTAGGGTTCAGGAAATGAAGAATCTTGAGGACCCCACCAAAACAAAATTATGTTAAAGAAATTCCGAATCTTCAGCCACTGTAAAAGCTGAACAATGATATCTGCTTAATTTGGATACCATCTCATGTCGTTGCCGACGGCAATGGAATTGCATAATGATTGTGATGCAAGAAGGGCTGCCACACTTCCATATGAACAACATCCCATACCACATTAATAGGTACTTAATAAAATAACTAAAACTAACACGGACGACAATATTACAACATTCTCTGGTTTAGAATCCGTACAGAAAAAATACATTTTACGGATGGATTCAGATGATAATCTGCTCAATTATTGAGACCATAACGCAAACAAGAATCGATTTTATAAAAATGTAACACAATTATACGATAACAAACTCTACACACATATTACGAGCATTGTAACTAACATCTCACAATTTAAAAAAAATTTAAAAAATTTCAATACCTATTTAAATAATCTGCAAAACAGAAAAATTTATTAACTGATCTTTAAAATGGAATTAAATGGCAGCTTAGCCATTACAAACACATTAATACGTAATACATTAAAATTAAAACATGATATGTTTTCAGTTCAGATGCCGTGCAGTGTGGACGTGTATACGCGCTCCGAGCCGTTCAATTTATACTGAATATCAATCTGTTCAAATTGATTGTCTTTCAGTTGCGAACAAATTGTGTAAACCGTGAGTTGTGTAGTATATTCTTTTACAATGAGTAGTTCAAGAAATAATAAGTTAAAAAAAGACAATGATACAAAAAAATTAAATATTAGTGATAGCGATAACAATGAAGTGACTGTAAACTTTATTCAAGATTTGTTGTGTGTAATGAAGGAAGAAATAATAAATGGTCAACGGAAACTTGAAAATGACCTTGGAAATTCTTTAGAGCTCTGTCATAAAAAACTAGATGATAATGCAGTTATACTTGCTAGTCAGCAAGAACTTATTAAGCAGCAAAATGAAATAATTGCTCAGCTGCAGGCTGAAAACGGCAAACTAAAAAAGAAGTGTGCTCACTGAAGATTCGCCTGGATGATACGGAACAGTACTCAAGGTCAAACAGCCTGGAAATTTACGGTATACCAGAAGAACCCAACGAGGATGTTAACAAAATAGCGACTGACGTGGGTAAAGCCCTAGATATAGACATAAACGAAACAGCTGATGTTTGCCATAGACTTAAAAAAAGAAACAACCGACCGACTTCAGGAATAATTGTAAAATTTGTAAGACGCAGTGACAAGAACAAATTTTTGGACAGACGACAGGTTAAAAGAACACTATCTACTAGACACATCGGACTACCTTCGGACAATACAATTTTCATAAATCAATCTCTGTGTCCAGCGAGGAGAATCCTGCATGCAAAGGCGAGACAACTGCAGCGTGAAAATGGTTTTAAGTACGTGTGGGTTGATAGAAGTGGTGTGAAAGTGCGCAAGGTGGATAAAGGCAGAGTCTACGTGATAAATTGTGAGGATGACTTAAATAATTTGGATAAGCAGGTCATGTAACCATTATTTTAATTTATAATCTTTAAGTTACATTACATTTTTATATTCCTTATTTCTTTAACATTTTGTTTTTATAATTATTATGTATTTTTTTCCATGTTTACTTCTTTATTTCATTTGTTTTTAATGTAAATATACATATTTTTAATAACATAACATTTTTACATATTATATGTAATTTACTTTCTCTAATGAGCCAATAAATAGTGTTACTCTTTATTATCAAAATGTTAGAGGACTAAAAACAAAAATTAGTTCTTTGTTTGAGTCCGTATTAATTAATAACTATGATGTAATCTTATTAACTGAATCATGGTTAGATGACGGCATATTTAACAATGAATTATTTGATGACAGATATGTAGTTTTTAGAAATGATAGAGTAAGGAAAAGGGGGGGAGGTGTTCTTATCGCTGTTAAAAATTCCTATCGGGTTACGTTATGCTACCAAAACAGTTCAGATATGTACGAATGTTTATGTGTTAGAATTCGCTTGAACAGATGTAATGACTTATTTGTACATGCTGTTTATATTTCTCCCAACGCAACATTAAATGATTACCAAAATTATTTTGACTTTGTCTTATCAAATGATAATATTTGTTGTAATGAAAACATAGTGGTAGGAGATTTTAATATTCCAGAGGTTATTGGTAACAAATATAATCTTTACACTGGCTCTACAATTGCTAAATGTCTTTATAATTTTATGTCTTTTATTAATTTAAGCTCATTCAATGGTATTCTAAACAAAATCGGTAGAACATTAGATCTTGTGTTGAGTTCTCTCTCAGCTAAAGTTGAACGTTGCGATGATCCTTTGGTTCCGGAAGATAATCATCATCCCTCTATTATTGTTAATGTACCGATAAAGATTAATGATTCTGTCAGTAATTTCTCTTTAAATAGAACTTATTATAATTTCAAACGAGCAAATTTTTATAAATTATATTATTCGTTAATGTGTGTAGACTGGAAAACTTTATACAACTGTATTAATATCGAATCTGCTGTTGACGAGTTTTATGAAATAATTAATAATGTTTTTAAATTGTGTATTCCTCAAGTGAATAATATTACTAAATCTAAATATCCTCCCTGGTTTAACTCTCAAATAATAAAGAACCTTAAGTTAAAAAACAGATTTGCAAAGAAGCGAAAGCTGTCTAAATACTATGAAACTAAATTTATAGAAATTAGAGCTTCGCTGAAAAAGGATATAAAATTTTCTCATAACATTTATTTAACTAACTTAGAAAAAAATATAAAAAATAATATAAAAACCTTTTGGAACCATATAAATGGTCAAAGAGCAAATAGAAATGAAATAAGATCATTTGTACTTGATGACAAAGAATTTACGGGTGATAATGTCTGTGAGGCGTTTTCAAACTATTTCTCATCTGTTTATGAAGGCTTTAATCCCACATATGATGTTAAACGCTTACATCAAAACATGGTTGACGAGCCAATTTTGGATAATTTAACCATCACGGAAATTACCCTTGATGAAGTAGTGTCAGCTATTACGCATCTAAAATCTACAAGATCTTGTGGTCCTGATGGTATACCAGCTTATATTTTAAAAGGATGTCAGGAACTATTAAAATATCCATTGCAATTTTTATTTTCTCTATCTATTAAAAACAGGGGTTTTCCTTCCCAATGGAAAGAAGCTAAAATTACTCCAGTGCCGAAAGCTGGAAAATTAAACGACGTTAAGAATTACCGACCTATCTCTTTAATAAATTCCGTAGCTAAGGTTTTTGAATTTATAATATACAAAAAAATATTCGATCATGTTAAGACTGCTATCACTCCGAAACAACATGGTTTTATGCCCTTAAGATCGACAACCAGTAATTTACTTCTTTTCACTCATTTTATATCTAAACAAATGGATCAAGGTGCTAAAACAGATGTTATATACATAGATATGGCTAAAGCATTTGACAAAGTTGATCATGATACGCTGTTAAGAAAGTTTTTCACTTTTGGTTTCTCAGTGGATCTTGTATCGTTTCTAGCTAGTTATTTATCGAACAGAAGACTGTACGTATCATTTAATAATCATGAATCCTCTGAGTTTATAATTAAAGCAGGAGTACCTCAAGGTTCCAATCTTGGTCCATTATTTTTCCTGTTACTTATAAACGATCTACCATCATCTATTCAGTACTCAAGCTGTTTAATATTTGCGGATGACATAAAGCTTTACAAGGCGATAAATAATAATGATGATATGTCATTGCTTCAAAAAGACTTAGATAATATATTTAATTGGTGTACTCATAACAAACTAACTGTTAACACCAGCAAGACTAAAACTGTATCATTTACGCGTAAGAGAAATCAGCAGTTGGCAACATACAACATAAACGGTAGCTTACTAGAAAGTGTCAGTTCTATCAGAGATCTTGGTGTAATTTTTCAAAACACACTGACCTTTGATAAGCATATTGAATTGTTGATAAATGATGCGTACAGACTTCTAGGTTTTCTCATGAGAAATTCCCGATGTTTTCTGATACTAATGTAATTACTATGTTATATTCATCATTAATAAGGAGTAAACTGGAATATGCATCAATTGTATGGCAACCTTATTCAATAGCCGCTAAATTAAAAATTGAAAAAATTCAGAACCGGTTTCTAAGGTATTTGTATTTTAAAAAGCATAAAGAAATATGTCATTATTCCCTTCCGACTAATGAGCTGAGAAAATCGTTCAATATAATGTCGCTTGAAAATAGACGAGACTTGAATTCACTCTTACTGATTTACAAAATTTTGAACAATAAAATTGATATACCAGGCGTAATTGAGCACATGTCACTAAGTGCTCCATTATTAAGACCTAGGTTTAATAGATTTTTTTACATTCCCAGAAACAGAACGTTGTACCATGAAAATTCCCCAGTAAATAGAATGCTAACACTTTATAATAAATGTAACAATATTATTGATCCTTTTTCTGACAGTCAGTCATCCTTTGCAAAAAAGTGTGTTCAGTTCTTAAATTAATAACAGTATTGTACAATATACTATTACAGTTTCTAAGAGACTTTACGATAAATCTGTTCGTATTATTGACCTTTTTTGACAATCAGTTAAGTTATAAAAAAAAAATGTATTCCTAAATTCGAATTTTTGTTCCACGGCTCCTGTTCTGGTATTTTTTTTCTTCTTTTTCTTTTATTTTTCTTTTCTTTTTTCTTTCTATCTTTAATCTTTTTTTTCTTTTCTTTCTAAATTATACTGTAATTTATTTGTAAGTATATAGGCCTACAGTAAATGCTTCTTTTAAATTTTTATGTTTGTTTGTGTGTATTATATTCAATCTTATATCATTATATTATTACATAATTATATTATATACTATCATATTAAAATATTATATTCATCATGGTCATATTTTATATTCTTCATATTCATTATATTATTCATATTATTATTATATTATTCATATTCATATGTTATAATCATTAGTACATTCATTATTATATTGTAGGTTATGAATATAAGGTTATAATTTTGTAGGTTATAAGCATCATTATTGTATATATTATAAGCTAATTAAATTACGATTGTATTGTTATGTATGTTTTAAGAGAGCAGTATTGGGTCTTACCTGTTGCTCTCACATGTAAAACTTTATTAAATAAATAATTCCTAATATGTGTACATTGCAATCTGTTCAATTCAGAACAATAAGCAACCCCATGACCCAATGAGATGAGGATGATATGTATGACGTGTAAATGAGGTGTAGTCTTGTACAGACTCAGGCAGACCATTCCTGAGAGAGTATGGTTAATTGAACCCCAACCATCAAAGCACACCGGTAACCACTGTCTAGCATTCAAATCCGTATAAAAGTAACTACCTTTACTCGGATTTGAACCAGGAACCTTCGTCTCCGATAATCATCTGTTAAACAGCTGATTTTGGGGACAACTTTACCTCTAGACCAACCCGGTGGGTTTATTTTTATTGAATCTCTAAATTTTCACTCTTTGGTTTATCGATGTTCTCATTTTATTATATATCTATTTTTTGTATAGGTCTATTATGTTTTCTATGTAAATTTCTATTTATTTATGTAACATGGTCACTAATGACCTACTAGTCGATTCAACCTTAAGTAAATAAAAATTTAAGCAAAGTACTAACAAATTAACTCGTATTTTAAATAATAGTCTAAATTTCATTAATTTATTTTCAAAATTTTTATATATCGTTTCTGTTAAATTTAAAAATTATAAGATCCTTTTCTTTTTTTAGAAATATATTAGTGGTTTAGTCACTTATGACAATTCCGTCGATGCGATTTAAAATTAAAATTTATTTAAAAAAAATTAATATTTAATTTAGAAAGAAACTCACGAACCGCCATAACCCTTTTATCTCAAATCTAACAACGCAGACTCTTCCAAACAATCCAATAAGACGACTAAAAGACGTCGATGGAGCCGAGGTCTTATCAATTAACTTAATACTGTAATCGACTATCAATCACAGTGATCTAAATTCTGCACTTATTTATTCACGTTGCACTTCTGTCACTGGACTGTCTCCACTCACGTTTTTTTATCATGTTAATTTTTTCATATTTTTTGTTATAACATTCACTGATTGTATCTAATAGATTGTGAATTTCGTGAATAAAAGGTTAAAAGAAATTAATATTTCTCTAATTAAATAATTGACGTCTATGCAGTATTCCCACTGAGTAGAACTATATTTCTGTTTAAATTATTAACTGACTACTGACTAGTTATCAGAATCAAAAATATTACTTTTCACTTACTTTTTATTTTTTTCGTTTATTTAAAGTAGCTTTAACTATTTAGTTATTAGCGATTACTTTTGGGTTAATATTTGAATGTGTAATATTTTTCTTGTAGTGATTGTCAATAATGAATTTTTTTTTTTAATATAATGTAATAACTTGATTGATGAACAGTGTAATTTAATCAGAATTATGTGAATTACATAAGTATCTAATAACTAGATAAATGATACAATTGTCTTTTAGCAATTATTACTAAAGTTTAGTAATTATTACATAATTGGGTAGTACGAATATTAATAATATAATGTATATATTATAAATGTCACTCCCCCCCACAACCACCAACAAGCACAAGTCTTTACTTAGAGAGAATATTACTTGTATTAATTTAACTTTTCTAATACTAACATACGAGGTTTGGCTACTAAATAAAGAGACTTACGTTGTAAAAAAATTAATTTTAATTTTATACATAATCACTTATTGTAACCTTCAAAATAGACTCCTTCTCTATCCCTATAACGCTCCATGCAAATTTTCCATTGTTGGAAACAGTGCTGGAAGTCATTTTCCATCAGCTCCTTCAGGACACGTGCCGCTTTCCCTTTTACAGCTTCCACGGACTCAAATCGTGTTCTTTTTAATGCAGATTTCACCTTAGAGAACAGGGAGAAGATAATAACACGTGATGAAACGTGGTTTTTACTTATGATCCGGAAACGAAGCGCCAATCCATGCACTGGAAGAGCCAAACTTAACCGAGAGCCAAAAAAGCTCGAATGAGCAATTCAAAATTTAAAGCAATGATTGTTTTTTTTTTATATCCATGGGCCTGTGTACCTTTACTGGGTTCCTGAAGGTCAAACAGTTAATCAGTATTACTACCTTGAGGTACTTTCTAATTTACGTCAAAGAGTAAAAAAAACGCCCCGAAATTTGGAAGGACAAATCACGGGTTCTCCACCGATACAATGCGCCAGCTTATTCCGCGTTAGCTGTCAAGAGGTTCCCAGCCAAGGACAGCATCTCAGTGTTAGAACATCCACCTTATTCACCAGATCTTACACCATGTGACTTCTACCTGTTCCTAAGATGAAATCTGCATTGAAAGGGACAAGATTTGAGTCTGTGGAAACTGTAAAAGAGAAAGCGGCACGTGTCCTAAGGAGCTGACAAAAGATGACTACCAGCACTGTTTCCAACTATGGAAAATTCGCATAGGGATAGAGAAGGAGTGTATATTGAAGGTGACAATAAGTGATTACATAAAAAAATCAAAATTAAATTGTTTACGTCATTCTCGTTATTTAATAGCCACACCTCGTATTTGTAAAATTTCATAATAAATAAAATAAACTGTGCGTGTAAATACATTATGAAAAAAACAAACGAAAATTTATAAAGAATACTTAACTGATCTCTCTTTATGTTAATTAATGTGTAAATTTGCACATTATATATATGAGTTCCTTTATTGGTTTTACAAATCCAAAGGATTGGTCACGTCAATTACTAAACCGTACTGTATGCAACTTTCGTTGAATCAGCTCTTGAGTGGAATCCTACATAAGCGCCACGAGCAAGCCGTAAACCCGAAAACCACATCCACCAGTTCATTCTACTACCCGTTTAATCAGATCGTTAATTTAAAAGGATTCAGACAGTTAAGAAATTAACGCTTTCACATACGGAGCATTATATAATTTAAAACTGACGGAACTCTACTATCAGTGGTTCATGCCGTAAAGTAAACTACCTGTATAGGTCACCTATACAGAAGATTTTTTTATTTGCATTTTAGAAGAAAGATTTAAGGGGGAATGTACCTTTATATGAATAATTTTGCTCATAATAATAATGTGACACTTATCGCTAAGGTCCGTTTCGGGATCTAGGTAATTAAATAATTAATACACTAAAGTTTACAATTACAAATATTTATTACACTAAAAGATTTACAAAATAAATAATTAAACTAATTATCATGAATTAATACAATAAATAACTTAATACTTTACTTAGTACTACTTACAATCAATTATATTACACAATTGAACTGAATACACACTGCACATATACAATAACATTGAATAACAATAACTCGGAAGCCCCCCCCCCCTGTTGACCTGTTCTAACGGAGTTACCTTCGATAGCACACGTAGTAAACACTCGTCAAAGATCAAATGAATACTAACTCTCGACCGCACCCAGGGCTCCCTTTATATAGGTTAGATGAAAGAGGTTTTTTGAAGGACACATAAATTCGATCAAAAAGATAATTCCAGAGTGGCAGAGAATTTCCATGAAAATAATAAAGTACAAAAAACCCTTTTTACTGGAAAAGTCTTAACTATTGTAAACAAGTAAATAGATCTATTGTAAATAGAATAAAAGTTGTTACAGGCCGACCTTTTCATAAATAGTTGTACAACAATAACCCCTACCATCTCACACACAATTGCGCGGTCATTTAAAGAACCTCTATTGTTACTTTTCATTCCATTTTCCACTCTTTACCATTCCATGCATGAGGCACTAGAAATTTCGCGAACCCATGCCCTTCTTCGATATTGTCACAATAATAATGGTTTTCTTTATACAACTTGAAAAAGTGTATCACACCCAATTCATAACACATGAACAATTATCTTAAAAGTTCATTACAACGATAGAGATTGAAATAAAAAATACGTTTTTCGTCACGAAATCTCTATAATCTTTAAATTGACAAAATATTATAGTCAAATCAAATATTAAATTAACCTCTATCATGTATGAGAAACTTTTTTTAATATTCACTCAAACAGTATTTTAAAAAACTATGTGAAAATAATGAAATGAACACTTTGTGACTAACTATTTGTTTAAAGTAAAATTCAAGTATATGGCGTAATTGGTAACGTGCTCGTCTCTCATCAAGCGGTCGTGGTTCGAATCCCACTCAGGCACGGCATATTTTTATACGTTACAAAAAATAATTTCATTCTCACAGTTACGCCCCAACATCGTCACTAATGACGTTGCTGTTGATGAAACGTTAAATAAATAAATTAAAAAAAAAAGTTAATGAGTAACACTTTATTAAAAAACCAATTGTTAAGTCATAGTAGGCTTAATTTTATTACAAACATTTTGGTAAACAATTATAATTCTAGCTATCATAGAATTTAAAGTTGACTTTATCAGACATTTTGGGTATTTTTGATAGGTACACACTGAGCTGTTATTATTTACAACTAAGTTATTTGTTATATACAGTTTAACCACCCACATAATTTTTGTATAGTATACTAATCCATTTGCAAACGTCTGCTAAATTATATCGTACGGGTTAAATTAACGTACGGACGGTTTCCTTCCCATTCACTGAAAGGCTTCTGAACATGGGTGACGTGTGGGATTTTTAATAAAATATTATTTACATTTCAATTCCTGCGCTAAACTTGATTAATTTAGTTTCACAAAGAAATCCCTCAAACCTGTTACCGTTTACAATGTTTGACATATTTATCAATAAATAAATAAATAAATAGTCTATTCAATTTGTTATTGAAATTCTAAAGGATCCCACACACCGGCGCGAATTATTCGCAGCTGTAGCGGCAGCGAGAATTTCGCGTTGGCTGCGGTAGCAATTTTCGCGTCACCGCTCAGACCAGCGCGTAAATCGCAACAATAGCGGTTATTTATTTATCAACATTCATAGTTTTTGGCCGCCGGGCCAGCCCAGTCAGTCAGCTGGTAGAGAGTCGCTATTATTTGTTAAGTAACACCGGTTGGGCAAGCGACTTTGTATGGTGACCAGCCGACAGCCATCCCTGTTTAAACTCATGCTTAATGCACTTCAAAAAATACAGTGATATCAAATTGGGTAGTTGTGAATAATGTATAAAGTTCCCGATAACAAATAAAAGCTACAAAAAAATTCATAGTTTTTGCAATATGTTGTGTGAAAAAGAATAGGTACTTGTGTTATGTGCATTAGTAGCAGAAGAAGCAAATAACTGGTTACTAATAAAGTTTAATTTATCTAATTAAGTAATAAAATTTTGGAAAGTCTGTAACCTTTCTACAAGGTACATTGTGTTGTTGACAATTTAAAATACACAATGAAATGTATTGCAGCAGTATTGTATGGTATTAACAAAACAGCACAAAAAAATCTGGTGTGAACGCTCACACAACTTTATCGCGCCAATGCAAATAATGACCAATATAACCTAACATTAGTAATAAAACATTAGAAATAAACGAAAAACTAACCTCCATAAACATTACCTAATTTTAATCATGAGGGAAAGATGCAAAATGAAAATCAACCGCAGTTTGGCTTAAAAATACGGAAAAATCACTCCTTCACGCTAAACTAGGCTCTGTAGAGAAAATGCTTTGAATAAAAGTTGTAGATCTTTTAATTTTCTATAAATTTTTATAGACACTTTTGTTGTAAAATGCGTACTAAGGCTGAAATCTTAAAAAGTCAATTTATTTTACACATTTTCGTGGAACAGAAAATCACTAATTACCGTTAAACTAAGGGTTATACATAGAAATTTTTGAAAACAATTGTAGATTTTTTAATCGTCTACAATTTTTATGATATATATTTTTGCCCTAAAATGCATATTAAAGCCGCAACCATGAAAAAACAATTTTTAAACGAGAAAACAGCCTTCCCAAGAATTTTAGCAAACATGGGGCCTACCCTATCTTGTAGAGCATAAAAAATTTAGTAAACCAGGCGATTTTAAAAAAATCGTAGGAGCCGTTTTTTAGAAAATCGCAAAAAATTGAAAAATTACACGAATAAACTACTACTTCCGGTTGATCGGTTTTGATGAAAATCATCGTGTCGGGTTCATTAGTGGTGTCTAACTTAAGTTTCAAGTTTCAAGTTCGTACGATGTTCCGTTTTTGAGATATTTTGTTCACACACACACACACACACACACACACAAACAAACAAATCGCTAAAAACATGTTTTTTGGGGTTCAGGGGGTCTGAAAACGTATAGATCCGTGAAAACTTGATTTCGAAAAATCGACATGAAAACAATAGGCCTTCCTATATTCATGTAGGCAAGGGAAAGTAAAAACCATCAAATTAGACTTAAGACTGTAGAACACTCTTAGTAATTTATTTTATTTAACTAAATAATTTTCCCTTGCTCTGTATGAATATGTCGGGAAGAACGTCTTGATTTTATGTCGATTTTTCGAAATCGAGTTTTCACCGGATGTACACTTTTTCAGACCCCCTGAACCCAAAAAAATGTTTTTAGTGGTGGTCTGCGCGCGCGCGTGTGTGTGTGAACAAAATATCTCAAGAACGAAGTATCGTACAAAATTGGAACTTAAAACTGAAGTTAGGTAAGACTGCGGGACCCGACATGAACATTTTCATCAAAATCAGTCAACCGGAAGTAGTAGTTTATTCGTGTAATTTTTCAATATTTTGCGATTTTCTCAAAAACAGCTACTAAATTTATTTTTTGAATTCGCCTCATTTAGGGCTTACTACATTTTTTATGCTCTACAAGATAGGGTAAGTGCTATGCCTGCTGAAATTCTTGGGAAGGCTGTGCTGTCATAGAAAAAATGTTTTTTCTAAGATTGCGGCTTTATTTGCATTTTAGAGCAAAAGTGTATATAATCAAAGTTGTAAGACATTCAAAAAACTACAACTTTTATTTCAAAAATTTGTTTTGTACATTGCTTACTTTAGCAGCAAATTAGTGATTTTATGTTTTTTTCCATGAATATCTGTAAAAAATGTATTTTTTAAAAATTGCGTCCTTGGTATGCATTTTATGAGACAAGTGTATAGGTCACTTATAATCAAAATTATAAGAAATTAAAAACCTACAACTTTAATTTGTAATATTTTTCTCTAGTACAGAGCCTAGTTTAGAGGTAATAGGCCTAACTGATTTTTCGTATTTTTAACTTCTACAGAGGTCAATTTTAATTTTGCGTCATTTGCTCATGATTAAAATTAGGTAATGTTTTCCATTCTATAATGTTTAATCACGATTAAACATAGTTTATATTTTTCATTATTTATATTGGCAAGATAAAGTCATGTGAGTGTTCACACCAGATTTTCAATGTATTACTTTGTTTTTGTACCTATCAATAATATGTAATGCTTAAACATTAAATAAATTATTAAATATACAGTTAATAATTTCGCCAGTTTTGTTACTGAACCGTTCAATCCTATACAAAATAAATATCTAATTCTGAGCGGTAACAATATCTACAATATCTGCGGTGTGGTGAAAGGTAAATAAGATTCGAACTTGAAAACCTCATTTTCTCCAAACTGAATGAGATAGACATTACCCCTTTACCCCTGTATATTTCTAATTCTGTCTCTGGCATTTTGGTACTTCGCGAATTCGCTGTTGTTGCGAAAAAAACGCTGTCGACTGCGAACTGAATATTCGCTGTGACAGCGAATAGAAACGCGGCAAATTCGCGCAAATCTTCCTCCAGGTCGCGCTGGTGTGGCTGGCTCGTATGCCGCCATTACAATAAACAACAGCTGTTTATTGTTGTTGTAACAGCTGTGGCTTACACAACTGGTATTCCGCTGCTTCAGCGAATATTTCGCACTAAAATCGCAGCGAATAAAACGCTGCACATCCGCGCGAAATCCGCTCTGGTGTGGGCTGGCTCGTAAGTCGCCATTACTATAAACAACGGCTGACGCGTAAACAACGAATATTTCGCTACTGCTGCGAATATTTCGCGCCGGTGTGTGGGATCCTTAACGCGGTAAACAAATGGGACTTGTTTTGATGAGAGTTGTTTACATTTTGCAACGCTTAACGTACTGAGTAGTTGTACACTTTTTAATAATAGAGCAAAATTGAATTACAATTTCAACCAATGTGACTTTTTGTAGCTGTATACTTAATTTTTTTATTATATAAGATAAGACATTTTATTTCACGAAATTATACGCACAATTTATGTCTTTTTTACAATCACTCCATTTTTAATATTATGACTTACATACGTAATTATAGCCGTTGGTCTACAGCACTAAACCATTTAACGCAACCTAAACCTCAATTCATTTCTATTAAAAACATTTTCATTTCTTAGACCTTCTTCTCCATAGCTCTAATAAAACCATCCATCCACTTTTTCAGAGCCATCCTTGCTTCCTTCATCTAGCAGAAACCATTAGCTAAATCTTCTGTGGCAAACTGTTCTCCATTTTTTACATATATGTCCGTACCCGAAGAGTTGTCTTTGTTAAATTTCGTCAACTTTCTTTAATCCTCTTCATACCTAACTCAATCTAACACAGCCAACTGGCAACTTCTTTTCACGAAACTTATTTCCACAGATGTTATTCTGTTTTAAAATCTTATTTGGAGAGTCCAAAGCTCTGAGCTTTTATTAAAAGAACGGAAGATTCTCCTCGTAGTACTACAAAATATGTGACCATTCCACGAAACAGGATGTAACGTTCAAGTGATGGTCATAACTCAGCCAAACTTTTCCAAATATTTTCTGGTGAACCATCTGACCTTTAAAATTGTACCAATATATTTATACTGTGCAACAATTCAACGATCCCCTTCTCAGTTGTTACATTTTGTCCTTGACTTTCTAACGACCATATATTTAGTTTTCTCAATGGCAATATCCAGCCCCACTAGTCAAAACTTTCCGGTCTACTTTAAAGTCATATATTCATATAAACATATCGCGTTGATCTTCAGTCCAACATTACTTAATCATCAGAAAACAAGAGAGTGTAGATATTTTCATTCCCAACTCAAACACTTGCCCTAGCGCACGTTATAGTCCACGAACTAGAGTAGTAAAAAAAACTATTGACAATGTGCATCCATGCCTGTCAATCATGTAAAGAATGAAATATTTAGAGTAACTAGTCATCTGTTCTAGTTAACTTGTAACTAGTTCATTTGTAACTAGTTCATCTTAATCCAAATTTTAGCAACCATTTTTAAATTTAAAAAAAATTAAATAAATTTCAAAATACTGTAGTGTAAAATTTATTTATTATATAAATAAATTCGTCTGAAAAAAAATTACAGCATTGGTAAAAACTACAAAAAAATATGTACAACTACCAATTCCATTTATTTATTACCAAAGAAACACAGAAACAACGTTCTCTTTTGTGTCATCACTAAAGCTTTTTCTGTTTCTTTTGCTCCACTACCTCTTTAGTGTTGTCTAGATGTAGCACTACACCGATTAAATTTTTAATAGTACTTATATTTTTGTGGCTGTTTTTAATTTTTTTTTAAATTCGTAGTAAATTTCCCTAATGACTCATAGTTTTCTAAAATCAACTATATTACAACGAAATGAAAGTTGGTTTTACTAAATGCCGTGGAAATGTTTTATTAATAAACATTATAAAAGCAAATATTTTTTAAATAATAAATCGAGTAAGAAAATTTAAATAAAATATAATATTTACGTAAGGGTATTCATGAAATTTCTTTCAGTGTTAGATGAACGAAGTTACATGAATATGACTTTGGTTTTTAGTTCTATAGTAAGCTTTTTAATTTTCCTTGTTACCTATTCAATAAAAATGTGGAAGTTGGGCGGTAATAAATAATTAAACAAAGTTGAAATTAATGAGTTAAAATACTTAAACAACGGTTTCATAGAAGAAATTCATCAATTCTCAAAAACTTTAACAACGTAAGACCACATTTTATTAAACTTTATAAAACTTCCTACAACTTTACTCATTGCTAAACTTAAGGCCTTTTTATTTCCTTCGTTTTTCCTTTTCTTTTCGTATTACTCTTGTTACGCTTAAGGCGACAAAACAAAGAAATTTTAAAGAACCTAAACGCTTTTTAAAAACTAACTACTTGAAAAATTATTATAATATTTTTGATTTATTAAGTATATAAAATTGTGGCTACCTACGCAATGAAAAGCAACATAAAAAATAAACAGTTTCAATGAAATGTTAAAATTCACCGTTATCACAAAATTAAAATCATCTACCGTAACAGTAAAGTCCTTAATGTTCTTTTTAAAAAAAATCTAAAAAAATCACGGCTAAATAAAAGGCTTCAATCAGCCCAATACAGTGGTAACTCAATGAATGAAGTTAATACTGTTTGGCAAGCGACTTCACGGATTGAACACCTTTATCTGTTCATTCTCAATTTAAAATCTAAACGTATCAGAAATCAGCAAAGGGTTTGACTTCAAATACAGTGTTCTAAAAACGGTAAACTGAATAATATTTACATAGCTGTAAAGAGGACGCGTTCGGAATTTCGCTAAAATTCCAAAAATTAAAATTGGTAAAAGTCGTTACGAGATTAATTTTGGCTCAGTAAATAACAAAATAATCAAATATTTTCAAAGGTTCTGCTCTACTGACAGCTAAAAAGTTAGAAAGTTTGAATTCTTACAATAATACTGTTAAACGAAACGGTGGAGATTTTGAGAAGTAAATAAAAATTTTAAGAATGAAACTACTTCGTATAGTACCCATTTAAATTGCTAATCAGATTTATTTATTTTTTTTCTTTTTTGACGTTAAACAAAAAGAAAAAAAAAAAAAAAAAAAATAATCAGATTTATCACATGCGTATCGTTGGAATTCTAATCGGCCACGTTTTACTATTTTGGTTTGGTAAAAAATGTTAAAACATACCATTTATCAGAGTGGAATTTATCAGAAAAAATTTAAAAAAAATATTGTAAATGATTAATATTGATAGATTTGATGGTGTTGCTATTCTCGTGAAAACACTGCTAAATACAATAATTGTATTTAAAGTTGGTGGAAAATTATTTTCCACCAACCTGTTTCAATTAAGTAGCATACGATCTAATATAAATTGATCCACCGGGTTGGTCTAGAGGTAAAGTCGTCGCCACGAGTCAGATGTTTAACAGCTGATTTTTGGAGACGAAGGTTCCTGGTTCAAATCCTAGTAAAGGTAGTTACTTTTATACGGATTTGAATAATAGACAGTGGTTACCGGTGTACTTTAATGGTTGGGGTTCAATTAACCATACTCTCTCAGGAATGGTCGGCCTGGGTCTGTACATGACTACACCTCATTTACACGTCATACATGTCATCCACAACTCATTGTGTCATGGGGTTGCTTATTGTTCTAAATTGAACAGATTGCAAGCACACATATTAGGAATTAGGAAAAAAAATTACAGTCAAGTTACTGAAAAAACTATAAAAACTTTAAACCTCTAAAAACTTTTAACTTTAAGGGAACCCGGAATGCCTATCTCCGTAATGTTAATGTAAAGAACATTTTCTCAAAAACTGTTAAGAGTTATCCTGTAAAATTTTTATGTGGTTATTTTTCAGGCTATTCTGCACTACCTGAGTTAGTAGCATCCTGATGTATTGTTAGGAAAATAAGACATTTTTTTTGAAATTACCATTTTTGAAAATCAGAACGTTTTGCCTATTAAAGTGGAAAATAAGTATTTAAACACATTATTTTACTGTAATATTAAGTATATTGAAATTATGGTATGAAAGGCTGTGCAAAAATTTCATTAAAATCCATTCACAGTTGGCTGAGAAAATGTTCCTTACGCGTCAAAAATTGCTATTTACAGGAAACAAGAAAAAACTAAATGAGAACACATTATATATTAAATAACTCAATATGTTATTTTTACAGTTCAGAGGTTAATATTATTATATTCACAGGTTGTTTGTTGCTAACTTAGTTTTAAAACAAAAAATATCCCACAAAATAAAAAAAAATATGTATTTATCTGTTGTCATTCAAAAAATACAGTTATGAAAATGGTGACGTTTAAAAAATAGCGTAGGCTAAGGTTCAACATATTTTTAAATAACAGAAAATCTGCAAAACCTCCAACAAATTATACAGTACCTACATAGTTGGATGCAGAAAACTCTGAATTTTAATAATTTATGAAAAACCGGATATGTAAAAATTTTCGATTTCTTTCGTTCCGGGTCCCGTAAAATTGAAAAAATTTATCACCTCTACCTACAAGAAATTTTTTGGAGAACGTTTTACTGTGCATGAGGCCCAAGTATTTGAATTCTCTTAGACGACCGCCTTTTTAATGGCCAAATACCGTCATCACTGGATCCACTGGATCCGTCTCACTAGAAATCCAATGTATCAAACTGGATGTGGCATCCATGTAATTTATTACATGAACTTGATCGCAAAACCGCACAGAAATTGAAAAAGAAATTTAACACAGCTTTCACTGAATTTCAACAAAATCTATAAGAATTGAGGATGTTCAAAGCCACTTATGTTACCATTATTAGTTAGATAAAAGCCATTGAAATGCTACTCTTCTAATAGTATAAATTAATCATAATAAGCAGCTCATCTTCCAATCTCGCTTATTACTACCAATGCCGTAGATTACTGTAATGACTTATAAATAAATACAAAAAAATATTTATTTTTAAGTAACACAAAAAATAAAAACACTCAACATTTAATTGAACAATTTTTCGGAGCAAGAGCTTATTAGCCATTAGTAACGAGAATCTCTTTGTTGACTTGCAGTGATCCCGTTCACCAAAGTGACAAAGAACTCATTCTGAAATTTTGTCAAATTAAATCTAAATTGTTTTTTATTCTGTATGTAATCTTCTGTATGTATCTTTTTAAATATGTGTTTTAAAAATGTTAATACTTGTGTCTAAATCTTTAAATTTCAAGCATATTCTTTAATCTTGTATGTGCGATAAAAATTACAATAAGTTAATTAAGTTTGTAATTGAATTTGTTAATTAAGTTTGTAGTTTGTTTTATTCAGTAGTTTTTGAAATAATCCGCATTGGAAAATCTAATTTAGAGTAAAATGAAGATGCTATTATGAAAGTAGTTTAGCAGAATTATTATGAAAAAGGGCTTCCACATGGGTCGATATAAGATTTGAATCAATAAAATTAATTGAAATAAATATTATAAATTACCATTTTAATTTTTTTAAGTCTGATTAATTGGATAAAAAGAATCATATCAATCATAAGGAGATTGTGATTTCGAGGGGCGTACCTAATTGTCAAATTCCAACGATCATTAAATAAAGCTTAGAATTTATTCCCTCATTTTTTACGACAAACGGCTGGCCCATATTGAAAAAGTGATTAGCATTATGTTTTCAGTATTAAATTTTATCTATTTTAAACGGAATGTAGTAAATACACCAATAAAAAACGTACTTGTTATTCTGCTTTTCC
The DNA here is from genome assembly GCA_035578175.1 of Catonia carolina. Taxonomy (NCBI): domain Eukaryota; kingdom Metazoa; phylum Arthropoda; class Insecta; order Hemiptera; family Achilidae; genus Catonia; species Catonia carolina. The sequence goes on from JAQMRL010000001.1 coordinate 41,693,381, forward strand.
TGCATTTTAACTTGTTCGTTGTGAAAATAAACAATAATGAATTATTTAATTCATTACAATAATTTTAAAATGTATTGTACTTTAATATTGTAACACTAGGACAAGGATCTTTCGAGACCTGGTTATAATTCATAATAAGTAAACTTTCTTTGAACGTAAAAAAACATTTATTGACACGACTAATATTTAAAATTAATGATTTAACTAAGACTACTTACTAATTACAATTAGATTATTTCAATTAAATTAATCACTAAACTTAAACTAAAAACTCAACTATAAAATATACTGTCACTTAATATTCGAAACAATGATTTACCAGTCCACAACCACTTGCTACCACTCGTAAACATACGCATAATTAACGTAATAGAGAACCTTTTCCGTAAAGCCACTACTTCAAAACGGCAGACAACACCCATTTCATTCATAATTCAGGTGCTAATTTAAATGACGAATAAAGGCGCAAACTGTTTTTATACCTGGGTGTATGGTAGTTTCTCAAACAATCGAGACCCTTCTAACATCTTCCGCTTGACTGAAACATTGTAAAAGGATCCAAAATAAAAACATGCGTTTCTATCAGTTTTGAATTCCGAGAATTTCTATTAAAACATTCATTTAATGGAACCCATTATCCTTATTCAATACACACCAATTCATACAATGCTCCATTTTCTACAATAAACCTTTTCTTGAATATCTCTATTATAATGTTATAACATAATACGTCTGCCCATAACAGACAGGTAGAGTGTCAAATTATTTACACTCAATCTGTTCGTTGCAGGGCTAAAATAAATAGTTCTGTTTCTTATCACATGGTCAGCCAATTAAATGACTGAATCATTTAAGGACAGAAGAGGTAGAGGTGTAAAAGACACTAATCAGAGTTATCTCCTCTGAAAGTAATGGATTTCATTAGACAGCCAGACCCTGTGGTGAATGAAGTGAAGGTGTCATTTGCAGAGTGGAAAATATGTTTTCCCGGCATGCTGATAATCATACTTTTTCACTCAGTGAGGAAGGCACTGGTAAACCACCTCACTTCTCGTTTTACTTAGTAAAACCTCTGTAGGTTCAAACCAGCCTTTCGGCTGTTGACCTAAACAACAACATAATACGAACACTACAAGTTAATAGGAATTTATGAGTAAAAAGAACTTGACCAAAGAACATTTAAAAGTGTCTACTTTTCAACAGGTCAATCAGTAAGCCATTACCGACCTCTAGGTAAGGCGGCACTAGTCAATCTTATGAAGACACTCTGGGGAAAGTCAAAAATCCCATTTTGCGAGTAATAAACATAAAACACCCGCTCTATTCTTCTGAGCAATTGTTCAAATGCTAGACGTTTGTAAAATGTATACCCGGGAACAACTATTTTACGCACAAAACGCAGTGAACTTCTCGATACAAATTCACAACTACAATACAAGAAACAAGTATTTGGTTATTTTCATAGAGCTACAAAAATTATATTGAAAATATAATTTTCATAGCTGACCCCCAAAACTGTAACCTGCTTCCTAATATTATAAAAGAACAGAAGTTAAAGCTGAATTACAGAAATGGCTAGTCAGCATCAGTAGGCAGTGCACAAAGGAAGTAATTATACCTTTAAACCTCTACTCTCACATCTTGATATTTTTCATTCTGGACCAAGTGATGTTTAAAAAAGGTACTAATTGACATATTCTTGAACAAATGAAAGCATAGTTGATTTTATTTTTTCACTATATACGAGTGTAGAGAAAGAGATAACACTGCAGTACTTGCAGAATATTTACAATCAGTTTAAAAATAACTATAATTAAATATGATTAAAGTATATACATTACGAAGACAATACTCAATGGTATTGATTCCAAAAGAAAAACAAAATTATTTTCAATTTTTGAAAACCTTAAATCTAGGTAGAAGACGAATAGCAGCAAAAGGCAAATTTGAAGAAAATATCTGAGGTGAAAGAAGAAGGATAATAGAGAATAATAAGAACTGAAACTAATAAAATAGGTGATTCGGTAAGACTGAATCGAAAATGAAGTAATTTTGTATTCTTTTATTAATCTTGCTAATTCTTCGCTATTACCAAGTAAACGAAAGTCTGAAGAATTCAGGTGGTCTTCTAATTTTACTTGATATTTTGAACCAAGCAGCATATTTATTCCTTCGGAGTATAAAACATAAGTCATTTCCATTCGTCACGTACCACGGAGTATTTGTTATAAATCGTAGAAATTTTGACAGAAATCGTTGAATGATGGCAAGAATCTATTTCTATAATATATTTTTATATAATTTACTATTAATCTATAGCAGCAATTTAAAAAAATTGTAAATAAGGTAAGTGGTACAAAATTAGTGTGGTCCGTTTTGAAATAGCTGTAAAACGTTCGTTAGTATATAATATAATACTGTATAATGCTCCACTGTCAAAATTTTATATGACAAAGTAAATAATTCATGATCAATTCGTTTGTAAATGTTCATATTTTAATTAAATTCGGTTTAAGTCTTGAATTTTTAATAACTTTATGATAAATTAGCGAAGAAGTTATCTCTAATTTACCAGGTTTTACAACCGCAATAATTTATTTAAATTTTTTTGTTAATAAATACATTTTATAAGTTTAAAATATAGTTTTATAATTAATAACCATACAGAAAAAGAACACAGATTAAAGGATACCATATATAACTGTACCTAGCCTAGATCATTTGATAGAAATAGAAAAGTGGAAAAAATAAAACCTTATAATTGAAAATATTTCGTAAACGCCAAGTAAAAAATGTTCAAATTTTTTTTTATATAAATTAAGAACATCTGTAGAGAATATTTATTTGAACAATCGTACATAGTTGTTTTGTTCTTGATAACAATAGTAAAATGAAGAGGTACACGCTGTTGTTAGTCTTCTTTCGGTAACCATGGAAACATCATTTAACACGACGAAAGCTACATAAATTTTCAAGTATCAAATCTTTGATATAGACAGATAAATGAATTTACATAAACTAAGACAATATACGGAGAAAACAAAACAAAAGTTTTCAATTTTTAATCAAATGTAACGGACATACTAAATTTTATCGGATGTTTACAATGATTTCTGTTAGATAGTTTAAAAGATATTGTTTCTTTATACGTACTTAGTACCAATTTTTGACTTTCAACATATTTCATTTTTAAATGTTTATTTAAAAATGCATACAAAAACAGACTATAATGTTTCAGTCTACGTTAACAATAGAACCTTAATTATATTTACAGAATTTATACTTGTGTTTGAGACACAAAATGATAGGCGATAACCGCTAGGTATATTATACCTATATTATAGGTATCGCTTATCGTTTTGTGTCTCAAACTCAAGTATAGACTCTGTAAATATAATAATTTAAGGTTCAATTGTTAACGTAGACTGAAACATTATGGTCTGTTTTTTATAATACAATCAATTCTTGTGTAGAATAATAAATCAATGGTTTTCCTATTTACATGTCATGACAAATAAAATCTTCCAATAGAGGAAATACGTGGATTTAATTTTTTAATTCCTTAGGATGTGTTCGTTTCAGCCACAAGAGTCGTCCGAGTTGTCTAAAAGTTAGATAGGAACATGATTTGTGTGTGATTCGATTCTTCTTTAGTGCCGGGTGGTCCACATGTCGGTTTCTCTATGAGATGGAACATTTCATTTTGATAAGTTGGTAATAGTGTAATGTTGGTAGCATCACGTACAACATTTATTAGTAATCTGTAACGGTGGTTAGTGTGAGGTACGTTACCGTGTAGTTATTATTTTTCCCACGTAATGGTACTTTTAAAATGTTACAACTAAACAACGAGTTTACATGCTTCAGTTGTGGAGGAAGCATCATTAACATACTGCTAACGTACCGGAAGAGTTAAGTGATAAGTATCCAGTTGTGTAAACTACTTAGTAATAAGTATATAAAGTAAACTAATAATCAAAAAGAGTTAAACGATACCAAGGTGGGTCTGTCGGCCAAAAAGGTCATGGTCACACTTTTTTGGGATGCACGCGGTATCATTCACATCGATTACCTTGAAAAAGGTAAAACGATCACCGGCGAATATAGTTCAGAGCTTTTCGACAGATTCGATATTGAGTTCAAGCAAAATCGACCGCATTTGAAAAAGAAAAAAGTTTTATTCCATCAAGATAATGGACAGGTGCACACATGTGTTGTCACCATGGAAAAATTCATAAATTAGGCCACGAATTGCTACCCAATCCAGTATATTCTCCAGATTTAGCCCACAGCGACTATTACCTGTTTTCAAATCTGGTTGGGCGGTAAGAGATTTGGGTTGAAAGAAGAGGTTATCACTGAAACGAACACCTATTGTGAGGACCTTGGGAAAAACTATTATTTTGATGGAATTAAATAATTGGAAAAACGCTGGACTAAATGTACCGAGGTAAAAGGAGACTATGTTGAAAAATAAAACGCTTTTTTTGAAAAAAAAATCGTTTGTTCAAAAAGTCACGGACTTATCAAACCGCTCCCGTATTTATAAACAAATTAAAAAATTATTACGCTTAGACAACTAATAAATTACTATTAAGTTACTAAGGGTAGATTAATTTTAAAGTGTTGTTGCAAACTTAAACTTGAACTAAACTTAACTAGAAACAAAAATGGCAATTTAAAATAAAATAATTGTTAGCCCTACTTAAAAAAACCAAAGAATTGTACTGAAGTTGTTGAGGTGAACTGGTTACTCGTTAAACGTTACGCACTAAACTTGCTCACCAACGTATCGAATTGTTTATAAATGAACTGACAGATAAAAATTGAGAAATATACGAGTAGAAAGATCAAAAAATAGAATCTAAAAGAACTTGATGGTAGATGAATCCAGAAAATGGACAATAAATGAAATGAGGTGAAATAATATAAAAAGAGGATAACTAGAAAATAAGATACAGAAATAGAAAAAGAAAACGTGAATAATAATAAATACGGGGAAAAGCCTATTGATACATACAATAGAACACTACCTTTTTAAGATAAAAAATATCGATGGACTATAAACAATAAACAATAATCAATTAATATGAAAACTAAATAATGGAATTTCAAAACCCATACGAAATCTATTGTTAAAACACTAATTATAGGTAATACTGATAATAATTTCTCTGGTCAAACAAAAACGCTGACTAGAGGAGTTTATTCGCAACAAAGAAAGTGCATTCTCATTTTTTATTCTTCCATTAAAAAATTTACATAAAGTAAACTAATAATCAAAACCAGTTACACGATACCCCACCATAATAATGTAGTGTCAGGGCATCATATGGCCAAAAATTCCGTAATATACTACTTATAATAAGTTACATAAGTTATTTAAATAATTGATACATAGTTACAAAAATACTGATTTACAAAACTCTGAATAATGAAAAAAATGTTGTAATCTTAAATTTTTAGCATAAAAATACATATTACCTCATATCCATTAACTTTTTTTTAAATGCTCACAGAGAATTTTTACAGTATTCCTAAATAAATATCCTAATAAAAATGAAACGTTTAAAGTGAATAAACAGTAACATACACAAACAAGAATAATATTATTTAAACATAAATAACACTCGTTTAAAATCAATAATATAGTGGGAAAAAATTATATAGGAATATGTTAGATTAAATGTAAAGTATTATTACAGTATGAAACTTAATAATGATTACAATATTAATAGATATATTATGTTATCTTAAATATTGGATAGCATAATGTAACAAGATCAAAGAAAAGATGGTTCGCGAATGTTCCAGAATTTCATTCATAAAAATAGTTAGAGAGGAATAATGAGACAAAAAATAATATAATAGCAACAATAAATGACAGTTGGACAATAATAACCATAAAGATATGTCTATTCATAAAAGTTGTAATAACTATCGTGTAGTACGCCTATTATAAAAGGGTATTGTGTACAGCTATTTATGAAGTTGTTTATGAGGTTGTTTACGTTTTCTATTTACAATAGTTGACTTGTTTACAATAGATTTTTCTAGCCCTCATTAATAAAGAGTTATTATTTGTACTTTATTTTTGCATGTTGTTCTATGCTCTTCTCGAACGATCTTTGTGAATGATTACAAAAGGAGACCCCGAGCGCAGTCCAGTAGAATTTCGTTTGATCTTTGACGAGCGGTTACGGTGCGTATACAGGTTACGTATCCGAGCAACGATTGTTATACCATCTTTGTATGCGTGTGAGTATTGTGTAAAGTTAATGTGCAGTTTTTGTGAATTCAGTTTCTGTGTTTTGTATGTTTGTGTAATCTATAAAAGTGATTGTAAGTTATTTATTGTTTATTATCTATTTTAAGTGAATTATTAAAAAATTTCTTGTATTACTTAATTATAATTAGTTTAATTATTTATTTTGTAATCTTTTAGTGTAAAAAATATTTGTAATTGTAAACTATAGTGTATATTATTTAATAACCTAGATCCCGAAACGGACCTTAGCAATAAGTGTCACAATAATAACAGTACTATTAATATTCTTCTTTCAACGAAATAATATACGTAATACAATATATTCCTTCACCAAATACAATGCAATTTTAAATGTAAAAATTCAATAGGGAAACATAATTTTGTCCCTTTTTACCAGTGTAAAAAGTACACCACACTGTCCATATGTTACAATATCTGTCTCAAAAAAATAACCTCATTATTTTTACCTTAAGGGGACTAATTGAGGCAAAATTTCGCGCTAATTGATAACCGAAAACAAAGCTTTGTTTATAAAAGTAGTTGCTTCAAATTACTTCCAGGGATATGCGCCATACACTACGACAATACTTAATAAATCACCTCTACAATACGTATTGTACTGCCATTGTTACTATATCACAGTCAAAACATTAGGCCTCTTAAATATAACATTATGTATCTACAGGTTTATTAATGCACATATTAACATTTGCTTTGTTATAATGAAATATTGTTATTTACGTACTGAGACAGTTGTTAAATCATAGTTCTGCGAGAAAATCCCCCGTCAGCCAAACAACAAAGAAGGTTATCTATCAGATTTACGAAGAAGCTTTAGTAGCATAAAATTGGTGTCATTAATCATTAGTGGCTTAGTTATTTGGTTCCCACAAACAGTTTTCAAAGAAGGCTATCAAACGGAACATCTTTCAAGTTAAATAATTTTAAAAATAAGTTAAAAATACAAATAGTAATCATTGCTTTTAAATAAAACATGACATAAAACTGACAAGTTGTACAAATAAGGTTAAGTTTAAACGTCATTAATTTCACTACTTTCATAGAATACCTCGTTTACTTGTTTCCACAGTTTTATAAACACATATTTATGTAAGTAAGATGTAATTGCAACAAAAAATTTAAGAAGTAGGAAAATTATTAATGACTTCAAAATTGTTTGTCCGGGTGACGACCGATCGATCTACGGCCGCAGTGGTTCTGAGTCTCTCAAATACAGCCGATTTAAAAAAAAAGTATTATTAAGGTGATAAACTAGAGCGATTATCATCGCCTGTTATTCCACACAAAGGAGTAGAGGGCCTAAGTGTATAACGCACTTTTCTTATTATAACATTAAAATCTTAGTAACTAGAAATATCACAGACAAAAAACAAATAAAATTCACATAAAAATGTAATATTAATGACATAAAGGATAAAATAAAAGGCTGTAAAGGGGCCATAAAAAAACATACAGGCATAAACTTAAACCTAATAGGCCTAACATTAAAATCTTAGTAACTAGAAATATCACAGACAAAAAACAAATAAAATTCACATAAAAATGTAATATTAATGACATAAAGGATAAAATAAAAGGCTGTAAAGGGGCCTTAAAAAACAAACAGGCATAAACTTAAACCTAATAGGCCTAATATATAACAGTTGGAATAAATAACACTTACAAAAACTTATCAAATTAAAATCTTACAAACTAGTAGGCTATCACAGTCAAGAAAATAAAATTTACATGAAAAGGTAGTATCGCAGACCTCAAGAACAAACAAAAGACTGTTTAGAGCCCACGAAAATAAAAGCATAAACAAATACAAATATCAAATGGAACATTCTACTCAACCCAAGATTGTCACACACTGTTATACACACTGATGGATCTATGAAAATCTTGTTGCATCCAAAATACGGCTTTCGTCACCGAGTACGGCGACCAAAACAAGAAATAAAGATTCAAAATTCAGAGTTGTACCCTGGAGGAAATAGGTTAATATTCATTACCGAGCAAGGGTTTCACATTTACAAAAGCTTAAACGAGGTTAATTTTAACCATGCATGACTATGTTATAGGTACATGTTGATTAAGGCCGTTAAAATTAATATACCAAAATTATTATTTCATCTAATTTTTTTATTTTAAATTTTTATTAAACGTATGACAATGTGTTTACAAGTAAAAACAAAATGAAAATGAAAAAGGAATTAAAAAAGGGGTTTCTTTTCAAGGATCTGTAAAGTAGTACAACCTGTGCATATCTAGCACGAGAACTATTTTCATGGATTTTGTAGGAAGAATACGACACCTTTATAAATAAAAACTACTCTCTTATTTAAAAAAGAAAGAAAATTGCGCATATTTTTGTTATTCTGGTTCTCTTGTGCTCTTACTAGGTTCTCCAGGCAAATGCTGAAACAGTTCTTTTTGTTTGCAATGCAATATCCCGCATTTCATTTTTGGTTGTTAATTCATTATTTTTTACAATATTATTTTACTTCATTAAGTTTTAAAAACCACTTGCCAACCAGTGACATAAACGATAACATGATTCCGTAGATGTAAGATATTAAGTACTTAGGTTCCATTTACAAATGCAAAAGTCGGAAGAGGAAACAGAAAAAAATTATGCTTACAAAATAATAATTAGCTCACTTAATTTATAATTTTTTTTGTTCGTTAAATTATTCTGTTGTTCAGTTATCAATTTAATAAATTCATAACGTTTATTAGTAGCAGGTTTTAAAGCACTATATTGTTCAGTTAATTATATTAATTATACTTAGATTGTAGTTTGTTTAATAATAAAATACAGTAACTATATTGCTTTTAATAATTGCATCGTTGTAAAACCCTAGTCTTGCATTTTTATTAAATTTTTACTTTTTTACTGAATAAAAGATAGAACTCGTAACCTAGGACAAAGCTTTTAGAGATGGTTTTGAGTAGGTCAGTTTCCTCCTCCTTATTATCACGTGAATTATTATTAATGTATAATAGCATTTACAAAGAATGTACAGTATATCCAAACTGAATTAGCGCTTCAACTCGAATAGTTACGCAAATAAGACCACAGACTGTTTTTAAACATTTTATCCTTCTAATCTAGAAAAATAAATGAACAATGCTCTCAATTTCTGTCACGTTGTTTGCGAGCTTGTACATGTAGTCAAGGGACGAAGAGAGGTTTGATCACAATCCTATAGCTATGCGCGCCGATTCAGATTGAACAAACATGGGTTGAAATTTTAAAAATAAAGAAACAATTTTTTATTAACATTTAAGATGTACTAGGTCCAAATAAGGATTTAAATGACACCTACTTAAGGATTTAAACATACATTAACTTGAAATAAACCACATCTGGACGAAACTAAAGCTGTTGGATATTAAGTTGAGATATACTTTTATTAGTTGCTTGAAAATAAGTAGCGTCTTTCCTTATCCAACAATTTTTTATGGGTATATAAAATGATAATAAAACAGTAAGCATGTATGAAATTGAACTATAGGGATCATAGCAACCTTATATAACATTGTCGTCTTGCATAGTCTGCAAACAAAGATTCTTTTAATTATTACCAACTGCCTGTGGTTCATAACCAATAAAGTCGTTCACGATGACTTATTTTAAACACTATTCTAGGCGAAATATGACAACGAAATGAATAATACTACAATAGATTTTAAAATCATCCAAACTTTTGCCAATCAATCTATGCGATAATTATGTCTATTATCACAGAGTTAAACATTTAAAAATTACCGTACTGAGAAATAAAAATTAACAGCTACGACTATCACAGACAAAATTTTAAATTCTTTCTTTATTAGCCAGAAAAAATTCTTAAAGTTTTTACTAGTTTATACAGACAATAGGGATTGTCTGAGCAGACATATAAAGAATTTTGCTCATTGCAATAATCAGCAAATTGAATTCCCAACAACAGTTTGTTATAAATCAGGAAAGTGCCAAATGAAGGGAAAAGTTGAAGGATATTGGAAAACTATTACCATATATGTCCGATGACAGTAAAGTGTTTTTTTATGAACTTATGCAGTGGCCTACTAGTGATGACATGGCCGAAGAAGAAGACGAACATTATATTCCTTAGCTATTAATTTTTTGTACTTATGTAATTTAATCTTATAATGTATTCAACTCCAGAAACTTGAATTATGTAACATACATGTGTAAAATACAGTGTTTTCTAAAAGAAAATATCTTTTTTTTCTTATACCCTTAGTGTAAACTAAAACGTTCTGAAATGATTTGTGCTATAAATGTTTAAACCTGTGAAAATAACACCTTAATTTTCTGGTATTTTTATAAACTTCTTCTGAAGGGCTAAACAATTTTTTGTCATTTTCAGAAAAAAGTGTGCATATGACTCGAATGTTTTTGTCTACAGTTCAGCCGTTCTTAGTTTGCTCCTACTGTCAACAAACCAAAGCCAGCTACTACAGGGTGCACGGTAGAGTCCGCGACTTTATGGATGTCGTATTTCTATTAAGTTAACTATCTTTTAAATTATAAGTACTTAAAGTACTTAAAACATCAGTCATGATATGATGTAGCCTAAGAATTTCATTTAGAAAAATACTTTAAAAAGTATTTTGTATTTAAATCCTTTTAAAAGTATTTTGTTGTTACTTTTTAATCAGCGTGTACTCATTTTTTATATAATGCGCATGCTCAGTGACGTCATTATTTGTTTACATTAGAAGCAAACTAAGAAAGGCTGGACTTTACACCGATTCATGTGAGGTTTTGAAAACATCTGTTTTAATTTTTTTATAATAACAAGAAATAATTCCATCTGATTGTATTTATTGTTGAAAGCTGATATTAAATAAAATTATTTTATCATCAAAATAAAATTTTTCACAGCGTTTATTACTGGAACTGAAAGATAAAAGTGGAAGTTTTCGATTATATGGAAACAATGGTAGTTTTTATAAGTTCATTTTTTTTTAACTATATTCATGCGAGGTTGCACCTAGGTTAAAAGAGAATTTCAGCCTTTATAATTCAAATCAAAAACAACACGAGAGTATACAGCCCCTACAGGAGAAATGGGACCCTGTATTCAAATTTAGTGTAGTAATTCATTTTGCATTTTATCCGTGGTGTTTTTCACAGCATTTATTACTGGAACTGAAAGATAAAAGAAAAAGTTTTCGATTATATGGAAACAAGAGTAGTTTTTATAAGTTTGTTTTTTAAAACTATATCCATGCGAGCTTGCACCTAGGTTAAAAGAAAATTTCAGTCTCTATAATTCAAATCAAAAACAAGAAAGTATACAGCCCCCTACAGGAGAAATGGGACCCTGCATTCAAATTTACTGTAGTGATTCATTTTGCATTTTATCCGTGGTGTTTGGGAAGTATAATTACTAAGTATAATGACTAAGTCATCGAAGCGACTTATACAGTAGCTGACGGTTAAAACATACGACTTAGTAATTTATAAGTCCCAAACGCCGCGGATAAAATGGAAAATGAATCACTACACTAAATTTGAATGCAGGGTCCCATTTCTCCTGTAGGGGCTGTATACTCACGTGTTGTTTTTGATTTGAATTATAGAGACTAAACTTCTCTTTTAACCTAGGTGCAAGCTCGCATGAATATAGTTTAACAAAACAAACTTATTAAAACTACCATTGTTTCCATATCATCGAATAAACTTTCACTTTGATCTTTCACTTCCAGTATTAAACGCTGTGAAAAATTTTATTTTGATGATAAAATAATTTTAATACCAGCTTTCAACAATAAATACAATCAGATGGAATTATTTCTTCTTATTATAAAAAATTAAAAACAGATGTTTTCAAGACCTCACATGAATCGGTGTAAACACAAACATTCGAGTCATGTGTACACTTTTTTCGGAAAATGACAAAAAATTGTTTAGCCCTTCAGAAGAAGTTTATAAAAATACCAGAAAATTAAGGAGTTATTTTCACAGGTTTAAAAATTTATTCGGTATTCTTATGAATTTAAAGCACAAATAATTTCAGAACGTTTTAGTTTACACTAAGGGTATAAGAGAAAAAAGATATTTTCTTTTAGAAAACACTGTATTTTACATATGATTGTTACATAATTCAAGTTTCTGGAGTTGAATACATTATAAGATTAAATTACATAAATACAAAAAATTAATAGCTAAGGAATGTAATGTTCGTCTTCATCTTCGGCCATGTCATCACTAGTAGGCCACTGCATAAGTTCATAAAAAAACACTTTACTGTCATTGGGTATGTATGGTAACAGTTTTCCAATGTCCTTCAACTTTTTCCCTATGGTTGGCACTTTCCTGATTCATAACAAACTGTTGTTGGGAATTCAATTTTCTGATTATTGCAACGAGCAAGTTTATATGTCTGCTCAGAGAATCAGTCTATATAAGGCCTGGCTATAATGACGCCCTTTGATTTCCCCTAGGTGAAGTGCATTAATGAGCTTATACCAAAGCGTAACGTCTCTTTCGCAGGAACTGATCTTCCTTGTGTTTCTTCCGAACGCATGTTTTTTGTAGTAAGTCTGCCCCTAATGTTGAATTAAGTATATCTTGTGTATTGATTTCCTCCGATGTAAACTTACAAAATTTGCTTGAGGTTATAACAATCTCTGTTACTTGATGTAAGGTATAAATTCTACCAAATCTTTTTAGGCGTCTTTTTATTACAGAGAAAACTTTATCGCATGGGAAGTACGAGTGCCCTCTGATTGGGTTGTACTGCCCGATATTTTTAAAACTACCGGAGTCAGTGAGAGCTAAAAAGACCCTTCTCAATGTGTAGTTTTTATTTTGACCCCCACAGTTATCTGAATAAACATGCACTTCTGTAAACTCTGGAGGAGTGGAGTGCAAGTAGTTATACACAAAAGAACACACCTCGTCTGGACTTTTTCTCCCTGTTCCTTTATGGTATACAAACATCTTGGAAGTGTTATTCCTAATATTATGTATGAAAAACAAGTAAACAGATAGATGCCTTATACAGGAAGTTTCTTAAACTGGAATCATTGGCAGTGAAATGTCCTGCATGTAGGCGAAAGCGATTGCCAGCACATGAGGTTGTTTTTCTGTTGTCTCCTTTTCATTTTCTTGTTTTAATTTGCTGTAAAACTTATTGGATCAACTCTTGTTTTTTACATTCTCTTGCCTATACGATTATACAAGAAGGAAAGTATTGTTTCCATGTCGATTTTTCAAAATCAAGTTTTCACCGGATGTACACGTTTTCAGACCCCTCTGAACCCAAAAAACATGTTTTTAGCAATTGGTCTGTGTGCGTCTGTGTGTGTGTGTGTGTGTGTGTGTGTGTGTGTGTGTGTGTGTGTGTGTGTGTGTGTGTACAGAATATCTCAAGAACGGAACATTGTACAAACTTGAAACTTACGTCATGTACTACTATCACACCCGACACAAACATTTTCATTAAAATCGGTCAACCGGAAGTAGTAGTTTATTCGTGTAATTTTTCACTTTTTGCAATTTTCTCAATAACAGGACCTACGATTTTTTAAAAAATCGCCTGATATACTAAATTTTCTATGCTTTACACGATGAAGTAGGCGCCAAGTTTGCTGAAATTCATGGTAAGCCTGTTTTCACGTAAAAAAAATGTTTTTTTTTAAGATTGCGGCTTTAGTATGCATTTTAGCGCAAAATTTATATAATAGCCTACAAGTTGTAGAGAATTTAAAATCCTACAACGTTTATTTAAAACATTTTTTTTCTATAACACTTAGGTTAGCGGTAAATAGCGATTTTCTGTTTTTTTCTTACGAAAACGTGTGAAAAATCGATTTTTTAAGATTTCGGTCTTAGTATGCATTTTACAAAAAGTGTATATGCCCTACAATTAAATTTATAGGAAATTAAAAGATCTGCAACTGTCATTTAAAGCGTTTTCTCTACAGGACCCAGTTTAGCGTGAAAGAGTGATTTTTCCGTATTTTTAAGCCAAACTGAGGTGGGTTTTCATTTTGCGTCTTTCACTCATGATTAAAATGAGGTTATGTTTGTTGAGGTTAGGTTTATGTTTATTTCCAATGTTTTTTTACTAATGTAAGGTTTATTGTAAATTGCCCTGGCAGAAGAAAGTTGTGTGAGTGTTTTACACCATATTTTTTTTGTAATAATAATAATAATAGGGTAATTCTACCGAAAGCGGGATTTTCCTGTAACTAAACAATGTTGTGAAGTATGAGCATGTATGTAGGCCTAAATACTTCATTTTTCTCTATCATATTATGTTGCAGAAGTTACTATTGCGATTCATGCAGAATCATATAAATATATATATATTTATATGTTCTACTATCATTTTCGCGTCCGTACATTGACATTTTCCTAACAATCTGGAGTCCGAGTGGAATTTGGCGTCCGTATACGGACGCCAAATTGTAATCCTTGATAAAAACTTAATAAAAATTTATTGTGACATGGTATTTCGGCGTAATTTTTTTAAACGAAAGTAAATTGTTACGAGCAACTATATTTATTTTTTGAGAATTTGAATGTTAACCAGGGAGATATAAAAAAATAAATAAATTTTGGTACCGGATGCAAAATTGCGGTGTTTTGAACAACTTTTATACATCTTACCTTGGAGAGTTTCTCACCAGAGTACGCTAGCATCGCCCCTATGTAAAAATATACGTATATTATGTATATTTTCACAGAGATGTCAGTTTCTCATCTGCTATCAATTTCGCGTCCACCCGTTAAGAATATAAATAAAACATGTTATAAATAAATATTGTATTGTGTTAAGAAAAAAAAGTTTAAAATAGTAATAAAAACACTTATGTATCAACCATTGAAATACAATTCTTTCAAAACTCACGATCTATTTTACTAAACATTCGAATAACTTTTATTCGGCAAATTACTTGATACAACCAATATAAATAAATTAAATTAAATTATTATATATAATAATTTTTTTATAGAATTAAAAAACTCTCTTTTCCGATAGACGATTTTTTAAGTTGCCTAACTATCCTGGAAGGAAACCGGTGCTGCGAATAGTAGTGTCAGGATTAAATTATTGTTAAGATTCAACTATACAGCTGAGCGCTCGTTGTAATAACGCGATTTTCTGTCAAGTTGCTGCACAGAAATCTCAAATACGGACGCATTTCTCTCGACGGATTTTGGACAGCATGTGCCCTAGATCTTTTAAAATACGGATTACTTTTTAAAAAATCGATTTTCCACTGTGTTTTCTTTTTATGAAGGGATTTCCTATTAAATGCTAATTCTTTAATTAAACATCGATTAAAGTATTTGAAAATTTTGCTGGCTTTCAATTAATAACAGAATTCTAAATTAGTTTTTATTTTTTTTAAATTCCGAGTCGTTTTGATGGAAAACGCGCACGAAAAATGTGTGACGTCACGATTTTTTCTTATGTTATGTAGCGTTAGTTAGTTGAACTGGTTACTCATCAGACAGCGCAGCGAGCGGTAACGGATTTTACTACTCCCACTTCTTCCTCTAGCCTTCCCCTCACGGCGTTTGTTAACGAGAAATGTCACATAGTACGTGCACTTAAGTAGACCTACTCTGCTATGTTATTTTTCAGTTAATTTTGCAGTATACATAAAGATGAGTTTTTCGCGATGTCTCCTTCAACCAAATAAACAAGTTCAATTCTTGTAAATTTTTAGCATTGTGCCTACGGCCAGATATCGGAAAATTTAAGAGTGTGAGGGTTTAATAGGATTTTTTTAAATAAAATGATATTTATGTTACAGCCTATTATGTTCTGTTATACTCGTTATGGTTTTGAGTGACATTCATAATAACTTAGAAACACATTTGCTTTCATTCACATAAACATACATATTTTATAAATACTACAATTTTATACTGTTACGTAATATTTATTACGCTTGTTTCATTTATCATGAAAATGTGTGCAGTCTGAAGTAATAATGTAGGTGACAGTGATACATAATATTTTGATATGTCCCTCTCCCTTTGTTATCAAATAAACGCGATTTCCTTTGTCTGGACAAAATTGCTAGTTTCAAAGTAATTTAATAAAATATTAATAATTTATTCAGTACTAGGTAATTATTTCTTACATTTGACACCAAAAACAGTTCAGTAATAATTTCCAAAATACAATATAGTACAAATAGTACAATACTTATTTACTTTCCTGGGCGCTATCGTTGGATTTATACAAAAAAATAATCTGGTGTGAAACACACGACTTTCTCTTGCCAATGTAAAAACCCATATTTATAACCTTTATTTCATCATAAGTAAACAACGGTAAATGAAAATTATCTAATTTTAATCATGAGTGAATGAAGAAAAATTAAAATCAATCTATGTTAAACTGCGGAAAATCACCAATTTACGCTAAAATAGTCTGAAAAGAAAACCGTTTGAAATAAAAGTTGTTGATCTTTGCAGACCTTCAACAAAGAAGATCAACAACTTTGCAGTTGTTGATCTTCTATACAGACTTTGGTATCCCATTACTGAAGCGATAACATATTGAAAACTTAAAGTAGCTACAACAGGGTTGATCTCCTCAAAGACGATATCTTAAATGGCCTAAATCATGTATTTTTTGGGAACCACTAGATTTGTTCTAAGTTTGGTTACTTTTGCGAACACACTCATATAAAAGGAACCAGTCTAATTTGCTGTCCGACCTGAAATCTTGTGGGCTATTTCAACTCACTAAAGAAACAACTCGCTGTCAGCTTGTATTCCTATAGCCTTTTAAATGATATAGACAAGAACTTTGGTGATCACTACAACCACGCAGTAGCAAAATTCACTGGTGGGAAAAGAATTAACTTTACAAGAACTAGAAGTTACGAGGCGAGGTATCAAGGAGCGGTAGTGCAACGCAATTCAGTGATGACACACTATAAATTACATAAGTCATTGCTGAGCTGCAGCCCTGGAATGCTTTCAAAAAATACATTCTTGAAAAGAAAAAAGAATGTACATCAATACAGGAAAGAAGAAAAAGGAAAGAAATACCCTGCCGAGTTTTATTTTCGGCTAAAACGTCGCAGACTGATAAACATAACGGCCGTAATTTACAGCGCCCTAACTTGTCATCGGAGGTCACTTTGAAGAGGAACGAAACCGCTTTCTAACTAGTCTGAGTATTGATGCAATTCAGCGACAGCAACTTGCAGAAAGAACGATGCTTCCTAAGCATCGGAACTAAGCCGAGTAGCTTGAAGAGCGTAGAAAACGGATCTGTTCTTCTTCGTTCAGCAGCTTCACCAAGAATTTCAGCAAACATGTCGCCTACCCTATCTTGTAGAGAATAAAAAATTTTGTAAACCAGGCGATTTTAAAAAAAATCGTAGGACCAGTTTTTGAGAAAATCGCAAAAAAGTGAAAAATTACACGAATAAACTTCTACTTCCGGTTGACCGATTTTGATTAAAATGTTCGTGTCGGGTCCGGTAGTAGTGTCTAACTTAAGTTTTAAGTTCGTACGAGGTTCCGTTCTTGAGATATTCTGTTCACACACACACGCACGCACGCACGCGCACACACGCACGCGCGCGCGCGCGCACACACACACACACAGACCAATCGCTAAAAACATGTTTTTTTGGGTTCAGGGGGTCTGAAAACGTGTAGATCCGGTGAAAACTCGATTTCGAAAAATCGACATGAAAATAATACTTTCCTTCCTATATATTCATATAGGCAAGAGAAAGTAAAAATATCGTACAAAATAAAAAATATTGTGAATTTATCTTTTGTTATTGAGATATTTATGGAAACTGGTAATGTTTAGAAAATAACGTAAGGGTTCAACATATTTTTTTTTTTATAGAAACTGCTAAATCCCCAACAAATTGTATTGTACCATTGGATGGTGAAAACAAATTCATTTCAATAATTTGCAAAAAACCGGAAATGTGAAAATTTTCAATATTTTCCGTTCTGTACCCTTAGGTATCGTACATGTTAATTTGTTTGCAATTTTCTGTATCCAACTAATTTAGCCTAATTGGGGATGAATTTATTTATGACATAACTAATTTAGCACATTTATACATCTGTAAATTAGTATGTTATCGTATGTTGTTATATTTCATTTTTTGGGAATATATCAGTGAGGTAATCATTGACTTTATATTGTAAATTTGTATATATTTGCCACTTCAAACAATACTACCTGTAGGCCTTATATTGTTTAGATTTTAGGCTATCTATAAAATTAATCTTTTACTGTACCTAATAAAATTGTAGGTACTCCTTTACCAAACAATACAATAAAATTAATCTGTCACAAGCGAAAAGTATAACTGAGTAAGAAATTTCGTTACATCATTTATCGATTATAAAGCTGTGTTTATAAATCAATCGTTAGGTTACAACTACACAGAACAGAATACTGAATTACGCTAATTTTAGGCTTGGAGTGTGGGTGAGTAGCCTATGTATTTTCGGCTCCCTCGATCACTCTCTGCATGGTTGTAGCAAAGATTCAGGAACCAGTTGTGAAGTAGTGGGGAGAATGGTTTTTATAGGAGAAACGGGTCTGTGTAGAACGTACGGACGCACATGTAAACACACAACTATTGCTACACTGATGATTCATAAAACGATCAAAACAAGCGTGCTATGTAGTTGAATCTTAAGGCTGACAGATTTATTTCTAAACGCATTGTATAAACAAGGTCATTTGAAGAGTTTTCCCCGTTGTTGTGTCGCCTTCCACACATGAGTTCATCGCACGCCGCTTTGGTTTCTTTTTTTTCAAATTAGCCATAAACCAATCATTAATGATTCCATGAACAACACCTCTCGTAACTTGTTTAGTACCCACCGGGTTGGTCTAAACGTAAAGTCGTCGCCGCAAGTCAGCTATTTAACAGTGATTTTTGGAGACCAAGGTTTCAAGTTTAAATCCTAGTAAAGTTAGTTCTTTTATACGAATCTGAATACTAGACAGTGGTTAACGATGTACTTTGATGGTTGGGGTACAATGAATCATACTCTTTTAGGGATGGTTGGCCATGGTCTTTACGAGAATACACCTCATTTACACGTCATACATTCTCATATCTTGGGTCAAGGGGTTGCTTATTGCTCTGAATTGAAAAGATTGCAACCAACACACATTAGGGATAAAACAAAACAAAAATTTGTTTAGTAATTTAACATTTTATTTCATTTTTGTTTTAACATTACACCGCCTGACAATCGTCAATAATCGACAATCAGTAATTGCAAAACAGTCGGACGTTAAACCAAAAAAAAAAAAAAATCTAAGTGTTAATCATTGCATTGAAAGTTTGTTGATTTTGAGTCGCGATTAGGCAAAAACTGTTCATGGTATACTATATAAAGAAAACACAAAATATAGATATTCTCTAAAAACGGCGCATTTGTTGTCAACATCAAGCCTTCTATTAAAACCAACGTGACAGCCGAAGTAATTAAATTTTCTGACCTACTCACGAACATAGTTTATAATGACAATCTTTAATCTGAAAATGTTCTTGTCTACGAAAGTCATGTTTAGTTTTCTTGTTAAATATAGTACTCAGTTTGTATGACTGTATACAAGAAATAAACATTTTCTTGATAAAGAATAATAATTTTGTTTACAAAAATTAAATAATAATTTTGACTTGACACAATAAGAATTTATTTCATACGACCCTCCTGCATTTAATTTTGTCAAGGCTAATGAATAAACCCTACTAAATATGCACAATTGCTCTAATGAGATACAAATGACAGAGTTTGCATTAGACAGAAGGATGAAGTTACTGTCTGAGTACAAACGCCGCGATGTAGGATTAGTCAATCTTCTTGTTTAAACATTAAGGATACATGCACTGGGTAGTTCCCATTCCTTTGAGCAGAACAAGAGACAAGCTTCTACTCTTGTGTACGTATTACGATGCGTTCAATACATTATTAGCCAAATCACCGCAACGTAGAAATTTCAAAGGAAGCATTTGTTTCTATTAAGATTATTACAATAAGAGATCACTAATGAAAAAATGCAATTGAAATTTATAATAATTTTAAAAAATATGGAAAACAGACAAAGTTTTTACTTTGTAAAAACAACATACCCAAAGTTGAATTAAAACAAGTTTTTACCAAGAATACTCCAGATAATTAATTTTAAAAAAACGCAAAACAAATAATAAAAATGTTTACTGACCTGTTACAGCTGCATTGGTTTACTACATTTTCTTATTATAATCCCAATGTTTGCTGACATGTTTCAGTGAATCCACCATCACCAGAGTACACAAAATTGAAACTAAATTTTTTTTCAAATTTTTTAGAACATGTATTTTCAGTCATTCGTGTAAACATTTTGTAGAGTTTGTAATATATAGTTTTATACGAATGACTAAAGATACATTTTCTGAAACATTTAAAAAAAATAGTTTCAATTTTGTGTACTCTGTGACGGTCGATCCACCGAAACATATCAGTAGAGATTAAGGGTATATAAAAATAAGGTAAAAAACAATGTTTTAGTGGCTGTAACTGATCAGCAAACTATTTAATATCCATATACTGTATATAAAATTTGATGTCTGTGTGTGTATGTTCCCTTTCATCTCCTAAATTACTGAACCCATTTTCATGCAGTTTTTTATGTTAGCCTATAACTATGATGCCGGTGGAGGTTTTAGGCGATTGAAACCCTTGTAAAGTTAGCCTTAAAGGGTTGAAAATAAAGTTTATGTCCTACATTAATGCTTTCATGAGGATGGATAATTTTCTGCTTTTAAATCAGCGACGTGGTGCTAAGGATCAGCTGGTGACAATATCAACGATAATTTTATTGTATTTTATTATGTAGATACGATTTTTGTATTGTTGAGTATTTTATAAAAGTAAAGTTCAGTGTTTCTTTAATTTGTTTTAATTTTCTCTTAATTGGTGAGTGATCAATTGCTTTAATATTTTATTTTATTCAACGTAGATTTAAGTTTTTGGTTTTGACAATTACTTTTTTTTGTTGTTTGTTTTTTCCATTTTCAATAATCCCATTAAAAAAACATCACTAGGAAGAAATCTTCAAAAGCAAATAACTTCAAAAAGCAAGAACTGCTGAAACGTAGGAACAACATATTTAAAAAAAAGTGATTACACCATTTTTCACGTGCAAAGCCGCGACGGGGCATGCTAGTATTTAATATACTTACAAAGAACATAATAGACTGAACTAAATAAATAAATAACAATAGTCATAACAGCCTTATAAAACCGTTTACTCTGTACTAGAAAACAAAAACTGAATGAAGCTATTCGGCGCCCGTACGGCAATGAATTACGCCTATCAAACCGCACACAATAAAATTGCTCCCTATCGTCCATATGTCACAGTATTATTTTGTAAGAAATTATTATGTATGTATTAAACAATGATAAGGAAATTACTTTATGGTAAATTTATCTTAGTTAAAAATCAGCTAAATGAAAATACTCGCGTCTGTGAATATATACTGATGAATTCATAAATAATATTAACGTCATATCGATTCTTAGAGCATTAATAAAGGAAACCTTACATCGATGTTAATATTATGAATTTGTTACAAGCAAAACATTTTTTCTGTCTTCTACACAGTTTTAGAATAATAGCAACGCCATCAAAGTATTATATACTCGTAAATATCAGTCTACCTTCACTTAAATCTTTACAGCAAATTTTATTTTTTAGTTCAATGATTTTGATCTTATTTGAAAAAAAAACAATATTATAATAATTTGTTATTACCAAGAGTGTGTTAATTAATGTAAAATTTACCATGGTAAACACTTTGAACGTAGGTGGAACAAAAAACTAGAGAGAAGAGTTCTTTTGAAATATAGAGGATACTTATTATTATCCTATTAAATTGGTTTCTCTTTGCCATTCAGATGTGAAAATCTCTTTGGATGTTAAAAATTACATAACAAATTAACAAAATAAATTGGAAAAATTAGCTAGGTTTACACTTGAATAAATACAAAACAGCGAAGCACAGAACTAATTAAAAAACAAGGCACTGGACGATTCTAAAGTTCTTTTGTTTAATAAATACTAATGAAGATGTTTATTACAGAAAAAACCCTGGTTTTATGTTTAAATGTAAATATCTTTGTGAAACCCTAATGAACCTGATGAATAACAAATCATGGATTTTTAAAAATGATTAAATTTCTTTATTTTTATCAGAAATATAATCACAAACCAGTTTTCACGATACTCTCTAACCTCATTATTTTTTAATAAGTAACAAATATGTATATCAAAATGAGTGATGTGAAATGCGACTTGACATACGCGCAATACTCACACCTGCGCAAAGGTTTCCTTCGCATGTAACACTGAATCACATATTTAATTTAGATATAAATATCAAATTAATATTCCAAATACATGTACCTACGAATTTAAACGGAAATTAATTTACTTTCAAATACTTATGCACAGAAATAATTATTTAGTAATTTAATTTATATACGGTAAGTTTTAGTAATACAATTTTATTTTAATAACAATTATTTGTTTCTTAATGACTTTATTTACACCAATTTTCTCATAATTAAATTCACTACAAGTTTAGTTTAAAAATTTTGTGTGTTTATTACGTATTTAACAAAGCTATTCTACGTAAAACGTAAAAATTGTGTTTTTCGACTTAGTTTTTTAGTTTGACGTAAAGTGTCATAGAAACTAAGAAAGATACCGTTCTGGGACCTGTTTTATTTGATTCAGCATCTCAAAAACTATCAAAATCAACTTCATCCGTTCCTTACGTTACCTTCATAGAATTCCAGAAAATCTTGATTTCACCCAGGGTTCCAAATTCTTGGCGAGATCGCTAGCCTAACTCATTAACTACGCATTTCCGGACCTATGTTTATATGAACATTCTTCATTATTTTTACAAGTACAATGAGCTTAGAAAGCGCCGGTAATACTAACCAAAACACCCTGTATAGTCACTTAAGATAAGAATTATTTAAACGCAAGACATTTGATAAAAGTACAAAACAATTAATATTTTTTAAACTGGATCTCTTAATTTGGCACTAAAGCATAGCCACTAAAAATGTGATGATAAAAATTGAAAAAAATAACAGGAACTTGATAATTGTATTTGTATGGCTATAATTAAACAAAAGTTGAATTAGAAATTATTGTAACATTTAAAGATATAAAAACATAGTAAGTATTTAAGATAGTTCGGTACTTACCTAAACATTTCCACAGTAGAGTGATATAAATGTATATTTTTTAAAGATCCTTTGTAACAAAAATAAAATGGTTTTGTAATTTAAACATAACCTTTTTCTTTGAATATAAAATATTTACTCTATCAGAATTTATTTACAATTTGTTTTTAAATAAACGTAGTATTGTAATTGACTATCCACTACAATGTTCTAAATGCTGCACTTATCTATTCACGTCGGAGTTCTGTCACTGGACTGTGTGTCCACTCACGTTTATTTACCATGTTAATTTTTTCCAAATTTTGTGTTATCACATTCACTGATTGTTTCCAACAGATTGTGAATTTCCTAAATAGAAATAAAACAAATAAATAGATTTATTAACCACGTGTTCTCTACAGAACAATATCTAGATTGATCAGAAGAATAACTAGATTGGTATAAATGATAACTATTATGAAAAGATATCTCCTTGTGAAAATACCTGTAAAACAAAACAAAAAAATACTGTTCATATTTTGATATTTATTATAAATATAATTACGCAGTTTCTTAAAAACAATAATGTAAGAATTTGAAGTTAATAAACAAAATAAGTCTACTAGGTGACTCTGAATGTCTATTGGATGCCTCCGTTTTAAGCTTCATATTGTAGCACCGTTTTCCAACCATTATAAAGTTGTTTTTTACAAGTATACCACATTACAATCTGTTCACATGAAATAGAACAATCAATCATTTTGATAATTGTTAATAAACATGATTATTTCGAAAGAAAGAAAGTATATCAGTTACAAAGAATGATAATAACTGTAACAATGTTCATAGAACATAGGACATTATTGTAACATAGTGAACTTCATGACCTAACGTGTTTAGTTCACTTTTAATTGTATCAGTACTTTCGGAGTGGTGCATTCCTCGTAAAACAATCTCTAATGTGTGTACGTTGCAGTCTGTTCAACTCAGAACAGTAAGCAACCCCATGACCCAATGAGATGAGGATGATTAATGTATGACGTGTAAATGAGGTGCAGTCTTGTACAGACTCAGGCCGACCATTCCTGAGAAAGTATGGTTAATTGAACCCCAACCATCAAAGTACACCGGTACTCCTATTACTACAACTATTCACGGTACAACTATTCACTGTGCTGAACGAAATCTAATATGCAATGTAATAAAATGCAGTGAAGTTGTTGATGAAGCTAAACATAAATACCTTTCCACGCCTCTTAACAAAAGCCGTGAGCAAGCGGCTGACTGCTGTGATGTTTATCTTTCCATAATTTGAAATATAAAGATTAAGTGAAAGACGGTGAAGAAGATAATTCTTCATAATCAGTTTTTTTGTACGTTTGTATAAGTTTTTTTGAAGACTTAATTAATTTAGTTGATCTATCAATCAATATATATTTAAATGGAAATCTGGTCTAATGTATTTTAAAATATTTTATATGCTTCTAATGAGACACTTCCGGATTTTGAAAAAAATCCGAAAATGAAAATTAGTAAAAGTCGTAAACATATTTTGCGAGGTAAATAAAGTAATGGAATTAAAGATTTGATAATCTTACTACTTTAGCAGATATGATGTGAAGTTCAGTTTGGTTTCAAGGGTCGTAATGGTGAAGAAAATTGTTTATTTCATATAAAACTGATACAAAATATTAAGATTAAGTGTTATTGTAATTATTGTAAAATTGGTTATTTACGAATAAATTATTATTATTATGAGTTAATTCGTACGACGGGTCAGCAAGTTTATTTCATTAATGACAAATCTGCATTTAGGCCTATTGTTTTTAAAAGCTGTATAAAATAATATTTTTGGAGCGAACGAATAATAATATAAAAGTTTTACTGGATAGGCACAAAAATCCTGTCAAACGTGTTATTTATGTGACAGCAAATAGTCAGAGAACATATATTTTCCATTAGAAATCCTTTAAAAACGGTAAGTTGTTAAGAAGATTGGACATTGAAATGCTTATGTAAATTGAGTATGAATTTATTTTGATGATTTCCTAAAAATGTACAGACGATGTACAAAAGCGACTTTTTATTTCAAAAATTCATACTTTTACAATCCAATTTTCCATGAATATGAATCTGGGCGAATGACACATTTTCGGGACGTTGAATATAAATTTCAATTCGTAGTTCCCTAGAGATTCTTCTCTAGGGAACGCCAGCATGTACGTCCTGCTTTGTTTCCTTTACAGTTCGCCGCCAGCCAAGAAAGAGCAGTTCCATGTTTTAGCCACGAACTTTATGATCAAACACCTCTGTAGGGCTACACTTCAAAACATAGATACTAACACGTTTACATTAACTAACGCACGTTCACATTCAAAGGAATTCCCCTAAGTAAATTTGAATAAAAATTACTGACGAATTTGTTGGAAATCTCACTAATTAATCTTATTAAATAACTGTTAAATGGTTCATTGACAACGTGAAAATATCTAGGATACTGTACACATCGAACAGGCAGCTACTCCTTATGGATTTCAAACAGTATTATTGTAAGGTATTAGTTTGCTTAATACCGTGTCTCTCTTATTAAGAACTGGGGTTTCGTTGTTAACTAATTCTCTAAGGATAAAATTTAGTAATAGAAATAAATTTTCTTTGTTAACGGAATTCATCTATAGTATGCTCTTTAAAGTAAAGTTGAAATGAAAAGGTAACTCCTGGTGGAGATACTTTCACAAAATAAAACCAATTAATGTTCACATAATATTGAAACGATCAAAAAATGAAGAATGCAATTTTACCAGTATAAAATGCACGACTAACGATGGAAAAATGTTTTAAGACGCTGATCGATAGACCCGTGTCAGAAAAAAGTCAGAAGGGATTTTCGAAAATTTTACAATATTACTTGGTCATTTCTTGAATTGACCTATTCATCCTCATTATTTATGTTATATACTGTATTGTTTATTTTACTTATTTCAAATATTTAGGAGTATTTTTGGTTGGATTTCTGTTAAAAATTTATTAAATTTTTAATAAAACTATCAAATTTTATTTAACTGAAAATGTCCAGATATTAGACTGAGTAGTACAACATTAATTTTCCTTTCTGATTTCGGATTTTCCCTTTACAGAAAAGTAATTTCATTTTGAGTAAATGGGAATTAAAATGGCGAGCCAAAATCTTCTACTTTTGTAAATACAAGTTTAAAGTTAGTTGAAGGTAACTCTGTTAGAATTAAGTAAATATATTTGTGACCTTTACATTCAACCCACATAAATTATAAATTTTACATAAAATTTGAAAATAAATACATGAATACATTCAGTCAATGTTTTTAATTTATACTAATGGAATAACTTATAAGCGTTCTAACTGTCAAAGTTTTAATTTCATAACGATTTGGTAGTTCAATTCATTACTTTGCTCCCAATAAATCCAAATAACTAAAACTAAAGTTCAACATTTTTTAATGTTTGACGTTACTATTCAATCTTAACTTTGAAACATGTAATAAAATAAATGAAAAATTAAGGGGGTAAGGTAAGTCCAATTTCAGGCATGTGAAATGAAATATTTCATGTTCTTATTTTAGAGTATGTAAAGAAATGCTGCTGAAGTTTTACTAGTTATTATTTAAGGCCTTTTTATTAGACTTAAACAGGTTTTTTGTAATAGTATTTTTTATTTATCAACCGATAATTTTGCAACTTTGGTCTTGAATCGAAATTATTTTTCTTGGTAAATATATCATGTATTAAAAAATCAAATGTTGTGTAATAACTATGTAAAGGTATAATAAAGTTAATCACTGTAGCTTTAATAGATCCTGAGAAAAAAGAACATAAGTTTCGAAAGTAAAAATTTCCAGTAAATGCAGTTTAAAGTAAATACACATAAGACACTGCAGGGTGCAAATGACGGTCTCGCTTCAGATTCTTCCCCTTCTAACTGTTCCAGTTTCCTTTTAGCATTTTATGATTACATTTTTATTTACTAAATAAAAATGATCATATTTTTCTTAATTACCAAGAAGTTTTTGACTAGAAATACTTTGTTCAATGTTACTAATATTTACTTCAGTGGTTGTTTAAACAAAACATGTAATAAGTTTTTAAAAAAAATTTAACTGAAAACTCTGAATTTTAGAATTAACAAAAAGAAATTCATATTGTTAAATTTGTATCTGTACGCTACCCACTTAAATCGGTTTCTTTAATCGTATATCTGCATTTTCAGTTATAACAATCTGACTGAAAATTACATGTCTAAATCTTCAAAGTATTGTTTCACGTATTAAATTTAATACAAGATTATATATTTGAGCTCTCTGTTAATTTTATTCAAGTATGCTTATGCTGAGACATATTTAGAATAAATAAGGGCCTAAATGATTTACTTGACAACGTTAACATTTGCAGGTGAATTTAACAGTACACCTCTAATTTACCGCATTACTACTTAATTAATTAATTAAAATATTAAGACAACTTCATTAAATGTATAAGAATCTGTTTCTTTAAAGTTACAGCTATACAGCTAGTATATCGTTAAAACCCCTTAATTTAATAAAATTAAAAGCCCCTTAATTAAATAAAATTATACCCTGTTCATTCCTACGTTATTTCTGGGAAAGATTTTCTTTTAATAAACAGAGCCAAACTACTCATTTCTATGAAATGTAAACATATTATTAGTGTTGTTTGTTGCTATAAAAAAGTCGGTTGTATTGGCGTAGTTGGTAACGTGCTCGCCTCTCATCATGCGGTCCTGAGTTCGAATCCCACTCACGCACGGTATATTTTCAGACGTTTCAAAAAGTCACTTCATCCTCCATGGTACACAGTTACACCCCCAACGTCGTCGCTAATGACCGTTGCAGTTGATGCGACGTAAAAA
Organism: Catonia carolina; assembly: GCA_035578175.1. NCBI lineage: Eukaryota > Metazoa > Arthropoda > Insecta > Hemiptera > Achilidae > Catonia > Catonia carolina. The sequence goes on from JAQMRL010000001.1 coordinate 41,721,764, forward strand.
AAACTATTTCGTGTTATTCATAACATTCTACTAGAGCGAGGATGTTTCCGAATAGCAGAAGGTTTATTAAGCGATTGGTGGGACGTAGTTTGAGAAAAATAAAACCCAACTTGCGGCTACAAAGAATTTGAAAATGAGGAACGGATATCGCAGACTCCACAATATCTTTTGGTTTGCAAAGTTGAATGTTTCCTTTGCTTAAAATACGACAATCATATTTACAACACAATATATTTTATAATTAGTTGTTGTTATTAAGGTCATCAGCTGAAAGGGTAGTTTGAGCCTCTAGAGGCTTTACTAAGTAAAACGACGAGTGAGATGATTTACAAATAGCCTTCCTGACTGAGTGGAAAAGAATGCTTATCAGTACGCCAAGCTTTCTGAAAAGCATCTACTTTCCACTCTACAAATAACACCTTCACTTCATTCACCACAGGGTTTGGCTATATAATGGAATTGATTACTTTCAGAGGAGATATCTCCGAATAGTATCTTTAACACCTCTACCTCTTCTGTTCTTAAATATTTCAGTCATATAATTGGGTGACTGTGTGATAAGAAACAGAACTGTTTTTTTTTGTAGCCCTTGAACTGGTAGATCAAGTGCAAATAATTTAACTCTCCACCTACATGCCTGTTTATTATTTACGAGATAAAATTCCAAAGTAGTTATCACCACCTCTTACTCCATATAAGCACGGGCTTAACACAATCATTTCTGTTTATTTTTCTATAATTTTAACGATATAATAATTAACAGGTTTTTTTTTAAATACTACAATAAACATTTAGTATTATACACGATATTACCAACTACACATTAACTCAAACTAATATGACAGTAAGCTGTAAAGCGCTGTAATGAGGTCCGCTAAGAATGGACATAACACGTACACGAAGTACTCAGAACCTAGCATTAAAAATAAATTAACAAGAGAAACTCCATCAAAAACTGTCAAGAGGTCTTGGAGTGATTATAACAGATTCATTAAATAAGATATACTACTTATTTATGGATTCCTAAAAAAAACACACACAAATTAAGTACGTAAACGAAATTTTATGATAACTGCATTCAGAAGACTCCGAAATGGGAGTATAGAAGACGTCTTGTTAAGATAAACTTGAGAAGCCTATCAGCACTATTTTCAATTTATTACTTATCAATTTATTTATTACGTTTTTTTACCACTAGCTGTTTAGTACCTGTTTACTTCAAGAAGCGTGTCATCCAATAGTTTTTACAAAACAGCACACAATTTGCTTCAGTGGTTACTTGCAAATTTATTTTATTTTTCAACTACAAACTATTTATAAAATAAATCTTGTACACTGTAAAATGCTTTATCAATAATATAGGCCTACTTATTTAATACCTAGATTGCCATAACATTTTAAAGCTTGTGGTAATATATTGATGTATTCTCCACCTGCATAAATAGGTTTTTGTTAAAACAATTCAGTGTTGTGATAAACGACATAGTAATAACTCTGTTTGTCGTGTTTAAAATGGAAAATCAGGTATAACTCAGGATAATAAGTGTTAGCGCCAGTCTTACCCGGGTCAATTCAAACTGTTTTCCCCGCTAATAACAATGTGTTCCTGCATCTGCTTCCGTGTGACATCATTAAGTCACGTCATCCGTACCCCTTCCTTCCCTTTCATTTTCCGGCCTCTTCCCCACACACTTTTGTCTTAGCTGCTGTGATGTACGGTTGTGTTCTTATCTAGTGCGATTAGCGCGTGGCTTGGGTTAGCGATGCCCTGCCAATTTCTTCGTTTTCAATCAGTTCGTTTCGTCTCTCGTTGGGTTATCACAAACCTAAACTGTTCATTATTCTATGCTTATGTGAATTATATTCAATGCTCATGTGCTTTTTATTGTAAACTGTCTTAGTGTATTCATTGCAATGTTACCAGTGCGCTTCCACGTGATTTTCTACAAGTTTCAAGTTGTTAATGGACTCCAGGTAAGAGCATTTTTCCGTTGTTACAGTTAGTTATTTCAAATGTGTGTATCCCCTTGTTTTTCCCTATCAATTTTGTCCGTTACCGTTCTTTGTTTTATTCCTCCTGTTTCTAAGCCTTTTGTTTATTCTTTAAATCGTTTTAGCTGTGGTCGGCAGCCGCTTAAAACTGACCTGGTCCTCCGAAATAAGTCAATTAATCGTTTACTAAGTTCTATAAAATTATTCAGTTTAAATTCGTTTCACTGTCTTTTATTCCGGCGTCTTACAAGCGCCAACATAATTGGTCCTATTCCGGGCATCGGATATATATCAGTGATCTTTGGATACAGTCAATTACATATACTGTTTTATTATTTCTTTAAATTCGTTAATTACATATTGTGTAATCATCTGCGGTTATTGCGTTAACGGTAGATGTATTTTCTTGTTGCTAGTATCTACTTGTTAGAATGTACTGCGCGTCTCGTGACGTCACACGCAACGCTTAACTCGCTTGTTAGCTGTTGTTCAAGAATTTGTAACAGCAGCCATTTTCTCGTCTTCATCAAGTTACAAAGTTCTAGTGCGCAGACTCGCTCTTCGTACGCTCTCTTCCACAGTCAACCAGTTTTCATTCACAGACTGATGCTCACGCCGTACACTTCATAATAACCTTCAATGCTAGATCGTTACATTAACCTAGTTATTGACAGTCAATGTTTGTTTATCTTTCTCAATTTGTGTTTGTTTATTAATTCACTTATATTTATTCGTTTATCTCGTCAACATGGACGATTATAATTCATTAATTAAAAAACGTGACGTTATTACTAACCATTTACATCGTTTCGATTTATTTCTCAAATCTAATGCAGAAATAACTCAAATAAAATTGCGGTTAGAAAAATTCATTGATTTATGGTCTGACTTTGAATTGATTCAAACCAAACTTGAATTACTTAAACCTGATAATAACTTCGAAATCGAGCGCACCAATTTTGAAAACAAATATTTTCAATTAATCGGTTCAGCGCAAAAACTAATTCAATCGCTAGATAACACTGTAATTATTTCAAATCAACACAAAATCAATAATTCGCCATTGGTCCAGCTACCTAATATTCGCTTACCATCCTTTGATGGCGACATAACGAAGTTCCAGAACTTCATAAGTCTGTTCAATGACTTAATTCATCATAATTCTGATTTGTCTCACGTGCAAAAATTACACTACCTGCGATGTTCGTTAAATAATGAACCTCTTCGCTTAATTGAGCATTTACCACTGTCGGCTGATAATTACTTATTGGCATATAACTTAATACTCGACCGTTATTCGAATCCACGTAGAATTGCAAATGTACATTTAAGTCAAGTTTTTAATTTCGCCAAATCTGATTCTCCAAGTTATCAATCGTTAAAACATTTCTTAAATGTTCACGAAGCCGCTATAGGTGCCTTGCGAATACTCAATATTAATCTACTCGAGTATCTTTTATTTGAAATCGCTTATTCAAACTTAGATTCTGTTACTAAACTCAGCTTTGAAGATCATAACCCTGCGTCTAATGTGCCTTCGTACGAATCCTTAATCTCGTTTGTTACTGCTAAAATGCATTCTTGTGAATTAGTTAATCCTCAATCTATCGATAATGTTCGTTCTCCGTATTCAAGTAGTTCTAACCTCGATAAACCGGACTCATCATATCCGGCCTCCGCTGATAGCCGTACTGTACAAAATAATCGTAATTCAACATCGCCGCCTACTCGTTCTGACAACATACCTTCGTTTTTCGTTAATTCAAACTCAATCAAATGTCTTTCGTGCGAATCTAACCTTCACTCGCTTCACAACTGCAGTGAATTTCTGTCGCAAACTGTCGATAATCGTTACAAAATTATTTCTCGTCTCAAACTCTGTTTCGCCTGCTTTGGACACCATGACCGTCGCCACTGCAACTCAACTAAACATTGTCGTATCTGTCATTCTAAATCTCATAATACGCTGTTACATTCTGACCGTAACATTCAACAGTCGAATTCATCTGCCTCTTCCGTTGTTAAATCGCATAATTCGCTAATCGTTAATTCGCCTCAACTAATCGAGCGCCCAGTCAACGATTCTCAATCTCCCGGGTGCTTACTTTCTAATTCTTCGCCGTCGATTCATGCTACTGCTATCGCAACTCCGCCAATTAATTCCTGCGCTACCTGCTCTGCTAATAAGCCGGTACCTACTGTAAATTCGTCTTCGTCAGTCGTCGCTGAAAAATCTACCGATTATTCGCTTTCTTGTCGCCTTGACGGCCAAACAGCGCTGTTAGGCACTGCTATTGTTCACGCTATAAATTCATCCGGTAAAATTGTTCCACTTCGCGCTGTCATTGACAATGGCTCTCAATCAAGTCTTTTAACCTATAGCGCTGCTCGTTCGCTTCAACTCGACATAGCGCCTACTACTAAACGCCTACAAGGTATTTCATCGCAAGTTACCTCCGTTAAGGGCACTACAAACCTTACAATTCAGTCGCCGCAAAATTCTAATTTTCGCCTACCGCTTCAGGCTACTGTTATTCAAAAAATATCAGACCGCCTACCTGCTTCTCGAATTCACAAGTCCGTCGGTGAACAGTTTTCTCAACATCTGCTAGCTGACTTTCGCTTTCGCAGCCCAAATCCAGTAGATTTACTGCTTGGCGCTGATTACTTTTCCGAAATACTCGATTTTAGTAAAACGCCTTTAATAAAAGGCACTCCATCTGCTTTATCAACCGTATTTGGTTATGTTGTGTTTGGCAAATTGCCCGACATCCAGCCACCTAGTTCTGTAACAAATAACGATTCGCTTTTATCATATGTTTTCCCTGATAACGCTGAATTCTCGTCGCCTGCTACTGCTGTTGAGCTCGCACCGTCTACTGTTAATTCGCCTAATTGCCTTCTTGTTTCGCCTGTATCTGACAACGATTCTTTTCGCTCTACTGTTCTAACAAATCGTCTTCGTAAAACTTCAGTCTCTTCGCCTTCAAATCGATTCGCCGCTTCATCCGAGATCATCGCTGTTGATTCTCGTCTCGCTTCGCCTACTGACTCCGCCAGTATCTCGACCGATCTTGCTGCTGGTACTTCGTCCATTCGTCGCTTCAAGTCTACGCCTCGCTTCAAGTCTACGCCTCGCTTCAAGTCTACGCTGAAGGCTCCCTCCGAGTTGTCTTCAACTAATTCCTCGTCAAATCGATTCTCGTCGTCTCTCGCACACTCTGTCAACAAACCGCTGCAAATCGCTTCGCTAAAGGGCAATCGGCCCTCCTCAGTCGCTTCATGCTCTGCTAACGCTCATCGCGCGCCTTCTGCCCCTCTTGGCGGGCGGGGCCCCAATCGTCGTACACAATTTTCACAACCGGTGAATAATTGTAATTTCAATTCTCGTCCTTCGTTCAACGCCTGGTGTAATCTTCGTCAATCTCGCACGTCGCCTCAACCTCAATCACGGATTCACTCTCCATTAGTTAGTGAAGTTCGCCGTACCGCAATTCAGAATTCTTGTCGCTTTTGTTCGCCTACTCGCCAGTTCGTTTCGCAACCCGCTTACCAGTTAGCTCCGCCTTTGGGCAACTAACTTTTCTCCGTCGTTTCACTTCGTTTTCCGCTTAACTTCATCTACCTTCGTTTTCGCCTCTTCGTTTGTTTTCTTCGTTCGTCGTTTTCCTCGTCTCTTCGTCGCTTCTGGTTGTCAACCCTTGTTGGCAATCACCTCAAGATCGTTCCGCTACTCGTTGGCTTCCGCGCAAGCCGTGGAAGATGCTCCGTTCGTCGTTGGCCGGGCAAACCCGTGCGTTTGTCACGCCACATCAAGATGTGTCCGTTCTTCACCTCGTTCGTTCTACGTCTTCAATCGTCGTTGATGCTTCGCTCATCGTTTTGCTACGTTTTCCGCTCCCTGTTGCTTCAGGGCGGGCGGCTTCGTTCTTCGTCTTCTTCCTGCGTTTTCCGCTCCCTGTTACTTCAGGGCGGGCGGCTTCGTTCTTCGACCAGTTCTTTGTAAATCGCTTACTTCGATTTAGGCGGGCGGTATGTTAGCGCCAGTCTTACCCGGGTCAATTCAAACTGTTTTCCCCGCTAATAACAATGTGTTCCTGCATCTGCTTCCGTGTGACATCATTAAGTCACGTCATCCGTACCCCTTCCTTCCCTTTCATTTTCCGGCCTCTTCCCCACACACTTTTGTCTTAGCTGCTGTGATGTACGGTTGTGTTCTTATCTAGTGCGATTAGCGCGTGGCTTGGGTTAGCGATGCCCTGCCAATTTCTTCGTTTTCAATCAGTTCGTTTCGTCTCTCGTTGGGTTATCACAAACCTAAACTGTTCATTATTCTATGCTTATGTGAATTATATTCAATGCTCATGTGCTTTTTATTGTAAACTGTCTTAGTGTATTCATTGCAATGTTACCAGTGCGCTTCCACGTGATTTTCTACAAGTTTCAAGTTGTTAATGGACTCCAGGTAAGAGCATTTTTCCGTTGTTACAGTTAGTTATTTCAAATGTGTGTATCCCCTTGTTTTTCCCTATCAATTTTGTCCGTTACCGTTCTTTGTTTTATTCCTCCTGTTTCTAAGCCTTTTGTTTATTCTTTAAATCGTTTTAGCTGTGGTCGGCAGCCGCTTAAAACTGACCTGGTCCTCCGAAATAAGTCAATTAATCGTTTACTAAGTTCTATAAAATTATTCAGTTTAAATTCGTTTCACTGTCTTTTATTCCGGCGTCTTACAAGCGCCAACAATAAGTACAATAAGACTTATAAGAGGCTCATAACGTTATTCGCAATTTTCCGTATTTAACACAAACACACTATGAATATAAACAACCACCTGCTAACTCGAATAGTTCTAAGACTATGTAATCTATTTTTGATCTGCTTACAAGTACAAAGCAGTTAGATCATATAACTAACAACTTTCAAATTTTAATATTTTATGATAAATTTTCCTATTTAATGATTTCTTTGGAAAATACAGTTATCATAGAAATGACTCATAAACACTACAAAAAAATCGAACAATACAAAAAAATTGGGCAAATTAAAATAGAGTACCTATTTACATTGTTATTTTAATATATGGGTGAAATCATTCACAGAACCGAATTAACAGGAGTAAAAAAAGAAAGAGAGGGAAACCGTTACAGACTTTTTATCATAACTAGACAGTTTTATTAAAAAAATAATCAAGAAGAGCAAAAATGAGATATTATCAACAGCTATTCGATCAGCAATTACATACGAAATGAACACGTAATAATTAAACAGAAGCACAAATGGAAATATTTAAAAAATAGAGAGCAAACTCTTAGAAACATCCTTGACCCATTAAAGTCAGAATTATTAACAGGTAGACTAAAGATAAAACCAGAACATATACATGACGATAGAACTTTTTGATCAATTAGCAAACTAAGAGAAGGGTGATTTTTTTTGGCCACATTGCAGGGATGAATCCAAATAGACTTAACATGTCTGTTTTTTTATGAAAATCTGTAAAAAAAATTTTTTTAAGATTTCATCCTTAGTATGCATTTTACGACGAAAGTACAGTATATAATAACCAGATTTACAGAAAATTATAAGATCTAAAACTTTTATTTAGGGTATTTTTCTCTATAGAGCGCAGTTTAGCGTGAAGGAGTGATTATAAGCGTTTTTTATAAGCCAAACTGAGGCTAATTTTCATTTTGCGTCTTTCACTCATGATTAAAATAGTTATATTTTTTGATGTTAGTTTTTTTGTTTGTTTATAATGTTTTATTACTAATATTAGGTTATATAGTTCATTATTTCCATTGTCCAAAGAAACAAGTGAGTGTTTCACACCAGATTTTTTTACCTATCCCTGTTTGTTCCTAGTGACTTTCTTTTTCTAATTTATCCAAAATCAATATTTTCATATTTTTTTTATCTCATTCTTCACTTCATGGTTAGACAGCTCGGCCTATTCCGGAAATCATCTCCTTTTCGGGCGTCCAACACTCCTCTTATCCATGAGTTTGTACACTTGGGCTAAACAGGGCAAACGGTCCCTCCCCAATTCGTTCCAAATGGCTATACCAGTTCGTCTTACGAAGTTTTATTTTCTCATCTAGGCTAAAAACGCCTATTTTATGTCAAACATCCGCATTCCTTAGCATATCTCCCAGGTGCAAGCCTTTACTGCTCGAAAGTACCCACACCTCACTTCTATTCGTGTCAATCAGTACCACATATATGCCCATAATACAAATATAAATATGGCCATATACAAACTTATATGTGTGTCTTTTTCAGTCTTGTGCTTCAACGTCTTATGTATCATCCCACCTTGCTTGTTAGCGAACAACACATCATATCACAAATATTTGAAATTGGATACCTGCACCCAAAATTTTGCCAATAATTTCTATTTTTGAACACACCGAGAATTTCGCCATAAACGTCTTTACTTTAGAAATTTGAGATATCGTGAAATTGCAATCTGCATATGCGCAATTATGTTGTTCAACATGAACACAACTTTTTGTAACGTTTCCTCACATTCCTCATTTAAAACAATAACATCAGAGTATGCTATAACGTTGAATACATCATACTCATCACTACAGGTTCAAATACTTCCCGCCACCTACGAATGATATCCAGATAAATGTTAAAAAGTGCTGTTAAAATACAACAACCCTGTCGCACACACATATTGTTTTTATACGATAACATTAAAATTTACTGACATCCCTGACAATCTTTCCGGACAATTCACTCATTAACAATAATTAACTGAGTGCTTACGAAACAATCCAATATGTATAAGTTTAAGTGGATTTAAGGTAGAATGACTGAAGTTTCTCCTGGGAAATTAACTAACTGATATAACACAATGTCATTGCAGTTACTACTGTGTTTCCGCAGTTCTCTCTTTAAGTTGACTGAACTAATATAAACAATTTAGCAACTGCAGTCGTTCCTTCTGTACAACTATAAATCCTCTTAACCTTTTAAGTAATTTCAGCAAGAAAAAACTTGAATACTAAGTAACACACTGACATTTTGTTGATAACACATTTAAGTTATTTGGGATAACATTTCAAGAATTGTTTACTATTTTTGTTTTACGTCTGACTGTTTTGCATTTTCTGTTATTGCAGACGGTGGAGAATGATGAAATATAAAAATGAGTGACGAAAAACTTCCAGACCTGACCGGGAATCGAATCCGGGACCCCGGCGTAGAAGCTACTTGCGCTAACCGCTACGCCAACGGACCGGCCAATTATTGCATACATTCACTTAAGTTTTATAAAAATATAATAAGTTTAATTTTTACTGATTTGAAATTGAAGTGCTAACCCACATGAACGTAATTTTACGCAAAGTCAACCTAATTTTACGCAGTCATTTTAGACGTTTAGTGAAATCTACAAATCATGTTTTGGAATTTTTGTTAAACATTTGTTATTTTCTGTTAATCTAGGTTCTTAAGATTGTAAATATAGCATCCATTAAAAATAAAATGTACGTGCTGTACATTTTATTTTTACAGAATAATTTAGAAAAATCATGTTGGAAAATTTGTGGGTTAGCACTTTTTTCTGCCGACCCATTCAATTATTTGAATGACTACTAAGATTCATCACTCTATGATGTTCTTAACCTACAAGAAAATTTTCACTATCTACCTTTAATCGCACAATACGGATTAGATTTTTTCTAAATTTAAACTTAGGAATATGCTGTATCTTAATAAAGCTGAAATACCCAACTTTTCCATGGACGTCCAATACTATGTTGTCCGCTTGGCTTGTAAGTGAACACTTGCTTGGGCGTTCAATTATCTGGTATCCACAAAAGGTTACTATGCCACGCTTCCTTGTATTTCTGAACAATCGATATTACCCCTGGCCAATTAAATCCATCATAATCTGTCAGGGATTAGGCTCAATGGCTTGTTCCGGCATTCATCTCTTTTTAGGTTTTCCCAAGCCTCGCTTCCCTCTAGGTTTATATTTCCATGCTCGCAGAGGAAGTCTGTGAGCTGGCATGAGAAGTAAATGATTGGACCAGTTTCTTTTATATATTCTTAACGTTTCCAACAGTGACTGAACATTTAACCCGGCGCGGATAGCTTCGTTACGTACTCTATCTAACCAGGTACAACCTTTGACTCCCCGAAAAAATCTTATTTCAGCAGCCTGGATACGAGATTCATTCCTCTGTAACGGCACCTATACTTCACTCTCATATGTTATGAGTGGTACAGCCATTGCTCTATAAAATTTCATTTGGGTGTCCTTTCTCGTTATCATTCCTATTGTCCTGCGAATAGAACCGCATGCAGCGCTAAATTTCGCCAGTTTTTCACTCACGTCGTCATCATCTTTGTCATAGGAAATCTTGTACTTAAATATTTAAAATCTCGAACTTGTTCTATAGTTCAATTGCCAAGTATGAATTTTGAGCGAACCGGCCATCTTCCCTTGAATGCCATAATATTTGATTTTAGCGCCAATATTCTCATTCCAAACTCTGCGCTAATGTTGTACAACTTATAAATGGCATATTGGAGCCTGTCTTTTGCGTCAAAAATAATAACAGTGTCATCTGCGTACAGTAATGAATTCAGGAATACGTTATTCCAAAGCTGAATCAGCTAATTGATTCCAATTGTTAAAATCTTATCAACTTAAATTTAAATAGCGTCGGAGACACTGGACAGCCTTGTCGTACGCCTACATTTATTTTCATTTTCTCTGTTCTTGCCCATTCCCAAAAACATAACTAGCCTATATCTGTTTTTTTTACGCACTCTCAATAGCAGCAACAAGGTGTTTTGGATAGCCCTTCTCCAGCATTATATTCCAAAGACGGCCTCGAACAACATTATCAAAAGCTTTCTTCCAATAGATAAAAGTCATATGTGTTACACAATTTTGAACTTACGGTGTTTTTCTTTTATTTTCTTCAACGTGAACACTGCACCAGTACATGAACGTCCTCTAAAAATGCCCATTTGTTCTTCCCCTATTATTATATCATCCACAGTTACCCGTAACCGTCTGTTCAGTATGCTAGCATATAATTTGTAAACATTGCCCATTAATTTCTTCTTTAATGTCTTCGTTTTGTTTATGGACCAACAAACGACACCCTGCTAAAGATCTTAAGAATTTCATCTCAACAATCTCTATTTTTTATGTCTGCCGAACAATCAAGATCCAACACTGAACCATACATTACAACTGGCAATACCAACGAATTTTCACTTTCTCTTGCTCTATATGAATAAATAGGGAAGGAAAGTAGACAATGTTTCAATGTTCATTTTTTAAAATCGAGTTTTCACCGGATATACGGGTTTTCAGCCCCCTTGAACCCAAAAGACATGTTTACAAATGTGTACAACATGTTTACATGACGTACGGGAGCCAGGTGTATGACTCAGCAAAACCATCCGTTGTAGCTCGAATCCAACGACTTCAGTCCAAGACTCTCCGACGCATAACAAACGCTTCTTCCTACGCATCAAACGCGACTCTTCACACGGACTTACATATACATTATGTCAACGATTCATTCTACAGACTTTATCTCAGATTTAAGGACAAACTGTTCAACCACCGGAACCCCCTTATACGTGATCTAGACAATAAACATCTCGCAGGTAACCCCCCAAGGCGTCTACGCAGACCATGGAGCAGAGACATTATAAGGTAAACTACATTATATTGGCTACGTACGTACACAATTTTCAAAATTTAAACAAATAAATATAAACGAACAACCTTATAACGCTGGAGTCCTGTCGCTGGGTGGTGTTCTCCTTGAAGTACCTCAATACATAGTTATAGGTTTATCATTTTCACTAGTTGTCATATTGTACAGTCGTGAAATTTCAATAAAATAAAGTTAAAACACAACTTCATGAAATCTACTTTTAGTTAAAGTGTTTACAAAATGAGAAAAAAATGTTTTGATTTTATGCTAACATATTTTTTACGATGAAATTTGTACTGTTCTTCAATAAAGATACAAGTAAATTATTAAGACTTAAGTTACTTTCTATTACAGTTGACACTGATATATATTGAGTGTACCGCGGCGTTGTTCGAGAAGCGTACATGATTGCAAAAGAAATTTATATTTTTAGGCAGCAGCTAGAATCATTTATTCTCGTCTCGTTTAGAAAATGTTATGTCTACCAAAGTAAAAAGCCTATTTCAACTTAGGACGTTATTAATAACTTACTGTATAGGTTTAGATAATCCCACGGGAACGCAATAATAAGACTATAATATGAACGAATCAACCTGAGTGTTTCATAAAATTAATCTAGATTTAGAAAGAAAAATTATCTACCGGCAAACATAGTGTTATTATTAGAAAAAATAATTAATATAGCTTTTAAAACATTAACACATTTAAGAGTTCTTCAGTGAAAAATGGGACTATATACTTGAGACGAGTACTAACTTTTGATAAACTTAAATGTAAATCTCTTTTGAGTTAAAATAAGGTAAAATCAATTGTAAATTAAATACATATTTCCTTTAGTTTTAGTAGCATCAACAGCCGAAAGGCTAGCTTGAACCGCTAGAGGTTTTACAAAGTAAAAACGAGGAGTGAGGCGATTTACTATTGCCTTCATCACTGAGTCGAAAAAGTATGCTTATCAGCATGCCAGGCCCTCTGAAAAGCACCCACTTTCCATCCTGCAAATGATACCTTCACTTCACTACTCTCAGAAAAGACAATTCTGACTAGTGTCTTTTACAACTCTACCTCTTCTGTTCTTAAATAGCTCAGTCATATAATTGGCTGACTATGTGACAAGAAACAGAACTATTTTTTATAGCCCTGGAACCAGCAGATCGAGTGCAATTAATTTAACACTCCACCTGCCTGTTATGAGCATGATCAAATATGGCGGTCTTAATTGAGGATCTTCCGCTTTATAATCTAGCATTTCACGGAAAATTTACTTTTGATAATGATTCTACTCCGTGTGTTAATCTTTGCAAAAAATTGTGAATGTGTCAAAACTAATCATGAAAAGGCTAAAGCCTTTTCTTTACGCTCGCATTATATCTATCAGGCTCACTAAATGACACTTCCAGATAATCCGAACATAGAACATTATTTAGATTTCCCCCTTAAGCTTGACCTTCTATCGAAAGCATTTTCTCTTCCAGAAGTTCAAAGAGCTGTTCAAGTTTTGCCTCCCGGCGAAGCACCTGGTTGCGATCTCATCACGTTATCTTACGCATATAGGCCTAACTATTCTCTCATTTCGCAAACTTACAACATAGTATACATAGATTTACACCTCAACAGAAGACCTCAATATAAGCCTATACATTACTAAAACACAACACAAATGTAAGACTCACTTTTATTTACTTAACGATTTTTTGAAAGAAGCTTAAAATTGGTTGTAGAGATTGAAAGACGAATATACAAAATAGTAACATGTACATATATACCCCTTTTATGCTAGTCTTAATAAAAGAAAACTACAATGCCTTTTCAAATACTCTAAAAGTTGCAATAAAGAATAAACATTGTTTAATCAAAGTCAAAAGAAAAAAGTAGTTGTCTATTCATGTTATAAGTCATGACTTATAATACATAAGTCAGCGCTTCAAAAAAATGATAACACGTATAAAATAGTTTAACAGGCTTCTCAAATTTAATTAAAAAATTTACTCTATAATATTTCTTCGTCTTACCTGAGTTGTAAAATACTAAGATAATTTATAAAAATGCTTTTAGCACTCTAAAAATTGTACGACGTGCTTTGAAATCTTTAACTAAATTCTGTACCTACTTTCAACACATTATGATTTAGACTGTTAGATCATGATTTCAAAATAAAACAACAGTCCAAAAGCGAAGTTAACTGAATTTCTAAAAACTTCAAGTTGGAGTTGAATTGCCTTAAAGAATTATGAAAACGACTTTCCACTGTACAAATTGCATCAGAATAAATAAACTAATTTTCTATTTTTTATTGTTGATTAACTAATTGTACGTTATTTTCAATAAATTAAGTAATGTTTTAACTAACGGTAAATTTATATCTTTACAATATAAATCTTGATGGAGATCTCACAAGCGTAATTTAAAAATCAACTGTCGTTGTTGGCCAGTTTAATTTTAACTTTTTTCTTCATATGTATAAAGCATATGACTATAGCACCTAATACACTGTTGGTTTACTATGTATTGCTTTAGCGTAGTTTTGGTGAAATAAAAATTATTAACAGAAACCCTAATTACCCAAAACCCACTTAACGGATTCTACAAACTTATTTATTATTTGGTGATTACTCAATTTCAATATTGTGTATACGCACAGTACAACATTTGGTTACCAGGCGAAGAAAAATACTAATGAACTAACTTTATGAACTCCACATTTTAAACTAACTTTAATTACTCCATATTTTAAACTCCCGTTTCCAATATTTCTACAGTATACATTTTTTTGTAATTCACAGCTCACGTTGTAATGTTGTATATTAAACAGCATTCTGAAAAAATAATCAAACCAAATTAACAGTAGACTACTCGCATTTATACGTAATAGTAGTTCTTCTTCTTCTTTCTGCAGCGCCACAGCTCGAACATCCCAAATACCGTAACTTGTCGTTTCTTTCAAACACCACTCATGTGTAGGCTTTATAAGTTTCTTCACGTTTCTGATGCAGTGTAATAATATCTAGTTTTATTAATACGTACTTACATTCAATCCCAAATAAACAGCTTTTTGGTTCAGGTTTTCATAAACTTTAGTCCGTTATTCCGTTACAGCCAGTATTGTAATATCTTCAGTGAATGCACAAATTTGGCTCGTTTTACGCAATATTGTTCGTCACTTGTTCACATTCTTGACATCGAGTTAGGCCTAAATGAATTATTCTATCAATATAAAATAGATAGATTAACGTAGATCAAAAGATATGATTAAAATTCTTAAAAGATTCAAAAATCAAGGTTGTGCTTGCTTAAACTAAGAAATTTACGTACAATTATTTTTCTGGATTTGTTGATTTGCACAACATAAATTAATACCGTAAGCGATTAATCAAGCGAAGAGTTCAAATAACTGTTGTGTAACGTCGTCAAAAGTCAAACTTGAGATTTTTAGTATATCAAAGCACGTTCAAATTACCATTAAGGTCAAAATTTATTTATGGAGTTTTTAAACAGAGTTCAAAAAATTTAAAATTTAAATTTTGATGCTATAATATATTTCCGATTAGCTAGAAATATGAATAATAGAGGAAAAAATAATTGGATGAAATTTGCTTTTGTTATCTTAGTCCCTTGTTCTTTAATCAAGAACCCAATTGTTATCAGCTTTATCACAATGTACACAAAGTCGCCTTTTATATGGAAATACATATAACGGTATTGAACTGATATTTCAGTAGCGAACGTCTTTTTTATTATCTTTTTTGCACAAAGAGAATATAGCCTACAGATGATACCACCCAATAAAATTCTACACAGCGTCATGAATTTATTTACCAAAATACATTTACACAATATTTTAATGTAAAAGTTCAGTTGAAAATATACGGTAACACATAATAAACATACAGTTGTAAATATATAAAATATCTGAAAGCCGGGCAATAAGGCTTACTTTGGGTACCCATCTGTTTCCAGGCCGATCCGTTGGTGTAGAGTTAAGCGTAATTGGTTTCTACAGCAGAGTCCTCAGTTCAGTTCCCAGTTAGATCTGAAAATTTTCATCAAATTTTTGTCAGCCATTCTTCAACTTCATCAGCGAAGAAAATTACTTACCAGAAAATTCTTCATTGAAATCCTGACAACATTGGTTCAGCTAAACTTGACATTACTAAAAACATACAACGTATCCTATCTTCCTGGTATGTCAAGAATTATACGAAAACTTACAAGAAATCTATATTTAAGAAGCGTTTGATTCATTTATCATTTGGGAAATGTAAAACTGCAAGAATTTGTGCTTTTGTAATTTAAATAATGATTTTCCATTTATTCAAAGAATATTTTACCGAATGTTGTTCAATGGGAATACAAGCTGCTTTTTATAAGTTTGATGAAGCCTCTAAAATGGATTTAGATACATAGATCGAAAACCGAATATAGAGTTAACTTGTAGCTACGTCGAGTATCTGATGAATATACCTCTACATGTACACGGGTTTAAAAAAGTCGTTCCGATGATTTTTACATCATTGATAGACGTGAATGATTTTCAACTAGGGAATAAAAATAAAATTTAAGTCGGTAATTTAAATAATAATTTTCTGTCTTGATCCCTACGTTACGCATTAGCTTGCGCTTAGAGATAGTAATCTAACTAAAAGAATTTAACGTTCTTATTGTGTGGTACATTGATATAGTTCAAAGTTATCGATCGGTAGCCACTTTCTTTAACTTGCAAAGTTATCATAATATTTCAACGTATTAAATTCAATACGGTGAACTAAATCTTAAAAAATTGATATTTTTAAAACAACTGTTACGACTAATCTATAAAATTGAGAACATACATCAAAAATTGTTAAAAATTAATCTCTTTTTCTATTTTCGTAGTTGACGTAAAAGAAAGAAAGATAAAAGCCTGTATATCACTCACTCTTTGCTACAAAAGGGTTTCAACAAATGTTACTAAACACTTCTGCCCTAATCCTCTCGTACGTGAAGCGAAATGTTTTGTGCTCAAAGAAGACCTTTACTTTTTTTTAGTAAAGTATACTACTTATTTTTATTTTCATTTAATAAAGGCTTGTTGGAACCTGTTCTAAATAATATTGAAGAAAAATATCAACATCCACAATAATTTACGTTTAATGTCACTGTCATTATGTAAACCGATAATTATTTTTATTTTTTATTTTTTTATTAGGTACTTAAGTTGTTCTGTTACCATGTAATCTACAACCATCCTCAATTCATACAAGACATAACTAAATAACAAGCTTTGGGAAGAAAATTTAGAAAAAAAACTACTTATTGTCTAAGAAATTTATTGTAAATAAGACCTAAATTAAAAATTATATAACGCCAGCCTCCATTGTGTAGTGGCAGCGGACTAGTCTACAATGTGGAGGTCCTCAGTTCGATTCCCGGGTAGGGTCTGGAAATGATTACAACCCACTGGGAATCGGGGAATCGAACCCTACTAGGTACAATACTATGCATTGTAGCACGCTAACGGAGATGACCATTTAAATGTTTTACTACCCGCAAGATCGTCCAGAAAAATATTTAGTAAACAATAATAGTTTCATGAACGATGTTTAAATTTAACTCAAATAGTGAGTAGGTAGTCTTAAAGAATTTAAATACATCAATAACACATTTTTCTCTATAACAAGAAAACAAAACAAATGACGGTTGAGTAAAATGTAGTACGTTGATACAATGATTGATATTTATTTCAGTGTTTTGCCAGAAAGCACATTCTAAATCAATTGCAATATCTGAAATAGATTTAGCAGTTCTAAATGAAGCACTGAAGAAACTACAATTCATTCACATTGTCAGGACGTAAGACACAACTGATTTATATTTATATTTTATGACTAAATCATTAAATAATCTAAAATTATTTTGTGTTTTAACACTTACAATTTGTATTAATTAATTTATCTACTATTAGTAACACATACATTTTTGCGTTATAGATTATCAATTCCACACAGTTTTATAATTAAAATGTGAAGTTATTTAAATATTCAGACACTTTAATCAACTATATTTACGACTGGGTGATTTTAAGTTAAAAAAATACGACAAAACTGGATTTTGTCTATAAGCAATACCAGTTACTGTTACATATATTTAACATAAATCCCGCATACTATCCATTTATAATGCGCACTGTTATTTTTAACGATGTTTTTTCCATTTACGAATGAATAAGTTATTTCATAGTCAATGTCATAAAACATTATTTATCGTGCTATGACAAAATATCAAAATCCAAAAATTGCTCTTTTACCACCCGCATTTAATACACAGACATAAAACACAATAAACAATGCACGAAAAACTTTCCAAATTCATTTATAATCTTAATAATTAACTTGTGAAAAGGCTAACTGTAGTAATTAACTGCGGGAGTCCTACTAATGAGTGGTGGCCTTCCTTTAACGTGTAACGTCATTTTTTTAAATATATTGACATAATACACATATTTGCTGGTTGTGAAAAACCACACAGTTGTAAATAAAAATGAATTAAGTGAAAACAATTAATTTATCTCTTAGATCCTACTATAAAAATGAAAAAACTTAGTTTTTGTTAATCGATCGAAAAAAAGAATGAAGTACCACAATTTTCGTTCTCATATGATTTTTAATTATTTATTTTATAAATGCTTAGGAGGTTAATTAAGTAAAAAAGAAATCCGGTGTCTTTTAGAAAATTCTGTTTAGGAAATTAGCCTACCGTAAGAGCTGTATAATTATTTACTTAACTTACTGTAATTTAAAACATAGAAACAATAAATAAAATTGACCAGTGATACTGAATAACATTCATATCTCCCAAGCCAGAGTGGTGCGATATCTTGACTTATGGCTAGACAGGCGAATAACTTGGAAGCATCATCAAAACGTAAACGTTTTGTACGCAGATTGTAGTTATTAGTTATTAGTTGTTGTTAAGTTCTAAAGAACTTAACCGCCGCCAGAAGCTACTCTTGTGCTTAATTAACCCTCGATCAAAAATGAACCTCTGTTCCGAAATTTTAATATACAAAACCCTTTTGAGACCAATCTAGACTTATGGTGTCCAGCTCTTTGGAGTAGCAGCAGAGAGTAATTTAAAGTCGATCCAGACCTTTCAATCAAAATTCTTAAGACTTGCTTCTGGCGCTCCTTTTTATGTAAGCAATAAACCCTGCACGACGATTTCAAAATTCCGACAGTAAAGGAGCTAACCACGTCCTTGTATAGTAAATTTCACGAACGACTAGATGTCCATCCAAACAACAAGCCCGTGATCTAGCTACAAGGAACTTCCCACCTGTGCGACGTTTAAAGCGAAAATGGAGTAGAGACCTCTTGGTCTTAATAACGGATAATATCCGTTGTTTAAACGGAGAATGTATCACTGGGTACCTCTTCTCCTTAAGGGAATAGTCAACCCAGAAAATGAAAATGAAAACTTCTGGCTATAATTTATCATTATTTATTTTAAATGAAATAGTAATTTACTAGCAATGATCTACCATTTGAACCAAGCCAAAAAATTAATTACAGCCCATAATATAACGATGAGGTTGAAAAAGCGGGCTTTTATGGGGAATCAAATATCTCAGGAACCAAGAAAGATATCAACATGATTCTTATGCTTCAAAATACAAAAAATGCTGTCTATTATCTTTTGTATGCGTTTGTATGTATTTTTTCTTACAAGAAATTTATTGAAGAAAAACCATATTTTCAAAAACATTTATTTTACGAATTCACAAATTATTTTTTAACTAAATCCCTATTAAGGGTTTTATAACAATCATTCTACAGATAATAGAGCAAGAAATTATGAAAATTTAAAAAAAAACATCATCCAAATATCTCCAATACTAACCAAAATATTTAATTCCCAAGAATGTACAATCACGTAAAAACCACATTCCCGGAAAACTTCAAGTTGAAGGAATAATTTCACTCGCCATGCTAGTGAGCTTTATTTTAAACAGATGTTTTTATAATTTTTTGTCAACGTACAAAGTAAACAAATGTTGTGATTCAGAAAATTTTAAACTTCAAATATATGTAAAAAACCATCGAAATTTAAAAAAAAATCATCTTCTTGAGTTGACTACCCCCTTAAAGCGAATCTCCCCACCACCATACGGAAATTGTGAAATTGCTGATACGGAAATTGTGCAGCTCAATGTACAGCACCATAATAAAAATTCAAGACAAAAAAATTGACACTGAGAGAAAATAAATGTAGTAAATGTTACAAAACTTACAACACAAGTTTATTAATACAGGCATTGAAGTTAAGTAAAGCGATCAGCAATACAGAACAATACAATACAGAATAATGTTAGTTATAATTATGTTTTAAAAAAATTTTGCTTTATTCTCTTAATATTCCTTAATATACTTTATATATAATATACTATTATACGAGGCGTGGTTTTTAAGTAAGTACCGTTTTGCGATTCCGCCGCCGCAGCGCTACGGTCGGCGTTCCGCGCATGCGCGCTGGTTACCTACATCTCTTGTCTACGCACTGACGCCATTACAGTCTGATTCTTCATTGTATACGTTGTTTACTGAGTGTTTAAGATGCCTCCGACAATCGTTAGTCCCGCTGATTGTGAAGTACGGGCTGTTATACGATTTCTTAGTGCTAAAGGCGTAAAACCGATCGATATTCATCGTGAGATCGTTGAAGTTTACGGACAAAACATTATGAGTGATGGAATGGTAAGGAAATGGGTGAGAGCATTTAAAGATGGCCGCACAAATGTGCAACAATTTCTGCCCGGAAAATCATGTGCACAGTTTTTTGGGACAGAAAAGGAGTATTGCTAGTGGAGTTTCTGCCTCGTAATGAGACAATCAATGCAGCGTCTTATTGTGAGACATTGAAAAATCTGCGTCGTGCAATCCAGAACAAAAGACGTGGCAAGTTGAGTAAGGGTATCGTTTTGCTGCATGACAATGCCCGTCCACATGTGGCTAATCAGACCAAAGATCTCATCAAATCATTTAAATGGGAAACTCTAGATCATCCTCCATACAGCCCTGATTTGGCGCCCCGCGACTACCATTTGTTCCTGCACTTGAAGAAACACCTGGGCGGTCGGCGTCTTCAAGACGATAACGAAGTCAAAACATTTGTGATGCAGTGGTTAACAAATCAGGCGGCAGAATTTTATCAGGAGGGTATTCAAAAACTGGTGCCACGTTATGACAAGTGCCTCAATATTCACGGAAATTATGTAGAAAAGTAGATTAAGGTACAGGCTTTCATGTAAAAATAAAATTATTGCGATATCTTTGCACGTCTTTTTTTAATTCCAAAACGGTACTTACTTAAAAAACACGCCTCGTATATATCCGTTCTCCAGAAGTGTAAACTACACTACTTAGATCTTATCTTAAGACAAAAAAAAACTCGGCAGTCACACTTAAAAAAGAAAGGACTTACAAGAAATTCAAAACTAAAGACCCTCAATAAGTTTTCCATTTAACGTTCTCATTTATCAGTTTCTTCAAATTTATTACAGTAGAAATCTCAATTCAAACCTTTAGCGGGCTTATGAAGTTCAGATATTTGGTTTAAAAAATTCAGTAATCTAAAACATCTTCAAATCTTACACCAGATGTTCCGTACTAAGTAAACAATGACACTACATATCTTTTTTAAATTCCTCACAATTTAGATTTAGTGGATTTCTACTTCAACAAACTCTTTGTAAACTTAAACACAATCAAAACGCCACTAATTCGAGAAATTTCCCGTCCTCACCTTTTTGTAAATTATATCCGACGCAAAAAAATAAAATTGAATCTTCTCTAAAGTAATAACATTTAAAAATGCACGTAAAAATCTAGGAAGGAAACTATAATTTAAATAATTCAATTTTTGTTTAAATTGAGTGTTTAATTACATAGCCACAAATATAGCAATGTTACTTGCTTATTATGCATTACAACGACCTTAAAGTACCACAAGTAAGTTTAAGAATTTTGTATTGTGATATGCCCAATACTTTTTAGTTTACTAAATGCATACGGAGATTTTCTGAATGGATTTAGCTTCGTTTATTGTCCAAAACGGAAGTCAGTTTTTAGAACGCGTATTTTCAGTCAACGATTTTAAAAACATTCATGAAGGTTTACAGTGCAAGGTTTTAAAAAATATCAAAGTTTGTCGTTTAACGAGAGATATCAATGAGTTTAACGAGACATACGAGTATTTTCCTAAGGAAATAATTAAGTGAATAATATTATTCTGCAAGGAAACAACATAGAATAGATGAAATGACTTTTTTTGTAACGTATGAAAATACGCCGTGCCTGAGAGTGGTCTTGGGTTCGAATCCCACTCAGGCACGGCATATTTTAATACATTACAAAAAAATCATTTCATCCTTCACAGTTACAACCCAAAGTTGTCGCTAATGACCACTGTAGTTGATGCGGCGTTAAATAAAACACAGAATAAATAGAATTATTTTCAATATTTATATTTTCTGAACATTTAGATAATGTTAGGTTATAAAATCAAAAAATCAGACATTTTTTTCTCAGAATATGAAAAATGGATTCGGCTTTCGAGAACACAAACTACGTAAGAATTCTTTCTGAGCGCGCGCACGAGTCACAGTTTTGTAAATTTCATACGAAGCGGAGAACTTCCTATGACACAATAATTAACTAACTCGGTATTAGTATAACTTTTCTCATACGAGATGAAAATTTACGGAGAGAATATCGGGCGAATGGGAAGTTTCAAAGTAATGAATGTAATCAAATTAAGTGATGTAAGTATATAACTGAGTTGTAACAATTTTTGAATATTAAACAGGCTATATTTACTCAAAGCACAAACTGTAATAGAGATAACAGATATTCATTTTTGATGGTTGATAGTATTATTTCTATTTTACAACAGCTCGTGCCAAGTACTATATATATTCAAAAATAATTACCTCATTTTCAATTAGAATTCTTAGGCAATAAAATTCTCACGATTTTTCCGCTCAGAAAATTATTACATCATTATTTTTAATTAATAGAATAAAGGCACAGAAGTTTGTACCCGGGATCCCATTCATAACAAGTCACCTGGAAATATCTCGACTTTTTCTCAGAAATAACGACTTTCACTAAATTCACTTATCGGTGTCCCATGTACGTATACTTAAGCGTCTGTGAAACTGAATTTAGGGTTACCTAACCATAATTTTAATTCACATCGTAGTTAAATTACAGAAAAAATAACAATGGAATAAATATCTTAGTAGTAAAGGATATAAAATTACAGAAAAAATAAGTGTTAGTAGAATACTAATTACTCCGAATGATTTTATTGTAAGAAAGGGAGTCATTATTGGGATTCCCACTGTTGCCGCTTATTTTTAAGGTTTTAATAAATTTTATTTTGAGCTGAACTAAAAAATGTGCTTCAATGGGTGTTCAAATTGAGAATTAGGAGGTCTACACTTTTTTGTTTCCTGATGACTATTAGCGTTGGCTAAAAATAAACAAGGTGTACGCAAATATCGCAAGTTAATCGGAGAGTCCGATACGTGGGAACTGAAAATTAACATTGATGTAAGTAAATATGTTGCCGTTGGACAGTCGGGATACAATGTACAAACCGACAACGGGATTATTGAATAACTGTAAGCCATATTTTGCCACACTTTCAACATAAGTTGGTACAGGAAACAATAATATTTTGGGATAGGTTAACAGACGTCAATTACAATAATGATACATCTATTTAGACACCCTGTGAGTAATCGCATATCATGAATATCAGGTACCAGTGAGAAGAAAATTTTCCGTTATTTTAGCCTACTCTGAACATCATATTATATTTATTTATAAATTTATTTTTTGGCTGAGAAGTTTCACTCACCAATCGAGAATTGGTGAGTGAAACTGGCTTCTACGCCGGGGTCCCGGGTTCGATTTCCAGTCAGGTCTGGCATTTTTTCATCACTAATATTCATATATTATTCTTCTCACTATCAAATAGCAGAAATTGCAAAACAGTCAGAAGTAAAAAAAGAAAAAAAAACAAAAAATCGAGAATTTAAAGAAAAATAATAGCTGGGGAAATGACTTTCTGAAGAATTTGTAGGTTGGTTGTGCTACATCAAATCAGGAATGACGAAATTTTAAAGAAAACTGACAAACAATTCTAATGTATATTTTAGGAAAGATAACTCATCTCGTACGATCATCTATGAAGAACAGAGAAGAACAGGTTGTACCAGAAGATTTGGCTATAAGTTCCAGCTTGATGAAAGAAGCGATAAATACTTATAAAAAGATTCAAAATGCAATCCAATAAAATTTTCTACAAAACGAATTTTATATTGAATATTATTTTATGAACTCTTCAATTCATGTCACTGTTTACCATTGGTATAACATAATAATTTTGTTATGTTCTATAGAACAGCTAAGTATTAAAATTGTTTAAAAACCATAACAGAATTTATTTAATTTGTGCAATGTTTGTTTAAAATGTTTGATTACGTTTTTCACTCTGTTTAACATACAATACTTTGTTATTCGTATTAAAATATTGGATTAAAATTGTTATTTTTGCAACAGCAATCTATTTTGTTTAACCGGTATTAAAATAATTTACAAGGTTTCATGTTTAAAAAATACGACTACATACTTTTTTGACAGTATAATTTCTTCACTTTCTTTTTTTTTTGATTTCATCTCGATTTGGTCTCATACTTTTTTTAAATTTCTTAGCTTTCTTCTTTTCTTATAAGTCGTGTTACAAATATAAATAAATTATTAATACAACTAAAATAAATTCGTTTGTATCAGATACGTTAGCGTTCTCGACTACTTCACAAAATGTCCTGGGTTCGATTGTATGGTTCTGAAGCACTTCAGTGTTCTTATAAATCGAAAATGTTCCACAACAGTTCGATCACAAAACTAACTATACCAACTGACGCAACTCTAAACTTCTAAAAAATACAAACTGACACACAGTAAAAAAGCAAATTGAAATATTTTTATTTACATAACGTAAGAAAAATCTTTGAAAGTTTTTTGTCAGCCGTACAAACCAATTTTGAATTTTATATAAACCGTTAAACTGTTGAAAAGAAATAAAATTGGCATCTGAGACGAACAAAGTTCAACAAAACTTTATGCCAACTTCAATATTCTCAATTTCACGCTTCAATACGAATAAAACCGTTCAGTACACAGTACAAATGATGTGATTCTATTATTTTAAGCTACGTAATCAAAAGCGAATCAGAAATGTTTAACGATACGTTGTAACCATTTCAAATAGAATTTTCATTTTGAACAAATAGTTATTTTATTTAACTAAAAAATAAATTGTGAACTTCCTTTACGAAAAATGAATACCTACCTTAGAAACAGTAGAAATAGAAATAGTGATTAAACAAATGAATGTCTTTTTAAATGAATACGTTCACCAAGTATACGTTAGAAAGATACAAGAAAATTAATTAAAAATTTAAAATGAAGAGAATACAAAAAATATTTATACTGATCGTTAAATAATTTCATACTACAACCTTAGAAGACAAAAATTATATTTTACTATGAAGATTGAAAAAATCAAGTTTGATCTATATTTTTATATAAGCGATTTTCTATTGGAATCCGGTGCCTTTGAGCACAAGAGTTCAAAGGATGAAGTTTTGTTAATCGGCCTGTCTGTGACAGGCCTGTGATGCAAAACATCACGTCGTGATAAACATTTATTACATATTAGATATATCTAATAAATGTTTATCACGTGATGTTATGTTATGACGACAAATTAAATAATTACATACTGTGTATTCTGAAGACTGTATTGACTTGTGCCACGGACAAAAGGAACGTAAAGGATAACTATATAACGGTAAAATTTATTTAAATTATTAATAACAGCTGAGTTAGATATTTAAACCATATTTCTTTATTAAAATTTAAAAAATTCATTCTGAATTTCTCACGCTTCACTTGGAGACATTTTTCTTCATCACTGCTGGTTTCTATTATTACATTATACATTATTTTTACATTTACTACACGTATTTATCTAAGTATGGCTTTTTAAAATCTAAGTTAAAAATTTCAGTAAAAATTTGTCTATAAACAGATTCAATTATTGCATTCAACTTATTTTCTTAACAGTTGTAACGATTCAAAAATGAGTCACATATAGATCTGTTTATGTTTGCTCTAGTGGAGAGTATAAACAAACCCAGCTGGTTTAAAATAAATATAAAAAAATTATTTAATTTATCTAAACGAAGTTTCGTTGCTAGGAAACCAAGAAAAAGAAATGAGATTTGTAAAGAATTAGAGTGTGGTACTGAAAGTCGACCAAGATGGAAGGTCCACACATCCATTCTTAAACATAAAATATATGTACATATATGAAGAAAGACTACGCAAGACACATTAAATTAATAGTGAAAAGAATGACAATTTAAAAGTTACAAAAATGATTTTTTTAAAAATATGAAATTGATTTAACAAGAAACATAAAAAAACTTATGTAACAATAATTTAGGTTATGAAGGATTTATAAAATTAAATAAAGCAAGAATTGATTCACTGATATTGATACATGATTAATTATTTCATAATAATTTAGCTAATCCCTCATGGGGATAATATAATACATAACACAGTACTATACGTACAATCGAAATATCTTCACAAATTGATAAGTCTGGTGACACATCTTTTTACTTTTTACTTTCTCTTGCCTATATAAATGTATAGGAAGAAAAGTACCGTAGTGTTTTCATGTCAATTTTTCGAAATCGAGTTTTCACTGGATCTACACGTTTTCAGACCCCCCTGAACCCAAAAAACATGTTTTTAGCAATTGGTCTGTGTATGTGTGTGTGAACAGAATATCTCAAGAACGGAACATCGTACGAACTTGAACTTGAAACTTAAATTACATACCACTACCGGACCCGACACGAACATTTTTATCAAAATCGGTCAAACGGAAGTGGTAGTTTATTCGTGTAATTTTTCACTGTTTTGCGATTTTCTGAAAAACGGGTCCTAAGATTTTTTTTTAAAAATCGCCTAGTTTACTAAATGTTTTATGTTCTACAAGATAAGGTAGGCGCCATGTTTGCTGAAATTCTTGGTGAGGCTGTTTTCACGTAAAAATTTGTTTTTTTAAGATTACGGCTTTAATATGAATTTTAGCGAAAAAATTTATATAATAAATGTAAGAGAATTTACAATCCTACAACTTTTATTTCAAACATTTTTTTGTATAACTGGCTTAGTTATATTGCTTAGTTGTATAGCTTAGTTTAGCGGTAATTAGCAATTTTCTGTTTTTTTCTCACGAAAACGTGTGAAAAATCGATTTTTTAAAGATTTCGGCCTTAGTATGCATTTTACGACAAAAGTGTTTATAATAAAATTTATAGAACAAAAATTAATGAATGGGAGATTATTCCAGAGGTTAAAATTTCCAAGAGTTGGAACAAGATGGAGTGAGGAA
This sequence comes from Catonia carolina, assembly GCA_035578175.1. Taxonomy (NCBI): domain Eukaryota; kingdom Metazoa; phylum Arthropoda; class Insecta; order Hemiptera; family Achilidae; genus Catonia; species Catonia carolina. The sequence goes on from JAQMRL010000001.1 coordinate 41,748,967, forward strand.
AGAAAAGCTGATTTTTCTCAGAAAATGAAAGGCTGGTGGGCAAACAAGAAAAACACCAAGTCCAATAATCAATGATCGTGAATAATGCTCAGCGTCTTCCACTTCGGGAGCTCTACGGCTAATAATAATAATAATAATAATAATAATAAAATTTATAGGAAATTTAAAGGTCTACAAATTTTATTAATAGCATTTTTCTCTACAAAGCCTAGTTATGCGTGAAAGAGCGATTTTCCGTATTTTTAAGCAAAACTGAGGTTTATTTTCATTTTGCGTCTTTCACTCATGATTTAAATTATGTTATGTTTATTGAGGTTTCTCTTGCATTGGCAAGAGAAAGTTGTGTGAGTGTTTCACACCAGATTTTTGTTTGTATTATACCTTGAGCAGTGACTCTCGAAGGCAGGAAACATTTTAATATGCAATTCCCTCACATCAATATCTTCATTGGTTCTTTTAGCAGACATCACCAAAGCTCACGATAAATTTGTAAAAAGGCCTAACTACATATTGGCCTATTTTGCAAATTAGACATAGTCAAAGTATACAGACAAATATATAAACATTGGTCTCGTTTTTTCAAAACTGCATTCAGGAAACATAGGCCCTTATAGTATATTAAACTCTTTAACTAATGGAGCTCGGGGGCACATTAACTCAAATTGACAAAAAACTGGCTCTGTTAGCACCAAGCCACAGATTTATGTTTGGCTTATTAGTGAAAAAAGTTCTAAAGATTCTACATTTTAGCTTGTTCAACTAAAGGGTTTCCTTAACTGAGTTACAAACATAAGCCAAGGCTTAACAAAGTGTTTTGCCTCAAGCATCTTGTTGCCATGAAAAGGGACAAAAAATTCGTAAAGGGGGCTGTGCTCTCGTGATTTTAAATCAAAATAACTAAAATTATACGTACTAATTAAAAAAACTTATAACTTTTACTTTGTGTATTCGTTTTCTACAAAGCTTAGTTTACAGCATTCGTATTTTTTCATCAAAATATTTCTCAAGTCCAACAGAGGTTGATTTTTGTTCAGCATTGTTTGCTCATGATTAAAAATGGGTTATACGCTTCATTATTTACATTGGAAAGAGAAAGTTATGCGAGTGTTTCATACCATAGTTTTAATTTTCAAATACCTTGCTTATAAAAAATATGCATACTGATAAATGACATTATTAATATTTAATATGAAGTTGAAATTCAGAATAAATGATTAGGTTTTTCTGTTATTAACAAAATTTATTTTTTTATTAGCATTAAGATTTCCTAGATTTTTAATAAGTAAAATTCGTTTGATTAAAGAAGCTTTTTCAGAAAATAATTATCGAAGTAATTAAAAATTCTTTTATAATTAATTAAAAATCATTTTTTTATAAAACAATAGAAGCAGGAGTGCGTAATAAAGATAAGCAATAGCAAACGCCAGAAAACGTAAGGCTCTCTTTAAACAGAAATGTTGTAAAGAATAAGAACGATAAATACAATAGGCCCCGCTGAATTTAAAGGAAAAGTTAAGTTGAATTTACTGAGAAGGAATGAATTTTATCATGCATGTAACATGGTTCGATTTGAAAAGATACAGTTTTCTTTCAAACGTATCGCATAACCTGCAAGTTAACCAATCAAAACAACCGTTTAAAATAAAGAAGACCGGATGGTAAATTTCCCATACTCCACAAACTTCTTACTTCAAAAAGCTCACATATAACATAAACACTGCCACACATAAACTGACTAAACACTAACTAAACACTTCAGCACGAATAGTTTAACAACTTATTAATAATGAAATAGTACAGTGTTAAATATTTTGGCAAATCGCTTCCGCTGAAAAAAGTGTATGACTTAAGAAGGGGTCTCTCAAATGAATTTTTTCTATCTATCGAATCCAGTGAACCCATTTTTTGTACAAATAACGCCTTATCAATACTGTAAGTACACAAAAATCTAAAACTTGAATTTCGTCCCCAAGTTAGGGATAGTGGAATAAAAAATTAGAAGATAGATTATGAAAATAGAGTCTGACAATACCACGCTCAAGTTGGGCTAGGTTTGCTTCATAAACTTGAAATTTGTATCATATGAAAAATAAAGCTTTACTTATAAAAGAACACTGAGTATTCCGATAATTGTCTCTCGTTTGAGAAGCTTTGTAAAAAAAAATTTTTTAACTTTAGAAATTAATAGACAGGGCATCAGAATACAACTTTCTGAGAAATTTTTAAGAAATAATTGAGAAATATTACTAGTTTAGGGCCTAATATACACCTTGTTATTGCTTTTAAAAACCTGTAAGAAGCATAGACACAGTCGAAGCATAGAAAAGAGAAGTAAGGCCAAAAAATAATACCACATTATTCAGAACAATTTGTGGGCTACATAATTACAGCCAAATATTAAAATTTCCTAGACCAAAATTTTTGTGTTTTTCGAAATCGACTTAAGAACATTTCACAATCAAACCCGGTTAGTCTGTACGTACCGTCTACAACTATCGATAGCACAATCTTGAGATTCTAGTCAAAAGTTTCATGAAAAATTAAAAAAAGTATTAATACTTAAAATTACACTTGGCAAAAATGGTTTTCAACAATCTAAAAAATAACACTTAATCTTTCGCAGGAATCCGTTTTACATATATACCCTTACGAAATTAACAATTTTGATAAATAATTAACAAAGAATGGCTGTAAGTGGTTAGTCTACAATGAACTAACTGATGCAATAGCTAAAGAAGATAATTTGTTAAGCCAGTCGCGCAACAAAATTATGCTATCACAAAACTGATTTAAACAAGAATTTATAAACGCATACATAAAAATACAAAACAGTTGTGACCAATAAAATACGTTATAGATATCGACAGTTTATTTATAATTTTTACTTGATTTATATATAAATAAAATTGAAACTTTAGCAGGCTTTCATATTCAATTTGACATTTGTTTACAAAGGATTATTTTCGTACTTATTTACATTTGAACGTTCGTTTGCTCAAAAATAAAAAACGGGTTTATATCATATTTGATGACAGACCGTTAAGTCTTTAATGGGGTTAGAGCCATTAAAATTACCCGATTAAGGGATTACGATAATGGAACAATCATGTTAAAGAGGAGGAAACACTAGACGTTTTAAACAACATTTTTTGACTAGATTTAACTAAGGAATATGTCTAAGCCCTAAGGATTTTAACAAAGTAGTTTTTAATTCACACGAAATAATTCAAACTAAGTTATCATAAATTGTATTAAAACGGAAATAGTTATAAAGTCCAATACAATACTGTGAGATGTAAAGAGTTAAATTCATTGAATTTAATTTTGTTCTGTTTCTTTCTGTGTAGTTTGAAATTTCTATGCTTTTAAGTGTAAAAATCTGGTGTGAAACACTCACACAACTTTCTCTTGCCAGTGCAAATAATTAACAATAAACCTAACATTAGTAATAAAACATAAGAAATAAACAAAAAACTAACCTCAATAAACATAACCTTATTTTAATCATGAGTGAAAGACGCAAAATGAAAATCAACCTCAGTTTGGCTTAGAAATATGGAAAATCACTCTTTCTCTCTAAACTAGGCTCTGTAGAGAAAAATGCTTTAAATATAAGTTGTAGATCTTTTAATTTTCTATAAATTTAATTATATACACTTTTGTCGTAAAATGCATACTAAGGCCGAAATGTTAAAAAAATCGATTTTTCTCACGTTTCGTGAGAAAAAAACAGAAAATCGCAAATTACCGCTAAACTAAGCGTTATACAAAAAAATGTTTGAAATAATAGTTGTAGGTTTTTAAATTCTCTACAACTTATATTATATAACATTTTGCGCTAAAATGCATATTAAAGCCGCAATCTTAAAAATAAAATGTTTTTACGTAAAAACAGCCTCACGCAGAATTTCAGCAAACATGGCGCCTACCCTATCTTGTAGAGAATAAAAAATTGAGTAAATCAGGCGATTTAAAAAAAAATCGTAGGACTAGTTTTTGAGAAAATCGCAAAAAAGTGAAAAATTATAGGAATAAACTAAGTTACTACTACTTCCGGTTGACCGATTTGATGAAAATGTTCGAGTCGGGTCTGGTAGTGGTATGTAACTTAAGTTTCAAGTTTCAAGTTCGTACGATGTTCCGTTCTTGACATATTTTGTATACACACACACACACACACACACACACAGACACACACACAGACCAATCGCTAAAAACATGTTTTTTGGGTTCAGGGGGTCTGAAAACGTGTAGATCCGGTGAAAACTCGATTTCGAAAAATCGAAAACAATACTTTCCTTCCTATATATTCATATAGGCAAGAGAAAGTAAAAAGAATACCTTCCCGTTTACATTAATTTATACTAACCCTACGTCACGTTTTTGAAGAATGTCACAAATAGGACAATTTAAATTACAGTTACCTAAGCAACTGTTACGGGATTAACAAAGTTTCTTTCGTTATTAAAAAATCTGGTGTGAAACACTCACACAACTTTCTCTTGCCAATGCTAATAATTAACAATAATCCTAACATTAGTAATAAAACATTAGAAATAAACAAAAAACTAACCTCTAAAAATATAACCTTATTTTAATAAAGACTGGAAGACGCAAAATGAAAATTAACCTCAGTTTGGCTTAAAAATACAGAAAATCACTCTTTCACGCTAAAAAATAGGCTCTGTAGAGAAAAATGCTTTAAATAAAAGTTGTAGGTCTTTTTATTTTCTATAAATTTGATTATATACACTTTTGTCGAAAAATGCATTCTAAGGCCAAAATCTTTAAAAAATCGATTTTTCACACGTTTTCGTGAGAAAAAAACAGAAAATCGCAAATTACCGCTAAACTAAGCGTTATACAAAAAATGTTTGAAATAAAAGTTGTAGAATTTACAATTCTCTACAATTTTACTTTCTCTTGCCTATATGAATATATAGGAAGGAAAGTATTGTTTTCATGTCGATTTTTCGAAATCGAGTTTTCACCGGATCTATACGTTTTCAGACCCCCTGAACCCAAAAAACATGTTTTTAGCGATTGGTCTGTGTGTGTGTGTGTGTGTGTGTGTGTGTGTGTGTGTGTGTGTGTGTGTGTGTGTGTGTGTGTCTGTGTGTGAACAGATTATCTCAAGAACGGAACATCGTACGAACTTGAAACTTAAAACTTAAGTTACATACCACTACCGGACCCGACACGAACATTTTCATCAAAATCGGTCAACCGGAAGTAGTTTATTCGTATAATTTTTTCACTTTTTTGCGATTTTCTCAAAAACTGGTCCTACGATTTTTTTTAAAATCGCCTGGTTTACTCAATTTTTTATTCTTTACAAAATAGGGTAGGCGCCATGTTTGCTGAAATTCTGCGTGAGGCTGTTTTTACGTAAAAACATATTCTTTTTAAGATTGCGGCTTTAATATGCATTTTAGCGCAAAACGGTATATAATAAAAGGTGTAAAGAATGTAAAGTTCTACAACTTTTACTTCAAACATTTTTTTGTATAACGCTTAGTTTAGCGGTAATTAGCAATTTTCTGTTTTTTTTTCCGAAAACGTGTGAAAAATCTATTTTTTTAAGATTTCGGCCTTAGAATGCATTATACAAAAGTGTATAAAATAAAATTTATAGGAAATTAAGAGATCTACAACTTTTATTTTAAGCATTTTTTTGTACAGTGCCTAGTTTAGCGTGAATGAGCGATTTTCCGTATTTTTAAGCTAAACTGAGGTCGATTTTAATTTTGCGTCTTTCACTAATGTTTTTTAAGGTTAGTTTTTTGTTCATTTCTAATGTTTTAATACTAATGTTAGGTTTATTGTTAATTATTTGCATTGGCAAGAGAAAGTTGTGTGAGTGTTTCACACCAGATTTTTTATTATATAAATTGTTGCGCTAAAATGCATATTAAAACCGAAATCTTAAAAAAAAACTTTTTTACGAGAAAACACCCTCACCAAGAATTTCAGCAAACATGGCGCCTACCCTATCTTGTAGAGAATAAAAAATTGAGTAAACCATGCAATTTAAAAAAAATCGTAGGACCAGTTTTTGAGAAAATCGCAAAAAAAGTGAAAAATTACACGAATAAACTACTACTTCCGGTTGACCGATTTTGATGAAAATGTTCGTATCGGGTCCGGTAGAGGTATGTAACTTAAGTTTTAAGTTTGAAGTTCGTACGTTGTTCCGTTCTGGAGATATTCTGTTGACACACACACACACACACACACACACACTCACTCACACACACACACACACACACACACACACACTCACTCACACACAGACCAATCGCTAAAAACATGTTTTTTGGGTTCAGGGGGTCTGAAAACGTATAGATCCGGTGAAAACTCGATTTCTAAAAATCGACATGAAAACAATACTTTCCTTCCTATATATTCATATAGGCAAGAGAAAGTAAAAAGGAATACCTTCCCGTTTACATTAATTCACACTAACCCTACGTCACGTTTTCGAAGAATGTCACAAATAGGACAATTTTAATTACACTGTTATCTAAGCAACTGTTACGGGATTAACCAAGTTTCTCTTGTTATTAAATAATACGCGTATTTGATAACACAAATAGGCTCCTTTTTACTCAGCTCCAAATGATTTTTTCTTTTCATCCATTCATATAAAACATATTCATAAAGAAGGGAACAGTACACTACTTAAAATCAAATGAGATGAATGATATGAAGCAGCAACAGGTGATTTGAGTTGTTAAAACACTACTTCAATGTAGGGTAAAAGTTTTGTACATTACGTAACTATTTATAAGAGTTGAATTTTCATACTTTTTTACAAGTGGCGTTTCCACATTACAAATTTTTGTTTGTACGAGGTGTGGCTATTAAATAACGAGACTGACGTTGCAAAAAAAATATTTTTATTTTATACATAATCACTTGTTGTCACCTTCAATATGCACTCCTCCATCCCTACAACGCTCTATGCGAATTTTCCATTGTTGGAATCAGTGCAGAAAGTTATCTTCTGTCAGCTCCTTCAGGACACTTGCCGCTTTCTCTTTTACAGCTTCCACAGACTCAAATCTTGTCCCTTTTAATGCAGGTTTCACCTTAAGAAACAGGTAGAAGATAATACCATGTGACGAAACGTGGTTTTTTACTTATGATCCGGAAACAAAGCGCCAATCCATGCACTGGAAGACCCGAACTTCACCGAGAGCCGAGAAAGCTCGAATGAGCAAATAAAAATTTAAAGCAATGATGATTGTTTTTTTTTATATACATGGGATTGTGTACCTTCACTGGGTTCCTTAAGGTCAAGAAATTAATCAATATTACTACCTTAAGGTACTTTCTAAACTACGTCAAAGAGTAAGGAAAAACGCCCCGAAATGTCGAATGACAAATCATGGGTTCTTCACCAAGACAATGCGCCAGCTCATTCCGCGTTATCTGTCAAGAGGTTCCTAGCCAAGTACAACATCTTAGTGTTAGAACATTCACAATATTCACCAGATCTTGCACCATGTGACTTCTACCTGTTCCCTAAGGTGAAATCTGAATTGAAAGGGACAAGATTTGAGTCTGTGAAAGCTGTAAAAGAGAAACCGGCACATGTCCTGAAGGAGCTGACAGAAGATGACTTCCAGCACTGTTTCCAACAATGGAAAATTCGCATGGAGCGTTGTAGGGATAGAGAAGGAGTGTATATTGAAGGTGAAAATAAATGATTATGTATAAAATAAAAAATATATTTTTTTTACGTCAGTCTCGTTATTTAATAGCCACACCTCGTATTTCTTTCACATTTTTCTTAACGTACCATTACAATTTTATCTGAAAAATGAATTCGTTCATTGAAGGTATTTATTAATGTAACAAAAAAACTTAACCCACTTTTCAAAATCGTAAAAAATACATGGAAATTTATAGCTATCAATGGTTTTGAATCAGTATTAAAGTTGCAGCTTGCAATATCAATCAAGTAAAATATTGCATTTTAGTACTTTTAATTAGTTTAGAAGCTATCTGAAGTTTGTTAATGAAATTTAAGTTCACAAGATTACAAGATTAATCTCATTGTAATATGTTTTCCATAATTTTCAAAAGCTACTCAAGACTTATAGAATGATAATCTGGGGAATTAGTGTGATTACTGGATCTAAAGCTTTAATTTTAATGAGTTTGAACTCACTTGGAAAATAAAATTCCTTAAAAAATTACGTAATAAAAATTTTAAGAATTTCTGTTGTGTAGGAAACGATTTTCTTTATTTAGTAGCCAGTTATATAATTGTTACCGGATGATTAATTTTATTACTCAATCATCATAATTATGCGATTTCTTGTAAGATCTGAAAAAAATTATTTTGGTACCGATTCTAAAAGAAAGTTTTTTTTTATCATTAACATTCAGCAATTTCCTGTCATAATTTTTCCCTATCAGGGAAAATGTTAATTCAAAACAATGGGTTCAACTTTGGGATGAGGTACGTCTTTTCGTATAGATTTATCGAACATTTCCGTGATACAATTCCTTTTTGTTGTTAATTGCCACAGGATTCACTTAGTTTGTTTAAAAAAATTCCAGGTTGGTATCACGCCAGATTCTAAATTTCTAGTTCAAATTGTAGATTGGTTGATACGCCATTTTAGCAAAATGATAAAAAATTACTTAGGAAATAATTAGGATAATGTATTTAGGAAAGTTCTGAACTTTTCACAGTGCAATATCTAGCGTCGGCCGAAGAGTATTTCAGCGAAAAGTAACTAATGTGCATGCTCGGCCAGTTTTCTCGGGAATTGACAATACCTGTGTGACACTTGAAAGATGAATTGGTGGCCACCGCTGACCCGGATCAGATAATACATAATTAGAGGTGAAAATGCGAAATATCTCGTCAGTTAAGTAGAAGCGCTCGTATATCTAAGTGCTGGTGACAAGAAAGAGGTAGTTCATTGCGTTGTCTACAAATTGATAAAAATTTAGTTAACCGAAACGAAGGGCTCGTTCTGTTTTTATATTGCATTTAATTATCATTACCGTAAGTTTCAATTCAAAGGAAACAAAACGAAAATCAGCAGCCTTAAGTAATTGCTTAGCACTCACTCTTGTCTACTAACCATTTGGTTTAAGAACTACTGCGTGTTCAAGTAGGATACTTTGAATTTCCAATATACTTTGAGTGACTTCAGAAGGACAGAAAAGTATTGAATAAACTAAAAGAACTTGAAGGTTGAACTAACTTATCACCATATGTAAATACCTAAACGATCGAAAAGGATGTATCATTGGCATTAAAGTGAATTTCACAAATTTAATTGAGGAAGTCACGAAATAAACTTAAAGTGAAGATAAATCGGTAAATGAAAAAATATTGCCGTGATTAATTCGTTGTCGTATTGGACCAAAAGCGATGCTAATAATTAGTTAATAGTACCTAACATTTGTATGTTATGTAAAATATAAATTTTAAACAAATATTTAAGTAAAATTTTTAACACAGCCGTAAGTATTATTTTTTTATGAGAGATGAAAACAAAAACCGAAGAGTATAAAGAGTTTTCTAAAAGCACGTCAACTTTAAAGGAAATAACATTTCACAGAAAAGTTTTTATCGAACATTTTCAATTTATGGTACTGTTCTTATTTAAAACCACTGTGTTTACTGAAAAGAAAGATACTTTTTAAGCAATGTTAAACTTTACAAGTAACTAACTCAACGTTGAAGATTTTTCTATATTGAAATTAACTTTTGAACAAATATATTAATAATTTTAAGACGTGAAAATAAGTTATGGTAATTTATCATCTTACGACTAAATATAAAGTTCAAGTTTTAATGTAGACGATTTATAAAGTCAAGAAAATTTGCTGATAAATATTTTTTTTTTAAATTGTTAGTTAACTCTATAAAATCTAAAGCTTTTGTCATAATTACCAGTTCTGTCGTAGGTATTAAGTATAAAAATAATCCGCTTGAGAATGTGACTTCATTTCAACCCAAAGGTAATAAGAGATTATGCACTTAAATGAGCGACATAAATTTTATTAGCAGGTATTAGTAGGCAATAGTAGGCATTTATAATAGTAGGCAAATAGTAGGCATATAGTAGGCAATGAATTAATTCGCTCAGTTAAACAAAAACCCTGGAACTAATCCCTCGGGATTAGTTCTTATTATTGATTTTTTTTTGAAAATCAATGGTTTTTAAAAGTATATTATTATTAAAACAGATACTTTGCACAAAACATTACAAAAACCACCAAAGTAAAATATCCTTAGACGTTCCCTTACTCTTTTTTCGTGTACTGACCTCTAAACTATAATATTCACGTAAACAATTTACACATTCCTTTGATAAACTAGAAAATATTTAATTATAGGTGGCGAATATCATTCAAAAAATCGACCAATTTAAAATTGGCATTTTGTTACATTTTTTCGCGAAAAAACATTGTTTGATGTTTCAACTCGCCAAGAATATTTTTACTATGCCCCCTCAAAACCCACTTACTATGGTAACAATACTCGTTATCTTCCGAATAGTTGAGATTTATTTTTACCATCGAATTTCTTCTACTTTTAAACCATTTAACTCTTTACCAGCCAAAGTAGTGTTCAAAATGAAGACAAATTGATTGAAATAAGTACTACCAGTGAAACTACTACAAAATGCACGAAAATAATCCTCGACAAATTTGAGTTACATGCAAACTCTCTCGCATAATATAAACAAGGGTGGTACTGGGTGTTTAGCATTCATGTTTAAAACACCTTTGGCCACGAATCTTTTTTGAGACGGCCAATTGTAAGACTGTAGTGATGACTGCATGCTCTAACATGTAAATCACGTTCTGTTATCATTTAACATCAAATTAAGTAATTTTTAAATTTTTGTGTATTAACAGGTTTTAAACAACAGGGTTGTTACCAAAAAAGTTACGCATTATAAAATAAAAGAAGTTAACCAAATGAGGTTTAAATTATCAGCAACTTAAACATTTTAACATAATTTTTATCACCTAAATATAATATTTGATATCAGTTTCTAATGACTATAAACCACAAAACTGGAGATTATGAAACAGACTTACGTTTATATGACTAACAGCAATAATGATTAAACATTATACGTTCATAACATTAATAGTTGATTAATCTCTGGTAAAAATAGTTCTACTATACTAACAATTCCCTTCTTCTTTACAAACCGTGGCCACCGAGCTGGTAGCAGGCAGTGTGAGACCGTGAGCCAAGCTCGTAGGAAAGTAATCGACACTACCCGCTATGGCGAGTACTGAGCAGATGGAAAATCGTGGAGGGAACTGCCGGTTCGAACGCTTGCGCCTGGGTCAATTAAATCTGCATCACTCCCGGGCGGCCACTCAGGAGGCCTACCAGTGAATGCAGGAGTGACGTCTTGACATTCTTCTGACCCAAGAGCCAACGTGACGTAAGTGTCACTGTCAGAGTGTCAAAGTGACACTGTCGGCCAAAGTGCGGTCGGGTTCATCGATGGGTGTGTGGTGGTGCATACCCGGAGGGCCTGGCCACTCTCGGCAGTGGTGGTGACTATTGGTGTAGATGTTTTCTGGCTGTCTGAACTGAACGACGAGCATTTCGCTGCGGTAAGAATAACCCCCTGGTTATTCTACCCCTGTACGCTCGACGTCGTACTTGTTGCGGGATACTTTCAACCCAAGAAGGAAATAGATATGATGCTCACCAAGCTGGGGCGGATTAACAACCTCAAGAGGACAGCCCTTTCGCAGTTCCTTGAAGCCAGAAACCTCCACTGTGTAAATGTGGCAGAACACGGCTAACTTTCTCCTCGGAACTGGGCGAAAGTTATGTAGACGTCACCCTCATGACGGGGCACAAAATTCACAAGGCACAAAATTTAAGTGCACAGACGAATATCTAGGAACCAACCGTGAAATCATTATTTCGTTAAAATATCTAGCAGCATCAGGTAAACTTTTAGATTCATGCGCGGACAAAAACTAGCTGCTGTGGGGTAAGAAAAGTCTTCATAATTATTTGCAGTCTCAATAAAAGTTATTGCATGCTGTAATAAATAGAATAATTGCCCGACATTTTATTCCGGAAAAATGTAATTCATTTTACTACTGAATACTTAAATGTAATTAAAAATATAATGAAACCAAATTTCTTATTCTTTTTTTATTGTACTCTGTCCTAGATAAGGTTATTGGAAAATAAAGCTTTTTAATTAAAAAATTATGATAATAATGAAAGATTTGTTCCTGACTTATTTTCGTACAATGAAATTACGTACGGTAATTAATTAAAAAAGTAAACTTCGACATGAAGTTCAGCGAAAGAAGGAAAATCAGTAGTATCTGTGCAAAGGTAAAGAATTGACCTGCATTTTCTAATAAGTCTTCCGGTAAAGTAAACTGAGTTTAGAAAACTGTATTAAAACAACATACACCCATGTATTTAGTGTTCTTAACAAATTATGGTATTTTCTTTTAAAAAGAAGTTCTTTTATGTTTCACGTGTAATAGAAAGTGCATAGGTACGTGACCTGAACAAACAAGATTCAAAGTAATCTATCAATTATTGGAAACAAAATACGTTTAATAAACTTAACAAAACATGAAAAAGATCACTTAGAACACATTTGTTTTAAAAAGTTTTCTGCCATTGATCATCTAAATTATTGGAAGAACTCAAGCCCTTACAATAACGTACTTTCTAGGTAAGTACGTACTGCACAGACTTAACAATTTGCAACTTCTTATCAATTTCTTAATTTTCTTTGCGTACATCTATGAGGCTCTCATCTGAGATGCGTACATTGGGCCATTCCAACATCGTTTTACTTTGTTTTTAATGTCCACACAATACATAATCTATACAAGACTACACCTCATTTACACGTCATACACTTCATCCTCATCTCATTGGGTCATGGGGTAGCTTATTGTTCTCAATTGAACAGATTGCAACGTACACATTAGGGATAGAATATATGCACACAGCACAACGAATAGAATTGTGAAAATATAAATTAACATATCAAAACTTTGATCAACGAGCTTTCAAAACTACAGAAGCAATTTCACCACTTCTCAGTTAGAGACCTAAATGCTAAATTGTAAAAAAGGAGTACAAGCCCTATGATATTTGAAAAATGTATTATTCATTATGTTGTTTGTTTAGGTCAACAGCCGAAAGGTTGGTTTGAACCTCTAGAGGTTTTACTAAGTAAAAACGAGGAGTGAGGTGGTTTACCATTGCCTTCCTCACTGAGTTGAAAGAGTATGCTTATCAGCATGCCAGGCCCTCCGAAAAGCACTCACTTTCCACCCTGCAAATGACACCTTCACTTCATTCACCACAGCGTCTGGCTGCATAGTGAAATTCATTACTCTCAGAGGAGATAACTCTGACTAGTGTCTTTTATACCTCTACCTATTCTGTTCTTAAATAGTTCAGTCATATAAGTGGCTGACTATGTGATAAAAAACAGAACTATTTTTTTTAGCCCTGGACCAAACAGATATAGTGCAATTAAAAAAACACTCCACCTGCCCGTTTTTGGCATATTATTCATTATATGTAGCTCAAAAAATTATATTAGTAAAGTATCTTAACTTTCCCGTTATCAAATGTTGACATTGATCTAGATAAAACTATTTATCTATTTTTTTTATTTGTTTATGTTTTATAAACTATTTTTTTCTGCATTTTTATTCAGAAAATAAATATATTTTTGGGATAAATAGATATAGGAATGTATTAGTGTAAACCTTAAAAATAGATATAAAAACTTGAATAATTTAAACTTTTCATTACATTCAGACTTGACCTTTTCAAACAAGCATGTAATTTAAACATAATACAGTACAACATGAACATAGTAACTTTTTTCTTCTTCGCAAATAATTATTTAGCTTTCGCCGTGACTTACCGTTATTAACCAATGGTTTTTAAAAGCACAAAAAATTTGAAAGTCTTTATTGTTAAAATCTTGTTTAGGCATTGAAACGTTTTTAAGTGGAGATTGCACGATGGTTTTAACTTAAAATTCCGATTTTTGGTTTTTTATGTTTTTCAATTATCGTAGATCGACCAGAAATCAAATTACGCCAAAAGAAATTATGAAAAAATGAAGTTTTTATCAGGTTTGCACAAAAAATCATCAGGCTACGAAGAACGAATATTTTTCATAATTTTATACTGCTCGTTTTAGTGCAAGAGAATTTTAGTTTTTAAAATATCTGTATCACAGTTTTTAATATTCTCAGCTGTTAGTTCAGCTTTCTAAACAACTGTTGATGGGAAATTTACTTGTTTGTGTACATATTTTTTTTTATTTGTGCCTTCTTGTTTCTTACATTTTCCCGTAAATTTAGATTTTTAACATTAAGGTACATTTTTCTCTGAAAGTAATAAACCTACCAGGCTGAAATTTTTACCAGTTAATTATCTAGTATAGCCACATTACCGACATTTTTATTACTTCCTCAGGTGCTCCAAAAGTTAGTAATACGCAAAATATGAAGAAAAGAAGTTGCAAAAAGTTTATGTTATCGTAATTTAAAAAAGATTATATGGTCCAAAGATTAAATTCAAACAATGTCAGTAGCTCGAGAAGAAAACCCCGACACATATAGTGTGTAAAGTTTCATTTCCCTGTATTTTACCAATCCTATGAAAAATGTACCTAAAATAGCAAATTTAACATTGGCGGGATACAAAGTACAGTCTCACGTTAATAGTTCACCTAAATCTATAGTATTAGTTTTTCAAAACGGGTTTTCTATTTACACAGTTTCATTTTAAAGAAAAAGCCTTACAGTGAAGAAAAGACGGTTAACCATATTTTCTACCAGAGGCATATTTAGAAAGATTTAACAGGTCATAGTCTTGTTTCTTGTGTTATTTACGAAGAAGAAGGTAGTTTTGCTTGTACAACATTAAGGAAGTTTAATCTTAAACGTAATTACGTGAGAAATGAAACTGAACTGTAGGTCTACAGAAAAAAACTTTTTATATAACGAAATTGAACAAAAAACACAACAAATATGAACTACCCAGAATATATAAAATACCATTAGTAATTGTGGTAAAATTTATATTGAGGAAAACCACCAGATCGTTAAGAACGTTTTTATAAACGAGTTTTTATGAATACGAGTAATTATAAAAAGAGAAATGTAATGTTTTTTTTCTATTTTATCGAGAATATCAATCCTTAAATTACAATAAACAAGATCGAAATTTTAGATAAAAAATAATAATGGAAATTTTTACACAGCAAAAATTCAAATAACTTAATCTTATTAAACAAGCAAACAAAATACTACAATAGTAACGTAATTAGGTTCTCAAATTGACACGGTAAATTTAAATTATAAAATATTATGAATAGGCTAAAACCAGCTAACATACTTCATCTACCTGATTGTGCAGCTACCTATTCTGGTACTGTGATATTAATTTCTAAATACAATAGCACGATACAATTTCGTAAATATTAATCTGTTTGAACGAAAATATTGAACACAATTTTTTAAATTTTATATGCTGCTACGTTAATATCTATTCAATTTCTTTGAATAATAAATAACTAACCTGGTAGAAAAGTGAAAAAACTAAAGGAAGTCAAGCATACATCGATATTTGAAATCTGGGAATGTGAAAGGTTAATATATTAATATTGTTAATAATAAAAAGTACCTAATAAATAAATATAGTTAATACAGAAAAATATCATACTAAATTTGTATTACAATTTTGATAAGGCAAACCCGGAAAATCAAACCTCATCAACCTTGAATTTAGATTTACACTATTGTCCAATAAATTGAAAACAATTGAATAAACATTTTTAATGAGGTACCACAAGAAAAGTTTGGCGGAAAATGTATTTTATTAACATTTATTATTTTACGAACATTAGTATTATTATTACGTAAAGAAGCGTTTTCTTTTAAATTTAATTTATTGTAAATAATTTATGAACAGTACTAATATTTTCTTAATTACACCGCTTGGCTGTAATTTTTTCACGCGTTCATTCTTCAAAGTTATTATGTTGCATTTATTGTTATAATATAGCAGGTTATGCATTTAAATAAACGTTATTTCAATAAATTTTCTAAAAATCTCCTAGACGAACTCAGTTTAATCAAAAAATGGGCAAAATTGGCGCATAAAACGAAACGAAAAGCACTAACGTGATGTTCACCATGAGAAAGATTTATGTCCTTTTGTGACTTTCAATGAAAAACGTATACGACAGTCCAAGAGCGCCCAATTACTTAGGACTGAATCTTGATCGACGCCTTAATATGAAGAACTCCCATTCAGAAACATCGTACAAAAATTAATCTAAAATTTTAGCAAATGTTTTGGTTCTTCTTCTTAAGGAACCTACTCAATCCGAAAGTTGGCGATCAGTCTGGCTATGAAAACCTTACTGAAAGGTACTCGGAATAGTCCTGGAGTTTTTTTTTGCAGAACCACACTC
This sequence comes from Catonia carolina, assembly GCA_035578175.1. Taxonomy (NCBI): domain Eukaryota; kingdom Metazoa; phylum Arthropoda; class Insecta; order Hemiptera; family Achilidae; genus Catonia; species Catonia carolina. The sequence goes on from JAQMRL010000001.1 coordinate 41,765,457, forward strand.
TAAGATTCTTGAGCCAGGAAATCCGTCTTCTACCCAGTACACGTTTCCTGCTGATTTTAATTTGAAGATGTACTGAAGAAGCCGGTAATTATTCCGTTCCTCATTACATGTCCCAGTTATTCAAACTTCCTTCTTTTCACACTTTTCACAAAGTCCGTTCCAGAACCTCTCCGTTTGTTGCATGATCCACTCTAGAGTTTTTCAGGATTCTTCTATAGAACCCCATCTCGAAAGCCTTTAATTTCCACTGTGTCGCTGCTGTAAGCATCCACGACTCAACTTCATAAGACAATATTGAAAAGATGTAACATCAGAGGAATCAATTTTATTTCGAGATCCCAATAATGGCTCTTGAAAAGTCTGCCCACGTTAACAAACGCATCCCTTGCCTTCTCTTTCCTGCATCTAACCTCTAGAGAATTGTCGCACTGTTCGTTGAGGAACGTGCCCAAGTAGGTGAACTTGGTCACCCGGTTAACTGGCTCTCCTTCGGTTAGCAGATGACAGTTTCCGACTGCCTCTGTACTTATCACCATCTATTTGGTTTTTCAAATATTTATGTTGAGACAGTTTCGCTGAATAACAGCTGTCACCCTGTTGATTAGCTGTTACAAACCAGCCCGGCTATCGGCTTTAATTGTATGTTTTGGTTATTTGGTACAAATAACCAAATATCGTCACAGATATTACACAATAAATTCTTTATTTATTTTAGAGTATTATTAAACCGATTCGGACTGTAGCTGAGCGAGTAGTAACTTCAACGTTAACATCGATCGACCAACGTTCACGATCCAAGCTGTTAAGATTCATTCCTCAAACTCCTCGTACGTACACAACAAAATAAAATTCATAGAGACTCAACATATTGTACGTCCAGGAGGAAATAAAACAGATTATCGGAAACATATCAAAAAATATTGGTAAACCATTTTAACAACCTATTCATTACTCTCCGGGAGAACAGTAACGCAATAAGACGACTTAAATAAATATAGCATTTAATGGATTTGTTTTTATTGATTTTTTAAGGTAATTCCATATAGAATCGATTTTCCAAGTTACTTTTTTACAAATTTTCATATCTGCTCATGGTTCCTTTTTGAATAGATTGTACATTTTATATAAATAAGTTATAAGAAAACACTGTATTTAAACAAACTTTATTTTTGCAATTGTAAAAAGTGGTTCTTTTTGATGTAGTAATTTTCTTGCTGTTTTTTACTATCCTGTTTTTTTCATATTTATTCGTAATAAATTAAATTTAAAAAATCAATGTACTTATAAAAATACACAACATAATTGAGAGACGAACTACCATTTTAATAACGTACGTCTTTTCTTATTTTCTTTTTCACAATAAGAGATAGAATCGGATAAAGTTGACAATCACTATGTCTTTCGGCACAACTGTTAACTTTATTAAAATAACTGACAATAGAATCTTTTGTCTGACGAAAACCACAAAAGGAGTAAAAGAAGCTCATGATAGGTTTCATTGACCAATCTATCACCACGAAAGTACTGAAGTAATAAAATGAACTACGTTCATTTGCTATAGATTAATTTGTGTAGAATAATTCAAAACACCAATATTTTAACTATCGAATAAAAAGTTATGCTCAAAATTATTTACAGTGAAGTGATAAAATTCAATGTATAGAAAAATTAAAAACACGTTTACAATTTCATTTAGATATTCTTGTTAATTTTGTCTTATATTATCAGCTTTAATTTTAAAGGTAAGTTGATGAGAATGCGTATCCTCCTTTTGTCGTGCACATGATTCTCATTCTGCACGTTTAACCTCCCCCAATCCTTCAAGTTCTCACTCACTCGCTCTTTAAACCTCGTTTTTCTTTAAGCTCTACAATTTTCCTTTCTAAAAGTGAGCAAATTTCCATAGTTAATGGTGCTAACCTGTAACTTGATAATAAGTACTAAATTACATTTCAGTCAGAAGCAATTACTCTTGATCTTTTACAAAGTAAACCTAGTAAAATATTTACACCTGCCTAATATTACCATTTTACTTTTCTGGCAAAATTATAAAGTTTTAAGTTATTTTCAAAACCCAAAGAACATAGTAATACTTTAAAGGTAGTATTAACTAATTTGCTCTTAGATTTATAAATATGTGCATAATTCCTTATAAATGAATTTATGACTTTATATTAAATTTATTATTAAAGAAAGGCATTGACGAATACATTTCAAACACACAATTTCTACGTTATAATAACTGGTATCCTGTTACTATAACAATTTTATTCTTTGCGATTACTTAGGTCAAGTAACCATACGTAAGTTACTTAGCAACTGTACTTTCCGGTGTGGTAAGACATAAGTAACACTGAGATAATTTTAATATGTACACTCCCACTCTAAAGACTTCCCGCACAGCCCTACGCCATCCCATGTGTTGTCAACGTCAAATTTTATTCTTTTTATCTCTGAGTGCCATTTTTGTTTTACTATACCGTTTACGAATGGCCCAATGTTTCTATATCACTCTCTTCTTTCAATGTTCCTTTTCTACCGAACACTAATTTATGTTAAATTCTCTGTGATGATGGAAATATCTTACGTTACGAGCACCAGATATAATACAAATTAAGCTAAAAACAATGAGATAAAAAATAGTAGGCTACCACAAAATTTAATTCCTATATATTTCTTGATTACACATACATTTTTTTATGAGACTCATCAAGAAAACTAAACAAGAAATAACAGTTTGACTGGATATTTATACGCTTGATGAATAAATAATTGTAGTTTGCTTTATTATTAATAAGAAAATAAGGTTAGTTACAGTCGGTACGAGCATCAACGCACGACTGAAGGGTTTTGCATCACGCCTCCAAGCGTCGGTATTACTTTCATCACGGAAAAACCATTGCATCGGGCTCAATGCGCCTTTTGAGTGGGAGTGCACGTATTTAATTTACCTCAGTATTACAGTATTGTGCGAATTAATGTGAACAGAGACAAAATTTCAGTTTTCATAAGTTGGCACACCTGCTGTGCCCATTCTATCAGCTGTTTTGTCCAGGAAACAACATAACCTCAAAACCTTATTAGTAAATTGATGTAAACACGTGCTTTTCGTTATAACAGTGTTATATTTTAATGTTTATGCAAGTTTGTGTTATTTTCGTTGATTTTGTGAAAATGGTGCATTCTGGTTTGATTTGTTATTAATATGGATATCACGCCTAGAAAAAGAGAAAAGGTCATAACACTTAGTGAGCATACACCAATGACTCAGAGGGACATTGCAAAGGAGTGTTGTGTAAGTTTGGGTGCAGTAAACAAAATCATCAAACAAAAAAAGCAAACAGGGTCAGTTGAAGTGCAGCGGAAAGGAAAATGTGGAAGAAAACGGAAGACTACTCCTCGAGATGAAGCCTTTCTATTGCGAGATAGCAAATTTCATCCCAGAAAAACAAGCTATGACCTTCAGCAAGATTTAGAAAAGGCTGGAGTGAAAATTCACGACTCAACAGTACGCAGACGTCTCTTAGAAGGAGGGAGAAGAGCCGTGAGACCACAGAGAAAACAACTTCTGACAGTGCCTATGATGAAAAAAAGGCTGAATTGGGCAAAAACTATGCTCATTGGAGTGCAGAAGATTGGAGAAAAGTGTTATTTTCTGACGAGACCCACTTCGTTGTGCAAGGCCAACGATCAAAGTTCGTTCGTAAGGCAGCCAATGAGTCACTTTCTGCTAGCCATATTAACCAAACAGTCAAACATCCCCCCAAAAAAATGTTCTGGGGCTGTTTTTCATACTCAGGTACTGGCACACTTATTCCAATTGAAGGTATGATGAATAGTGAAAAATACAAAGCATTGCTAGGGCAACGCTTAGCTATAGAACTTAATAAAGTACAGGCCGAAGGGACCGCAATTTTTCAATAAGACTCGGCTCCGTGCCACGTATCGAAGATTATGATGAAATACTTTACAGATAATAATATTACCCTTCTTGATTGGCCTGGGAATTCACCTGATCTTAATCCTATAGAAAATTTGTGGGCAATATGTAAGGCTAGGCTACAAAAATTGGACTGTACGACAAAAACAAAACTGGTGCAAGCAGTGATTCAGGTTTGGTTTAGAGATGAAGCCATCACAAACAATTGCAAAAAACTTGTGGATTCCATGCCAAGAAGACTCCAGGAAGTCATAAAAGTAAAAGGGGGACACATTAAATACTAGTTAATGGAAATTATCACATGTAAGTGTACCTAAATGTATCTTTGTCCTAAATAAATCATATTAACAAATTATTTCTGTTTCTTCACATTAATTCGCACAATACTGTACTTCTGCATGCTACACAGCTATTTACTCGTAGTTCAGAAATACTGGAGGATGTTTTCTTCTGTAAGAAAAGAGTAACGTGATTGGTTTTAATCGTGTTACTTTATTAGTGACAAAGTCATTATGTACGCACTATGCAGTAGTACACAATAAGCAGCTATTATCTAATACTCAGTAATATAACAAAGTAGTATTAAGTACCAAGTAGTAATACAGTATTTCCATGTAATACTTTTACTTTAAAGCGGAGATCCTACAGAGTCTCTCCGCATCCCGCATCTCAAACGCCATGATCTCGTGTCCCGCCAGTCACCCTATTCCAAGTTTCTTGCCTCCACTACCCATATCACACCACCCCGCCACATTTTCTGAGGCCTCCCACTTTTCTTCCTCATCACCGAACAATAATTTGAAGGCACTTGAGGCGACCTATTTTCGTTGATCCTATACAGATGCCCGTACCAAATCAACTGTCTACTCTCTATTCTTCCCGCCACAGTGTCCGGCACATCCGTCATTCCCCTCGCCACTTCATTTTGTGTATGATCCAAACTTGAAACTCACAACCACTTCATGAAAAATTCATATGCTTTTCATTCCGTCCACTTACCTGTCAGCATTCTGAAGAATAAGTAAAAATCGCTTCACTACCGCCCCATAAATCACCTTTTTTGTCCTTATGCTTTTTTTCGAGGACCAAATCAAAGAGTTCAGCTTATTGATCACCACTCTATCTTGAGCATTTCTCGCCCTGATATATACCTCGCATTCACCATTCCTAGATATCAGCGTTCCTAAGTATTTATGCTTGTCACCCCCCTCCCACACCCCGTCAACACTCAAATCCGTTTCCTCATCACCGATCACCAAATGTTCTGTCTTATTCATATTCAACTTCATGCCCCATCCCTCATAAACCTCCTTTAACTTCCTGAGAATAAACAATATGCCCTCCTCGTCATTAGCAATCACCACCTGATCATCCGCGAACAAAAGCGTAAACAACCCTCTCCAGTCTGTACGCCCATACCCCTCATTTCCTCCTCCATACACTAAGAACCTCTTGAACATACACCTTATACAACGTTGGAGATAAACAGCAGCCCTGCTTTAATCCCTTCGTGACAGCAAACTACAGAAACTTCATTATCAGATTTTACTGCACATTTGTAGTTCTCATACATGTTATAGACTACCCTTGTATAATCTTTACTCAAACCATTCGTCTTAAGAAGCTCAAATGGCATGCACTTATTACGTAACTAGTATGCTTGTATTGTTATTATTACTGTTATTGAAGCGGCCGTCCTAAAACATTAGAAGGCCTTCTATTGCGACCCAAAACGCCATTAATTCTTATTGAATACGTCATAATCATTTAGATCATTCATATTCGTAGCTCTAAAACGCCTTCCGTTCACTCCTTCACGGGTCATCCTAAGTTCCTCAATCTACTTGTAACCCAAAGTCTAATCTTCTGTAAAAACATGTTCCCCTACATTCTTTGCAGATGACGGTATCAGATTAGTTGCCTTTCTTCAAAATTATTATAAAATAATAAAAAATTTTCGTAAACTTTCAACTCGGTCTTCCATAGTAAACTGATAACTCCTTTTCTAGAAACGCATGATAATACATGGAGGAGCTTTACATAAAAGAAAACTATGTTGCTAGTGCATCAGGATATGAGATTATCCAACAAAACAGTGAGTAATATTCTGGAGACGGTTTTATCGCTGATAAACGTTTCCAAAATAGCATTGTCTGATATACCACCTGACATTTTAAAAAGGGTCAATGTATTCATATTCGTTCATCAATTCAATAATACCTTTAATAGATGTATATCTTGTTCAGACTTTTCAACGAACATCTATTTAGTTTTCTCAAATTTAATTTTCATTCGCTAATTTTTAGAATCTTCAATCAAATTTTCAATTATACGAGTATATTCTACATTTTGCTCGTCTACAGCCAACACTTCTTAATCAGTATCAGCAAAATAATGTAGATATTTTCATTTCCAATTTAAAAAATCATCGTAGTTCATCATCAGTTTAAATTTTTATTATTTTGTAATAATTTTGAAGAAAGGCAACTAATATGATACAGTCATCTGCAAAGAATGTAGCGGAACATGCTTTTACAGAAGATTAGGCTTTGGGTTACAACTAGATTGAAGAACCTAGGATAAACACTTTTTAGTCCAGTTTGGAGTGATTCTGTTACACCAATATTAAATTAAATGCACACACTTATTATAACTTTGAATAATACTTTATTATACTTTGTAATATTTTATAATACTTTGTAATTCATTTCATTTGTTTAATTTGAGTTGGTTTGGTGATTCTTTTAATATGTTTCAAATACCACTGATTTTAAACAATATAAAAATGTTTTTCTTATATATTTTTTAAATACAACATTTTATAAATAATTTAAATTTAAATTCAATTAATATTATTAAGACATCCTTCAGGTTGTTTTTTTAAACAAATAAATTTTATAAAATTTGATTTTTTCTAAAAAAAAATTATTTTATAACATATTTATAAGATCAGATTATCTACAAGTTCTTAAGAATTTCACAAAAAATTCAAAAAGAACCGGCGACAATGGGGATCCCTGCCACTCACTTCTTAACCTAACGCAATAATTAGTTTAGTGGGTAATTTACCCACTAAAAGCAAAATAGACAAAGTTACCCTAAAGTATATCATAAAAATAGCTCAAAAAATAGCCCTCAACTTTCTATTAGAGGAAGATCCAATTAGACTTATTAAAAACACCAATATTTACGGAAAATTTTAAAATTTGCGAAGCTAATTTTTTATCATAATAAAATGCGTTATGACAGAAGACAGAAATCAATACGGAATTAATGTGTTAGTTATAGAATATCGATATGAAATACAAATTTGTTAACAAAAGAAAAAAACAATATGATTTCAGAGAAATTATTGGAAAGAAGACATTTTAAATATTTTTACCTAAAAAAAAGATCTAAAGAAGTGGGTGCTATATACTACTGTACATTTACTTTCACTTTTATATGTGATAGAATAAAGCCTACAGTTATAAAATTAATCTAGCAAAGTAACAATAAACTGCTGGCGGGAACATGACAAAAATAGAATGCGCAAAGCCTCTAGTACTTTAAATATTTCTTTGAACGACTTATAAACACGCAACATTTAAATTCAAGAGCTGAATAAAAATAACCATCGTGTTTTACAAGACTTACATCTAGCTATTACTGAAACATAACGGCGCGAACTTTACAGAAAACTGTCACACGATGTAGAAAAACAAGGTAAAAAAATTACTGATCACAAATTCACCAAACATAATTTATATAATTTTACTACTCTCCAATACAGAACGTGGATTAACCCTCGCATTTCCGTAGATAATTTTACAATACAACAATCTATTCATAAAATATAATTTCAAAATTATTTTTATGTTCGTTAACCATTTATTTTAGTTTTTACTTGACACATTTCTATAAGTGAATAACAGATTTAAACGTAACATTTATATTTTCAAAAACAGACTTAAGGGGTTCACACACTCCTATGTTAAATTTTAGATCTTTTCAATGTTAAATTTGCTGCAATTCCGGTACACTTTTCTTAAAACGTAAGTAGATATTAACACGTTTTTTTAGATATTATTTTTCTGAAATGTTATCTATATAGCTAGCTGGTAACCCTTCAATATTTGTCAAACCTTATGATTTTTTACCAAGTGTATAAAACATTACTCTTTTTTTAAAACAAATTTTAAATAGTTAGAAATAAATCTGAGTACTTCACACGCTTTCGTACAGCGTCATTCCACCACGGAACTGGTGGATGTTGCACTCTCCCTGATTTTTTTAGGGATGTGTACCATCATATTTGTACTCCGAATCCATTAGGCCTGAGAACTAATCCCACCGTGCGCGCTTTAATATCCAGTTGTAGGAAGCCCACAACTGCGGTGGTGTTTGAAAAACTCAACCCCCACTGGTTTGTGATCACTTCCACAAAGGTGTCCGGCAGTGCATTCGATCCTTGTGCAAGGACGAGGTACAAAATTTAAGATCCATGCAGAATTTCGTTGAGGATGACATGAATGTTTTAACAGTACTACTTCATGAAGTTAAAAAAACATTACTTTAATGTTTTCTTTGTTGAAACAATATTATGTAGTTCAATTAACTCCTACTAAATGCTAATAACGCAACTCATTACATTTGAGTTTATAAACACGGACGACGCTTAAGATGCTTATTTTAACAAGCTGAGAGAACAGAACGTTCAGATATAATTGTGTACTTAGGAAATAAATTAACAATTAAGGATTTATCTGTGGTACTTGCAAAATACCTAGACTTTATAAATACATTACATCGTACTTTATAACGTTACTTTTCATCTAAATAACTAAAAATACTCTCTTTTTATTTCTTGAAAGATGAAATGCTTCACAAACGCTCCAAGTCAAATGACTATAACTATCACATAAAAATTTTAAAATTAGCACAACACAGGCCTAAGGATTTCATTTAAAATACCAAATTGACAACCTAACAATACCTAACTGTAATAAATGAGGTATTCTGAATTTCGAATACAAAAATATAAACATAATTAGCAGAACCACACCATTTTACATCATAAAACTATCCTAATATACAAACACTTTATTTACAAAAAAATAAAAACCAACATAAATAAAAAATAAAATAATGATAAGTGGTAAGTTGCATATATAATCAACATATACAGGTGAAAAATGTAAAATAATCTTGTTTGGATAAAAGTAAACTTCAATTTACAATCATCAATTTTAGATAATTAAAAATTCACTGATCACATTTCCATCAAAGCCGAGTACTGATATACAGTCAATTCGGGCCTAAACGTCTAATATAGGTCACATAATAAAAAAAATTCATAGTGATACTTTAAGAAATTGAAAAAAAACTATCAACCATAACCTGTTAGCAACAGTTAAAGTCAATTAATAGTTCCCTATTATACGTACTTACAACTACTTTCTTAAATTGTCGATTGGCAAAAATTTCGAAAAACTACTATTGAACATTTCCGAATAGTTTAGAAGTTAACTCCAATAGAATTCATAGTAGAAATGATTGGTTAGTTGCATACAATTTAAGCGGAAAGAAGTTTAGTAGCAGTTTATGGTATTAAAACTTATTCAACTTTTGAGTGGAATTTTATACTACTACTACTACTTGCCTCATTCAATTTTGTACTACTGGAGTTGATACACTTGCCATACTGTGGACTAGCTGGCCTGTGGCGAAGTGGTTCGTAAAACTGCGCTAGAGTCCCCGGTTCAATTACTGGTCAGGCCTGTTAGAAGAAAATATGAGGCTATGAAATGTAAAGCTGCTGATAAAGAAAAATGTTTGACTGAAAATAATTTTATGAGCGCAACATTCGATTTACAGAGTGTGTTGCAGATACCGTGTTCTGAAGTATCACAATTATATTACAGTCGTAAATTATCAGCATTTAATTTAACTATTTATGAAGCAGCCTCTCCAAGCAAAGGACATTGTTTTAGTTGGACAGAGGTAAATGGTCAGCGAGGAAGTTCCGAGATTGGCACAGCATTGTTCCATTGGCTTCAAACACTCCCCGATTGTATTGAAAAAAATTCTCTGTTTTTGGATACCTAAAAAACTATGTATAATAAGCCCTAACAGGAAGAGTAATTAACTTACTTAATTTCCCTGGTTGGTTCATGTAGGTACTTCCTAACGAGTACTTATTGTCGCAGAAGTACTTATAAACTTTAAATGTTCTTTTGGGATGAACAACAATCATTATTCTTGAAATGTATGGTATTATTTACCTGCAACAAAACAACATTCGAATTATAAAAAACATTAAGTACACAACAAAAATGTATTACAAATTTGGTTCAGCGATGCTTCTCCACCATATACATCTGTAAAACAATGACATCGTGTCAATGTTTATTTTTCTAGACTACGAAATATTTAAAATAATGTTCGGTTAGTTTATTGTATTATTACATGTTATTGTTATTTTTCTATTTATAACAGTTTTTAACTTACTATTTAGAAAATGTTTATTCATTATCATTAGAAGTATATTTTTTATCAACATCATTAAAATTAGGTTAAGAAAAGACAAAGGAATGATCACTCTTTTCAGTACTCACACACAGGCTTTCCTTTGTGATTTTAAATTCACAAACGTGTAAAAATAAAAAAATAAAAAATTATAAGAAACTAAACTGGAAAAATCATACCTTCCCTTAGTTTTAAGTAAATAAACAAATTAGCATCGAAAAACTTTTTTTGTTCATCAAAAACCGACGTAGTTATCGTCTGACACACCGAGTTGGAAAATACAGAGTCCTAATACGGAGTGCTCGCTACTTTTGCGTTTTAAAATCTTAAAATAACTTTTCATTGTTGGAGTTAAATTAATTATACTTCCTCAGGAATGGTCGGCCTGAGTTTGTACAAGACTACATCTTATTTATACGTCATACATATCATCCTCATCTCATTGGGTTATGGGGTTGCTTATTGTTCTAAATAAAACAGATAGCAACGTACACACATTACGGTTACAAATAAAAAAACATAAAGTGAACACAATATTATTACATCTAACACAGGGCTTGCGTACTGAAAGTGATAGACAAATTAATACTGCACACATAACACTAAGGTCACAGCCTTGGGGAAAGCACGAAGATGAAGCTGTAAGATAGGCTGTGTGAGCTTGGAAGCTTACATTACCACAAAATATAAAATTTTACATTGTTACGTCTACAACTTATGTAGATGGTACATAAACTCTTTCTTTTAACCCTTAATTAGGTACGTGGGGTGCTGACAACACCCCAGTACAAATTTAGAAGGGAAATTTTGTTTCGTGAATTGGCTGCAATGTTGACCTTCAAGGTACCTTACTGTCTAAGTGTTTTGTTTGTATTACAGTTGTTGTTGTGCGAGTTTGTAGTTTTATATTTTGCTCTACAGTACTTTTTTATATTGGGGTGCCGTCAACACCCCACATACGTGATTCCGTAAGTAGTATTATAGTCTAAAAACGTGTAATTTTTTAATAAGTTTGTGCTACCTTCATTTTGTTTATGAATTGTGTGTTCACTATAATATTGTACTGTTACAATGGCATATGTGGGGCAAGTAGAAAAGTTACAAAAGTTGTTTTTGGAAGTTGAAGATGAGGAATCATTGATTGATCCAGAAATACCAGATGAATCAGATGAAGATGAAGAAGAGGTTCCTGATGAGGTTATTGAACATAGAAGCGATACTGAGCAATCTGACAGTTGTGATGATGAAGAACCTGTTCCAAATGAAAACTTTATGATTGGTAAGGACAAAATAACAAAATGGCGAAAAATTTCTAAACCGAAAAATGTTCGAACCAGAATTCAAAATATTGTCTTGCATTTACCTGGGACTAAATTGTATTCCAAGAATGCAAAAACACCATTAGAATGTTTTAAATTATTATTTGATGATGAAATAATAAAATCAATTACTACATACACAAATATATACATTGTAAAAATTCGAGACAATTATACAAACAAAAGTGTGCCTAGAGATACTAACGATGTTGAAATTCAAGCGACTATAGGTATTCTCATTTTGGCCGGTTCCTTTCGTGGCGGGAAGGAAAACTTTATCGATTTATGGAAGTACAATGACATTTTCCATTTGATAATGTCACTTGACCGGTTTTTATTTCTTTTAAAATGCCTGAGATTCGATGACGTAAATGATCGAAATCAGAGAAGGAAAATTGATCGACTTGCTCCCGTTCGCAAAATTTTTATGTCATTTGTGGAAAACTGTCAGAAAGCATATACAGTGTCAGAATATGTAACGATCGATGAACAGTTGGCACCGTTCAGAGGTAAATGTGTGTTTCGGCAATGCATAGGAAGTAAGCCCGACAAGTACGGGTTAAAAATATTCACAATGTGTGACGCCAGAACATGGTATGTGCAGTCTATGGAAATATATGCTGGTACACAACCTGATGGGCCGTACAAAATATCAAATTCTGCAAAAGATGTTGTTCATAGACTAGTTGAACCAATAACTAAAACCGGTCGCAACATAACTGTAGACAACTGGTTTTCCAGCATCCCACTTGCTGAAGAGCTCTTACAAAAAAGACTCACACTGGTTGGTACACTCCGCAAAAATAAACCACATCTTCCAATAGAGCTGACAAATATATCAAAAAGATTGGTAAATAGTACTATATTTGCTTACAAAGACCAGCTGACAACCTTGTCATACATTCCAAAAAGAGGTAAGAATGTTTTGATGATTTCTACTATGCATCCAGAATCAGATGAAATTGACAAACAAAGTAATAAGAAAAAACCAGAAATCATTAATTTTTATAATTTGACAAAAGGAGGTGTAGACACTGTCGACAAAATGTGTGCGACATACACAGTAGCAAGAAGATGTAAAAGATGGCCCTTAGTAATTTTTTTCCGTATGCTTGATATTGCCGGAATAAATTGTCAAGTAATTTATGATACAAATATTCGCAATACAGGAGACAATTTGCCAAGACGTTTGTTTTTAAGACATTTGGGAAGATCTTTAGTGGAGAACGAAATAGCTAATAGAGCTGTAAAACGTTACTTGCCTAGAGAAATCAGACAAGCAGCAGCAAAGTTTGTGAAAATTGAAACACCAGATCCAGTGACCGCTACATCAAATAGAAAGTCTGGAAGATACACAATTCGCCCACGAAAGGAAGATAAAAAAACAAAATATTTTTGTTACAAATGTGAAAAATTCATGTGCTTAAACCACATGAAACAAATATGTTCTTCTTGTGAGAAAGGAAATGAACCAAGTTCAAGTGAAAGTGATTAGTAACAAAAATGAATTTTCAAACTTTTTTTGTAATTTTTTAAACTATATAGGCCAATATAATTTTACAAATAAGTGATGTTCTTTAAAAATTTTGCAAAACAATTTCTTAGGAGTGAATTAATAGTAAAAATTAAATAGACAAAACTAGAATAAGTAATGAAATTTGAATAAGTAATAAGTACATTTATAATTGAAAGTAATAAATTTTTGATATTAAATAAAAGCAGTTGTTAAATATATTTTTTTTAAAACTAACAAATAAAACTAACTTGCAGTATGTTTTAGTAAACACTAAAAAGACAAGATAATATATAAAAAGTTATATAAAACGAAAATTTGACGGAAACTTTGAAGTTTACAATGGGGTGTTCTGAACACCCCACATACTTAGTTATGTTAAAATTATCGACATACCTAACTAAGGGTTAAGGATGCTTCACGTAACTTACAGTATCACTCAATGGAACTCTCAAAATGGTTACACAAGGAGGAAATCAAACCAATCCACAAAATCTAATCACATTACCTTCACTGTACGGCCCCAAACATGTCCCTTAGTTTACGTAAACAATACAACTGTCCACAGACTGACAGTGACTCCCTTAATCAAAGAGATTAATTTACATAATTACTATATGAGACCTATCAGGACGTATGGTTCTCAAATTTAAGGATCCTCTAAACCGAGTAATTCAGCTCGATTACAATCTTACTAGCCTAGATACAATAAAACCTTTTACCAACTTTGCAGAAAGAAACTGGAAGTTCAAAAAACTAACTAATAATTACACTAATTAATGTGATTTAGATAGGGATGTGTTGGACAAATTGGCGAAAATTCAAGGTATACGTGGAACTATAAATAGAAATTTAAAGAAAAAAAAACGCGGTAAGACACGCGAATGAAGTTCTAAGAGACTATCGCCGTTCCCACTCTCTTATATGGCAGTGAATACTGAGTACACAAAAAAGGATGTTTAACAAAATGCAAGCCACTAAGATGAAGTTTCTTGAAGATTTACCAGAAGAGACAGAATTAAAACTGAAGAAATCAGACACATGTTATCAGTCACACCATTGCATAATAAAATCAAGCACAATATAAAAAGATGGTGCAGTTGGGAATAATAACACTAGAAGAATGCAGTAGCTGGACTTAATTATAAACCCAGAGGTACGTAGCAATACATTTTTTATGTATCCGAGGCGGCGAGTTAAACTCACGTTCACTCCCTCACGATGAGGGAAGTAGTGTTGGACTCAATTGAGGCGTCCTCGACCAGTTCCAAGGAGGCTGCAACCGCCAACCACCCAAAAACCCGCCACCTGGCCTCATGATCCGACAAATGAAAAAAACTTCATCTTCCTCGGAACTGTTAATGTAATACTACAAGGTAAATGCCGATTAAAATTAAACACTATCAGCGGGGCGTGGAGGGAACCGTAGCCTAATTCCCCTCTCACTGTTACTGACCAACATTCACTCTAATACTTTCATTCATCTCTTTCATCACCAGCTCAAGAAATAAATGTGCTGATTTTATGAGATTGGGATAGAATTCATTTACGGTGGGAGAGGGTGATCCCGCTGATCTCCAGATATCTTCTCCCTCCGCAGTCTCTCGATCACCCTCTCTGTAAACTGAGTGACCAACTTCCAGCTCTCCTCACTTCGCAGCATTGCTAACCTTTATCTCTGGGCTCCAAGTGACACATTCAACTTCTTAATACATTTAACCTTCTTCCTTGTAATTTGTCACCTGACATACAAATAAATTATGATAGATCTTACAAAATTCTAACATTTAAAATTTTTTACAATATATTTTTCAAAATTTTGTTCCTAATATTAATAGTAACAGTAAAGACAGTAAAATAATTTCATAAATTCGATTTTTATTCTAGTTAATTTTTTTATAAATGTATTTAAAAAAAATTTCATGTTAATGTAAAATAATAAGCTACATTCGAAAATGATAAAATCGGTCATAAAAACCATTCAAAGTTTTAATCTTGAACCTCTAAATCAAGAGTTTAAATATATTTAGAGAATAATAAAACAATTTCAAGACAATAATTTTTTAAGAACTATTTTAAAAATGTGAATTAACAACAATTATTTATTTGAAAAAAATTCTTTTACATGAAATTTGATTTGAAATCTTAGCAACAATACCGATTAGCGTCTGACAGTAGGCAGGAGACGTACCGTACACATATTTTTTATTATCCATTATTTTATTTTTCATGTTTTACACCATTCGTGTAAAATATTGAGAAGATGTTGGAGTATTAGTGAAGCGTGTATAGAGTTTTGGTCTCGGGCTTATATCGCTGTGTCGTCAGCGTAGGTAGCAATGAGGGCCTAGGGTAGGGTCGGTAGGTCTTTTAATTTAATATTAAATGAGTAGATAACGACTCATTTTTATGTATAAACGCCCATCAAATGGTTTTCTTTTTGTAAAACGATTGTTATTTACTCTTTTACTGTATTCAATTTTTTTCTTAAGTTATATTAATAAAAAAAAATTGAATCGTTAGCCACTACTTTGGGTTATAATATTATGATATAAATTTTGTACGTTTGAAGTTTTGAACCTACTTTAATAATTGAGTCAATTTAGCGTGTAACCACCACTATGTATAAAATTACATGTTACTACATATTATAAAATTTATTAAAAAAATGACTACAAAGTGCTAAATAGCCCACACTAACCCTGCGCTAAACTAGTTCTCTGTAGCGATTAAATACGATCAGTATCTTATATAAATGCATGAATTTTTTTAGTTAAATAATTATACAAACAGCTATAAATGGTTCTGAGGTTTAATTTACTTCAACAAAACGTTGTTCATTTTAAGTGACATGCACACACATTAAATGACAGTCATTATTGCACAAGAGATTCGTATACGAAAACAAAATGATTTTCATACCACTCAAGGGGAACACGCTCAACAGTTATAAATTAAAGCATGGAGTAATTAAATTGCGTGCTGCAATGATTTGCTTAATGACTAAGCTCAGTACGTAAACACTATCAAAGAGCTACGAATATTAATATTTTTTATTACATGGAGAATAATATTTTACCAGAAGGCAAATGTTCAGTAAAAATAAGGTACCTAAATTATTTTTAACCATAATGTACTACAAGAAAACATGATTTTTTAAGCCCTCAAGTCAAAAATACAGTGGCTAACACGTCACATACTTCGGGTTGGTAACTACAAAGGAGCTTAAATAAACTTACTCTATATTTCTTAACGTAGAGTGATTTTTCGATTTTGCTTTTACATGAAAACTTTCCACAGTGATTTAGAAAACCAATAAATTAATTTTCCAGTGTATACATGGTGTTTAACAATTGAAGTATATCTTTCAGCTGCAAATTATAAGTAGCTAAAAATAAGAAAAATGCTCATGTAAGCATGACCTTACGACTGTAGCAAAACAGTGAATTTATTTGTAACAATTTAGTCTCCGTTTGTTATTGGTAATACGAGGCGTATTTTTAAAGTAAGTACCGTTTGAAAATAAAAAAAAAATAAAAGGAAATTTGCAAAAACTAATTTTATTTTCGGAATCTACATACTTTTATCTATTTTTCTACATAGTTTCCAAGTTTTTGTAAACACTTATCATATCGCACAACTAAATTTTGGAAACCTTCTTCATAAAAACTTGCCGCCTGCTGTGATAACCAAGAATTCACGGCCGTTTTCAATTCGTCGTCATCGTCATAACGGCTGCCGCCCAAGTGATGTTTCAGATGACGGAAGAGATGAAAGTCGCTCGGCGCAAGGTCAGGGCTGTAGGGTGGGTGGTCCAAAACTTCCCAGACAAAAGAGTCCAATGCAGCTCGGGTCTGAGCGGCAGTGTGAGGCCGCTCGAGAGAGTTCAAAAGACTCGACAGTTCCTTGAATTTTCTGACACGTTATGACGAAAACGGTGACGATATGCTGAGTCGGATCGTAACTGGAGACGAAACGTGGATTTCGCATTTCACTCCCGAATCGAAACAACAAAGCATGGATTGGAGACACACGCACTCTCCCGTAAAGGTCAAAGCCAAAGGTCAAATCACAGCAGGCGGCAAGTTTTTATGAAGAAGGTTTCCAAAATTTAGTTGTGCGATATGATAAGTGTTTACAAAAACTTGGAAACTATGTAGAAAAATAGATAAAAGTATGTAGATTCCGAAAATAAAATTAGTTTTTGCAAATTTCCTTTTATTTTTTTTTTTATTTTCAAACGGTACTTACTTTAAAAATACGCCTCGTACTAGAATTTCAATTAATTATGTTTAGTTTTTCACTTATTAACTTAAATTAGTTATTGAGGGTGATCCCGACATATGGAGATCAGCGGGATTGCCCTCTCTCACAGTGAATCAATCCTGTCCCGATCAGTAAGGTAGGCACACTAATTCCTTGAGCTGGTGATGAAAGAGATGAATGAAAGTGAGAGAGTGAGTGTTGGTCGGTGACAGGGAGAGAGGAATTAGGCTACGGTTCCCTTCCACGCCCCACTGACAGTATGTCATTTTTTTAACCCTACATTTCCTTTGTAGTATTATATAAACAGTTCCGAGAGAAGTGGAGGGTTGTTTGCTGATGTCGGATCAAGTGGCCAGGCGGCGGGTTTTTGGTTGGTAAGGCGGTTGCGGCCTCCTTGGGGCTGGACGAGGACGTCTCAATTGAGTCCAACACTACTTCCCCCATCGTGAGGGAGTGAACCTGAGTTTTTCTCGCCTTTTCTCGGAAAAAAACAAAACAAAGGTTTTTCAAAATTTAATTAAAAAACAATTAATTAGACACTCAAAAAAGTTATATTTTCATAAAACGTAAAGAAATGTTCGACGCCTAATACAGCACGATATAGAAGGTTTATAACTGACTAAGTCCTAAAATTTCAATTATGTTAAAAGGTAAAAGTGCCCAAATGGGACTTAGTCAACATCGTATAATTTACTTGATTTACTTCTAGTGGTAAAACTGACCAAATGGGACTTGGTCAATAGCCTATTGCATAAATTATTCAGTATTTCTTTTAGCAGTAAAAGTGACCAAGTGCCATATAGTCACTTTTACCTCCAAAACATCACATAAAACAGCTGATCTAAGGAAGCCATCTTGTTTATATTCTACAACACATGATATTTTATTTGGTGGTTTGTTTTACTGGTTGTAATTGTGTAGTTGAGTGAACATGTTTCTTAGCAGTCGTGGACAGTATATACTTTATAAGGTGTTGAATCCACAAAATAAAGGAAAGATAAAATGCAACAACATTCAAGAAAATGATCACTTTAACCCATTAACGCCGTGCGTGATCGTATGATCACGGGCGGACGCTTTCATCTTCTATAAGTTTTCTTGCCGAACATTTCGGTTTTTAATGTTGGTACGGGTGCTAATGTACGTGTAGGTGTCCTGGCGAATGTTTCCCTTTCATAACGTGTCTTTAGCTGATTTGAGTAAGGCACAATGGACAACGATTTCCATAGCAAGTATGATGCGGCGGCATTCAGCGACTGCCGACTGACGAAAATATTTATTATTTCCTTATTGATGACTTTATATTTCTGTTATACAGTAATATGTAATGTACACATACCACTGTTGTTTTGTATAATGATATGCCTTTATTATTTTCTTCGTAAATGAATTTATTCCGCATTATATGTCACTGTGATCATATGGACACGCTAGGCACTTGCTGGGTCAAATACCTTATACCGTTCATAAGAAGTAATTACTGTTCTTTTATAACGTTTAGGGGCTTAACTCTGCAAGAAGCGGTTGATTTGCTTGAATCCGATGATATTGGGCATGTTGACAGTATTTTCATTGAACCACCTTCAATCAATGTTGACACTGATGAGGATTCTGGTGACGAAGATGGCGGCGGATATTTAGATAACTTGACTGGTAGGCAGTTAGCAAGTAATGTGGAAGTAGTAGTGACTGATTCTGCTCAGAATATAGATAAGTCTGTAAATGATAACGATAATGCCGTGCCTAATAATTAAAGCAATAAAATACGAGTATGTCTAGCAAATCCAAGAAAAAAAATTAAACGAGAAGTTTTGAATTGGAGTGATGAAGGTTTACCACCAAGAGCTACGGGAAATAGTCATCACATATTTAACAAAGTACAGACAGTTACCAATGGGGCCAGGACGTCCATCAATTTCAAAATTCAGTAAAATGAACTGTAGGGTAAGTGATGACATAAGATTAGATGGGCTTGGGCATCTCGTAAAACCATGCAATAGACGTCGCTGTGCTGGGTCCTGTACAAGTACTGTAAGAACGGAGTGCGTTAAATGTAATGTCGGATTATGTGTAATTAGTTTTATTTTATTTCACAGTACATAAGTTAGTCATGTAACTACGGAACTTTTTAATATTTTATAATTCTTACACTAATCGTTTTATTAACAATTTTGCAATATTCACCTGTGTTTATGTTATTTTTATATTTTTATAAATATTTTGCACTTTTATTTTATACTTTATATTACGTATTTCTTACATTTTTTTATTTGTTTATAGTAGTTTTATACACGTATATGTTTTTCAACGAATTTAAACATTTGTTTCTTCTAATCTGTTTGTTATAGGATAAACAGACTATTTGTCATAAAATTATACCTAATTATTATTTTATAAAAAAAAAGTTTTATAAATAGACTACTAATATGTATTGTATTATAAGTAAGTAACGCATTTGTACAAAAAAATACATTTAAAATTGTTATTTTGAGGTTTATTTTACACAGAACCTAATGCGATACTATAATCTAAAAGTATCAATTTTCCGACCCCACAAGCGCCTAGCGTGTCCATATGATCACACCCCATATCTCACGTTTGGCTCCAGTTAATTTAATAATATTTCACAGATAATATGTCCTATATGTGTATTGTCATATACACAAAAATTAAAAAGATCGGGTGAAAAAAAAAATTTCGGCGTTAATGGGTTAAAGAAATTCAGGTAAGAATTAACTTCATATTTGTTTCATAATAATTGTACGTGTCGATAAAAATTACTTTGGTTTTTGGTTATCTGATTAGGGATAATTTTAGTTAAATATTCTATTTTTTTAAAGTTATACTATGAATATTGGTATAATTTGTTAAAAAATTATTAGTGTGATAAGGTCATTTCGGTTTATTTCTTTGTAGGCAAGGTTTGGATTATTAGTATAGATGAAAAAGTAAAAAAAATACATTAAAAACCAGGCCAAGATAACCTAACATGCCAACTGATTTTTTTTGATAATTATGACATTACATCGATGTAAAAAACAATTCAGAAATTATTAAATTTTCATTTTATTCTTTAAAATATTAATGAAATACATTACATAGTAGTTTTGACAAACTAAATCTTGGTATTTATTTAACTCAAACTGTTTCAAATGTAAACATAAAATTTACAGATCTAAATGTAAAATAAATTAGTTTGGTTGTCCATAATTATTACAGTTTGACTAATTTTAAACTCATTTATTGTTCACTGATTGCCATAAGCATGATTTATTAGTTCATTTTATTCAAAAATGCTGATTTTTTAATACATAATATTAACTTTTAAAATTTAGTGATACAGCAATAAATTAACAGTAGCTTACTGCAGTAATTTACTTTTTTGTCATTATGCAACACTTCTTTTTGTTTGTTGTAAAGAATGAGCCAGTGGAATCTACATCTATGATACAGGATGGTTTAGTTACAGAAAATGAGGCTAATATACAGGCCAAACCAAAACTCTCAGCGTCTAATAATGAAAATACAGGCTGTAACAATACTAGCAATACTAATGAAGGAATCTTCAATCAGACCAATACGGTAAGAAATTTATTTAAAATAATTGTACTGTACAACAGTGGTCAACTAAATTTGATCAATGTCCATTTAAAATTTTAATGGGACTGCCTTGATCCGGCCAACCATTCACTTATGCTTACCAAGCCGAATAAAAATTTAGATGACAATTGGTAATTTTTATTTTAAGCAGTTTGAGCAATAAAATTAGGATAGAGCACAGCGAGGTGCTGTCACGAGTTGATTGCGGCCGTAATTTTCCAGCAAGCATCAGTTCTGTTCAGAAAAACTTGAGTACATGTCGTGTTAAAAACGACAGTTGGTCTCGGCATGTACACTGCCTAAACATGAAAAAATTCACAACACCCACAAAAAATAAAATCTGCATGGAAAAAAAAATATTTTCTAGATCCGCGGTCTGCAAAAAATGAGTGCGGGTCGTTCATTTGATAACCACTGCTGTATAATATTTAAAATATTACAGTATTTACGTAAATATTTTTTTTAAATTTTGGTATTAATTCCCCATTTTGTTTAATGTGCAGGATGAGCCAACTTACGTTTATACGATTCTGGAGAATCTGCCATATTCAGAAAATGAGGCAACTGAGCAAAATGAACCAGCACAGTTACAGTATAGTAACGGAAATGCAGTCTATGATGATATCAATGGAGGAAGCTTAAATCAGACCACACTGGTAAGAATTTCTTACATTTTTAACGATTACAACTACTACTTGCCTCATTCAATTTTGTACTACTGGAGTTGATACACTTGCCATACTGTGGACTAGCTGGCCTGTGGCGAAGTGGTTCGTAAAACTGCGCCAGAGTCCCAGGTTCAATTCCTGGTCAGGCCTGTTAGAAGAAAATATGAGGCTATGAAATGTAAAGCTGCTGATAAAGAAAAATGTTTGACTGAAAATAATTTTACGAGCGCAACATTCGATTTACAGAGTGTGTTGCAGATACCGTGTTCTGAAGTATCACAATTATATTACAGTCGTAAATTATCAGCATTTAATTTAACTATTTATGAAGCAGCCTCTCCAAGCAAAGGACATTGTTTTAGTTGGACAGAGGTAAATGGTCAGCGAGGACGTTCCGAGATTGGCACAGCATTGTTCCATTGGCTTCAAACACTCCCCGATTGTATTGAAAAAGTTTCTCTGTTTTTGGATACCTGCAGTGGGCAGAACCCCAATCAGTACATTGCAGCATTATTCTTGTACACAGTACAAAATCTGCATTTTAGAGCAATAGAGCATAAATTTTTGGAATCGGGTCACTCTTATATGGAGGTAGATTCCATGCATAGTGCAATAGAGTCTGCTAAATGGAATGTTCCGGTTTATGTTATGCAAGATTGGCTTAAAATCTTTATGTTCGCCAGATCAAAAAGAAACCGAAATAAGTCTAGTGATCCATACACCGTGAGAGAGTTACGATTTGATGACTTTTTAGATTTGAAAGATTTAGCTGGTAGATTTATTCGCAATAGATCAAGAGACACTGAAAACAATCAAGTTAAGTGGTTGAAGATAAAAAGAATGAGGTATGAAAAAGAAAAGAAAGGATGCATTCTTTTTAGTTATGATTACACTGGTCCTTACAAAGAATTAAATGTTGTAAAGAAAGGTCAATCATGCAACATACCTGCAATGTGCAAAAAATTGTATAATAAAACAATTCCAATTACTTATGAGAAGAAAAATGATTTACGAAAACTGTGTAAATCAAAAATAATACCTATGGAGTACCACCATTTCTATGAAACACTTTTAGCAACTGCAAAACAACGCGACAGAAATCCAGAACCTGATGTGCTGTCAACTAGTGACTCAGAATAAAAGTTTATTTGTAATTTACAAAAAGTGTAATAATCAAAATTGTGTATTTATTTTTATGATTTAAATAAAGTAATTAATTCACTTACATAAAGACATTTTTCTATTCATTCCTTACTTTAGCTTTCCCTTCCGTATAAAGGTAAAAGTGACCAAGTCCATTCTTCTGTTATTAAATTGTCAATAACTTTGATTAAATGAGTAGTAAGGACTAAAATTTATTACTATACATAAGTCAAAAAGTGTAAAATAATATCAGCTAGGGTAAGAAACATGCAGAAAATTTTTAGAGATATGCCCAACCCACAAACTTTCAATTTGCTCTACTGGAAAAAAACCGAAAATTGGACTTGGTCACTTTTACTTCTGAGCCAACGATATACAGTTCTGGAACTTATCTCAAAATATATTCAGAATAAAATAGCTTTTTTATTCAGAATAAAAACCATAAGATGGCACCAAAACTTACTGTTAGTTAACGCCTGAAAAAAAAATGTGAGTATGGTCTCATTTCACAGACGTAACTGAGTTTCAGGCGAGATATTTCGCTATCCGTAACTCACTAACGAAGCGTTTCAAGACCTATGTTTATAAAAACATTTATCTTAGTTTCAGCTACATAAGTTGCCCACAAAACTTTTTAAATAAAGTTTTTTAACTGTTATTTGGAAAACAGTGATCAATTATTTAAAAATATGTTTATTATTTGATAATTAATAGGTTTATTTTTTTCTATGCCAGCAAGGTAATGAAACTCTCAATTAAATTTTTAATTATTTTATAGTTTTTAATTATCTACACACCTTCTCTGTACAATATTAGCTTACAAAAAAAACAAGAAGTATACGATAAAGGTTTTTTTAAATTCAGTGAAACGTACACACGTTATACCGCAAAATAAATTATGCACCGAAACTAAACAAAATTTTACGAAGTATAATCATATAAACAGAGTTACCTAATTATAATTTGTATTATAAGAAAAATCTATACTTCAACGTTATTAATTTTCTTAGGCAGATTTCTCTTATAACTGTTCAAGAAACAGAAATATTAATACACAATAAAAAGAAACCCAACGTAGCTGAGGTTCGGGTAGTGTACAATACGAGAGAATACATAAACAGTATATCTCAACGAATCCGTTCTAATTGTACAAATTACAAACAATTGTAGTTTCTCCTAACTATAAAGTCGTTACAGAATATAAATATGACAATGAAAAAATAACAAATCGTAACTTGTGACGTTATAAAAAAATAATTGTTTAACCTAAATGAGTACAACGAAACTATAAACAAATTTAAAAGCAATAAAACTTTGGATTGCTTTAATTAGAAGTGTACAGAGGTAAAACTGAGAGCTTTATAGCTAGTTGGCAAAGTTAGACAAATGAATGATTCTACTACGAAAGATTTTGTTTATTGTGTTGACAATACTTTACAAAATTTGAACTCTAAGAGTAAATAAGTTGCATAAACGAAATAATCAGCATTATTATTAGTTAATAATAATTATGTAATCCGGTCAAGAAAGATAAACTGTCATCCAATAAAATTTACTACTTTAATTTACAGTAAAGAGTCCAAATAATTAAAAGTGCCGAACGGCTAACTACACTTTAAAATTAGAAACTCTTCCACCCGAATCAGTATTTGAATTTAAGTTTGTACATTTTCAACGTCACTTCATTAATGAATGTACCAGAGCTCAAAACAAATTTTCCTGTAAGTAGCCACTGAAATACAAATTATACTTAATAAAGAAAGATTTTATATTTTAAAATATAACTCCACATTTCATGGTACATCAACAATATAAAACAGAACACTATATAAGAGAATCTATAATAGTTACAGAGATGTAAACTGAACTTTTGCAAGAATTTATATAAGTTACAATTAAATTTATTTCAATGTTTTGAAACTAATAACATTACCTTTCAGTTGTATTACTTAAAATACTCCTAGTTTAATTATTACAGATCTGATACAATCCGTAAAGTCATTGCGTTAGAGAAAATTTCATTTCAAGATCACGATCATGAAACTGAAGAATAATAAAAGTTTTCAAACTTTCAATAAATTTGTGAAACACTTCAGATAACTAAACACGTAACGTGGACGTTTAAACGTTAACTTACGTGTGTGGTTTATTATCCGTACCTGACACTTAAAACAGAATTATTTAAAGAACACGGAAAACTAATAAAATAAATTTGACATAATAGTTTTTCTTTAATTTGTATTAACTTCACTTGGTACAACATAACACAAATTTATTTTTAAACCACACACGACGTATTTTTAAAACAGATTTTTTTTATAAAACTAGGTATAGGTCAAAGATAAAACTGTACTTCAATGGTTGTTAACAGACTGATTGGTTTAATTCAAAATCGCGTGAATTCGTGAGGTAATTGCATCTTGTTTTCTTAAAGTGCTCAATAAAGTACAAAACTTAATTGTTGATTAAGAGAAGGTCAGTTCAGGAAATCAGAACATCTTAGTAGCTAAACGATTGGAAAGTGCTTTTCAATGTAAAACTAGACTCACCACTTGCACAAGACATCACTTCAAGAGTGATACACTATGGCCAATTTTAATCTCTATCACAATACCTAGTTTCTTCGAAGGTATATTTAGCTCAGTACGTTTACTCAACTAAATTAATTTAATAGATTACAACAACCTTCATAAGTTGATTTAAAGATTGTACGTTTAGTGTCACGCAAATCACCCGTACAATATAATAAAAAGTTTTGTGTGAAACACTCACAAGACTTTCCTGTGCAAATGTATATAATACAAAATATGACCGATGTTTGTCGTTGTTTAGGTCCTCAACTGAAAGGATCGTTAGAACCACTGGAAGCTTTACTAAATAAAACGAGCAGTGAGGTTTTTACCACTTCTCTTCTCACTGAGTGAAAAAGTATCCTTATTAGCATACCGGGCCCTCCGAAAAATATCTACGTTCCATCTTACAAATGACGCTTTCACTTCTTTCACCACAGGATCTGGCTGTATAATGATGAAATTAATTATTATCGAAGGAGATAACTCTGATAACTCTACCTCTTCTGTTTTTAAGGGAGGAACAACCTGAAAAATTTTTTAAAAAATCGATTTTGTTTTTTTTTGACATTTATTATTATGTGAAATTCCCTCTTTAAAATGGTATAACATTTATGGGGTTTAACAAAGTACAAGTATGTTAAATAAAAATTTTTTGTGGCTGTCCTGACGAATTTTCTCTAAAATCCTGTAAATGTTTTTATTTCTTGATTTTTTTTTATTAAATGTTTTCTTTCATAACATGCGTAATATTTATGTTAAAAATACATTATGTTGTTCTCCCTGCATTTCTTTTATGTTTTAAATTCTCAGCTGTGCTTTGTTTTTACTGTTTTACACTTGTTGGTTAGTAGTGACTTAGTTGCGGTATCGTGAGTATTTTTGCTTGTTTTCATCTGTAAGTGTATTTTTCAAATTGTTTTTATTAGGTATTTATAATAATATGGGTAATAAGAAGAGAGTAGGAAGTAGATATGATATGTATAAGAAAAGAACTGTACTTCATAAACCAAAAGATGACAAAAAATTGTTGCCAGATCAGAATACACCTAGTACCTCAGGTGCTTCACGTGATTTGATTAGTTCTAAAAAAACTCTTGAAAGAAATCTTGATTATTATAATAATGTAAATGAGAGTTTAGAATATGAAATTTGTAGCTTTAGTGTGTTACAAAATGCAATCAGAGACGTTGCTGTCTGTAAATTTTGTTTAGATAATTTAGATATTGAAAAGAAAAACATTGTCGGTGTTGCTACAAAATTACGAATTTTTTGTTCACATTGCAATAAAATTGATAAGAGCTTTACTAATTGTGATAGTATTACAACTGTAAACAATAACGATAGTAATTGAGAAACAAAATATTATGATTTAAATTTACCATTAGTGTCTCGTCTGCGAACAATTGGGAAGAGCCAAAGAGCAGCTCAAATATTATGTGGAGCTTTAAACTTGCTTCTCCGCCAACTAAATATTCCAGACATGAGTGTGTTCTTTCTTCTGCAATGAAAACTTTATGCACATCTTCAATGCATAATGCAGTTGAAGAAGCTATTAGAATTAATGAGAACAGAGATTTATGTGTTGCCGTCGATGGAAGCTGGCAGAAGAGGGGACACACGTCACTGAATGGGACTGTATCTGTTACTTCAGTGGATACTGGGAAAGTACTGGATATTAATGCACTTTCAAAATTCTGCACATGTCCTAACAAGCTCAGAAATGAACATATAGAGAACTGCCAGGGAAACTATCTAAGCACGAGTGGTGGAATGAAGGTGTTTGGTGCAAAAGTGTTATTTTGTAGATCTGTTGAACTTTATAACGTAAGATATGTTCAGTATTTTGGAATTGGAGATACAAAAGCGTTTGCAGCTGTAAGTGAAGCACAGCCATATGGGACAGAGATAAAAATACAAAAGTTAGAGTGCATAGGACATGTGCAGAAGAGAATGGGCACACGTCTACGAAAATTAAAAGCCTCTGATAAAACAAAACTGTCAGATGGTAAAACATTATCCGGAAAAAATCGCTTGACAGATGCAGCAATTTTAAAACTTCAAACTTACTATGGTTTGGCAATAAGAAGAAATGTGAATAGTGTAAAGGAGATGCAGCAGGGAGTATGGGCTACATATTTCCATACATCGTCAAGTGATGGACATCCAATGCACCAACTCTGCCCAACTGGTGACGATAGTTGGTGCAAATTTAATAAGTGCCAATTGACTGGAGAGACTTATAAACATAATGAACACCTCCATCTATCCAGTGTTATTATGCAAAAAATCAAACGTGTATTCAAAGACCTCTCACATCCAGAATTACGAAAAAGATGCCTCAAAGGTATAACGAAGAATCAAAATGAGTCGCTGAATAATATTAAATGGATTCGTTTACCAAAGCGGATTTTTATCAGAAAATCCACTCTCTTCCTTGGTGTATGGGATGCTGTTTGTTATTTTAATGATGGATACAGATACAAAGTAGATTTTTTTAAACAAATAAAACCACAACCAGGAAAACACCTTATGACAGCGATGAGAAAGTTACATTTTCAGCGAATCAACAAGGCGGAAAAATCAATGCAGGAAATGGAGAAAATAATCAGAAAGGCTAGGAGTAAAGCTAAAAGGAAACTAGAGAACTTGTATGAAGAAGAGGAAGACCCAGACCAGCCATCTTACAGTGGTGGTCAATATTATTAGATGTAAGTAGAACTAAATATTTATGTATTTTTTGTAATAAATGTTTAAGTGGATTTCCCGTAAATTTTGTTTTTCATTTTTGATGTTGTATATCTCAAAACCCGTTAAAGATATCTGAACTAAATTTTTATGGTACTTTTATTATATAAATTACTAGTTCCTGTCATGAGGATTTGCCAAAACACTTAATACAAAAATTTAAAAAAATAAAAATTAGTGATTTTTTGCGATAAAAAAGGTATTTTTTTTAAACACAAATAAAAAATTCAAATTTTAATGTAATTAAAAATAGCCATGACAGGAACTAGAAAAATAATAGATCTTTCAAATAAAAACAAATTTATTGGCCTATCTAGAACGGTTTTTGAGATACACAACCAAAATGCAACATTGACTGGAACAGAAAGTCGTTCCCCCCAATGATTGTCATAATAATTGACTGACCATGATGTGATAAGAAACAGAGCTATCTGATGTAGCCCTGGAATTAGCAGATCAAGTGCAAATAATTTAACACTCCGCCTGCCTGTTATGAGCAAAACCCGATGTTTAATCATGAGAAAACAATGTAAAATGAGAAACATAACCAAATCATGAGTGAAAGACGCTAAACTAGGAATAGTAGAAAAAAACCTCTTGAAATAAAACTCGTAGGATTTTTAATTTCCTACAACTTTAATAGTAAAAGTTGTATAAGACTGGAATTTAAAAAAAAAATATTACCATGACAGCACACCTAATAATTTCAGAGGCACCTGCCCTATCTTGTAGAGCATAAAAAATTTAGAAAAATAGGCATTTTTAAAACATTGTAAGAGCAGTTTTTGAAAAAATTGACAAAAAATCGGTAAATCGCGCGAATAAACTACTACTTCCGTTGGCCGATTTTGATAAAAATATTTGTTTCGGGTCCCCCAGTAACACCTAACGTAAATTTAAAGTTTCAACTTCGTACGCTATTCCGTTCTTGAGACATTTTGTTGACACACACGCAGACCGATCGTTAAAAAACATGTTTTTTGGGGTTAAGGGGGCCTGAATACGTGCGTTTCCAGAGAAGACTCGATTTTGAAAAATCGATACAAAATCAATACTTTTCTTCCCTAGATATTAATAAACAGCAAAAGAAAGTAAAACGCATTCGTTGTATTTTACTCCCGATTAGGAGAAAACTAAAAATTTAAATTCATTCACATGTAACTTCGTTTGAAACGGATAAAGTATATTGGATGGTTTTTTTTTTATTTCTGTAATGAATGACAGTAATGTGTAAGGAATCACAACTTCTTTTTTAATAATGGACACTATCAATTTCTCGCCCAAGCTTTAAAAAATGTTGAAGATATCCTTCTTGTCAAACATAATATTACTTTCATGAATTTCTAAATTGGGCCCCCTAATACACTGCTTCATATTAATATTAATAATATATGTATCGTGTTTTCCAAAATATTTACTAGTATTACTAAACTTAGTTTTTCAATATTTTATTTCTCGCCTTATTTCGTTTAACTCCGCTAATGTATCATTGTATTTTTAACGTCTAAGAGTTTATTTAAAATAATATTAATACGTTTTGTAACTCACCAACAATAACTTTGTCAATAATTCAATGTTTTGCTGACCCTTCTTTTCTCTCCGAGTTACAACTTACAGATTGTACACCCCATTAATTTTTGTTTTCTGCACTCAAAGCTTTACAGGTTGACTTAAGCTGTTTTAAACGTAATGACAACTATTCGAAACACCCTATCAGTAAAAAAATTATAATTTTTTGGCAATACTTGTTTACCCTTTTTACGCTTATTCAACATCGTTGAGTTAAATGATTCAAACTAGCGAGATAACACACTATGCGGCAGTAAAACACGTTCGCTCCGTTAAATGTTCACAACACAACCATGAAAATGAAATTTATAAATGACACAAGGCAAGCACACCTATCGGAGGAATTTCATATAATATTTTTCCCTTATACTTACTTAACTTGTTTCTGAGAGACCTTAATGTATATTTCTTATGTTGTAGAACCGTAAAACATCAGGTTTATTTTAATTTTTTATTTCATACAAAAATCATTTAGGGATATTTGCGCTTTGTAGGTCAGAAGGGTGTCTTAAAACTTGTTAACATAAAATGAAGTTTCTTGTTACGAAACTGACACAGTAGTACGTAAAATTGGAGCATTAACATATTATGTAAAAAAATATTTTGAAATACTACATATTTGGGAACCAGTAACATGTACAGCAGTAAATAGAAAGTTCGGGTATTAGAGACTGCTGTCATATTTCAAGACAAAAAAATCGTGGATTCTACTTATGAACTTAAAGAACATTTTCTACGGATTAAGAGAAATCTATAGAACAAATCTGAAAATTTTCAGAGGGAATAATCCAAATAGTTTACGTTTGTATATCTCACTAAAAAATCTAGATTTGTGTGGTAAAGGATCAGATGATCAGATAATATCTGATCATCTGATCCTTCACAAAACTAAAACGGAATACAAAACTATCTACACTGAAGCACGATAAACAAACAATAATTGTTTGTTTATATCATCGTTTCTCTACTCTTCGTATGTTATAATAAATAAAAATTACTTAAAGGACGTTTCAACATTATTGTTTTTTATATTAAAATTAAAACAAATAATTGTTATTAGAAATTTAAAAATAGAACAAATTATATTAATTTTAATTTGATATTAAAAATGTAAAAAGAACATTATTTATGTATTGTTCATATATTAGTTGGTGCATGAACCGGAAAGAAGTAAAGATCATGCACCACAACAATTTCAGTATATCATAAAATATAAGTTATAATAAGAAAACAGTGAATAGAAGTCTTACTACTTGTTGAGTTACAGCGAATGTATAGTATAATAAATCTGAATGTAAACATCGAAAAGCTCACCCAACAGCCAGGAGTCGGATAGTTCAGTTGGTAAAAATTTCGATTTTAAGATTTCTCGATATATCGATTCTTTGTAATGCTGCTAAAAAGGTACGTTCAAATGTGATGAAAGAAGTAGTACAAGAATATGTAATAGAAAATGACAATGATAGAGATATTACTCTTATTTTTGATGGATCTTGGAAACGCAGAGTTAACTCTTTGTTGAATGGTGTAGTAACTGCGATAGCTGCTAATACTGGCAAAGTGACTGATGTTACAATTTTAACGAAATATTACTGGTGTAAAAACAGCTTACAGAATGAACACGCTGAAAATTATGTATCAAATTATTCAGGTGTTAGTGGGGGGATAAAGGTTGACGAAGTGCTTGAAATATTTCACCAGTCACAATAAAAGTACAATGTACAGTATTCAGATGAAGTAAAGTCCCCCAGCCGTGGGAGTGAGACAATGCATAACGCTCTCAATCGCACAAGCCATACGCGCCATTCAAATAACATTGTATAATTTTACTCATTGTTGTAAGCAAGCGTTTATGCACGCGAAAACTAACAAGCAAGACAAACGACTGTAGTATGTTTTAAGATTTTGATTATAACGGTAAAGACCTTTGAGCGCATGTGTAGTTATGCCACATATCTCCCTTTCACTTTCTCGGCTATGGGACATCAATTCATCTGATATCTGTACGTTAGGGTCTACAAAAACTTCCTTGGAAATGGTGACGGCGCATCCCACCCAACTGTTACTGCAGCCCAAACCTATGGATCTAATTTTTTAATAGAAAAATTAGAAAGCGTGCGTCATGTACAAAAAAGGATGGCTACCAGGCTCAGAAAATTAGAAAGCAACTTGGGCAAAATTTAACTTTACGACAATAGGATAATTGGAGAGCGTGGACGTCTCACCTTTACCGTATTCACTGAGATACAGAATTATTATAGCTTGCCATTGAATTATTAAGGAATGCATCTGCTGGTTTGGAAACCATGAAAACTGCTGTATGAGCACAGTATTCTTACTTGTAATTTTCTTCAAATGAATCCCCTGCTCATGAACTCTGCTCGAACGGGGAAACGAGTTGGTGCAAGTATCAGAAGACAATGGCAACAGAAGTACGAAATGACCAAAATCATCATACACATCTTCCTAAAACTGTAATGCAAAAAATTAAACTTGTTTGTAAGGACTTTTCAAATAATGAGCTATTTAAGAAGTGTTTGAGGAAGAGGTAATCTAACTCTTACGATGTAAATACGACGCAATTTTTTATTGTCTTTTAATTTTTAAACTGTATGTACGGATAAGCTTAGCCAAAATTAATCTCATCTAAAACTTCAGCAAAATTTACGGGTCATTCTACAAAGAATTATCAAAAAATAATAGTTGCATCGAGTATAGCTAAATCATGTAGTTACATTCTACTCGATGAATATACAACCTCTTTTTAAGTTTTTTTTTTTGGTGAAACATCTGAAATACAACAGAATGCTTATACGTTACAATTTTTATCAATATGCTGATTTTTTTGATTTTTTGATTTTTGCTGTTTTATAGTCTATGTACTCATAAGTTTACTGCTGTCATACATAGAAAAATGTCAAGGCAAGTTGATGTGACGTCTGAAATCATTGCTCATACAAGAGATGAATATCTTAAGGTGGGAACAAAAATTATGAAAATAACAATATTTACCACACTCGCTATTTTTTTTAACCCTACAAGGTGATTTTGAGACGATGTTACCGCTTCTTGAACCGGTCGCAAAATCGGATTTGCTTCATAGCATTGCAATTTTGTCGTTTTAGATTTAATTTAATTTACAGACAGCGTTACTGTTTTGTACAAAAGTTTAGTAATGTGTAAAGTAAATTTTTACGTATAATAAAATAGTTTTAGTTGCATATTCTGCTTGAGTTTCTCTGTTGAAACCACGCTATCCTAGAGCTAAATTTGGTTATTTCTTGGTTTACATGTTTTGTTTTTGTATACAATTTATTGTTTTGAATACAGATTCATTTTTTTGGTTTTATTTTGAAATAAATATTAAAAGTAACGATTCGTATATAATGAATTTTGAAAATAAAGCATAAGAAATTTTTAAACAGTAGTGTCATCTGAAACTTTCGAAAAATATTTGTCTAAAAATTATTTTCAAATAGTTTCAGCATCCCTTACTATCAGATTAAAATTTCAGTTATGTATTTATTCTATTTCCCTAAGTGTTCTTGTTATTTTGATGTCACATGACAAGGTTTGTGATTTATAGCAAATTTTTAATGATTTCTTTACGGTTCGGTGGCAAGAAATTCTCTGCCGGTCTAGAAAAATATTACTGCCGGCTGTAAGGTTAATTAAAAAAACTACTGTGCTTTCTGGATACCAAATAATTTTGAAGAAAACGGATTCTCCAGTTGCTAATAGCAACCACAAATCGGTTGTCACAAAGTAAAGTCAGTTATAAAACCCTTCAATTTTAATCAAAGCCGTTATAACAGACGGAATTCAATTTTGCGAGGACGCCATTCAACAGTAATGTATTTACCACCTAACAGCAAACTCCATCATAATGACCATAAATTGCTTTTATTCAGCAATTAGTAACTTGTTAAATATTTTATTATAGTGCCAAACTAATAATGAGTAATGCGCGAGAGTGAAAATAGTTATTCAAATATTTACAGGAAAATGAATCGCTTGCAATTAATTGGTTCTTAATTGTTTAATATTATTCTATCAATATTAATAAACATTTTAGGAACTTGATCGAAACGTCCATCATTTATCTTTGACCAACTGAATAATTAATTAATAATAAAATAATAACTGGTAACTGAGCTTCAATATTTGTTATATTAGCACGGACGCAAAAGTGCATGGAAGTACGTGCACTCTAACTAAAATATTCATTATGTACTCAAAAGTTTTAGAAAATAATGCTTGTTGTAACCTAAATGTTTACGTTTCTAAATTAGTTTGACGAGGCAAAGGCGAATGAAACGTTATTTTCAATGTTTTTAAATTCATATTTTCCTTTTTTTATGGTTTAACGTCCGACTGTTCTGCAATTTCTACCAACGCAGACGGTGAAGAATGAAATGATTTTTTGTAACGTATGAAAATATGCCGTGCCTGAATGAAATTGAACCCAAGACCGTATGATGAGAGGCGAGTACGTTACCAACTACGCCAATTCGGCCGGAAAATTTAAATTCATAAGGACTAACTGGACTTATGGAATACAATAATGGGGTTCTGCTATTCCGTCACAAACAAAACTTATTCAGGCAATGAGGTACAAAAACACAATGGCGCTACTTCTAAAAAGAAAACAGCGCACTACAAACGACTTACTTTTTCCATACGCCACAGACTTAGCTAAAGACCTTTATATTTAATTTCACACTCAATTTCACATACACACACAAATCCGTTAATAAGCAGATGCAATCGCGACACATACCAGGTAATCCCCGGAGAAGGCTCAAACGCCGATGATCAAGAGGCTTTCTCCAGAGAAACTAGAATAGTGTGGTTGGTTGCTGCGGCGTTGTCAGCACCCACAAGAGTGTATAAGTAATTAATTCTACAACTTAAACTGCAAATTCGCTAATTTTAAGAGTATTAACAGATAGTAAAGCAACAAAATAAAGTAAAAACAGTTGTACATTCATTTTGAAATAATTTTTTTAAATACCCAGATTTTAGCTCATTACCAGAAAAACGGCTAAACTGGGTATTTTACATTCATAAATCTTCTTATCCTACTAATTTTTAAATGAAAAAGTTTTAGCTAAAAGAATCAAAGAAAAAGACAAGCTTTTAGTTGTTGTTTCATTCAAATTTTACCGTCCGGAAGTTTCTGAAACAGAGTTCTTCAAACACAACTGATTTGTTGGTACCGCCACTATTTTAAACTTAAAATTAACAGGGTTAAGTGCAACACTGTAGTTTAGTTCGTGCTTACAGACCACGTTTCTCGCTCGCCGGCACGCGCCATGTCCAGTTGAAATGTCCACTGATATAAATCTCATTGTATATGGTTTATTCGCGTACACGGAAATTGGTTTACAACCGTGGTTCCAGAATTGAAAAAGTAGCTCTTTGGAAGAAGACAGCAATCAGCACAGTGGTTATTCCTGTCCCTGTATGCCAATCTTTCCACTTTCTGACCCCACTCAAAGCTGCCAAAGGAGGTAAGAGGCAACATCTTTAATTATTTCTTCATCTCGATTTTTTGAGTAGACCTTGTTAACATATGTAGAATAAAAATTCTACAAGACGATAAATTAGCAGGCTACGCATAGTTCCACTGCTCAGAAGCGTTCCACAGGATCTTTTCTCGAGTGGGTTTTTGTCTCCACTCGGAGACAAACGCAGGATCGCGCTAGCATATAATTTATATGTATTTATATTTCTTTTGTTGTGAAATAAAAAAAATTCAAATTTAAAATATTGAAGTTTTTTCGTTGCAGATATTCCTTATACATTAATTAATTATTCAGAATTCCTTCCGTTTTGAAAGTTAATATTCTTAAAAGCCCAAATTCTAGTAGCTTACACGAAATGAATAATTTTCAAATAGAATACTATTTTATAGACTGTAATTTTGCAAGTGACAACAAATTAATCGTTTTATTTCTTTAACATTGATCTACGTTTTTATTGATGTACAAGACACTAAAAGATTGGAAGGCTCATTTAACTTGATTTTTGTAACGAAAATTATTGTTACCATAAAATACGTTACTTTTATAGAAAAGTAAATAAATAAGTCTACAACACTGCGGTAACCTACCCTTACAAATTGTGTAATATCATAAAAAACCGTTTACCACCGATCTTATTCACAGTAAAGTCGTTGATCCGTTCTGTTTGCTTTGGATTGGCTTTAAAAGAAGCTCACGAAAATCCGTTTAGTCCAACAAAAAAACAGTTACATGACATTTAGATACAAATCTTAAAGCCCATAATTGAAAAACACATTATTTCACATATTTTAAATACATTTTTCATCATAAAACTAATTTGATAAAAATTTTTCATGAAGTACAGTACCTCAATCAAAATATTCTCATTTAAATTGTTACCAGTTGTTTAATAATGATAATAAAATACTAAAATTTATTTCCTAAAAAAGTTTTTCCATTACAATTTTACAATAAAACTTTGTAATCTTGTTGATATTATAAGACATTATTTAACACTAAGGCAATTATACCACAATGAAAATATACAAAATTACAAGAAAAAATAAAAAAAATAAATTTTAGTGAATAATAATTACACAAAAATAGTATTAATTCTTCTTTGCGTGCCTTCTTTTATCCGCGGTTGGCGATCGAAATAGAAATTCCCTTTTTTGACAATTCTACCCTAAATAGTTTCAAAGAGAATAATTTATACCAATCTTTCAGGTTTCTTTTTATCAAGATGTTGTTGGTCCTCCTGCGCTCCTCTATATTTCTACTTTTCCGTATATCCTAAATTCAATAAAAGTATTATTATTTTTTTTAAATTTATTTATTGTAACTAGTCTTAGACTAACGAACAATTTTATTCAAACTTAAACTACCTAAGGATTACATTATCATCAGAAAATAAAACCCAATGGCTAGTCTTATTTTCTAACAATAGGAACAATTATTTAAAATATAAATAATGCTACTCTTAATTTCTATATTAAATTTACCTAAGTAGACTTCATAGTTTATCTAAGTAGCTTTATATTTAATCTTACTTATTATTACACATTTACATAATCATTAAAAAATGAACAGAATTTGTAACTGATCCATCAAATTTGTAAGAAATACAAAAAATACATTTATGGAACAACTATACATCGTTTTCTTATTTTCTAAATACGCTGCACATTTCTTATTATTTTCTAAAGTAAAGCATTCATATTTTCTACAAAAAAAAATATATTCTTACTTTTTAAAACAAAACATAAGATTTTACAAGATAATTAATGTACAACTGATTTACAGGATAATTTATAACTTTCGATTATTTAAAAATTATTGCAAAATAGATTAATATAAGATATCTCCTAAATCAAACCAATTCGAAGATTTTCTAGCCCTTAAGTCTGAGTTTCATTACGTC
Organism: Catonia carolina; assembly: GCA_035578175.1. Taxonomy (NCBI): domain Eukaryota; kingdom Metazoa; phylum Arthropoda; class Insecta; order Hemiptera; family Achilidae; genus Catonia; species Catonia carolina. The sequence continues at coordinate 41,802,728 of JAQMRL010000001.1, forward strand.
TGAGTTATCGAGGAGTTTCAGCGCCTCAACATTCACGTGACATTTTTTTTTTTTGTTTAACGTCCGACTGTTTTGCAAATTGCTGCTAATGCAGACGGTGAAGGATGAAATGAATTTTTTGTAACGTATGAAAAAATGCCATGCCCGAGTGGGCGTGACGTTAGAAGTCGGTCTTCGTGACTCCTTGCGATTTTTTTCCTCATCCACCGTTTCAATATTCAGATTCCAATAAAAGTTATCATTCCGAATGTACCTCGGAGCATTGACAATATTTCTTAGGACTTTATTTTAAACCTTTGTATTACTTTCATATTACTGGATTTCGTACAGCCCCAGAGCTGGATACCGTAGTCCAAACTGGTTTTAACGCCTATTTATAAATTAACAATTTTTTAAATGTTGACAGGACCGACTTCCTACCTATTAACCAGTACAAATTTTCTTATAATTTAACTTGAGTGCTTGTTTTTTCTTTTTGACATGTTCCTTCCATAGCAGTATGGGACTTGCTTTCCATTGATTTCAACTGAAAATTTTTTAATTTTCTTATTGGTAAAGTTCATGTGAACAGGTTTAGTTTCATTGAGCTTTAGAGCAGTATTATGTGTAGAGAGAATCTCTATTCACATATTACACCATGATATCCCAACCGTACATCAACATATTCTGGAAATCGAGGGCTTAATTTTTAGCTATTTTTCGTTTTCTAAGAGTTTAAACTTGCATTGAAAACAGAAAAGATAAAATATCTAACAAATCTGATTCCGGATTCTATATTAAAATCCCTTCTACATAACAAATGCTTCATCGTTCTTTCATACAAAAATTAATACGATGTAATAATTAATATTTTGTGTTTTATGGAGGACCGGCTTAAAGGGCTCGACCTTGAAGGAGAACATTACTGACAAATTTCAGGCTTCCAAAATGTGGCCGTATCAAAAAAAGTTTAGGTTGTAGAGCTGGGTGGATTATGTCACAAACGAGAGTGTTCTCAGAATAATGAAGACGGAGAAAGGGGTTGTTAGAACCATAAATTATTTTTTTTTTTTTTTTTTTTTTTTTTTTTTTTTTTTTTTTTTTTTTGTCTTTAATTTTAAAATCTAGAACACTATACTATACATTAAAGCACAATCACTAGATTTGATGAGAGTCATTATTAGGCGTGGAAGGAGGGGTCACACCCAGCAGTGTATCCTCCAGGATGACGTAATCATACTATGAGTGAGATGATCTTGATGAAAATGAAACCCAACAGTGACGAACTTAAGAAGATGTGATGTTGAAGATAATGAAATGAAGATAATGGAAGAACGGTAACAGAATGTTATCGAAGAAGATCCCTACACCATAGCCGGCGAAGTCGTCGAAAATTTGGAAAATTTTGAATGGCCATTTGTCGAGCGAGATCGTTTGGATGATTTTGCAATTTATAAATTAATAAATTAAAAAAATTTTAATAGCCTACATGGGTAAGGTATTAAGAGCGGAGACGTAGCCCAACAAACTTCACAAAGTAGGTGGAGCAAACGTCACGTAACAATTCAGGGGAAAATTGTGAGGTAGCAGTCAAAGACGCATATACTAGCTGGACAATTTGATAACTTGATTTAGGTGCAGCTCCACTGACTTATTTAGAGATGCAGCATTTACTGTCATGATTGCAAAGATGATTTCCGACCTTCTCGAAGGAAAAAGCACGTAAAAATGAATTTTTAGAAGTTATAAAAGCTACAATTCAAATTAAAGTGAGTAATATATAAACTAAAAAAATATAAAAATTAGAATTGCCACTGAACAGAGATCATCATCATCTTTAAGCTCTACAATCATTGGTGGGCTTTGGCTTCCTTCACAATTAATACCACCCCAATCCTCTCTGGTAGTTGCTAGTGCCTTCCATTCTCTCACAAGCACTAAAATCAAATCATTCATAACATCATCCATACTTTTGCAATACTTTCTAGGAAAATCCTTCCTTTCTCTTTTTCCAATCTTTTTTTCAATATCATTTTAACCACCCTTGTCAACTCCATTTTCCAGTGCCCCTCAACCATCTTAATCTTCACCTAAAATCTTCCTAAAGACTTCATGAAACGGATTATGTCTCTACCGTTTATAAGAGTATTTAGTTCTTCACACTTCAGCCATCGTCTTCTCTTATCGGTCCAAAAATTCTTATTAAAATTTTACTTTCGAAGTCACATTTTTATGACAGTTTATATTTAACAACCATAGGTGACAACTGGGCTCACCAATAACATATTATATTGTCACTTTTGTTTTCCTGCTTATTAATTTATTCTTAAAACAATTTTTATGTACAAAGTAGGTTCTATTTCTCAATTGAATTTGTTCTCTAATTAGTTATTACGCTTTTGTAATTTAAGGTATTCGTGAAGTACTGAAATTACTATTGATCGGGGATAGTTATTTAAAAATTTGTTTTCTTAAGCACAATTACGCAATTAATGAATAAAAATTAGGGCTAATAACTAAAAATTATAGCAATACAATAGCTACTTTATAATAAGAAACAATACTTTTATAACATCGAAGTAAAGAATATCTAATGCATAAATATCTTTTTGTACCAACCAAACCATTCAAATTTTTCTGAAAACATAAATACCATTGGTATATTGTTCGACAGTACTAAGATTCTCTATGACATAATTTCACGAACAAAGAGCTTTTGTTAAAACTTGCTTTTGTTTCTTGATTATTGTAAAAACATCAGCACATCGCAATGAGACATAAAACATAAAACTCTACGGTAGTACTGTTACAATGAAGTAAACATTAAAATTTTGTCATTCGGTTTTCATTTTAGTGTCCGACTCATTGAAAACTGTAATAAATTAATAATTCCTATCTTTTAGTTTTGTAGAAATATCAGTTATTAATTCACCCATGACAGATTTTACTTTCAAAATTATATCACATATAAAAATTAATAATTTTTTTTATTAAAGTGTTTTGATATAAAACTAAGTTTCTTACTTTAACTTTTAACACTCTTCATAATTTACAACAACCATTTTTTAGAACAAAATGCTTAGTTAAAATTATTAAGGGGAGACGGTACGATGTATCCCGCTAATGTTACATTTGTTCTTTTTCTGGGTAAACTTGACAAAAACGTTAGTTTTTCATAAAAATTATTTTTTTGACTTAATTTAATTTCTTTTTCTGGTAGATCTAGGCCTGAACTATTGGAAAACATAAAAAACCAAAAATTGAAATTTTCAGCTAAAACCATCGTGCAATCTTTCCTTACATTCAAAAAACATTATGTAGGAATAATTATTAGTACTATCCGTAAAGGATCATAACATACCACATTCTAGGGCAGGAGATCGGTGAATAATTTCAAAGTAGCAGCTTTTTATTTTTATTTATTATTACATCAAAATGCGCCAAAAATCAATAAAATAGTAGGCCATTTTAACACACCGTCTTGTTCAGGTGAATATTAGTCCGGATTGAAAAGTATCAGTTTAATAAAATTTTACCACTCCGGTCAACATTAAAAGAGCAATAGTTTGCTTGGTCATCACATATTTTAAATTAGTACCAAGTACAAGTTGATACTTCATTGTGTTATAATTACAAAGTTTAATAATTCAAAAGTGTACAATTATTTTAACCACGTAGCAACTGATTTACTTCTGACAAAAACGAAAATGTCGAAAAATATCCCGGAAACGAATAATTTATTCGTTTACTATAGAGCTAGGAGGGAAACCAGTAAACGATAAATAAATTAGAATGTTCAAGAAGTTCGTTTATTAGCTAGGAACTAACAATATCTTATAATGATTTACTATAGAAATTTATTATAGATTACAGACCAAATAAATAAATTTAATATTAGAACCATCATTTTTATTAATAATCTATAACAAAAAAGTTCACAAAACCATGTGTATTTTAAATAGTCAACGATTCAAACAGGTAAATTTTCCGTAAAATAAATACAACATTTATATCAACTTAATGAACCATAGATACAACTAGTTGTATTTAATGTAAATTGTTGTAGTAAATAATTAACAAAAAGTTGAATGATACAACCGATATAAAGTGGGCGTACTCAAAAGTTCAAAAAGTTTCCTGCCGTAATTAGTATTCGAGAACTAAACTTTCGTTTCCTAATTCCAGTTTCTCTTTTAAAAAACGCAATAAAAAATTTCTTTTGTTGTCTAAAGATAACCCTTAAATATCCCTTGTTTTATCTTAACCCTCAAACGAATATTTTGTGAAAAGTCAGTAATGTATTTATGACTTTTCAGTAAATGTTATACATGAAAATACAAAGAAATTTTCTTGTACTACTCATGACACTGATGTAGTAAAGAGAAACAGAAATTTAATTTTTCTTTTTCACTTTAAAAATTGTATTACTAAATTTCGATGGAAAGTTTGAAGCTATGTTAATATCATTAAACAATTCAGTGCATATTTATAGCACAAAAGGAAAGTTTTAATGGAAAAGTGAGAAAAATTAAATGGAACCGAGCAGAAAAAGAAAAATATATTCAGTGTAAGAAGAAATATAAGTGAATTAACGATACTTTCTTTTACTTCATTGAATGGGTAACGTACCCTGTTAAATACAAAATTGAATTTCCTCAATTTTCTTTTTCAGAATATATTTTACCATTTCACAATTTAATTATTCTATTAATTTCACCTAATATACTCCACTCTGAGATAGTACACTTATCTTTCAAGGTACGTATTAAACAAAAAGGTAGAATAATTTAACAAATTTACATTGTTCTAAATCAATTATATTCTATCCATATTCATTGAATAATAAACTAAGTTATATTTGACAACGTCAAAACAAACAAAAAAGCGAATACATTAAGGACCGTATCGATCTTGAATATGTATTAAATTAATTTTATATCAATAATAATATAATAAATAAATTTTAATACATGTATAATTAATTCGTATTCATCGAGTTAGTTAGTGAAAACGAAGTATTTTATTTCTAATACAATTAAAATAATAAAAACTTTTCTTTATCTATATTTTTTCTATTTATATAAATAGTATATTTTTAATTTAATTATTTATATATTATAAATAAAATTATTAAGATCCACCAGAAACATTAAAAGAATAAGTAAAAGAACTTACCAGTGAAGTACTTTTGTGGCTTTACGACCGTCAGCTCATAGGAATGAGTTTGTTTATTAATTTTATAATTTAAACTTTACCAAGTCAGTTCGGCCTAACTAATTAAATTGCCGTTTTCTTATCGGTTACACATTTGTTAATTTAAACTTCTTTTTAAATTGATATGTAAAACTTTTCTAAAATACCAACTTCTCTATTTTTATTATTTGTTTCTAATATTTTTCCAATGTTACGGAACACTTAATTCAGAATACACTATAAGCAATATTGGCAAAATTTGGAAATATTAGAAACGAACAATAAAAATATTAAAGTTGATTTGTTGTAAACGGTTTACTTATACACACTTTTTTTTAAAAGATTAAATTAATAAATTGCAAACAGAGTACGAAAACAGCAACCTAATTAAGTGGGCAGAACTAATCTGGTAAATTTTGAATAATTAAATTAATAGATATTTAATTTCTGTAATATTGTCATGAAACACAGATATTTACATCTCTAATAAAATAAATATTATTGTGTAATTTTAAGTATTGTGGTGTGCTGACGATGTGGTTAAGTTATTAAAACAATTTAAATAAAAAATAAAGCCACCAAAAATTTCTCAATTGGTAAGTGCTCTTATCTATTCCTTTATAATAGGCTATATATTTTATATACGATTGTTGTAGTTAAGGAAATGAATACAACACTCAATATTCTTCAACGACACCAATCAAAATCACTTAGAGCTACAACAAACGCACCTTTTTACGTTACTAATCATAATCTTCACGAAGACCTGAAAATACCAACGGTTCGAGACATTGTAAACGCAACATATAACTCATTACACACAAAGACAATTGACCACATAAATCCAAATGTCCAATCTCTTTCAACTAACGACCGCACTGTTAACAGACGACTGAAACGAAGGTGGAATAGGGATCTACTAAGACCACCATAAAAATAACAAAAAAAAACATTTCAATTTAACTTTTCATGTCTGTTTCATTTTATAAAAAAGAAAATCATCTCATAGAAAAAAATCATCGATCGTAGTTTATAAATCATTATCATTAAAAATTGGCACCACATCTTTGAAAAATTTCACGCCGAAATCGGTCACTGGATCGATTCACATTCACGTCACTTTCCCACCAATCCTCATTCATTCCATCTCATTTCCTAGTTGTAAATAAAAATACAGATAAAGCCAAAAAAAAGAAACGCAATAAAATTTGTATATTTAAAATAATTATGTCAGTATCACAAATAAACATTTAATACTTTTCGGTATTCACATGTAACTAGTAGCCTACTATGGAAAATTGAAGATAAAAATTTAAAAAATAACTTTGATGATGATGATGGTGACAAAAATTTGGTTGATGTACATAGATGATAGTCGTTATTATAATAGACAAGAATTAGAAAAGAATCAGTTCAGGAAATCTCTGTTCAAAGAGCGATGAGATTTTCTTTTATACAGGAATGATTGTATTGACAGCCTTTCAGCAGATTGATTAGCGTGATTTTCAATGTTAAATATAATTTTTAATATTAGTTTGAGATGAAATTTTGAACAAACGTAACTACTTGAAGATTTGAATGTAAAGTTTTATTATTGATGGACTTGTTGCACCCGTTATTAATAAACTATATTGTGTTTTAGTAATTAATTTATAAATAATTGTAACAACATATATTTGTTATTAGCAACTACTTTGGTTCGTGGTAATAATTTTTACTTTGTAATAATTTTGCAGACTACAGCCGAGAATTGAACCCGGCACATCCGTCTTGAAACGTAGTACGCTAACCACTGGCCCACGGAGACAGCCTTATTTTTCTGTTTCTTATTTTATATTTTTATCTTATAAATTTGTGTTACAAAAAACATTTCATCCTTCGTCGTCTGCATTAGCAGTAATTGCAGAACAGACGGAGTTAAACAAAAACAAAATTGTAATGAGTTGATTGTATACACAAAAAAGAAAAATTATAAATCATTATCATTAAAGATTGGCACCACATCATTGAAAAATTTCACGCCGAAACATAATAAAACTTAATAAATTGAATAAAACAGGTCCCAGAACTGTAAGTTAAATAGTTTTTTCAGAAAACCAGTGTCAAATGCAAAAAATGAATTGAAAAAAGCACATTTTTTCATCTTTGTTTTTCCGGTTAATTTTACTTTGTACTGTTATGAATAAATATTCATTTAATCAAACATCTATTCGCTTTCTGTGTACTTTATTTACACCGGTTTGTTCAGAATAAAATTTTCTACATGTTTTATTCAAAAATTTTAACTGTTCCTTGGTGAAATAACAAAGTTATTCTTGCCCAAAGATGAAAAAATTTGTTTTTCACTCCATTTTTTGCATTTGACACTGGTTTACTTAAAAAATATTTAACTTACGGTTCTGGGACCTGTTTTATTCAATTTATCAGATCAAAAACCATAAGAAATGATTGAATTCGTCCCTTAATCTACCTTACCAGAATTTCAGGAAGACCTCATTTCACCTGGTGAGCTGAAACCCAAGCGAAACTTTTGCTACCCGTAACTCGGAAACGAAGCATTTCCGGACCCATGTTTAGGCCCTATATAAACTTTTTTCATTATTTTTACATGTTCAATGAGCTCCTAAAGTGTCTGCATATCTTCGTGAATCACCCTAGTATAGGCGTATTGTTGTGACGGCTACCTGAGAAGATTTTTTCTGTTCCTTTTTTTAAGGCGGAAAACCAGAGCGGTGATAATCACCTGCCATTCTACACAAGGGTGTAGAGAGCCCAAGTTAGAACGAACTTTTCTTATTATAACATTCAAATCTTATTAACTAGTATATCACAGGCAAAATAAAATGAAAATATTATAAATTTACAAACAAATTTAGTACGAGTATAACAAACACAAAGGACAAAAACAGCTGTAAAGGGTCCTTAAACATAAAAGAAAACATAAAAACATAAACTTAAACCTAATATCAGTTACGTTTGTGAGTAGGTGTAGCGTTTGCTGCAGATATTTTATATTTGGTTGAAAGTAGGATTAGTTAAATTAAGTGCGAAATAATCTTGTTACCAGTTAAGTTTTTTAACACCAATTATTCTTTATTATAATTAGTGTATTATTTATTATAATTATCAATTTGATTTTAGTAATTATAACTCTTATCAGCAACTTTACGTAAGACTATTAATTGTAATTTATAATGTGTAATAAAAACTTGTTTGTAATTCTAACGATAGTTAATTATTTATTTTACTCAGATCTCGGAATGGACCTTAGTAATAAATGTTACAATATATAATGCATCATCTTTTTTTTTTTAATTCATTTATTTAACGTCGCATCAACTACAACGGTCATTAGCGACGACGTGGGGGTGTAACTACTGTAAAATGGAGGATGAAATGATTATTTGTAACGTATGAAAATATGCCGTGCCTGAATGGGATTCGAACCTAGGACCGCATGAGAGGCGAGCACGTTACCAACTGCGCCAATGCATCATCTTGTTTTACGTGAAAATACGTTTTACGGCAGCCTCCAAGGTGTAATGGTTAGCATTCTAGCCTACAAATCGGAAGATCTATTGTTTGATTTCCGGCCAGAATCCGAATTTATTACAAGATAAACCACACTAATTTAGTTCCACTACTGTAGCTGCAAATAACACTTCATACGTATTTCTTTTAAATTATGATTTTATACTCGTTTACATGGATTGTTTTCTAATTTTCTCAATCTCTACGTCCCAACAGATGGTTTTATTTATTATTATTATATTAATCATTTTAAACACCAATGGTTAAACAATAATATTAAGCATCAATAACTTTAAAAGAAATTTTCACTTGCTGTGTTATTGAATTGGAAACATAAAAGAATCTATTGATTTTTTAGTGTTCATCCGGAAATATTTTAATATATTACAATTAATGTTTAATAAAGTCAAAATGGTGAATAAATTTAAAAATTTACATAATTTGTACTGAACCGTTAGGTTTTTAATTAAAAAGTATGGCAGACAGCGCTTACTTACTAACACTTTGTAGCTTGAAAGAAAGCTTGTACGTTTTCAATTGATATTTATAACTTCGATTATATGCTACACTTTTGACCTAATATGCATATAATAGCCATTTTTATCATGAAAGCACAACCTCCCCACGAATTTTCCTAGACATGCCACTTACCTTATATTGTAGAGCATAAATATATGATTGACCTGGCGAATTTTTATTATAACCGTAGGACCTGTTTTGAAGAAAATTGTGAAAAGTGAAAAATCTCACAAACTGTTACTTCCGATCGACCGAATTCGTAAAGTTTTCGGTCCCTTTGTGTAACCTAAATAAATTTTAAAGTATTAACCGTGTACAATTTTCCGTTTCTGATTAATTTTTTTTGTTTCAAAAACACAATCGATCAAGTGTTTATAACTATTTTTTACTTTTTATGAGCAGTTTACTTGAAAGTTCACTGCAAAACTGAAATTTGACAGGGAGCTGATTTTAACAAGCAATATTCCAAGGAATTCAAATCGTGCCAAATATATCAAATGTAAAAAAGGAAAGTTTAATCAATTAAATTACGAGTGTATTATATTGTTTAACACTGAAATAATCTTTTATTATGACAGTTGGAAATTTTTTATAAAATTAAATTTCAGACCCGGTTTCATTTATCGTATTAAATCTTTTGAGCCGATTACATAGTTTATTATCAAATTGAAAAATATTACACATTTTTTTTTAAGTATCAAGAACGAAAATGTTTTTTTTCCAATATGAATTTTCTTTAATTGTTGAGCGATTTTGGATTCAGTAGCACAATAAGAGATGGTCAATTTGAAATATATAGTTAAGTATATAGTATAAGTAAAACTCGCCCCTCCGATACAATTTTCAGCTAAATCATTTCATAAATTAAATACTTTCAAGCAACTTCTGAGAGTTCTCTAGGAATTGATCATGTAGCATCAAAATTACGGATAAGTTTGATGTAATGCTACTCACTGAGTCTATAACATTTTTTATTTACATTTTTGAATCTTTTCACTATATTACATTCCGATGCAATGATAATTTGTATAGTCAAGCAATTATAAATAGGTGTTCCTAATGTAACACATTATATGTAGTGACAACGGTATAATATTGCTCTTCCGTTAACTTATGATAACAGAAAAAGAAGGTTATGTTTGTACGAATGCAATTAATTTTAAACATTTAAATATTATATATTCACAAGTTTTCTACATGTAAAGCAAGGAAGTTTGGATGTTTCTGAAACTAAGAACGTTCTTTTATTCTTACAAATTTTATACAATGAAATAAATATGGAAATGCCACGAGTAAATCCGTAGTGTAGCCTACTTTTTACTAAGGGATAAAATAAACATAATGTGGGTTACACAGTTTATCTTGGTTATTAAATACTTCATACTACAGTTCATAAATTAAACGTATAATATATATCATTGTTTTATAATAATAAATTACTGTTTCATCCCTAGAATGTAAACATACTATAACATTTGAACAAGAGTAAATTTTGCATAGCTAGTTAAGTCGCCTTTCAGATTAATCTATGACTTAGGATTTCAAATACTACAGTCTATTTGTATTATTACCATCTTCCGGTCACTAAACTATCTTTGGATTGAGTAGAGCAAACCTTCTAGGCCTATTCACTACCAGGAAGATGAATCTATTCAGTATATTACCATGTTATTATCTATTCTAGTACTATCACTTGTCTCAAATAAAACTCATATTTCAACAAAATAAAATTATTCAAAAACTAGGTTTTTTATTAACGTGTTATTTCCTATTCTTCATTTCCTTTTCATGACCATATTAGTGTATCAGAATTTTTTCTAAGACCGTTTAAAATGTTGTCAGTCAATTCACTCCCTTTTTATTAACAAACAACCTTAGGGATATCATCGCCTGGTAGCCCGAGTTTAAGTGTATAGTGCCCTAAAAAGAACACTTATTTAAAACATACATAGACAATTTCTTTATATTTAAAATATAGCTTACCTACATACTAATGTTTCAAACACAAATAATTTACCTACTCTAAAAATTAATATCACAGACAAACGAAAGATACCGAAATAGAGGCCGTTATGAGAGATACCTCTAAGATATGATAATAAAGAACATAAAAAATATTAATAAATAAATAACAGAAACAGATTTAATTTTTAATATAACAGCAAAAATTTAACCAAGATTGTTAAGGGTTGTTGTTTAGGTCATCAGCCATAAGGGTGGTTTACATATTGCTTTCCTCACTCACTGGAGAAGTATAAGCTTATCAGCATGCCAGGTCCTCCAAAAAGCATCTACTTTCCACCCTGTAAATGACACGATTACTTTATTCACCACAGGGTCTGGCTGTATAATAATGAAATTTATTACTCTCAGCGGAGATTTTCTAACCTATTGGTTTGCCCATAACAGGCACGTGGAATGTTAAATTATTTGCACTCGATCTGCTAGTTCCAAGGCTACAAAATATAGTTTTGTTTTGTTTCTTATCACGTGGTCAGCCAATTATATAGGCTAACTGAAGCAATTAAGAACAGAAGATGTAGAGGTGTAAAATATAATAGTCAGAGTTATCTTCTCTGAATTTCATTATAAGAGTAATGAATTTCATTATATAGCCAGACCCTGTAGTGAATGAAGTGAAAGCGTCATATACAGGGTCATGCTGAAAAGCATAGACTACTTTTCCAGTTGGTGAGGAAGGCATATGTAAACCACCACAATCCTCGTTTCACTTTGTTAAGCCTCTAGAGGTTCAAACCAGCCTTTCGGCTAATCACCTAAACAACCTATTGATAAGAAAGAAATTTTAGGTAAATAATACAAGTTTGATAATATAATATTTTACGAAAAATATCAACTAGTGAAAATGTTATTTTAACCCCAAAGGAATAGTCATATAGCCGATTTTTAAAAAAGAAAACAATGCAGTATCTATTAGTTTTTAATACAAAATAAATTGGTTTTATAAATTTATACAATTTAATAATTTGTATTTATACAACAGCACATAATTTAGAAACGTTTAAAAAATTTTGTGCCCTTAATTATTTAGTTATGAAATGGGTACTTTCGTAATTTCACGTGTGTTTCACCACTTTCAGTAAAATGTTTTTAAACCAAGTGAAAAAGATTTTGGTAATTTTGCACTCAGTCAGTAAGTAGAGGAGAGGGAATAGAGAGACGGAGAGTGAAAGAAGATTAGAGATAGAGGTTAAATTTTCAGAAAAAATTTAACTGTGGCAATCATACTTGAAAATTTGTTGAAATTGGGCAATACCGGACTTTTTTATGATTTAATTTTTCACACAATATTATAGAGTTAGGAAAAATAATCTTCATAATATTAAAGTCTAAAAGTAACCATACGGAGAGATTACTCATCGATTTGAGCTTATCATATTAACCACAACTTGTTAAGCTCATAATATATAATTTTAAATGTTGCAAAAACTTGTAACATTCAAGTTAACAAATTAGAAAAGTTTTAGACAGAATTCCCGCAGGTCACTACACAAATTTATGAGTAGTAGGTACTAATCTACATACTATAACTTAATATGGAAATGGTTAATGTATGATATAAATTTTTTACTAAAGTTTCAGTTTATTTTTCCATTTAATCTTCTATCCAAGTAAAAGTGACATTATGCAATTAAAAAACAAAAAAAAACCAAGAAATTCTTTACTTAAGGTGACACATTTTTACTTTCTCTTGCCTATATGAATATATAGGAAGGAAAGTATTGTTTTCATGTCGATTTTTCGAAATCGAGTTTTCACCGAATCTATGTTTTCAGACCCCCTACACCCAAAAAACATGTTTTTAGCGGTTGGTCTGTGTGTGTGCGTGTGTGTGTGTCTGTGTGTGAACAGAATATCTCAAGAACGGAACAACGTACAAACTTGAAACTTAAAACTTAAGTTACATACCACTACCGGACCCGACATGAACATTTTCATCAAAATCGGTTAACCGGAAGTAGTAGTTTATTCGTATAATTTTTCACTTTTTTGAAATTTTCTCAAAAACTGGTCCTACGATTTTTTTAAAAATCACCTGGTTTACTCAATTTTCTATTCTCTACAAGATAGGGTAGGCGCCATGTTTGCTGAAATTCTCTGTGAGGATGTTTTCACGTAAAAACCTAGGTTTTTTAAGATTACGGCTTTAATATGCAATTTAGCGCAAAAATTTATACAATAAAAGTTGTAGAGACATTAAAATCCTACAACTTTTATTTCAAACATTTTTTTTGTATAACGCTTAGTTTAGCAGTAAGTAGCGATTTTCTGATTTTTTGTCACGAAAACGTGTGAAAAATCGAATTTTTAAAGATTTCGCCCTTAGAATGCATTTTACGACAAAAGTGTAGTAGGTATATAATAAATTTTATAGAAAATAAAAAGATTTACATTTTTTATTTAAAGCATTTTTCTCTACAGAGCCTAGTTTAGCGTGAAAGAGTGATTTTCCGTATTTTTAAGCCAAACTGAGTTCGATTTTCATTTTGCGTCTTTCACTCATGATTAAAATTAGGTTATATTTTTGAGGTTAGTTTTTTGTTTATTTATAATGTCTTATTACAAATGTTAGGTTTATTGTTAATTATTTGCATTGGCAAGAGAAAGTTGTGTGAGTGTTTCACACCAGATTTTTATCTACGGTTTTATAATAATACTGCACCTTGTTGTTGACCGATTGTTATATACCTACCAAAAAAAAAAGTTTAAAAAAAAACTTCACGCCCTCTTTAAAGCATTTGCTGTTTAAGCAACATTAAGGAATTTAGCTGAGCACACCATTTAATCTATTTACACAAGTACACTTAAAGTTTGAATATGTCAACTATCTGCTTAGGTTATACCCAATGATCTGAACAAAACAACGTACCTAATGTGATCTAATTAGTATTTTTATCATATTTCATGTCACTAAACAACATACGCTTCATCAAGTTTCAAATTCCAAATTAAGTTTCTACTTTCATACAGCACAAGAAACTATGTTTAAACGATCAACAAGGTACTAAAATAAGTAGGTATCATCCATTATATTACACTTAAACCCTAATTAAAGGGTATATCAAGTACTACTTTACTTCCACTTCATAAAAAATTAACAACTGTTTTTGCTAGAGTGTTAACTCGAGTAAATCAGTTATATCAAATTTAAAACTAAATTAATGCCATGAATAACTGAAACAAATTAAATTTTATTACTTCAGGAATATTCATGACTTTAAAAGACAATGAAAAATTATTTAAAATGTAGTTAAAGGCTGACTTTTTTTCACAATAAAATAATTTCTAAAGCGCTTGTTTCATAAAAATGGTTAACTTCTATAAATTTCAACGAAATCGGTGGTCGACCAACATTCATTTAGCATGTCACAAAATAAATTATAAATACATAAAAAATAAACAAGAACAAGCAAAACAGAAGTAAGTACGTACATTTTTAATGTACTACTTATACGTTAACAATTACTGAAGTAAACGGCTAAAAAATTATCCCTGTTTACACGGTCATGCAATTTAATGTTGGATAGAAATATTAAAAAAATCTCGGTCAATGCATTATGACCAACTCAATGAATACTTTCCTGTTTACACAGAAAAAAATTATACACCTACGTATATAAAAGGGTGATCGTAAAGTCGCGCAACCAATCTTTAATGCCGTGTAAGAAATAACAGGTAAATTTGTAAAATATATTTTGAATACGGGACTTTTTGTCTGAGATAGTATAAGTTCGAAGAGCAACAACAGTGACACCACCAAAGTTTAGAAGTATGTTAGCCGTAGAAATAAAGATAAATTTAATACCAAAATTATTGAAAATAAATAGAATTTTCAGTTTAAATCAAGTAAATGTATTAACGGTATTTGTAATATAAGAAGTAATATTTGCAGTAGCAGAATTATTGATAAAAATAGGCCTAACAGTGATAATAGGAATAATAAGTTATCAAATTCGGGTGTTATGCCCTCCCGATTCAAAATATTCAGTGAATTAGAAATAAAGTGTTTTTAGATTCATTATAAACTATATAAATCATAGAGTATAGTGTAAATGAAAACCTTGAACTCGACCATACATTTAAGTAAAATGTGTTAATTTAATGTATAAGTTATTAACATAATTTTTACTTTAGTGAATAGGTATATTGTATGTAAAATTTTTTGTTGAAATATATATTGTTTTAATGACTAAATATATATTTTTTTATTACTATGCTTGACGATCTCTTTTCCTTTTTGGTCGCTGATAAATAAAGATTTATTTATTTATGATTTATTTGAATTCAATCCAATCATGGTTTTGTAAGTAAAAGTTAATTAATTATTGATTGCCACATTCTGTTTATAGTTAGGTTTAGTTTAAGCTTTGCGTTTGTAATTCGTTTAATTTAAGTCCAACTGTAATTTATTAGTTTGTTAATAAATAGTTTTTATAAGTTTAAAAGAAGAATGTTTATCATTCATATTATAACCAGATCCCGAACATACGTGGATTAAGGGGGTAGTCTACTTTAAAAATGTGATTTATTTTTTTTCAAAAAACTTTTTTTGGCTTAATAAATTCTTTAAAGATTTCTACAACTTGATACATTATTTTGTTCGAAGAAACGGTAAAAAAAAAATAAAGAATAAAATAGTAAGGTTGTCATGGTGATAAGTCAAAACATTCGTTCCAATTCTGTTTGTAAAACGCTATTTTCAAAGTAGAATTTTGAAAGAACCGCTTCATACAACGCTAACCCCAGGTAGCCATAAAATATACATAAAACACCCATTAATAACACTGTTCTTAAACACATAGCTCCGATTTACCAGCGACTTGTAGACAATCATTTGTTAGAAAGATGTCTGAGATGACAGACCCAAAACAGCAATGAAAGTCTACACAGTCGAATGTGGAGTAAGTGTGACAAGTCCAAAAATGTATCAAAAAGACTTGTAGATGAAACTGTAGCTAAAGCAGTTAGAGAGTTTAATTTTGATACAACATCTCTAAAGCAAAGAATGAAAAAATTTGGTGCATTACCAGGCCGAAAAAGTAACATTTTGGCACAAAGAAAAGACAGTAGAAGAAAACGATGGATGATAATGGAAGTTCAGACGACTACATTGAATGGAAGAAAAAATTAAGATTAAGAAATACACTGGTTAAAGAGAAAACAAAGAAGAAAGAAGAACCCATGTACAGTGCAGGAGGCTTTTAATCAACATGTAGTATGTACTCTATAAGTAGAACAAACTTTACCTTTGATTTTCCGTAAGTTTATTTTTTAATAGTTTTTAATTTTTGATTAAGCATAACTTACTCAAGTTCTACTGAAGCAAAATGCATGATTTATTTTTAACTGTAAAGAAATTAGTTCTATAGAGGTTTCTGCATTCAAATAAAGTGTATATTATTTTCTAACATTTAAAATTAAAAAAAAACTCAACCAGAAGCGTAAATTTTAAGGGTTGTTTAAAATTTAATTTTTGTATTCATAAAATAAACAACTAATTAGCAAAGTCTATGCAGATATCACTAAATCAGACATTTTTCTTTCATTTGACACTAAAATAAACCATATATAATCAATATTAACTGAGATATGCTAATTCTTATCGAACACTGTTTTTCTGACAACCCCTAATATTGCGGAGGGTAGCAACTGAAATTTGGATTTCCAATAACTAGTAGAGTCTATTTAAGTTAATATAAATGTCTGTATGAATTTTATTAGTTTGTTAATAAATAATTTTTTTAATTTTAAAAGAAGTATGTGTATAATTTATATTATAACTAGATACCGAACGTACGTGGATTAAGTGTTGCAATATTATGTTGCAGTAAAGCATTTAAAAATCGATGAATAAAAAAAAAGTATAAAGCCTATGAATCGCCAGTAAAATGTATGAAATGAATTCATTTTTAATACAAGATAAGAAATAGTTATTGCTCCCACAACAGTAAAAACCATAATAGCCGTAACTTTATAGCGGCTACAGACAGCAGTTGATGATCGTGAAATAGGCTGTGAAAAGAAGAAAACTGCGGAAACCAAGCAATGCTATAAATATTTATAATAAAACCATTTAACGGCACATGAATATTATCTTACTATTCTGTATTTTATTTACAGAGTTTACAGAAATATTTCCTCCAAGAATGTTAAATACCTTTGTTTAAAATTACAATTTTTAAAAATAATAATTTAACGTGAAATTATTCGCAATTGAATTTCATGTGACTATACGCTTAATAAACTTGATTGACAATGCAGACGTTTCTATTCGTCATGATTTAAAATAAGCGGAAAGGCCGGCCGTCACATAAATGCGGGACGTAAAAAATGTTCTCAATAATATATCTACTAACTGCGGGATCAAATCGTGCTGAACGTGTGATCCGTTCTCATTTTCTGATTAGAAAGATAATACGGAAACTTAATGCCCTCACACCGACATAAAAATGTTATAAACGCAACGTAAACAACTTTTTTCATTATTTACACAAAACTCACGACTTCCAATTCATATAACTTTGAAATAAACCTTAACTTTTATGTACGGTCCCTTTATAAAACATCTCAAAAATTTTCGGTAATATCATAAAAAACTAACACAAGTTGCTACAATTTATATTAAACTATTTAGTTTAATTTATGACGACTGATATTAGTTTTACTTTAAAGTAACAACAGTTTCATGACTGTAGATGTCGCAAAGATTACTTTTCTGTTTACAAAAAAACATCTTGAGTTGTCTTTCCATCCACCTTAATCTGATAAATCTAAAAAGACGACTTTCACTTTTATAAAGGATAGCGCAAAAACAAGAATAATAAGGTGCAACCTAATTTCACATTCACAGAATACTAACCTGACTGGTGAAAATTAATTTTACTCCTTACTTCTTACAAAAAGACCTATTATTACTTATTCACAAACGTTGTTAGAACTTTAAACTCGCGGGCTTCCCTCGCATTCGACTAGTGCCGCCGCTTACTTGCAGCTGACCGGTATCTACACGAACCAGGCTTTCCGATAAGAAGAGTTGTCTTTTGGAACGCGTACGCAACGTACACAGTCTACTAGTTACCTCGCTCCATGCCAGTACAGGTAACTAGAATAATAATTAGGATTTACAGTCCATTTAAATTTATGTTCGTAACCTGGCTTTATGGACATAGTTTTTTGGACCATCCGCGGCCGGATTCGAAACCAGTCTATTACATAGTTTTTTGATCATCCGCGGCCGGATTCGAAACCAGTCTATTAAAAAGTTTTTAGTCGTCCGCGATCGGGTTCGAAACCAGTGTTTCGGTTATCCACGTCCGGATTCGAATTCAGTGTATTGCGTATCAGTGTATACCGTCAATGACTAGTATTGTATTTTTTTAGTAGTGTTCGTTTGGGAAGCCCGAATACGCGAGCCGTATTTTTTCGTATATGGAAACAAAGTTATTCACAATAAAAAGGAAAGGTATTTTTTATACTTAAATACATGTACGTAAGTAATGTTTAATTATAAAATTTGTTTATAGACTTAAATACGTCGTCAACTTAAAAACTTTTTATTATTTTATACACAAGTTTATAAGTCATTTTTTGGGTTGAAAAAATTATTTTCTTTTTGTATATTATGTAAAAGCATTCATTTAATATAAAGAAATTATTTTCGATATTATATGGTCATCAATATTAATATCATATATCATATCAATGTCACTAATCTATGGTCTAGGTTGTACAAGGAAGTTTGTGTACGCATCGGTACATTTTCATAAACCGGTTTTTTCAAGCCCGATTGTAAAACATTTTACAATAATATCCTTATCAACGATTTCTTATCTCAACAAATTATTAATCGCAACGATATTATCAAAACGATTAACTTTCAACGATTCTGGAAATTCATTTAATTTATTAAAATAGATAATTTTAATAAATACGATTAATTTAAAATTTATTCTGATACATTTATAGTACAATATAAAATGTTGTTTATTACCGAATATTGAATATCTAGTTATTAGATTACAAGTTATTACTACAGTTTTCAATCAATTTATTTTTATTTTTGAAAATATATTTATTACATTTAAACCATTATATATCAAATTAAAATACTAAATTTATTTACTATCAAGAAAAAGAAAAATTTTTTTTAATTTCAATCGCCTTCAAAAATGGCTGAAAAATTAGAAGCCGCCTTAAAAGGGGCAATTTCACGCCGGGAAAAACTTTTCCGCCGAATCCAAAGCTTACATGATTTAATAGCGCAACTTTCGGATCCAATTAAATTGGACGAGTTCAAAGTAAGATTTGAAAATTTAAAGGAAACCTTTAACCAATTTGAATCCACACAAGAAGAGATTTACTCTCTTTCCGTTAAGATAAATAAAGATTTGAGTTCAGACCCGACAGTCGCTTCAACTACGGCATTTGAAGAATTGTATTTCAAAACAATTGCTGCTTATAAAAAATATTGCAGTCCAGTTGAGATTTCTGTAACCGAGACCACATCAGAACAAAAACTTGTTCGTCCCCGTTTACCGGAAATTAACCTTCCTAGATTCGATGGGACTTTAACTAAGTGGATTCCATTTTATGATAGTTTTGTCTCTCTCATTCATAATAATAGTGGGCTTACAGCAATTGAAAAATTTCATTATCTGTTATCTTGTTTATCTGGTCCTGCATTAGCAATAGCTCATTCCTTGCAAATTACCGATGCCAATTATGATATAGTATGGAGATCACTTAAGAGCAAATACCATAATAAGAGAGTGTTGGGAAACGGCTTACTCGATGCGGTTTTCAACTATCAACCAAGCATTACAGAATCAGCTGCATCGTTATCTCATTTTTTATCAAATTTTTGTGAACAAGTTACTGCACTAAAAGCAGTTGGTATACCAGATTTAGCAGATTTCATAATCTTATTTGTTGCCTTACGAAACTTGCCGCATCAAACTCGAAAACAATTCGAGATGCACCATAGTAGTGTTGACATTCCGACCTTTGAGTTATTAGCGGAATTCCTACAAAATCAGTCTCGGATTCTAGAAATTTCGGAACCATCAATTTGGACGGGAAAATCTTCGAATAATAAGTCTGCCAAACCGTCAGCATTGTCACCTGGCAACAAATTCACGAGTAGCAACACGATCAGACCTCGTCCTTATAATCCAGTCTCGACTCATACGTCAGCCGTAGTTAAACAACAAACACAGAAAACTCATTGTCCGGTGTGCAGTCAGCCTCATACCGTTTTCAAATGCCCAAATTTTCTTCGCCTAGGTTTGCCTCAACGCAAGGAGCAAGTTACAAAATTGAAGCTTTGTTTTAATTGTTTGAAAAGTTCGCATCAGATCGCTGCGTGCCCATCAAAAACTAATTGTTTAAAATGCGGTGGAAGGCATCATTCATTTTTACACTTTGAAACCACTGTGCCAGAATCTATACTACCTGTAATCAATACTCCCGATCAGCCGAATAATTCAACTTCAGTCATTCAGAATAATACTTTAGCATCTTCTGTTAGAGCCAACGACTTGACTTCGTGTCACTCTAATGTGAATACGAACAAAGCAAAACATTCAATTTCAGTTGTCCTCGGCACAGCAATTATCGGCATAAGGGACGCAAATAATAGTTTTCAATATGTACGCGCACTTATTGATTCCGCAGCGCAAACCTCTTTCATTACGTCATCGTGCGCCTTGCGCTTAGGCCTATCGCATAAAACGTGCAATATTTCTGTCGCTGGCTTAGGCCAGAACAAAATTTCTGATGCAAAAGGAATAGTTACGTGCCTTTTCAAACCAAGGGACTCTGATCAACCTCAGTTCAATACTGAAGCTATTATATTGCCGAAGATAACGTTAGACATGCCCTCTACAAAGATTCCAGAATCAGCCTGCAATCATTTTAAACATCTGTTCTTGGCAGATCCCAACTTTGATAAACCTGCTGAAATAGATTTCCTGATTGCTGGAGATATATTTCCTTATGTTTACGATGGCCAGACTATAACTACGCCTACTGGTCTTTCAGCAATGCATAGTGTCTTTGGTTGGGTAGTTACAGGAAAGATACAGGCTCTCAAACCTCCAACTACTTTGATTTCAACTTGTTTGACTTCATCCAATAGCTCGTTAGATAACTCGTTGAAAATGTTCTGGGAAACAGAAGAAATTCCACGCCAAGTTCCTCCAAACCCAGAAGATACTCTTAGTGAAGAAATGTTTTTAGCTCATCATTATCGAGAACCAAGTGGACGCTTTGTAGTTCCAATGCTTTTAAAACCGTCTGTGCAAGAGTTAGGAGAGTCATATGAACTAGCACAATCAAGATTAAGATCAACTCAACGCCGTTTGGCTCGTCAGCCTGATCTTAAAATTGCATACCAAGAATTCTTAAACCAGTACGAATCTCTTGGTCATATGGAAAAGGTGCCACAAAGCCTTTCTCCAAATGGAAAGTTTTTCATTCTACATCACTGTGTGATCCGTGAAGCTAGCACGTCAACTAAACTCCGAGTAGTTTTTGACGCTTCTTTCAAGACCACTTCTGGAAAGTCGTTAAATGATGTGGTTTTCACTGGACCTAAGCTACAGCGAGACATCACGGAAATTATTATTCGATTCAGACTTCATACTTTCGTTTTAACAGCGGACATAATCAAGATGTACAGGATGATTCAAATCCTTCCAGAAGAAAGAAAATATCAACATATTCTCTGGCGCGAATCTCAAGAACAATCTATACAAGAGTTTGAGCTCCAAACGCTAACATATGGTGTAGCATCAAGCCCGTTCCTAGCGTTGCGGGTATTGAAACAGTTATCTCAAGATGAACAGCATGTCTACCCTCAAGCTGCTGCTGCGCTACAAGAAGATGTATTCATGGATGATATTCTAACTGGCGCAGAAACATTGGAAGAAACCTTAAAACTACGTGACCAGCTCATAAATCTTTTAGCCCGGGGAGGATTCGAATTACATAAATGGTCTAGTAACAACCCTGCTTTGCTACAAGATATTCCAAAACAATTCATTGAATCATCAGTGCCTCTAGACTTGGAGAGTCAGCATGTAATGAAAATATTGGGGCTACAATGGACACCTTCATCAGATACTTTCTCTTACAAAATAGAGCTAACCACTGCAACACCTACTAAACGATCTATTCTTTCTCAGATTGCGCGCATTTTTGACCCTCTGGGATGGCTAACCCCAGTTATTATGAGAGGAAAGTGCCTACTCCAGCAACTTTGGCTGTCAGGCCTAGACTGGGATGATCCTGTTCCATCATCTTTAGAAAAGGAGTGGCGGAGGATAGCAAGTAGACTAGAATTACTTTCAGAAATAAAAATCAACCGATTTGTCCTCACTGAAGAGCACGTCAGTTATTCTATCGCCGGATTTTCGGACGCTTCAGAAAAGGGTTATGGTGCAGTCATCTATCTATTAGTGCAAGACTCACATTTTACCGTGAAATCATCATTAACAATTGCAAAATCTAAGGTTGCTCCATTAAAATCAGTGTCTATACCTCGGCTAGAACTCTGTGAAGCTCTACTTCTGTCTCGACTTTTCAATTTCACGCATAAGATATTATCAAGCAAACTTAATTTCAAAGAAATTTATTTGTTTACTGACTCCAAAACTGTATTGTCCTGGTTGAAAACTTCACCACATCTACTCAAAACATTCGTAGCTAATAGAGTTTGTGAAATACTTGATGTCTCATCGCCAAAATCATGGAACCATGTGTCATCTGAACATAATCCTGCTGACCACGCTTCACGTGGGATTTATCCAGAAGATTTAGTTTGCAACTCGTTATGGTGGTCAGGACCTGCATGGCTGACTACTCCAGTAGAACAATGGCCTTCACAAAACATCGATCTGAACACCTTAGACAGCCTTGAAGAATGTAAACCATCTGCTATGGTTACAAGCACAAGGAGTGAAGAGTTAGGACCATTAATTACGAATTTACTCGACAAGGTTTCATCCTTTTCCCGGCTTATTAGGATAACTGCCTGGTGTTTCCGCTTTATCAGCATCCTTCAGACCGGCAAGCGAGTGAACTCCAGCCTTACAGCTGAAGAATGGCACAAGGCTTTAAATTTTTGGATTAAGGAAATTCAGCATCAATATTTTAAACCAGATATAGAAGCCCTTCAAGCGAGCAAGAATGTTTCAGCATACCTTCAGAGGCCCAGCCCCTTCATTGACCTGTTGGGTTTCGTTAGGGTGGGGGGTAGGTTACGCCATGCTGACCTGCCTGCTCAAACTAAACATCCAATAGTCTTCCTGAAAGAAAAGTCTCAAGTTCTTCATTGGCGGCTTGGGCGAATTGAAGACACCCATCCTGGGAAAGACAATCGAGTGAGAGTGGTGACAGTACGAATTACCCAAGGCAGTTTCCGTCGACCGGTAGTCAATATCGCTCCACTACCTACAGCCTAGACCATTCTTTTGCCATTAAGAAGAAATTTTGTTTTATTTAGTTTTTTTTTGTGTACATAGTTTTCCTTTCCTCAAAAGTTTTTGTTTTATTTTTATATATGTATTTAGTGTGTGAACTGAAAACCCCTTGCAGTTGTTTTGGTGGGGGGTTTATGTTAGAACTTTAAACTCGCGGGCTTCCCTCGCATTCGACTAGTGCCGCCGCTTACTTGCAGCTGACCGGTATCTACACGAACCAGGCTTTCCGATAAGAAGAGTTGTCTTTTGGAACGCGTACGCAACGTACACAGTCTACTAGTTACCTCGCTCCATGCCAGTACAGGTAACTAGAATAATAATTAGGATTTACAGTCCATTTAAATTTATGTTCGTAACCTGGCTTTATGGACAAACGTGTTTTGTGTATTCATTAAATCTGATATTAAAATTTTTTATATGAAAAGTTTTAAATTTTTCTTTGTTTTACAGAAGATAAAAATCCCACCAGAAGCGCCTCATTTTTTGTATATACTACGCTACTACGTACATTTGTTTGGGTATAGGCCGAATAGAATTTCATTTCAATTTGTATTCAGATTCATAAACTAAACACGATAACATTTCTCGAAAGAAAGTGTTCAGTTCTAGTAACTAACATTTTACTAAAATATTTGTGTTTAATAAGTATAAATAATTGAATAATTTGTTCTAGTGAAGTCAGTTCCGAGAATCAAATAGCTTAATTTTGTGAAACCATAAATGTTTCACTAAACAATAACGGAATATGATTACAGAAAATTATAATATTAAAAATGAATAAAAATTTGGTTTTTTATGTAAGTTAAAAAACGTAACTACTTTTGTATAAAATATAGAAATTTAACTTATCACGTATGGTGAATTTTTCGCACAGGTTTTTTTTAGCAAAGCACGTACTGGTATGTCAAAATTTTTATACTCAACAAAATATGGCATTTAAGCAACACTTTAATTTTTAAAAAAACGTTGTAATTTGTTTAACTTCTTTGGTTTATAGACACTATTTACCAATGTCTATTATTAGTATTAATAGTATTTTTAAATTTTACCTCACGAATGTTTTGTCAGATGTTGGTAAACTGCAAGTTCTTTTGTCACATTTCAGTTTAAATAAGATCAACAGGCTTTATTATTATACTCGTACATTAAGGGCATTGCAAATAAGGTCATTAATCCTGGAGGTTACCAGCTAAGGTGGTACTTAGTGCAAGTATGTAGGCAATTCTTATTGTTAAGGGGATTAAAATTTATATGAACTGGGAAAGTAGGCCTACGGTAAAAAAAAAAAAAAATTGTTTACATAATAGTATATGTATGTATATACATGTGTGGGTGTGTGTGTGTGTTTGGGCTTGTATGCGTGGGCATGAGTGTATGTGTGATGTGTGTGTGCACAGGCGTCTAAACAATTCAACAGATGAAAGTATATACCTACATACAAAAAAAGGGTATGTTAAGTTTTTTAATTTTATTTGAAAAAAATATTTATTATTAATTATTTATTAATGAGTCATTAATTTTATTCACTATAAATTGTTATCTCAAATTTAAGAAGTACATTCAGTGTTATTTGTTTTTAATTTAAGTTCAGTATTTAAAAGGAGGAATACAAGATTTTACATGTTTTGGTATTGAATGGTTGAATTGCTGCATTGTATATATAATTGCATTATATTATAATATTGTTAGGGATATTAATATTAATGGATCGTAATTAATTTTTTATAGATTTTAATATTAAAAGTATTAAAACCGGTAGGCCTACTGGACAAACTGAAAATAAAATTCTTGTAATTTAGAGACCGTATAGTCCAAGATGTCTAAGAAGAACCTTTCACGCCGACATTTATCGCCAGATAATTAGGTGGATGGTACAAGAAGTGGATGAGGATCAGTCATTGCAATCGGCAAGTAAGAACCACGTACGAACACCAAACACCCTACCAGAAAACTAAGTCTAACAAAAGTAGTACTCGGATAGCAAATAACAATGACAAAGAAAATGATAACCTTGTACTAAGATACTATAAATAAGATCTCATAGATCTGTAAAAGCAAACACGAATCCAGTGAACATAAAGTCAGATGTATAAACAAGAAAACAATCTAACCTAAGGTTAAACGCTACCGCTTTATACCTGCCTGAGAAGTAGGCCTTAACCGTCCAACCAAACGCGTCTAAGGTGGACCTTTTCACGCCGCACTTAAGGCCAGATAGTCAGGTGGATGGCATACCTTGTAGATGGAGATCATTTATCCGTTCGGATGATACGGACCGCAGAATCACACAAAACCGTAAACCAGAAAATGACGTGTAACACGAAAAGTACTCCTAATGT
Organism: Catonia carolina; assembly: GCA_035578175.1. Taxonomy (NCBI): domain Eukaryota; kingdom Metazoa; phylum Arthropoda; class Insecta; order Hemiptera; family Achilidae; genus Catonia; species Catonia carolina. The sequence goes on from JAQMRL010000001.1 coordinate 41,828,790, forward strand.
GAATAACGACAATGAAAAAAAGAAGATAATAGCTGTACTAACTTAAGATACTTAAAAACTCTTAGATCTCTAAAAGAGTAACCGTTGATCCAGTGAACATAAAATCTTATGTAAAAATAAGAAAAACATCCAACCAAGATTAAGCGGTACCGCCTTGTACATGCCTGACATGTAAGTTAACCGTCCAGTCTAATGTGTCTCTGGTGGACCATATCAAGTCGCATTTATGGACAGATAGTCAAGTGGACGGTATACCTTGCAGATGGAGATCAGTTATAGGTTTGGGGGGTAAGACCCGCATAATCACGCAAAACCATAAACAAGACGATGAAGTGTGACACGAAAAGTACTCCTAATGTGAATTACGAAAACGACAATATAGAAGATGATTCATGTACTAACGTAATGTACTTAAGTCCTCCTAGACCTGTCAAAGCAACCATGAATCCAGTGAACATAAAATCTTATGTAAATACAAGAATATATTTCAACCTACGGTTATGCGGTACAGCCTTGTACATGCCTGACATGTAAGATAACCGTCTAGTCTAACGTGTCTCTGGTGGACCTCATCAAGCCGCAATTATGGACAATTATAATTTTGTGATCAAAATAATCTATACCATGTGTTGAAAAATGGTGTTTCTTTACATTCTGTAAGTGAATGTTTTTAAGAATTTTATCAGTTATCATATTTTGTGTGTTAAATCAAGGCATAATGTTCAGTATTATTAATTCAATAATTTTGAACTATTAAATAAATTCTCTGCATGCTAACATATTAATTTCATTACCGACGGGATATTGATGCGTAAATAAGTGAAAACGGCAATGACTAGTGATTAGAAAATAGGGCATAACTTTTTATGTAAAAAACAAGAAAACAATCCAACCTAAGGTTAAGCCTTGTACATGCCTGACATGTAAGTTAACCGTCCAGTCTAACGTCTCTCTGGTGGACCTCACCATGCCGCATTTATGGACAGATAGTCAAGTGGACGGTATACCTTGCAGATGGAGATCAGTTATAGGTTTGGGGGGGTAAGACCTGTATAATCACGCAAAACCATAAACAAGACGAAGTGTGACACGAAAAGTACTCCTAATGTGAATAACGACAATGACAATACAAAAGATGATAGTGTACTAACGTAAGGTACTTAAAACGTCTTAGATCTCTAAAAGAGTAACCATGGATCCAGTGAACATAAAATCTTACGTAAAAACAAGAAAACAATCCAACCTAAGGTTAAGCGGTACCGCCTTGTACATGCCTGACATGTAAGTTAACCGTTCAGTCTAACGTGTCTCTGGTGGACCTCATCACGCCGCATTTACGGACAGATATTAAAAACATGTTTATGGACAGACATTTAAAGGAACAGATAGTTAAACTGTTACCGCTTGCTTTGACTTCGACAGACGTCATCAGCCAATGCGATTATCTCGTCAAAGAATATGCTACAAATATTAAAGGGCAGAATAAGAATTTATTTTTCGGTAAGTTTGTTTTGCCGGTTGACTATTGTTTTATTTTCTTAATAATACGGTAGTACAACTCGAAGCCAGTTATTGTAAATGATGCTGTAAAATGAGCTGTTTAACGCCAAAATTAGCTGTTTAACAGCTGATTTTCGGAGACGAAGGTTCCTGGTTCAAATCCTAGTAAAAGTAGTTACTTTTATACGGATTTGAATACTAGATAGTGGTTGCCGGTGTACTTTGATGGTTGGGGTTTAATTAACCATACTCTCTCAGGAATGGTCGACCTGGGTCTGTACAAGACTACACCTCATTTACACGTCATATACATCATCCTCATCTCATTGGGTCATGGGGTTGCTTATTGTTCTGAATTGAACAGATTGCAACGTACACTATTAGGAATTAAAAAAAAAAAAAAAAAATTTAGAGAAATTGTCAATAAAAGATCATTTTTGTGATAATTTTGTTCAATTTTGTCTTTTGGACATATAATTTTATATTTATTTTACTATATTAAAATTTACCCTATAAGAACAGTTTCTTCAGTACATGTAGCCTTAATATATAAATAAGTTAGTTCTTTATCAATTATTTGTTATCATTATTATTGTGATTATTCTTATTTATAATAATTATTATTAATTGTTTCCTCGTTATTTAACTAACTGTAAAATCAGACTGTTCATTATAAGTTATCGGTAAGATTCTTAATCTGTATGTACAGTAATATAAAATTGTGTTACAGCAACTCATTTGTATAAGGCAGATAAAGCCTTGCAAACAAATTAAAATAAATAAAAATAAATAAATAAAGTATTTTTAAATTTTGCTCGCTTTATCGAAATGAAGTAAGAAAAAAAAATTGTGAATTTTCTGACGGTAGATTTTCGGACGGTTGGAACGAAAATTCACTGTTATATCAAGAAGCTTATTTTCTTACTTATAAAGGAACATTTATTGAATTAAACCCAGTTTTTTAACAATATAAAATAGCTGATTTTGACCACTAATATAAGTATAAGAGGGGAATTTTAAATTAATCAGCAGATTTTAACAAGTTGATTTAGTAAATTTGCTTTGTTAGTAGCGGATTACTCTCTCATTCCCTCATAAAAAAATCGATCAACCACTCATCCTTAACAAATGGGGCAACTGACGTCACTGGTTAATTGCTTTTTAATTTCTATTTGTGTGATAATAATATTTATAACGTAATATGTTTTTTTAGATTAGATAAAGGTACAAACTGGGGCATCTTTAAGATTCTCGCTTACCTTTCTAGAGTTAATCGTGTGTCTGCTATGAGGAAAACCATAAGGGCTATTTATCTACACTTACTGTCAAACAATAACAAACCATGTCATACATTCTATCTAACTGAAGAAGACACCTGGTGTAAGTACCATAAGCCAGTAAAAGAAAAACGTCAATATGATCATAGTAAACATTTTCATCAGCCAGCAAGTTTGTTCTTGTTTATTGATGACACTATGTAATAAAACTAGGTATGTTAAATGAATTATTAATAATATATACAATTATTTATTGCAACATCAAATTAAATGGCAATATTTATCTAGCTATGAGCTCAAAATTAATTATATTTATAGTTACTAATTGAATTATCTTCGGAGTCTTCCTCTTGCTGCTTGTCCATCCATTGACCGGGAACCAAATGGGGCGTCGAGTCATTGTTACAATTGGTTTTATAGTCTTGCTTACATTTTATTAAATCTTTTCTTCATATTTAAAAAAAATCAAATCTATTTTAATTGGTTCCATAATAATTAATTAGTTTCTTGATACTTTAATATTTTCCTTTACTTATTTTCTTATTATTTCAAATGATTTAGTATATAATATACTAAATATATACTATAGTATGTATTATAATAGTTATAATGAATCTTAATAAACATATATTTGCTGATTTAACTGCCAAGACTTTTTTAGAAAAGTGTGCAAGAGGCAAAACACAGAATGTTAATAACCTCTAAACAATATCATATGGTCTCGAATACCGAAACAGACCTTTGTATTCATAAATGTTCTAAGATTAGGTTTGTGATCTTGTAAATCCCATTAGCAGTTTCAATAATGGCAGCATTGTGAAAATTTGGACATTAGAAAAAATGAGGATAAAACCTGGGAGACATTTTATAAATGCCGTAAAGAAACTACATGTGAAAATAATTTCTGTAGCCGAGAAAGCTGTAGGCTAAATGAATTGAAAAGAAAAAGAGGAAGAACAGGTTCTGTACCTAAAAATCAATTAGAAGATCAGTTTGAAAAGACAAAAGATCCTGACAACCCCATCATATTCTGGTGCACATACTGATTGATTGTAAGTACTTACTCCTTTACAAGTAATAGTAAGTTTTAAATTATTTTTTCCGAAAAATAGCATTTTTCAACATATTTGTACTTTTTTCAGCAATTAAACGAGATAATCTATATCTTTGTTTGTTTTAAAGTTCATTTCATTATCCATACTTTGAGCGTAAAAAATATTTAGTTTTATAGGAACAAATATTTTTCACGCCATGATATCCATTTGGTGTTGAACTTTTGGTGTTTTTGTAATATTTTTAAAATCTTATAAAATTTCTTCCGTTCAAATTAAAGAGCATAAATTAATATACAAAATAAAATATAAATAGGAAGCTGCGTTGACTAGTTCTTGAGAAAAAGGTTCAAACGTTAACATTGTGTAAGACGGGGATCTGGTAGCTCCTTAATGACTTTTTACTCTCTACTTCAACGTAGATCACTGTTACCTACCAACAAAAACTAAAAATTGCAACTATCTAATACGACCAATGTGGATGTATGAAGATTTGATCTAAGGTTCGGTGCAAATATCAAATATACCTAAGCAGGATACAAACTTTTCAAAAAAGACTGTACTTATCGCACAGTAATAAATACTTCCACAACAAGAGAATGCCACATTTGTACTTCTCGAAATATTAAAATATACAGAAACAAAATAATAATAATAATAAAATTGTAATTAAGACTTTAAAATATTTAATCATTAGCCGTAGGTTTTGAAAAAGATAACTTAATTTGAGAACGATAGCTATTTGTTAAATGAAAAGTAATATTGCATTACAAATTCAATTTATTTTAGGTAAACATAAAAGAATATTGATTAACACGAAATATAAAATTATAACTAACTAATTTTCATTGTATCAAAATGATTCTGAATGAAATGTTTTCGGTACCGTTTAACAATATGTCAATAATTATTACCTTTGTCATGACTTCATTTATCCAGATGATGTCCCGTGATATACGTTGTTATACGCCGATAGTCCGTTGATAAGGACTATATTCCATGTTATTAAATCAATAGGTATATGTTGTTGTATTATTTGACGAATTTACGTTATTATTTACTGAAATTACTAAATATTTATTAACATGTATATTCGAGCGGTTAACTAAATTTTACCACCATTCGTTCTGCCGGTTGACCAAGGTGTGTCCCCTTTCTGGAAAAATGCTACCGTCCCCCAGTAACCTTTACAGAAACCCTTTTTTTCAACTAGACCAATCACGCTCATTGTCTTAGACCTCAACCAATCAAATTCGATGAACCTTCAACGGTTTTATCCTCCATCCTTTACTAATAAAATGTTTCACTCTTGCCACGTGAAATAAATACCCTCGACTCCATCCCGCTTCTTGCACGTGCGTTTTTTAAAATACACAACGTCATTAATTTAAATTGTTATATGCCGGCATGTTACCGCCAAACACACATAAACTTAACAAATTACAGTATGTTACTAATAAATTATTAAATGTACAAAAAGAAAATATCATTTCTCTTTATTAAAAGACTTTTACGTTTCATCAATGTAGTCAATCCACAACTTACAAAACTGTCATACATGGAGGCCTCAACATAGACACAGTGTTCTCAACCAACAACAAATAATTATACACTCATTCAACCATTCAAAATTAATGAATCATACGAATTGAGAGATACAAACAATGTCACACCCACACATTAAACACGTAGACTATATTATAAATACTGCTGGTTGTATAAATATACCTACAGTTGTTTGTTAATAAATAAAGACAAAATATATATATTTATAAAGCAATTTCAAAGAATTAAATCTCTTCAACCGTGAAATTTTATTTTAACTATTGTCTAATAAATTGATTGCTAATACATTTTAATGTTCATTGAACCTATCCAAGTATTTATCAATGAGTTCTGAAATATCTTCTTCTAATGGATTTAAGTTAAGATCTATAAAAATAAAATTTTCGCACCAGGGTATGTTCAATATGTGCCTAACAGTATTGGATTGGAATCGTAAAATTGAGATGTTAATGAATATGAAAAAATCATGTTTTAGTATTGTAGTTACGAGAACGGACGCCGGAGGAGAAAGAGATGGGCAGATTTGAGAGGTTCGGAGCAGACAGAGATGCCTAATCCCTGGAAGGCAGAAGAAGAAGAAGTATTCTAGTTTTTAATTTTATAATACTGTACATCTGCCCATAACAGACAGTCGGAGTGTCAATTATTACACTCAATCTGTTCGTTGCAGGGCTAAAATAAATAGGTCTGTTTCTTATCACATGGTCAGCCAAATAATTGACTGAATCATTTAAGAACAGAAGATGTAGAGGTGTAAAAGAAGTTAATCAGAGTTATCTCCGCTGAAAGTAATGAATTTCATTATACAGCCAGACGCTGTAGTGAATGAAGTAAAGGGGTCATTTGCAGAATGGAAAATATGTGGTTTTCAGAAGGCCCGGCTTGCTGATAAGCGTACTTGTCCATTCAGTAAGGAAGGCATGGTAAATCACCTCGCTCCTCGTTTTACTTAGTAAAACCTCTACAGGTTCAACCCATCTTTTCAGTTGATGACCTAAACTATAATACATTTATAGATCTTATTATAGTACAATTTGTAGATTTACTGCTTCATTGTAATATGTATTTTCCTGATTCAATTTTTATTATGTCACAGTTTCTTTTTATTTGTAAAGCTTATGATTATCTCTTAAATTACCACTGCATCGATTATAATAAAACTAAATTATGATTTAATATTTATAGGTACCCACGGAAAAGTTTTAAACAGCAGTTTTGACCCAGTTTTGACCGGAATAATAGTAACAAAAGTGATATGTAATGAAAATTAATTTAATTTCCGTTAAAAATAATTACAATTTTATAATGTGCCATCATACATTTTGTTACTAGCTGATCAGTGCAGTAGATAGTAATTTCGTACAAACTATCCTACATCTTTTCATTTCCTAGTAATTAAATATAAAGTTTGTGGTTATTAAGTTACAAAAACGTAGTCTATTGCAGATACAACAATAATTCATGTTTTATAACGGCCAGTAGTGTTTTGTTACTTCATTACAAATGACCTACAGTAAAAACGCAAGAAAGTTTTACCATTAATCAAAGATTCCAGCCAAGTGCATCACAAATAGTAAAATATTTTAAACGTTTTAAAAACAAGTTAAAAAAATAACGTTTCTTAGCATATTCCTGGAATCCAATATAAAGTTTATTAATCCACTAAATAAATATTATTTGGCTTATAGAATCTTCGTGACATTACTCAAACGTCATATAAAAAAAAACAATAAAGCTATACTAGTCAAAAGGTTTATTATTACCTTTCAAGAATAGTCTTCTTCGACATAAATTATACAAATACGTACTGAATTGTCGCAAAAGATAAAATACTCGTATAATATTTACATAATAACTGACTACCAAGTAACGTTAACAAATTAGCCTATCTGACATTTTTATACAGTATTACTTTAAAACTCTCGTCTGTTTTTATGATTCGACAAAATCGTTTACTTATCGCTGTTTAATATACAGTTATGTCTTTTTTAAATTAATAACAACATATTGTTCTTTAGATCATCAGCTGGAATGGTTGTTTGAACCTCTAGAGGCTTCACTTGTAAAACGAGGAGTAACGTGGTTTACCATTACCTTCCTTACTAAGTGGAAAAGTATGCTTTTTATTTCCTAGAGCATCTACTTCTCACTCTGCAAATGACATCTTCACTTCATTCACCACCATAGGGTCTGGCTGTACAATGAAAGTAAATTCATTACTCTCACAGTAGATAACTCTGACTAATGTATTTTACAGCTCTACCTCTTTTGTTCTTTAATGCTACAGTCATATAACTGGCTGACCATATGTGATAAGAAACAAAACTAATTTTTAAAGCCGAGGAACGAGCAGATCGAGTGAAAATAATTTAACACTTCACTTGCCTCTTAAGGGCATTCATAGATAGTTACAGTAAAATCTATCATAAATATTATTAACCCGTGAGAGGTCGCGTCACTGTCTTTGAAACCGGGTTTGTATTCTTAATGCTGTAAGTTTTTTTCCACCCCCACTGCCGGCTGTACACGTCAGTTATTCCTAGTAGTGGGGGTTGTAAACCAGTCTAATAGGTTTTTGACCCTTCTTTCTCCTTTTGGACGTCGCACTAATAGTTTATCATACAGCCCGGTCTTTTTTACCCAACGCGATCCCTCACGTTCGATTTTTTTTCACATCCTTTCTAATTCATTTGTGTTTCTCAGATATCTTTTTGTAATATATTCACTTTTTAGAATTTTTTCACGTTTTTACACGTGTATAATTTCATTTCGCGTATATTTTAGTTTTTTTATTTAAATATATTTTTCATTTTTTCGGTTTTTTCTTTTTTTTTTAATGTTTTTTCCTATTCTTCAGTAACTTTTTTGTGTTTCTTTAGTAAATATTTTTCTAAATGAGGACGTTATTCGCAAAAAGTACCAAATACAGAAATTTTTAAAAATGAGTTAACACACAGAACCATTAGCTACTAATTATGACTAAGTTTTGCTGTATTATTTTATTTTTTTCAAAAACATACCAAATCCAATTCAAATTAGTGTGATAAGCTAGAGTTTATTCTCAAAAGGTACCAAATCCATTTACATTTAGTGTCAAAAAGTACCACTTTCTTGTAACCAATCAAATGCCTTGCTTGTGTCAGCTGATACCAGAGTTATTTTCTGTGCAATGATTGTAGGTTATGTTTGGCTTTACGTCCTTAAAAACTTGTGTTAAACTTATATGTTAAAAATTTTGTTTTACTATTAGTTTTAGTGAATTTATTTATCGAAGTGGTTTTTTACTATTTTATTTCGTTGTAGGTTATTAGATTTGTTAGTTAACCTTTATTTTTACTTTATGAAAGTACAAATAAAACTACTGATGACAAAAAATACAACCACTGATGACAAAAAATTAATAATCGCGAACTGAATCCTGCACAAACAAAAGGCAAAAGCAGTTTTTCAAAACCTTAACACTTTTCCTGAAAATACTGTAAGCATTCACTTGATTTGATGCAAAACTAACCACTGCCTAAGAATAATATTACTGAAGCGTGTTACCTGCGTCCAGTATGGTACTATTTACTAGGTGTAGTTATTCATTATGAAAAGAAAATGCTTACAAAGGACACGGTTCATTTCTATAGATGGTGCGAGTCTGACGGTGGAGGAGGTACGGAGATTAGTCAGAGGAGCTACGGAGATTAGTTCATGTATTTGGAACTTTTTAGAAAGTAAAATAATAATTTTAAAAATAGAAACGTTGATTGCATAAGGTTTATCTGTGACTTATGTGCAGCTGAGAATAAGAACTATATTATGCTGCTTATGTTTTGTTGTTTTGCTGCTAAATACAGTTTGCAGATTGAGTGGTTTTTCCCAGTGCGAGGAAATTCTTTCATGCCAGCAGATAGGGCATTTGGGTTATTAGAAAAACAAATAAAAACAAAGGAGAATGTTCTTTACCCAGAACAATACGATAATATTGTTAACAAAGTTGGTAATTTACATGTTTATCGTAAATATTTTTTTCGTTAAATTTTAATGAACTTGCTAACTGCAATACTCTAAATAAAAAATCGTTTAAAAATTCTGGTGCCAAAAAAATATAGGAGGTAAAGGTATAGGACTATGTTCAAGTTACAGTGCTGACCCATCTTGTGAACATAAGTTGTTGAAAAGGGGCTGTAGCTACCGAAATGTCTGCTATAATATTGAAATCATAAAAGGAAAAAATCACATTAAGGAAGCAATGTCGAGACTATATAAAAATGCTTAGATTATAAAAAAGAAAATTTGAACTATTATAAAGAACTTAATACGATTGAACATCATTCACATGATGAAAGTGATGTAAGCGACATTGATATAATAAATAATGAAGATGATGAATTTGATGTTTAATAACAAAGTATTACATGCAATTTAGTTAATATTATTCTTAGTTAGTATCATTATTTTTAGTTTATTCATTAGTATTATTCATACCTTTGTGTTGTTAAATTAAAAGAAATATTAACTTATGTGTTTTTTTAGGAAATAAGAATAATTAGTTAGTATTAATATTTTTATTCGTATAATACCTCCTTGTATTCTTACCTTGTTCAGTTGCTGAAATTATTTTTTCACTGACATTTTTTAGCGGTACCACCTTCTTCAGAGCATCATTCAGAGTATTCAATCACTTCATTAAAACTAGTTTTTATAAAGTGACTGACGAGGTAACATCTCATTTAAAAATTTTAAATATTACAATTTTCTGATATTATGCACTCAAGAAGGTGGTAAGCCGATTGAAACACATCAGTGAAAAACATAATTTTAGCAACACTCAAGAAGGTAAAAATTATTGTATTGTATGAATAAATTTTAATAAAAACAGTTGCAAGTTACATTAGGTACAATAATCTGTTGATTAATTAGTATTATTATTATTATTATTATATTCAGTTTATTCACATTAGTACCATTCTTAGCATTGCACTATTAAAATAAAATAAATTTGTGCTTTATTATGATTGATTTATTTATTTTCAGAAACCACCAGGTACATTTTCCAGTATATGTTGGGAGTCAAAAAATACTGTATCCAGTTTTAGACTCAAAAAGTACAAAATCCACATTTTCCCACTCATTATCTCTGTGAAAATTGAATTCACATTTACTATTTTAATGAAAATGTGTAAGAAATGCCTATTAGTGATACCTGTAAAAGTCTCACATTATTTAAACACTTTTAAACAACGATTTAAAAAAAAATTGTTTCCTGAAAAATTTACTGAAGTGGATACGGTACTTTTTGCAACTAACCTTCTCAAATGGAACCAGCAGAAGAAGAACGTATCCGGCAGCTCTTTGATAGCGTTCAAAAGGAGGCAAGTCAAAGAAATTGGATTATTTTAGAAGTACAAATTAAATGTCGGAGAGAGTTATTTGAAGATGAAGTTGTAATTAGGCCAGAAAATATCACTAATGAAATTGGCGACTTCGATGATGGAGTAGAGGACGATTTGGAAGTAACCGATCACGATAGCGAAAGTGAGCAATCAGTTTCGTCAAGAGATGAGGTAGATATTCCTCCCGGTCCAGTATACGTTGGAAAGGATCAAAGTACAGTGTGGAATATGCATAGCATTTCATATCACAGAAAAACTCGCAGACGTAAAATCATTAGTCACTTGCCTGGAACGAAAGGTGAAGCTCGTCAAGCGCGTTCTCCTATACAAGCGTGGAAAGAACTTTTTCCGGATTCTACGATCGAGATTATTGTGCATTATACAAACAAATTTATTAAAACGATTGTAGGGAATTTCAGTCGTGAAAGAGATGCTCATGAAACCGATGTGCGAGAAATAAAGGCCGTTATCGGGCTGTTGTATCTTGCAGGGGTTCACAAATCATCGCATGGGAATTAAGAGGATTTGTGGGCAACCGATAGAACGGGTATCGACCGTTAGAACAACGATGAATATTTTTCGTTTTAAATTCCTTCTAAGGGCGTTGTGATTTGATGATATTGATGAGAGAAATCAGAAACTACCTCTTGATCGGCTTACAAAATTTAGGGAAATATTTGAGCTATTCGTAAAGCGCTCAATTGGAGCTTATACGCCAAGTGAATATTGTACCATTGATGAAATGCTAGACGGGTTCATTGACCCCATAAGAAAAAGTCGCAGGGCGTTAAGTCTGGACTACGAAGTGGCCACGGCGTAAACAATGTTTTCCTCACTTGCACGGCCGATCCATCGTCAAGGAAGACGTTCATTAAGATAATTTCTGATCTGTAAGTACCAGTGAGCTCCATCTTGTAGAAAAATGAAGTTATTACTATCTTCCTAAAGTTGGTGTATTAACCATTCGTTTAACATGTCCAGATAAATTACTCCGGTTACTGACACGTCGTGAAAGAAGAGCGGCCCGTAAACCTTTTCACGAGATAATGCGCAAAAGACGTTTTCTTTAGGGGAATCGCGTGTATGTTGTAAAGTTATTTTTGCGTTTTCTATGCCCCATATTCTAACATGTCTATTAACTTTTCCACTAATGAGAAAATTACATTCATCATTGAAAATTAGGCGATTAAAGAATGCGTCGTCATTTTCAACACAATGTTGCATCTCCAGACAAAAATCTTTACGTACGACTTTATCACTGGTATTTCAAATTTGTACTAACTGTAGTTTATAAGGTGTCATTTTCAAACGTTTCCGCAGAATTCTTTTCTTCTTCGAGTCGTCTATTCACAGGCGTATCCGTGAGAATCGCCGTTTCTTTTTTCCGACTAGGTCTACTCTGGTTACACAATGTTTTCCTTATTCTAGCTTTCGGTAAAGGACGAACGTCAACTGGAGAAATATATAACATATTTTCAACGGATTAACTGCAACCGCTTAGCTCTGCAAGACTCTGAAATATGAATAATTTGGCGTGTTACATTTCCCTCGACACTTACTTTGTTTATTTTTCTAGTTTTGGCCTATCTGTAACATAGCTTGAAGCGAAATCCTCATCCATAAAAATATCTCTCGGTTAAAGGGAAATACGCCGGTGCACTTGAAACGGGAAATAATATTGGATGGTGTCATTGTCAGTGGATAAGCCCTTGAAACCACTTTGGGGATGTCATAAATTGTATCGTTTTTCCTGAATTTGACACCATCCAGTCGTCACAAGCAGTGTTCACATACTTTTTAAGTGAACCATAAACCGTCATATCCAAAGGCTGCAATTTATAAGAACAATGAGTAGGAAAGCTAAGCATGACTATTCCATTATATTTCGCAAAGTTGAGTCCTTCGGTGGGAACCGTGATTGTCCAAAATAAGAAGACAGGGACTTTCAGGAGAACTCTTCACAAAAATTAAACAAAATCAGTCTCTTGCATCCAACCCGACGGGTTGGCACTGACTGCACAACCTGGTGGTCCTTGAGCTACAAAGTGGTCTTTGAAGTGGACTCGCGGGAAGATTAGAAATGGAGGAATATTATTTCCTACAGCTGATATCGCACAAGCAACTGTAACCAATGTTCCTTTTTCAGTTGAAACAATACCACCGACTTGTCTAACACCCCGGCGAGCCATAACACGATCTAGTGTCTGCACAGATGTGACCCCTGTCTCGTCCATATTCCATATATTTCGGGCTTCAAACTTGTATCTCTCCATAACACTAAACAAATTATTTAAAAAAGACCCAACATTGTATCTATTAAAGCTCGTTGCTCGCGAAAGACTGGTTGTTCTCGGTTTACGGTTACTGAGGGTCGGGTTTCTTTTAATGAAATATGTGAACTAGTCTGCCCCTGCCATTTTATTTTCCTTCCACGAGTTAGGCATACAAAGCAAATTAGCTTCAGCCAATTGAAAAGCCACACAACGTATTTCTCTAGGCGATAACCTGAAATAAATGTTTGAAGCTTCAATGATGTATGCAACAAGTTGTTTTTCTGCAGCATCACTGAAAGCCTGATCGTTTTTTATCTATCTAACAGATACCGAAGGAATCGCAGTACGTCCATTTCTCAGTTCATCATCTGTAATCTTTTTACAATATCTCGCTAATGTCCTATAGTTCAACCCATGTTCCTTAAAATCTTTTTCTACGGATCTTATAGCTCGGTTTTTTAATTTAACTTCTCGAACAGCACGATCGATTATGTCAGGAGGAGTAGACCCTTGGCTGATTGTCTTTTTGAAGTTTCGAACCATTATTAGGCCTGTAATAAAAAAATTTAATTAAAAAACAGACATGGGGTTGCTTATCACATGTGACAATCAGCCCCGAAAAATTTGTGACAACCAACCCCGCCACGCCATTTTGTAAAAACGTTTGTCTACAAACATAACTTCTTTATTTAGCATGGATTTCAATAGTGGGGAAAATACACCTAAATGTAGGCTTTTATGTTATATTAACGAAATAATCACTAACCTTAGCAATCATAAGAAATACGGTAGCTTGTAGCAGAAGAAAATTTTACTTATAACCCAGAAATATGCTTTTTCTCGAATAACACCAATATCACTTAAGTATGCACGCTCAAATTACACTAGAAAAATAAACAAAGGCTGCTGAGTTCATTAGAGTGACACGTAGCGCGTCATGCCGGACATCGGCTAAGTTATGAAGCTTATGACAACCAACCGTGTGACAACGAGCCCCGGTCACCCCTGCACATCAACCTTATCTCATTGGGTCACGGTGTTGCTTAGTGTTCTTAAGGATAAAAATAAGGAATAAAAATATATATTTATAAAAGTTGTTTAATTTAATAAAAAACTAATAAAACTAAGCTGATTAAAGAAAAAGAAAAAAATAACAAACTAATATAAACAGGATTTACAAAAAATATACGAAGAGACTACTCTGAATTAAGTATGAATAAATAGTGTGTTCAAATGTATTGTGTTAATGAAAATAATATTGTGTTTTATTTAAGGAGTAACGTTTTGAAGTCGTTAAATAATTTAAAATGCACCACCTAAAAAGTATTTACTAAGAATTATCAATGTATGATTATTTTTAATAAATGTAAATATATCTATTACATAAAAGGACAACCGTGTGCAGGGTGATTCACTTATAGATCAACGCACAGCCGAAACTACTGACGCTACAGACTTGAAATTTGGAAGTTAGCTTTCTTATGTTGTGTAAGCGCGCACTAAGAAAGGATTTTGCAAAATTTTGATTTTAAAGGGAAGAAATCGCAAATATTCCCCCCACTGATGCGAGGATGCGGGTCAGCGCGAAGCGCTACGCTTATGTACTGGTTTTGCTCTGACACACATTTACCCCCTCCATAGGCATATTCCGTTGCATCCAGTATATACATTCCTATCGTACGTATATATAGCAGATCAACTACAAAACTATAGCTATTTTCCCAGAAGTTAATTGACTTTATCAACGATTTTAATCTATGGTTTACTTTTGTCACTCCGGATGTTGTACTGTACGTAGTGTTTAACCTAACACTGGATTTACATTTTAACCGGAATTATTTCCAGAGTTGTTGTAATTAGTATAATAAGAGATAAATGTTTTTTATGCTTTATAGTATTATTACTTATTATTCAAGATACGGATTTCATTGCTTAGGTCACATAATGTATTTGACTGACATTGTAAAAATGATTTTTGCAAACGAACAATTAAAATTTAATTTAAAAACATGTGTCTCAACCAATTCAATAAAATGCACACGGTAAAGTTATTTTCTTAAATCTAACTTAAATTAAAATAAAACAACAGTTGTTTATGTAAATTCAGGCATTATGCTATTATAATCCTTCTCTTTTTTATTTTTTTACCATAAGGGTCGATTTACACACATCCGTCCACGTCACGTCTCAGTTCCGTAATTCCGAGAAGACAAGTATCAGTCACAGAAAAATTTTCTTTCTTGAAAAATTAATGACATTGTCAACACTGAGCACCAGCACCGTCCCAAAACCGGCGCGTCAGTATTGTCGCCGTCACCAAACCGTCAAAACGATATTTTTCCTCGACGATATTTTGTTTTTTACAGACGTATTTGTCTCTATGTAAAATGACTGAATGGAGTTTGACGAAAGGAAAACTGACGTACATGTGTGAATACTGTCATCATTTTTGACTTCGAGTGGCCGTACCGGTTCCGTTTCGGAACGGTGACGTGACGGTGACCTGTGAATCGTTCTTTATACGTAATTCAAAAAAATAATATTTGTGACTTAAGTTATTAGCAAATTAAAATACAGAATAGCCTTAAAATTGCATGGGCGAAGCCACGACGGGGAGCTATCTATTATATAAAAGAGATGTCCTGATTTATAGATCAACTTAAGTTTTCTAAGCTGTCGCTAAGGAAGGATTTCGCAAAATTTTTATTTTAAATGGTAGAATTCGCAAAAATACCCTCCCATAAGAAATACAGAGAGTATACTTAAACAGCTGATTCTTCGTTTACGTTTGCGTGGGCGAAGCCACGCGGGACCCGCTAATTTTAAAAAAAATGTGTCTCAACCAATTCAGTAAAATGCATACGGTTAAGATATTTTCTTAAATATAACTTAAATTAAAATAAAACAACAGTTATTTATGTAAATTCAGGCAGTATGGTATTATAATCCTTCTTTTTTTCATTTTTTTCACCATAAGGGTCGATTCACACACATCCGTCACGTCACGTCTCAGTTCCGTCATTCCGAGAAGTATCAGTCACAGAAAAATATTCTTTCTTGAAAAAATAATGACATTGTCTACACTGAGCACCAGCACCGTCCCAAAACCGGCGCGTCAGTATTGTCGCCGTCTCCGAACCATCAAAACGATATTTTTTCTCGACGATATTTTGTTTTTTACGGACGTATTTTTCTCTATGTAAAATGACTGAATGAAGTTTTTGTGACTTAAGTTATAGGCAAATTAAAATACAGAATCATAGCCTTAAAATTGCATGGGCGAAGCCACGACGGGGCGCTATCTATATAAAAAGAGATATCCTGATTTATAGTTCAACTTAAGTTTTCTCAGCTGTCGCAAAGAAATGATTTTGCAAAGTTTTTATTTTAAGCGGTAGAATTCGCAAAAATACCCTCCCATAGGAAATACAGAGAGTATACTTAAACGCTGATTCTTTGTTTACGTTTGCGTGGGCGAAGTAACGCAAGACCCGCAAGTAAACTATATAAAATAAACGTTAAATAATTTAAAATGCACCACCTGAAAAGTATTTACTAAGAATTATCAATGTATGACTATTTTTAATATTAAAATAAATGTAAATATATTAACTATATAAAATAAACGTTAAATAATTTAAAATGCACCACCTAAAAAGTATTTACTAAGAATTATCAATATATGACTATTTTTAATATTAAAATAAATGTAAATATATAGCCCTAAACTATATAAAATAAACGTTAAATAATTTAAAATGCACCACCTAAAAAGTATTTACTAAGAATTATCAATGTATGATTATTTTTAATATTAAAATAAATGTAAATTAATGAACTATATAAAATAAACGTTAAATAATTTAAAATGCACTACCTAAAAAGTATTTACTAAGAATTATCAATATATGACTATTTTTAATATTAAAATAAATGTAAATTAATGAACTATATAAAATAAACGTTAAATAATTTAAAATGCACTACCTAAAAAGTATTTACTAAGAATTATCAATGTATGACTATTTTTAATATTAAAATAAATGTAAATATATGAACTATATAAAATAAACGTTAAATAATTTAAAATGCACCACTTAAAAAGTATTTACTAAGAATTATCAATATATGACTATTTTTAATATTAAAATAAATGTAGAAGTAACAATTCTTCTAAAAATAACAAAATGTATGTTAACTTATATTTAAATTTGTGCGTATGTTATACGCTATTAACACTGTCAGAAAAAGTAATAGTGGGTTTCAAAACTTTAGAAATGAATTTCCGGGAAATACTTTTTTTAACGAAATGCATTCTGCTTGTAAGCCAAAGATATCTATAACGCGTTAAAATAAGTTTAGTATTTTACCAAGGTAATGTGTAAATTAAGCAGCATTTTTGTCAAAAAATGATTCCGATTTAAAAAGCAGGTGCCATTTTTTATATTAAACTTTAGTGCAACGGTAATCTCGAAGTTCAACGTATTCTTTCATTTTCTACGATAGTTCTGATTGAGCATTCAACGCAATGCATTATAGTATCAAGAAACGATTTCTTATCATACTAACCAGAAGCTATCAAATGTGGAGTTGCAGTATAGTCAATACAGAGGCCAGTGCGTGCTTTTGCTACGAATTGCTCAACTTTTGTATAAATGTATGTACAGAAAATATCAAACTTCTGTACGCAGTACGTGAAAACATTTAATAAGGAAAATATCCACGGCTCTCTTCAAAAAGGGATAACTTTAATAAAGACAATATTGCAGGCCACTCGATATCCACGGAAGTCACGCACGGTCTATGTTAAAGAAGATCTGAAAAGAAATAGGCCAGTGGAAACAGCAACATCCGTTATTAACTTAAATAATACAACCCATGGAAGTTGTTTTCATACATGCAGCGTTACAAACGCTTTGTTAAAAATTTATTCTGTTTGTGTTTAAAAAATACTATTAAATGAAATTCAATTTATGAAAATTAGGTTATTTAGTTTGAACATCATAAACTTGTTCATAAAAATTTTTAAAATATAGACATAACATCTTCATACTCAATAAGAGTTTATGTTTCTTTTCTGGATTTAAGCGTAAAAAGTTTCATTCCAATTAAAAAAAGTACGAAGAACTGAACGTTAGAAAAATACTACTATATAACAAAGCTATTTTGAATTTATTACACCTAAAATTTACAACTTACTTTTAGAAGGATATTAAAGAGAAACTTTCAGTAAGAATTTTAAACAAATTTTTAAAAATTACTTCATCTAGGTGATTCAAGACACTCACTAGCAGTTGGTTGCTTTGTTGAGCTGCTAAGATTATACTGGGTTTCATTAGCTCACCATTATTATTTTATTTCTATTATTGGTCCGCATTCACATACTAAACATCTCAGTAAAAAATTATCTATACTGAGCTATAAATTCTACTACTTAAATTACAATACCCCACTGCCTATTAAAAGAATTCTGTACTTCACAATCGCTGAACCGCTAAAGTACGTTACGGAATAACAATTTACGGGTTCGCGCCACGTTATATAATCGTCCTTTCCATTAATATATTGAGAACGCTATATAACTGATTCTTAAGAAATTTAGACGTAGAATACTGGCAAGATAAATTGAATGCTGACAGTGGGGATACAAGTACAGTCGCTTCTTGTTATAAGCGTACGCCTTCGCTACCGTACGATTAGGCCTACATTTTTTAACCTCATATGAATATCACAACATAATCTCTCCGTTTTATAAACAAATCTTATTTTTTGTAACGGCTAATTTATTGTTTCCAAGCTTCATTTATTTAATCAATCGTGCATTTCCTTTTATTTATTATTTAAAATTTTTCCTACATTAACTAGACACGACAAAGACGAACTAGAAACGTACGGCGACTGTGTATGATGTGAACTTTCCGATTTTTTGTGTGTTATACTGACAATATTTTACAGGAGTTGCGGGGAATGAGCTATCTGCGCATGCGTGAACCAGCGATCAAATTATCTTGCCAGTAATCTGCACTATTCAGGATTTTACGGCGAAAATCAGGGTGGTTATCGTCGCCTGTTACTTTAAACTTGGGTGTAGAGAGCCCAAATGTAGAACACAGTTTGCTTCTAACTCTAAAATACCCTTTAATTGGAGTCGTGGTGTGATTCTCTACCCGCTTATTATTTACGCTACTGGCGGGAGTTATGGGTAATGCCTTTAGTACCTTCACGTCAGTACAGAGAAGGCTGTGAGTGAATATTAGTGTAGTCGTTCGGATCAAAATATATATAATATTCAGTGTTCAATCTTCCGTAGGGTCTTAGTTTCCCACAACCCTAGTTACGTATAGATTTTGTGTGTTTTACATTGTGTTATTTACTTCTTTCTTTGTATTTTCTTGGGCATTTTACAATTTCTTTACACATACGTATTAATATGTATTAACCTACTTTCGATACTGTAATGGCGTCTACATCAAGTTTTGGGAAGAATACAAACGATCCTGATTTTGAAGAATTTGTCAAAGTGGCATTTCTGAAGAAGGTGGAGACGTAAGTGACGACAGCGATCGTGAAGATCCTGACCCAAGTTTTGAAAGCGATCATGATGCGGTATCTGAACAATGATTAGACAACGAAAACTATACTCAATCAGTAGGAAATTCATCGACATTTTATGGACAAAATAAATTCAAGTAGTCTGCAATAGAACCGGTTTGGAATGTTCAAACACCAGCTCGTAAGATAGCAGGAATACTTCCTGGGTGTAAAGGTAGGCCTAAAGCTAGAAAGCTAGGAAAATCTCGTACAGCAATGCAGGCATGGGAGTGCATTTTTCGGAAGACATGATACATGAAATTATATTATGTACTAATGAGAAAATTTATACTTATACAACCAATTACGCCTGCGGTGAGACAACTGAATTGCGGGCTACAACAAAAACAGAAATAAAAGGATTTTTTGAACTTCTATATATCACTTATATTTTTAAATCTGGCCACCGAATGCCTACATTTCATTTTTGCAAAAGATGGTACTGGAAGAGAAATATTTCGCTGTATTTTGTCACTAAAACGGTAGTGTGTCATTCTTAGCTGTATAAGATTTGATAATCCACCGGAGAGAGAAACGAGGAAGCAATTAGACCCTGCTGCTCCTGTTTTATGGATGTTTGAAAAACTGAATACCTGCCGGCAAAAAGGTTGTAACCAACATTTTTTCCAAAAGTGATGTTTTTATGCAAAGAGGTTGTAATCGACTTGCTTTATAGGTAAAATAGTTATGTTGGCAATTCTGCTTTTAAATTAGCTGTATTTTGAAATGTAAGTTTAGGTTCCATGCAAAAAGATTTTATGAGTTTTAAACATGGCGGAATCAGTTACTTACTTTAAAACTAGTAGTACCAAGCCCTTTAGTGTCGATGACCAGTTCCCACTTAGGGAAGGAAATATAAGGATGTAAGTACATACTCTTGTAAAAGCCAATAATATACGTAACATAATATAATATTGTGTTGTCAGTTTTAATTTTTGTTGTAAAATATTTTAGTATGAGTACTATGAAAATTTGACAAAAATTTAACATATTTGCTTTTAAAAAAAGAATGATTAAAGTTTCTGTATGAAGTAGGTATTTAAGTGTCTTAAATGTAGGTAATTCTTTAGTGAGGAAATTAGTCTGATTGAAAATCCATTGTATTTTCTACACTGTTGTTTTATCTGTGTAGGTAGCCACGTGTAAACGCCCTTACCAGTGTCGCACATTAGACGTAGAAAACTACGAGAAGCTTTCTAGAGATTTCTACAAGTTGGATTACGAGTATAACAATTAAACAAAACTTCTTGCAGGTCAGTGTGTAGAACTAACTTACATCAACCGAAGATCAACAGACGAAACAATTTCAAGGGGCATAGTAGTTTTAATTATTTTTTAACTACAAGTAATGGAAGAAAATAGGTACGTCAAAAACCAGGTTATGTCTTGCTTATAAGATTACTCCACGACGCATGCAAAAACTTCAAATAAAACTGAATAACAATGATGAACTGGATGACATGCGAGGTAAGCACAGTAACAGACCAACCAATTAGAGTAAGCGAGAGTTTGAAAGATCTTATCAGAAATCACATAAAGAAAATACCCAAACAAGAGAGCCACTATTCACGACACAAATCAGCAAAGTTGTGTTTGCATCCAGAACTGTCCATAACAAAATTATTCACAATATTTAAATCTGAAAACCCTGATGTTGAGTGTAAGGAACGATTACAGAGACATTATCTGATGAGAATTCAATTTTTCCTTTGGTTTACCTTGATCCGACACATGTGGGTATTGCGATAAATTTTTATTAACTAACTGCATATGAGAATGTTGAAAGGGAGAAGCTGCAAAGAGAGAGCGCATTATATCATTCAAAAGCTGCGGCAGTTTACAAATTCCTAAATAATGATATTAACAAAGCAAAACATGATGAAGGTTATGTTGTTATTTGCACTGGTCTGCAACAAGTACTTTACTGCCCTACACTCTCTCACTCTGCTGTTTTTTATCAACGACAGCTGTCAACATACAATCAAGCTGTACATAATGTAGGTAACAATAGTGTGTCAATGTTTGTGTGGCCAGGAACTATAGCAATACGGGGCTCAGGAGAAATAACATCTTGTTTACTAAAGTTTATTACTGAAAATTTTAAATGTTTAGAACACAATAAAGAAAGGCGATTAATTGTATGGTCGGACAGGTGTGTCGGCCAGAACAATAATTGGCGTACAGTTGCCACTATAGCAATATTTTGTTACGCTGAACTATTTTACGTTCGTAGAGCAAACATTTCTCATCACATGGCACAGTTTTTTGCCCTGTGATAGAGATTGTGCTTTAATAGACAAAAACTAAAAGAAAAGTGAAGTGTATAAGCCATTTGAATGGGCTAATGTCATTGCCAATGCTAGACCAAGCAATCCATTTTTAACATATTACGTACAGAAGGAAGATTTTAAAAATACTGCTATTATTGAGGAAGGCCTTTGTAAGAGCACCGATTATGTGTGGTTTAAAACATCAAGCCGACATCAAACACCGACAGTATTTCAGGGGCGTAAAAGTCATAATGTAATTCAACCTTGGTATAACGCAAACCTCTTTAAGTGCTCAAGAGGAAGAAAGAATGTCATGCTTCCGCCTATCAACATTCCTTTGGAACGCCTTCCGCTTTTACACAACCAACCACTGGGAGTGTCAGCTGAGAAGAAACAGAACCTGGTAGATATGTGTGAATATATTCCAGAAAAATATAGACAATTTTATCAAAATTTGGAAACAAATTAATATTACAAACTTTATTATATAACAGTTACCAAGAATCATATTTAACTGGAGATAAAGCATAATGTTGACGAAATGGTTGCCAAGTTTAGAGGCCGATATCGCTTTCGATTATGTATGGCAAATAAACCTGAAAATAAACTCACTATGTGACGCTTAAACCTGTTATTGTTATAACGGTTATAATTACACTAGACGCGGTTAAATAGGTAAAATACGTAATCAAACGTCAGATTTGGATCCGATTTTCTGCTGGACAAGCATAAACATTGAAGCAAGCATAAAAATTGAATTTTATAAGTACCTGTTAAGTAGTTGATGAAAATTAACGACGCATTACTACTTTATTTACTTACTAAAAAAAAAAACAACCGAAACCTGTAGAAAGTTTTAAGCCAGTGTACCGAAGTTGTTCAACCGAAATTGTAATAAATATTCATACCATTGATTTTCATTCTAGACCTACCTATTTCCATTTGCAGGTGCATAGACCTTTGCGGTCTGCTTTAATGTTTTGTTTAAGTGTTTTGGAGTGGCACAAATAGAGAACAGTTTTGCGCAGAAACTTAATACATTTTAATAGTCTTATTGTCAATATTTTTTGTTGAACCAATTTTATTCAGTGAAAGAAAGTCTTAGAAAAATCTTTAAAATACTGTACATCAACACGTCCGCAGTCTTCTAATCTACAAATAGTGTTCTATATACAGCGGCATACAAGCGGAGGGAAATTTTCATCAGAGTTATGTTGCCACTATTTTCCGATAGAAATTCCTCGAAAAATATTTGGCTGTTGAAACTTGATAACTGAAAGTTACAACGAAGGCATTTACTCTAAGCTCAACTGATGTTCTAGACTCTCTCACATATGCTATAAATTTTTCCAACACTTTACTTCTGCTTTTGATTATTTATTTTTTCCCTTATCATCTAGAATAGCCTGTGTCTCGTTTTTCTTAAACAACGTTTACTTTCTTCACTAGTTTAAAAGAACCCAAATATTTTGTTTCGTTTTATTATCACAGTTTAATAATAAAGTAATAAAATTATAAAATATTTTTGAATTTTGTTACTCGAAGTAACACTGACTTTTAATTTAGGCTATTAAAATTTTCATAATTATTTTAAGCTTGTTTTGTCATTAATAATCTATTGTTCGTCAGCGTTTGTAGACACTAGTAAAACCTTTAATAAAATAAATTTCATATTGTATTATTATTGAAATTTGAAACTTTTAACTAAATTCTTTCTTAATACTTGAGTCGCCGAATGCCAAAACCAGCTAAATCCAAAATTTAAAAAAGTTGAGATTTTGATGGCATTGGATTCTGTGTTACCTAGGCTACAGGTTTGTCACTTCAAAATGTTCCAAATCCAGCTAATTCATATTTAAAACAAATATTGAAAAGTGAGAACTGTTCCAAAAGCAGTTATATCCTACTGCCACTCGGTTCCAAAAACAGTCATATCCACACAAATGACACTGTTCCAAAACCAGCTATACCATACGCCATTAACTTGCAATGTATAATGTTTCTGTGCCAAAGTAAGCTAAATCACAAGAAACAGTTGCTAGTGCCCTGGTAATATTTTCTCATGTATTAATACTGTTTATTTTGTTGGCTAAGTTAATTAATAATTCCAAAAGCCGAAATAGTTTTATTAAAAAGCAAAAACATAACATTATTTTCTAAAGCATTATCTGTTTTGTTGTGTGTTGTAAATATGGAAGCTGAAGATTCAGGAGGTATTTTAGAAGGTGAAGTAGACGTTGGATTTGATATTATGAATGCTGAAGTTTTAATCGTTGAACAAGAAAATGTGGGCAAGACAGTGGAAACTCCACAAAATATGGAAGAGGTAGAGTTAATACAAGAGACTCCTGGTCCTTTGGCCAAGAAAAGGAAGAAGAACCAAACAGCATGGAAGAAAACTGTTGCAAAAGTTGCTAGGTAAGTTAACATTTTTATTGGACCAATGACACTAAACTAACCTAACATTAACACTCATTCCACCTAAACTGTATATAATCTATTGTTTTAAACTAAATTTAGTACATAATTAAACCATACTGTATTCTATTTTTTGAGATATGAGAAAATTAATAATCTCTATTTTGTTTCAGACATCGCCCGAAGGGATTTCCTCAGATGCCTAGCTGTAAACATTTGGCCAAAAGCAAGTTCCGCTGTGCAGAACTTTCCCTACAGGATGTTACAAAGATCCATCGGCAATACTACAAAGACGCTGACCTTCAATCAAAGAGAAATTTTATTCTTCAGCACGTCATTGTTTCTTCTGCAAAAAGGACTCGTCTCTCTGAAGGTACCGAATCAAAAAGGAATGTAAGTACAGATTTTTTCTTACCTAAAAAGAGGAACAACAAAACTGAGAATGTTAAAGTATGTCGGGCAGCACTACTT
The DNA here is from genome assembly GCA_035578175.1 of Catonia carolina. Lineage (NCBI taxonomy): Eukaryota > Metazoa > Arthropoda > Insecta > Hemiptera > Achilidae > Catonia > Catonia carolina. The sequence goes on from JAQMRL010000001.1 coordinate 41,853,589, forward strand.
ACAATTTTGCAAGAGAGTAAAAACCGAGTGCAATTGATCTGCAAAAAGTACCTTGAAACAGGACTCGTGCCTTCTGAAACCCGTGGAGGAGCACGCCAGGTCGATAAATATAACATAAAGAAAGAGAGCATCAAAGGTTTTATTAAAACATTTATTCCAGTCCAAAAACACTATTGCAGAGCCAAAAACAAACATAGGCAGTACCTTCCAAGTGAACTTAACATAACAAAAATGTGGAAAATGTATATTGAGTGCCACCCAACTGAAGAACTAAAATGTGAATACGACTTTTTCAGACTTGTTTTTTCTGAGAACTTTAACATTGGTTTCGATGCTCCTTACACTGATAAGTGTTCAACTTGTACAAGGCTTGAGTGTGAACTAAGTACAGAAAAAGATCCAGGCAAACGTGAAACTCTAAAGCTCGAGCTAAAGTCCCACAAAGTTCGTGCTGAAAGATTCTGCAAACTTTTGCAGGAAAACAATGATGCAGAGCTTATTCTAAGTTATGATTGTCAGAAGAATCTAGTACTGCCGAAAATACCCGACCAAGCGGCGTACTATAAGCGCCAGCTTTATCTGTACAATTTTGTAATCTGTGAGGGACATTCTAAAGTCCCCTTGAATCCAGAAAACACTTTTTCTTACCTCTGGACAGAAAACCAGTACGCCAAAGGGTCCAATCAAATTGCATCCGCTGTTTACCACAGGTTAACAAGCGCTAACATGGAAAATGTCACCACGGTCAAACTTTTCTCTGACGGCTGTGGTGGCCAAAATAAGAACACGACTGTTGTGGGAATGATTGCTCGTTGGCTCCTGAAAGATGCACCTAAACATGTTACTAAAGTTGTACTACTCTTTCCAGTAGTCGGTCATTCTTTCATCCCCCCTGACCGTGTTTTTGGAGTCCTAGAACGACAATTTCAAGATCTAAGTGTCATCAATAACCCCGACGAGTACACTGAAATAATTGAAAAGCACTGTACTGTTGTGAAACTCGGAACAGATTGTCCTGTGAGTGATTGGAAAAGTGTAACCGATGCTGTTGTAAAAGCGCCAGGACAATGGCATTTCCAATTTCAAAAGGCAAAGAAGTTTCTCTTTTCAAGAAGTAAAAATAATCCAAACTCCGTTCTGATTCAAGGAGAGGCAAACTATGTATTTGAAATAGGCGAGAGGAAGTCGGTCATGAAAAGGGGAAAAAACTTTGATAGTGCAGTTTTGAGAGCTATACAAGAAGGAAACCCAGTGAAACAAGCAAAAATCAATGATGTGAAATGCTTACTAGATCTACACTATGGAAATGACTGGCAGCAAGAGCCAAAGTTGAAGTTTTTCAAGGACTTATTCCAACTGCCTACTAACAATAATGAAGGTGAAGAAGATGATGATGATTTTGAGCTGAACGAAGAGGATGAGCCGATGGAGTGATTTTCTTTTTTATAAAATAAACCAATTTTCATAAACTCTTTGTACAAATTAATAAATTCTTGGTTTTGTATTTAAAAAGAAAATTATTGTGTTCATTTAACCTAACCTTAAGTTTTTAACATAATTTGGAATGGCAAACACAATTTAGCTGCTTTTGGAACCGAAATTAAAAACAAAATGGTGGACAGTAAGTTTCCAAAAGCAGCCAAATCATAATTACTGTTCCAAAACCAGCTATACCAGATATTTAACTGGCTTCAGTAATTGTAATTTTTGTACCATTTTATACTTGCTTTAACAAAAACAAGCTATATTTTTTACCTTTTTTTTTAAAAAAAAATCAAATAAATATCTTTGATGTGAGACAGGCAATCAGTTTTTGGTGTTTACTGAAAAATTGTTCAGAGTGGATTTAGCTGGTTTTGGCATTCGGCGACTCACTTATTAATGAAATGTGTTGTAGAACTTCCTGGCTCCAAATATGTTAAAAAATACCGTTATTGGTTTAAGGGGAGATTGTATGATGGTTTTGACTGAAAATTTTGATTTTCGGTTCGTCATGTTTTTCAATAATTTTCACCTAGATATACCTCAAAAACATTAAATTACGACAAAAAAATTATTTAAATGAAAAAAATTTAAGTTTTTATCAGGTTTATCATAAAAAATTAACATGTCGCCAAAAAACAAAAATATTTTTCATGTTTTTATATTGCTTGTTTTAGAGCAAACATAATTTTAGTTTTTTTAAAATATCTGTTCACTATTTTTAATATTCTCCGCTGTTAGTGCAGCTTTCTAACCAACTGTTGATGGGAAATTAAACTTGTTGGTGTACATTTTGTTTTTTATTTGTACCTTTTCCCGTAAATTTAGATTTTTAACACTTGGGTACGTTTTTCTCAGAAACCATTTAACCTACCAGGCTGAGATTTTTACCAGTTAATTATCATGCACATGCACATTCACCGACATTGTTTTTACTTTTTCAGGTGCTCAAAAAATTAGTAAATTATGTAAAAAACATAGAAAAAATCGTAAAAATGTTATGTTATTCGTTATTCTTTAAAAAACTTTATGGTCCAACAGATTAAATTGAAAAAATGTCAGTAGCTAAATTTACCCTACAACTATAAGTGTGTAAAGTTTCATTTTTATATCTGTCACCAATCCCATTAAAAAAATGTACCTAAAAATAGCAAATTTAACATTGGCGGGGTACAAAGGTAACAGTCTCCCTTTAACAAGATTGAAAAGACAACAGTATCAGATTTAAATTACAGATTTATTACAGATATTACAGATTAATCATCGAAATTGTTTTAAAATGTGTCACCTTTTTTACAAGATAATAATATTTTCATTAACTGATGAAATCGTTAATTACGAAAGGAATATTAATAATTACTAATTTTAATTATATGTGAACATTATAATGTTGCCCACTTGGAAAAAAATTATCGTTCACATTAACACGTCTCCCCGGAAAGATTACACAGATAAATTTATTAAAAGTAGTTAGTTAGCAGAGAACGTAAACACGGTACAGAATTACTAGTACATTTTTTTATGAGGAACAAACAATTCAACATTGAATATAAAATATTTTATGATGAAAATGTTTTGAAAACCTGATTTTGTCGCAAAGAAGAAAGGTCAACCTCATTAATCACAACAAAAACATTCGTGTCATCTCTTTTATTGTAAAAAGAACAACCTACACACTGGTCAATTTTAGTCCAACATTTCCAGCTGTTTAAATGAAGATATTTCGTACTAGGAACTTATACATTTAAAGGCATTATTAGTTAAGATATTTTTGAGATATGTTTTATCAGTTCTAACGCAATATAACACGAAAAGTTTGCAATAATTTAATATTCTACCTTTGAACAAATAATATATTATAAACTGTACAAACAATCTTAATTCAAAATAAACTTTAAGGCAAACCCCATTAATTAATAATTAAGGAAAAGTTGGTGCACTGATTCATTTCCCGATGAAGTCTGGCATTTCTTTTCATTCCTTTTTATCTTTCCGTTAGTGTTAATGTACGTAACAGTTAAGATATAAAACAAAAACATTATAATATCAATTTGTAAAATGATATAAGTACAGTTCGTTTGTTTTGTAGACTCCAAAGAAACTCTGTAAACCATATAAAAATACTTTGCTTTTGTGATTTAACAAAAACATTTTAACGTTCGTGAAAAAACCAAAATTAAATATAACTCTTGACGTACAAGGAAATGCTTCAATCGATTTGGAAGTATGGTAGTCAGATTTATGGTGCAGCAAAGCCGTCAATCATATCACGAATACAGTGTTTCCAAAGTAAATTCTTGTGACTTACTAATTTCCCGAGTTAACGTATCCAATAGAACACTATACGATGACTTAAGCCAACAACACATTTCTAAAATTGTATCGCAAGACAGAATAAAAAATCATAGTAATCCCATATAATATTAAATTCTCCTGATCTACCAGGAATCGCACAAAGGCGCGACTAAAACGCCGATGTAGTGGAGATATGATACATTAACAAAACTCTTAGTATTAGCCTACTTACAAAAATACAAAATTTAAATTTAACATATTTTTACTTTCTCTTGCCTATATGACGGAAAGGAAATATAAAGGAAGGAAAGTATTGCGTCCGTGTCAATTTTTCAAAATCGAGTTTTCACCGGATCTACACGTTTTCAGACCCCCTGAACCAAAAAAACATGTTTTTAGCGATTGGTCTGTGTGTATGTGTGTGTGTGTGTGTGTGTGTGTGTGTGTGTGTGTGTGTGTGTGTGTGTGTGTGCGTGTGTCTGTACAGAATATCTCAAGAACGGAACATCGTGCGAACTTGAAACTTAAGTTACATACCACTACCGGACCTGACACGAACATTTTCATCAAAATCGGTCAACCGGAAGTAGTAGTTTATTCGTGTAATTTTTCACTTTTCTGCGATTTTCTCAAAAAGTGGTCCACGATTTTTTTTTAAATCGCCTAGTTTACTAATTTCTTTATGCTCTACAAGATAGGGTAGGCACCATTTTTGCTGAAATTCTTGGTGAGGCTGTTTCCACGTAAAAAAATTGTTTTTTTAAGATTACGGCTTTACTATACATTTTAGCGCAAAAAGTTATGTAATAAAAGTTGTAGACAATTTAAAATCCTACAAATTTTATTTCGAACATTTTTTTGTATATATAATGCTGTTATATATAATACAGCTGTTTAGCGGTAATTAGAAATTTTCTGTTTTTTTCTCACGAAATCGTATAAAAAATCGATTTTTTTAAGATTTTGGCCTTAGTATACATTTTACGACAAAAGTGTAGTATATAATAATCAAATTTATAGGAAATTAAAAGATCAAACTTTTTTAAAGCATTTTTCTCTAGAGAGCCTAGTTTAGCGTGAAAGAGTGTTTTTGCGTATTTTTAAGTTAATTGAGTTAACTGAGGTTGATTTTCAATTTGCGTCTTTTACTCATGATTAAAATTAGGTTATGTTTATTGAGATTAATTTTTTGTTTACGTCTAATGTTTTATTTATTGTATTGTATTTATAATACTAATGTTAAGTTTATTGTAAATTATTTGCATTGGCAAGAGAAAGTTGTGTGAGTGTTTCACAGATTTTTCATTATCTGGAGTAGGCCTACTATTACTGGGTGGTGTCTACCAAAAGCAGTTTTTTTAATAAATAGGTACAAATTGTATAATAAATATTGCTTTGTTTTAAAAAAGGTCTTGTTTAAAAATATTCAGTTACTAAAATTTTACAAATATAATTTTAATATAAAATAGTCTTCGATTATACGAATGTTTATATATGTTTTTAGGTAATTAAAATCTCATCAACAGCTGGTAAATCAGCGGCTTCTGTGGGATTAAACGTGAAATAATTTTCAAACTCTAACAGGGAATCGAACGCAAGATCTTTGCTTTGTAGGCGAGCGTTTTAATCAATATGCCACTCGAGAGCGTAAAATATTTTTACAGAACGCGACTTTATATGAATACAATAAATGACATTAAGAGCTTACATCACCACGGCACCCTTTCCAGGTAGGAATGCTAGTCACATAACAACATACACTCTTTTCATACATCTATGGTGTTATGGCAAAAGTGGATATGTCCACTTTTTTTCAAAATTGAGTTAAGTGCACCACTGTGTTGCTCACATAAGAATCTATATTGTGGCAAAACGAGGTACGTCTACGGCTATTGGCTGCAGAGATATGGCCAATGGAAAAACATGATATGTCATTCATGTGAACTTTGTACTGTGCCAAAAACAGATATGTTCGTAACCACTTCTGCCTTGTTTAAAAATGTTTTGATATTAGTGGCAAAACTAGATATGTCAGACATATCAACTTTTGCCATTTCTTTGTCACTGCTCTCTACCGGTAGCTTCTGCAACATATCTACTTTTGGTAGTTTTTGTGTCACTGATTTTTATAGGTTATGTTAGTTTCCGCCAAAACTAAGGTTGTAGTTGTTTTGTTAAGTTGCTGGTAAGATTTGTTTTTCTACAAAATGTTTAGAAGAAGGACACATGAACTTATGAATATGGCTGTACATGAAGCGAATAAGGTTTTTTCAGGTAAGAACAATTGATTACATAATTATTTAAAAGTTACAACTTTTACATAAACTTATATTATAGATTATAAGGTTTTAAGATAGGTTAGGTTAGGTATTTAGCAGTATTAATGTGAAATAACTGGTACATCACACAGCTTTCACCAGAAAGCTATTGTTTTTTGTTTTTAATGACATTGGGGTGTGTGTAGGAAGTTGACTCATCAGTAATTAGTTAATTTTGTAAAACAATATTTGTTATTATTACACACATATTAGTTGTGGTGCTACAAATTCATACTTTGAATTTGTAAAGTTTGCCTATTCATTTCAGACATTTTAATTTTTATACATTAGACATTTTATAGTAGTACTTAATAAAAATAAACGTGTGACATTTAAACATTTATGTATTATAAGATAATTATATTTTATATTTTGTCATAGCAACCAAAAAATAATAATAAGGTTAATAATTTTGAATTATGAATATAATTATAATGACAATATCTTTGATACTTGTCAAATGTGAACTTTCTTTAAGTGATTAAAATTTTGTTATAAAATGAGTTTAAAAGTTAAACCAGTGAATATATACTTTAATACTAATACTTAATACTTTAATACTAATACTTAATACTTTAATACTAATATTTAATACTTTTATTAGAGCAAAATCATAAAAACTTATATTATAACTCTTAAATTTGTTGCCACACTGTACACATATACATTATAGTGTTTTTTTTGTTTGGTTTCAGACTGTTCATCCCCAGCACCATCTATTCCACCAGAGCTAGAAGACATGATTGAAAATGCAGAAGCTGTTGTCAGCATTGATGAAGTCAATGTCGAGGTAACTGAAGTATTAATAAATATACATATTTCTACACTACCAGTAATACGGTAACAGTAAACATTTACCATTATTTTAGGGCTTTTATGTACTTTGTACATACCTTCAGTAATACATTTTGAAATTTATTAATATTTAAAATTTCTTTCTACTTCAACCATGACAGATAAGTAGGAAGTTTTAAATATTAATTGCTTAAACATTGGTAAGTTTTTTCTGTTACCATATTACTGGTGGTTTAAAAAATAATATATATTTTAATTATAAATATAATACGGCTGTTGATAATACCTGCAGAGGATGTTTGATAAAATAATATATATAATAACTGAAAATGTCTATATCATTTGCAAATATATGTAAAACATGTTATGCTTATACCATATCTGTAATGTAGTACACACTTATTACAAACTTTGCACTAAATCAAACTAATTTTTATCTTTTTATACAGGAAATTGAAGCTGAAGACCTGGATAGTGATGATACTGATAAAGATCCAACTTGGCATCCAGGATCTATGAGCGAAGAAACTGGTGTTTCGATTAATGACATTGAATTGGATCTTAGTGCAATAGATCATGGCGAAGGAGTTTCTACTACACAAGAGTCTAACACCCAAGATGGTAAGTTGTGCAATAAATTTCATTATTAGGCTCTAATAAGGTACATCATTCTATACATAGAGGCACATAAGTGAATAATTGCAAAAAACTCAAGCAGTTTTATTAAAAATATTAAATCAACAGTAGCAGCCATATTTCAGTCTCTTATATTGTAATCTGGTGGCTGCAGATCCTTTTTTTAAGAGCGTTTTTAAAAATTAGATCACATTAATACTTACCAATATTAGAAAATAACACAGGGTTTTTGATCTGTTGCAGATCAAAGCTGTGATGAAAATGCTAGTGCTATAGTGGAACATATGCAGACCGATTGTGTTGCTGTTTTGGGTGATATTGTAGAAAGAGCAACAACTATCGTAGATTCTAGAGAATTAATAGTAACAACTAAAAAGCCAAAGATAAATAGAAAGGAACAAAAAGATAGAAAAGACCATGGTTTGTCCTATGTAACTAGACAAGGCAAGCAAATACCTGAAAAAGTATTTCATCCTGTGACAAATTGTTGCAGGCTACGTTGTTATGAAAAGTGTGATCCTGATACTCAGCAAAACATTTTTAATAACTTTATGAAAAAAGATAGTGTCCTTAAAGATGAAATTTTATGTGCTGGAATCATTTTATTGAATAAAACAAGTGAAAGAAAAGGACGGGGTAAAAAATTAGGGGAGGAACATGATCGTCTTATCACTGTACACTACACGCTTACAGTGAATTCATCTAAAGTTAGGGTTTGTAAAGAAATGTTTATGAAGGTTCATGGTATCAAAAAGGGGAAAGTGGATATTCTGATCCTAAAGCTAAAAAGTTCAAAAACTGGGTTCATCGATGGAGATAAAAGGGGGCGACATGAACCAAAAAATAAAATGACTGAAGAACGAACTTTCATTAAACAATTCATAGACACTTATCCAAAGCATCAAAGTCACTACTCACGCAAAAGTACTTCAAAAGTATATCTGTCAAGTGATCTTAACATTAAAAAAATATTTGATGAATACAAAACAGTTAAACAAGAGAAAAGAGAACTTCATGCATCTTATGAAACTTTTAAATCGGTTTTTAAAACTACTGGTTACAGATTTAAGCCCCCAAAAGTAGATACATGCAAAACATGTGATCAATATGTTTTAAAATTAAAGGAAACAAAGGGTGAACAGGAAAAACAAAAAGTCGAAGCAGAGTATAATAGTCACAAAGAAGAAGCTGATTTTGCATATGAATGCAAAAGAATTGATAAGGATTCTGCTTTGAAGGCACCTTCAAGTAGGGTCATAGTCTTTGACCTTCAACAAGTTTTATCCACACCTTTTCTCCAAACTAATATAGTTCACTATAAAAGACTACTATCAACGTACAATTTAACAGTAAGAGACTGCTCATCTGAAGGGGCTTCAGACTGTTTTATGTGGCATGAGTCTGTAGCAGGAAGGGGTTCAAATGACATTGCATCGTGTATTTTTAAAAAAATAATGCAACTACCAGAAGAAGTTAATCATTTAGTAACGTATTCTGATACATGTGGAGGGCAAAATCGGAACATTAACATGGCTGTAATGTTCAGTTTTTCACTAGTAAAAAAGAATTCGTTGACTACAATAGACCAAAAATTTCTTCTGCCTGGTCATACGCATCTTGAGTGTGATAGTGACCACGCTAGAATCGAGAGAGCGAAGAAAGTTACAACTGTACCAATCATGATACCTCGTGATTGGTATCAATTTGTTCAGATGTTAAGAGGTAAAAGACCATTCAAGGTTATCGAAATGGAAAGAAAAGACTTCCTGTCTTTTTCTAGCTTACTTTCCCAAACACTTGTTAAACGGCTCCGCGACACCGATGGAAATAAAATAAGTTGGTTAAAGATTAAATGGCTGCGCTACACTGCAGGTAATTTTGGTGTTGTTCAGTTCAAATATACTTTAAAAGAGGATGAAATGTTCAGAACCATGGACCTGAGGAAAACAACTAAGAGGGGAAGGCCTCAGACATATAACAATGAAGTACCTCTTTCTTACAGTGGTCCAATAGGGATCAATCCACTTAAAAAAAGGGACTTGTTAAGTATTTTACCGCTTATTCATTCAGATTGCCATGAGTTTTACAATAAGCTCACAACTACCCACCGTGCTCCAGAATTGGATATTTCAAGTAGTGAATCTGAAAATGATGATTGCTCCTAATTTAGTGTGTGAATGTAATGTAATGTGTAATTTAGTATGTATTGTAATGTGTAATTTAGTGTGTAATATAATTTTTATTATTTTTTATTATGTATTTTATGTATTTTATGTATTTTTTATTATGTATTTTTTTATGTATTATGTATTTTTATTATGTATTTTATTATGTAATTTTTTTATGTGTGTTTTTTTATTATGTATTTTTTTATTATGTATTATTATTATTATTGTACTATCATATGTATAAATTTGTATATTTTTTTTTATATTTTGTTTTTAATATTAAAGTACACTGATTAGTTTTCCTAATTTTTTATTATGTAGTTCAGTGTAAGCTACTAAGAGTCAGGTTTTTCATTTCTGCAGATTATTGTAAACAAAAATGCATATATGTGTAATACTGTAGTCATTACTATATTATTCCAAAATACTTAAAATAACTATAATAATTTTAAAAGAAAATATAAAATAAAGTAGAATTTAATCATTTACTGGCATTTATATTAATTTCCTTAGAGTATTTTTCCATGCTACCTACTATTGCCATTTTTTAAGTTGACATATTGTCAAGTTATAGGATGTGGCAAAACTTGATATGTCAGAAAATCAAGAAAATCTGGACGCCAAGATTAAATTTTTAGTTTTCTGGGTGTGAAAAGTAATGTTAGTTAATTATTGAATTTTATGAGCATTAAATCGTACAAAAAAACTTAGAAACTGATTTATCCCATTCAATCAAACTTTAAAAACGCTCTCCTGAAAAATTTTAAAAAGTGTACATATCCACTTTTGCCATAACACCATAGACATGTCTCACCTAATTATCTAACCTTAACCATTTCTAGTCGAATATTACAATTTTTTAGTAAATAACAAATCATGTAGGGCCTATTTCCATGAAAATTGATATGGAGTTCGTATATTATGAATTGCACATTACGTACACGAGTAAATTGTATTTGAAAGATTTTTTTCTAAATCGGTTTTTCTTTTCCTGATATGAACGTAATACGTGACAATTTTATTTTTTCTTACTGTCCAGTAACAGCTGCTGCAAACCTCCCTTTTATTTCTGTCATTGCTTCCTCCACATATAAATTAAAAATTATAGGTGACACACTACCCTCTTATCACATTTCCTTTTCAACGTTTTTCTTTAATATTCTTTAACTCTTTTTTATAATTGCTAGTGTTGGTTTATATTGATAATTATTGCTAATAAGTTTTCTTATACAGGTATCTAAGTATATAAGAGTTAAAACAACTGGTTTTTTTTAATAATTCTTGTAATTTATTTAGTCAAAACCACTTACAATAAAATCAATAAGTTTATTTTGTTCTTTATGACTCAAGCGCAAACAGTGAAATATGATGAGGTGTAAAATTGTTTGCACAAACACGTTTACATTTTTCTGTATCAGGGTTGTCTTAATAAACTATTAATGTTATTTATGCAGCTATCCACATATCAGTACGATTTTTTTTTGTCTATAATTAGTTCAAAATCATATCAACGAGTTATTAGCGATTAAGTTTCGGTTTGATAGGACAAAACGGTTTTAAAATGTTCTAACAACAACTTCACTTAACACGAATCAGATGACTTTTTTCAAAAGAGAGTGCGTACTCACAAGTTTGTTCTTCAAACATGAGCATTTCCTTCCGCAGCTTTGCGCTTGCCCTCAAATTTACAATACTCTAGAAACATTAAGTAATTATTTTGTAATATAACTTATTCTGGATGTTACAGGTACATTTTAAAAATTTAATCCTACGCTCTATCTGCTGGCCTCATGCTCAGAATTCGCTCAATGTTGGTTTTTTGTCCTTTCTTTTGACCACCCGGTATATTCTGTTTTTGGTGATCTTGGAAGAAGCTCTTAAAGTCCGTAATTAGTTGTCAAAATTTGATTTGGTTAGTTAAGCTTTCTCGGTTTTCTTTCTGACGTCTTAAAGTTAAAATTGGAAACAAATCTTTAGTGGAAAACCGTTGTGTTTATGCAACAGTTTTAATAATTAGTTAGGAAATAGCCTACATTAAGAATACGTAATAAAATTGAACCTTACTTGCATTACACAATAGAAAAACATACATGCATTTTCCAAACTTCACAGACGTAAAATAAACAGTATGAATACTTAGAAGTTATAAGCATGAGTAAACAGTACTAGTTAACTTTACTTCACTTCTGAAATTTGGTGGCATTAAAGTTGTACGTAATTCTTAATGAATAAATACTTCATACATTGAAACTTGTAAAACTTTTCAGCTGATAACATAAAAGGCACTGAACTCCAGCATTAAAACAATAGCTGAATACCGTTTTCCCATATTACTAATTTAAATTCGCTGAAGACTGGCTTACAACTAAGTTATTAGCATCAACGAAATGACACAATAATATGATACATTCTCCGAATCTCAGCTGGAAGCCGAACCCAGGAATTTTGGTTTAGGAGTTCAGCACTTTACTGACTGATTTAACGAGTTGATCAAACAAATATTTCTATTAAATACAGAATCAAAGTGGCCAGAACATTATATCTTCGTTACTGGTTTGTTAGAATCGTCATTTTAAGTCATCCTTTCAAAACTGAAGAAACAAAATTATATTCAAACTGATTTATATTACGGATAAATAGATATTAAGATTGATCATCAATGTAAAAGCGAACCTCATTAAGAATTAATCTGTATGTCACCTCTGCATTCCATGCAGGCCTACACATATTCAGTTGAAACATTTCACATCGTCTGTGAAACTATTACTTGAATGCAAAAAGTAAATCACCTACAATAACCACATCATACTTCATATTTTCTTCTTTAAATAGATAATAGTGCTTTTTCTTTATGCCGTACAGGCAATCTTTCTTGCTCAATACAAAAACAATTAAACTAATTGAATTTTAATGTAATTGAACACAAATTCCTTGAAAGTGGCCACACGTTCATGGAAGTTGATTCCATGCATAGTTCAATTGAAACATGTAAAAGAATGTCGATTTATTAAATGTCCATTTGTGGATAAATGTGATGAAGCAAGCGCGCTCATTTACAAAAAAATAACCGTTTGTAGTCAAGGAGATGCATTTTCGGATTTTTTGGACTTAAAATACCTGGTGAAAAAATAATACCAAAAATAAATCCATTGATGAAGATGGAAGTAGTGTCAATTGGCTAAAGGTAAAGTGCTTCCGATATGAAAAATCATCTCCAAACACAATTTTCTATAGGTATGATTACACCAGTACGCACAAGAAAATCAATATATATATATATACTATTGAAAAAACGACAAAATACAGTAAAACACTAAATAAACTTGAAATGATTCCAGTTCTTTATAAAAGTGAGCTTTAAATATCATCAGAGAAGAAGAAAGACCTTTTAACAATCTGTAAGAAGATAATCATCCCCACAGAGCTACATGGATGGTACGAAAACTTCCTTGTTCTAGCAAAGTTGCTCTTACAATTCATGAACCAGCATTCGGAGAATCTTGTGAAGAAGAATATTAACATAAATCTACTCTTACAAAATATTTTATAACTTGATTTTTGAAGACCTATAAGACTATTATAAAAAGCAATAATTAAAACAATGTTGTTCTTAATTTTAATTATCTTGTTCTTTCTTTCACTGTTCATTCTCTAAATTGCGTAGTTAAAATTTAGTTTCAATTATGTATTACTCTCATTACGTTGTCTTAGAATTCGGTAGTTTACCTTAATTAGTCATCCCATTGTCTAATAATTTTATTAATTTGAATACCTATCTTTGTACAAAACAGTTAATTTTATTTTAATTATTTTATAGGTATATAATTATTTTTAATATTTTTTTTACATTTCAAGTAGCTTTTTTGCATGTTCTATAATTTTATTATTTCTACTACAATAAAAGTAATTTTGTACGTTATAAATGTGTGTTATGTTAACCTAGTATGTTAAGACTCCAACTACTGTAACAAAAATTCATTAATACTATGGGAATTATTCACATCAGCAGTTTTAAAGAACTGAATGGCATCAAATATTGCCAAGTAAAACACATTCTCATTTTTGTTCGAAGAAAAATTTAATTTTCTCAATAACCATAATAGCTAAATCCATTATTGACTTTTAAGCATGTAAGTAAAGAATGCAGAAGTGAATGTACAATATTTAATTTCAATTGATGGAATATTGTAGATGAAATCAGGTTTTGAAATTTCTAAAAACTTTAAACTAGATTTACTGAAAAACATGTTTCTTGACTTAGTGTGTTTTACAAGTACGCCCACGATAAGCTATTAATATATTTCCTGAATATTCTTGATAAATTCTTAGTAAATAATTCGTAAGTTATTGTTTTTAGATATTGGAAATATTTACAAAAGAACTCGATTTTGTTAGTTGATAATTATTTATGACAGCGATCTGCCTAATCTTCCAATAAGCGCTTCATTGTCTATAACATATGGTAGTGAAAATTTCTTGCGGTTACTGTCCGCATTCACAAAAATGAAAGTTATGTCTGAGGGTAACTACACAATTTACTCAGACACAAGCAGTTCAGATATGAAGCAAATCGTAGGAGACTGACACATTGTACCTGATACAAACGACATACGCCCTACTAGGACATCAAGTTCGTTCTGTATCAGGTACAAGTTACCGATTACTAGAGAGATGAGTACAAACTAAAATAATTTAATTAGGCAATGAGAAACAAGGTGGAAAAATACATAATCAAGAAGCTCCAAATGTTCTTGATGTAACTACCATTATTATTGTCGTAGTACGTGCTTACTATTTGTCAGATGAGGGTGAAAATAGGCTTACAGTTGACGAGGTAAGAGAGTAATTCAAAGATAGCAGTAGGAACTACTGTATCAGTAACTTAGCAGTTGTGTTTCTTGATTCAAAAATAAATCTTTATAATGCATCCTGCAGTTTGAAATTAATTCTATTTCATATAATGAATTTATATAATAATTTCACTAACCTTCTTTTTAAACTGCATCAACTTTTATTTTTACTTACACGTGTTTCGGTGGATCCACTATCATCAGAGTAAATAAAATTTTTATACAAATGACTGAAGATGTAGGCCTAACATCTTCTATAGATTTTACATAAGTGGAAAAAAATTTTTTAGTTTCAATTATTTTATTTACTCTGATGATTGTAGATTCACCGAAACACGTGTAAGTAAAAATCAAAATAAAAGTTGATGCAGTTTAAAAAGAAGGTTAGTGAAATTATTATAAATTCTCTATATAAAATATAGTTGTGTTTCTAATATTCGCTTGTATCATGTTCTAAGTATTACTTAGTTTACTAATATTACACGTATACATCAAAACTATTGACCGACTAATCCGAATACAGTAAGAATAATAATCGTTCTTCGCTCAGTTGTTATTTTTTATCTTTTTTTGTTAGCAGGCGGTGCTAGACATAAAAATATCCAGTACTTTGTATCAGTTTTCGATCAGTACTCATATCGATATGTATTAGAATCACATAAATCCTGTTCTGACCTAAGAGTACTATACGAAACTTCTCAGGCCCGACGTACCAGTGAATTAATTTCTGCGTAAATTTTTCAATAGGGATGTTACATATGAAGGGATATTTTAAATACATTTTCTCAAGACTTCTTTCGAAAACCATCTACTAACTTAAATTTCAAAGAAATGACTTAAAAAACGAGAAGATTCTCACTTCATGTCGCATGCATGGCTGTTAGAATAAATTTTGAATGAAAATCCTCTGATTCTTAAAAAAAATTCATTTTAAACAAAACAAAGCCTAATAATAAACTACCTGTGTCTCCACTTTAATTAATCCTTTCTAATTTCGTCCATCCAATGGTAAACTCGCGAATGTGCAAATTTTCAGTTTTACAGAGGAGCAAAAAACAAATTCAATGCTATATTTTTAAACACACTTTGTGTATTTTCGTAACTTTACAAAGGCTGTATCTCCCTAACCGAACAAGATACATATTCGCGAGTTTACTACAACATGCGTTGGGTTGTATTCATTAGCATGCACTAACAAACCCGTATTCGCAAAATTTGCACATTCGCGAGTTTACCATTGGAGGGACGATTTGAGAAACATTGTCGTTAACGGAGTACAAGTTCAGAAAATACAGATAATATTGGGAGAATTCTGTGGATAATTAAATCTAAAAATTGCAAAATTTTAAGTCAGCATAAATTTGATTGTATTTTTTTCCAATAAATAAATAACAAAATTGAGGAAACGAATAAGAATAACTGAAAAAGGAAGTACTTAAAAATAACTCGATCAATTATTGAAAATAAATGGATTTTGAATTGCGTAAAATTAATAAAAGTAATGTTTTGTCAAATGAAAATATTCTACCGTTTACTACACATCAGTATTCTTTTATTCCCTAAATTTTCAGATATCACGCTTCCACTTTTAAAATATTCAATAAAATTCTGGAAGCGCACGGTGTAGATACGTATGGGCGCTTTTAACAAGATTCATATTTTCAGTCGATCAACGGCTCGTTTGTTAATGAAAATAAATTGGAAGTCTATGTACAGAATAAATACCATATGTTTTAAATAAAGACAATAAATATTGTAACTTAAATAAAGTTTACTTCCCAGTTTGTTTTAATATTCAAATTATTTAATCCCTCGGATACTGAAATTAGATTAAGAAACTTTCTTAAAACATCAATATTGGATGCATTCCTAAATTTAATGGTATTCCAATCTTAAGACATTTACTTTTACTTCAATTTACATTAACTTCTAAAAAAAATTTACTAAAATCTTGATAAATTAAAAATTCCTTAGAATAAGAATAGTGATTTATGGAAGACTTAAAACTACTAGCTAACATTCTTCTATTTCTTTGAATTTTATAAAGTCTTAGAAATGGGCAATTCTACCGAAAGCGGGATTTTCTGATGAAGAAATAAAATTTTATAAACTTTTATTTATAAAGTTAAAATCTATTTTGTCTGAATTATACATATATTTACTACGTATCTATAAAAGGGGGCCCATATTTTTGCATTTTTAGCTGAATTATTCATACTTTTTCTGTCACACATTATTAAAAATCTCACGACCGTCACATAACTTTTTTATAGTTTTCTTATGATTTTTTTTTAAATTTATGTATTTTCAGGAAGCCAGTTTCTATTAATAAGCTTAAATGAAAGTAATATATATAATCCCATGTTATTTAAGTTATATTTAACAATTTTATGTTCAAAGAAAACTTCACTTTAGTAATGAGTCTTAATTTTGTATCTCTTTTTTTTTAAAAAAAATCACTTAAATGTATGTTAACATTAAAAATTTGTGAAAATTGTAAGATTATACCTTTCATTAGACGTGTAGGGAAACCATATTAATAAAAATAGTTTTCCATTTAATTGCACCAATCATATTTTTTTAATGTGACGGACGTGAGTTGCATGTGACGGTTGTGAGTAGGCTGTGATGGTTGTGAGTTTTGTGTGACAATTGTGAGTTTCAAACTGTGTAACACTTTTTAGGTGGAATATAAATTTAAAAAGAAATAGGTTCAAGAACCTAATGCCACTTTTAACAAATTCAAACCAATTTAAACTATTCTTAACTATATATTATTATTGAAACCAACATTACTTAAAAACGTTAATTCACGTTATTGTAAAACCTCGTCATCATAAAACGTAAATATTCCCCTATGTTCTGATGGGTAGAATAAACCTTGAACAATTTCGTTCTGGTAATCAGAAGAAATGTCTTCTGCCAGCGGAAAAGTAAACTTTCCAGCCTCAGTTTTCCTCAAAACTTTTATCTTCCAGTCTCTTCTCGATTTACTTTTTGTATTTTTGTATTCGAAGATGGGTCTTCCGATTTCCTTCACTCATTTGCTAAACGGTGATGTTTTTGTTCTTGTTTGCCTTCTTTGTGGCATTTTCAAGTTTGTCTTTAAGTTCTTTACTTTCTTTTTGTACTTCTCCCGATCTTTTCGCAGTTCCTTTTTTCTTTTTCTTTCCATATTATCTTGTCGTGCGACTCTTTCCACTTGATTGATTAAATTATAATTTTGTTGTAAATTTACGTCAACAGGCGTATCTGGTAAGATGGAGGTGAATCTAAAAATGTCTCCAAATTTTTGTTTCCGTAATTTTTGTGTATGCGTATGGTACCGTTTTCTTCACTAGCTCTCTGTTTTCTTTTTCCTCTTTCGCTTAAATCGTTAATACGTTTTATTTTTCCCTCCCTTCTTTTCCTACTCCGTTCACTCTCTGCTGCTTTCGTCTGTTCATACTAAACCGGATCACTTCTTATTCTTTCGTGTCCTTTCTTTTTCTTCTTTTAGCTGCTGCCGTCCGTTGCGTTTCTCTGGAGATGTGTTCGTAATAATGTTTATCCGCAACGTTGTTTTTCAAACTTTTTATTACTAGATACTTTCATTCATAGTTTATACTTTTGAAACGAAAGCTGTAGTGAGTTAAAACCAAACAACATAAAATTTTAAAAGTAAAAATTTATTTTTTTATGAAATCGATAATTAAATCTAAAATTAATTAATTAATAAATCAGCAATTTTAAAAATGAAAAAACTCGGTTTAGCGCAGTGGCTAACGTGCTGGTCTACTTAGCTAAGGATCCCAAATTGGATTCGCACTCAACATCGGGAATTTTTTTAATATGGTTTACAAAATAATAATCCAGTATTAAAAATTAAAATAAAACCCACTGACACAGTATTAAAACCTCGTTGTCACTAATGGCCTCGATATTGGTGTGATATTGAAAACAATTAGCCTAAGCCTTTTCATTCAATCTGGAAAAACCTAGGTTTATTTTACTAGGAATGTTAAATAGTATAATTGTATAGGTCATATAGACAGTTTATAGTTTAAAAGTCTAGTAGCAGTATTGTTTTCAGATGTATAGTATTTTTTGTTCAGGTTTAGGTTTAAACACACTTTAGATTTAACATTTTTATTCGAAACGCTTAAAATTGTTTATATTACCAAAAATTACAAAAATATATCTAAAGAAATAATATTATAAACATACTGCAAGGGCAAGTAACCAAAATGTAAAGTAATTCTCAAGACCGTCACAGTCTTCTTACGACCGTCACATTTTGTGTTTGAGGAAGAAGTGACGGTCGTGAGTGTGACGGTCGTGAGAATTTACTGCTGAATCGTTTCTGTTTAATTTACAGCACCTTAAACTAAAAGCGGTTTCTTATTTTTTGATATTATTCTAATAGTAAATATATTAATTTGACTTAAATGTTTGGTTTTTAAATTACTTATAACTTTTTTAAGCGTGACGGTCGAGAGGAAATTGTGTAAAAAACTGTTTGTGCGTACCTTTGAAAGTAAATTGTAATGAAAATAAAAGTTTTTTTTTTCTAGAACGTACGATCGCACTAACAAACAAGCACAACACAACTGTATAAACATGGTTTGCATCATGCAAGTGCTCCTTCGGCATTCTAGTTGCTAAAAGTTAACAAAAAAACCAGCTTGTGACGGTCGTGAGGTGAGAGTCAGTTACAGCCATGGCACACGAAATTTCGGAAAAGTTACTTTGTTTAAAACTTACTCCCAGTCGTATATTTCAAGCAGTATTGTTACGCATAACATAAAATGCGTCGCTTAGTTTTATTTTTAAATTTTACTGTAAAAAAACTACTGCTGATGTTGTAGATGGACGGCTGGTTACGCGTGACGGTCGTGAGTTTCGGTGTGTAAAGTAGTCCATAACTTTAAAAAAATATTATATATATATTTTATTCTGCATGAATCGAAATAGTAACTACTGCAACATAATATAATAGAGAAGAGTTGAGTATTTACATCTTCATACTTCACAAAATTGTTTAGTTACAGGAAAATCCCGCTTTCGGTAGAATCACCCAAATATTTTACTATTTACCACTATCAAAATTGTCCACACATTTATTTTAACACCCTACTAAATCCACATTCAGATAAAGTTAATTATCTTCGAACCCACCTAGACAGATGCTTATATTAAACATATACATTAAGAAAAAACGTACCTAAAATTAAATCAATTCTATTGACTAATAGGACCAAAATAATAATTTTTTCTTTAGAATAAACTTTTAATAAAACCGTATTTACACTGGTCTGGGCCAACGGTATCCAGTTGTAGGGCTTATTCAGTAACACAAGTATCCAAATTATTTAGTCTCTTCATATTACTTTTTTAAGGCTGAAAACCCTTCCGGTTAATTTCACCTGTTCTTCCACGCCAAAACCTAAAGAGCCCAGATATGAAGGGCTAGTAGATATAAAGAAACAGAAATTAACTTTTATACCACAATGATACACACAGAACCACAGACAAGAATTAATATGAAACACATAGAACCTACTTAATAGGCTACTAATATCACATAATTTATAAACAAAACGCTAAGTTCCGGGCTGTAAAGAGGGCCACAGTAAAACTAGAAAGAAAAAGATAATGATGAGAACCATGCTCCAGCAAGAGAAAGTCGTTCTGTTTTCACCAGATCTAAATCTAGGAGAATGGTACAGAATAGAATCGGAAACGCGAAGAGAGGTTGGTGAGAACCGTGCTCCGAAGTGTATGAAACCATCACAATAAGTTATATAAAGATCCACCCGTTTAAAAGAGTCCAACTTCACTGTCAACTGCAAAAACCAACTGTTTAGTTTTTAGTTTTCGGTTTTTTGTGTATGATAATAATGTTAAATGATTGTAATAAATATTAATGATAATATAATTAAAACTGAAGAACTAAAGTATGAAAGTTTGAAAAGCATTACCGTACAATACGTACATACACTTAAAGCTAGAGTAGTTAAACATTTAAACACACAAAGGGTTTCATATTTAAACACGCGAAAGTTACGACAGGAATAACAGCGTTTTCAGTCAAAGATCATCCGAGCTCTACCAGCTGCGCCCAGCCACATGAGAAACAAACCGCATTCACCATGATCTATTTACTTCAACAGTTTAAGAGGAAACTGCATTGTTCTAGAAATTAAACGACAAATTATAAGATTTCGAATATATTACGTTACATGACACACATTATAAAATCATTATAAAATCATTATAAAATTTTAACTTTGTATGGTTTATTTAAAATTGTCGCTGTTATATTAAACGTTACAGATTACTAAAACAGTTAATTGTACAAATGGTTTAAAGCTGAAATTATTTCGCAACGAATAGTAGAAATTCAGTAGCCTAATGCATTTCAATTCGATCTGGAAGAATTGATGTCTAAATCTTTTCATTAGCATTACACGTTGAAGTAATCTTAATGGGACATAAATTTATATTTTCACACAAGTAATTCATTGTTGAACAGTAACTGGTCTGAAAAATACCACAAAACAAATACGTAACATGGATAATTTAAGGACCATTATTTTTAAAATGAACAAGTTACAGAAGTTTTTTAAAGAAGCTTAGAAAAAAAAACTTGGTGAAACTGTAGTTATTATTAGCACTGTAAAATTCATTTTTATTTGATTATAATTGCATTATACCCTAACTGAACATGAATAAAGCTTTTTAGTCAATGAAAGGTTTTTAAAATTGATATTTGGTTTACGCCAGTAAACTTTAACAGGGCTATTAAGAAAGAATTTCGAGGGATAAATTTTACAAATAGAATTTATTTTCCATTATTCGTATTTATACTGCTACTTTACAAACTTAGACACGGTTTATTCTGAATGAAAAGCAATAGTACTGAATAAATTAACTAAAGCGGAAGGTAAGTTAAACTGCAGTACTATTCAGCATCGATTAAAATATCGCAAACAAATTTGAAGCCGTGAGTAAAAGGTGTGTGTGTGTGTGTGTGTGTGTGTGTGTGTGTACATTCATACATTCTACAAAACGAAATTGTTTTATAACTTTTTTTTTAGTTTGTATTGTTATCAGGAACTGTACTTTGTTGACAACTACCCAATTTGATCGCTGCTTTTTGCTGTATTTTTTTGACGTAGATTAGACATGAGTTTGAACAGGGACCCCCAGTAGAGTTTGTTCATGAATGGCTGTCAACTGGTCACCATACAAAGTCGCTTGCCCAACCGGTGTTACTTAACAAATAATAGCGACTTTCTACCAGCTGACTGACTGGCTGGCTCGAAGGCTGTTTTATAAATTTAAAAAAAATCTGTTGCGAAACATTCACACTACTTTCTCTTGCCAATGCAAACCTTGAACAATATAATTTAACATTAGTAATAAAATATAAATAAACAAAAAACTAACCTCAATAAATATAACCTAATTTTAATCATGAGTGAAAGACGTAAAATGAAAATCAACCTCAATTTGGCCTAAAAATACGGAAAATCACTCTTTCACGCTAAACTAGACTCTGTAGAGAAAAATGCTTTAAATAAAAGTTGAAGACCATGAATATAGATGTTACAGTATAAATGCTACAATTAAATAAATACATTTTAATAATTATTTTTGGAAAGCTAAATATTAAAGGCTTGAATAATGAATCGGTGAAGAGGTTTTAGAGAAAATAACTTTTTTTTGAAAACTTAAGTTAAATGAAACAACATTAAAAAGTGATTATTGATGGATTATTGGTGGAAGAAGTTATAAGTTACATATTTTTCGGGGAAATTCTAGACTTGAGAACAATTTGTGAAAGGTTTTTTTATTAAATTATATTTTGTTAACTTGAAAATATAGATGATATCTGTTTATAAAGATTGGATTTTGAAAAGGTGCATAAATAATGATTGAATAGTAGTCTTATACTCAAGTTTGCATCAAAAATTATTGTTTATTAAAATATTCTGAACTTTGAGTTCAAATCTAACCTTATTATTATTATTATTATTGTTACTATTTATTTAGGTAAAAAAGTGAATTTTGTAATACGAATATAAAAAAAAGTTAATTTATGATGTATATTTTTACAAGGACAAAAATACAACGAAATTTTTTTTAAGAAAAAGTATTTTTCATATAACTTTTTTTAATGCATAATCCGTTGTATAACAATAAATGCAACTTATCAATTAGAATTAACACATGAACAAATTACAACCCACTGGTGTAACTAACAAATTATAACATAAAACATATTATACTGCTCTTAATTATTATTTAACAATCAAAATTCGATAGTTTAAAAAATAAAAAAAACAAAAAATAAAAAATAAAATAACCGAAACCTCCTTTAAAACGAGAAAAAACAGAATGAAAAGTAATAAATAATAAGCACACGATTCCAAAATATATGTACACCGAACTTTACTGGTGATAATTAAAAATTTTCATTCAGTTATTTACACATTCACACTCAAACACCCCAGCCCGCGAACATTAACATTATATTATTTACAATGTAAAGTCACACAATCAGAATCGCCCTGGGAGATTCAGTACTGTACCACGTTTTAGTCAATGAACATCATTGCTGTTGTCGAAGAGATTCAGTGTCACGTGATTTACGTGAAAAAGTAATTGAAGAACAAGTTACCGGTAAAATTTTAAATGGTATACGTTGGTAAAAAAATAAAAGCACATTGTTTTTGGTTGGGTATTTTTTGTATACACTAAATTATGTAATATTGACAGTATATTCTTATATTTTGGTAAACGTTTTTGTTGGATATAAACCGTTTAGTAAAAAATAATAATCATCTGTGATTAACCAGTAAATGCACGTAATAACATTAATAAAATTGCTTAAAACAATTATTTGTTAAAAATACCAAAAGAACGTAGTTATGAACGCAAATATTCAGTACACATCTGGATAAAGTAATAATAATGGATTAAATTGAAGTATCGAACTGTATGTAAGCTACAATTGCTATTAACTAGAATGGAGTCGTCTTATCACATTTAATTAGTAATTACTGAACTACACGTATGGGGTACAAATGATAAGAAGTACGAGATACAGGAGGAAATACGGCAAGAGATAAACGTATCGGATGTACCCTCGAATCATATAAACTAAATAGTTTTAAGCTTAACTGCACGTACCCTCTTTTATGTTTAAGGCAAAATACCTTGGCGGTTTTTATGGCATGTTTTCCGCGTCAAGCTGTGATGAGACCAGACACGTTTTATAAAAAAAAATACATACATTAATACATATAATATTATACAAAATACATATAAAAATATATATACGCAAACATTATACACAATAATGTACGACTTGTGATGAAAATATTAAGTAAATAATTTTATTACGAACAGAGTAATAAGTATGCATCAAATTTGAATTTCCTTCCTTTCTCCTTGACTAGCGATGTACTTATCCCAACGTTGATTCCATGATTTGAAACATTTCTAGATGACTTCTTTTGGAAGGGCCTTCAGCTCTTATGTCGTGGCCCTCTCAATGTCGGATATGGTGTTAAAATGTTTTGATTTCACCAGGGGAAAACCCAAAAATCGTATGCTGCTAAATTCATAACGTAAGATGGATGTGGACAGACAGGAATCTATTTTCGGACAAAACCTCGTGGATCAAAAGCGAGGTGTGGGGAGAAGCAAGAAGAGAAGAAGTCTAGGAAAAATCGTACTCATTCATCTCATTCAAAAATTTTCGGTTAAAATGCACTGCATGGACCCGCACGAGATGTTCAGTTCTTTAGTAAGCTCTCGAATAGTCAACAGCCTGTTTGATTGAAAACGTTTTGTCACTTCCCACCCGTTGCTCGTCTTTAATCGACGCATTTCCGCTTTTAAATACCTCATCCCACATAAACAATTTTCAGAGTTATCAGATTATCGCCGTACACTAATTTTTAACATTTCATGAATTTCTTCGGCACTTTTTGCAACTTAAAACAAAACTTAATGTTAACGCGGTGTCACAAATCCATGATGCGTGACAGACACGGTAAAGACGGGCTCACTCTTACGACTTTGGAAGCCGACTGACAAGTCACAACTTGTTCAAACTTAACACTACTGTTACTGACACTGACTATCTTACAGCATCAGGCTATCGAACTTATTACTTCAAATGGATGGTAAGGAGTTTTAGTAATAAAATTATTCACCGTATATTTTATCTCACCTCTTACGTAAAACAATCGTTAAACACAGACAAAAATACATAACGTAAGTACAATAGTGATATCACACATATGCATTAAGGTACCCAATATTCTAATTCTTCTAGAATTAACCTAACATTTTTGAATATACGTAGGTTTTAACTTAGCCATTTAACTACACAATTACACGTAACTGTTAAACGGGCAAATTAAAAAGTTACCAAGTAGGATGACAATAGGTTTTGACAAAGCAAAAGCTGAAATAAAAAATTAAATGTTGTCATTTAATCGTAATTGTCACTGAGACTTACATAATGCAGATTTTAGAACATATAAATCACGACTATTACCAAAAGCCGCATTAGAGGTTTCTGTGTTAATTAGCAAAATAAGAAGCTTACTAAAACATAAAAACAATATAGAAATTTGTACTGGCAGGAAAAATTCAGCGTTGAAAATTATCTAGTCATTTTTATAATGAGTGGCTGAAACAATGGTTCAGTAGAATATCCTGTACACAGAAGTTTAGTGACACGTATAAAAAACTTCGAAACATTTACGAGCAGAAACTAAATCATCTATTTACTGCTGGGTTCCAAGATATTACATTCTTACTAAAAATAATACGATCCTACTATCAGTCTACTAGCAGTAGTATCAGTCCTACTATCAGGATTTTACAGGCCTTTCCAAATGTCAGTTAAAAGTTAGAAAATAGTAGAAAATAACCTAACGAATATGATTATAAGTTTATTATAACGCTAAACCTCATTAGAGATGATTTTTATATAAATAATAGACAATGAAGTTGACAATAGTTTTTAAGCTATTTCATTGTGTGTTCAAGATGCATTCCGTTGTTTAAGTTTGATGAATTATTGTGGGAACTATTTGCCATTTGAAAAGAACTGTGTATCCAATAATATGGTATTACAGGAATCTATAATAGAATTGTGTCACTGTCATTATACAAATACAATCAAATGTTCAATTTAATCGTAGACAAAGTTGGTTTAAGGCACTGGAATTCATGTAACTAGAATATAAGAAATAAACCTCGATAATGATTTAAAATAATAAATTTACAATACTTAAGTTTTTTTAAATAATTCTTGTGAGTAAAATATGAAAGGCAAAACGTTTAAAAAATGTTTTATTTTTTACTTACAGTGAGATTGCTGTGTCCACGACAATACAATTACTAACGAATTTTCGTTACAAAGTATCAATTACGATTTTTCCTTTTGCCTATAACTTGCTACAGGAGAAAAATTAGGTAACAGTGTTAAATATTAATAATAGTTGACATGTATTTACTTAAGTGATGTAGCGGTCAACTGGTTTCTACCCGAAGGATTCCAGGTTTGATTCCCGTTCAGGTTTGGCATTTATCCATCACTCATTTTCTTGTATTACCCATTATCACGTCTGCATTAGCATAAATGCGCCAAACAGCCACACGTATAAACCCCAAAATGAGTACGGATAATTACTTTAAAATCTTGTCACATTTGTAATTAATGCAATAATTACTCATATTTTAACACAAAACTGTTAAAATATTACAGGATTCTAAATACTTATAAACGCAAAAATTATAATAAAGTAAAATTTGTAGCCTACAACAGATACTTTTTATGAAATCCTTGGTTAAATAAAATACTGTTAAATGTAAAGGTAATCAATTTAAAATTGTACTAATGTAAAATCATTAATTACCAGATATCTTTCAGTTTATTTAAATTGTTTTGATAAAACATTTATAAACAAATAGTGACCAGCTCCGTAGCGTAGTAATTAGCACGCTACCCTACTTAGCGGAAGGTCCCGTGTCCGATTCCCAGCTAGAGTACGGAAATTATTACATAAAACCACAGTTCTGAAATAAAATTCATAATAGTCGCTATGACCAAGATGTTGATTCCAATTTTTTTAAAAACCAAAAAAAAATGAACTTGATGGTCTCGCTCAACCTAGATTTAAATTGAATTTACAAAACAACACTTCCGATAAAAATTGCAATTGCGTCAATTTAACAGATCATTTAAAATCTGAATGACCAGTTAGACGGATGAAACTGAATAAAAATTAAACGAAATGTTTATCCCACAAAAAAGTTAACTGAAATTAAAAAAATATATAGTCTATTAGAATTTCGAAAACTCTGCTAATATACCTAACTTTTTTTTAAAGTTATTTATTTAACGTCGTATCAACTGCAACGGTCAATTAGCGACGACGATGGAGGGGGGTTGTAATTATGTGAGGATGAAATGATTTTTTTAATGTATGAAAAAATGCCGTGCCTGAGTGGGATTCAAACCTACGACCGCTTGATGAGAGACGAGCACGTTACAAACTACGCCAATGCCGTCGGCGCTTAATATTTTATTCAAGCGTTTAGTTAAATATGAACACGTTTTGACTGCATTACACATAATATTAAAAATAAACTTTGTTTACATTTTGAATTATTCAAAGTTTAGTTTTATTCTTTAGAAAATAATCGAAAGTAGTTTAACAATTCAGTATGATGTAGGCTAATATGCAGCTGGAAATAAGCCAAGTAAACTAAAAGACGACCTATATATTTATTAACTTCGCTATATTTTTTAATGGGAATAATAATAATAGAATGACGAAAATGTTATTCAACTCTCTTGTATTTTTACACGATAACATGATTTAATTTGTAACAGAAATATGTTTTGTTATTTTTCAGTTCACTACAGAAACCGATAATTTTTATAAATAATGCGTTATTTAATAGAAATAAAAGACCACCCTTTTGCTAAATGCCATGAAATGAAAGTAAAAACTCGATAACAATATTATCTAGTTTTATGAATAATTCATAACCACATTACTGCTCAACACTGTAATCTTTTGTATAATTGTTGCACTCAATTAGTTATTGTTACCCTAATTAATAACTAAATACGTATTCAACTGTCTACTTGCACATTCCTTTGAAACCGAAATAGACGGTCTAATATTGGTCGGTATGGGGTTTGTACACTATAAAATTTGGGTGTATAAAATAATAATATATAGGAGACTTCGAGATATTTTAGTTTTATTGCTGCTATAAGCAAGCAAAGCTGTCGGTTCGATGGAAGCCGCGATGTTACATGACGGAACGATCCAGTGTGCGCGCTGATCAAAGCAAAAATTATGAAGGTACCTCTTGGCTTGAATAACGGAAAACACCCGTAGTTCTAAACGGAGAATATACCACTGGGTACCTCTTATCCTGAACGTAAAATTTTCCGCCGCCCGATAAATTAAATAGGGGAAGGGAGCCATATATGGAATAGGGTCTTATTATAGAATACTAGTGTTTTTCCAGACAGTACGTTGGAAATCCTGATCTTCTTCAACCATTGATTATACCGACAGAAACAACTACTGGATTCAAACAGACTAAATACAGCGTGTTTTGTCAAGGTAATTATAATGAAGATAAAAAAGGTGAAAAAAGGATTCAATGCTCGAGGTGTAATAATATTGATATCATGAACAATGCACTATTGCTGAAAGGTTGTATTTTTTCTGCGATTACTGTGAATAAACTGATTTGACTAATACTTTGGTGCTTTAAAGACTGTGTAGGCAAATTATGTATCTATTCCAAGTATTTCATATTATAACCCAATGTATTCCATATTAAGATCCTATTTTGTGAATTGTACAAATCATGTCGCTAAAGAAAATTATAAAAAAAATATATTTGTAAATTTAAGATTTTGCATTTTCTAGTTGTAAAATAAAATATTTCTACCGTTGATATAACATTTAAGTAATTTCAAAAAAGTTATAGAAACCCAGAAAAACCAAAAACTGAAAATGGTATTCCATATTTGGTTCCTCTCCTCTACTATATACGAGAATTGTTTAGCTCATTGTACAGTGCCGTATTAAAATTAAAGACAAATAAACACACAGTACTTTGGCTCAAGTAAGTCATACTTTATACGAATAATAATATAATAACATAGCTGATACAATAAAATTGTTAGTTAAGCTACAATCAGTCAGTTTTATAACATATTCTTCGAACTCTGTTAAAAACCCCTGTTAGATAAGATAAACAAATTATATTTTTATCTGGAATTTCTTTTTAAATTTCTGGCTTGTTTATCAAAAAATATTTATTGAATTATCAGTAAAATTGCAACACACTTTAAAAATATAAAGTAAATATATTTTTAACACATCGTATGAACAAAACCAGACACTTTTGTTTGCCCACGAATCTTATTGTTAAGTACTTTTATATATTTTATAACTTATAATACAGGCGTATTTCGTTTTCAAAAGAATAACTTTAAAAGCTATTACTTTCATCAATATACAAACTTCGACCATTAACCTTCATCTATGAATAAACTTATCCTTGAAAACTTATTATATATTTTCAAGAAATATTAAAGTAGATTGTTATTATAAATTTATTTGAAGTTATACAAACACGAACTACATTTTGCCATAATATTATTTCTCAGAAATGTGAAAACCTAAAGAAATGAAGTGTACGTCCGCCAAATGAACCGAGGGTGGTTACAATACAATGATTTTGAACAAATAGATTTCATTTTATGTTTATTATTCTTTTTGTTGAATTTTATCTTCTAAATTAACCTTGTTAGGCTTAAAAAAGATTCTCATGAAACTTTGTAGATACAGTTTCCTGGACCAATGCCAAAAATTCAATGTCTGATTTGCAATCCTGAGTTTTTCATCATAAAAATCATAAAATTCTTTGAAATATTCTTTTACCATAATATTATACATCCTTTAATTTATTTAAACAGAAATTTTAAAATATAGTATAACACGACCAATGTAATTCAACCAAGATAAATGCATTTGTCTAATTCCAGTACAAACTGTCATCAAATACTGATGATCGTGATTGCAACATATCCAGATTATTTCCGAGCTGCTCGGATGATCCGAAGCTTGGACAATTAAACGCTAATTACCGAGGTCTACAGCGTGTATTTATCTAAGAACAAGTTTTTTTGCCAAAAGAGCGATTCGGGGTTCCGGTAGGCTACGTTCTTGCTGAAGTTGAAACGGTATTTCATAGTTTCAATTTTGTTATTTGTTTTGAAAGTTTCTATCTTATGTTAATAGTACCTGCATCCGACATCTGACGACAGTTTATCCTGAATTTGCATGTGAATTTATCTCCCTAAAATACAAAAATATTATAAGAACGAAATTAATTATAGATAGATGTTAAGGGGAAATGGCTTGATGGTTTTAACTGAAAATTTCTATTTTTGGTTTTGAATGTTCTTCAAGCCAAGGGGTAAATGGGATCGAGGACGTCCAAGGAAGAGATGGGCAGATGGTGGAGGTTCGGAACAGGCAGCAACGCCTAACCCGTGAAAGGAAGAAGAAGAAGAAGAAGATGTTCTTCAATAGTTTAAGGCCTAGATCTACCAGAAAAAACATTAAATTACGTCAAAAAAATATTTTTTCTATGAAGAAATTAAGTTTTTATCAAGTTTACACAGAAAAATTATGTTACCGAGAAAGAATATTTTTCACAATTTTATACTGCTCGTTTTAGTACAAAGAAAATTTTAGTTAAAATAACTGCATCACTGTTTTCTGTATTCTCAGCTGTTGGTTCAGCTCTCTAAATAACTGTTGATGGGAAATTTACTTGTTTGTGTATATTTTGTTTTTGATTTGTGCATTCTTGTTTCTTGCGTTTTCCCATAAATTTAGTTGTTTAACACTAGGTACATTTTTCTCAGAAAACAATAAATAAACCTACCAGGCTGAAACTTATACCAGTTAATTATCTTGTGTATCCACATATACCGACATTTTTATGACTTTCTCAGAAGCTCCATAAATTAGTAATACGCAAAAACCGTAGAAAACAAGTTATAAAAATGTTATGTTATTTGTAATTTTTAAAAAACAATTGTATGGTCCAAAGATTAAACTGAAAAAATGTCAGTAGCTCGAAAAGAAACCTGACACCTACGGTGTGTAAAGTTTAATTTCCCTATCTTTCACCAATCCTATGAAAAATGTACCTAAATATAGCAAATTTAACATTGGTGGCATACAAAGTACAGTCTCTTTACAGAATAAAGTTTTCTTTTAAGTACGAAATATTGCAAATAAAACAAGTAAATTTTTTAAAACAATCAAAATTTTATAGTAGGGAATTTCCGGTTTATGTTGAGTACATTCATTGTGTTAGGTATTATTACTAAGTTCATAGTAATATTTTTTCAGAAATGGCTGAATTTGCAAAATTTTTATTTAATATCAAATGTTAATTAAATATATAATACGAAAAACTGAATAAGCTATATAATACGTATATAATTACTCGTCAGAAACTGTAGTCACACCGTGCGATAATTATCTCGGTACCCTATGTACTTAGATTGTGCTACGTGCTATAATACTTTGTAGTGATGCATAGTTTTCATTTATTGAAATAAACTTATAAAGCCATGAAAACCAGATATTCTCATTAGGAAATCTAATTATGGGGTAGGAAATTCCTCATGCGTTACCTAACCAACACATTACTTATTCATTAGAATTGATAGAGGATAATGTTAAAAAGCTTACATTATATAAGGTAAAACATATTATATTCAGGAAAATTGACAGTTAATGAAAACGGTTTAAGTGCGAGACGATGTTCCATCACTCATTAAATCATGGTACCATAACGTAAAACAGATGTCAGCCAATTGATAACTAACAGATTCAACCGATTTAAAACGCTGCCCTACTTTTAAGGATAATGCGAACCTCTTAATTATCAAATGCATAATTCAGATGGCTGTGAATACAATAGTACTCCAAAAAATGTTCAATTAACGTTAATTTTGCAATGTAATGTTTTATCGATTTGTTTTTCTTTCCTACATGGTAACTGAAAATGTTTAGAGTAAAAATAACAACGGATTCATTTTTTTTTAAATTCCGTTAACGTTTTTCTTTTAATACACTCAAAACGTTTCACTCAAAACGTACAAGACTATTCCAATGTTAGACTAGTATTTTCAAACAACCAACAGCCTATAGCTCTTCTAAAAACTTTTGAAAAAACTAAAAAAATAATAAAATAACAAACCTTACCGTTATTCCAGGTTTAATTGTAAACATAATTTACATTGACGACTCATTATCTTCATTTAGATTTAAAAAGTTTCATCTTAGGAAAAAATTCCTAGTTGTTCATTTTCTTTGGTTCTGTCCATAAGCTGTTTTCATTTTGTGTTTTTAGAGGGAAAGAACAAAAAGGGTTATCATTGAACCCCGGAGTTAGGGTTTATGAAATGGCCTTCGCACCGAGTGCTCACTAAGTCATTATCTAAAAAGACTACAAGTATCGCAGAAGTTATGTACATATTTATATCACAGACAAAATAATACGAAATTCACATGATGCTGAATACTAATAAGACAGACACAAGAGATACCAAAATAGATAAAACAAACTCTAATAAGGTACCTTAAAAAACACACGCATAAACAAGAAAACGTAACAGAATTAAAAATTTAATCCCACACACGTATTACCGTTAAATCCACCTGTACGTAACACATAAATCAAAACCTATGAAGGGTCTAGGAAAAGAACATATTCAGTCCAAAAAAAATGAAAAATTACTTTTTTCTGTTTTGTAGTGTTTTCCAAGTACTTTAATTTCATATATTTAAAACTGGAAAGAACGCATCCAGTCCAAAGATATGCTAGAAATTAAAAAATGACCTACAGGTAAAGAACATGATTTGCCCATGCACAACAGGGATAAAAAGTGTTCAGTCTATATTTTATTGCATAGTTTGATAACCTGTTTCGTCAACTGTTCTTTACCGCGCTTTTTTGTCGTTACTTGCCGTAGTCACGTTACCGCGATTTCGTGGAGAAATCTTAGTTGTGCGTTGTGAAGTCTGTGTTATAACTTAGTGAGTTAAGTAAGTTCAGTTCTTGTTTCACTGAATTATTTCATTTATAATGTCTGAAACCGAAAGTACGCAGCCTGAAGATGAAAGAAGTAATCCTTAAAAAAGAAAGTACAACGAATCTTACGACTCTAGACATCACAAGCTCTAAAAGGTTGTGGTAATTTAAATTTGTTTAACAAAACTGAAAAAATACTTGATTCGTAAAACAGTTTACAATGTAGTTCCTCTGTGTACTTGATATCCTTACTAAATAGTTTTTAGTAGAAAATATATAAACTTAAAAGTAAACGACAGGAAAATTGTGTATTATTTGATTAAAATGGTTGGATGATACGCACCCACATTGATGTAAGCAACTAACTAATGGTAGTAAATGAATTTCACAGTGTTAAAATTTAGATTATCACTATTACCTTGACATGTCCTACCCCTTCTGAAATTTCCTGGATGCAATTATAAAATGAACTTGAAACAAATCAGAATTACCAGTTTGACTATTCGTATTTCAAAGGGAAAATGAACCAGAAGCTACTAGAGAAAGCAGAGGTTATGGAAACGAAGCGGTGACCGCAACAAGGGCCTATCTACCAATTTTTCGTAAAACGGTTTTATCTGTTTATTGTGTTATGTTCGTTATAACACATGTGTTGAGTGCACTATGGGCCTTTAAATAGTATTCTAAGTGAAATTACAAGCATTCAAAATTAATTCGTTCATTGATTGAATGCAACAAGGGCCCATCTTCTGTAGTTTGGCCCTTGTTGCCATCACTGATTTCACAACCTGGAATCAGCTGTTTGGTAATTAGTACAGTAGGTTATGTTTGATTTAACAAATATCGCGTGTAGTGTTTGTTCATTATTGGTTGATAAATTTTGTAAGTTAAGTACGTAGTATTGAGTTCTTTCTTAAATATTTACAATGGAAAGTGACGACAGTGGATCAGAAATAGTTTTAAAACGAAAGAGATTACCACATTTATGGAAACGAAATATCTGCAAGTCATCTAAAGCTGAAGGTAAAGCACACGTTTCATTAAAAGGGAAAAACGTTCCAGAACGTACAACAGGACAAAGTTGCAGGTAATTACAACTTCTTTTTTGTTTATTTAATAAAATCAGAAAATTCTGTTTAATGGTTTTCTTGAATATTATGTAGAAACTAATGTATTCCGTAATAACCATGGTTTTAGGTTATGTTGTGATAAGTACAGGCTATATTGCCTAGAAAACATTAAAATTGACTATTAGGCACAACAATGAATATTGTGATAATATATTTTTATTATAGGCCTACTACAGTACCTATTTAGTGTTCTGTTCTCTAATAGTGGTTGGGATTTATTTTTTGTTTCAGATGTAAACGAAAATGTGTTGAAACGTTTACCGCAAGCATAAAACAAAAGATATTGAAATCATTTAATAAACTTGGAAATAAAAATACACAGGACGTTTATTTACAAGGGTTAATAAGACCAAAGGCTGTTGCAAAACGAACTGTTCAGAACCCTAAACAGGAACGCAACTATAACTTCATTTATGAGGTAAGCCGTAATTTATAACCTAACCTAAATAGTAACAAAAAAAACCTTAATATAATTTGGATTGCCAAACGTGTTGATATTTAACTAATATCTTTACATAATAAAATGACGTTTAAAATCTGATATATCTGTTCTGTATCTGTTTCAGATACATGTTGGGGGAATTCAAAAAGTTGTTTGTCGTAAAGGAATGGCAAGTTTGCACGGAATTAGTGAGAAGCGAATCAGACGCATTTCTCAACTTAAAACACAGTTAAAATCACCCAAAGACATGCGAGGAAAGCATCTCATCAGGCCCCAAAAAATAAGTGATCAAATTTATTTGAAAATAGATGAACACATTAAAACATTTCCGTATGAAGTACACCATTACGGAAACACTAATCGTTCAAAACGTAGATTTCTAGCCAGTCATTTAAATGTTTTAAAAATGTACAAATTATTTATTGAAAAATACTATCCTAATGTTTTTTGTGATATTGATGAAGACACAAATTTAAAAAAATTAAACTGTGAAGTACATTACGAAACATATTTGCGATATTTTAATGATAACTTTAATTACCACTTTGGGAGACCTCGCACTGACATATGCACTCGGTGTGAGGAATTAAAGGCGGAAATATCTAATGAACAAGATGTTAATTTGAAAAATGTTTTACAAAACTCATTAAGAGTTCACGAAGTTAAAGCTGCTACTTTCTACACCAAATTGAAAGAAGCACAAGCTGAAGCCAAAAAGGATGAGTTAGATACACTTTGTTTTGATTTTAAACAGAACTTGCCCCTGCCACACCTGTCTACTACTGATGTATTTTATAGCAGACAGCTGTGGGTTTATGTTATGTGCGTCTACTCAGGAAAAAGTAAGAAAAGCGTTATGTATATGTGGCCAGAAACCGTGGCTAAGAAGGGATCTAACGAAGTCATTTCTATTGTTCATCACTACATTCAAGCATTCCTGCCAGATTCTGTAAAAAAATTAAAAATATTTAGTGATGGGTGCCGAGGCCAAAATCAAAATTACAATATGCTGCATTTTTGGCAGTCATTGGTATACACGGGTCGTTTTACAGAAATAGATCACTATTTTCCTTTTAGAGGACACAGCTTTCTCCCATGTGACCGACATTTCGGCCTCCTAGAAAGAAAACAGCGCAAGGTTGAAAAGGTTGAATGTTTTGATGAGTGGGTTGATTTAGTCAGCGAACGTTTTAAAGTAGTTATTGTAGACCACACAATGATAAAAAACTTTGGCGACACTTTCAACAAGTACTTTAAACGAACAGCCATTTCAAATGGAATCAAGCTTCAATTGACTAAGTACAAGTTATTCCAATTCAGATATAATAAACTATTTGCATACACTACATTGACAGGGTTAGTTTCTGATCCATATTTATACTGCTAAAACCTAATGTCTTGCCTCAAGATTTACATTTATCTACTAAAAATTTATATGATGGTCCGATTGAAATAACTGCAGATAAAAAGAAGGACATCTTGAAGTTACTAAAGTATTTAACAAACACTAAAGCAATTGACTTTTACAAAAATTTAAAATCTGTAGTACAGGAAGTTAACGGAGAATCAGATGGAAGTGATAGCGAATAAAAATATATAATATTCAATACAATGGTTCCGCAACTAACTTTTTTATGATTATATGTATGTAATAACCTTAAAAATAATGTACCACATGTAAGTTTCTTATAAATAAAATATTTTATGTATCAAACACTGTATTTCAATGATTTTGACAGTATGACCCATGGTGACCGCAACAAGGGCCTAAAAACTATTCAATACAATATTCAATAAATGGTTCCGCAACTAACTTTTTTATGATTATATGTATGTAATAACCTTAAAAATAATGTACCACTTGTAAGTTTCTCATAAATAAATAAACACGTTTGTTATTTTATGTATCAAACACTGTATTTCAATGATTTTGACAGTATGACCCATGGTGACCGCAACAAGGGCCTAAAAACTGCTACAAAAAATGGTTATAAAAAATCTGGTGATGACTATTTTGAAATTGTATGTTAGTGCATCAATTTGCACTACAATGTTGTATTCATATCATATTTTTAATAATTTTTACATTCTTTTGTTGCCATGGAAATCAGTTTTTTGTGTCTCCTGAAAAATTTTGTTTTCTGCAGCTAGGCCCTTGTTGCGCTAACCGCTTCTTACTAAACGTTCATAAGCTAATACAGGACGTAAATGAAAAATTACAATCGGCACCTAAATTTTTTGTACGCACCTCTCCAATTTTCTTCTTGTATAAACAATGATATAGATGCAACAACTGAATAAACTTTTGCGAATTCTAAATAAAAAATTTACTTTACCTACTTTCTAATAAAGCAAAATGATTTACGGGTTGCAAGTTTGATACGAATTTTTTATATATTCCAAAGGAAACAAAATATAACACAATAAAGCAGCGATCCTTTTCAAGGGTAAGAAAATCATTATACACTTCACCTCTAAATTTTGTCCCTTAATTAAAGCGCGTAAACTTCATTAATTTTACTTTTGTATTAACTACAACGACTGGAACGTGCACACTTACTGAACTATGTTGTGCTCGGATGAAAAATTGCTGTTTTTTGTAATAGAAACAATATTACTCTAAACATAAAATGTCCTTGAGCGTAATGAAACGGAAAAACAAAAGAAACAAATTATGATAGACAAACTGTACGTGTGTATAAACATTATAATAATATTAAACACAATATACTAGTTTCCTCAATTGTGCTTATACCTAATTCTATTACAATCCAGCTAGTTGGTCTAAAGGTAAAGTCGTCGCCACAAGTCAGCTGATTTTCATAGACGAAGGTTCCGTAGTTATCGGTGTGCTGTAATAGTTGGGGTTTAATTAACCATACTCTTTCAGTAATAGTCTGCTTGAATCTGAATAAGACTACACCTCATTTACACGTCATACATGTCAGCCTCATATCATCGGGTCATGAGATTATTTATTGTTTTAAATTGTAGATTGCAACGTACAAACATTGGGGATTAAAAAAAATATATTGTGACAATATCGAAGAAGAGCATGGTTCGCGAAATTTCTAGTATTTAATTCATAAAATGGTAAAGAGTAGATAATAGTGTGAAAATGTAACAATAGGGTCAGTTATAAAAGGATACCTATTAATAGAGAGATTTTAAAAGGGTCTTTGTTGTACAACTATTTATGAAAGAATGTTGATTACCTGTAACACCTTTTATTCCATTGTTGACTTGTTTACAATAGTTAAGATGTTTCCAGTAAAAAGGGTTTTTTTGTACTTTATTATTTGCATGGAATTTCTCTGCTTCTCTGGAATTATCTTTTTGATCGACCTATATAAAGAGCGCCCGTTTGCGGTCAGGGAGTTAGTATTCGTTTGATCTTTGACGAGTGTTTACTACGTGTGAAGGTAACTACGTTAGAACAGGTCAACGGGTTTCCGAGGCATTGTTATTCAGTCTTATTGTATTTTTGCATTGTGTATTCAGTTTCATTGTGAATGTGCATTCTATATAATTATTTGTAAGTAGTATTAAGTAAATTATTGAGTTATTTATTATATTACTTCATTATAATTAGTTTGTTATTTATTTTGTAAATTTTTAGTTGTAATAAATACTTGTAATTGTAAACTTTAGTGTATTAATTATTTAATTACCTAGATACCGAAACGGACCTAAGCGAAAAGTGTCACAATATATTGCAGAACTTATACAAACAACATGGTTTTCATTGGTAATAACAATAATAATAATTGCAATTCCATTACAAGCATTTTGATGCAACTGTCGCAGTGTGAATACCTGAACTCTGGAAAATCATTTCAAGCAACATATTGTTTAGTTCAGAAAGAAGCAAATAAATTAATTGTTTAAATATTTAAATAGCTTGGTTTCATTATATAATCATTTCCCAGTATTAAGTTAGTATAATTGAATTAAATTCAGAAATGTAAATTTATTATCATGTAGTTTTAATTAAGTTTATATAAGTAAAATTTTAGTTAGTAAGTTTGACAATTTATAATTAGGTTTGATCTATTAGAAGGTAAATATTTGATTTGACAAGAAGATTTAGTTTGATTTCGCTTAAATAAATAATTTTGTTAGTTTATAAACTTAATAAATTTTAGTATACTCTGCTGTGAGTTAGGGAGTTAGAATCGCATTATATTTTTATAATTTTTAATAATGTAAAAAAAACATATTGAGCTGTTCAGCGATTTCAAATTGGTTTGTTATTACGCTCTTATATTTTTACTATTATTGTGTAAAATTTCAAACACAATGTACAAATTTTGTATTGTTTTTATACGTTTGGAACTTCGGATTGCTGTTTATACAGAATAAATAATCAATTCCAAGGTATCCATAGATTTAAATTAGCTATATGGTCAATATAAATATTTTGCGAACATTGTACTATTGCCCGTTAAACTGTAGTGGCCGAGATATGAATGAGTTTTAAATTAGGATAGTCTCATAGAGTATGGAATACCACAATACGACAGTTTGTAAACTTGTAGTTTACGTCATCTCTGACACTATAAATAATTATACGCAATGAATAGAGACAAAAAAGCTATTTGTCAAACACTGATTGTTATACCATAGACTGGGAAACTGTTTTGAAGCTGACTTTTATAACAAAAACAAGAAATTTGTTGCCAACGACATGTAATTAAAATAGTAAATTTATTCTCCATAAAGTTATTTGAAATTTAGAAGTAAATATAAAAACAAAAATAACAACTGAAATTCTAGATTAAGTACAACAATCAAGCTATAAATTAGCATTGACCACCATACCGACGCAATTCAGGGGAGACTGTACGTTGTATCCCGCCAATGTTAAATTTGCTATTTTTATATACATTTTTATAAGGGGTTGGTAAAAGATAGGGAAATTAAACTTTACACACTATAGGTGCCGGGTTTCTTCTCAAGCTACTGACATTTGTTTAATTTAATCTTTGGACCATACCATTTTTTTTTTTTAAATTACGAATAACATAAAATTTTTACAAATTGTTGTCTACGTTTTTTGCGTATTACTAATTTAAGGAGCACCAGAGGAAGTCATAAAAATGTCGGTACATGTGGATACACAAGATAAAAAATTAACTGGTATAAGTTTCAGCCTGGTAGGTTTATTTATTGTTTTCTGTGAAAATGTACCTTAGTGTTAAAAATCTAAATTTACGGGAAAAAGTAAAAAACAAGAAGGCACAAATCAAAAACAATATGCACACAAACAAGTAAATTTTCCGTCAACAGTTGTTTAGAAAGCTGAACAAACAACTATACAAAAGCATTAATTAGTTTCTTCAATTTACAAGTTACACGTACACTTCTTCACCAAGATATCTGTCCGGGTAATGAAAATCTATTACTTTTAAAATAACTGAAGTAAAGCTTATCCGACCATTGTTACTATGCCCTATTGTTACTTTTTCACTCT
Organism: Catonia carolina; assembly: GCA_035578175.1. Taxonomy (NCBI): domain Eukaryota; kingdom Metazoa; phylum Arthropoda; class Insecta; order Hemiptera; family Achilidae; genus Catonia; species Catonia carolina. The sequence continues at coordinate 41,893,337 of JAQMRL010000001.1, forward strand.
ATTATCTACTCTTTACCATTTTATGAATGAGGCACAAGAAATTTCGCGAATCATGCCCTTCTTTGATATTGTCACAATATATATATATATATCTGTGCTCTGGAGGTAAAGGAGGTAAATCTCTACTTTTGAGAGAAATTGAGTTAACACTGCCTTCAGAATCAACGTAAAATTATCTACAAACTGTTATAACGAGCTATCTCCAAGCTGCAGAAGTTGCATAGATGTCGTTTAAAAAACTTGTTAACTCCAGTTTGCAATGAGGTAAACAAAGTTAAAAGCATTTGACACTGTTTACCTCTAAAATTTTCGAACGAAATAGTGTTATGTCCCACTTATATTAACTTTGTTTACCTCTAATAGTTTCCAGACGCCATAGTGTTATGTCCTGCTTAACATTGTTTACCTCTCACAGTACGGTTGCAAAAAATGTGTTATATACCAATTAACATCTACCTCCAGAACTTTTTATATAAAACACTGTTATGTTAGGTTTGTTTTTTAATTTTTGATAATTTTATTTTAAAACATATAATATTATTTTTCTGAGGGAAGTTGATAAAACCAGAAAATTAAAACGAACTCCCAAAAAATCTAGAAATCAAGTTGCCAGAGATGTGGACACTGTGTTTGGCAATTTAAAGCAGATTTAAAAATTCTATGTCAGAAGAAACTACGATAAAAATTAAAGCCAAATATGAAAAACACTTGTCAGAAGCCAATTATTGCTATGACTTAAAACACACTGATAAACAGAATAATAAATTGAATGACTCTTTCAAGATGTTGAGACAGTAAAATATTAATGGATTAAGTTCAAGAAGAAAATACTGATCCAGCTTTTATTTAAAATAATATGAAGAAAATAATTAAGTTTTATAATTTTATTTTCTTGTTATTAAATAATGAATGAATCAAATTAAACAGTTTATGATTAGTTATAGGCAGAATAACATTAAAATTTATAATTTTCTTGGTTATTTTTCTTAGTGGATTGCCTATATCAGCGACTAGAATATTATCTAACATAACTAAGATTTAATAAAAGTACTCTTTAAGACAGATATTTTTTGATATTCAATTCAATTTGATATTTCTCCAAGAACTATTAACGCTATGTTGATAATAACGTTAATAAGATAAACGTGAATAGCCTGACATTTTGTGAACTGGCCTCTAATATTAAGCGTTGATTTACAGTTGGTAAAGTTATTCAATCACTAAAAGAACAATAAAAGGACCATGGTTTCCAATTCAAAGTTAAGAACTTATTTTACTCTTGACTATTCTTTCAGTAAGTTTCTATTTGTAAACCGTGAACGCAATAAGTTTTGGCTTTTATTTTTTAAAGTAGTAGTAGATGTGACTATTGTTTAACAGTTTTACACTATACAACTAGTTTACAATAGCCTGTTCTCCTCGCCATGCTATTTTAATTTTATTTTTATTAATTTCATTTAATAAACACGTTCTGATAGATCCTCTGATACCAGGATATACAAATCATTAAAATTAAAAATAAATAATCACCGAATTTCTTTTAAAAGAGTTTATTTATTAGGTAAGATCTACCATTATGATTAAAATAATTCAGCCTTTAGATGTTGCGATAAATAAACCTTACAAAGGACATTTTAAAAAATTTCATACACAATGGATGTGCAATGGTGAAAACAGGATTACAGCAAGTTGAAAATTGATACGATCTCCAGTTTTAATAGTTTTAGAATAGATTTATCAATGCCTGGAAGTCAGTATAATCTGAAATTTTTTTAAAAAATATGGTATTTCCAACAACTTGGATTGTAAAGACGATGATGTGCTGTGGGACAACAGTACAACTGAGGAGGAGACGGAAACAGAAGAGAAGAACATTGCCACTTAATTTTGATCCGAAACTTTAGAAGTGTTCATTATCTTCAATTTTAAAATTATAATAATTACAATTAGGCCCAGAAGACCAATTTTGGGATTAAGAGAAATGCACAATAGGTAATGTTAAGTTTTCGAAATATGGATTTTTTAATTAATTTTAGTTTTTCCCATAAAATAATACATTACGAACCCTACCAACATAATTTCGTCGTTTATATAAAACTTATTTCTAAACAGTTAACAGTTAACTTATAGCTAACAGTTCCGATATTTATTTTGTCATTCTTGCTGTACTCGAAATTTTTTATCACAGAACTACCTAATTTAAATTAAAATATTTTATTCAATGTAATAAATTAAATGTTTAAGTTCGATATGTTTAATTGTTTGAAACTATTCATTTTTACAGAAAAGATTTTTATGATTTAATTTAAGTCCGATTCGTAAAGCGTTTACTTCATCTATTTGTTAAATTTTTAAGGTCTAAGACCATATTATTAAAACTGAATAATACACATTCAATTATTATTATAAAAGACATAATATTAAAATTACAAATACAATATACATTGTACAGTATATTGATCAAATTTCTTAAAGAACATTAATAGGATATTACATAAGCTAAATGTTATAATTTTATAAACAACATATCAATTAATATTAATACACATTTCTTATATATTTCAAAAATATTGTATGCAATAATGGTCACCCCAAGGTGACGGTTACTACTGGTGAAAATTGGAACGAGGTAAAACAACAAAACTTAACAAAGTATTTAAAAAATGACGTGGAGCAAAAAAATAAATACCGAAAATTCCTTCAGAGGAGATATCCCATTAAATAAATCAAAATTAAAGAACAAAAAAATTAAAAATTAGTAAAACATAAGAACAAGCAACAGAACAAACATAAGATAAATAAAATGAACATTTCAATAAAGACATACGTATAAAGGAACATAAAGTGTTAATTTTTTAAAATTTGTAATAAAAGTTTAGTAATTAAACTGAATACGAAATGATAAAAGAATTGTGTAAAATATTTGTTCATTTTTATTCTACTAATGTTGAAAATCTCATTTATAAAATTAATTTTAAGAGTTCGTTTGGTAATTAAAAAAAATAAAGTCGAGACAAAATACGTTCAGATAAGGACAAGAACAGGTAGAAAATAACAAGCATTATTCATGACAACCGACGTTTTTGAAGATATATTACCAAAGATTCGTGTGGTTTTATCTTCCGTAAAACATAGTACAGATTTTTTTCAGGGCTAATTAATAAAATGTACTTCAAAGGAATTCTAATTAGACACAGAATCTTACGTAAAATAAAATGCCTGGAGGATTCAGTCGACTACAAGCACATTTTGTCGCATTATTTTGTTTGACAAATGTTTAAGTATAATAATGTATAATACAATAATGATATTATAGTATGATATCATAATAGTACTATTGTATTATTATAATAATGTACAATTATATATGTTTTAGTACACGTAATTAATCATTTTATTCATCAGTTAAATTACAACATAACGTCTTATGTTTTTGGCTTTACGTCCAACTGTTTTGGAAATTGCAAACTGTTTTAAAAACTACGAACACAATTGCATGTAAAATTCTCGATGCAAAATCCTTGATGTTACTCGGTCATAAACAGACTTGAGGTACAGGTTTTAGAACAGAAAGTATTCGTTTGCTAACGGACAAAAGAACTTTAACCAGACCAAAACAAATCAAAGTTTCCTGACGCTGACGTTTTTACACGTCCTAAGAAATATAATACCGAAACGCTGAAAATTTGTTCAAGCCAGTAACATTAGGTACTACAATCTGTTCACATTAAATTGGATAATTAGTAATTTTAAAAAATGTTGATTTTGTCCTTATAATTTGTGGCATTCATTTCCAAACACCCCCTTGTCCAAAAACATTCGAAATAGAAATATTTATATCACTGGATTCAGCATTTTGTCATCTATCAAACCCTATTGTTATGATAGACACAAAAAAAATAATAAAAAAAAAATTTTTAAGAAACGCTATTATTTAACAATGATTCAAATAAAAAATGAACTAAAAAGAAAAAATAAAAAAAATTACAAAAAAAATTACAGACATTACTGTTACAAATAAAAGCGTGGCGCATTTTTATACAACGAATATTTCACAATAAAATGCGCCACGCTTTTATTTGTAACAGTAATGTCTGTAATTTTTTTTGTAATTTTTTTTATTTTTTCTTTTTAGTTCATTTTTTATTTGAATCATTGTTAAATAATAGCGTTTCTTAAAAAATTTTTTTTATTTATTTATAATTCTTTTTCTGTGATTTTTTTTGTAATTTTTTTTTGTAAATTTTTTTTATTTTTTTCTTTTTAGTTACTTTTTTTAAGTAATTGTTAAATTAAAGCGTTTTTTAAATTTTTTTTGAAAAAAAATTTTTTCAAAATTTTTTTTTGAAATTTTTTTGTAATTTTTTTTTACAAACACCTATTGTCATCGAAGATAAACAAGTGTGCAAAGTTTGATTCATATTGATACGGTAGAAGTATTAAAATTTTAAGTTGCAAGATTTGATGGATCCAAGAGTAAGTTATTTTGTAATAATAAAAGCGTTTAAAAAAAATTTTTTTGTAAATTTTTTTTTATGACAGCGTATTGTCATCGAAGATAAACAAGTGTGCAAAGTTTGATTCATATTGATACGGTAGAAGTATTAAAATTTTAAGTTGCAAGATTTTATGGATCCAAGAGTAAGTTAAATAAAAGCGTTTAATAACTCTTGTCCATTGAAAAATACATTTAAAATGCTGTATCATAGTCGTACAGAACCAAAATGCTTTTTGTACGCTGTTCAAAACAATATGGCTGACCACTTAAATACACCTTTTTCAAAAAACAAGAAGGATCTTGTCCAATTTGTTTTCTTCACTATATGATGTTTTTTCCAAAACTGCCTTTGTCCACAACCTCATTCATTTGTGGTTATTACTTTTAAACTTATTCATCATTCAATTACTGTTATTTTTTGTACAATTTTTTTTTTCTTCAGTGGCTACATATGTTTTCTTTTAAATAAATCAAACATTATTCATTTGTAACGGTTGGATCAGCTGTATTGGTTATTCTACTGTATACTATTTTTTCCACTTGTTGCTATTAGTTTGTGAAGTACTTCTACTTTAATTAATGTAGTATTGTTCGGTGTTTTATTAAGTAATATTATTAATTTTTGTAAATTTATTAAAAAGGTTCATAAGTTCAATATAACCAAATATGAATGTGCAAACTACAAGTGAAGAGAATCAGGTAGGCCTAAGGAGACTTGATGTCACTGTAACTGCTTCAGTCAAAGGACAAGGCCGTAAGAAACTAACGAATTCCAATAATTGGAAAAAACTGTTGATAAAGAATAAAAATACAAGTCAAAATGCCTTCCAAAAAAATCCAAATTGTAATCATACATCGAAGAGTCATTTCCTACGCAGTAGGCTAGATATACAGGACATACGCCATCAAATTTTTTATAATAAAAATATTGTTAATAATATAAAAATTCATCAAGACAATATTATTCTTAAGTACACTGTTAGTGAGACACCGAAGACGGAAAGGGGTCGTGCAGAACTTTAACAAAAAACTAATATTTTCACAAAATATGTTTTGCCCATTACTGCAAATGGTATCAAGAAACAAATTCGTGTGTTAAAAAGGATTTTTGAGTATTTTAGGCATTACAAAAAAAAGAGTTCAAAGGGTCTGCCGTGATAATTTTCTAACTGGTAAATCCCCACAAGAGTATCATAGTGGGGACCATAGATCTCACAAACACATAGAAAAAAAACAACAAAATTCTTGTAGGGTAGACCGGGGCAGGTTTGGTACAGGGGCAAGTTTACACAGTGCTCATAGTTCAAAAACCATTCGTCCGAACGCTACATTTGTCACGTCAGACGAGTCACTAAGACCGTAATAAGCATCGACGCCAGTTTGCAGTCATTATAATGAGTAGGAATGAAGAGAGAGCAGTTTTAGTGATTTTTGTCCTGGTGACTAGATTTTTACACCATTATATTAGCTTTACTAGTAACTATACCATTTAATTTTTTGATGTTATTATAGTTCATCCTGGTAGACTGTTCTTTTAAGATTATTTTAAGATATTTAGTTTAATATATAACTCACGAATAAAGCGTACAGGTTAAGTTTTGTCGAAAACATGCTGAAGGGGCAAGTTTACACAAGGCACATGGGGCAAGTTTACACATTCTTCAAGCCGTGTAAACGTGCCCCGTACGTTTTTATACCATTTGTTAACGGTTTCTAATGGCTATACATATTTTTTTTCTTCACGTAAACAATGGATCGATCTTACAAAAGGAAGATAAATAGATCCACTATGGTGGATGCCAATCCCAATCAATGTGAAGGAGATGCCAATCCCTCGGGATGGATGGTTGAGAAAAACTTTCTGAAATACGTCAAACACTTTGTTCATCATACTCGATGTTCTCCCGAGAGACCTTGCCTATTGCTCCTCGATAACCATGATTCGCACCTCTCAGTTCAAGTCCTGGACTTCTGCAAAAGTAATGGCATCCACTTCTATACTTTCCTCCCCACAGGCTTCAGAGTTTCAGGGATATTCTCTCTTAACACTTACATATTTCAAGACGAAGACTTTATGTCATCCTATGTAACCGATAGGCCGACTCCTCTAACTTCAAACTCAACCTCTGAGCTTTCTGTTGCCATTCCTGACCATTCATTTACACTGCTTCCTTCCGAACCAGCACCATACATCCGCAATATTTCCATCGCCTTCTGGGCAAGCTGCCCAATTCACTTCTACGCGTGTATCATATGTGTCTCCGTCTAGGCTGTCCGTCGCTGGCACTTCCGGTACTAGGTCTTTCTTAACACCTGAAGATGTGCGGCCTTTTGAAAAAGTAGGTCCAAGAAAAATAACTAATAAAGGCCGGAAGAAGCGGCAACCTGCTATTCTAAATGATACGCTGGTTAAAAATGTGTTGAGAGTAGAACAGAATAATGCAAAAAAGAGAAAGATAGATATGAGGAAAATAAAAGATTACAAAGAAATTTTTTTGCTCAGCAAAGAAAGCACCGAAAAAAATAAAAAATTGAAAACAAAAAGACGGTCAGTGCAAATCTGATATTAGCGAAAATGGCGATGAAAACTGTGCGTGTATTTACAGCTTAAAACAATTCAAACTGTCGAACCTGGTGCACAGTGGATACAATGCACTGTGTGTAAGAGATGGGCACATAATTATTGTAGGCGTCTTGAAAAAGATTTCTTTTATTTCGTATGTGTCAATATCGTAAAAGCGATTTTAAAAATGATACAAATTGATCAGGAGATCAATTTATATTTTACATTAATGTAAAAATGTGTTTAGTAAAAATGAATAAATAATTTAATAAAACATTTATATTAAATTTCTTTTTACCTACATGTATACATTAATGTAATGTGTAGGCTACACAGAACTTAATAAAATATTTTATAGCAATAAAACTGACTAATATAGTTTATTAACACTCAAATTTCTTATTTTAAAAAGTTTGCTAACTTACCCCAGGCACTGTGTAAACATGCCCCGTAAGTGGGGCAAGTTTACACAGGTGACTTACCTTCAGAAAACATTATAATACATATAAAATATCGTAGTAACAGGCTCTTTATATATGTCTAAGTGAAGCTTAAATATTAAGTAATGATTGGGTATGAAAAGCATGTAAGTAACTGCAATACAAAAAATTAGAAAAATCAAAATCTAAAATCTGTGTAAACCTGCCCCGGTCTACCCTACCTTTAGAGAGTCATTATTGCAGAAATAGTAAAACCAAAAAGCAGTACCTTGATAGCAACTTATCTATAACAAAACTGCACTCAATGTATGATAGTTCTTGTACGGATGAATTAAAAGTAAATTATGAATTTTTCAGAAATATATTTGTTAGATATAATTTAAGTTTTGATACGCCAGTATCAGACCGTTGTACCAAATGTAAACAATATGAGCATAAAATTCAGCTAGATAAAAATAATGTAGATCTAACTTTTGAATATGTTAGTCATAAGAAGAAGGCAAATACTTTTTCCAAACTTTTAAAGAAAAAAATAGAAGATACACTAACAATATCATTTGACTGTCAAAAAATCTTGTTCTGCCAAAGGTAGCGGATCAAGCCGCACATTACTCGAGACAGGTTTACTTGTATAATTTTGGAATGTGGCAAGAAACATCTACGGAAAAACAGCCCCTAGATAAAGTGTTCCTCTACACCTGGACTGAAGCTGATAATTCAAAAGTTCATCGCAAATAGCATCAGCTGTTTTTCATCGTCTTACAAACACAGACATGCAGTGTTACAATTCAGTGCGCCTATTTGCTGATGGCTGCGGGGGCTAGAACAAAAATACCATAATTATTGAGATGCTAATAAAATGGCTTGCATCCGAGATTAAATTTTAATCCGTACGAGAAAAAACTACTTTTGTCTTAAACGAAGGAGAAAAATTTTAAAACGACGTTCGTTAAAATCTATATAACTCAAATCTCACCCGCTCTGTCTTTTCAATTTTGTAAAAGCTTTATCGATATTGTTAAGCCGATTTAGAGCCAAAAATTTGACCGAGTAGTTCTGTGTATTTAGTACTGACTTTTGGTATCCATTGGTTAACAAAGTCGATGTTAATATCTGCGTAGATATAAATGGTTTTCAAATGTCATCGAGTTTGTAGGACTCGCCAAAAAAAAATATTCTCAAACAATGCTTTGATTTTATAAGGTTTTCCTGTATTAATTATTTTGAATCCTTCTAATGATGATTTATTCTTCCATAAATTTCAAGACAGGTGATTATAAACATTATTCAGTAACTAAACATTTTACAAAGTTATTAGAGCGTTTAATCAAATATGTTAGTTAGAACTGGTTTGTAGCGCACTGGAAACAGATTCGTCCTTGATAAAGAATAATACTGTAATATTGTTATCATTACACACTGTAAGTACGAACTCATTCATTAATTTGTTATAGTAAATTGCCATATTCCTTTCAGTAAAGTTTAGTTTCAGTTTTGGTTGTTTTAGATAATTTTGTATTAAATTTCTTTTAGTAGTTTATTGCAATTTCCTGAATGTTATATTTTAATGTACGTAATTAATTTGTTAATAAATACTTGTTACCTTTTTGAAGGGATTTTTTATTTAGAAACACAAACTAAATCCCAAAAGAACCTGGAATAAACATCACAATACAATAAATTAAATTAATCTAATGACTTATACCCATCATTCCTTTTTAAAATGAATCGCTCTTAAACGTGTTTCTTAATAAACAAGAACTAGAAGTGAAAAATTGTTTTTATAAGTAAAACAAACTGAACTTTTAAGTAAATCCTACTGTTACATATTAGAATTCAGCCAACAGATAATTTGTTTATTTTTATTAAAATACTTTACCATAACAAGAACTAAGTACACAATAAAGAAGATTGAATTTCTAACAGCTGAAAAGAAACAGGAAACGCTAAGTTCAAACTTCACGATAGCAAAGTTCAAACTTTGAAATCATGATCTGCCTTAAGTACACGAAGTTCCCGAAGTGGAAATCTCTAACAGTTCCAGTTAAAGATACTGAATTTCATACACCTTATTTGACTGCTTTCATGCTTGCAAGCTTTATTCCTCATGTTACAGTATATTGTGTTTTATAAAGCAAGCGGCTAAGTAATACATTCAATTATTTAGATATTCGATGTAAATATTATGAATTATTTTTACTTTCTCTTGCCTATATGAATATATAGGAAGGAAAGTATTGTTTTCATGTCGATTTTTCGAAATCGAGTTTTAACCGGATCTATATGTTTTCGGACCCCCTGAACCCAAAAAACATGTTTTAAGCAATTGGTCTGTGTGTGTGCCTGTGTGTGTGTGTGTGTGTGTGTGTGTGTGTGCGTGCGCGCGTGTGTGTGTGCGCGCGCGCGCGCGCGTGTGTGTGTGTGTGTCTGAACAGAATATCTCATGAACGAAACATCGTACGAACTTGAAACTTGAAACTTAAGTTACATACCACTACCGGACCCGACACGAACATTTTCATCAAAATAGGTCAACCGGAAGTAGTAGTTTATTCGTGTAATTTTTCACTTTTTTGCAATTTTCTCAAAAACTGGTCCTACGATTTTTTTTTAAATCGCCTGGTTTACTCATTTTCTTATACTCTACAAGATAAGGTAGGCGTCATGTTTGCTGAAATTCTCGGTGAGGCTGTTTTCATGTAAAAAAAATGTTTTTTTAAGATTACGGCTTTAATATAAATTTTAGCGCAAAAAGGAGATGGGTACCGGAACAGGTTCATGTAACCTAATCCTTGGAAGTGAAGATGATGATGATGAAATGTATATAATAAAAGTTGTAGAGAATTAAAAAACCTACAACTTTTATTTCAAACATTATTTTGTATAACGCTTAGTTTAGCGGTAGATAGCAATTTTCTGTTTTTTTCTCACGAAAACGTGTGAAAAATCAATTTTTTCAGATTTTGGCCTTAGTATGCAGTTTACGACAAAAGTGTATATAATTAAATTTATAGAAAATTAAAAGATCTACAACTTTTATTTTAAGCATTTTTCTCTACAGAGCCTAGTTGAGCGTGAAAGAGTGATTTTCCGTATTTTTAAGCTAAACTGAGGTTGATTTTCATTTTGCGTCTTTCACTCATTTTAAAAATTAGGTTATGTTATTAAAGTTAGTTTTTTGTTTATTTCTAATGTTTTATTAATAATGTTAGGTTTATTGTAAATTTTTGAATTGGCAAGAGAAAGTTGTGTGAGTGTTTCACACCAGATTTTTTATAATTACTAAACCTACCCACATTTGTTTTTATGAAATTGTTTACGTATTGCATTTCCTAACCAACAAAACTGAAACGAAAATCAGATGATAAATAAAAATAATTGAGAAATCTTTTACGTTCAGACGACTGAGAAATTTTGGTAATCAAGATTTCATAACCGAAGCTTATTTACACAACTGATCATTATTTGGAATACATCATCATTGGAATAAAATGCCATAAATTATGAATTTTCACAATTAATATCGAAAAATTTAGAACAACAATGCACTGTTTTTTTATTGGTATTGCAAAATCATCGGCATTAGCAAAAATTCAGCGTTTTCAATCAAATCTTTTACGGAGGATAGTTAACGCCCCCTATTATGTAACCAATAAAACGCTTCACTCAGACCTAAACGTACCGTACATAGGCCCTAAATGATGTGTTCTTTAAACTCTATACAAAATTTAGGAAGAAACTCGCGAACGACCATAACCCATTGATCCCAAATCTGGCTACGCAGAGACTCTCCTAAACAATCCAATAAGACGACTAAAACGTCGATGGAGCCGGGATCTCATCAATTAACATAACACTGTAATCCATTACAGTGATTTAAATGCTGCACTTATCTATTCACGTCGGAGTTATATTTATATGTTTGAGATTACCAACAGTTTTGACTGGTTCAAAAAATACTAAGTGTAAGTAAATTAATCTAATCCGGATGACGTAATAAATTAACAGACATCACATCTTAAGCATGCTAATATTTAGGTCAAATTTATTCTATTCCTTCTTCCTCCTGTACTCTACCATTGTAGACATTTAGGCAATAATTCTTTGTCGAATGCAATTGAAAAATAACTGATCAATCAATTACGATTTTTGAACGGAATCCGTCAGTTGTGTCATTTCATCAATCATAATAGTTGGTTACAGCCTACACATTCCTTCTTCCCACTTCGATACACTGTCGTTCTCTGTGAGCTTTCTTAAGTGCTCTTAAGTGATTTCTAGTCTAACGGATTTTGTTACATTAGAATTTCAGGACTGTTTTACATTTATGTAACAAATAAAATATGTGGAAAGCATAACGCTGAATCATTAATCTGCCAGGTAATTATTTTAAATAAAGATCCTCTCCTACAATGGTTAGCCTTATGTAGAAAAATAACGCCCGTGATAAACAAAACAATGTTTAAATCGTTATTTTTAAAACTTTTGCTATACAAAATATGGTGTAAACTTTTTTTAAATAGAAAACCCGTGCTAGTTATCACAGTTTGTAACTCGCGTTAGAGAGCACATACACTACGAGTTGCTCTAATTAGATGTTAAAGATTTTAAGTATCTTGAAATTTTAAATAATATTTTAAGTAACTTACTGATAAATATTACAAAACTTATTTGAGGTTAAAAAAATCTATAAACAAATACATTTTATACAACAGAAAATCTCAAAACTTTTTTTTACGAACTGTCAAATAATATTCAAATAATTTCTTTCGTACCGAATTCATTTCACGGTATTTCTGGTAAATTGCTTACTATTATTTATTTATTATTATTATTTATTATTTTATTTATTTCATTTCTGGTAAATTGCTTACCATAAAGAAACAGCGTAAATGAATTCTGAGGTTACGTGAATCAAAATTTTTATAATGATATTTATAATATATATCGTATATAGAAACTTTTGTCGCCTTTACTGTAACGTAATACAGCGACTAGAAATCGGAAAAAATACGCAGAAAGAAACGTCATCCAGATAAACACAAAAACATTAATCAGATATTTTATGAAACTTGTTAAAATAAATAATCATCTATAAAACCATTTAATTTAAAAACTAATTTGCGGTTTTAAAATAATTTTGCTATCTAAAAATGGGAGACATACTTTTTGAAATTATTTAGAGCGATAATTTTTTCTACAAATTTTTAAAATTCATAAGGCTAAAATATTTACAAAATATAAATACGTTATAAAATTATAATTTTATTAAGAAACTCAAACGTAATGGACTTTATCTATAAATTTGCTCTTGAAAGGTAGGTAGTACACAGCTTCGAAAATTGAAAACGATATTCTTTAATGGATTCGGAATTCAATTAGCTCGAATAACGCAATTTGCATACCTTACAACAGATACAATATTGTAATAGATACATGAATTTACGTTAATACACGTGTTATATGTATTAAACACTATAATTGAAAATGGAATCTATTTTCTACAATCTTGTTACAGAAAATGAGTAAGTAATTTAATAAATATAACTATAAAATATATTGTTATCGTAGTTCACATTAATCTTAGTTACTAAACTGAACTAATCTTAGTTCACATTAATATAAAATTACAATTTACCAAACAGTACCAATACAATGTCGTAAGGCTGTACGAAGAAATATGTCACATCGATTAAAAATGCGAACTTTGCACAAATGAGTGCATTAAACTTTATGGAGACACGACTTAAGAGGTCAAAGCTCAACCGAAAGAAACAGTTATAACCTCCTGCGTCCCAAATTTAGACTTTACATTTCACGCTGAAAAACCTGGAGGATTATCATGGCTAAGATAATGGGTCAGAAAAGTATTGCAATAAGGCTTAAATAAGTTCTTGACATACAAAAAGCACTTCATGCTTGGCAAAGTCTTTAAGATCTACATGTCCTACAGCAATGATTGAAATATGTAATAAATAATAAATTCCGGAAGTATTTCAATGAATTCTGGAAGTATTTCAAAAGGCTTGACACAAAACAGAATGCATTATATTTGACTAACGAACTACATTTGCAAACTTAAGAAATTTTAAGGAATTCATAAGATAACTGTTTTCATTTAAAATAATATACGAGTATTAACATCGTAATAGCTTTTTTAACATCAGAACTCAATACAAAATTTTTGTTAATTTTTAAAACAAAGGAGGAACGAAATTAGGAAACAAACCATTAAAAAGAACAACAGTTCAGTAATTATATTATCCTATTGCTATGAATTCGTTTAGCTAAGTTATTAGTTCGGTAAATTAACTATAAAACATTACACTGACGTACTTGACTCTCTGGAGAAAATACAACAGTTGTTTACTGGCCGTGCATTCGTAAAAGACTACCACACCATTTACACTTGACAGATTAACAGATGTAATAAATAAAAGCTACTTTGTAGGCTTATGTTATCCGAAATAGAACGAATGTTATTAATACAGTTAGTAGATGATATATTATCAATATTATCGTGAAGATTTAATTAACTCTATTAAGTAAAAATTATGTCTTCATTTCTACTTTTTTTTACATAATAATTAACGACAGGCTGATATTTATTTTATACAACAAATTAATATAATTATATACACGGTCCTTAACAAAACAAGTTTTTACTGATTTGAAAAAAATAGTTAAAATTAAACATTTTAACTAAAATACATAAAAACAAAGTAAAACTATGACTAAAACATATGTACTATTTTAATAACATAAAAATAACCAGTTTTTTTATCTACTTAGGCCCTTTTACTAATCCAACAGAAATTTCAATAATTTACTTAGAGAACGAAAAATATGTGTAGGCTACATTATTCTTAGCAAGGCTAAAAGAAATGTTTAACTGTCTTAATAATAGTAAATAAGATGGTTAAAAAATGATTAAAATATATACATGTCAAGAACGGATTTGACTTTACATGCACACAAATATTTAAAAAAATTTAAAATCGTTAAAAAACAACAATTTAATAAGAACTTAATATTATTCCTTGAATACATTTCTGCTGAGGATGTAAATTTTAAGAGCTGGATGTTTTATTAATAACTGGCATAGGAGTATAAATTTATCGATAGACTTAATTCAGAGCTTAAGTTGGAACTAGAAACGACAGAAATATTTTTTTATACAATTTTCTAATCGTCCGATTCAGATAGATTAGCGGGGAAATTAGAGCAGGGGATACCAGAGGTTGTTGAGGAAGTGCAAGATGGCGAACTCTTTTAGCAGTTCGGGTCCTTTAGTGACGGTGAGGGAATGTGGATGATGAGCAAGGGGGTTCTGCGTGAAGGTAAACTCACCAAACCATCGAAGTTTCACGATATGTTTCACCTGGCTTCATTCAATCTAGTTGAGATTGCCACATATATGGTGACCTCCGTGTTCTAAGTCCCGGACCAAATTAAAAATAGTTTTCTTTGATTAATTTTTTAAAAACCTGGTGTAAAATACTCACAATTTTCTCTTGCCAATGTAGATAATAAACAATAAATTGTGTTGTTTATCTTTCTATTGTGTATTATCTATTATGTATCTACGTTAAATCATGAGTAAACAATGATAAATGAAAATCAACCTCTGTACAACTTAATACGGAAAATCAGGAATTACATCAAAACTAGGCTCTGTTGAGAAAAATGCTTAAAATAAAATCTGCAGGGTTTTTAATTTCCTATAACTTTGATTATATTCACTTTTGTCGTAAAATGAATACGCTAATAAAGCAGCAATCTTAAGAAAATTAATGTTTTACCGATTTTGAAGAAGAAAAAACAGAAAATCATTAATTGCCGCTAAACTAAGCGTAGCACCAAAAACATGTTTAAAATAAGAGTTGTAGGTTTTTAAAATTCTACGACTTTGATTATACTCACTTTTTCCCTAGAATGCATACTAAGGGCGCCATTTTAAAATAAAATTTTTCTTTCTACGAGAGTGGCCCCACCAGAATTTCAGCAGATGTGACGCTTACCTTATCTTGAAAAGCATAAAATAAATTCAGTAAATGAGGCGATTTTTTTAAAAATCGTAAATTAGCGTAAAAATATTGCACGAATAAACTACTACTTCTGTTAACAGATTTTGGAGAAATGTTCATATCGCGTCCCCTTACGATACCTAACATGCGTTCCAAGTTTCAAATTCGTACGCTATTCTATTGTTGAGATATTTCGCTCACACGCGCGCGCACACATACACACACCAATCGCTAAAAACAATTTCTTTTGGGTTTAGAGAGGTTGAAATGGTGTAACAGGTGAAAACTCGTTGTCAATAAATCGACATGAAACAACACTTTCCTTCCCTACATATTCATATAGGGCAAGAAAAATAAAAATTAGCAAATTAATTATGAAAATTTATTTCTTTAACGCTCAAAATATTTTTTTCTAAAGCAAATACAGAAACAATTTCATAAGACAGTTCGAGGCGTTCTACTGCGACGATGTAGGCCTACTCACCTGTTTATACAATTTGAAATGTAAAAATTTTAAAAGAATAAAACCATTCAATCCGACATAATATAAATAATAAAATACTTCAATAAATAAACGTCGACATCTATTAACTTAATAAAAAACAAAACGCTAACGAATTACTTTCATTTTGTTGGCAAACGAACGAAAAGTTATGAACCCCATACCATTTCTCAAAGGCAGCGAATGTTAGGATCCAGTAGTATTCCTGAATCTCAAAAAGCGTAATCACGGTTTAACAGCCGCAGAAGGCTTAAAAATTTGTTTATTTTAAAACTAAGTCCTTTATAACAAAATTTCAACAGAAACTTTACTTTAAAAAAGCAATCGCAATGTAACGTAAAAAATCATTCAGTCAGTTAAAAGTTATTCCTTGTTTGTCTTATTCATCATCTCCCAAACTGTTATCCAGTTTATGAAATTTTAATGTAAATACATCTATTAACAATGAAATGTTTCACGTTTTCAAAATATACAGTTCACACGTATAATCTGTTAATTTTTTTTAACAGTATTTCTTTCAATCAGTTTTTTTGTATATATAATTATAAACTTTAAACAGAGATGAGAAAATCTGAGTAATGTCCTTATAAATAAAATATGAACCACACTTAGTAGTGTGTTTCAACAAGACTAAACTGTGAAGAAAAAATAAACAAAACTTAAGTTAATGAACTGTGAATCAACATTTTGGAACACAAAGTTGTTGAAGTTGAAGATGACGATGACCATGATAGAGATGATAGTCATGCAGATTATGAGATGAAAATGTTAGTGGTAGGATTAGAAAACAAAAGATTAGATGATTAATAAAATCGTTAAGTCCAATGTTTTAAAACGTTTCAGTCTGTGCGTATCTTCGCTGTTGTTGAGGAAGTTAAATGCTAATGGATTTTGATGATCTTCTAGTTTTGTAAATGATTTTTCTACCTATGTTTTTTAATATTTTCTTTGATGAAGGACAGGTTTAGATCGTTGTGTAATATTTTATAAGTTACACCTGCAGTGATTAGTTAAAGAATTTTTCCGGAAGACTAAGATTGGTTAATTTCATGTTGAATCGTTCCACATTGTTGTCCACACAAAATTATAACAGTTTTGTACTTTCTTCAAAAGTCGTATCTTCAGTGAGCCTCATAGGTCACTCATAGCCTCAAATATCTTCATCATCATAGGTCCCCTAATCCTATCCACTGCTGATCAAATTAAGTCCATTGAATTGACACCAGCCCATTGTCTCAGGGTTTTGAGCCAGGATGTACGTCTTCGGTCAGGACCCCTTTGGTTCCCCTGTAGATTATACAACAGTCAGTAACAGTCATGTCAGCAGAGATGACTATTGTTATCATTGTATCAAACCTTTTAAGTGTGAAAATTTACGGAGTAAAAGAGATATTCGTCAAACTATATTCAAAATTTGATTCCAAACCTAATCAAGATTTGTACTATCAGTAAGAAAATTAATTTACATACGTACAGAAAAGGCTTTTTTACAAACAATTTCTTTCAAGACTAATAGGATGTAAAATCTATTTTTGTGTTGACATTTTTATAAAATTTAAACATATAAATTTTAAGAAGTGAAAGTAAAACCTAAGGCAAGGTTCGTTCGGTATATGGATATAACAATTAAAAAATAATTTTCCTTTAAATTTATAACAACCTCTTACTAACAATTTTATAGATTATTACCAATAATTATCATTAACAAATATTAATAATTAGTTACAAAACTTAAAGCTTAAACTAACTTAACTAATAATAAATATTACTTTACACTTAACAACTGATTCTTACAGCCAGTCCTTACAAAGACTTACAGTACTGAGACGTTTTTCTTCACGCAGTTGTTACAATGTATACAATGTAATTTATAATTCTAACTTATTAGAAAAACGTATTGAAATTTGTTTAAAAAGTACTTAATGACACAAAATAATAAAAATAATATAAAATCTGTTACTAAGCACAAGAGTAAGATAGTTCTGTGTCAATTTATACGGTTAAGAAACCGTCATGCTTAGAAAAATACACAGCAATCTTAACCAAGCGTTTATTAGGCTGGATGCTACTTGGTTTTGAAATTGAAAGACTTCTTCAAAAGTAAATGTAGTACTCTCTGGTAAAAATGATCATCATAATTAAATTATTTTGCCTTTTAAATGGTTATAAATTTCCATTTGCAGCATTCTTTTTATGCAGGTTAGAATTTATTTTCTTTTAAACATACAAGTAGGTCTACATATAAATGAATAAAGTTCTATTTTTTTAATCTACCTACTATTTATTTGTCACTTTAAATAATAACAATAATGTTTTTTATATATTTTATTTTACACATTGGCCTACATAGTTTTAAATTAAATAATATTATCTTATTATCAAAATTCTTGTGATAAATACCTTTTCAAAGTAATTCCAGTAAAATATTGAATTGATCAATACAATTCTAATGCTTAATTAATTCTACACTACTTAATTTTAATTTTAAATTTTTTAAATGTTTTTGTCTGCAAAGGAACATGAAATTTCAATCTAAAATAATTTATTTAAAAATCATTTCAAAAATATTCTTACTCTAAAAGCTAAAATATACATTTATTTTCGTAGCTACAAAGTATCGGACTACAAAGTAATATCGGGCTAAATATTTATTTCCGAAGCTTTTCTTCTTAAAAACATACGCTTGACAAATGACTCTAACAATCCTCTACAAATTCTAGCAATTAACAACTGACATAAAGAAACACAAGAGAAAGAGCAATTTTTAACACAGGAAAAAGGTGTTTTGGAATTAAAAATTTACTTCAAAAGGTGAAAACAACATAGTGTTTGTACTGGTACAAGACAGCCGGCTGCTTAAACCTTCCTGAAGGGTTCAATTAAGCTCTATTGACTGACTGGTGTCCCTTTGTTACAATCCGGAACCGAAATTGTAATTCACTTGCTCCTTTACGATCCAAAATTAGTCACCTACGTCAGATGAAGACTTGACCTTTCTTTACTAAGTTACTTACTTTTCGTAGATAATAATAATTTCAAAAATATTTTTTATTCTAGCAACGCGTGTATTAACACAACAGCAACGAATAAATATACATTTTTGTTCTGACTGTTTTGCAATTGCTGCTAATGCAGATGGTGAGAAGGACGACAGATGTATATGATTGCCGAACAAATGCCAGATCGACCGGGAATGGAATCCAGGACTCCAGCGTAAAAGCCAGTTGCGCTAACCACTACGCCAAATAATATAATACATATTGGTGTTGTTACGAAACCCAGTACGTTGAAATTAACCGAAAATGAGATTCATTCTTCTTTCATAATTCAATTATTATTGATGAGGAGCGTTTTCAGGATCGATGTAGAAGGAAAGGCTGTGATAAAATTAATAACATCGTTAACTTCTGGAGTAACAATATTATGGATCGGCATTTTACAATGTGTGGCTGAATGTCAAGCAACAGGTAAATTGCAAAAGAACAGAATACCAGAAAACTGTAAGGTGTCATCTTACGCTTTTATAAGAATGAACAGCCAAGACGTTAAATAGACCTAATTGTTTGAAGTGATGGACGAGTATCTTTAGCAAATATTTTGATAGTAGGCCTGTAGTGCTTGCTTCAAACAGAGACGGAAGAATCCAGTGGAAAAATGCAGACGTTATTGTAGAAATACATTCAAAATACATTCAAATAGACCGACCATTTGTAGTGAAAACATATAACAAAAATATAGAGTGCTGTAGATTTCTTGGATCGGCTCATTAGCCTGTACAGAGTAAAAGCACGCACAAAGAATTGGACAGTTAGTACGATATTTCATTTTATTATTTTATTCATTTTTCTATTTGTGCATCATGGGTTGAGTATATACGGAACCAGTTTTCTCTTGGAACATCTAAAAAAATATTGATTGTCTACGCTTCCGAGATAAATATAAGGAACATCTAGGACGTTCACCACAGCCTAATTTGGATCTGATTCTGAATATGAACCACACAATCTACAGTGCAGTAGGGTCCCATCCTCCAAACAAAACTTAGAAAGAAGCATGTACTGAATCTTCAAAAAACTATGAGTCGGATTTTAACACACTTTATTTCAAAATCTAGTTAATTTTATTCTGCGTTGACCCATAATAGTCGTATATTTTTAATGTTGTTTAAACATTGCCATATCGAGGTTGAAAGACAAAAAGACCCGGTTTTTTGCTACCGCCACAAATCTCATGCATTTAAAGACGTGTAAATCGATAATTATTAGACCGAAAATTTTGAAATTTTAACAGAACATAGACAATTATATTCTTACAGCGTGTACAAAATTTCAAATTCGTACGTTCTTTAAATTTTTATTTATTAACAATATTTTGAACCCTTGCTACTCTGTAACCTCTCGATCGTTCGGCGCGGGCAAATTATAGTTTTATTCAGCGTAAAAACTTAGCAGAAATATGTTAATAACATCACATATTGATTAACCAATGTTGTGGTAGAATTTTTAAAGTTTGAAAAATTGAGTGGGTAATGCAGGGGGGCGCTACTACCCATGTTGCCTGAATCTGACTACTTGAATTGACAATGCAGTTTGTCAATTCAGGTAGACAGTCCGACAGGATTTCAAGTACACAACCTGGCAACATGGTTAGTATCGCCCACCCCCGCATTACCCAGTCATTTTTCAAATTTCTAAAAATTCTACCACAACATTGCCCAATCAATAATTCTTGTTATTAACATATTTGTACTAAGTTTTTTTACGCTGAATAAAACGATAGTTTGCCCGCGCCGAACGATGGAGCGGGCAAATTTGTGCACAAATTTGAAATTTCGTACACGCTGTAAGAATATAATTGTCCATATTGTGTTAAAATTTCAAACTTTTCAGTCAAATAATTATCGAGTTTCTCGCCTCTAAACGCATATTATTTGTTGCAGTAGGAAAAACCGGGTCTTTTTGTCTTCCAACGTCGATATGGCAATGTTTAAACAACATTAAAATAATACGACTATTATAGGTCAACGCAGAATAAAATGAGCTACATTTTGATATAAAATATGTTGAAATCCGACTCATAGTTTTAGAGACGCAAGTGTTCAAACTCGGGTGTCTATGATTATGAAACAGGTAGTAGTCACCTCTCTCTTTCGTAGTTGTACAACCTCTCGGACAACACGAACAACGTACACATATCATTCTCCCCGACAGTCTACGTTTTTGGTCGACTATTTTCTGAAAGTTGACAGTTTTTTTAGCAGGATCCAAAGTTGTGAAATAAGTTTCTTTTCTTTTCAGATACAAAAGAAAACATGAAAACCTGTTTAGGGGTCACATAAATTATTCAACATTATCGCGGAAAAAATGAAGACACCATCTATAGATCGAAAAAGTAAATGCTTTTTTGAAGTCCAAGCACATTATTGATCAATTGCATTTTACCGAAGAAGGAAGGCAGTGGTAAAACTTATTACTGTAACTATTAAAACCTTCATGAGTTCAACACAGCCCTTTAACACCTGATCTAAACAACCAAGATATTAAATTTTTTTTACCCCAATGTAGGCCAATAAACGATTCAAACAATATACTGTCTTAGCAAGTTACTTCACAATATGATGTTTGTAATTAAAGTATGAAATACCATTGTAAATACAAAGAAGTCTTACAAAGAGTATCTATCAACTCAAAGCTTTCTTAAGACAATTATAATAGAATTTCGTTTACTTACTAACTACAAGTCAATAACAAAAAGCTAAACTATTCTTCTTGTTTAGCTGCTTGACCTTTCCAATATTACAGGAAAAGTTAATTAGACTCTTTAGTACAAAGCAAATTTATTAAACAAATTTAGTAAGTCACGAAAAATCTTTAACAGGATTCGTTATGTTATAAATAATTCTAGTTGAAAATTAGAAATAAAAAAACAATAAAAATAGAAATAGGCACAAAACAAACAGAATAAAAAGCACTACTAACACAAATGTTTTATTGTATTAGGGTTTACCTATATTTATATAGCAGACAAAGATTAAATAAATTCTTCACCGCTGTTCTTTTGCTTCTACACTGTTGTTAAAACACGCAAATTAAAAGAATACACAAATTAATATTTATTTAGTTACAACAGTGTCGTTGTACATGAAGACAACCTATGTATTAACTTTTTTTTATTATTAAAACAATTTCAGTAACGTTTACATGTTCACAATATTCAGGCACGGAAATTGAATTCCCATTAATATTACATAACACAATTTACAGTAAACGAATATTATTAGACAGATTATGTAATAAATAAATAATAAATGCATTTTTCTATTTATGTATTTCGTAACGACTGAACACGAGTTTCTATATAATACTTCGAAATCCAACAACTACTCAGCCTGTAAATCTTTAATGACAAGTAACTCCAACACGACAGGTAACTCGCCTTCAGTTTGGAAAACTCCTGTCTAAAGCCTGGTATGTCAGCAGCTGTCGAAAATGCCCTCTACGGATTAAAAACACGTGGCATTGTGCCGCTTGATATGGCAGCATAAATTAAATATTTTGCAAAATCTCATAATGGCTTTTACCAATTTTTATGTTTGGATTTTTTTTAGAATTTCGAAAGTGTACTTCTTACAGCCCAGTAAAAGACTACGAAATCCGTTTGGTAGAACACTTCATTTACGAGCAAACGATCTTTTTTTTAAAATACATTTGCCCAGATATTGCGTTTGAAATATTTTTATGATTCGTTAGTAACATGTATTATCTAAATAATTTAAATTATTTCTAAAGTACATAACACAAGGGCGAATTTTCAGCGGACAATTTTGCAAAATATCTGTGTTAAAACGCTCATACTTCTATATACATTAAATTCGATGTATGTGTGTGTGTATGTTCCCCTTTATCTCCTAAATTACTGAACCAATTTTCATACACTTTTTTATGTTGTAACTATGATGCCGGTGCAGGTTTTAGGCTATTGAAACCCTTAAAAAGTTAGCCCTAAAGGATTGAAAATAATGTTTATGTCCTACATTAAGGCTTTTATGAGGTTAGATAATCTGCTGCTTTTAAACCAGCTGATGTGATTCAAATAAAAATTTGTCATAAATAAAGTTATGTGATTTAGCAAATAGCGACGTGGTGCTAAGGATCAGCTGGTGACAACATCACATGATAATTTTATTGTATTTTATTATGTAGATACGATTTTGCGTTGTTGAGTATTTTATAAAAGTAAAGTTCCGTGTTTCTTTAATTTGTTTTAATTTTCTTTTAATTGGTGAGTGATCAATTACTTCGATATTTTATTTTTTGGTTTTGACGATTTTTTTGTGGTTTTTTTTTGTTTTTCGTTTTTTTTCCATTTTCAATAATCCCATCAAAAAAACACCTCAAGGAAGAAAATCTTCAAAAGCAAAAAAACTTCAAAAAGCACGAACTGCTGAAATTTTAAACTGTGACATATTTAAAAAAAAAGTAATTACACCATTTTTCGCGCGCAAAGCCGCGACGGGGCATGCTGCTAGTGCATAAAACGCTAAAATCTTAGATATTTTACGATGAATGGTATATAATAGCGATGATTAAATTTAAGTAGTATTTATAACGTATTTTGTTATTAAAAATTAATAAATTATTTTTAGTTTAAAATAACGGGTTTTTTATAAAAACAGAAAGTGTGAGAATAATGACTAAGTGATCTTAGTAATTTAAGCCTAAATGTGTTATACTTGAAACGATGGGAGTATATTCAAAATATGTAGATTTGTTCTGCCTTCAGTATTGTTCAAATGAATAGATTATCTATTCAAATTATGCATTAATTATATTTCGCTTTTTCCTTAAGCCACAGAATTTACATCTTCATTAAAACAATAACAAACAGAAAGCAGCATTCAAGTATAGTCATAGTTATTCGCATTGTACTTTTAGGCAATACAAAAGTTATTGTATTAGTGATGTGCTAAAAAAAATATTTGGATTAGTCATAAAAAACACATTAATTAATAGCTTCAATACTTAACATTCATTCTTCTTAACGTAATATGAAAATTAATTATTAAATTACATCCAGTTCTTTCTTTCTTATGTATTAATTTTGACAAATTTTTTCACATCCAATATTTTGAACACATTTCAATTACAATTCCATATGAAAATTTAACAAATATTTTACTTTCTCTTGCCTGTATAAATATATAGGAAGAAAATTATTGTTTTCATGTCGATTTTTTGAAATCCAGTTTTCACGGGATCTACATGTTTTCAGATCCCCTGAACCAAAAAAAACATGTTTTTAGCGATTGGTCTGTGTGTGTGAGTGTGAAGAGAATATCTCAAAAACGGAACATCGTACAAACTTGAAACTTGAAACTTAAGTTAGATACTATTACCGGACCCGACCCAAACATTTTCATTAAAATCGCTCAACGGGAAGTAGTTGTTTATTTGTGTCATTTTTCACGTTTTTACGATTTTCTCAAAAACTGCTCCTACGATTTTTTTTAAATCGTCTCATTTACTGCAATTTTTATGCTCTACAAGATAGGGTCGGCGCCATGTCTGTTGAAATTCTTGGGAAGGGAGCTTTCTCGTAAAGAATTTTTTTTTAAATTGCCGCTTTAATATGCGTTTTAGCGCAAAAATGTATATAATAAAGGTTGTAGAGAATTTAAAATTCTATAACTTTTACTTCAAACATTTTTTTCTATAACGCTTAGTTTAGCGGTAATTAGCGATTTTCTATTTTTTTCTCACGAAAACATCTAAAAAATTGATTTTTTTAAGATTTTAGCCTTAATATGCATTTTACGACAAAAGTGCATTTATACCAAATTTATAGGAAATTAAAAGATCTACAACTTTTATTTAGAGCATTTTTCTCTACAGAGTTTAGCGTGAAAGAGTGATTTTCCGTATTTTTAAGCCAAACTGAGGTTGATTTTCATTTTGCATCATTCACTCATGATTAAAATAAGGTTATGTTTTTGAAGTTATTTTTTTTGTTTATTTCTAATGTTAGGTTATATTGTTAAATATTTGCATTGACAAGAGAAAGTTGTCTGAGTGATTCACACAAGACTTTTAACCTAATAACAATACAATTTCACTTTAATTTTTATAAATTTATACACTCAACATTTAATAAATAAATTTATTGTAATCGTCCTCATTAAATTTGTATGACGTATTAAAAAACGTTCTTAATAATAATTCTGAATATAAATTTTTTTTACAAATTATTTAATTTAAATAAAGAATAGGTGCAAGACCATTCATACGTGACTTGGTTTAAACACAACTAAATATTTAACAATGTTCTTTTTATACGAAGAAAATAAATTTAAATTTTTCTCGATATAAGCCAAGCCTTTGATCGGGTTTGGCACAGCGGCCTGCTCGCTAAATTAAGAATATTCTTCCTCCCCATTACTACTTAATAATTCAATCCTTTTTGATAGAACGTTTCTTCTATGTCTGAAAAAACTGCTGACTCTCATTACTGCGCACTACTAGCCGGTGTACCTCAGGGATCTATTTTAGCACCACTTTTATATTCTATTTACACTTCCGATGTACTGTCCCATCCACATACACTCCTTGCTTCGTACGCGGATACTGTAATATTGTAATCCGCCGATAACCCCACTCAAAAATCATATATCCTTCAACAGCATATTTCCCTCCTAGAATCATGGCTTACCAAATGGCGGATCAAAGTTAACACTACATAAATGTATCACGTTATATTTACCCTGCGTAAACGAGTTTGTCCTCCTTTGTATCTTTATGACATTCAACTTGACTTCTGAATCAATCCGTTATCTAGGTTTATATCTAGATAAGAGGCTCATGTGGTAAAAAAGAAAGGCACTCCAAGACAGATTCAAACAGTTGTACAGACTTCTTTCACGCAAATACAAGTTACCAACTACATCTAAATTAACCATTTACAGCTCCTAACGTCGACCAATATGGAGCTATGCCAGTCAACTTTACTGCTGTGCAAAACCATCGGTATTAGCAAAAATTCAGCGTTTTCAATCAAAGCTTTTACGGAGGGTAGTTAACGCCCCCTATTATGTTACCAATAAAACGCTACACTCAGACCTGAACGTACCCTACATAAATTACGTTTTCTTTAAACTCTATTCAAAATTTAGGAAGAAACTCGCGAACCACCATAACCCATTGATCTCAAATCTGACTACGCAGACTCTCCTAAACAATCCAATAAGACGACTAAAACGTCGATGGGGCCGGGACCTCATTAATTAACGTAGTACTGTAATTGACTATCCATTACAGTGATCTAAATGCTGCACTTATTTATTCACGTCGGAGTTCTGTCACTGGACTGTGTCTCCACTCACGTTTTGTTATCACGTTAATTTTTTTCATGTTTTGTGTTACACATTCACTGATTGTATCTAACAGATTGTGAATTTCTTGAAAAAAAATTTTTTATTAAATTTAAAATCCTAACTTGTTTTTGTAACATAAAATTAAATTAAATTTTTAAACATCATTAACTTTTATTTTACGTGATGATTACATTTTTTATATCTTAATAATATTATTATTATAATAACTTATCCTAATTATCGCCTACCTATAAGTATATAATTACTTAAACTTTCTTTATTTCAAACGCTGGACGTTTCAAACGTTACACGAGAATCTATCGGTACGTGAAAACCAGAAAGGTTAAAAATATTTAATACCACCAATGTACAGATTCGTAAAGCCGATTGGTGTACATTTAACCTTATAAATTTTGTATGCTTGGGTTCCGTGGCTTCTTAAGCGAAGGATCAATGACGACGAATGAGCTGGGTTCAATTTAGTAATATTTGAATACCTGGAAGAGTATGCATTCACCGGTGAATGAAATTGTACGTTACTACATTTATAACGTTCCCCACAAAAGTTCCACAAAAGCTTTTCCAGGAGGATTCGTTGATCGTTAAATATACGAGCTATTCAAATATACTCTCCGAGAACCGATATTAGAAATCTGAAGTCAGTACAAAATACTATTATACCAGTGATCAATTGCAAAATTCAATTATTGGGAACATCAAACAAAGCAAAGAAAACATTTTTATAAACTCTTGTATAACTATTATACTGTATACTACTGCATATACAATTTTTTTACTCCCTAGAAAGTCGTGGTGAAATATGTCATTGGTTATGAACCACAAAGAATCGGTAATGCTCGATGAGGTTGCCAATCGCCGCAGCTGAAATGCGTAAGTCCGTACCGGTTTTATCTCAGTTTTAAGTACAGGTAATTTGGAGTTGAGTTGCGGCGTTGGTAGTGAACGGACGTAGCGTAGGTCGCTCGCTTATCAGTAAAATTGTGCTCAGTGTATGCCCGTGCCGACATTAATTCATGTGATTTACCGTGTTCAAATATAAACAAATAAATCGAGTGATACTGTTTTTTTATTCATTACTATACTGTGCTTTTAAAAAAATTGAACTATTAGTAGGACATAAAGAAGAATAAAAAAAAATTAGATAAATAAGTCATCATCATCATCTTCACTTCCAAGGATTAGGTTACATGAACCTGTTCCGGTACCCATCTCCCTCTCGGCCTCCCTACATCTCTTCTGCCAACTGGTTGATAATTTAAAGCCGCCACTGGCATCCTTTCGTTTGGCATTCTGTCCAGGTGACTACACCATCTTTGTCTATTTTTTATTATCTTTTCATGCAAAGACTGAACTGATAGTGCGCTTCTAATATCCACGTTCCTTATTCTATCCATTCTGGTACATCCATGCACACTTCGTAAAAACTTCATTTCTGCAGCTTGAATTTTACTATCGCTTTTAGCAGTATGCACCCAAGACTCACTGCCATATAGGAGTGTTGGAACCGCAATAGTGTTGAAAAATTTGAGGCGTGTTTCCTTCCTCGTTTTATTCTTCAGATGTCTGTGAATATTTCCACAAATATTCTGAAATTTGGCCAGTTTAACTGTTATGTCTTTATCAAAATCGTATGAAACATCACTCCCAAGATATTGAAAATGTTTAACCTGTTCTATTGCCCTTCCATTCATCTCTATTCTCGTCCTTATTGTATATTTACCTTTAAAAGCCATAGTTTTAGATTTTGTGGATGATATTTCCAGATTGTATTGTTTTGCAACTTGTTCCAACATAAATACCGATTTTTGTAACTCGTCTTCATTCTGTTGTATTACAACTTTGTCATCCGCATATAAAAGAGAGTTCATAAAGAAGCCATCCGAGATCTGTATACCTGGGTCTACATTACATTTCCACGTTCTCAACATGTCGTCCACATATATATTACACAATGTCGACGATATACAACATCCCTGTCGAACTCCTCTATTGGTTTTAATAGGCTCTGTCACTTTCCCATCTAAATCTAGTAAAATCACAGTATCCTCGTACAGGCTCTGCAATATCCTGATAATATGTTTAGGGTATCCTCTCCTTTC
The DNA here is from genome assembly GCA_035578175.1 of Catonia carolina. NCBI lineage: Eukaryota > Metazoa > Arthropoda > Insecta > Hemiptera > Achilidae > Catonia > Catonia carolina. The sequence goes on from JAQMRL010000001.1 coordinate 41,921,853, forward strand.
CAGAACCCTCCATAAAATAAGATAAATAAGTAATTGTTAAAATAATTATAGAACATAATGGATAAATTTGTGAGTTCTCAAACGCGTACGGACAAACGACAGCGTGATCCGTTATCACCGGAGGAGGTCGACCATGCCGCAAAGCGTTTCTCGGACAGTAATGAGGAACTTTTAAAAGCTGTGAAAGATACGGTGAAGGAATTGCTCGACGAGAAACTAAAAGTTTTGGCAACAAAGAGTGATATTCAGAGTTTGAGGGAAATGATACGGGAGTTGACTGCAGAAAATCGAGTGCTAAAGGAAGAGGTGAGAAAGCTGAAAGAGGAAAATTACAACTTCAGGGACCGGTTGGATAACTTTGAAGATAGCTCGCGTAGGAATAATTTAATATTTAAGGGGTTGAAATATGATTGTAATAGAGACTGTACAGAGGTGGTGAAGGAATTCTGTGTAAACGTGTTGAAGTGTGAGGGACAGATAACAGTCAATCGCGCCCACCCCTTAGGAGTGAAACGTGAGAATGCTGATCTCATCGCACATTTTCCTGTGGATGCGGATGTGAATTGTACACTGCGAAATACAAAAAAATTGAAGGGGACTGGTTATATCGTGCATAAAGATTTTAGTTATGGAACTAGGGGAAAAAGAGGGAAATTGCTTGCGTTGAGAAGAGTTGCAGAAAAGAGTCGGAGAAAGAAGAATGGTGCTTCAAGTGGATCAGCTTCTGGTGGAAGGGCAGAGGTTTACGTGGTCTGCAGACGGACGTCTTAGATGTGGAAACCAGGATGGAATTGTTGAATTAAATTCTATGTTTAATTGTGATTTTACTGGAATAATGGATGTGGTAAATCAGGGAAATAGTTTAGAATAGGATATCGTTGTCTGCCGTGAGAGGGAGGGAAATGTAATAAGAATTTTAGCCTATAATGTTGCTGGGCTCAGGGGTAAGTTATCATCATCCAATTTTTTGTGTTATATTAAGCAGTATGATATTTTTTGTTTGTGTGAAACTTTTGCAGAAAGGGATGAATGTATGTGGTATCAAAGGTATTTCTCAGAATTTAAAATTCTTTCCGTACCGGCTATAAAGGACTCGAGATTTGGGAGGGCTAAAGGGGGACTTATGATAGGTTATAGAGTAAATTCTGAAATAGGGAAGAATTGTTCTTTTGGGAAGGTGGAAGGAAGAGATGTATTGAGGATTTCACGTAGAACGGGATCGGCAATTTGTCTAGTACCAGTATATTTGAGTAGCAGTACTAGATGGGAGGAGGACTTCTTGGCTATTTGGGAAATGATGGAAGCTTATAATGAGCTAGGTAGTTGTGTTTTAATTGGAGATTTTAATGGTCGAATTGCAGATAGCCAAGTTTTACTGGAAGAGGTAGTTGAGAGGGATTGGGATTTAAGTACTTATAGGTACTCAAAGGATAGTGTGGTGAATGATCGGGGTCGTAGAGTGCTTGAGATGTGTGATATGTTTGATTTATGTTTGTTGAATGGAAGAACCAAGAGTGATAGGCAAGGGGAGTTTACGTTCATTGGGGCTATGGGTAGCTCTGTTATCGATTTATGTTGTGTTTCGTCCGATTTATTGGGAATAGTGGAGGACTTCCAGGTGGGTTCTGAGGAGTTTTCTGATCATTTACCAATCGAGGTTAAGTTAAAGTGGAATTGGCGTGCGCAGGAGGGGGATGAGCTTTCGCCGGTGCCAAGATTTATGTGGTCAAAAGTGGATAGGGGGCGGTACAGGCAATCTTTGGAGAGATCGGTGCGCGGTGCTCCTTTGCTGGGGGACATGGATGTGGTAATGACAGAAATACGTAGTTGGATATATGAAGCGGCAGGAAGGGATGCTTTAAGTAAAGGGAAAATTGTTAGACCAGGCAAGGAAATATGGTTTGATTGGCAGTGTAAGAAAGCAAGAGAACGTGTATTTGCATGTTTAAAATTATATAGGATAAGTAATTGTGATCAAACAAGATGTAAATATCTAGAACTGAAAAAACATTATGCTAGACTTTGTAGAAAATAAAAAGAAGTTATTTTTTGGTGGGTTAACAGAAAAATTGCGTAATGTAAAAGACTCGAAGGATTTCTGGGAGCTGATTAAGATTTTTAAAAGAACTAATTATAGATGCTCAGTGGACATTCAGGCCGAAAGATGGGTACAGTATTTTCAGGGGTTATTAGCTGTGGGCAGATCTGCTACTCCTGTCGCTTATGTAGTCCCTTACAGAGAGGACAGGGATATGGATGCTCCTATCAGTTACTTGGAACTGGTGGCGACTATTGGGAAAACTAAGGAGAATAAAGCGCCTGGAACTGACGGTGTGCCAGCGAAATTTTATAAGGCAGCGCCAGAAAATTTTTTCATGGTACTATTAAATTTTTACAATAGAATTTTGGAGACAGGGACTATGCCAGCTAATTTTTCAGAATCAATTATATTTCCTATATTTAAGAAAGGTGATGTAACACTGGAACAGAACTATAGAGGTATTGCGTTCATAAACACTGTTGCAAAATTATTTTCAGGGATTTTACTAGCTAGAATACAAAAGTGGATAGATAAAAATAAAATTATTAATGAGTGTCAGGCAGGATTTAGGAAAGGGTATTCTACGGTTGATAACATTTTCACCTTACACAATTTAATAAAACTAAAATTGCAGGGTAGGGGAGCGAAATTGTATTGTTTGTTTGTCGACTTTAAAGCGGCCTTTGACACAATTGACAGAGGGGCACTGTTATATAAATTATGGGAGTTGGATTGTCTTTTAAATTTGTAAATATTATTAAAGAAATGTATAAATGTACTTGTGCGCGGATGTGGTGTGCACATGGATTAACGGACGCTTTTGAAACGTCGTGTGGCGTAAGACAGGGCTGCGTGTTATCGCCCACGCTCTTCTCTCTCTATATCAATGACCTGATAGATAAGTTAGAGGAGGGCATTTGGATAGATGAACTGAACGTTAGGGGGTTACTTTACGCTGATGATTTAGTGGTAATGGCCTCAACAGTGAAGGGCTTACAGAGAATGATAAACAATGTAAAAAGTTACTGTGATAGGTGGGCTTTGCGCGTAAATATGGAAAAAACAAGAGCCATGGTATTCAGAAAAGGAGGTAGACTTGCGAAGAGGGAAAAATGGTATTGGGGAAATGAACAAATTGTAATAGTAAAGAAATATAAATATTTGGGCGTTACTTTTACTTCTAGTTTAAATTTTGCTGAGCATATAAGGGAGAAGGTGGCGGCCGCAAAGTCAGGCCTCAATAGTACATGGAAAGGTATAATGACTCAGCAAATACCAGTTAAAAGTAAATGGGAAGTTAACAATGCTGTAACTAGGACGTTAGTAAGTTATGCAGGACAGGTATGGGGATATAAGCCCTACGAAGAAATAGAGGCGCTACAGAGGTTTTTTATAAAGAAGATGTTCTCGCTTCCGCAGTCTACACCTAATTATATTGTATACTTGGAAACAGGTAGGGAGCGGCTATATTATTATTTGTTTTCATTGCACGTGTCCTATATTTTGAAAATTTTAAAGTTAGAGAACCACCGACTACCGCGCGTTATAGCAACAAAAATTATTGAAAAGAATGTAGGATGGTTTAAGGAATGGAAGGAGTTGCGTGAAAGGTATGCATGTGAAGTAAGTGAAGGTGTGAATGGAGCTAATGAATGGAAGACACAATTACAATACCTTATAAATTCTATGAAAATAAGTTATAGAGAAACAGTTATTATGCGGGCGAGAAGATCACAATTTCATTCCATTTTTAATCAGTTAAGTTGGGATTTGGGAAGTAATAATTATATAAATGTGTTGCTGAATAGAAATGATATTTCGATAATTTTTCGAACTAGAGGATCACTTTGGCAGTTAAATCATAGGCCAGGTAGAGAGGGGGTACAGTTGTTATGTACACTGTGTAATTTAAGGGAAGCTGAAGATATTATGCATTTTATTGGCAGATGCCCGAAACTGGTGGAGATAAGATTAACAGTGTTTGGGGCCAGATATCTTGCAGAAGAGCAAGTTGTAGATTTATTAAATGGTAGTGACTGGGCTAAATTGATTGTGTATGTGAGAAATTCGTGGAATTACAGGAAAGATTTGGTAAGGGAATATAATAGTTAAATGATGTGAATAGTTAAGTGAATGTGGGTGAGTGATGTGTTTGATGTTTGTGTATGCGTGCGTGAGTGAGAGGAAGTGAATGTCTCTAATAGACCAATGTATAAATTATAAATAATATTAATTTAGGAAGTTTGTAAGGAAAATATTGTCCATTTTTTCTTTGGAAAATGAGATTATTTCGTGGAGTTTTACATTAACAGATAAGGCAAAGACGGATAGCAGCAATTAATATTGTAGATAAGAACTATCAGTGTGATTTTGTTTAATCAAATGCTTATCTGTTGATGAGGAATAAAACAGTATGCAACTCCGGCAGACAACTGGAAATCCGGTTATGCTCGATTAAAACTTACATTAAGATAATTTAATATTGTTAAAAGAAAAATGAGAATAAAGTTTTATTATTATTATATTATTATTATTATTATTATTATTATTATTACAGGTAATTTGTTGGTCGGGGAATGACATTCTTTTAAAGATACGAACACAACTGCCACAATCTAATTTGCAGCCGCTTACGGCTCATGCAGATGTATTTTTCCCAAGTAAGTCGTTCGTCTAAGGGCTATATTCTACTAGGACACAACGGTGGTGCAAGCAGTGGAGACACCACACATAATAAATTAAGGCAGAAGGAGCTTATCTCACCTGGTATCGGCAGGTAGAATGGACTAGCTCTCATGGCAACAAGCTACGTGAGATAAAACATAATGCTAAGTCTTGGCCTAAGTCACTGAGGAAGAACAGAAGGGAAGAAGTTGTCATCGCGCGACTTAGAATTGGGCACACCAGATTAACCCATGGGTATCTCATGACGTCTGGTGATGCTCCAATTTGTGGCAGGTGCGATTGTCCTTTGACTGTCAACCATGTATTAGTTGATTGCGTCTACTACGCAGCTCTGCGTCGGCGATTTAAGATTCCCTCTGAATTAAGGTAAATACTCGGTGACGAAAGCCCTATTTTGGACGCGGCTTTAAAATTTTTACGATCGATTGGTGTATACAACAGTGTCTGACAGTCTAGGGTGATCTGCAATGTTTTATATGTCCTAATTAGTTTTACCCTATAGTATATTTTTTACATTAGTTATAAGTTTATATTCATATGTCTGTGTTTTTATTATGTGGCCTCTTTACAGCCTTTTGCGACCTGTGATATTGTTTTTTTAATGTAATTTTTAATTTTTTTTTCGTTGTGATACTAGTTTTTAAGATTTTAATTACATAAGTGTCAATGTCATTATTGTTATTTATTCTAACTGCGATATTAAGTTTAAGTTTATATGTGTATGTTTTTTGTGTTTTTAGTTTTTTTTAGCCTATTTTGTCTGTGATGTCTGTGATACTAGCTTATAAGATTTTAAGTACTATATACCTATATAAAAAAGGCGTTCTGCACTCGGGCTTTTTACACCCTTGAGTAGAACAACAGGCGATGATAACCTTGTTAAGGTTTTCCGCCTTAAAAAAATGGTATCGGCTTGGTTGCTCAACCAATTTGGTAGCGCCACCAATAAAATGTACAGAGTTATACGGCGCATCACTCACTCGGGCATAGTTATTGGCAACCAGCGGCAGTGGATACTTGCGTGCTCTTCAATAGTGTAGTTGCAATTATTGTGTTTTCGTTGAGTTTTTATACCGAAAGGTTTATAATAGAAATTCAATGCAGATCTTATCTTTGGGATACTTCAAATGATTACTCCAACCGAGATATTAAAAAGAAATCTTGAGAGGAAGTAACTAATCTATTTTTTGAGAAGAAATAGCTCATAGAGAAATCTCATCTCATCTCATCTCATAATCTTTTTAGACAAATCATTCTTGCACAAGCTTAATAATTTTCGCACATAGTTAAAAAAATTTGTTTTGATACTTTCGCAAATCATCGTACAAGGTTTAAAATACTCCACTTATAAAACTATTAGCAACAAATGTATGTTCCCAAAATTTCCTGTTTTTCCTTTTTTCTCCAACATTCTTCGTCGCATATAAAAGAGCAGTGATCGTCCATATTGCAAATGAAAAGAACAAACCCCATTGCTAGTCTCTCTTGGTTGCGCCACCGCGGTGTCCTAGTGGGATGTAGCCCTAAGAGGATGTTTACCTAACTAACTGACACCTTCCGCCTGGGTTATCATGTTGTCGCTAACAGTAGTTTGTAGAGAATTGGTGTGATAACATGTCGGTCGAGTGTGTGCGTTGTTAAGGCAATTTGTAATAAAAAAACAATACAAAATCTTTTTTAATTTTGTATGTAGAAAGAAATATTTGTTTAGGATGTCAAATTGGAATATTTTGTTTAAAATTTAATATTCTTTTTATGTAATCAAAAGCATTGGTTGTTTAATAATGTTTGAACCAAGACAAAGAACAGTTCATCCACGATGTCACCACAGAAGTCATTCAAAATTTAAATATGTATGAGTACAAACATTTTTGAATAAAATATTGTATTATTTAAGTGTAATATCTAACCAATACTTCTTTAGGTCGGAATATAAAAATACGTATTTTTTTTAATATAAATATTTAAAAATTGTCTTATAATATGACTATGAGATAATGCAACACATTAGCAGGCAAGTGTGTTTTTTAAGAGTATAATTAACATGAAAATTTGGTTCCTTAATTTTGACACTCCAGTTATATCGTCATAAAGACATCTTTCTGACTTGTCCGATACTCTTGCTGTAATTTTCGTAGCTATGTCAGTAGCTATATTACCTGTAAAAGATTGCTGTTAAGAGTCTGATAAAGTCTGTAAGAAAACCAAATACATGTAGTGTGTACAGATGTGGTCTGAGCAAACTGCCTGACGGTTTTTTGTACATGAAAAATCGTTACCGTTATCATTGCCTGATGAATCGCATTGAGGCGCAGAAGGGTTTAATGCAAGGTTCTTGTATGGTAACTCAAACATCACTAAGGTCCTTGCACACATATCACAAAGAAAATGGCACAGAATAAATACTAACACAACTCAACGATGAAAGGACAAAAAAGTGTGTAAAAGAACTCCTTTAATAAAAACAAACAGAGAAAGTAATAAAAATTTAGTCACTAACACCACCGCTAATTAATACCAACAAAAAAGAGAAATGACAAACTTAAGTTGCTTAGACTAATATCACAGAAACGATCGATACAGATATGACATTCTGTCTACGAATAGTGAACGATCCCAGATGGAAAGGATACTCTGTCTTTAGGCAATCTTGAATCAATAAAGTAAAGCGTAAACTTCAAAAAATAATTATATAGCAAAGATATAATCTAAAACATACGTCATTAAGAACATCAGTAAAAGCGACGTAATAGATCTGATCTATAAAATGTAAATATTAACCATTAACTTATTCCCCTGCACATTTTAATTATTAATTCAGTTATTAAGACGTCAAGAAAGATAACCGAAGAATAAATAATAGGCCTATTTCAAAAGTAACTGTAGGTAGTGTTTGGACTCAAGTTATTGTTATTATAATAAAAATAGTAATTTTTATTAGTTACTTTTTAGTAAGCAAATTTACATACTTATTTGCTCGTATTAAAATTATTAAATACCGATTTCGGAAAGTAATTAATTCCACCATCATTCCTATTTTAAGCGTACATAATAAAAATAATCTCCCAGAATCGCGGTTATTTACAGCCTGCGCATTGGGATTTCGTTTTATAATAGTCTATATTTAAAAAAAACCCATTAATTTATAAAATACTAAAAGAATTCAGTGGCAAGAAATGCTAGTCGTAAAACAAAATATTAAAATGTAAGGTAGAAACAAAAATTTTCTACACGTCTACTGAGCTAAGTTTTAAGATTTTTAAACTCAACAAACTTGTAAATAAATTACAAGTATTCTAACGGGTGTTTCAAAAAGGACGCACTTCGAAGTTTGAGAACGCTAATTTATTACATTAAGTAATTACAAATTGTACAAATTATACGGTATGAAATTATTACCTTTATAACATTCAGATTACCTTTAAAACTTCACAATAAATGTTCAAAATGACTTCCTCCGCTTTTAATGCAAGTCGAACAAGTTTCATAACATTTGCAGCCACTTTTCGTAGTGTTTGCTCATTAATGTTTGTAATATCAATTTCAATATTAGCCTTCAATTCTTCAATTGTATGAGGATTGTTTTTAAAAACCTTACTCTTTAAATTCCCCCAAAGAAAAAAATCCGCAGGAGTAAGAACTGGGGATCTTGGTGGCCACAATCCTTTTGATATCACACGATGGCCAAAAAATTCTCTTAACATATTCAGCGTTTCAGTAGAAGTATGGCACGTGACGTTATCCTGCTGAAACCAACAATCTCGATCGTGTAATTCTAACAACGCTATAGATTGTTCAATTAAGTTGCGGTACACCACACCATCTACAGATGTGTCAAAAAATAAAAGCCCAACAATACGACGCCGGGAGATCGCACACCAAACACCAATTTTAAGTGCGTGTAGTGGACGTTCATGAGCGCTCCATATTCGGCAGTTTTGGCTGTTGATGTAACCATCCAAGTGGAACCATGCTCCGTCACTGAAATAAACACGATCCAATATTTCAACACCGTTGTCACAAGAGAACGTATCCAACGACAATACTGTATACGTTTCCCATGGTCAACTTCTTTCAGTTCATGAACGACACCGATGCGGTAAGGATGCAGATTTAATTTTTTTGTAGCCCTTAAAGCGGAAGATAGTGATAATCCAGCCTGTAAAGATAACTTTCTAAGTGATTTGCCAGGTGAGGTAGTCAAACGTTGTTTCACATCGTCCAAAACTTGTTCTGTTAACACTGATGGTCGACCTGTGCTTTTCCGATCCTGTACACTGCAGTCTCACGAAATTTATTAATCAGACGCGATATTGTGGTGTTATTAGGTACTTCAGAATTGGGAAATTTTAACTAGAACTCGTCTTTCACTCGTTCGTAAGATTTATATGCGCAATAACTTTCAAAAATAAAAAAACGTTCATCCTTTGAAAAAACCATGTTTGAACTTATACAGACACAAATGAATACTGGGATAGCACTAGTACATTTGTCAGTAATACTCAATGGATCAACAATGAGTACGGTAGTGCCAACTGTTATTTGGGGGGAAAAAATATTCCCTATGCAGAAAATATTAACCCTTAAACTTCGAAGTGCGTCCTTTTTGAAACACCCGCTACTTACTTATAAGATTTCTCATATCTTGTAAAAACCAGTTTTCCGTCAATTTCCTGCACCTACATTTTCTTGGAAATAATCAAATATGTCTACATGATAATTAGAAATTACAGTGGGTTATATAAAATGAGAGAAAATAATAAAATTTACAAGTTACTAATCTCTACATGTTTAAGTTGTAGTGTAAGCTACTTGAAAACGGTAAGGAACACAATCTCTCTTTGCTTCGACCTAACCAAAAATTTTGTGATCAAACCCTATTTAGAACCCAATATCCAACTTATCAAAAACAACAGGATCTCCCAAGTGATTGCATGAATTTCTCCTACCTGAACTGTCGTCATCAGAAATATGAAACTTCTACTATTTGTGGTTTTGACAAAGGTTTTCCTCCTTGATATCTCCAGGTACTTATGCTGGAATATTTCAATCACAGGAGGTCTTAGAGCCTCTATTTTGTTTTTATCTTTCGATTTTATGTCTGGCTGTTATACACATTAAGACTAATCCAGACCCTAAAAGGTAGTAGATGAAAAGGTTATAAAAAATGCGACTGGACCGGGAATAAAACTTGGGACCACTGATATAGAAGCCAGTTACGCTGACACAACACCAACGCGTTGGCTCTACCTTAGTGGACCATATCTGTGACTTCAGTGTTTAGTAGAAAAAAATAGTATAATATAATAGTGTTTATACAGTTTTATGTTTTGAGTTTGGAGAAGTGTAAGCCTAAATAGCGTGTTTGAGGCAGTCAGTAAGAGTCATTTGTTTCCATTTATTTTTATTTTCCATAGTTAAAGCCTGGCTCTACGAGGGGTAAATGGATTTGGTTTTCGGGCAAGTCGGTCTCCTTCGACAACTAAAACATGACTCCTAGGGAAGTATAAATAAAATTTAAAATAGCTAACTACATTTTTTGCAAATTTTTACAGCTATTGCTATTTGTCGCAACTAAAACTCCAAGCCTCTCTATCAGTTCAATCACTCTCCTGCAGGCCTTCTCTGGTTATCGCCTTCACCGATTTATTGCTTTGCTGGTCACACTCTTTACCTTTTATATATATTTGAGATCCAGCTCCACATTCTGCTTGGCCACCCGTCTCCATTTCATCTGACGCAGATGAACATACCACAACAGGGTCTTTGTATCTATTTCATCTAACAGTTTTTTTTAAGGCGAAAAACCTTAACAAGGTTATCATCGCCTGTTGTCCTACACAAGGGTGTAAAAAGCCCGAGTGCAGAACGCCTTACTTTTATATATAGACTAATACTTAAAATCTTATAAGCTACTATCACAGAAATGAAAGAACATTAAAAAAGTAACATCACAGATAAAACAGGCTAAAAAACTTATGAAATCCAACCTCAAGGTTTAATAACTTCTCTGCAGAAGTCTATCTGTACGACGACTGCAATTATCAGGCTTACTAAATAGGCCTATTACTAAACACTACGTTCAGCAGACGAACTGAAATAACTGAGAAAATTATTTCTTTTACAAAATGCTTCATCTCTACATAAACAAATTCTTCATGGGACCTAATTATGTAATTTTGTTTAGCCTATGTTTTCTTAACATGTATCGATGATTCCCCTACGCTAAAATATATTTTGCAGTTGTAAATGATTTTTCACACTCAATTTATTTGATACTATATAAAAGAATACTGACTTTATACATTCATAAGGAATTACTTTACAATTTCATGAAATAAATATATAGTTAATAATTTCTAGTTAATGGATTTTTATAGTTTATAACCTTGAGCCATGGAGATGTACACTTTCAATCCGGATTGTAGAAAGAGCGTGTTTTGAATCAGTATAACGTAATGAAGTTATTTATATACGTTTGCACAAAATTTAAAACATCGTTTTTTATTACTCTAGTTGGACGAACGAATCTTCAAATCACCATTAGCAAATTTTATAGTAAGAATGTTGAAATTTTATGTGTTTAAACTTGTTCGCATAACAAAATCATGAAATAAAGAAAAAATTTTCTCTTCACGTCACATATTTGTGTAAAAAGTGTACAAGTAAATTTTATTTAAATAAGTGAGTTTTAATGAATCTTTATTTCAATTTTTTCATGAATAATAATTGTAGTCACAAAGCATAAAATTTGATTAAGCATATTAAAACAGCTATTAAAAAATTTTCATTTATAGGCTGTAAAATATAATATAGTACATAACGTGGCCGCCTTCGATAGCTTAGTCGAAATAACCAGCTCAACCATAAGGCCGAAGATTAGGGGTTCGATTACAAGGGTCTGGAAACGTTTAACGCCGTACTTAAACTTATTGTTTCACCAAACACTGCAACGCTCTAACGACAGAGCAGTTGATGCGACTTTACATAATTTAAAAAAAAACTTAAATTTATGCTTTACAAAAATTCTTAGTAACCGCCAAAACTTCCTCGCGAAGCTTTAATCTGTAGTAAACTTTCATATTATTATTAATTGTTGAAGTATCCAAACTGAAACTGCAAGTTAATCAACGCAAACAGCCGTAAGAAAACTAATGAAACCCAAAATTTTACAACCTCTTTTATAATTTTAAATTTTTTTTGTCTTGTTTATGAGGCGAAAAACTATAAGTTTTACTTACTTTTTTGAACAATACTTACTTTTTATAATGCTTACTTACTTACATTTTAATAGTGTTACTTTTTTATAAGTTATCATCACCAGTTATTCTACAGCATGGCGTAAAAAAAACCGACATAAGTAATTTATTTTTTTTGCAATTCTAATCCTTTAATATTTACCACACATTTTTGTATTAAAATAACACAGAAAACATCTTAAACTAAGTAGTATCAAAGAAAAATTGACCTACTACATAATTATACATTAAAACTAAGATCACAGTTCGCTTTAAGTACACGCATCAAGTTCAGGGCTGCAAAAAACCTAATAACAAGCGGAACCATAGATACGCTCTGTTGTTTTATGTAGGTATTAAAACTACTAATTTACAAACCGAAATAATTTTTTAAAAAATAATACAATTCTAACAACTGATTTTGAAAGTTTTTTAACTTTATTCAGGAGAATGAATTTAACGACTATTCTGCAATCTCCAACAGACAAAATTAACTAACGTAGCATAATAAGCAATTTTTGGCTTGTAGAAATAATAAATAAAAAGAAATATTCGGGTTACAGATTTTCCAAAATTACCGAATTTTTAAATTTTTTAGAGTCGCAAGAAGATAAGAAAGGTAAAAAGATTTTATACAAAAATACTGTCAATATTTCAATGATGAGAAAGACTATAATATTCACGAGAAAAGTCAAGAGAAAAAAGTTGGAAAACAAATTTAGGGCGTTATGAAACAAACAAATGTGACATAAGTAAATCTAGGAAAGATAAATATAAGTTATATCAGACTTACGTGTTGGTTTTTCACATTCTAGCGGTTAAATCCGAAAGACAGATAGCTAAAGATGCTGTAAATAAAATTAACTAGCTTGTAAATAAAATTCTTAGTGATCGCGGTGAAACATGACGTTCCATTATTAAAAATAAAAAGATGTATTTTATAAAATCATTTTGTTATGTCACAGTTTCTTTGCTTTTGTAAGACAGTTGCTTTACTTTTCTCCACATGAGAGAAACACATTTTAAACACAAATATATGGACAAATTAAAATCTGAAACTTTCTCTTTACATTTAATAATTCATTTTGAAATATTGAGTACACAAAAATAGCGAGGTTATTTTATAAGGATTTATAAGATAAATTATTAATATACATCAATATGGTAAGGCGAGAATGAATCACAAGAAAAAAATACATACTATATAAAAAAATAAAATTCAACGAAATATAAATGAAGAAAACCTTATTTTAAAAATTTGACTGGCGCAAACCCAAATGATTTTTAAACCGAGTAGCAAAAAAGAAATCGCTTCAACAACAGTTTATTTAACAAACACATGTAATTCAAAACATGTTTATCAAGATGGTATACCGGAGTGCCTACAATGCAGAATTATTTTTTTCAAACCAATTCAGCGTAACAGCACAGGAAAGAAAAACAGGTAACGGTATTTCCACTAGTTTGCCAGAAGCGATTCCCCTTCGTCGTTGTAGTAGCTTCCAAGAACTCCTAGAACGAATTTTGTACTAATTGGACCCAAATTTAACTCATTGATTCTTTGGGGGCTAGAAGAACTTTTGATACATAAATAAGCAAGCATTTTTGTAGATAAAATAAACATACAGAGCGGTGTCTATGTCGACTACAATTAGTAATATTTTATAGCTCGTACATTTCGAATGTAAACTCTGGTTTTTCTATTGCGTATTTAAGTGATTTTGCAATTTTTTATTGTCTACATAAAACAATTAACTGAACGCTCCATTCTACTTTTAAAGGAAGCGACAATTTTCATTTCCATTTCTAACCTTGGCATATTAACTATTGACGATTAAAATTTACCGAGTTTTTAGTTTATTTCGCTTAGATTTGTGTTTAGTTTACATGAGTTTTATATCTTTTAACGTGTTTATGTCTTTTCTCATAGTAAATGTATCAAATAATATTTTGAACGAATAATTTTATTTTCTTTCGAAGTACGTGCTCAAGGTTGAAGAACATTAGAGACTGGACAAACATCAGAACTTTCCTGTTAAGTGTCTATTTGGATATTTTTTGTTGATTGTTTATTAGTAAATAAGCACGTAATCTGACAAATAACTTATCACTCTTTCATCAAACAGATTGTATAACCTTATAGATTATTGTGTCCAGTCTAATTTTGTCAAGAATTTTGAACGTTATTACATACGTATTTTAACTGCTGATAGAACGTCGTTTATTTAAAATGTAGATAAAGATAGTACGTAATTATCCAAAATTTTATCAATATGTAGAAAAAGGTAAGATGAAAATCACGATCAGCTGCTGGCGTCGCCTATGAATTAACAATTCACCAATTTCAGTTAAAATACTAACAACACAGCTAGGTCAAAAAATCGTAATGCACAGTTTCATCAAGCAGGAGAAATGTTTGTTTTTTATCTTATTATTTTCAAAGGTTTTAGCGCTTTAACGTCTGGGCTACGAAGGTGTCCTTGTATATTTATTTTTATGAAAACAGATTTCATTGTTCGTGTTTAACTGAAATGCATATCTTTCGTCTTTTATTTAAAACACATCTGAAATTCATTTTAACAAAACAATGTCCGATTAGCAAAATCGTGCTGCATATTTAAAAAATAATTCTACTAGTCTTTACATGTATTGTTGTTACTTTTCATTTAATACTTATTATTTAAAGAAAAGTTGTTGCTGCCTTACAATGTCAAAGTCTCTAAACGAAATTAAACCTGGAGCCAGTAAGGACGTTGAGACAATACGGTGGATGCACAAGACTCACAATGTTTTTAATACTCACTAAGGAGTCTGTAAGTACAATGAAGAAGTACTCAAATAAACCTCTTAATTATTTTACATCTGTAAATACATATCAGCATGTGTTCCTATTATCTCCAATTAAATAGATTTTTTTTAAAAAATAATCAGATCATAAGATATAATAATCTATAATTAGGCCTATACTCAGTATTTTGAATCCAATAAGAACTAAATTACATCAGTCAGTGATAATTAAAATACAATGTTAGAAAAAGTTATACGCAGAAAAATTAATTATCGCGTTTATTACAGTTTTACGACTCACTTAATAAAAAATGTTAATGTATCCCAGGTACATAAAATAATAAAACTGCACCGTAACTTGAAAAAAAAACTGAACCGATCTAAAAAAAATCGTGTAAAGTTATTACAGTTTTGACCAACGTAACAAACATTACAAAAGGTTTTGCTGGGAAAGTTTTAATTCATAAAGTAAACAAGTATTAGATAAATCTTTAAATGCAGTTTGATAATGAATTCTAAAAGTTTTAATAACAACTGTAACAGCAAATTTTCTCTTTGTCTTTTAAATTGTAAAGTTAGTAACGTTAAGTCTGTATGTTAGCGGAGGATACCCAACAATGTAAAATAAATAAAAAAATTTTATCTGAATTTAGCAGAAAACTAAGAAACGAAAATAGGCCTACTACTAAATATCAATCTGAACGCTAAAAAAATAATTGAAGAACAACACACAGTAGAATGTCAGTTTGGCCGTTACAGATTAAAAAATCGATTATCAAAGGGTCAAAATTTGAAAATGGTCGTACATACGACGTATCCCAGTACTTAGTATTAGGTCTGTATATACGTAAAAACAAGATTGAATACATATTGTATCTATATTAAACGGTGTGATACATTAATAAAATTCGATTACTCCGATCAACGATTAATCAAAAGTTTAACTGGCATTAATTGTATAAACTTTTTGTAAGTTTTAAACAAAATGTACTGAACTTTCCCGCCTTTTCAGCATCTATCCACTACAGAAACGATACAAGTCAACCTACAGATTGTCTATTGACTGTGCACAGGTCGAATTTAAATTTGAGCCTTATCTCGGCTTTTGTCAGGTCTTTGAAACAAATCTCAAAACCTGTTCACCTGTGGCTACTGCTTTGTCAAATTTTGGCTCATTCACTTAAAAATGCACTGTTATTTACAAATATAGTTTATAAGATGATATGCCGTTTTTAATTTAATGCCAGAGAACCTTACAGATCAATAAATAAAATTTTTATTCAACTACACATTATCAGTAGCATGATTCTTTAATGAAAATTCCAAAAGAAGACATTTCAGCTATTTTCAAAAAAAGTATAGCAAATATTTTCGCTAATTATCCGAATATTTTGAAGTGAATCAGGTAATAACTGAATTTCAACTAGTTTTGTACTGGGAAAAATTTTAATAGATTACAAATTAAGTTAAGTACTAGATTTTCACGTTTTTAATTAGCTTTTTTTCTAGACGTTCCGACATAATGTTGTGCAGTACATCCATCGTACAGCCAGTACTAACCTACCGAATAATAGGATGGAATGGTGCTAACTTTTCTTATTTAAATCCTCTGCTAAAAACCAGTAAGAGCAATTAGTAAAAAAAACCAAGGTATCGGAACAACTTTTTGAATAAACCTGTTACTTGGTAAACAACAAATATTTACGAGAGAAGCTCTTATTTACACATTCAACAATATAAATTTATTTAAATAGAAATTTAGTTTACGTCTACATACGGTCTCACAAACGCAGTATGAAAAGTATTTCTGCTACTAGATACAATCTACTCCCCCGACATTTAACAAACCGGACAAAGCGTACAAAAACACAGTAACCATGTTGTTAATGGAAGTAGGAAGAGAAAATCACAAAAATAATGTTACACTAGTAATTCTCTACCAATAATACCATATGATTTTATATTTTGTGGATACGTTGTTTTATGAATTCGCACATTTTATTAGTATTTTTTAAATTTCTTTTATAAATGCATACCTATATTGCAGTATAATATTTAATAGCGCTAGAAGTAGTTTAATTAGAATTAAAATTACTTACACATATTTTCAATTAATAAAACACTAAATTGATCTGCATAGGACAAGCCAATTGGGTAGATAATTCTCCAACCAGAAAGTTATTAAATTTATATTTTAAATTGTAAATTAAGTATAAGTTGTAATTATTTTTGTAATGAGGAAATAAATTACCTAAGGGTCATGAACTTTACAGAACTGTAACATATTGAAGTGAATAAGGCTATGTTTAATTTAGTTAATTAACTCACACACTTGACTTTTATATCACAATTTTAATTTTAAAAGTGATACTTTAAAATATATTTAAGGTGTTGAAAATTGTTAATTTCATAATTAGTATCGATTAATAGACTTTTCGTAACTTACAGAGTACTATTTTGACAGAAATACATACCGAAATCGGTGATGGATGGTGGAAATTTACAAATAAAAAACTATTAAGTGTTTATGGTTTTCATTTTTTATTGAATACTGAAGTCGTTTAATATTTTGTTTGGTCACTATACACGATCTTAAATTACACAAGGAGTTAAAGTTAATGAGTTTCTTTATTTTTTCGTTTTTTTATTAGTATATAGTTCCGAACAGCGATGTTTATTTTAAGAATTCATCAGCGGTCTCTACGGAACGAAGGAAGAAGCGCAACTGAATAATATTATCAGAGAAGCTGTGTTGTTCAATGCGCATGGCGTTTGCGCCGAATCACCAGCATCCCTTCTCTTCAGTCATCACTTCTTAATAACTGTCATTCAATCCTACAAGCAACACATAAACTCTTAAAATTAGGCTAATTCGTATCGTACAACAAAATAATGAAAAAATGTACATTACATTTTTCCAAATTTTACATCAACAGTCAACAGTAAAATAAAATTTCCTGTTCTAACTTTCCCACAAAATTAATAAGTAAAAGTGTACGATAATACGAGTACAAGCAAAGGTATTATTAGATTCATAATTTTCTTTTTTTCATTGTAAGTAAAGCAGGCTAAACATTTTTCCCGACCACTATTAATAAAACTTATGATTAATATCTTAATCAGTTTTCTTATTGTAAAATAACTACAAAATTAAAGAGAGCAAAAATTGTTTATACAACAGATTGTGATTAAAATGCGAAACCAGCCGTACATATCTTGAACCTATTATGATAAATTTGTTTCACTTAATCTGGTACGACGGCCAATTTGGCTATATGGTGGACCAATTTTTGGAGCCTGTCACAATACAACACTGAATATTCTTCAACAACACCAACCAAAATCACTTAGAGCAATAACAAATGCACCTTTTTACGTAACCAATCATACCCTTCACGAAGACCTGAAAATATCAACGGTTCCAAACATTGTAAACGCAACATATAACTCACTACACACAAAGACAATTGACCACATAAACCCAAATGTCCAGTCTATTTCAACTTACGATCTCCCTGTTAACAGACGACTAAAACGAAGGTGGAATAGGGATCTTCTCCGACCACCATAAAAATAACAAAAACAAAATTTCAATTTAACTTTTCATGCCTGTTTCATTTCATAAAAAAGAAAATCATCTAATAAAAAATCATCCATCATAGTTTATAAATCATTATCATTAAAAATTGGCACCACATCCTTGAAAAATTTCACGCCGAAATCGGTCACTGGATCGATTCACATCACGTCAATTTCCCGCCATTCCTCATTCTAAGAATATTTTGAAAAACAATAAAGCAATTTTCAATGACAAATTACTGTTTCTTTATTATTAAGCTGAAAATATAAACAGTGGCCCTCGTAATGTATTTAATTTATTCAAAGAAAAAAATATGTGATATTATTTTTTATACCACAGATACGTTCTATGTATTGTGCGTTTTCTATTTTTGTTTTCTGTAGTACTTTACCAAAAACCATTTTAAGTTTTTGAGGAATAGCCTTTCATATCTTATTTTTTATATTTAAGTAATTTGTGTTAGTCTTGCAGGAGGCCGAAAATTACTGTCATTTTAATTACGTAATACTAGTTATTTTTTATATATTTAGAGAAACCAATTTTTCAAAACAAACAGTTTTATACGGTTTCCCAGAAACTAGTGGATTGTACTGAGGATCTTTTTGCATGGACCGACTCACAGATCCCCCTGAATAATACCCGCTATTGCAATGAATGACAATTTAATGGACTTGGAATATAAATCAAATAATACCACTTTAATTAACGCTTACTTGTTAGTTTTTGTTTTATCTTATTTTTATAGTATTATTGCTGTGGATCTACAGGTGTTAAAAAATTTGGCGGTTAAATATTAAGAAGACTAATAGATTTTATTTAAACACGTAATTAGCTGTTTATGAATGAATACATATCTCATTCAAATGTGTCATTCGAAGAATGGAACGCAATTGAATAACAACCGGTTACGTCTGAAAAATGATATTATTTTCCAACAACGCAATCTTTTACAACTATACTAGTTCTTTATAAAATACACATTATCTTTCAAAAAAATCCTACAGGGTAATACTAAATGATTTCAACTGACATGTATAACTGGAAAGTTGATTAATTTTATATCCCCCACAAATCCTCTGCTGGAACTGTTTCATATAAGCCTAAAGCAATTGTAGATGAAATTTCCGTGTTCACATTTTCCTGTTACAATATTTCAGTTATCTACCCAACAACAACAACGACTGAATAACAAAATTATATTAATAAATACAATAATAAAAAAATACGAGGGCCTGTATGCACACTAAAGAAAAGTACGTAAATTTATGATATTGTGTGTTACGAACTGTAGTATCAATGAATCTACAAGTTAGTATTTTAACGAAATAGCCTTTCCATAAATTTACAAAACGATATACCTAATCCTTTATATATATTTGAATAAAACTCTTTCTTAAAATTATTGCCAATTATTTAGTTTTTTTTGCAGCGTTTAATATTGACAATATATAGATACATCATTCGAAACCATAATTTGTTTTAGTTGTTAACTATTATTTCGTTTTGTTTGTGTTTAGGTCATCAGCCGAAAGAGTACACTTATCAGCATGCCAGGCCCTCTGAAAAGCATATATTTTCCACTCTGCAAATGACATTTTCACTTTATTCACCACAGGGTCTGGCTGTATAATGAAATTCATTACTTTCAGAGTAGATAACTCTGATTAGTATCTTTTACACCTCTACCTCTTCTGTTCTTAAATGATTCAGCCATTTAATTGGCTGACTATGTGATAAGAAACAGAACTATTTATTTTAGCCCTGCAATAAACAGATTGAGTGTAAATAATTTGACACTCCACCTGTTATGGGCATCGTTTTTATTTACTCAAACGATTTATCAGTCAGACGCCCAATATAATCTCTAGAGAATAATGTAAGAATATACAAAAGAAACAAGACCAGTTTGGACGTAAGGAGTAGCCTACAACTGCGGGATTCTCTCAAACGTTTACAAACAAAACGCATTCAGATAATGCAGAACTAACTACTACGCACGACACAAATCGCTAACTACAGCACCTACAACAAACTGCTCAATGACTTACTTTAAACCATATACGTCACGGATGCAGTAAAATACATTGTAATTAAATTCACGCGAAAATCAAACAAATCCATCGACCCAGCAACACATTCAATACGTACGTTTACACCTGGTAATCAGGAAATTAGTCTCACGCGCGAATATTTAAGAGACATTCTCTTGAGGAACTACTGCACTAGTTGCTACAGCGATGAACACCAAGTTGATACAAGTAAATTATTTTACTTTTGTTTTATTTTTAATATTTGCTAACTGTTTTAAAATAACAAATTGTTAATATACGGGACCATTCACATCTTATATAAACCTAACTTACAGAAACTAATAAACAATAGAAAATATTACAGATTTTATCTCTAAACCTAACAGCAGAATAACCAAGCATACAGGGCTAAACATTGTTACATTTTTTTATATTATTTTTTAAATTGGTATAGCCTAAATAACTAGTACAGAAACTAATAAACAACTTACAGAAACAAAAAAAAACATTAATCCACACAAATCAAACAAATAAAAAACAACTTACAGAAACTAATAAATAATAGAAAATATTACAGATTTTACCTCTAAACCTAACAGCAGAGTAACCAAGCATACAAGGCTAAACACCAAATTTGTTACGTATTTTACATTTTTTATATTATTTTTTAAACTGGCATAGCGTATGTAACTAGTTTCATTTACAATTGCTCCAATAATTTCAAGACCCGACCACGAACAAGGAAACCCTCACTTTCCACTAACCATAATTAAATACTAGCACTTCCAAAAGAAATGTCTAAGAAAAGTTTTTTTCTAATAATCATTCCAAATAAGATCTGCAAAACGTCAAACAAATTTCAAACGTCTATTTATTATACACAAAAAAAATTAAAGAAAGCATTCTCACAAGTTTTTTGAAATGTAGGAAGCGTATGAATACACAAACTTAAATTAAAACCCTTAAATGCATGGTGTTGCAGATCTGCAACATACCGTTTTCGTTACTGTATTTTCATTATTTAGTTGGTATATGTCCCGACTGCATACTGTTGTACTTTTATTACAAACCTTCTTAGTTTCTAGTACAGTAACTGCTCACTAGATTATGTTGTTGGTCAGAAATCGAACTTATCGTATGATGCTTTTGTTCGTAGTTGGATGAGTCGATTCGTTCGGAAAGTTGGCGTAATTACTTTTGTTTATATTTTGATTATAGTGTTTAAAAATAGCAGTACTTTTAATATAGGTTAACTAAAAACGTTTAGTGTTTAAGTGCATCAAAAAGAGTCGTTAATAATGTAAATAAACAGTATTTCGGTTTGTGATATTTCTGCAACATCATGCGTGACCGGTAACTAGCAGTTTCCTAACCTCACATAACCTATGAATAGTTATTGTACAGACACGTGTTTTGTTTTTGTTCTAATAATTTTTATTGATTCGTGTTTAAGTTAGTATATTAATTTATAAATAACAAATATGTCTACAGAAAACTTTAGAAATAGAATTTTAAATGATAATGAATTAGAAGACTATTTAAATTATATTATTGAGGACGGCTATGACTCGGAGGATAATGTAGTAGATGACGAAGATAGTTTAGAACCTTTAGAATTAAATGATGCGTATGTTACAAAGCCTTCAGATATTGCTAATATTGATGAAAATGTGGTAGATATTGAGTCAGAACCCATAAATATCGTAGAACCAGAAAATTCCCGACCTTCCACTTCTGAACTGACAAGTCAGTCAGCACCCGATTCAAGCTCGCGATTACTGTCTGACAGAAAAACCATCATTAGAAATTTAGTGTGGAAGAAAAAGCATTTACAATTAAATGATCACCAGCTATTATTTACTGGAAATTGTCAGTACAATTCTGAAATATTAGAACTTGACATCCCTTACAAATTTTTTACATTTTTTCTGACTGATGATTTCATAGAAAAAATTGTATACGAGACAAATCTCTATTCCGTACAAAGAGATGCTAGTAATCCAGTGAATACTTCAGTCTTAGAAATAAAAAAATTTATGGGGATACTGATTTTCATGTCTATTTATCACTATCCAAGTGTAAGGTCTTACTGGGATAAATACGGATTTGAAAATATAAAAACTGCTATGACGGTGAACAGATTTGAAAAGATAAGGCAATTTCTACACTTCAATAACAATGAAGACCATTTGCCACAAACTGACCCACATCATGATAGGTTGCATAAGATCAGACCTTTCATTGACCACTTAAATAAGAGGTTTGCGAAGGTACCATTGGAGCAACGGTTGTCCATTGATGAACAAATGTGTGCTACCAAAATCCAACATTTCATGAAACAGTATGTTTCAAACAAACCCCACAAATGGGGTTTCAAATTATTTGTGCTTTGCAACACAGCAGGCTATGCATATAATTTTGAAATCTACTCGGGTAAAAGTATTGCTAATAGGCTTCCAGATGAAGAAGATGTCGGTGTTGTTGGTAACACAGTTGTAAGACTATGTCGGATAGTACCACATAATGTCAACCATATTGTCTATTTTGACAATTTTTACTCATCAATTCTTTTACAGACATATCTGGCAAAGAAAGGAATATACTCCCTTGGAACAGTCTTACAAAACAGATTGCCTAACTGCAAATTACCAGACAAAAAAGACTTGATGAAAAGTAGTGTGCCTCGTGGTACATTTGAGGAGCTTGTCACCACATGTGAAGATGTTGATCTATCTGCTACAGTGTGGAAAGACAATAGAGTTGTTAGTTTCTTGTCCACATATGTAGGCAGTGAACCTTCCACATTAATCAAAAGGTATGATAAAAAAACGAAAGCAAATATTAATATTCCTTGTCCACGAGCTGTTACAGAGTATAATAACAGTATGGGTGGTGTAGATAACATGGACAGTCACATTGGTCGGTTCCATATACGAGTTAAAAGTCGAAAATGGTACTTACGAATTGTGTATCACCTAATAGACATGTCAATAATTAATGCGTGGCAACTGTACCGAAAAATTAATCAGATGAAGGGAGTTCAAGAAAAAAAATTAAACATGCCAGACTTTCGCAGTGAGCTTGCAGAAACTTTGTGTCAAATTATGAGTTTTGAAACTGTAAAACGAGGAAGGCCCAGTACAAGTAATATTGAACAAGAGATACAAGCGAAGAAGCACAGGGGACCTACACAGCACATACCATCGAAAGATGTAAGAACCGATAACATTGGCCACTGGCCTTCATGGGACAAACGAAGTCGATGTAAGAAACCTGGATGTACAGGTTTTTCACAAACAATGTGTGTGAAGTGTGGTGTTGCACTCTGTTATAATAAGACAAATAATTGTTTTATGGAATTCCATAAGTAGTAGTTTTTGTTTATTCTTAGTGATTATCGGAATGACTATTCTTTTTTTTTGTGTGGAACTGTCAGTTATGTTTATAATTATCTTTATTTTACAATTGATTTATCATTTTATGTAATAAGTAACAATTTTCTGTATAAGCAGTGTTTTTTTAAACAATAACTTTGTGACAGACATAAGAACTTCAGTGATAAGTGACTAGTGAATTTAGTGATAATTGAATTTAGTTATAATAGTCTTAGTAGACGTCGATTATTTTAACATAAATATTATAAAAAACATCTTCAATTACACATAATACCCTGTAAATAAGAAAAAGTACTAAATATATTGAGGTAAGTTTACAGTATTATATAGTATTACAAATGTTTACTATTGTTTTATTATTTTGATAAATTGAGATCCTTTTGGATAAAAATAACTCCGTGTGCATGTTGTTGCCGATCTGCAACATACAGTTTTATTTTGAAAAAAAGGACCTAAAAATTGTAACTCAATTTTTTTTAAAAATTTTCCCTCAATCTAGACGTTTTAATGTGCATGATCATATTTTTTTTAATAAAAACAAAAAATCATGCATTTAAGGGTTAAGATAACTTAGCCAATTGAAATTTGACAACGAAATAAAGATATCAATATCCTAGTATTTATAAATTTTAGTGCTTTAACTATTCTACTCTATTCTAGAAGGTGTTTCTACTCTCACCGTTTTCCAGATCCTTCTTTGTGCATTTCTGAAGTGATTTTGTATGTAAATCAGAATACCATTTTACAGAATTTATGTGTTAACTGATTACTATGTTGCTAATCACAGCACCAAATTGCTCGTACAAAAAACTACTTATGTAGGTAGAAAATACATTAAAAAATTACAAGCTTTCAAAGGTTTTGGTAATCTGAATTTGTTCAAAAAAGTTGAAAGAATATTAAACTGATGAAAAATGTAAGTGTATACGTTGTAAAATTAAATAATGATGGTGCATACGAGTTTCTCTCTTAGTTTTGTTTTAACATCAGTTTCTAAGTAGTTGCTACAGTAATAGTGTAGGCCTATTATTTGGTAAAAATTATTGGATAGCATGCTTCTTAAAGAAAGTAGCGCAATACAAAGTTATCAAATGAATACAAATACATAATAATAATAATAATAATAATATTACAATACAAATAAATGAATCGGTAAGAAACGAATTTAGCATAGTGCTAATATTTTGGCTTATCAGTTTCTGTCCTGGCATGTCCTATACTCCTTTCTGGAGTCTCCTAGGAGTTTATTTTTTTATATATATTTAAACTGCTCTATAAAATAATTAGGAGCAATTGACATATTAAAAAAATGTTATAGAGCAATGGCTGTACCACTCATAACATTTGGGAATGAAACATGGGTGTCATTACAGAGGAATGAATCTCATATCCAGGCTGCTGAAATGAGATTTTTGCGAGGAGTCAAAGGTTTTACCCGGTTAGATAGAGTAAGTAACGAAGCTAGTCGCGCCGAGTTAAACGTTCAGTCACTGTTGGAAACGTTAAGAATATATAAGAGAAACTGGTCCAACCATTTACTTCGCATGCCAGCTCACAGACTTCCTCTGCGAGCATAGAAATATAAACCTAGAGGGAAGCGAGGCTTGGGAAGACCTAAAACGAGATTGATGCCGGAACAGACCATGAAGCCTAATCCTTGACAGTTGATGATGATGATGAATATTTAAATAACTTACGTTATTATCATCTTTCTCACCCACCCCCATAAATCTAGCGATCGCATATTCAGAGATTTTAGCCTATTATTTACTAATAACAATGAATATGTATGTACAATACTACTTATTACTAGAAATGTTTGCGTTTAATTACAAAGTTAACGAAAGTTGTAAAGAATACGATTATAATTTAAGTTGTAATTAAAAGGTTAAAGTGTACCGGTAATTAATTAGTTTATAATTAAAACACAATCGTTGGTTCATCTTCTAACAGCAAAAGATTAAATGTAAATTATACAGCTCACTAGAAGGATTAGTTCAATAACATGATCTTAAAATACTGATTTGAATGATGCTCATTGTGTATGCTCAATATGTTTAACCCTTTATAAGGTATTGACAAACATATTGCCACCAAAATTCTAAGTCAGTTATAAGGCAGAAACATTACTCTGCCACTCATAACAATGTTTAGTAAGATGCTGCTGTCTGTTGGTTTTGTTTATAAACCGATTTCCCGCCGTTTTGGCTTGTTATTTTTCAGTACAGTGGTTTGAGGTTATGTGAGTTGGGTGTGTCTCATGTACGTGTTCAATTATTGCCTTATTTAGATTACAGTTGTGAATAAAATGTAAGTATTTTTGTACATGTTACATTGTTTTTATGTATTTATGTGATAGACATATAATGTCGCCATATTTAGTTTTATTCTGCACATAAAAATATTGTTTTTCATAGGTGGCAATATGCTTGCCAATGCCTGTTACCAATCCAAGTTAGTGGCAATATAGTTGCCACTGCCTGTGTGTATTATTTATTTTGTTCTGTATGTATTGTATTTGTTTGTATGTATATTATATTTTATTAGAACTACGAATTATCATTGAAATATACCCATTACTTATAATTTTAGTTTTGCAAATAGCATAGTATTGATGGGCAGTGGCAAGTATATTGCCACCTAAGGTTAATGGTAACAGGCAGTGGCAAACATATTGCCATCCTCCAAATTTGGAGAAATGGAAAAAAAATTGAAAATTTATTTACAATTATGTTTTATTAGTGGTAGTATGTAACCAACTAGCTAATAAACAACTTTTACAGTTTTCTAGTTTTCTTTGCCTTATAAAGGGTTAAATCACGTGTACGCTGTAAATAGATACATAAAAAAAATAATTTTTTTTACAATATAATATTAAAATAATATAGATTATAATATAATATAGATTACAAAAAAATAACACAGTTGAGCAACATTCAAATATTGTAACAGACATGAGGAAAAGACGTCTTAAATTTTTTGGTCATATCATGAGGCTCCCTGATCATAGAGTTACAAAAAAGATGGTAAAATATGTAGCTTCGCTTGTCAATGGAGGGGAATGGATTCGACACGTTAAGAAAGATCTAGTTCTGGCAAACATTACTGATAAAGAAGTTACCAATCGAAATAGTTTTAGAACAGAAATTAATGAATGGGAGATTATTCCAGAGGTTAAAATTCCAAGAGTTGGAACAAGATGGAGTGAGGAAAGAAAAGCTGATTTTTCTCAGAAAATGAAAGGCTGGTGGGCAAACAAGAAAACACCAAGTCCAATAATCAATGATCGTGAATAATGCTCAGCGTCTTCCACTTCGGGAGCTATACGGGTAATAATAATAATAATATTAAAAATGCTGATACATTAAATAATGCAGTTCAACTAGTTTTTAAATTCTATTTGAATATCTGGTACTCAATCATTCCAATATAGTAAATATTCGCAATTAAAAAGAGGAGTAACTTAATTAATTTACCTTTTAAAAGTTGCTCACTCTTAAACGCACGGAAGTTCAGAACTGATCCACCTTCTAAAAGAGTTTTATTACATTTATAAAACCTATTCGACGATCCCTACGACAACACTAGACTTGACAATCGAGTTGAAACGTCAGATGTTGAAATAAGTAAAATAAAACTAATAACGTATCCCAGAAATGACAATATTTTATGTAAATATTAAGTGTATTATCAAAGTAAATAAAAATGCACGTCATTTTACAATCTAAATGTTTAAAGCATTTCTTTTTGTAAGGGTTTTGCGTCAATAAAATACTTCCCAGGTAATTAACTTCATTTATGATTGTATAAATGTGGTTGGAAACTGGATTCACAGAGGTTAACATGATTAAATCAGGATACTGCTTTTAACATTATTTTAAGTAATAAAATTACAGCGCCATAAAAATTTCTTTTATAAGAAAAAACATATGTGCTTTTGCCGATGTAAAAAATACTATTTTATGTTATCAAAATTTATTTATCAATTTTAAAATCTTTGAAAATTACGTCAATGTTTTCATAACATTTTTATGAGATGGTTGTTTTGGCTCATGAACAAAAATTAATCGTCATTTCCTTGACAAGCGAACAGTAAAATTTACATCACAAAGTAGTCTATATCAGTAAACCAACATATGTAAATCACTTTAACATGTTTTAGTAGTAGTAATTCCTGGTAGACTGATCGGACTGAAATCCACGGTAACAAACTGAGGAAAACACGTTGTTAATCCGTTTAGTGACAATAGAAAGAACGAGGTTGCGATCTCACGACTTCGGAATGGGTGTACTAGATCAATCATAAACATCAAACTTACTCAAGGATGCTATGTTGCCCTAAAGTGTAGCAGATAAAATTGTTAGTTAACGCTGAAACATATATGTTACTGCACTGGTTCTCAACCTTTTTTGCTCCACGACCCCCAAATAGTAATTTTTAACCTGACATTATTTTTGCAGTGTTTGATAATTTTTGGTAACTTTTATTACGATTGTACTCAGTTTGTTCTGCTTGAGGGGGTAGTTAACTCAAGAAGATCATTTTTTTAAATTTCGACTGTTTTTGCATTTATTTGTAGTTTAAAATTTTTTGAATCACAACATTTGTTTACTTTGTTTGTATGTTGACAAGTTATAAAAAACATCCGTTTAAAATAAAGTTCACTAGCAAGGCGAGTAAAATTATTCATTCAACCTTTTTGCGGAAATGTGGTTTTTGCATGATTGTACATTCTTGGGAATTAAATATTTTGGTTTGTATTGGAGGTATTTGGATGATGTTTTTTTTCAATTGTTCATAATTTCTTGCTCTATTATCTGTGGAATGATTATTACAAAAACCTTAATAGTTTTTAGTTGAAAAATAATTTGTGAATACATAAAATAAATGTTTTTGAAAGTATGGTTTTTCTGCAATAAATTTCTTGTAAGAAAAAATACATACAAGCGCATACAACAGATGATAGACAACAATTTTCTGTATTTTGTAGCATAAGAATCAAGTTGATATCTTTCTTGGTTCCTGAGATATTTGATTCCCCGTAAAAGCCCGCTTTTCCATTCTCACCCTTATATTAGGGGCTGTAATTAATTTTTTGACTTGGTTCAAATAGTAGATCAGTACTAGTAAATTATTCCTTCATTTAAAATAAATAATGATAAATTATAGCCAGAAGTTTTCATTTTCATTTTCTGGGTTGACTACCCCCTTAAGCGTTAAAGATTAGATGCAATTAGTAATCAAGTCATCATTAGAAAAAGTCATCAAAGTTTATTTTGCATTGTAATAAATTTCCAACAAAATAAGTTTTGTCCATGCATGTTCCAATCATACAATGTTATATCCACTGACTTCATTTAAAACGTCACGATACGTCTTAAAAATTTGCTTTATTAACCATTTGTCATCCGTTTAGGTGTCCGCATAATTTTTTTATCACCATTAATTGATCGTTTTCCATGTATAGTCTTCTTCTTCCTCGTAAACTGTATCGTTTGTCAGCTACAAACTGTTAGTTATTGTTCGTAACTTTCAAACCCACGCCCACAACGTATCCAGGCTCTCTAAATTTGCCAATCACCAAGGTTCTTTACCTGTAAAACCTTTTTAAATCCCATCTTGAGCAGGATCTTTCTTTTGAGTTCTATTTTCTCAGCCTTCTCCGTCATTAATCAACGTATTTAAATGATATTTCCTATCATTAAAAATTAAAAAAGTAAATTTATTAAGAAAACACAATGATTCTGCTGATATCTAATACATAAGAAAACATTACACGTTAAGAAGTACAAATAAATACTCGAACAAGCGTTTATTGTGATGTCAATAAAGTGTATCATTTTACGACAATAAAAAGGGCTACATTTTATTTTACCCGAGTATTTTACAACTATATTTCCCTGTCGAAGTTGCCCTTGTACATGTGGATAAATGAACAGCAATAAAGGCAGTTGTTACAAAAGTTAGCTGAAAAGCAACGTTTCTAGCTCACACTTTGCATTCTTTTCGCATAACTCTATTTGCAAACGTTACCACACCATATTCTTTTCCACGATGAAACTTCTATATTTATTCTACTTCTTGTAAACATATATTTTAAGTTTCCTTTGTGTTTTACAAGAAAGAAGAGGAATGCGGTAGAAAATATTGCCAAACGTGATGTGTCCCTGACATCACTGAAACGGGGAACACTTTTACGACATACTATTTAAAGTATGGCAAACCGTTTACTATTTATTTTTTGTCATCGACTAATAATACCCGTTATGACTACATTCACTGCTAAATCGGAAAATAAGAAAATCTATACAAAAGCTTCCATATAGACAACGTCGTTCCAAAAGTTGTATACGATAATACAACAGGAATTCAATCATTTAAACAGGAATTTATCTCATGGAAGTACCGCGTCCAGTACTCTTGATATGTTTTTGTAAAAAAAGTAAATAAAATACAAAACCAACAAATAAGGAAACGTAACCACACAAAAATAAATTAGCCCTGATTACATTGGTATGTACTGGACAAAAACAACTTATAAAAATCATAAGATATAGGTGGTCAGTTTCATATTTAAATAATTGGTTTAAAGGTTACCGCGGCCACGTGCCAGTCCCTAACTCGCTTACTTAATCATTATACAGTAAAACTTGTCTAAACCGGAACCTTAATAAAACGGAAAACTGCCTAAACGGAAAAAAAATCTGGGTACGGATATCTTCCCCATGCTTAATACCCTGTATAAAGCGGAAACTTGTATAACCCGGAAACGGAAGACGAAATTAAGAACAAAGATATTGTAAAACGGAAAAAATTATTGCTGGGTTTGCTCCCAGTTGATTTTCACGCGTAGGCTAGTGCTAATGTACAAAGACCTACACGTTTATCATATACTACATACTATGTATTTCCGGTAGTGTACAATTTTACGAAATGTGATTACTCTTATCTACAGTATTACCGTACGATGTTTTTTTTTGTATTGAGAGATAAGGAAATTTGGCTATGTGATTACTTATCGCTATTAGAGCGATTGCGATAACGGTTTTCCCACAAACGATCAGTTCAGCCAGTAACCTAACTGCCAGTGAGTTGTGTATTGGTAAAGTTTTGTTACGTGTTTGTTTTGACTTGAAGTTTATTTTTTTTTAAGTTTTATTTCGCTTAAGTGTTTATTCCTGTAACAAAAGTTTAGTTTTAAAAATTAATCATGCCAGGCGGCAAGCACATAACCTTATCTCTTGCAGATAAAGTAAGGTTAATTGAAAAACACGAAAAAGAAAAACGATCGGCGAAGGAACTTACCGTGGAATTCAAAGTAGGTAAAACTCAGGTTTATGACACCTTAAAAAATAAAAATAAGATTATGGACGAATGGTTAAATGGGACTGCGGGTCAAAGTAAAAGACTAAGTAAAAGTACTCTAAATGAGGAAATAAATAGTGTCGTTTGGGAATGGTTTGTTGGTGTTAGAGCAAAAGGATTGCCACTTTCTGGGACACTGATTCAAACAGAAGCATTAGAAGTAGCCAAGAAGTTGGGGAAATTTGATTTTAAAGCGTCAAATGGCTGGCTTGACAGTTTTAAGTCTCGTCATAACCTCGTTTTTAATGAAATTTGTGGTGAAGCTAATGATGTAGATAATCAGTCTGTTAGTGAGTGGAAAGGAAAAATTCCAAAACTGATCGAGGGTTACGAAACCAAAGACATTTTTAACGGTGATGAAACGGGCCTGTTTTTTAGAATGTTGCCAACCAAGTCGTTAGTAGAAAAAGGTGATAAGTGTGTTGGAGGGAAAATGTCAAAGGAGAGGTTAACTGTGTTTCTTTGTGCCAGTATGAAAGGCGAAATAGAAAAACCACTAGTAATTGGGAAAGCTGCTTGTCCACGGCCATTTAGACATCTTGACCGAAATTCCTTACCAGTTCATTGGAGATTTAACAAAAAGGCGTGGATGACTGGTGCAATTATGGAAGAATGGCTAAATATGTTCAATGAAAAAATGAAAATCCAGAACAGAAAAGTGTTATTGTTTTTGGGTAACGCTACCTGCCATCCTCACCTTTCACTGACAAACGTTAAGCTTGCTTGGTTCCCTCCTAACACAACCTCCATCACTCAGCCTTTAGATCAAGGTGTAATATCCAACTTTAAATGCTTTTACAGGAAATTTGTTTTACAATCACTTATTGTGAAGTTGAAAGACGTTTCCACAGTCTCAGAGCTGTGTAAATCTATAAACGTGCTTGATGCCGTTTGCTGGATAAATCAAGCGATTAAAAAAGTAATTCCACAGACAGTTAAAAAATGTTTCGTAAAAGCCGGGTTTCCTAGCCAGGAAACTACCGAAGTTGATATCCCGAATAATGAAACAGAGTGCGAAGGTGAAATCGCTGTTTTATGTCAGGAAGCCCATCTTCAGT
The DNA here is from genome assembly GCA_035578175.1 of Catonia carolina. NCBI lineage: Eukaryota > Metazoa > Arthropoda > Insecta > Hemiptera > Achilidae > Catonia > Catonia carolina. Next base: position 41,954,033 of record JAQMRL010000001.1, read on the forward strand.
TCGAACCGGATGATGTTGTTCACTTTGATGATGATCTCTACGTATGTGAAAATGTTAGCCATGCTGTCGATTTATTGGAAGATACAGAAGCTCAGGAAGATGATGATGATAATGGTCGAGATGAAGAGGACGTAAGGGAACTGAAAATAAAAACATTCAATGAAGCGCTATCTGCAGTTAATGACTTGCACGAATTTGCAGCTTTTAAAAATTGCCTAAAACTTATTGAACTGATGCAAGATGCAAAGGAAGTTATTTTTAACAGTTCTTTAAAATCTACGCGGCAGATGACTATGAAAGACTATTTTCGTAAACAACAGATGTAGTGGTATTAATTTATTAATTATTTTTAATTTTTCAGTCTAAATAAAGATACTGTAGATTAGTACTGCTATTGCTTTATTTCTTAATTTTATAATTTATTTCTAAATTAATTTGTTCCGTCTAATTAAAGACGATTTAATAGGGCCTACTGCTACTACTTTTGCTATTCGTTTAAGTTAAATTTAGCTGCCTAAATGTAGATATACTGTATAAAACGGAAAACTGGTGAAACGGAAAAAAAATTCGAGAACAAAACGATTCCGGTTTAGACAAGTTTTACTGTACATATTTTTACTAATTGCATATACGTGCCCTTTTCATGGTCCTTACGGTCATAACCCGTGTTCCCTCCGTTCTTCCCGCGTTCCTGTCTCAACTTGTAAAGATCCGTCTCCCACATCCTGCCTCTTTTTATTCACTTGCTATTATAATGTCATGCTGAACAGTCGAGTGGTCGTTCATCTATTAATTTCCCGCCGAACGTGGCGTTGTTGTTTTGTCGTTAGTTCCTCATGAACGTTGTGTATCAATTATGTACATTACTTTCTTGTGTTGTTGTATAGTTTGAACATTTATGTGTTGGTTTGAAGCGTATCTTCGTTAGTTCTAAATAAGAGTTCTTAGGGTCAACCGCATGGCAGCCTTGACCACTACATCGCACCAGTGTTTCACTTTCGTCAAATCGCCAGTTTTGTTCATCAAAAGGACTTAATTACTGTAAGCAGTATCTATTCAGTTGATTATTATAATAGCTTGTCATTCCCTGTTCCATTGTCTTATTTCCCTTCCCTTGTCTTATATAAACTTCTAACTCCTCCAAAACTTTATTTGTTTATTAGCCTTTATCTTTGGCTATCGAATTAAAAGATATGGTCCTCCTGAGCTATCGTTCCAGAAATCCTTAAGCGAACCCCACTATATAGGTAATATAATCATAGCGACTAATAACGTTAACCTAGATTTTCTTTATTATTTTGTAATGCATACGAGAGAACAGAGTGTTCACTACACATACAGATACGTATAGTATAGAATAAAGCAACGTGTTTGACAAACCCGAAAATATTTTCAACGATGTTGAGTCGGGAATCCAGATTATCAATAAAGTAAGAAACGTTGTCGTTGGAAAGGTTCCACAGAATGTAAGTCTAATAACACCAAATGATTACGAAGAAATGGTGACTAATTGCGTGCAATTGTGCCGAAGGAAAGTTTCTATTACCGGTATTGATAATAAAATGAGTGTGACAAAATCTTAACTTTAAAGATGGGCTTCCACCTGGAAGTGCTGTGTATATGAATTACCGGAGAGGATGGATTACTTCAGAGCTCTTCCTTAGGTAGTCACAGAAATATGTTTGCCTAGAAGATGTGGGTAAAAATGTTTTGATTTTAAATGGGCATGTGACCTCATTGAAATTCAATTCAGTTATTAACTAATAATTCGCTGGCACGAATAAAGTAATAATGTTGTGCTTACCAAGCCACATATCTCACCCATTACGAACGTTAGGCAAGTCGTTTTTTTGTCCACTGAAAAAATATTTTTCAAATGCCAGCTAGTCGACTCTTGTCAGAAACCCAACTGGAGGTGTTTATCGTGCTAGAATTTGGCACATATTTGCGGAAGCAGGGGAGAAATCAGCATCGGTATAAAACTGTTTAAGTGGTTTCGAAGCAACGGGTATTAAGTAAGCTATCAACAGAAATGCTATCCCTGATTTTATGCTTAACATTAGTTATGCTAAAACCAACTAGACTAGTCAAGAAAATGAAAAAAGTAGGGTAACTTTTAATTTTTTTTAGAGAGGTCGGTTTGGTATAATTTTTTATAATTGTATTTTGTTTGACCTACAAACAGTAGGCCTAACTAAACAGTCCGAATTAGCGCAAATATTTTAAATTATTATAAACAATAATTACATTTTGTAGTCGGAAAATGAAAAAAAAACTCAACCTTTCGCTAGGAAATCAGAAAAATCCGAAAAATGTATCGTATTATCATAGTAAAGTTTTGTATTCTAAATGCAATTTAAAATTCAAGCCAAATTAAATACTTAGTTTTCGTAAATAGCCTATTCTACATCCGCTAAAAAAAAACCTGGAAAATCGGTGGGAAATTCTGGAAAGTATTCATCATGTTCAATGTAGTTGACCTGAAATGTTTTAACAAAAAAATACATGTTTCTAGGGTCACCGAGTACAAATTTCATAATGGAAATATAAAACTATCAGTTATTTTTCCGGAAAATTTTAGAAGATGAAAAAGTTAGTGATCCTATATTACCTTGTGATTAAAAAATATGATCTTTGTTTTTTTTTTGGTCTTTCTCAGTGTTCGTAATATTTTCTAATATTCTTTGTACTTAACAAGTCACAACTTAATTAAAAAATGGTATAGGTCTAACCTATAACATTTTTTTACATTATTTTTGTGAATACCTATAGGCCTAATACTAAAGTCTGTCTACGCTAAGAGCACTCCGACAGTAAGCAACCAGCAATACAAGTGAGCATGCGCATTTAGTAAAAATACGAACAGTATGACCAAAAACAAAATCCCATAGAGCATGAGTTCGTTGTAAGCTTAATAATATAGTAGGCCTAAACACTAAACACGTTTATTCATTTGTTAGAAAATGTTTCATAAATCGAACTTTAGTTTACCATTAATAACTAAAACTTTTACTTATGTTATTCTTACATTGTTATATTTTTCGTGACATTTTTTTGTTATTTATTAATATTTACAAGTAGGCCTACGTTTTAATTAAAGACTCAGTTTTATTTTTGCTCACAAGTAACACAGACTAAGGCGCTTGAATTATAACAGAACAGTAAACAATTCCAATGATTCGTTGTTAATCATTTCAGATTGTTTATTTAATGTAACTAAGATTAATATGCCGGCCGCATTGGCGTAGTTGGTAACGTGTTCGCCTCTCATCATACGGTCTTGGGTTCGAATCCCACTCAGGCACGACATATTTTCATACGTTACAAAAAAAATCATTTCATCCCCCATTACATGAAAGTTACACCCCAACGTCGTCTTATAAATAAATGAAAAAATGTCTGGGACTAGTTTAATACAACTGTTTGCATTTGGGTGTGTTTAACTCATTTTTAGTTTCGTCAGTTAGCGTTTGGTATTGTATCGGTTCGTTTCGGATTTCTTTGTAGACTAAAGTTAAAAAGTTTTGTAAGCTGTATTTTGTTAACATGTGTGATAGAGAATGTGTTCAGTTTTTTAAACATAAAAGTGGTAAACCGTTAAAAAGTGGAGAAAAAGAATTGTTCTAAATGTATTTAACTCCTTAAGTAAGAAAAACCCAACATGTAGGCCTACCGTAAAACAGTTTAAGTGATGACCTCGGAACTAACTGGAATATCTACAAAAAGTATTCAGAACCTGAGAACTGAGTTTCGAGAAACTGGAAAAGTAGTGACCCCTGGTAAAAAAAGGAAATGTAACAAACCAGTTATTGATCATTGCGATGAATTCATGAAAACTGCTATTAAACTTAAAGTTCACGGTTTCTTTCCAAAAAATGAGCCTCCCACAGTGACAAAAATATTACATGTAGTAAATATGACCCTGACTTGCCTAATTTCAAACGTGCAACTTTCTATAAAATTTTGAAATCAATCGGTTTTAAGTTTTTGAAAAGAAACGTAAAAAGTTGTTACCGAGACGGACGATATAATCTATACGGATATATAATATATAATTGGAGAAGAGATTCTTAAATACAAATTAAAAAAATATTGAGAGGAAGGTAAAAAATATTTTATTTAGACGAAACTTGGGTTAATGAGGGACAGACGAGTTCAGAAAAATATGGTGTGATACTAAAATTACGTCGGCTAAACAAGAATTTTTAGATGGTTTGAACATCGGCCTAAAATCACTCTCGAGCAAAGGACTGCGTTTGATAGTGGGTCATGTAGTTAGTGAAGACGGTTTCATAGAAAACGCACTCTTAGTTTTTGAATCTAAAAAATCGGGCGTCTATCACCAAGACATGAACGATGATGTCTTTATTAATTGGTTTAAGAATGTGATTCAATTATTAACAGAGAATTGAGTTATTGTAATGGATAACGCTCCTTATCATAGTGTATTTTCTGAGCGTTTACCGAATGTCTTGGCGTAAGGATCAAATAGTTTTGTGGCTGAATGAGAAAGAAATTGCACACGATCCTAAAAACATTAAATTAGAACTTATAAGAATAGTTAAACAACACGAACCAACTTATAAGAAGTACATTATCGATGAGTTGGCGAAATTACACAAAAAAATCATATTAAGACTACCACCATACCATTGCATTTTAAATCCCATAGAAATAGCTTGGAACCAAGTGAAGGGTTTTGTTGCTTGGAATAATAAAACTTTTAAATTAAATGATGTCCGCACATTGTTGGAGAAGGGCGTGGCTAACGTATCAAGTGATAACTGGAAAAAATACATAAAATATGTGCAAAAAGAAGAACTTTTCTGGAATTTGGATCATACTGTTGACGTAGTCGTAGACTCTATTATTAATTCAAATGACGACTCAGATTCCGATTCACTAGAAGATACCGATTTAGAAGGAATAGAAGAAATGACCGATGCAGATGATTGAACACTGTGAGTAACTTACATATCGATGCACTATAAGTAACTATCCGTTTGTATAAAAAATTTGTTTCATTTCAACTAAAAATAGGTTAATTACATCACTGAATTAAATTAGTGCCATTGTTTTGCTAAATGTAATGGTTAAAAAAATTAATTTAGTAATTAATTAATTATGAAACTACAATAATTACAAGTAATCTGACCGATATAATTGAAAATGTTTAAAGAATAATTTTTATTTTAGCTGGACGTAAATATGTTTATGATAGAACGTAGTGTAAGATAATATTGTCAGGCGGAGAGGTAGCTACGCGCAAACTAGTGTAAAACTTTCGTTTACAACCTATAGGCGCTTGCCTCGTGCGGAGTACTTTTACAGTAGTTGGACTATTAATACATGTTTCTTGTTTTGTATTTTTGTAGTAGGTACAACCATGGTAAATAGAAGAGATTTCATCTAATTACCGTGGGTACTATAATTAAACTTTTCAGATAATTTACCATATAATACTATCTTTTAAAAACACCTTTCTAGTTTTAAGTTTTTGTAGAGGTGTAAATGAGACTACTCAACGTTATCTCCTCTGAGAGTAATGAATTTCACTATACAGCCAGAACCTGTGGTGAATGAAATGACGGTGTCATTAGCAGGGTGGAAAGTTAGTGCTTTTCGAAGGACCTGGTATGCTGATAAGTAAACTCTTACAACTCAGTGAGGAAGGCAATTGTAAACCACCTCACTCCTCGTTTTTACTTAGTAAAACTTTTTGCGTAAAACTGTTTTTCTTGTTCTTTAATTTAAGCTGTTTATTCTCGTCTTTAGTTCATCTCGATCGGTTAGAAATTCACCGAGTTACGATTTTTTTTAAATGTCATATTGGTAATGGATTTTCAACTACTGCACGAACCGGAACGCAGTAGACATAACATATTTTATGTTGATGTATAAACACGTGCCACTTTGAGATAAGAAAATATCAGTAGTCAATTACAATAGTTTATATTTTATTATGTTAGTCTGTACTATTGTTTTTGAGTTAAATATGAGTAGTGAATGTGATAACAGTGATAGTGAATGTCAGTCAGCTAATGTGCTGTACGAAAATAAAAATTCTGGCAAAAAACGTTCTGTGGATAAATCATCATGGAAGAGAACAAAATCAAAAGAAAACAAACACGTAGGTAAAAAATATGTTAACAGTAATGGCGAAACTGTAGCAAATAAAAAATTTCATAGACTAGTTCATTGTAGTTCTAACAATGTCATCTGGGGACAAGGTAAGCGCAAAATTCGAATTTTTTACATTTTGAGTTTTAATTATCATATTGTACATAATTTTCTCTTTAAAATGATGTATTATACATTTTTATTGGTTGAAAAATAATTTTTTTATGAATTTTTGAAATATATATGCTATATTATTATTTCCACAAGGCATCGATTGATACGAACCCGTAACATGTCTTCTGCCCTGCAGGTGAAAATTCATGGTGCAAATTTAATAGAAGTTTAGTAACTGGCGAAACATATGTTCGTAAACACAGCCTACCATCAGCTGTTCTAAAAAAAAATTAAGTCAGTTTTTATAGACCTGAGTAACGAAGAATTACTGAAGTGCCTGCACAGGCACACATAAAACCCGAATGAGTCGATAAACCAAACAATATGGCAAAAGCTACCCAAAAATGGATTTGTGGATTACAAACATTTGAATTAGGTGTATATGATGAAGTAATTCAATATAATGTAGGACATATTGGAAAATTAAAAGTGTTACAAGAATTAGGTTTAGAAAGTGCTGAAAATACTGTCAACGCGCTTCGTAATATGGATACAGAAAGAACAAAACAAGGTACATTAGAAAATGAGACATCAAAAAAATTAAAAAACCAGAAAAGAAAAAGGAGTATTTTAACGGATGAAGAAGAGGAAATTAAGAATGCCACATAATATGGTGCTGGAATGTTCTAATAATAATGTAATTACAATTTGTAACTGTGTAGTAGTGATATAAACTTTAAATGCAATTCCCCGAAATATTGTTTTTTAACACATTTGACCCATTATTTCAAAAATTATTAGATACATGCCTGAAATTTTTACAGGATGTTTACCTAACCTAACTGCAGCTATGGGCTTTTTTCTGCCCTCAAATCTGTATTATTCATTTTTTAATTAAATATATTGTCAAAATTTTATAAACAGAAAACAGAAATTTTTGAAATTTAAAAAAAATATTGGTAAACAATATAAATTCATAAAAACAGTAAAAAGAAAAATATATATACATGTAGGCCCTTATGTATAAATAAATACGTACATATATATGTATGTATTATGTTGATATAAAAAAAGTCTAACAAGAGTGATAAGAGTTATTGAAGATGTATTCTTTAATAGTGGATCCGAATACGTTCCAAGTAGTGAAGAAAACACAAGTTCAGGTTAGATTTTCTTCTAACCTAAAAAGTACTAGTTTATGATATTTTTTTGGTTTAACGAAAAATAGTATATTGTATTGTATATTTTAGGCCTATTATTTATAATGTTATAATAGGCCATATGAAATAGTGAAATTGGCTGTTTTAAATTAACCTAGAAATAAAACAAGCTTCAAACATAAAGTTTCTAAAATGTTTCTGTCGCTTTTTAAGCTGAATTTAAATAGGCTACTGTTTACGTTCTATAAAAAAAGGAAATGTAAAAATTTTGTTAGGCCTATTACTTTTTGTGGCAAAATGTTAAGCCAAGTTAAATAATTTGTTTACTAGCAGTAGGCTATATTTTGTCTAGACAATGTGATGCTTCATCTTAAACTGTAATGTGCCGCAGCTTTCTACTCCATCTTGTAAGAAAATGGAAAATAATTTTATCAGAAACATGTCAGATTTCCATGTGATTTGATGCATATTCTTATGTTTTCATACTAGACAGATTGTGTTTTACTATTGTTGATCAAGTAGAAGATACTAAATAATATTTCTTTCATTGCAGATGAAAATGATGTGAGCCAAATTACAGTTGTCACGCAAGGTGAAAGGGTTCAATACGAGCCATTGGAAAGTGAGCAGATGAAAATGATGTGAGCCAAAGTACAGTTGTCACACAACGTGAAAGGGTTCAATACGAGCCATTGGAAAGTGAAAGTAAACCTAAAGAAAGGGGAAGAAAAAGGTCACGGAATGAAGAAAGCTGGAAACATGTAAAAAACAGGAAGTTAAGGTACAGTAGCAAAGCGTACATAAATAGAAACGGGGAAAAAACCAGAAAAGGTATGTAATAATACTCCTTGCAATTGTAGGCGTAAATGTAATGAAGCTGTCAACTTCAAAAACAGGAATAAAATTTTTTTATCATTCTATCAGCTGGTAAAAAATGAGAAACAGAATATATACATACGTGGTCTTGTTCAGAATGCTGAAGTCAAACAGCGGCGTTCTAGAGATTCAACTAAAGGGCCAAGAAATACATCCTTTAAATACTTCTTACCTGTTACAAACAAATCTGTACAAGTTAGTAAAAAATTTTTCCTCGACACATTTTAAATAAGTGACTGTCGTTTATACAATTAATGTACACTGAAATCAGAAGCTGCTGCCCTTATAGATGGGAGAGGTCACAGAACTCCAAGTAATAAAATTGATACTGCCGATGTTAAAAAGCACATTAAGTTTTTCCCAGCTCATAAAAGCCATTATACTTGCTCAAACACTCCAAACACACGTTACCTTAATTCTGACCTCACTATACACAAAATGTACAAGTTGTACGTAGAAAAATGTTCAAAAGATAATCAGCTAGTCAAAGAAAAAATGTATTACCACATTTTTTCAACAAAATTTAACCTTCATTTTAAACCCCCGTCAACAGATACATGCCAGTTATGTGATACTTTAGAACATAAAATAAAATATGGGGAAACTGAAGAAGTTAGAAAGGAAGCGAGTACTAACAAAACTTTTCACTAGAAAAAAGCAGAATTTGCTCGTGACTCCTTATCACACGATTAGGCATTGGCAGATAATAACAGTTTTGTTTTTACATTTGACTTACAAAAAGCTTTGCCATTTCCAAAACTTACAAGTTCGGTAGCTTATTATAAAACAAATATGTATATTTACAATTTTGGGTGTCACAATTTTAATGAAAACATTAGTTACATGTACATGTGGGATGGGATCACAGGTTCTAGATGATCTCAAAAAATATCTTCGTGTGTAGTAAAGCACATAAAACAATCATCAAGAAATAATAATGTATTCTGACTGTTGCACGGGCCAAAACCGTAACATTAAAATGTCTTTATCGCTGTTGAAATTAGCACAAGAACCTGCAATATCACCTAAGCAAATAGATCAGAAGTTTCTTGCTCCAGGGCATAGCTACCTGCCCAATGATGCAGATTTTGCAATTATTGAAACAAGGGCAAAGAAGCAACAACATATTTATGGCCCTGAAGATTGGATCAGTATCGTAAAAGATGCAAAGAAAAAGAACCCTTTTGTTGTTACAGAAATTAAAAGAGATGAATTTATTTCAACAAAATTGTTGCAAGATTCTATCAGTAATAGGAAAATATCAAAAAGTGGAAGTAAAGTCAACTGGCTTAAAATGAAATGGATAAGGTATGATAAAGGGCGACCTGATGTGATTCTCTTCAAAGAAACACTGCAGCATGAAACCGGATTTGAAGTGTAAAAAAGGGTGGAAAAAAAGGAAGGCCATTACATTTAAAGTCAGTTCACCAAAATACACTGTATGAACATCCAAGACCAATAACAGAAAAAAAGAAAAAAGATATGATTGATTTGCTGAAGTTTATATCACCAGTGTACCACAGATATTATCGTAGTCTTCCGTACCAAAAAGAAATCCCAGTTACTACTTGTACAACTGCAGCACCTTCAACTTCCCTACAACTAGAGAAGAATAATGAAGAATCAGATATTGATGACTTGAATTTTTAAATCAGTTTTTTCAGTAGCCAAAACAAGTAACTCACAATTTTTTACGTTTTTTTTTCAAATAATTTAATTATAATTATAGATTTTTTATTAAACTAACATTATTAAAATAAATACATCATTTATACAGTGGAACAAATAAATAAAGTCATACTAATTTTACTTGTTAATTTTCTGTATTACTTTTAGTAAAACCTTCTGTATCTCGAAAACAGTCCTTCGTGACTTACACTGACTGACTTCTGAACAGTCCTCTATCTATCTATCTAACTAATAAACATACCGCTACACTATCTCAGTTTTATTTCTCATTGACTCCAATCATTTTCCCCTGGCCCTTCATTAGTAAAAAATTAAATAAAACAATTAAAGTAAATAATTAAGTTCCAAGCAAAGGCATAGTTTTTACTTTTTTTTTGCTTTGTTGAGGAAACTGATGTGTTTTAGCAATCATTACTAGAGAGCACAAAAAGACCAAATAAAAGATTGGTTCCATTATCAGTGCATCTTATTCTTATTACTGTGTTATGTCGGTTATTAAAAGATCATAACAATAGGACGGTTTTATTAACATCAGTAATATCAATTTTTCAATCACATCAAAAAATATTACTCCTGTAAGATGACAAAAAATATGGAACAAGAAATGTAGGACTGAAATTTTTGTATGAATTGCCATCTCTTACCTTCTTGGAAGTACCGTATTACAAACAATAATGTGATTGGTTTTCTAAAGAAAACTGAAGAACTGTACCTCTGGCTGTGTATTTAACAGATTATCAATATTTTCACTTATGAATTCAAGTTACAATTACACATTACCCGTTATGACTAGTACCGTTATATCCACCGCTAAATCAGGAAATAAGAAAACCTATACAAAAAACTTCTATGTAGACAAGACTAAAAGTTCTGTATGATAAAACAACAGGAATTCAATTAATTTTATCTCACAAAAGTACCGCGTCCATTAAGTCTTCATATGTTTTTGTAAATAGTGTATAATTTTACCAAAAGATATGGAATACAAAACCAACAAATAAGAAAACGTAAACACACAAAATTAAATTAGCCCTGATTACATTGGTATGTACTGGACAAAAACAACTTATAACAATTATAAGGTATAGGTAATATAATCATAGCAACTAATAACGTTAACCTAGATTTTCTTTATTATTTTGCAATATAGTAATATAGAGTAATATAGAAATTCATCACCATTTGGTTATAATTACCACTGGACATACAATGCCTTTCTGAGTTATTAATCAGTAACATTTAGGTACACACTTTCTTAATAAAACTGCCCTTTGTTGTAGATACCCACATACCCTACTATGCATTTGTCTGGGAGTTTTCAATGCCGTCAATTAACAATGAAGAACCTGCAGAAATTTCATGAAAGATTTTATTCAACTGAGGAAAAATTTAAACAAGATTCAATGATTATAAAATGTTGTTCACTTGTAGTTGTAAAAAGGCACTCGGCCACAACAGGATCACATTCAAGTAAACAATTTCAAACGAAGTATCATATCATTCAAGTAAACAATTTCAAACGAAGTATCATATCATTCAAGTAAACAATTTCAAACGAAGTATCATATCATTCAAATAAACAATTTCAAACGAAGTATCATATCATTCAAGTAAACAATTTCAAACGAAGTATCATATCATTCAAGTAAACAATTTCAAACGAAGTATCATATCATTCAAGTAAACAATTTCAAACGAAGTATCATATCATTCAAGTAAACAATTTCAACGAAGTATCATATCATCAAATCATACGGTAATCTGATTCCCGTGTTTATGAGTAGTTTTTTAAAAGCATTACATTTAACGTGAAGTAGGGTTGAACTTCTCCAAGAGAAAACATGGAGAAGATAGGAAGCATGTTTTCTTCTTTTTTTGCGCCCTGGAGACTCCAGGAGGAGTATAGGACATGTCAGATATAACACCTGAAATACATATAAGAATCACACAATGTATCACTACTATTAAGAAAGAAATTCTTGTACGCTATAAAAAGTTTCACCGATCAAGTAACTTTTTAGATTTTTTTTAAAGTAATTCAAATCCTCACAAAACTTTAAAGATTGGGGTAATTTATTTATGAATTTTCTCCCTGCATAAGTAGGTTTTTGTTCAAACAATTTTTGGAGTGATTAGCCACATAATAATCATTCCTGTTTCTCGTGTTATGATTGTGAACATTGAAATTCTGCATAAAATGATTTTGCCTAATATAGGTACATAATCACCTCAAAAATGTAGAGACAGGGAACTCTAAGCAATTTAAGCTCCTCAAATAGTGGCTTGCATGAGGTTAGCTGGTTAGCTCCCACCATACACCTAATAGCTTTCTTTTGAATTTTAAAAACCCTATTCATATTTCCCATGCTAGAATTACCCCATACTAAAATACCATAACGGATATGAGACAGAATGAGGCCATGATAAGCTGCCATTAGTAATTTTTTATCATTTAATCTGGCAATTTGTTTCAGTGCAAAGACCCCAGATGATATTTTATACAAACTTGATTGGTATAGAAGTCCCAAGACAAAGATCTATCTAGAGATACGCCCAGAAACTTCACTGTTTCCACATGCTCTAAACTATTATTATGAATAAATACATCAACTTCTCTACTTTCTTTAACGTTATGTTTATTTTTAAACTGCAAGTACTGACACTTTTTCCCATTAACTGTTAATAACATTTGATTCAAGAACTGTACTACGGTCTCTATGTTAACATGTGTATTTACTTCAAGAGCATCTACCAGTAAGCTGTTACTGATTACTGAAGTATCAATGATGTAAAGTAAAAGAGAAATAAAAGAGAGAATATGTTGTTTCTTTTATTAAACAATCCGGTGGGTGTGATGTCTCACATTACTGTCGAGGATCATCAATATGACAGTACCTGAGTCCAGACCTTAATATTAATAGAATGGTTAAAATGTATACTGAGCAAGCTTCCAATGAACTTAAAGTCGAAGAAACATTCCTTTTTAATATATTTAGCCATAAATTTAATTTGGGCTTTGGACTTCCTGCCACTGATGCCCAAATCATCCTTGGTTTAATTGTGCTTTACGCATACAATTAAAATTAAGTATTTCAAATGAGAAGAATGAAGAAGAAATTAAATTGCAAGAGATGAGACAGATACACAAAAAAAAACAGCAAATGCATTCTATAATTTAATTAAAGACAAATATGACAATGTTCTTATATTGAGCTATGATTACCAAAAAACCTTGCCCATGCATAAGTCCCCGATCAGGCTTGCTATTACAGTAGACAACTTCATTTAAATAATTTCACCATAACTCAAGGTACTTCACAAGACAAATTATTAAATGAAAATGTTTTTTTGTTATCGCTGGACTGAGGATGAGTCAAAAAAGGGTCAACTGAAATCGCTTCTTCACTATCACAGACTGAACCGTTATAGTTTTGAAAATGATACTGTTGTTCGTTTGGTAGCAGGCGGATGCAGTGGACAAAATACGAATTCCACAGTCGTTACGGCTTGTCCACTGTGGCAAGTAAATAATGTACCCAATTACATTGATCACGTTGAGTTAATCTTTCCGGTTACAGGAAATTTATTTATTCCTCCACATCAGGTATTTGCCAAAATTAAAAAAAAAATTAAAAACAAGAATGTATCTTAAACTCTAATCAATATATTACTATACTATTATTTCAAATCGTGGAACTCTTATTCACTTAGGTAGTGCTGATTGTGCAGTAAAAGACTTGATGCATGCAGAGAACTGACATAATGAAAAATACAAACAACTGGCATTATAAAATAAATGAATGTAAAAGAATTTACAAAAAGTTATGGTAATCATGGTGTATTAGTGAAAGAAGAACCGGCATACACACATGAAATTGGTTAAAATTAACTTTTACCCAAAAGAAACATTTTATATAAAAATTTCAGTACAAAAATCATCAATAAATATTGCTACAGAGTAAAAAAAATGATAAAGGTAAGGACATAAAAAAATTTTTAATAAAACACTTGGGAGAAAATTGGGAAGCAGTTAAATTTTTTTTTGGGGCGAAAAACCAGGACGGTTATCATCGCCCGTTATTCTACACACGGATATAAAGGGCCCAAGTGTAGAACGTAATTTTCTTATAATATAAACGTCTTACAAACTAGAAATATCACAGAAAAATAAATAAATAAATAAAATTTACATAAAAAAGAAAATTTATATTAAAAACTTATAGGACAAACATATTTAAAATATTTTATTTTATAGAATAAAATATTTTTCTAATATTATTGGTCAAGCTAAAATAATCAGGGCCGTTGAATAGGAAAGGGCTGTCTCACTACTTTGATGTTTCCACTGCCACTTCGGTACATGTTGGAGAGGAGGGGGTTCAGTGTCATGACGTCACCACTCTGACAACTCAATTCTTGGCCATGTTGTAACATCTGTAGCAAAATTAGTGTTTTATCACTTGCAGTTGTGTTATAAGTTCATGTTGAGAAATATTAGTGCTGTGATAAGTAAGTGATTAAATTATTTAGTTATTTTATTACTGAAATATATACAATTAAGTCTAATTTACAAAATTTTACAAGTTGAGTTACAAACGTGAGTAGTTTGTAGCGTGACATTTTGTGGTCTGATTCTAGAGTATTTGTTTCTCTAGGATGAATTATTTAAGAGCGGATAATTTATTTCAAACATCTTAATACATTAATATCTTGCTGATTGTGTTAATTTAAAAGATAGATTTTTATTTAAACCAGATGGGACTGATGTGTAAGAAAGCGGAGAGTTGAAGATCATAACTTATAAACAGATCCAGATTACCATAAAAATAGTGCATTGGAAAATAACTATGATTGGGCGGATGAATCCGGGCAAGAATGGTGACACGGTCTGGAAGAGTGGAGTGTCCAGCAGCAGTCGTTTATAGGCACTCGAGAGTGGTGCATGAGAGTGATAGGAACAGTTGTGTGTGAGACGTGAACAACAATCAATCCGGCTGCTTATTTTAAATATCTTTTTGGTTGTGGACATATATGGTGTGCTGAGAACTAAACTGAATTTATTTATATGCTGAATTTAATAGAACATCAACGCAGTTATAGACAGAATATCCGCCTTTTTCTCCGATACCGTAAGATCAATACATAAAATCATATTTAAATTTACATTACATAACAACAGTTCCAAGAACTTTATAAATTTTATAATTAAGGTAAGTATGGGTGATTCGGATCGCGTTTAGATTTCTCGGGCTAGTTATGTTGGGAGGGGTAATTGAATGTGCTGCTCTCTGTAGCATAGTTTTAGAAGTGGACCATGGGTAGGAGTGTCGGAGCTCTTACTGCTGCGTGCGAGCCTCTGGGACGTCGGTATCAGTGGGTCAGGCAGTACCTGACTCCCCGGCCCGGATGAAATATGTGGGAGATGGCTGCCGGGAGTACTCGGCCGGGTCCTTCTTTTTACTAGGGACCTGCGGCGTGCGCGGGTCATCTCTCCGCCCGCACCTTGCTTTCACGATAACTAGAAAAGCACTAAAGAGATTATGTCAAATAACCAATCTTCCCTCGGATTGATCGCTTCTCGGCCTCTGGCCCCTGCTCTAGAGTTGCAATATCACATCGCTGGTAACCATTTCTGCAACAAGAGTGTGCTACGTCCACGTTCGTGGTGCTGGATACGAAGAGAGGCAATAAGTCGGCCCGTGTCATTGCACCCGACCGGTGTGGAAGCCCCTCTTGCACGCCCGCGCCGGACGACACGGTGTGTCGCAGCAGAGCCTTGAACGGCTAAAGCACGATTCCAGAGAGTGTGTGGACACATTACATCGTAGTTCGCGAGGCCAAAGAATCACCCGATCCTCTGGCAGGTTCGAGGAGCGATTCGCTCCCGCCTGAGCCAGTGGGGCGTTTGGGAGCTTTTAAAAGCGTTGACTTACCGGCAACGCAGGATTCTCAGATACGGTCCTGCGCCCGGTATCTAGTACCCCCGACTGTTGCGTTTCGCAACTGAAAATTTTCGTACAACCCGCCTTGGTAGTGTTTGGCCAGGCGCGGTGGTGTTTTAGCTTATGGCTAATAAGACGGGCTTGTTCCCGGAATGTTTTCCCAATCCGCCGGGGAAGGACGAATTAATCGATCCCTTTAAACCGCGGTCCTCTCTGGGTCGGTCACCACCCTCCAAAGGGTCTCGTCTCGGAAGAGAAGCGGTGCACTCGAGCTCAGATGACCCAGAATCGGACAGCCGCGAAGGGTTCGTCCCCGTGGTGTCCGAGAAGAGAAAGCGGGGATCAGGGCGAAAGAGGATGTCTGACACCGGCGGAGCGGAGTCAGTGTCAAACCCAAGTTGCATGCCTGAAATTAATAGGCAGGAGGTCAAGTCCACGAAGACCAAAAGGGTCCCCGAGGAGGCTACCGCTAAGGCGGGGGCCAACAAGGGTTCCCCGGAGGCGATCGTGGAGGAGATCGAGGCCATGCGGTCTGCTTGGGCCGACATGTCCTCAAAGAGGGATAATAAGGTGATTGCGGATGTTCGGCGGTTCGTCGACACCTGCTTCACCACAATTTCTAAATCGGTTGTCGGTCTGGGGTTTGATCTGAAGCACCTCCTTGGGGTCAATGATGGTATGAGGTTCGCCTTGTCCAAAGTTGACTCTAAGATGGACCAGGTCGCAAAGAGGGTGGACACGATGAATCCGGCGACGGAGAAGTCGGTGGACGCCCTCCGAGCGTCGCTGAAGAGGGTTTCCCGTGCTCCGTCCTTCGCAGCGGTGGCGGCGGCGGCTCCCCGGAGGAAGGTTATGCCTCCCCCTCCGGCCGAGCCGGTTGCCAAGCCAAAACCGGTAGTGGTTCGTGTCCAGCCCGTAAATCCTGAAAAGGGCGCTTCAAGCGATGCTACGAAGTTAGCCCTGCAGCGCGTCCTGGATCCTCGGCGAGAAATGATCCAAATCGCCAGGGTCACTAAATCAAGGGACGCGTCTGTCGTAGTAGAGGTGACAAATGAGCAACAGGCGAAGAGAATGCTGGAGGCCCAGTCACTGAAAGGTGCTGGACTAAAGGCTCAGCTGGTGGCCGAGCGGAAGCCGCAGATTTTAGTTTATGATATGCCGAGGGCAACCAGAGCAGAGGAAGCTCAGTTAATGGAAGCCATGCTCGAGCAGAACCCGTTCTTGGGGGCTGACAAAGAGCACTTTCTTACTAATTGTAAGGTCATCAAACAGCTGGGCAAGCAGGAGGTCTCTACAAGCCACTGGGTGCTAGAGGTCTCGCCGGAGTACCGGCTCAAACTGGTGGCCAACGGCAGGATCTTCCTCGGGTGGAAGTCGTGCAAGGTAGTTGACCACATACTTGTCACCCGCTGCTATAAATGTCAGCGCTTCGGACACACATCTCTTCACTGCCGCAGCAGTGCTGAGGTGTGTGGCCATTGCGCTGGCGAGGGGCATCGTCTGGCCGATTGCCCCAAGAAGGCCGGCAAGCCTACCTGTGTGCTTTGCAAGGCTGTCCGGGGAGCAGACTCCGGGCACCGAGCGGGTAGCAGGCAGTGCGAAGCCGTGAGCCTAGCGCGGAGACGGGTTATTGATTCAACCCATTATGGTCAACACTGAGCAGACGGAAGACCGTGGAGGTGACTGCATCGAACGCCTGCGCCTGGGACAGTTAAATCTGCACCACTCCCGGGCGGCCACTCAGGAGGCCTCTCAGTTAATGCAGGAGCGACGTCTTGACGTTCTCCTGACCCAGGAGCCATACACCGTCGGTCAAAGGGTTGTCGGGTTCGTCGATGAGTGTGCGGTGGTGCATACCCGGAGTGCCCGCCCTCTCTCGGCGGTGGTGGTGAACACTGGCGTAGAAATTTTCTGGCTGTCCAAAAGTGATTGATATCCTGCGTGTTCTCACAAGTACAGGTTGGGGAGCTGACACATCTTGTATGATAAGGTTCTACAAGGCTCTAGTGCAATCACGTATGGATTATGGCGCTGTAGCGTACTCATCTGCTACTCCCACTTCCCTGAGAATGCTTGACACGGTCCACAATTCATGTTTACGATTGTCTACAGGTGCTTTTCGTTCTAGCCCTGTTGTCAGCATCTTAGTTGAAAGTGGAGAAATGTCGTTACACAGACGTCGCCAGCAGCTAATATTGACGTACTTTGCTAAGTTGAAAGCTAGACCTTATCATTTTTTGCATGACATCATTCTCAACAACCCTTGTCATGATTTGCTTATGATGAACGCCCGATTGCCTTCACCATTCGGTGTAAGAGCGTTGGGGATATGCAACAACATCGATATTGGGATTCCTCGTGTCTACCAATGTAATTCTTGCCTATTTCCACCCTGGATCATCGCTCAGTTACACGTTAACTTTGAAATGTGTAAATACTCAAAGGCAGACACAAGTTCTGTGGTATTTAATAGCATTTTCAGTGAGTTAGTTGAAGCTATTAAACCATCTACGGTTGTATACACTGATGGATCAAAGTCAGATGTTGGAGTTGGTTGCTCGTTTGTTGCTAATGGGAGAAACTATTTGTTTGGATTACCTGCGAGAACCAGTGTTTACACGGCTGAACTTTACGCTATTAGTAAAGCTCTGTCTGTAGTCTGTGTGCGTGGGCGTCGGGTGTTGGTGTGCACTGATTCGCTCAGTGCCCTTCAGTCGATTAGTGATATATATTCACGCCACCCGCTAGTTGTAGATGTCCAAGGCACCGTGAAGCAGCTTAACGATAGAGGTGTAAGCGTTGTTTTCTGCTGGGTTCCGGGTCATGCTGGAATCTCGGGAAATGAGGCTGCTGATTTGGCCGCTAAGGAGGCGGCACGTCAACCGGCCTTCACGCAATATCTGACTGTGTCAGATTTCGTGGGCCTGGTGAAGCGTGTCATCACTGATTCCTGGTAGGTAGAATGGACTGGCTCTCATGCCAACAAACTTCGTGAAATAAAACATAATGTTAAGCCTTGGGATACGTCACTGAGGAAGAACAGAAGGGAAGAAGTTGTCATTGCGCGACTTAGAATTGGGCACACCAGATTAACCCATGGGTATCTCATGACGTCTGCTGATGCTCCAATTTGTGGCAGATGCGATTGTCCTTTGACAGTCAAACATGTTTTAGTTGATTGCGTCTGCTACGCAGCTCTGCGTCGGCGATTAACGATTCCCTCTGAATTAAGTTGTATACTCGGTGACGATAGCCCTATTTTGGACGCGGCTTTAAAGTTTTTACGATCCATTAGTGTGTACAACAGTGTCTGACAGTCTAGGGTGATCTGGAATGTTTTATTTGTTGTAAATAGTTATATTTTATAGTGTATGTTTATATTAGTTATTATAAGTATATATTAATATGTTTGTGTTTTTATTATGTTTAATTTAATATGTGTATTTGTGTATGTTTTATATTTTCGTGGCCCTTTTACAGCCTTTAGTTTATCGATATTAATGTAATTTATATTGTGTTTGCTGTGATACTAGTTTGTAAGATTTTTAATTGATAGGTTATAAATGTTGGCTATTCCTACTGTGATATTAGATTTAAGTTTGTGTTTGTATGTTTATCTGATAAGTTTTTAATATAAATTTTTATTTTTTATGTATATTTTATTTTTATTATTCTGTGATATTTCTAGTTTTAAGATTTATGTTGTAATAAGAAGAGTACGTTCTACACTCGGGCCCTTTACACCCGTGTGTAAAACAACGGGCGATAATAAACGTCCTGGTTGTTCGCCCTTAAAAAAAATTAAAAAAAATCCTTTGTTAGTGTGACATGGTGAAACGTACGCTTTCTTGCTTTCTTTTATTGTGATTGGAGTTCAAACAACTGTATTTAAAGAGGTAAGCACAATTATTCTGCATTTTGTCTTTTTTGTCAATTTTTAAATATGGTTTATGACAACACCACTGAGAATTTTGTGAAACTATTAATATCCTAATAACGTGTAATCATTTCTGTTTACTAACAAAAAATGTCGCTTCTCTGCAGTTGATAACAGTGCTGCCAATTACCATTCAAAATTTCCCTACTTGTGCGGGTGATTCGGATCGGTTTACCGCGAGTAATTCGGATCGTAGATTTTTCATTCGTGGTAAGACGCAGTAAAAGTAAAATAAGCGTATGTTCATTTTTTACAGATGGGAAAATATGTAAAGAAAAAGGAAACAAAATACATAGAAAAGGATATGGAGGATGCTCTGGAAGCTGTTAGGGGGTTTATGACAATTAAGCAAGCAGCAAGACAATTCAATGTACCATATACCACTCTACAACGCAGGGTTAAAATCATTATGAACCCATGTGCTGGCGTAAAACTGTAAAAGTCGGAGGACAACCAATTTTCACGGAGGAGCAAGAGCAAGATCTGGTCAATAGAATAATTAAACTGTCAAAATTTGTATTTGGATTAAATTCAAAGGAAATAAGGGCTGCAGTGTATAGGTATGCGTTAGATATCAACATACCAAATAATTTTAGCACAGAAGATCAAATGGCTGGACGCGACTTTCTTAAATCGTTTTTGTCCAGGCATTCTAACCTTTCCTATAGAAAGCCTCAAGGACTTTCACATGCTCGGAGTGAAGGCCTTAGTAAGGAAGAAGTCAGCGATTACTTCGAAAAATTGAAAGGACTCCTCATTTCAACTGTACTTATGAACAAGCCAGAAGCTATTTTTAACGCCGATGAAACAGGCTTTCCTCTGAATAATAGACCTCAAGAAAAAATACTTGCAGAGAGAGGTTCCAAACATGTAGTTTTACAAACCTGCGTGGAAAAGGGACAGAACCTTACGGTAATGGCTTGCGCCAATGCAGTAGGTAACTTTATTCCCCCCTTCGTCATATTTAAAGGAAAAAAAATTTACAAAGAATTTAACGACGGTTTCCCTAACGGTACAGATGTTGTCATGTCAGAATCCGGATGGATTACGGAGGAAACATTTCTGCTTTGGCTGAACCATTTTCAAAAGTTTAGAACCCCGTGCATTTTGCTTTTAGATGGGCATTGCACCCACAAAACGCTTCGAGTACTGACGTTTTGTGAGAAGAATTTTATAAATGTTATGTGCTATCCCAGTCACACAACGCAAAAACTTCAGCCGATGAATAAAGCATTTTTCCGTCCTCTAAAATTGTATTATTTTCAAGCAGCCAATAACTTCGTTCTTCGCACTGATGGTGAAAGGAAAGTAAACGTTTGGAAAAATATTTAAAGAGGCATGGTCAAAAGCAGCGACGCCTTGTAATGCAGAAAATGGATTTTCTTCTTGTGGAATATTTCCCTTTAATTCTGATATTCTTTCTGATAATGACTACCTACCTAATCTACGAGCACTTCACAATTCAACCAGCACAACTTCTACTAATCCAATTGAATCTACTCCATCCAGCTCCAAATTGGAGCATCTGGTGATGTGATATTATTCTGTGATATTTCTAGTTTTTAGTACGTTCTACACTCGGGCCCTTTACACCCGTGTGTAGAACAACGGGCGATGATAACCGCCCTGGTTGTTCGCCCTTAAAAAAAAAAAAAAAATCCATCCAGCAATACAATAAAAGATCAGTGTGCCCAACCTTCAAGTTCACTCAGTACACCATCAAATAATTCTACTACCCCACAGAAACCATCCTCAACTTTTAAAGATATTCTGCCAACACCAAAAAAACCCGCCAAAAATTCTAAAAGATCTGGGAGACCAAAACAGAAAGCATGTGTTCATACATCAGAATTACACATAAAGAAACTGAAAGAAAAAGAAAGGTCAAGAAAGGTATCGGTCCAGTCTGGAACAGTAAAACGAAACCTAGAACTTAACCAGAGTGTAGACGCTGAGCAGTATGACCCAGGAGAAGGAACAAGCAGGCAAAGTAAAACAAATAAAGCGAAAACCTCAGATACCGGCACCTCCTCGGAAACTGATGATAACACTTGTCAGTTTTGTTTTCTGCACTGGACTGATCCACGATCGGAAAAAAGGGCGACTGGATTAGATGCCAAGGATCCGCAAAAGAAAGGTATCATGAACAATGTGTTGGAGCAAAAGGAAAGAAATATTTTATTTGTGGAAAGTGTAGTTAATTTTTTTATTAATAACATAAATTTATGTAATACTTATGAATTTAATTTCTTTTTTATAACTTTTAATCGTAAATAAACAATTGTGGTTTAAAGGCTAATTTTTTAAATTGTTACTTTTTTAAACCATGTTTAAATTAGGCCTATTTTTTAAATTTTCTTTAACAAGTTGTAAATAAAAACTCATTAATACGTATTCGGTTTTAATAATTATTCTCTCCTTTGCCTTATCTCAGTAATATTAAAATGCGATCCGATTTGCCAGCTCTTCGATCCGATTCACCCACGCCATGCGGGTAAATCGGATCGATGTAACGGCTAGGTAAAACAATTGTAGCAGAAGTTGGGCGTAAGAAAATTCAAATTAGATTAATACATCTGTTACAGCTAGAAACAAAGTCTCTGAAAAATATAACGATTAAAATTTTAACAGGTTTATTACTCTTTTATAACTACATTTCCTAAAGTCGATCCGAATCACCCGCACTTGCCTTAATAATTGCATGCTGTTTCATCTAAATAAATATTAGTTAATAATGTATTTTGTGTTATTTTTATGTTAAGAGATCCTTTTTATCCACAGGCACAGGTTTTCGTTGGACACACATACCTTCTTCTTCTTCTTAAAGTTCCATCTCCTATCGGAGGTTGGATATCATAATGGCTATGGTCACATTGCTGGCTGCCGCCCTGAATAGTTGCAATGAACTACAGTTGAACCATTCTCTAAGATTCCGCAGCCAGGAGATGCGTCTTCTTCCTACGCCTCTTCTTCCTCGGATCCTTCCCTGCATAATACCCTGCATACACACATACCACCTTTGGAAAATAAGTAGCAGCATACTGGGTATTAACTTAGACCCTATACCATCCAAAATTTATTTAATTAAAAATTAACAATTTAAATTTACTTAAGTGAGAAGTCTGTTACAAGTTCTTGTGTGGTCACAACGTGCAGTAATTGTTCCCGAAGACAAAGAAACTAGGAATTGATGTTGTATACTCATATCACGGTTTCCTAAAAGATCCTGAAACTGCAAAGTTACGGGTTTTTTAAGAGTAAGCGATAGGACTCAATAAACTGAAAGTATGCTCATATTTGTAGGAGCCATTCTGCGCCTAAAGATTATTGTGATGATATGAAGAACCAATTATTAGGTTTGCCACAAAGGAAGATATTGAAAGTAACCACAGTCCCTTCTTTAAATCTGCCCTGTCAAACTGACCAAAACCAAGCCGCATTGACTGTTTTAAGAGAAGAGTATTTAATAATAGACAAACTTGGTTAAACTCACTGGAATTTTTTTTTTTTTTTTTTTTTAGGGCGAAAAACCAGACGGTTATCATCGCCCGTTGTTCTACACACGGGTGTAAAGGGCCCGAGTGTAGAACGTAATTTTCTTATTTAAATAAAACTCTTAAAACAAAAATATAACAGAAAAAATAAATTAATAAAAAAAATTTACAGAAAAGAACATTTATATTAAAAACTTATAATATAAAAACATACAAACACATACTTAAATCTAATATCACAGTTGGAATAAACAACATTTATAACCTATCAGATAAAAATCTTACAACCTAGTATCACAGCAAACACAATATAATTTACATTAATATCACAGACCTGAAAGATAAACAAAAGGCTGTAAAGGGGCCACGAAAATAAAAAACATATAAACACAACCTACATACACAAATACACATATAAAATTAAACAATATTAACATTTCCTCATTAGACATCTTTATATACACTAATGGATCTAAGAAAACTCAAAGTTGAGACTAAAACATGGCTATCGTCACCGAGTACATCTCGCAACTCGCAGGGTATTTTAAATCGCCGACGCAGAGCTGCGTAGCAGACGCAATCTACCAAAACATGTTTGATTGTCAAAGGACATTCGCATCTGCCACACACTGGAGCATCACCAGACGTCATGAGATACCCATGCGTTAATCTGGTGTGCCCAATTCTAAGTCGAGCGATGACAACTTCTTCCCTTCTGTTCTTCCTCAGCGACGTAAGCCAAGGCTTAAAGTCATGTTTTATCTTACGTAGCTTGTTGCCATGGGAGCCAGTCCATTCTACCTGCCAGGAATCAAGGATGGCACGCTTCACCAGACCCACGAAATCTGACACAGTCAGATATTGCGTGAAGGCCGGTTGACGTGCTGCCTCCTTAGCAGCCAGATCCGCAGCCTCATTTCCCGAGATTCCAGCATGACCCGGAACCCAGCAGAAAACAACACTTACTCCTCTATCATTCAACTGCTTCACGGTGCCGTGGACGTCCACAACTAGCGAGTGGCGTGAATACAAATCACTAATCGACTGGAGAGCACTGAGCGAATCAGTGCACACCAACACCCGACGCACACGCACACAGACTACAGAAAGAGCTTTGCTGATAGCATAAAGTTCAGCCGTGTAAACACTGGTTCCCGCAGGTAATCAAAACAAATAGGTTCTCCCATTGGCAACAAACGAGCAACCAACTCCAACATCCGACTTTGATCCCATCAGTGTATACAACCGTAGATGGTTTAGTAGCTTCAACTAACTCACAGAAAATGCTATTAAATACAACTGAGCAAGTGCCTGCCTTTGAGTATTTACACATGTCAAAATTAAAGTGTAACTGAGCAATGGTCCAGGGTGGAAATAGACAAGGATAACATGGGTAGACACGAGGAATAGCAATATCCAGGTTGTTAGCGATCTGCAACGCTCATACGCCGAATGGTGAAGGCTGCCGGGCGTTCATCACATGCAAATCATGACAGGGGTTGTTGAGAATGATGTCATGCAAAAAATGATAAGGTCTAGCTTTCAACTTAGCAAAGTACGTCAAAATAAGTTGCTGGCGACGTCTGTATAACGACACTTCTCCACTTTCAACTAAAATGCTGATAACAGGGCTAGAACGAAAAGCACCTGTAGACAATCGTAAACATGAATTGTGGACCGTGTCAAGCATGCTTAGCGAAGTGGGAGTAGCAGATGAGTACGCTACAGCACCATAATCTATACGTGATCGTACTAGAGTTTTCTAGAACCTTAACATACACGATCTATCAGCTCCCCAACATGTACCTGTAAGAACACGCAGAATATCAACCACCTTTAAGCACCTAGCCCGTAGGTCTTTAATATGCGGAACCCATGTAAGTCTTTTATCAAATATTACTCCAAGAAACCTGATGTCAGGGCTAACCTCAATTTGCTGACCCAATAAATACAGTCTTGGAACACTATCAGTCCGTATTCGGCAAAACTGGATGCATTTAGTCTTCTCAGGGGAAAAACTAAAGCCAGTTTGTCATGACCATTCCTCAAGACGGTATATAGTTAGCTGTAGGGCTTGTTCAGCTGAAACAACATTTCTAGATGCAACATGTATCGCAAAATCATCTACAAACAAAGAGTATTTAATCGGGTATACGCAACATTTCACAATATTGTTTATGGCAACCGCAAACAGAGTACAACTAGTTACACTCCCCTGCGGTATACCATTTTCCAAGACAAACCTGTCAGACAGACACTGACCAACCCTTACCCGGAATGATCGCTCTTCTAGAAAGTCCTTGATGAAGCCCAACATATTTCCAGAAATGCCCCAATCCCGCTGAGTATTGAGGATACCTCGTCGCCAAGCTGTATCATATGCTTTTTTCAAATTAAAGAATACGGCAACGAGGCGCTGCCGCAATGCAAACGCATTGCGAATAGCCGTCTCAAGGGCCACCAAGTGGTCTGTCGAAGACCTCCCCCTCCGAAAACCACTCTGTTCAGGAGCGAGTAAGGCATTCTTTTCCAAATACCACATGAGACGACTATTCACCATTCTTTCCATTACCTTACAAACAACACTTGTCAAAGAGATGGGACGGTAGTTGGAGGCCAATGCTTTATCTTTACCGGGTTTCAAAATCGGAACAATAATTGCTTCTTTCCAAGTTGTTGGTAGCTTTCTAGTATAGTATAATCTATTAAAAATATGTAGGAGTTGCCTTAAGCCAGAATCAGGTAAATGCGCTATCATCGATAGTGTAATTTCATCTCCTCCAGGTGAGGTATTTCGAGATACTCTGAGCGCTTTTCTAAGCTCAGGCAAAGAAAAAAGAATGTTCAGAGGATCATTCGAGTCCGCTATATGGAGAGGAAGAGATTCAATAGTTTTTTTATAATTTTGAAACTGAAGTGAATATGAAGACGTCAGGGAAGCTGATCTAAAGGAAGAACCGATTACATTAGCGATGTCGGACTGTGATGTAATCACAGAACCGTTAACTTGCAACCCTGCGATTCGACGTGGAGACGTCCTCCCACATACCGAACGCAGTTTTCTCCATACCGTTGTCACAGGGGTACTCCTGTTAATATCTCCAACGTAAAGGCTCCACGACTCCCTCATACTCTCAAGAAAAACACGCCTACAGCAGGCCCGAGCTCTTCGGTAAATGAGACCGTTTATACTAGTAATCGAACCAGTGAGTCTGGTAATTGTAATTGTGAGATTTACAATCTCGTGGTAAAAGAGAATGAATAAAACTGTAGTTAATTTACAAATTATCCTTGTACAAATTACGAGTTTTTTTAATTATAGTTTCTTGAATGTCTGACCTAAAACTATAGTTACAATCATAATCTGTAATCAGATATATAGGTACTATTATACTAATATAATAGTATAGTGTATAGTGATCAGATTATATAAAGTAATATACTTGTAGTTCAGCAATGTTGCAATAAAAATAAAATTAATAGTTATTAATTTTATTTTTTAGCTGTTCCTAATTGGAAGATTTTCTATTAGATAAGTTATGTTATAGTTTATGGATGCATAACAAATAAAACTGAACTTGTATAATTTTGTTTTTGTAGTAAAATATATTTTATGTTTTATTTCAGATCATGGGTGACCATATATACTATGACCTAGAAAATGCAGAGGACATCACATCCATGATAAATATTTTACATTGAGACTGTTCAGATATGGAGGGTCTGTCAAGTGATGATGAGGTAGAATATGACACGCCCATTAAACAAAAATGCTACTATGAATTTACTTGGTATCATTTTTATTTACATGGTATCAGCTGAAGTTGTTTATTTTGTTTTATGTTGTACTGTAGGAGCTGATATTGTCCCAAAAGAAGATGAAGGGTTACATTTTTCTGATGATGAGGAAATGCAGGAAGCATGGCTGCAGGCAGCACCAGTACTGCTACTCTTACAGCAACATGACACACATGATGTACCATCAACATCAGCTGTTGGTTCGGCTACTGCAGCAGATTTTATTACTGATAAAAAATTGTTTTTATCTACGTTAAAATCATTAATTATAGGAGGATTAAATTGTCTACTTCTCCACTCGATGGTTTTTTTTTTGGATTCTGACATTCCAGTAGAATATTTTTGGAAATATATTCCAGATGATTGTATTTCTCTTATTGTAGAAAAAACAAATATTTATGGTCTTCAGCAAAGTCATACATTTCAGCCAACATATGAATAAGAAATTCTTGCACTTATTGGATTGCACATTTTGATGTCGGTCATAAAATTTCCAAGAATACAGATGTACTGGAGAAAATCTCTAAAAGCACTAATATTTGGTGAAACAATGACCTGCAATCGCTTCTACAAACTCAGGTCATTTATCCACCTCGTGAAAAATTTAGAAATTAAAGATTCAACTGATAAATGTTTTAAAGTATGGCCTTTGTTTAATTTTGTAAAAGAAAGTTGCAACCAATTAAAAATTGAGCAAGATCTGTGCATAGATGAGCAAATGATTCCTTTTAAAGGTCATCATACTTGCAAACAGTATGTTAAGGGAAAACCTCATCCGTGGGAGATGAAAAACTTAGTTATGTGGGGAGTTAGTTTCTTAGTTAAACTTAGAAAAGTGGGATTATTTATGACTTTATATTATACCAGGGTAGTAATACAGAATTTGACCAAACAAATCTTAAGTCATTTGGTTTAGGAGCTACAGTTGTTTTAGAACTAACTAAACTTCTAAAAAAAAGGAATCATTTTTTATATTAAGACATTTTTTCGGTTCTTATAATTTACTTGAGAAATTAAAACAGAATCACATATTTGCAGCAGGTACTATAAGGGTAAATCGTTTTGGTAAACCACCATTTCTTAGTGATAAGGAATGTACAAAAAAAGGAAGAGGTTTTCACCAACAATTGATAAGTAGAGATGGGAATGTAGTTATTTGCAAATGGACTGACAACCATTCAGTCATTTTAGCATCAAATTTTATAGGTGTAGGTGAACCAGATGAGGTAAATAGCTGGGATAAAAACTCTAAAAAGTACTCCTCCAAAACTTCTCCCATTGGCGACAAACGAGCAACCAACTCCAACATCCGACTTTGATCCATCAGTGTATAAAACCGTAGATGGTTTAATAGCTTCAACTAACTCACTGAAAATGCTATTAAATACCACAATATGGGATGGGAGGGGTTGATAAATTAGACCAACTTATCGCTCTTTACAGAATATTTACCAAGAGCCGTAAGTGAACTCTAAGAATGTTTTTTCACGCCATAGACATGGCGAGCATTAATTCATGGTTAGAGTACAAAGAACAAATGAACTGAAGAAATGAATCATTTGTTGATCTCTTAGAGTTTAAATTACGTTTGGGTGAAGCCATGATACAAATGGGCAACCCAGTGGGCTCAGGCAAAAAAAGAGGTCGACCCAGTTTACAGCAAGACGAGGAGACTCCTTGTCCTCTTAAAAGGCAGAATGTAGAAGTAAGGCTCTTAGTTGAAATACACAAAGATTTGGTTGACCATTGTAACATCTGTAAAATATGTTACATTGTATTTTGGTATTCGAACTGTAATTCTGTTTCTGCTACTTGACTGTACGCTTCTACTATCTATTGGTAGTTTAATGTGCTACGTGTTGGTGAATTTGTTCTGGCGTATGATTGGTGGAGTTACCGGTTGCTCTGTTTTCGTCAGCTGATCGGTCATCGGTTGTCTGTCTGTCCATTACTAGCAGCGGCCATGAATTGTTGGTTTTATTTTTCGTAAATTTATTTAAGTCTTTTACGGTGTTTTTAATGTCTTGAATTAATTTTCTTCACCCATTTAATATGGTAAGTTTTGTTTATTAATTCAATCTTGTTTTGGGAAATGCTAAGAACTCATTATGGCGGAATATCAATACTTTAAAATTTAGGGTGTGGCTCTTTAGCCTACATATTTTTCATTCCTTTTTCCTTTTTGGAATCTTTGTAATATTTTTTTTATTTTGTTAAAAATTAAATTGAATTATATTTTAATTCTTTAAAACGAATCTGTAATGTAAACTTTATATTTTGTTTAATTACATTGGCTATAATTAGCTGAGCTTTGTACTTTATGTAAAATTTAACTTTAATTCATATGTAACCTTGAGTTCTATACGTTTGCCAGTTTTACGATTTATATTACTGTATGGTGTAATTCTTTAAAATTTAGTTTTATGCTGATTCTTTCGATACATTTCTTTGTTTTTATAAAAATTTCTTTGAAAAGTATTTGTCTTAATGCTGGTTGGATTTGTGTCCAATATAGGGTCGCAGGTGCCGATTGATGTAAAAGAAAAACACCGATGTAATAATGCTAAATCAGATTTCACATTGGATAAACAGTACCATTTCAAATTAGGACATGCAGCTTAAGTTTTCCTTAGTCTATACACACAAGTTTCTGCAAACTTATGATTAAAGCTTTCATTTTTACCAACTAGAAACGTTATGTGAATCAAGGAGGAAAAACTGAGGAAACTGGTATTAAGTAAAATTTGTTAATTGTCTACTTCATTCCTGGTATGTCGAACTTTTATAAAATTTTTCTTTAAATATTTACATATTCAAGATCTCTTCTAAACATTACAAGAAAACAGTTCGCTACTCCAGAATCAGACTGTTCTAACTCCATTTTTTTTTTTTTTTTTAGTTTTTGATTCTACATGTTCTAACTCCTCAAAACCTTGCTGAAAATTATTATTTTGTGCATTTTTTATTTTAATTTAGCTCTAGAAACGAACTGTCCTAACTCCTTAGTAAACATTTCATCAAAACCAGACTGTCCTAACTCCAGCTGTGTTCTAACTCCTCGATTGTAAACTTATTATCAGCTGTTCCAACTCCTGCAGTCCTGTAACCGAACCATTTGTGTGCTGTGCTACGAATTTTGTTCATAGGAAATAGTTTTATTTTGTTCAGTTTTTGTCAATCGTAAATAATGGATTTTTATTTATTACAAGAAGAAAGTAAACGATTACCAGATGAAGCCAGAGAATTAATTAGGGAACATATTAAAAGCTTCCCTCATGTGCCGTCACATTACACTAGAAAAAATTGTACTAGGAAGTTTCTGGAGCAGTCACTTAATATGGCTGAAATGTATCGGTTATATAAAGAGTTTTGCAATTCAAAAAATGTAGCTCCTCAAAAACGGTGGCTTTATGAACACATTTTTAATAATGAGTTCAATTTAGGTTTTCATAAACCCAAGAAGGACCTTTGTGATGTTTGCCAAGAATTTGAAGCGTCTAAGAAATTTGGTCTTGATTATCCCAATGAAAAAAAAGAATTTCATGCTAGACACATTAAAGAAAAAAATTATGCTGAGGAAGAGAAAACTAAAGACAAAAATGAAGTAAATTCTGTAGAAAATCATGACAATGCAGTGATATGTTTTGACTTACAAAAAGTTATTATGTGCCCTTAGTCAAATACGTCACTGTTCTATTATAAACGTAAATTATCGGTGTTTAACCTAACTGGCTATGATATTAAAAATAAGCAAGGTTATTGTATTGTTTGGCATGAAGGTATAGCTGGGCGATCAGGGAATGACTTGGCATCAGCAGTTATTAAACTAGTGGACAATATTGTTCAGAAGAATCCTTGTTTGACACGAATTGTCCTGTGGAGCGATTCATGCGTCCCACAGAATAGGAATTCAATTATGGCCTGTGCACTTAAAAATTATTTAGATAATTCTGCTCATTTATTGTCAATTGAACAAAAATTCCAAGAACCAGGACATTCTCAGGTGCAAGAAGTTGATTCTGTGCACAGTGTTATCGACAGACATTTCAAAGGTTTAGAATTGCATAGTCCGTTAGCCATTATAAGAGCTCTGCTTAATTGTAGATCTAGAAAGAGACTTGATGTTCATCAAATTAGAATGTTTAGAAACTATAAAGAAGCTGCAAGAAGAACAAACTTCAGTGATATACCATTTAGCAAAGTTAAACATATTATTTATAAAAAACATGAACGCCAAATTTCCTTTAGAACTACATTATCACCAAATTCAGGTTATCAGTTTGTGGATTTAGGTCCTGCAGAGAGGCGGAGCAATAGAAATAATACTAAAGAAAACAACTTTACTGTCCCCGAAGCACAAATTATTACAGCGAAACCGTCAATTGATAAATTGAAGATATCTGATGTAAAATCATTATATAAGTTTTTTTCTGGAAACGACAAAATTTTTTGGGATAGTATTTTAAAGTAAAAAGTAAACTTTTTGTAGTTTTTTCCTTATTTTATTGTAACTCTTTTTCAATTATTTTTTTTACTTAACTTTTTTGATTAACTTTTCTTTAATTTATTTAAACTTAAACTATTAATACTATTAATACTATTAATACTAGGTTAACTTATATTTTCATAGTTATGCAATTTTAAAATATAATTTTATAATTTTCTGTAATTTAATATTTCCATTTGTTTCAAATTATATTTAAAATTTACTAGTGCATAGCAGTGTATATGTTATAAATATAATCATTAAAACACAAATCTGGTTTTATTTCAGTGCTAAAATCCTAGTAAAAGCGGGAGTTAGAACGTTTCCCCAGGAAAAATCTATCTTGTGAAAAGACTTCTATGCTCTAACTCCGATGCACTACCATACATTATCTTGTTTATTTAATGCAGTAGGAATTCTAAATTTACAAAAAAATGTTGAACTTAAAAAGCAGTATTCATTTTATAATGTAGAATATAAACAATTATGCTAAAATTAAAACCTATTTTTTGCTGCTTTGTCAAAATTTCAGAAAGCTCTCCTGTAAAATTACCTAAAATGGAGTTAGAACAGTCTGATTCTGGAGTAGCGAGTTCTCTGCAAGTTTTGATACGAATTTTGGACCTACATACTTTTTTCTTCTAACAAACATGTTAAACAACAATTAAATTTCATTTTTTTATATTTTTTTTAAAACTTTTGGCTGAACTTAAAATGAAAATTATCTATTTATTCCTACTCAATCAATTAAAATTTATGAACTTTTATTAATTTAAACAAATTATTCTTATGGATGTACTGGACGACCTGTACTTATGTTATTTTTCCAAAATTTATTTCTTTTCATATACTCGTATAATGTATATTTTAATATTCAATTATTATTAGCAGAAACTCTTGATCTTTTATGTAAGATTCCTTAACTTTATAGCTTGCAAAATTAAAAATTCTTAAATGGTTTAAACTATTAACATTGTTGTGTATTGAATATTGATTTAGTATGTTTATTGATTCAAAATTATTTCTTTTGGGGTAATTTCTTTAAAATGACAAAAATAAATGACTATTTTGTAACATTTGTAAGTAATGTTACATAGTTTTGTCTTTCGCTCTTATCTTATCTTATCTGTAATTCATCTACTGCGCTGTGAGCTTCTGCCATCTTTTGTTAGTTCAGTGCACTACGTGATGTGTATCGGTACTGGACTTTGTTTTGGTGGGGGAAGCAGCCGGTTGCCGGCAGCTAAGCTGTTTCGCTCTCTCTATCGTTCTCTGTTTGGTAAAATGTAACGGCCATTGCAGTTCGTTGTAATTTTCCCCGTAATTTATTTTAATAGTTTTTGCCGGATAAATTATATTTTGAATATGGCTTGATCAAATGTTTTCTTCGCCCATTCAAATGGGTTGTAGTTCCAGTCCAACTTCGATTTCTAGTCAACTTCTAGTATAATTTAACAATAATTATCTAACATAATATTGGACCAGTAAAACATTTCAACTGTAAGGATACAATATGTAATTTGCGATAATAAGAGAAAATGTGCCTTTATGAATACTTCAACATACTAAATTTTCCTGTATCAACACCGGTTCACGTCATGCTGTGAAAATCTTGTTTCCTCATAATTTGTAAGATTACTTAAACCAAAAGTTATAAGCATATAAAGGTTAAGCGATCTATTTCTTGATCTCACCGTGTTGGTATGTAGATTACTTTGAAAACTTTGAGCGCTTTTCTTAGTTCAGGCAATGAGAAAGGAATGTTCAGAGGATCATTTGTGTCCGCTATATGGAAAGGAAGAGATTCAATGGTTTGCTTATGATTTTGAAATTTAATTGAATATGAAGACGTGAGAGACGCTGATCTTAACGAAGAACCAATTGCATTCGCAATGTCGATTGGTGAGTAATCACGGAACCGTCAGTTTGCAACCCTGCAATTCGGTGCGGAGACGTCTTTCCACACACGGACCGCAGTTTTCTCCACACCGTTGTCACAGGGGTACTCCTGTTAATATCTGCAACATAACAGCTCCATGACTCTCTCTTACTCTCTAGAAAGATGCGCCTACAGCAGGCCCGAACTCCTCGGTAAGCTTCCAGGTTAGCATCCGTAGGTCTGCGACTAAAAATTCGCAGGGCCCTACGGCGGTCCTGAAGAGCCTCCATACACCGATTATTCCACCAAGGCACCGGCAGACGCCGCGCTTTACCCGATGTTTTAGGAATGCTCTGGGCAGCTGCTGCAGACATCCTCTCCACAAAGGAAGACAACAGTTTTCGTGCATCATTATCATCTTCATATTCAGATTCCATTAAAATTGAAAACTCATTCCACCGTGCAAGCTTCTCTATCCATCGTTTTGGAAGATCTTCGACAGACTGATAGCCAAAAAAACTCGACCACCACCAGTCGGTCATCACTTCCGTATAGGTCTGGCAGTACTCTCCACAACAACCGTGGTACAAGGGACGGGCTGCAGAAAGTAAGGTCCAAGCACGACCAGGATCCTGTTGAGGATGACATGAATGTTTCAGATCCATCGTTCAATAGACATAAGTCTAAATCACTCCGGACCCTCTCCACCATGTGACCTCTACCATTGCACAGTGAGGAGCCCCAAGAATAATGGTGACCATTGAAATCTCCTAGGACGATATATGGAGATGGTAACTGATCCAGTAATTCTCTCATGGCTAGAGTATGAAATTTCTGTGTTAGGTGGTAAATAAACATTACACACGCAAACCGACACCGGGACAGTTATCCTGATTGCTACGGCCTGAAGATCCGTCTGAATATCCATACTTATCCCCTGCATTGACTGGTGAAGTAATATAGCGACCCCACCACCAGGGCCACCATGCAGGGAAACTTTCCTAAACATCTCATATCCACGAACGGAGATTGAGACATCAGGCTGTAACATCGTCCCTTGCAGGCACAGCGCAATCGGACACTTTTCCGGGATCGATAACTTTATGTCTTCATACCTAGACCGGATCCCGCGAACATTCCATTGAATAATATTATTAAAAGGGAATTTAAAGGACTTATGTTTCAAACACAATTTTCACTTCACAAATTTTGACTTCTATAGATGTCTAAAATTTATTAAAAATAAAAAAATGTTTTTATTTTTATAACTAATCCTGGCACAGTGTTGTTGCAATGATATATCAGCTGTTGTTTTTGTTGTGACTGTAACGTTGGTTAGGTTTGTGTTTTACGTTTTAGAGTATTACGTTTTGTAGATACATAGTATAAAATATGAGTGACAAACAAAAATTAATATTAAAAATTGCTAATGATTTTGGTGTTAGTAATATACCGGATGATGAGTATGCTGTTTATGAAGAGAGTATTGCACAGACAGAATTGACATGGACAGTGACAGTGATACAGAATCGAGTGGCGATGAAACATCAGAAACACCGGTACCATTAGATTTAGTTCAATTAGAATTTACTAAATATATTATAGATAAAAAATTCTGATGAAAATTCAAGTAGCTTCATGATGAAATTTATATCATACAAACTGAAGGTGAAGAATTTGGTTCAATTATAGATGGTAATGATGCTTGAGAAAACTTATTGTGTATTAAAAACCCTCAGTTAGGTCTAAGTGTACATCGGGCATCTGACGAAAATAATGTTGCAGAGGAGCAGGTTGTGAAAAATTTTTTACAAAAAGGATGTGGGTGTAAAATATTAAATAACAATTCTTGTAGTGACCAGTTTTCATCCCAATTAATGACTGTCATGAGAGCAGAGAGTGCAGAGCTAGACTATTATGAAAGTAATACAAATAAATTGGATTAGGTAATTTTAGGTACACTCCGTTGCCTTTCCTATGACAGCACAATGACTGCTCTCACACACCACAAAAAAACAGACCGTAAGCAATCTCGCACTGCATACAAGGAAAAGGGGTTGGCTGTATGTAGCGAAGTATTCATGTTTGCACATAATATAAAAATTAAGCGGTTGAAGCGGTTAACCAAATGCTATAACGACAGTGGACTTATCGCAAAAGCACATGGTAACACTGACAGAAGCCCTAAAAATGTGACACCTTTTGCAACATCAGATAATGTAGTCAAATATTTGCACAATTATGCAGAACAGAATGCCATTTTTTTGCCTGGTAGAGTTTCCACCATTAAAAAACCATCTCTAAAACTACTCCCATCTTCAGAATCTAAAATTTCAGTGTACAGAAAATATAAAGCTTCCCTTCCAGAAAATCTTGGTAACCCTGTGTTGGAGAGAGTATTCACTAATATCAGGAGAGAATATTGCCCAGGTATTGCAGTTATGAGGCCAAAGTCTGACCTGTGTAAGACCTGTCAGTTTAATTAATACAAGTATTGCTAAACTTTCTTTAGCATCTGAAGAAGAGAAACTTAATAGTATTGAAAGAATGAGACACCATCTTACCTTGGTTACAAAAGAAAGAAATAACTACAGAGACGTAATAAAAAGTAGTAGAGAACTTCTAAGGGGAAATGAAGTATGTGCACCTAACTCGTGCCTATTAAATTCAATAGTGCATTACAGTTTTGATATGGCACAGCAAGTGCATACACCTTCCAATCCATTGCAGCCAGGGCCAGTGTACTTTCTAGTACCATATCGTGTAGGAATATTTGGTGTCGTGTGACACAGTAAATAAACAGTGTAACTTTTTGATACCAGGAAGTGTTAGTATCAATAAAGGCGCTAATTTAGTAGTAAGTTGATTTGATTATTATTTTAAAAAATACAGCCATGGTGAAGAAGAAATGTACATACATGCAGATAATTGTGTTTCACAAAATAAAAATAGTGTATTAATGGCATACCTTTGTTGGAGAGTTAATACAGGGTGTTCAGTACTACATCTATTTAAAGTTTGAATTCCTGCGCCTTCTAATCCCGCATCTGCTCTTGGCACTCTGTTCCTCTTTGCACAACCGATTCCTACGTCACTAACCTTGTTTCCGCCTTCTTCATGCACTTGTTGTCCTGCTATCCTCATGGCCGTTGGGCCGTAACCAACGCTGATATTTCATCCAATCGAATCCTTGCCGTTTACCTCGAAATGACTGATTAACCTTGTGTATATCATTGTTAGTACTTTGTGTGTTATGACTGTTATAACTGCCGATGTTTTCCAAGTGTTTCTTCAATGAATTTAGCCCCCAGGGGGCACCCATTCTTATATACAGGGTGATTCATGAAGTTCTCCCCCCACTTCTACAGCACATTGTACTAGTAAAAATAATGAAAAAATGTTATATAAACATAGGTCCGAAAACGCTTCGTTAGCGAGTTACAGCTAGCGAAAGTTTCGCCTGGATTTCAGTTCACCAGGTGAAATGAGGTCTTCCTGGAATTGTGGTAAGGTAGATTAAGGGGCGAATTCAATCATTTCTTATGGTTTTTGATCTGAAAAATTGAATAAAACAGGTCCCAGAACTGTAAGTTAAATAGTTTTTGAGAAAACCAGTGTCAAATGCAAAAAATGGAGTGAAAATCACATTTTTTCATCTTTGGGCAAGAATAACTTTGTTATTTCACCAAGAAACA
Source organism: Catonia carolina (assembly GCA_035578175.1). Classification (NCBI taxonomy): domain Eukaryota; kingdom Metazoa; phylum Arthropoda; class Insecta; order Hemiptera; family Achilidae; genus Catonia; species Catonia carolina. Next base: position 41,991,223 of record JAQMRL010000001.1, read on the forward strand.
GTTAAAATTTTTCAATAAAAAATGTAGAAAATTTTATTCTGAACAAACCGGTGTAAATAAAGTACACAGAAAGCGAATAGTTTTTGAGAAAACCAGTGTCAAATGCAAAAAAATGGAGTGAAAAAAACATATTTTTTCATTTTAGTTTTTCCGGTTAATTTTACTTTGTACTCTTATGAATAAAAACTCATTTAATCAAACATCTATTCGCTTTCTGTGTACTTTATTTACAGCGGTTTGTTCAGAATAAAATTTTCTACATTTTTTATTGAAAAATTTTAACTGTTTCTTGGTGAAATAACACAGTTATCCTTGCCCAAAGATGAAAAAATGTGATTTTCACTCCATTTTTTGCATTTGACACTGGTTTTCTCAAAAACTATTTAACTTACAGTTCTGGGACCTGTTTTATTCAATTTATCAGATCAAAAACCATAAGAAATGATTGAATTCGCCCCTTAATCTACCTTACCACAATTCCAGGAAGACCTCATTTCACCTGGTGAACTGAAATCCAGGCGAAACTTTCGCTAGCTGTAACTCGCTAACGAAGCGTTTTCGGACCTATGTTTATATAACATTTTTTCATTATTTTTACTAGTACAATGTGCTGTAGAAGTGGGGGGAGAACTTCATGAATCACCCTGTATATGAATGCTCGTCCATGCATATATATGAGGGTGTGCGGGTGTGGCAACCCCGGGACCCCAGCTAAGAGCTAACCTTATTTCAAAACTATACACAGGTTGCTCTTACACTACACACAACAATAATACTACATCACACACACCACACTTCTTTCAACACACACATTTACATACCCTACACACAACACATACACAAAGTTTTCTTACACACATTTATAATGCTGGCGAGGATGGGATGCGGGCTGGTCGTGCATTAACCCTTTCCGGATTGGAAGGTCTGGACTGTGGTTGTGCTGCTGTGAGCTTGCTCTGCCGAGGCTTTGCGCCATCCTTTAGCCCTTCCAGTCGCTTCGGTACTGTGGCAAGAAGTGGACCATGGGTAGGAGTGTCGGAGCTCTTACTGCTGCGTGCGAGCCTCTGGGACGTCGGTATCAGTGGGTCAGGCAGTACCTGACTCCCCGGCCCGGATGAAATATGTGGGAGATGGCTGCCGGGAGTACTCGGCCGGGTCCTTCTTTTTACTAGGGACCTGCGGCGTGCGCGGGTCATCTCTCCGCCCGCACCTTGCTTTCACGATGACTGGAAAAGCACTAAAGAGATTATGTCAAATAAACAATCTTCCCTCGGATCGCTTCTCGGCCTCTGGCCCCTGCTGTAAAGTTGCAATATCAGATCGCTGGTACCCAATTCTGCAACGACAGTGTGCTACGTCCACGTTCGTGGTGCTGGAAACGAAGAGAGGCAGTAAGTCGGCCCGCGTCATTGCACCCGACCGGTGTGGAAGCCCCTTTTGCACGCCCGCGCCGGACGACGCGGTGTGTCGCAGCAGAGCCTCGAACGGCTAAAGTACAATTCCAGAGAGTGTGTGGACACCCACTATCTGTAGTTCGTGAGGCCAAGGTAACTCGATCCTCTGGCAGGTTCGAGGAGCGATTCGCTCCCGCCTGAACCAGTGGGGCTTTGGGAGTTCTTATTCGTTGACTTACCGGCAACGCAGGAATTTCAGATACGGTCCTGCGCCCGGTATCAAGTACCCCCTGACTGTTGCGCTTCGCAATAAGAATTTTATTCATACAACCCGTCGTGGTAGTGTTTGGCCAGGCGAGGTGGTGTTTTGGAATTGATTATAATGGAAAAGTCGGGCTTGTTCCCGCAATGTTTTCCCGATCCACCGGGGAAGGGCGACCTGATCGATCCTTTCAGGCCGCGGTCCTCTCTGGGCCGGTCGCCGCCGTCCAAAGGGTCTCGTCCCGGAAGATCGGCGGGGAATTCGAGCTCTGAAGACCCGGAATCGGACAGCCACGAAGGGTTCGTCCCCGTGGTGTCCGAGAAGAGCAGGCGGGCTGTGAGGCGAAAGAAGGCGTCCAACTCCGGCGGAGAGGAGTCAGTGTCGGATAAAGGAGGCATGCCTGAAATTAATAGGCAGAAAACGGTCGAGTCCCCGAAAGTCAAAAGGGTTCCCGAGAAGGCTACCGCCAAGGCGGGAGCCGACAAGGTTTCCCCGGAGGCGGTCGTGGAGGAGATCGAGGCCATGCGGTCCGCTTGGGCCGACATGTCCGCAAAAAGGGACAATAAAGTGATTGCGGATGTTCGGCGCTTCGTCGACACCTGCTTCACTAATTTGGCAAAGTCGGTCGTCAGTCTGGGGTTTAACATGAAGCACCTCCTTGGAGAAAACGATGGTATGAGGTTCGCCTTATCCAAAGTGGACTCCAAGATGGACCAGGTCGCAAAGAGGGTTGATACGATGAATCCGGCGACGGAGAAGTCTGTGGATGCCCTCCGAGCGTCGCTAAAGAAGGTAGAGCAGGGGGTTTCCCGTGCTCCGTCTTTCGCAGCGGTGGCGGCGGCGGCTCCCCGGAGGAAGGTTATGCCTCCCCCTCCGGCCGAGCCGGTGGCCAAGCCCAAACGGGTAGTGGTTCGGGTCCAGCCCGTAAATCCTGGTCAGGGCGCTTCTAGCGATGCGACGAAGTTGGCCCTTCAGCGAGTCCTGGATCCTAGGCGAGAAAAGATCCAAATCGCCAGGGTCACAAAATCAAGGGACTCGTCTGTGATCGTAGAGGTGAATAACGAGCAGCAGGCTCAGAGAATGCTGGAGGCCCAGTCACTGAAAGGTGCTGGACTGAAGGCTCAGTTAGTGGCCGAGCGGAAGCCGCAGATTTTGATTTATGACATGCCGAGGGCAACCAGAGCAGAGGAAGCTCAACTTATGGAAGCCATGCTCGAGCAGAACCCATTTTTGGGTGGCGACAAAGAACATTTCCTGGCAAATTGTAAGGTCATACGACAACTGGGCAAGCAGGAGGCCTCTACAAGCCACTGGGTGCTGGAGGTCTCGCCGGAGTACCGGCTAAAACTGGTGGCCAACGGCAGGATCTTCCTCGGGTGGAAGTCGTGTAAAGTTGTTGACCACATACTCGTTACCCGTTGCTTTAAGTGTCAGCGCTTTGGACACACATCGCTTCACTGCCGCAGCAGTGTTGAGGTGTGTGGCCACTGCGCTGGCGAGGGGCATCGTCTAGCCGATTGCCCCAAGAAGGCCGGCAAGCCGGCCTGCGTGCTTTGCAAGGCTGTCCGGGGAGCAGACTCCGGGCACCGAGCGGGTAGCAGGCAGTGCGAAGCCGTGAGCCTAGCACGGAAACGGGTTATTGACACAACCCACTATGGTCAACGCTGAGCAGACGGAAGACCGTGGAGGAGAATGCATCGAACGCCTGCGCCTGGGACAGTTGAATCTGCACCACTCCCGGGCGGCCACTCAGGAGGCCTCTCAGTTAATGCAGGAGCGGCGTCTTGACGTTCTCCTGACCCAGGAGCCATACACCGTCGGTCAAAGGGTTGTCGGGTTCGTCGATGGGTATGCGGTGGTGCATACCCGGAGTGCCCGGCCTCTCTCGGCGGTGGTGGTGAACACTGGTGTAGATATTTTCTGGCTGTCCGACCTGACGGACGAGCATTTCGTTGTGGTGCGTGTGAGAAAAGGTACGCTCAGCGTCGTACTTGTGGCGGGGTACTTTCAACCCGCGAAAGAAATGGACTTTATGCTCACCAAGCTGGGGCGGATCTTGGACAGCTTACGGGGCGTCAGAGTACTAGTTGCCCTGGACGCTAATGCGAAGTCGAACCTCTGGGGGTCTCCAATGACTGACCTCCGAGGGGCGGCCCTAGCTCTATTCATCGAAGCCAGGCGCCTCCACTGTGTCAATGTAGCCGAACAGGGCCCAACATATTCATCTGAGTTGGGTCAGAGCTACATTGACGTTACCATCGTCACCGGTAACCTTCTTCGATACACCAGTGGATGGACGGTCTGGCCAGGGCTTAGCCTTAGCGATCACAGACTGATCACCTGTGACATATCGCACGGCTTCGTAGGCCCCGGGGAATACCTAGTTATTCCAAGACGCTACAAGCCTAGGGACACTGACCATGGCAGACTGACAGCCGATTGCACCCGGACCATGGCCGACTTGGAGTGGAAGATGGACTCAAAGGAGGAGGTTGAGGTAACAGCGGAGAGATTTTCGACGGCAGTCCAGGCCGTCTGTGAAAGAGTACTCCGGCGGCCCGAAAGGCCAATGGTTGCTCCGGTAGCAGGCGGGCCGGGCCCCCGGGCGCTGGTCGCTGGAAAACGTTCCAGACCCAGTGTCCCGTGGTGGTCCACAGATTTGACTGTCCTGCGTGGGAGGGTGAGGGCTGCGTTGAAGCGGCTCCAGCGTTGTCGTCGTCTCGACGATTACAGGGCTGAGCTGCGGATACGCTACCTCCACGCCAGACGAGACTACACCGCTTCAATAAAAGCGGCCAAGACCAAACATTTTGAAGAGTCCATGCGGAAACTTCAGACAGAGCCGTGGCGGGTTGCCCAGCTTTTATATCGGCCTAACATCCGCTCAGTTCTGTCCAGTGTCCGATGCGGTGACGGTGGGTTCACTAGAACACCTGAAGAGACCTACCGTGCGTTCTTGGACACTCTTTTCCCGGACGCCCCCGAAGGCGAGACATTGCGGATCGGGGAGGGCGAGGAGCCCCCTTACCTCGCCGTGAGGCGTGTTGAGCTGGAGGATCTAGACAAGGCGGTTTCAAGGATGGCCCTTAGGCGTGCGCCGGGGCTCGACCGGCTTGACCCGGACACAGTGATGGTTCTGTGGCCGGCCATTCGGGAGCCGTTGCGTCGGCTGTTCCAGGGGTGCCTGGACTGGGGTTGCTTCCCGGCTTGCTGGAAGGTGGCTCTGGTGAGGGTGCTCCTGAAAGAAGGCAAGGATCCGGGTGAAGTAAAGAGCTATAGGCCAATTAGCCTGCTACCGGTATTCGGTAAGCTTCTGGAGCGATTGATTGAGGAACGCCTCAAGGAAAGCGTTGATATGGCTCAATTTAAAGTACAAGGCCAGTACGGCTTTCAAACAGGGGTAGGCACCGAGGACTGTATTTTGAAGGCCCTGTCCGAGGTGGAAGGCACCGACTGTACCTACGTTTTAGGTATTTTTATAGACATCGAGGCTGCATTCCCTTCCTTGTGTTGGGGAGACATCCTCGATGAATTGCTAAGTCGCAACATACCCATCCATCTCCGGGCTATCGTGGGAGACTATTTGTCTAACCGCGAGGCTTTGTTTATGACCAGCTTCCAGTCTGTGAGGAAGCCGGTGACGCGGGGTTGCCCGCAGGGGTCTATTCTTGGGCCTCTGTTGTGGAATCTTGTGTTCGCCGGTCTTTTGGGGCTACCTTTCCCCGAGTCTGTCACAGCCCTTGCTTTCGCTGATGACTTGCTCATTCTAGTACGCGGTTGGTCGCGGCCACAGCTGGAGGAACGTTGCGGGTCGGTAATGACCCTGGTCGAGGGATGGATGGACGAACATAATTTAAAATTGAGTGTTGCCAAAACGAAGTATATGCTTCTGAGGAACACTGCAAAATTGTCATTCAGTCGGAACCCTGTAGTTAAATATAAAGGGGCCACAGTAAGTAGAGTCAGAGTTCATAAGTACCTTGGCGTTCTGCTCGACGACAAATTGCTATTTAGCAACCACGTCGCGCAGGTTGCGACTGACGCCGCTGGTGTAATGCACAAACTGCGGCGAATTGCTCGGAAGGACTGGGGCTTGTCTGCGGACAGTCTCAGTATGATTTATAAAGGTGTGTTCGAGAGCATGGTGACTTACGCGTCTGCTGTGTGGGCTCACCGTTTGGACCGTAATAGAGGACTCATTCTAAATTTAAGGAGTGCCCAGCGCAGAGCCCTGTTGGTTTGCACTGGTGCTTTTAGTACATGCTCCTATGAGGCTACCACCGTAGCGGGAAAGGCTCTCCCGGCGGATTTGAAAGTGCGAGTGCGTGCTGCAATGTGGAGATTGCGAAGGGGGCAGGAAGCCGAGATCTTCGGTGAGAGGTTCCGAGTCGCTCCGGCGGGTCGGGATCAGGATCCGGGGGGACCGGATAATGTTAATGCCGACAATATTATAAGGTTGCCCTACCCTGCTCTTAAGAAGAGAGTTGAAGCTCTCGCTCTTGAAGCATGGCAGCGCGAGTGGGACACCGCACATAAGGGAAGGTCTCTGTATGATTTCATCCAGGACCTGGGGGGATGGTACGCCTCAAGTGTTTTATTAAGGACATCGGGTGTCCGAGTCCTAACTGGTCACGGTGAGTTTGCAGCTTATCTGAAGCGGTTCCGCCTGCTGGCTGATGATTCTTGTGTCTGTGGGGAGGTCCAATCAAATACACATTTGTTGTATGATTGCCCCGCTCTGGGGGGGCCCAGACGACGATTGGCCCTGGAGCTTCAAGGTCAGGGGGAAAACTGGCCTCTCACGGAACGTTCGAGTTTGTACCGCGAGGTGCATGCCCGGGCGGTGTGGGGGTTCCTTGACGAGGTAGCTACGTTCTACCGTCGTCATGTAGTTTAACTAAGGGTTGTGTCCCTGCAACCGGCGTTCGACACTGAGTCAAAATTTTTATGGTGAACAAACACTTCTGGCGCATATTAAGGCGACTAGGTCCTAACTAATAATTTTATTAGTTATTTTAATTCTTTCGACAATTTTTCTAGACTGTTAGGACCCAATATTTCTGACGCGAGCCTTGAGCTCGTAGAGGCAATGACAAGAGGGCGAGTATTTATACACACTCCCCAGGTCTGGCGACCTGGCTCCGACTCGCCCTCGAATAATTTTAGTTTTATAACTAGTTTTTAATCTAAATTCAAGGTGACTGTCGCCGTCACATCGTTTATTAAGAGTTCTTAGGAACGGCCTCCAGGTCTATGCCATCCGGCGACCAATTGGAGGGGAGGTGGTGGGAGAAATGCCAGAAACCATATTACCATATTACCATATTCCCTCGGATTTAAAAGACTATGGTCTAGCTTGTCTGACGATAGTGATAGTGGTGTATTAAGTAACACGGACAAATTTTTCGTTGTTCGTTGTGTTGCAGAAGAAGGGTCGCTATCAAAAGTTTCCCCCTTCATTATTAACAGGTCTGTGCAGTCGGTTTGTGGCTCCCCACATTCAATTAAAAAACTAAGGAATGGTACTTTGTTAATTGAAACAACGTCTGCGAAGCAAAGAGCAGCGTTGTTAAAATTACACAAATAGGAAGTACTACAGTCACTGTAGAACCGCACAGATCCCTCAACTCATCTCGAGGAGTGGTTTACTCTCGAGATATACAAGATATGTCTGAGGCTGAGTTATTGGAGGAGCTTACCTCCCAGAGAGTGACGCAAGTCAAAAGAGTTACGCGTCGGGAAAATGGAATTGATGACGGTACCCCGACACTTATCATAACATTTTCCACCCCTCAACCTCCGGATCGTCTTAAGTTGGGTTACTTGTCTGTTCGAGTGAGACCGTATGTCCCAAACCTTCTGCGCTGTTTTCAGTGCCAGGAATATGGACATACGAAAACTAACTGCAAAAAACCTGCGATATGCGCAAAGTGCAGTTCACCTGACCACTTAGACAGCGAATGCACTTCTGAAAAAGAACTGTGTGCCAACTGTAAAGGAAGTCACTCAGCAAGGTCTCGGGAATGCCCCAAGTATAAAGAAGAACGGGAAATTCAGAAAATTTCGTCTGAACAGAAGCTTTCCTTTCCCGCTGCCCGGAGCGAGTACAGAAAACGAAATAGCATTCGAAATGCAGTCCAGCCTGACATTTCGTTTGCAGCTGCAACTAGTGTTCAGTCTCGTGTGTCTGGTGAGTGCTCGTCATGCGTTGAGTTGAAGAGTGTTGTTGAGAACCTCACTAAACAGGTTGCTTCCCTAACTTCTGCGCTAAAAGCATTATTAAGCACCAACCAAACAGAAATTGGTTCGAAGAATTCAGTGCCTCAAGTTGGTAACCTTTCTGCGACGCAGAATACTAAAGTTCAGCTGTCAAATAAGACAGCCTCTACCTAAAAAGGGAAACCCCTTTCATTGCTAAAGACGCTTCCAGTGGATGCGTCTAAATTTCTAAAATCTCCTTCGTCTGGGTCCAAGATCCACGATGTGATAGGAGATCCATCGGCCCTTGATAAGGGTTTCATACAGGTAAAAGGAAAAAAAGGGAAGGAGAAAATTGTGTTTGAAACATAGGTCCTTTTCTTTTTTAAATTCCCTTTTAATAATATTATTCAATGGAATGTTCGCGGGATCCGGTCTAGGTATGAAGACATAAAGTTGTTGATCCGGGAAAAGTGTCCGATTGCGCTGTGCCTGCAAGAGACAACGTTACAGCTTGATGTCTCAATCTCCGTTCGTGGATATGGGATGTTTAGGAAAGATTCCCTGCGTGGTGGCCCTGGTGGTGGGGTCGCTATATTACTTCACCAGTCAATGCAGGGGGTAAGTCTGGATATTCAGACGGATCTTCAGGCCGTAGCAATCAGGATAACTGTCCCGGTGTCGGTTTGCGTGTGTACTGTTTATTTACCACCTAACAATGAAGTTTCATACCTTGCCATGAGAGAATTACTGGAACAGTTACCAGCTCCATATATCGTCCTAGGAGATTTCAATGGTCACCATTATTCTTGGGGCTCCTCACTGTGCAATGGTAGAGGTCACATGGTGGAGAGGGTCCGGAGTGATTTAGACTTATGTCTATTGAACGATGGATCTGAAACATTCATGTCATCCTCAACAGGATCCTGGTCGTGCTTGGACCTTACTTTCTGTAGCCCGTCCCTTGTACCACGGTTGTTGTGGAGAGTACTGCCAGACCTGTACGGAAGTGATCATCGACCGGTGGTGGTCGAGTTTTTTGACTACCAGTCTGTCGATGACCTTCCAAAACGATGGATAGAGAAGCTTGCACGGTGGAATGAGTTTTCAAGTTTGATGGAATCTGAATATGAAGATGATGATGATGCACGAAGCCTGTTGTCTTCCTTTGTGGAGAGGATGTCTGCAGCAGCTGCCCAGAGCATTCCTAAAACATCGGGTAAAGCGTGGCGGCCGCCGGTGCCTTGGTGGAATAATCGGTGTAAGGAGGCTCTTCAGGACCGCCGTAGGGCACTGCGAATTTTTAGTCGCAGACCTACGGATGCTAACCTGGAAGCTTACCGAAGAGCTCGGGCCTGCTGTAGGCGTATCTTTCTGGAGAGTAAGAGAGAGTCGTGGAGCCGTTATGTTGCAGATATTAATAGGAGTACCCCTGTGACAACGGTGTGGAGAAAACTGCGGTCCGTTTGTGGAAGGATGTCTCCGCACCGAATTGCAGGGTTGCAAACTGACGGTTCCGTGATTACGTCACCAATCGACATTGCGAATGCAATTGGTTCTTCGTTAAGATCAGCGTCTCTCACGTCTTCATATTCAATTCAATTTCAAAATCATAAGAAAACCATTGAATCTCTTCCTTTTCATATAGCGGACACAAATGATCCTCTGAACATTCCTTTTTCAATGCCTGAACTAAGAAAAGCGCTCAAAGTTTCTCGAAATACCTCGCCTGGAGGAGATGAAATTACACTTTCGATGATAGCGCATTTACCAGACTCCGGGTTAAGGCAACTCCTACATATTTTTAATAAAATATACGCTTCTAGAAAGCTTCCAGAATCTTGGAAAGAAGCAATTGTTGTCCCGATCCTCAAACCTGGCAAAGATAAAATGTTGGCCTCCACCTATCGCCCCATCTCTCTGACAAGTGTTGTATGTAAGGTGATGGAAAGAATGGTGAATAGTCGTCTCATGTGGTATCTAGAAAAGAATGACTTCCTCGCTCCTGAACAGAGCGGTTTTCGGAGGGAGGTCTTCGACAGACCACTTGGTGGCCCTTGAGACGGCTATCTGCAATGCGTTTGCATTGCGGCAGCGCCTCGTTGCCGTATTCTTTGATTTGAAAAAAGCATATGATACGGCTTGGCGACGAGGTATTCTTAATACCTTGCGGGAGTGGGGCATCGCTGGGAACATGTTGGCCTTCATTAAAGACTTTCTGGATGACCGATCATTTCGTGTAAGGGTTGGTCAGAGTTTGTCAAACAGGTTTGATTTGGAAAATGGTATACCGCAGGGGAGTGTAATTAGTTGTACCCTATTTGCGGTTGCCATTAACAATATTGTGAAAAGTTGCGTATACCCTGTTAAATGTTCGTTGTTTGTAGATGATTTTGCGATATATGTTGCATCTAGAAATGTTGTTTCAGCTGAACGAGCCCTACAGCTTACTATATACCGTCTTGAGGAATGGTCACGGCAGACTGGCTTTAGTTTTTCTCCTGAGAAGACTAAATGCATTCAGTTTTTGCCGAATACGGACTGATAATGTTCCAAGACTGTATTTAATGGGTCAGTATATCGAAGTTAGCACTGAAATCAGGTTTCTAGGTGTTATATTCGACAAAAGACTTACATGGGTTCCGCATATAAAAGACCTACGGGCTAGGTGCTTAAAGGTGGTTGATATTCTGCGTGTTCTTACAGGTAAATGTTGGGGAGCTGATAGATCATGTATGATAAGGTTCTACAAGGCTCTAGTGCGATCACGTATAGATTATGGCGCTGTAGCGTACTCATCTGCTACTCCCACTTCGCTGAGAATGCTTGACACGATCCACAATTCATGTTTACGATTGTCTACAGGTGCTTTTCGTTCTAGCCCTGTTGTCAGCATCTTAGTTGAAAGTGGAGAAATGTCGTTACACAGACGTCGCCAGCAGCTTATATTGACGTACTTTGCCAAGTTGAAAGCTAGACCTTATCATTTTTTGCATGACATCATTCTCAACAACCCTTGTCATGATTTGCATCTGAAGAATGCCTGATTGCCTTCACCATTCGGTGTAAGAGCGTTGGGGATATGCAACAACCTCGGTATTGCGATTCCTCGTGTGTACCCATGTAATTCATGTCTCTTTCCACCCTGGACCATCGCTCAGTTACACATTAACTTTGAAATGTGTAAATACTCAAAGGCAGACACAAGTTCTGTGGTATTTAATAGCATTTTCAGTGAGTTAGTTGAAGCTATTAAACCATCTACGGTTGTATACACGGATGGATCAAAGTCAGATGTTGGAGTTGGTTGCTCGTTTGTTGCTAATGGGAGAACCTATTTGTTTGGATTACCTGTGGGAACCAGTGTTTACACGGCTGAACTTTACGCTATTAGTAAAGCTCTGTCTGTAGTCTGTGTGCGTGGGCGTCGGGTGTTGGTGTGCACTGATTCGCTTAGTGCCCTTCAGTCGATTACTGATTTATATTCACGCCACCCGCTAGTTGTAGATGTCCACGGCACCGTGAAGCAGCTTAACGATAGAGGAGTAAGCGTTGTTTTCTGCTGGGTTCCGGGTCATGCTGGAATCTCGGGAAATGAGGCTGCTGATTTGGCCGCTAAGGAGGCGGCACGCCAACCGGCTTTCACGCAATATCTGACTGTGTCAGATTTCGTGGGCCTGATGAAGCGTGTCATCACTGATTCCTGGCAGGTAGAATGGACTGGCTCTCATGGCAACAAACTTCGGGAAATAAAACGTAATGTTAAGCCTTGGGATACGTCACTGAGGAAGAACAGAAGGGAAGAAGTTGTCATCGCGCGACTTAGAATTGGGCACACCAGATTAACCCATGGGTATCTCATGACGTCTGGTGATGCTCCAGTTTGTGGCAGATGCGATTGTCCTTTGTCAGTCAAACATGTATTGGTCGATTGCGTCTGCTACGCAGCTCTGCGTCGGCGATTCAAGATTCCCTCTGACATAAGGAATATACTCGGTGACGAAAGCCCTATTTTGGACGCAACTTTAAAATTTTTACGATCCATCAGTGTTTACAACAGTGTCTGATAGTTTAGGGTGATCTGTAATGTTTTATTTGTTCTATTCAGTTATATTTTATAGTGTATGTTTTATATTAGTTATTATAAGTGTATATTTATATGTTTGTGTATGTATTATTTTTAATGTTTTATATGTGTATTTGTGTATGTTTTTTTATATTTTCGTGGCCCCTTTACAGCCATTGCTGTGATACTAGTTTGTAAGATTTTTAATTCATACGTTGTAATTGTTGTTCAATCTTACTGTGATATTAGATATAAGTTTGTGTTTGTATGTGTATCTTATAAGTTTTATTTTTAATATAAATTTTATTCATAAATTAATTTTTTCTGTGATATTTCTAGTTTTAAGTTTTATATTGTAATACAGGGAGTGCGTTCTACACTCGGGCCCTTTACACCCGTGTGTAGAACAACGGGCGATGATAACTGTCCAGGTTGTTCGCCCCCAAAAAAAAAAAAAAAAAAAAAAAAATTCAATGAATTTAGCCGTTTTCCGCCAAGCCTATGTTACCACGTTGAGAAGATTATCTTCTACTAGTGTAATGTACAATTACTGCTGTTGTGAACTGTTAACAAATAAAGTAAGTACTTTACCATGTTATATGCTTGTTAATTATGTCATTTTACTCTGTTGTTTTCCACCTCAAATGTTGTTTCCTATTAATTCCACTGTTACACGTTTTAGTTACTATGTCGAAAATAACTATGGGCTTAAGTGTCCACAAGTAATTACTGAAAGTACTGAAATTCTAAATTATAATTCGTTTACCGCTTAACACAGGGCTTAATAAAAAGATTACACTGTCATTTCTTCCTGTTGGTCATACGAAGTTCTCATGCGATTGGGGCTTTGGACTATTAAAAAGAAAATTTAAAAAATTGTATGGCTCGCAAAGAACAGCCATACATTAAAGTGTTAAATTATGATTACTTTCGTAACTTCGCCGATTTGAAGACGAATTTGTGTTCTTTGCGACCTGGTCGAAAAACAGGTGACAGCTGTGTCACTGATATTCAGCAGTTGCAGTATCTTAAAACAGAGGAAATTAATTACAAATTAGACTATAATGAAGAGTGGTCCCATTTGCAACGTCGGAGAAAGTTTAGTGAAAATCAGGTACCCCAACCAATATTTGAGTCACGAATTCCAATAACAGAAACCACGTATAAGCACTTGCAGGAGCTGAAGAAAGTGATAGACAAAGACTTTTGGCCCTTCTACGACAGTCTTCCTTTCACTTGCCCAAACAAGAGAGGCGTTAAGGACAATATTGTCCAAAACAAAGATGTAAAGAGAAAAGCAATGTAGTAGGTGTAAAGTAGTGAGCAGAAGTGACTGGCACAAAAAGTTGTTAGTTCTTTTAATTTTTTAGAGTCCCAAGACCATTTTTATTCTCGTATTTACAAGTAGTCATAATTTTAATATAATTGCGGTGATTTTATGATTTTTTTAGATATTCACATTATTTTATAGTAATGTTCAGTACATAAGAATTACATTCCATTTAGTTTAGTAAGTAAAGTCAATTTGTATACTACAGCAGTGATTTTATTTTAGATTTTAAGATTTTATTTTGTTGCATTAATTTGATTATCACACTATTACAGTAATCTTGTTTAGCGCAAAAGAATATTGCATTTTACTTAGTTTAGTAAGTAAAGTCATTTTGTATTTTATATATCACAGTGATTTTCCAAAAAAAAATAATTTAAAAAATATTATAATGTATCTTGAGTCTTCTTTTACTCATAGAAATCACTAACTTGTGAGTAAACACTGGTGATGAACACCAGTGTTTAGTTTCAATAAAAATTGTAATTAACAATAAAAATAAGTTTTATCATACCACATACAACTACCTAGCAACGTAATAGCGGAAATTGTATTTCTAGACCTGCTAGTTTCTATTAGACATAGAGGAATTTAATAAATTAATTAATTAATGTTATTATGTTCTCTAACAAAGGTTTCAAAACAAGTAAGAGTTTGAAAACTTCCATGTAACTATTCAGTTTTACTTGAAATATTCTATGTGAGTAAATTAATACATAAGAGGTTTCACAAATCTAGGGAAATCTCCTATGTGCGCAAAATGTGAAACAATCCATGTTTACAAGCAAAGAATAAAGAAAAAATGGGAAATTACTAAAGAAATTTGGTAAGTCTACACCAAAGTTCCAATATTATAGTAGAGTTTTCACATTAAATCTAGATAACACAATTTAAAATGGTGTTTTTGGTCTCCTAATAAAAACAAGTTTTGACACATAAGAGCTTTGACAGAATTAGCGTTTTAATTAGAGATAGTACAAAAAAAACTTAGTTATTACTATTCTTTTGGTTTTCTTTGTTTTACAGGTCAAGACAGATTCATCTGCTCAATTCTTGATGAGGAGTTATTGGATGTAGTAGGCCTATCTGATGTGAAGCTGATGATCCGTCCTATTTCTTAACACCTGCTCAACAAGTGGAAGATGAGGAAAGTTCATCAAGTGATGAGGAGGAGGCTGCAAAGTACCAGTAGCTATTCCATTTCCTGGTGGATCCTTCACTAAAACTGATGTCTTTGAACCTCTTCCACCTGCACCAGCTATAGAGGACGATTATGTACTAGCTTTGATGAGCCCAATAGAGTCTTCTACAGGTATTTACCGCAAAATATTATAGATAATATGGCCTTAGCAACGTCTAAAATATTTTGGCATCTACTAGGAAGGTTTACCCTATAGATAGTGCAAAAATGCGAAAATTTATCACAAATAACATAATAATGTATTATAAATATCCATGCATTAAAATGTATTGGACTGCTAAAACAAGAGTAGCCCTAATTGCTGATACAATGACAAGAGAAGATTTTTTTAATCCGGTCTCACTTGAGATGTTGTGATTACATTAGTGTGCAACAATCAGAAAAAGACAGTCATAAATTCTGGAAAATTGGCCCATTAATTATTAATTCTGTCAGAAATGCCTGCTTGCAGAACCCTAGAGGTGAATTTGTATCAATAGATGAGCAGATGATTCTGTTTTGGGGTCATATTTTAAGGAAATTTTTGGAAAATTAATTGTTTCTTTAATTCCAGTAGTTATGTCTCAACATATCAGTTACGTCAGTTATGTCTCACTGCGTTAAGGTCATCTGATTCAACATGATACTTTATAAAATAATATTTTAAAAATTTCAAATTGTAAAAAGTTTTTTTGTTTTTGTTTTTATTAAAAAAGCTGGCTAAAGGATGTCACAATAATATCATTTCAATTTAAATTAAGTTATTTTGTTACTTTAAATTTAAATAAATATATTGTAAATAAATAAATTTATTAAAATTATTCATAAAGCTGCACTTGTTTTTTTATGAAAATATAAAAATTGATTATAATATTTCTGGGTGAAATTAATTTTAATTTTAATTCAAAATCACATGAAGTAAGTATTTTGTTGAAAATTAAGAAGTTAAAAAAAATTGGTATATCTATTTTTTAGAAATATGGTAGGCTAAGTGCTGTATATTATTTTGAAAAATTTTATTGTATTATATTTTAAGATTATTATAAATTAAACTGTTATTAATATTAATATTTTGTAAATGAAATTATGTACAGAAATAAAGAATTATTATTATTATTTATATATCGGCACAGCAGTTTGTAAGGGGCAAACCAAACCCTTGTGGACTGAAAAACTTTGTCTGTGCGGCACCAGATGGGCTGCCTTTGGATTTTTTTTTTGTATGAAGGAAAAGGAGACGGAATATTAGATTGTGAAACTAATTTGGACATCGGAGGCAAAGAAGTTGTAAGACTTATTGAGTCACTTCCACCTGGGGTTGCTGTATTCACCGATAGGTATTTTACTTCTGTACCTTTACTAGATGAAATGCATGCTAAAGGATGTCAGGGCACTGGTACCCTTCATAAAAATAGAATACCTGCAGCATGTAATTTGCCTACTGACGCTGAGCTAAGATGACTAGGTCGTGGCAGCTTTGAACAGTTGGTAAGGGATGATGGCCAAGTAGCCATAATAAAATGGTATGACAATAAACCAATCATATTGGCATCGAATCTATATGGAGGAGAGCCAGTAGACAGAGTAGATCGATACAGTAAAGAGGACAGAAAGTATATTCAAGTAAAGAGACCAAATTGTAGCTCAATATAATAGGAAAATGGGTGGCGTTGATTTCCTTGATAGAATGATTGCTTACTATAGAATCAGTGCTCGCACAAATAGATTGAAAGTGCGCATAGTTTTGCATTGCATAGATTTCATTTTTTCTGCTGGCTGGATAGAGAGGCAACAAGCAGAAAAGTATAAGACTCCTAGAAAAGATTGCTTAGATCTATTCAGTTTCAAAGTTGATGTTGCGCATGCTCTTTTAAAATGGACACCAGAAGTAAACGTGGAAATTCCGGACTATGATCTAGAAATTGATTTACAACCAGGACTTAGTAAACGGAGAACAACCGTTCCAATTCCCCATGATACACTACGAACCTCTGGAGCATTGCACCTTCCTGAAACACCAACAGGCAGCAAATTGTCACGTTGCCGTTTTCCGGGTTGCAGTAACCAAAAATGTAGATTTTGGTGTACAGTGTGTAAAGTGTTTTTGTGTTTGAACAATAATAGAAATTGTTTTAAGACTTTTCATGAATTGTAATATGTAAATAGTATTTCTTGTTTGTTTTATTCTAATGTAATTTTTTGTATACTAATGTTAAGTAAAATATGAACCGCGTGTCACCTTTTAGGTGACAAGCCATATTTTTTTGTATTTGGAAAATAAAAAAATTGTATACCTACATCATTTTCTATACTTTTGCTAACCCTACATCAACCCTCACACCACATTTTCAATTTCCAGTTGAAGCTCGGGTCTGAGGAAGTTATGATGAAGAATTGGCCGCTGATTCAGATTTTCCTAAGACATCTGTCGCAGCATTTTTTGAATACTACGATATAAATTTTTTTGCTAATATTTGTGAAAAAACTAATTTATACTATGTTCAGAACAATAATCAAAAATCTCTAAACATAAGTTTAAGCGAGTTAATAAGATTTGTAGGAATAGAAATCATAATGGGATCTCTAAAATTACCACAAGCTAGACTATATTGGAGCAATGAGCTCCGGTTACCAATTGTAGCGGATGCTATGAGTCGAGACAGATATTTCTCGATTCGGCAAAATATACACCTTGTCAATAATTTAGATGAACATAATCCAGATGACAAGTTATGGAAGGTTCGTCCAATTATTGAGAAAATAAAAGAAAAATGTAGATTACTTCCAAGAACACATCGCTTGTCAGTCGATGAGCAAATTATACCATTTTCTGGTAGATGTGCTGTTCGACAGTATGTCCCTTCAAAGCCCAACCCATTGGGTTTAAAAAATTTTGTGCTGGCAGCCCCTGATGGTATGGTCTTAGACTTCTGCATATATGTAGGAAATGGTACTGTTCTAGAGAAAGACAAAAAACTGTTAGGTCTAGGAGGGGCAGTTGTTAAATTACTAACTGAAAGTGTTCCAAAAGATACAACTACTGTAATATATACAGACAGATTTTTTACTGGTATCAAATGTGTTGAGTTTTTACTGGAACAAAACATTTATCAAGTAGGGACTGTAATGAAAAACCAAGCTGGTCCTGGTTATAAAAAGTTACCGGACGATAAATTATTAAAAAGAGACGAGTTTAGTGAAGTAGTCAGGCAAGATAAAAACATTGGTTTGATAAAATGGATGGATAATAAGAGTGTTCTACTTATGACTTCCTGCATTGGCAGTGAACCGGTAACTTCATGCAGAAGGTGGTCAAAGGTAGAGAAAAAAAAATTCCTCTACCAGCTGGAATTCATCTTTACAATAGAAATATGGGAGGTGTTGACTTATGCGATAGGTTGCTCGCATACTATCAATGCAAAGTAAGAACAAGAAAATGGCCTGTTAGAGTAATTAATCATTTTTTCGATCTTGCTATAGTAAATTCTTGGCTGATGTACAGGCGCAGTTGCAGAGTTGCTAGAGTTGATAAAAAAAATCAGATGTCACTCCTGCTGTACAGATTGAGACTTGCAGGGTTCATGGTTAAATTTAATATGACACTGGACCAAGCAAAGCGACGACCTTCTATTGTAGGTATACCTGTAGAAGAGCCTTCATCTTCAGATAAATCTGATGATGAAGAGGAAGGCCTGTCAAAACCAAAAAAACGAAAAGTAGTACCAGCTCCTTTGGCTGAAATTCGTTACGACAGTGTCGGTCATTTGCCAGAATACAAAGACGATAATTTTGCTTCTAAATGTAGGTATCCACAGTGCAAGTCACGATGCAGGACTATCTGTGTGAAATGTAAACTTTGTTTATGTATAATGAAAAATAATTGCTTCAAAAAATATCATACAAAAAAGTGACTAAACTACAGGCTTACCTGAAATAGCAGGTTGTCTCTTTTCATTTTTTTATTTTCATGATCGTTTGTAAATATTATTAAGATTTGTAAAGTTATGTAGGGCTATAGTTTAATATTATTAAGATTTGTAAAGTTATGTAGGGCTATAGTTTAATATTAGTTTTTACATTACATTTTTATTACTTAGAATTAATAATCACAAATACTGGTATATTGTAAGATCTAAATAAATGTAGTAAAAATATTAGTAAATTTTTTGGAAGTTTTTTCTATTTTTTTACTTATTTTACAGAAAAAAGTTTTTGGGTGTATAACTTCCTCTAATTAACACTCACAGTAAAGATTAGTCTGTACAAAATATGTCAGAAACAAAGTTATGACATTGATTCATAATAACATATGCTCCGAAAAAATGTTAGTAACAACCTGAAGTGCACATATGTGTACCGTCTGAAAAACTAACTTAAAAAATTTAAAAAAATCAAAATTGCACAGGAACCTCAAAACAATACCATTTTAACATAAAGAAATTAGTTTTTAACAAAAAGTAGCTGGTGGATGCCTTTCAGGACTTAAGAGATTAAACACAATTTTAAAGGTAATTTCTTAATCTAAAAAATGTGTTCTTAGTGCATGTGGTGTATTCCTTCTCCTAAATGATAATTTTTTTTTTTTGGCGAAAAACCATGGCGGTTATCATCGCCTGTTACTCTACACAAGGGTGTAAAGGGCCCAAGTGTAGAATCTACTTTTCTTATTTTAAACTAAAGTTCTTACATACTAGAAATATCACAGAAAATTAAATAAACAATAAGATTTACATAAAAATAAAATTTATATTAAAACTAATACATACAAACATAAACTTAAATCTAATATCACACTTGGAATAAATAACATTTAAAACTTATAAAAACTTACAAACTAGTATCACAGCCAACAAAATAAAATTTACATAAAAGGTAATATCACAGATCTGTAGGTAAATAAAAAGGCTGTAAAGGGGCCACGAAACTAAATAAAAACATACACAAATACATAATATAAGCTTAACACAAATATTGCCAATTCACAATCAAACATTGTCATACAAACTAATGGATCTAAAAAATCTTAACGCTAAATCCAAAACATTGCTATCGTCGCCGAGTACATCTCGTAACTGGAAGGGTATCTTGAATCGCCGACGCAGAGCTGCGTAGCAGACGCAATCTAATGTACCTAAAGTTAAACATACAAATTTAAGGAATAACAATTTTCAAAAAAATATTTTTATAGGAAGGAGTGTTTTAAACATCTTACTTTTTATGTGGTGGTAGGCATCCATCAATCGGTCTTCCAGAGTTAATATAATCCTTACTTAAGGTATCCTTAATTTTTTACAATTTTTTGAACTTTGACATTTTTCAATTTTTTCAAAGTTCAAGCTATGATATCTCTAATGGGAGAATAGTTAAAAATCTGAAAGTTGCCCAAGTTATAGTGTTTTTGGTAAGGTTTATGGGAAATATAAACTTGACTTGTTTATTTTCTTGGTTTGAGTCTGGTGACTGTTTAAAAATTGGGAAAAACATGACAATCACGCAAAGTTACACAACTGTATAGTTAAGCCTCTGAATGATAATTTTTTTTATTCTTGTATATTTTAAATTATATAATTATAAAGCTAAGTTAAATATATCAAGAACAATATTTTTTTATTTATTGACTGGTAACCTTTATTAAATCTTAAAAAATCAAACTCAAAAATACATCAGACTTAAGTTTTAATATTGTCAGAGGAATGATAAATCACCAGTATAATATTGATGTAAGTATACCCAAAGTAAAGAGTACCTTTATAAATTAAGTGTAATGCTAAGAATTGACAGGAATGGCAAGAGTAATCAGGATAGGACAGGTTCCTGCATGCAAACTCTTGTCATTGCAGGCTCTGCAGTACCCTGGTCAGTTGTCAGTCAGTAATAGCTAGTGGCACTGTGCAGTAGAGTGTTATTATTACTGATTTAGTTTCATGTTTTTCTTGAGAAATAATGTGAACATTTATTGTTACTATAAACTCACATCTCATTTTTAAAGGTTTCAAGAACTTATAAGTAAATTGTTATAATGTAAATTAAACTTTATGTGCATATTGTGAATAGTTTTTTTTTAAATATTGTTTTGTTATATGCAAGAAAGTGTTTGTTTTATTAAGACATTTTATGATGAAGAGTGTCATAAAAACTCTTATGGAGAAGTTGCTGAGGAATACCAACAATTACTCAGATTGAGAATTTGCAATGAGATAAATACAATTTGTAAGTATCACTTAAGAAAATACATTGACAAATATATTCATATTTTTGGCCAAAAATGTTGTGATCCTTTTCAAATTCATAAAAAATCTATTCAAAAAAGTTTAAGAGAAATCACTATGCAGCATGTGTTAAGCAACCAAAATTCTGCCAACAAAATAAATCTTGTCCCAGGGAAATCTGTCTGCACAAATTGTTTTACCAAATTATTTTCAAATGACAATACGGAGGATATAAACCCTGATAGGTTGTATGAACCAGCTGGAGCCATTATAGAGCAAGTAGATGCTGTTTGTAATATCCTTGGTTTATCACCTGCTTCGAAAGTCAGAAAACTAAGTAACGAAAAAAGGGCAATAGCGCTTCAGTCAAAAGTTGAAAGAGTTTCTTCAAAAATGAAAAGAAATCTTTAAATTGGTTTTAGTAAAGCTATCCCTGATGTAAATCAAACGTTAACCAACAAAGAGCCACTTGCTGAAGAATATGCTTCTCTTATAAATGAACTTAAAGAAAAATGTAAAATTTCCAGTAAAGAAGAAAAGGTAAGAATTATAAGTTTAATGCCCAAGTCATGGCCCAGGGGGAGAGTAGCTACTGAATTGGGTGTGTCTGAAGGGTTAACCAAAATAACTAATCAATTAGTAAAAGAACAAGGAGTTTTACCTGATTTGGGGGAAAGAAAGGGTGAAAATGTAAGTGATGAGACAATTAATAAAGTAATTGCACTTTATGAAGATGAAAGTGTTGTGTGTATGTACTTTCTTTTCTGTTTGTGTGCGTGTTTTTGTGTAATCGTGTTATTGACACTGTGTATTAATTACGATGGACGATCTTCCGAAACGGAAATGGCGTAAGGAGGGTCTGCCAGTTATTCTGGAGGGCTCCTCCGATGACTTCATTTCCACGCCTGCTGTTGGGAACAGCACTTCCAATGACGTCATGGAGCCGGATGCGCCTGTGGTAGCCACTCCAGCCAATCCTCACGCATCAGCCATCATTCCTACAGGTGGTAGCAGCGCAAGCAAGATCCGCCACTTGTTTTTAAGGCACCAGGGAACTGGAGCCAACTATCCCGGCTGGTGACTGGTGCTGTCACGGGGAAGATCAAAGTGACGTCACGTGGTTTGACCTACATGTGCACCTCGAGCGTGGTGGATTTCCATGCCGTTAGGAAACTGTTTGTTTCTAACGGCATATATTATCACACCTACCACGTCTCCGAGTCGAATGAAGTCAAGGTAGCCCTTAAGGGACTTCACTATTTACATGAAGCGGCGGATGTTGCATCTGCTTTAACTGACGCCGGGTTCACTGTCAACCACGTGCAACCGATCAAGGGTAGGGGTGGGCATCACCTGAATGTCTTCCTCGTCCGATTGCAGAAGACTGCGAACGTCGCTGAAATCTAAAATCTACAAGCTGAACAGCTTATTCCTTGAGGCCATCACTGTGGCACCATTTAAACCCAGACCGGGCTTGCCACAGTGCTATAACTGCCAACGCTATGACCACGCGTCCGTCAACTGCAGTCATCCCCCTCACTGTGTCAAGTGCGGTGGGGAGCACGACGCGAAGATGTGCAGTAAACAGCAAGAGGAAGCTCCGGTGTGCTGTAATTGTCGGGGTGCTCACCCTGCGAACTATAAGGGATGCCCTACCCACAAAAAATTGCTAACGGTGCGTAGGGAAAAATGCCAACAATCTCGGCCTACGACTGAATGTGGTCCTTCCCAACCCCCTAGAGAATCAGTAGCTGCACGCTTTCCCCCCCCCCCTATTAGGAAGCATGTACGAAAGACAATCACAAAGAGCACACCCCAGCGTGCTCCCATCCAAAAGAACTCTTTCCCTTAGGTACAGCCGCTTATATTAACACCTAGTACACTGGTGTTCAATTTCAGTGCTACTGATTTTCCACCCCTTCCTCAACTGGCCTTGCAACCGATCGCCACAGCACCTAGTGCCTCCCCACTCATCGACCTGTTAACGTCGACAAAGTTTATCAAATGGGGAATTTCAACGTTGCAGAAACTGTCCAGCGCCACGTCTATACAGGATGTCATCGCCACTGTAATTTCTAGCCTTCCCGCACTTCTGGTGTAATGCCGTTCACGGTAGTTACGTGGAATTGCGCACGCATTGCCCGGCAGAAAAACGATTTTCGGCGCTTCCTGGAGGACTACAACGTGGATGTAGCACTCGTACAGGAGACTCATCTCGTTCCCAACGAAGCCTTTAAGCCTAATCATGACCGTCTACATAAGTTACGACCACTAATTGATCATTAAAATGAAAGATTTTGTAAAGTACCATTGGATCAAAGGGTTTCGATTGATGAACAAATTTGTTCAACAAAAATAAGGCATTACATGAAACAGTATTTGCCGAAGAAACCACATAAGTGGGGCTTTAAACTATTTCTTCTTTGCTCAGTTTCTGGCTATGGCTTTAAATTTGAAATATATAGTGGTAAAGAGAGTATCAGTCCATTACCCAATGAACCTGATATGGGTGTGACTGCTAATACTGTAGTAAAATTGGCCCGGATTATACCCAACAATATTAATCATATTATTTACGTAGACGATTTTTACTCCTCTATTCCACTGTTTACTTATTTAGGTAGCAGAGGAATATACTGTTTAGGAACAGTGCAACAAAACAGACTTCCTGGTTGTAAGTTACCCAACAAAAAAGATTTAATGAACAGTAACGTTCCTCGTGGAACATATGAGTTACAAGTCACTACGTATAATAACATTGATATGTCTGCCACCGTCTGGACAGACAATAAAGTCGTAACATTACTTTCAACTTATGTTGGTGCTACACCAGTACACGAAACAGAAAGGTATGACAAAAAGTTGAAGCAACGAGTGGAAATTCCTTGTCCTAAAATAATAAAAGAGTACAATGCCAGTATGGGTGGCGTTGACAATATGGATGCATCTCTGGGACGATACCATATTAGAATTAAGAGCTGAAAGTGGTATCTGAGATTACTGTACCATTTAATAGACATGGCTGTTGTCAACTCATGGCTTTTGTACAAAAAAATTAATTTACAAAAAGGAGTTAAAAAAGAGGAACTGTTAAATGCTCCTAATTTTAGAAGTGAGTTAGCTGACACTCTGTGTTCATTAGGAACATACACTACACCAAAACGTGGTTGACCAAGCAGCAGCCGAGTTGAGCGGGAGCTGAAAGCAAAGAAACGGAGGGGACTAACAAAGCATGTTCCTACAAAAGACATAAGAACAGATGACATTGGGCATTGGCCATTGTCGACGAGCAGAAACAGATGCAAAATGCCTAATTGTAAAGGTTTCTCCCAAACTAAATGTGACAAATGTGGAGTTGTTCTGTGTTACAATAAAAATAATAACTGTTTTAAAAACTTTCATTCAAAAGTGTATTTAATATGTTTTTTTTTAATTTATATTGTGTATTATTATTTGTGTTTTTTATAATAATTAGAATATAATTTTAAAAGACTCATAAACAGACTTAGAGCCTAGTGTATTTTTCTTGCAATTTTCATTTGTATTTTGTGCTATTTTTATTTTTAAAACTATTATTATATATATTATATTGTATTATAATTGAAATTTAACATAATAAATTTGTAATAATTGATTCTCGGCACACATTTCATTTGTTTTTTCCACTGTACATTTTAGCACACTGAACACACAATGTTGCATATCTAAACATAAAGTTTTTTTCAAAAAAAGTCTTAAAAAAATTAGACCCAATTTTTTAAATTATTTTTCCTGAAATATGCACATTAAGTAGTTTCATCATGATTTTTTTCAATAAAAATCATGATTTTCAATAAAAATCATGATTTTCAATAAAAATCATTAAAAAAGCATAAAAAGTAAGAAAACAGTAGGGTTAGATGGGATCTCAAGTATTATTGTTAAAAAATGTAAAAAAGTTTTATTAACACCTCTCCTTCATCTAATAACTTCTCCCTGGGAATAGGTTTATTTCCAAAGCAACTAAAGGAATGTAAAATATTGCCTGTGTTTAAAAATGGCAATACCCAATTAGTTGAAAATTATAGGTCCATAAGTATACAAAACACTATTAGCAAAATTTTTGAAAAGGTAGTGTTCATTAGGTTAATCAGTTTTTTGACTAAAAACCTTATAATCTTAAAAGATCAGCATGGTTTCCAAAAGGTTAAGTCAACTAAAACTGCCATTGTCTCACTTTTTGAGCAGATAGTTGATATATTGGATGCAGGAGAGAAGGCCTTACCTGTGTTTTTAGATCTCAGTAAAGCTTTGGACTGTGATGATCATGAAGTCTTGTTGAAAATGTTAGTCATTAAGTATTAGGGTCGTAGAACTTAAATGGTTTCAGTCTTATCTGGTACGTAGAGTACAGTGCGTAGAAATAACTAGAATAGTTAGGGGGAACTTACAAAAATTTTGACTGAAAAGCTCGATGTCAAAGTTGGTGTTCCACAGGGTTCAATTTTGTTTTTGTTGTATATAAATAGATTACCAGAAATCTTACCCAACAGTAGAGCTTTATTGTTTGCTGATGATACTTCTATCATTAACAAAAGTTTACTGGTAGATAGTCTCGAAGTGAATACACATATTAGCATAGAATCTGTAGTCCAATTTCTGAATAAATTAATGTTAATAGTTAATGGAAAAAAGTGTCAGTACTTACAATTCAAAAACAAACACAATATAAGGGAAAACAGAGAAGTGGATGTCTTTATACAAAATAATATCCTAAATCATGTGCAAACAGTGAAGTTTCTAGGAGTGTCGCTAGATAGGACTTTAACGTGGGATTATTATACCGATCAAATTTGTGGTAAAATATTATCTGGGGTATTTGCATTAAAACAAATTCCCAGATTAAATGATAAAAATTTGCTAATAGCAGCTTATCATGGTTTAATTTTATCTCATATCAGGTATGCCATATTAATATGGGGTAATTCATCTCAGTGTAACATGGAAAGAGTTTTTAAAATACAGAAAAAAGCTGTCAGGTGTATGATAGGAGTCAACCACCTTACCTCATGCAAATCACTATTTAAAGAGCTGCAATTGCTCACAGTTCCTTCTTTGTACATTTTTTAAGTAATAATATACATAAAGCAAAACACCTTTTTACAGAATTTAGATGTTCACAACCACTACACAAGAAACAGAATAGATTATTATGTTACTAATCCCGACACTTAATTGTTTGAACAAAAGCCAACTTATGCAGGTAGATAAAACATCAATAAATTGCTATAAGGTTTAAAAAGTTGTGACAATTTAAGTCTTTTTAAAAAAAGCTAAAACAATTTTTGATTGATGAAACATTTTACAGTGTGCACAAATTCCTTTCTAAATAGTTTTTGGTTGAAAAGTATTTAACTTCTAATTAAATAAAAATATTGTATACTATTTGATACAAAGGAGTTCATGACAAGCCTACTGAGTTAAGCAGTAGCGGAAACAAATTTTTGGTAGTAAGTGATGAATGTATCATTGTGATTAACTTTTTTTTTATCAGTTTTATCTTGACATGTCCTATACTCCCTTTTGGAGTCTCCTGGATGAAAAAAAATTACATTTACTAGTGTAAAAACTCTTCCTTTGAAAAACTTCCTTTGCAATTCTAGTAATATGAGGCAGTATGTGGTGGTTTTTTGATCGTAACATGCTTCCCATCTAACGCCCCTAAACAGTTGTCGAATTGCCATAACTCTTTAAATTTTTCAACGACACTTCCATTTGTCTTGAGATGAAGGGACCTCTGTAAACAATACCCAAATAAATTAATATGCAGTTTTTTTGTGAAATAAGAAATGAAATTTATTTCCTTCTTTAATTCTTTAGAACAAAACCTTAATGTAGGAAATTAATACATGCAAAGGAAGAACCTGAGGGCTATATAAAAGTCGCAAAAGGTAGCCTATACCTTTAAGACCCTTTCAGTCAAAAATACATGATTAATATAAAAATTTGAAAAATATATAAAAAATTTCTTAATTTCAGGTAAGCCTGCCACTAGTAGCTTCACCTCAAATGTCCTCTACTGGAAGCTCAGGAAGCAATCAGAAGAAAAGGTTAGCCTTAAAACAAACATCCAACTGGACGAAGAGGTGTGAACTAGCTGACACGGTGCAGCAGTACCTTCAGAATGATTCAACTGAAAGCGCTGGCGCTGCCTTTGGCAAGAGCATCGGGTTAGAATTGGATAATGTTTCTGATGTGGAACAAAGAAATATTGCAAAGATACTAATTTCAGATGTTCTTTTCCTAGCCAAACAACATAAATTAACTTGTGAGTCTAAAATTCAAACCGAAGTAACTCGATTACCTCAATATCAACAACCATTTCTTTTAATATTAGTCCAACTGGACGAAGAGGTGTGAACTAGCTGACACGGTGCAACAGTACCTTTAGGTTGGTTCAACTGAAAGTGTTAGCGCCGCCTTCGGCAAGAGCTTTGGGTTAGAATTGGATAATGTTTATAATGTGGAACAAAGAGATATTGCAAAGATACTAATTTCAGATGTTCTTTTCCTAGCCAAACAACATAAATTAACTTGCGAGTCTAAAATTCAAACCGAAGTAACTCGATTACCTCAATATCAACAACCATTTCTTTTAATATTAGTCCAACTTGACGAAGAGGTGTGAACTAGCTGACACGGTGCAACAGTACCTTTAGGATGGTTCAACTGAAAGTGTTAGCGCCGCCTTCGGCAAGAGCTTTGGGTTAGAATTGGATAATGTTTCTAATGTGGAACAAAGAGATATTGCAAAGATACTAATTTCAGATGTCCTTTTCCTAGCAAAACAACATAAATTAACTTTGTGAGTCTAAAATTCGAACCAAAGTAACTCAACTCACTTAATTACCTCAATATCAACTACCACATCCTTTCAATATTACCTCTAGTAGATACAACCAGCCTTACACCGTTCAAAATCAACCCCCTAATTTCCTACATGATCATCCGCTAGTCCTCCCGACCGTCCACCTACTACTAATATTCAACCATTTCAAGTTGGTAATGAAAACTGTACCGTTTTAACGGAGTACCAGAATCTACTAATCTTAAAAATAGAATAAAATAATATTGTATTGTAGAATTTTTTTTTGTCATAGTTTTTCACAATTATGTTAAAAATATACTACTAATAATTACTATTATTACTAACATCAACAAATGTAAGTGAAAGTGAAAATATATCATCTAGGTCACCAATTTACACACCTCTTACACAATTAGACCCAGAATCTTTTGCGGGAACAGTTCATGAAGGTGCTTGGCTGGCCCTTCATGTTCACCATATTCTGCAACCTACCATCAACAAAATTCTGATACCTCCTCAATCGATCACCCTCCTTCACCGATCCCATTACCCTTACAAGACCCTACCCCCCCCCCCACAGTACCACCATCTCATTCGACACCTTCACTATCCCATGACCCTTTTCTTTCTACCAATCTATGGGAGTGGAAGAAAAATAGAACTACACTACCTGTTATTCCGTTCAATGAAACACCGGATCTTAAAATTCAACCACCTGATTTATTACCAGCCAGTTTTTTTTTTATTTATTATTTACAAATGAACTTGTCCTTTTTATTGTCAATGAGACTAACAAGTATGCTAAAAATATTATAGAAAGTAGTACAACAACTTCAAGAATTACAAAATGGTAAGAGGTTTCACTTGAGGAATTCAAAGCATTTTTGGGCATAATATTTTTTATGGGTATCATAAAATTAAATCGATTGAGTGATTATTGGAGCAGTCATTATCTGTTTTGTTTTCAGATTGACTTATATATGTCTTGGGATAGATTTTTATTAATTTTAAGAAGTTTTCATTTTTCAAGTTGCGAAGATATTACAGACCTAATATGAAAAATTTGACCACTAATAGATTTTTTAACAATATAATGATAATGTTCGATATTTTTCAGCCGAGAAAAGAACACTTGATGAACTATTGATCTTGTTTCTTTTTTTTTTTTTTTTAGGGCGAAAAACCAGACGGTTATCATCGCCCGTTGTTCTACACGCGGGTGTAAAGGGCCCAAGTGTAGAACGTACTTGAATATAATATATACTTACTTATTTAATAAAACTCCTAAAACTAAAAATATCACAGATAAAAAAAAAAATTCATAAATAAAATTTACAGTAAAGGACATTTATATTAAAAACTTATAAGATAAACATACAAACCCAAACTTAAATCTAATATCACAGTTGGAATAAACAACATTTATAAACTATCACATAAAAATCTTACAAACTAGTATCACAGCAAACAATATAATTTACATTAATATCACAGACCTAAAACATAAACAAAAGGCTGTAAAGGGGCCACGAAAATAAAAAACAACATACACAAATACACATATAAAATAAAAACAACATTAACATTTCCCCATTAGACATCTTTATATACACTGATGGATCTAAGAAATCTCAACGTTGAGTCTAAAACATTACTATCGTCACCGAGTACATCACGCAACTCGCAGGGTATTTTAAATCGCCGACGCAGAGCTGCGTAGCAGACGCAATCTACCAAAACATGTTTAATTGTCAAAGGACAATCGCATCTGCCACATACTGGAGCATCACCAGACGTCATGAGATACCCATGCGTTAATCTGGTGTGCCCAATTCTAAGTCGAGCGATGACAACTTCTTCCCTTCTGTTGTTCCTCAGCGACGTAGGCCAAGGCTTAACGTCATGTTTGATATCACGTAGCTTGTTGCCATGGGAGCCAGTCCATTCCACCTGCCAGGAATCAAGGATGATACGCTTCACCAGACCCACGAAATCTGACACAGTCAGATATTGCGTGAAGGCCGGTTGGCGTGCTGCCTCCCTAGCAGCCAGATCCGCAGCCTCATTTCCCGAGATTCCCACTGGGATAACACAAAAAGTTCATGTTTATGGGGAGAAGTGGTGATAAAGAAGTAGGGGGAATAGATCATACGAGAAAAGTAGTAATGAAATTATTAGAAAATAGTATTAATAAAGGTCACACCATCTACATGGACAGTTTTTATAACAGTGTACCTCTTGCCGAAGAACTGTTAGAAAAGAAAACATATCGTACTGGTACCCTTTGGTCTAAACGAAAAAGAAACCCAAAGTCCGTTACTGAGGCGAAGCTGAAGAAGGGGAAAACGTTATCTCGACACAATGCCAGTGGTATTTGCGTGACAAAATGGAAAGATAAGCGGTATGTACTGGCCTTATCATCCGAATTCGATGGCGAATTAACAGAAATAACCAACAGAAGGGGTGAAATTGTTAAGAAACCTTGACTTATAGTTGAGTATAATAAATTTATGAAAGGAATCGATAGAAGGACCAAATGCTATCATATCATCCGGCACTTTATAAATCTATTAGGTGGTACAAGAAACTGGTTTACTGCAATATCTCCAAATATATTTTAAAAAATACTCTCCTAAGTATGTATGTGAGAATTTCTTGTGCATAAGAAGGAAAATTATGGCGATTCATGACCTTATTGGTTAAATAATGTTTAATTTTAATAATAATAATAATAATAATAATAATAATAATAATAAAATTGAACTAAAGTAATTGGTATTGTTACTACAAACTGTTCTAACTTTTTAAAACACTGGCAATCACAAGTGCCATACTATAACAACTCAAAAAATTAATTGACAAATAAAATGATAATTAACTATTTATTAAATTTGGAAGAAATCTAATTGTGATCTAAATATACATTGTTAACTTTAACTCTGCTATAGTTTCAAGCAAATTTCATTGTTAAATTATGCTGACATGAGCAACTGAAAAAAAGAGTGTTTAGTTTTACGTCTGTCCTGAAAAACTCATGGTTTTGAGATATTACACTATGGTTCTGGCGCATCGTTACGTAGATTTTTAAAAACAAATAAAACTTTAAAAGCTCTGCACTGAAAAATCAAGAAATTTGACTTTGTTCACTCTGGCAGCGGTCCAGCCAAATATATTGTATGTTTTATTTTAGTTTTAACTGGTTATTTTATTTTTGATAAAATGTTTTTGGTTAAGTGATCAGAGCTACTCGATTCTCCCCTACATGCAGAACCAAATTACAGAATAAAAGACGTATGGGAAAATAAAATATGGAAATACTGTTAGGGAATACTGTGGGGAATACTGTTAGAATACAAAGCTGCTTGCCTATACATTCACTGAATCTTTGTAATGTTGCTAAATAACAGGGTTGGCCTGCTAGCCCAACAAAAAGTTAACTAAATAATGGCACATATTAGATGTACAGACGCTCAAAAGCAAAACTTACACTATTTACACCTATTATTTTATTTAGTTTAAGTTGGAAAAAATTTTAATAACTACAAATTTTAGGCACCAAAACCATGAATTTATTGCTTTGCAAATTTAAGAAATATTACTTTGTTTACACTTACTATATTTTATTTTTCACTGTTCCAGAGTATATTTATTTTTACTGAACCATTTGGCAGCCAAAATAAAAACGAACTGTTTTAAACATCTCAAAACATATTAAATTTAGGTTCATAGTTATTTTTCACATAATTTTATACTATGTACAACAATACTGTTACAAGTTTTAAATAAATAGCAATGAAATCTGATTTAATTTTTTTTAAATGCTACAAAGTTAACAAAAATATATAATACAGAAGAAAAACATTCAGTTTAGTACAGTATAATTTTGTTATTTATAAAACAAGTTGAACATTAAGAAAAAAACAATCAATTATAGTTTTTTTTAAATTTAATTAAATTTAAAAATTTAGAAGTGGTTTGAATTCATAAATTAACCCTCTTGCGATCATAAGCCTCATTATGAGGCTGGTTAAGTTTTTCAGTTAAATTAAAGTAAGAGTTAACCTACAGTCCAGCCTCTCTCTAAGTTTGCTCCTAATGTAAACAAATAATGACGTCACTGAGCATGCGCATTATGTAAAATTGTGTACACGCTGATTAAAAAGTAACAACAAAATACTTTCAAAAGTAATTAAATACAAAATACTTTTAAAAGTATTTTTATAAATGAAATTGTTAGGCCTACATCATATCACGACTGATGTTTTTAGTACTTTAAGTACTTATAATTTAAAAACTAGTTATCTTAATAGGAATACGACATCCATAAATTCACGGACTCTAGCGTGCACCCTGTAGTAGCTGGTTTTGGTTTGTTGACAGTAGGAGCAAACTTAAAGCGGCTGAACTATAGTTGTATCTACAGGTTGAATCGATGAAAGGGCTTTTGTCCAAAAATACGGCAAATTGAGTTACACATGTTTTTCGCATCCATATACATAGTTCTATCGTTTAGTTGTGAAAGGACCTTTGTCCCTATTGCAGAATAATAGCCACTAAAAAATTTTTATCGTTTATGAAAGGGCTGTTGTCCTGGACATACGTCCTTTCATAAATAAAACAGCTGATTTCCAGACTTCACTGGCATACACTGTTTGAGGTTATGTTAGCCATTGTATTGTTAGCAGATAAAAGGACCTTTTGAGATGTGTTCCTTCCTGCACCAGTACATAAACGATAATATCTCGCCTAGTATCACCGAGTTTTACCTTTTTAGTGATAACTGCCCAGGGCAGAACAAAAATCATGTTATGGTTAGATTTTAGCTGGCGCTTACTGACAGTGGTAGATTTAACAAAATAATTCACAAGCTACCAATGAGAGGACATTCGTACCTTCCATGCGACAGGGACTTCACTTTAGTAAAAAGAAAATTAAAGATAAATGATCGGTACAACACTATGAATGAGTTAACCGAGATGATTGCTCATTTGAGTCTGGGAAGGTTTACTGTAAGATTAGTGCCAACAGAAAGTGTAAAGGAATTTCGTTCATGGTGGTCAGGGTTTTATAAAAAAAATCAGTGGCACTTGAAACTATGCACATGAAGAAAAGTCACAGGGAAGGTTTTTTTATTTTAAAATATTATGAATTCCATTTTGATTCCAGTCAAAAGGGACAACTATCTACTTTAAACTATATGGTTAGCACAGGTCTGAGTCAGCAAAGAACTTTCAATCTCGGTATTTAAGAAGCTGGTAATGTTTCTTTTCCTCATGAAAGTCCTTATACTGGTCCACGCCTGATACATGCTGCTAAAGTGAAATATATCAGCAAGATGATGACTTACATCCCCGACGAGGCTCAAGAATTTTTCAAAACTATAGTGAATGGACCTACTAGAGTAGGAATTAAAAAGAAAAATGATTGAGGTGGGGAAAAGTTATTGTAAAGTAACAATAACACCTTTAGAAGAGATATTTTGTATTTTATTATAACGTCACATGAGTATTTTTTCAATAATAGTTAAAAATAATTCAATCTAATGAACTTATTATTAAATTACCTAATTTTTTCCTAATTTTTGTTGGTAAGCCCATATTGTATATTAACCCTTTAACGTGTTCATATTTTTATCAATTCATACTCCCCATCTGCGTGGGTTTTTTTCACAAAATAGGCAAAACGTGCACATGCAACTTTATTCACATGAAAACAGATAGCTATTATTACAAATATTACAAATTACAATAATTATCACTTACCTTATAAAATAAACTATTTACAATATTTACAAGTATTTTTGAGTTTTTTTTTAATTATGTACATTTTAAAAATTCACTTTTGTATGGTAATCTTTGAAGCACTTTTCCAAACACAAACCAGCTTCACAATCTGGACACCAGTATATACTGTCTCATCTTTTTCCATTTTTGTAGCATACAATACATCTTCTTTGGGGTTTTGATTTCTTTCCTGTGGGTGGGATTTTTTCTATAAAATGACGTTCGGTTAGTCTGGCAGGGGTTGGATGAATGGATGGTCTTCCAGGAGTTGGTTTCTTTTCAGTTTTGCTGTGATGTTGTATCAACTCACTAATCAGAGTCAGTCTGAATGCTAAATGGTCTGCCTTTGGGTGGGTTTTCTTCCAAATAATAAAAGAATTTAAAATTGCAATATTTATTAATCTTTTAAATAATTTTATGTACCATTTCTTCTCTCGTTTCCGCTCCACAGTATAGCATTGAAGCATTTGATCACGTGTGTCCACCCCACCCATATATTTATTAAATTTTTCAACAAATTCTACATGATGGTATGTAGAAATGAAAGACACAATTCGTTTATCATGCCACTTAAATAGGGATACATCATCACTATGCACCGCAGAAAGTTCACCTTTTGTTAATTTTACATCTTTAAAAGTTTTTGGAATGTTTTTCCTATTTAATTTAATTGTTCCAACACAATCAGTTTTGTTTTTCTTTAACAAGTTTGCTAATTTCGGACTATTATACCAATTGTCCATCCGCAAAGTATAACCCTTACCCAATAGGTTTTTCATTAGCATAATGACTATGGATTCTGATTAGTTACTTTGTGGAGGAATGATGCTACAGTCAAATTTCATGTCTTTACCAGTATACACAATAAATTTCCAAGTATAACCAGAGTTCGATTCGCACACTTCAATCGTCTTGATGCCAAACTTTGCTGCCTTTTTCGGTAAATACTGGCGAAAACTTAATAAGCCCTTCTATAGCAGTAAGGACTCATCGAGAGAAATATTTTTCGACAGTACATATGCAGCCTGAAATTTGTTATTCAGGTGTGTAATTACAGGGTAAACTTTAAATAATTTTTTTGAACCATCAAAGTTATTTGCCTGTGTATTGTCAGAATAAATTTAAAAATAATAAATTTAAATTAATAAAAGAATAAAATAAATTTATAAATAATTATTTATTATTTATTTATATAACACATAAATTACATTATTATAATAAAACTACTTAGTATGATACAACATAAAACAATTATTTCTCATTATACACAGATAAACATTACATTTTGTACATAATAGGCCTACACGTGATTTTGATTCGCACCCAGGAAGACGACATTTGGATGTATTTTTTGCCTCCTTAAATTCCGGTAATTGCCCTACACCATCATACCTAACATCTGTAATAGGATGTGGCACAACTTATCTCTGTTTCTTTGCACATGGCTGACAATCATTGTCATTTTCGTCATCAGACACATTACCAAAAGATCTTGGTCTTTCTCTCATGCGAGGTACCACTTTAATTTTGGTGTCATTTACCATGGCTTTACCCAGGTGGAGTTTGTATTGAAACAGAGACAGCTGTGATTTTTAGGGCACATTATTTATTTTACACCATCGAACATACATTACCCAGCAATTAACTACAACTAAGTCAACAAAGTGATTAAACAGTCTAACAGGCCATTTTCTAGTGCGAATGTTTACTCTATAATACAACATAAACCTATCACATAGATCAACCCCACCTATTTTCTCATTGTAGAGTTTAATGCACTGAGGAAGTGGAAAATCAATTTTTTGTTTTTGTGTCTTGTCCCACCTTTGATACAATGCAACTGCATCACTACCACATAAGGACAACACGAGCACACTTTTGTTGTCCTTTCATTTTAGAAAACAAGCTGTTTCGTCTTCCCATCCCACTTTCTCATCCCACTCACCTCTCTTCAATTCTTTGTCAGTTTTTAATTTCTGGACCACTGGTCCTATTCAGTTTTTCATAACTGTAACTCTCTGAAAAATTTTATTTTCTAAAAGGTAATCTAAACACTTTATGTTTGTGAAAAACCTGTCCGTGTACACACAGCTACTAAATTCAACAGGAACAGTCTGGGTCAATGACTTTACAACAGAAGCACCTAACCCTAGTTGTTTTAAATCTGCATCTGGAACTGTACCTTTCCCAGTATAGATAAGAAAGTCCAGAACAAGTCCGTCTGGTGCAGCCAAAATAAAACATTTAAGCCCCAAAGGATTTGGCTTTGAAGGCACATACTGACGACAAAAACACTTGTCTGAAAATGGTATCATTTGCTCATCAAGAGACAAATGAGAATTTTGTGGCAAGCTGACACACTTTTCTTTTAGTTTATCTAAAAGAGGTTTAACTTTCCAAAGTTTAACACTACCATCATGGTCTCCATCGTTGTCAACAAAGTGCACAAGATTTCTTAGCTCAAAAAATCTATCCCGTGTCATGCAGTTAGCTATAACTGGAACAAGGAAGTCTTGCTGCCAGTACAATCTAATTGGTCGATAACCAAGACATCCCATAATTAACTGAACACCTGCTAAATGCATCAGTTTCTCTGCTGTTGTATTTACAGAATGGTGGTCTCTTGTTTGCACAGAATACAAACAAGTATTCTCCGCATGGGCTTCCCAAAAATCTAGCATTAGGTATTCCAAAAATGCTTCAAATATACCATTTTCATCCTCATAATCTGCCTGTAATATTTCTTGTAGTTGAAGATTTTTTTGCACCATTCTGTAACAGAAACGTAACGTTTCAATTACAGTATCATATCCTGTTTTGCATATTCAATATTCCGGTTCTATTTTGGACTTATTATTTTAGTTTGTATCTTTGTGAGTTTATTTGTAAATAAACTATGTATTAAATAGTACTAGTGTAATAGTATATAAGATAGTTTAGAAATATTTGGTAGAATAGTTGGTTCACATTTTTAGGTTAAGTTTTTGTTTATCATTAGTGCGGTGAACTCTAGTTGAATTGTGTACATATAATAGATAAGTTAGTGTTAATATTTAGTAGTAAAGGTAATTAATCATTTATAATTGTGTATTATGATGGGAAACCAATGCAAATTAAGAAAAAAACTTTCTTCTACGGATGTAAAAGCTATAAGAAAATTGGCCATTCAGAAATGTTGGAAACAGAAAGAAATACCTGAAATTGCTTATTGTTCTCCAACACAATCAACACCTAGTCCTTTTAGCAGTAGTTGTAGTAATGAAGAGATGGAAGTTAGTCAAGGTAAGATAACAAAACGGATTACCGATTTTGAGAGTAGTGTAGTGGAAATATCTGATGATCCAAATGTCCCTGATTACACATTAGTAGATACAAAGTATTTGCAGTCATTAATTGGAAATCTGCCATGTCCTAATTGTTTTTTTAAAAACACTGCACATTTCTATTGAAAAGCATTCTGGATTTTCAAAAGTAATGGAAACTAAGTGCCTAAATTGTGAGGAAAAAATTAACTCTAGCCCAACTTCACAAAAAGTAAATGGATTGAAATCATTTGATGTAAACCGTCGTATCACAAAAGCTTTTACCACTATAGGGAAAGGTTATGGAGCTCTTGAGCAATTCTGTTTGGTCATCAATATGACTCCAATAAGTAAACAAACTTTCCATTTGCATTCACAACATGCATACAAAATTTCAAAAAAGAATGCTATTTCTAAATTAGCAGTTGCTCGTCAGAAGAGTTCCGAGATTACTACAAGGCACAAGATCCATCAATAAATGACAACACCGTTTTAGATTTAGCTGTATGTTATGATGGCACTTGGCATAAACGAGGTTTCACCTCTAATTATGGCATTGGTTGTGTAATAGAACTCGGGACAGGATTAGTTATTGATTATTATGTACTGTCTAAATTCTGTCGCAACTGCTCTGTTACTCAAGCCCAGCTTGGCAAGGACAGTCCAGAGTTTCATTTCTGGTATTAGGGACAGTACCAGGAACTGTCCCTTTTCCCAAATGAGGTAGTGCATTTGACATGTACTTCATGCTACTGTCGCACATCGTTACTATCTTGATGCCATACTTATTGGGTTTCAAAGGAATGTACATCCGAAACGGACACTTCCCTCGAAACCCAACTAGCTGCTCATCTATTGTCAGGTACGAGACTGGTTTGTAATTTTCCCGAAAATTTTTCAATAACGTTTCCCAGACATCAGATACAGCAGCAAGTTTATTATTTTCCTTGCGTCCCTCTCTAGAATTTTTGTTGTCAAACCGTAAACAATTGACCAAAAAACAAAATCTATTCTTATTTTTCTTATCTTTTATACTTTTTCTTTCTTATCTTTTATACTTATTTTTCACTGGTTCGGGTGTTAAATAGTATTTTTTAGTGCGCTTCAGTGCGCAAAATATTGTATGACTCCTGAGTACAGAAGCCATATTGAAAAAACCAAAATGTCCAACAATGTAAATAACAAAACTGAAACTAGGCCTACTGTTTTAGAAACAACAACTCAATCTAAAATGAGTTATGCCAATGTTACTCGTACGGATTCATTTCCTACAAAAGATCAAGCTATCATTATTGATGCTATTGACGGAGTTCCAATTCGTGAATATGTCGGCGCAGTTGGAGCGTTAGTCAATCCCATAAACATAAAATTCGTTTCCAGAATTTCCAAAAATAGGATATGTATGTATCTCAGTTCAAGTGACATTGTTAAAAAACTCATCGAAAAAAATTATACCGTGTTAGTAAGAAATACAACTCTTATAATTAGACCTTTACTAACAAACTTCAAGAGAATAGTCTTGTCGAACGTGTGCCCCATTATTCCACACCAAATTCTTGAAGATAAGTTAAACGACCTAAAAATAAGGATGGGATCAAAAATTACGTTTTTACGTGCAGGATATAATGATGCTGGGTATTCCCATATAATGAGCTTCAGGCGACAAGTTTATGTACATCCTGACGATGTTAAAATATTACCAGAATCGTTTCAAGTTGACTTCGACGGCACTGCCTATTGGATATACACATCCACTGATGCAATTTCGTGTTTCATTTGTAAATCACAAGGTCATCTGGCAAAGCATTGCCCTGACAACTACGTAGGCCTATCTAATGACGTCATATCTATCGATACGGCACAACTACACGTACCTTCGGAAGCTCAGTCGAAAGATAATGAAGCAGACTGTGATACAAGTGAGTCCAATAACTTGAATGAGATAGTTCATCACCCGTCTATCTCTATGGAACCCGATCTAAGCGATACATCTGATTTACAGGCGAACAAACCTCAGTTTTCTACTAGACCTATTAACAAATTAGAAAAACGCCTATTATCTGAAACCAGCTCTAGTACCTCTACTGTTTTAAAACCAGACGGTTTCCCAAGTCTACAGAATGTTACTCCATCCTCTTTTAAAGCGCCACACCAAAGTAAAAAATTCAAGAAAACCAAATCTATTTCATGTGATGATAACAGCTTAGACAATCACCTTCTTCCTCTTAAAGAGACTCTCTCATCTCCAGATAATCCATATGTTCTTAATTTCCTCCAACTAAAAAACCTTCTAGAAAGGGCGAAAGGAGTTTCCAAAGTAACAGAAATAGTTCGCGAATTTTCAACTGACTTTCCTGCAATCATCCTTCTTCTAACCCAAACCTATCCATTACTAACAGAAAGGTATTTAAAGACAAGATTTACAAAAATTAAAAAACAATTAGAAATTACGACGCTTAATAATGGAAATGAAGTTTCACTAACATCAAATTCCAGTGATGATGAAGCCAGTGGTTTTTCAGGTTTTGATTAAATTTAAGTTAGGTTAGTTTTTATAATTATCATGAACATAAACATACTTCAATGGAACATGAATGGGTACAAACCCCAGTGTGAAATTTTACAACTACTTAAATGTTTACATAATATAGAAATTATTTGCATTCAAGAAACTAACTTTAAAAATGACTACTGCGCAGAAATAAAACATTTTTTAAAATTTTATAACAATCGTACGAATTCGAATAGAGCGAGTGGAGGAGTTGCAACCTTCATTAACACTAAATATCCTTGTTCTGAAATCCAACTTCAGACTCAAATTGAAGCTATTGCAGTCTCTGTTATTCTCCCAACAGGCCGATTAACAGTGTGTAA
Source organism: Catonia carolina (assembly GCA_035578175.1). Classification (NCBI taxonomy): domain Eukaryota; kingdom Metazoa; phylum Arthropoda; class Insecta; order Hemiptera; family Achilidae; genus Catonia; species Catonia carolina. The sequence continues at coordinate 42,030,668 of JAQMRL010000001.1, forward strand.
CATATATTTACCCACCCATTACAAATTCAAATTAGAAGAACTCCATAATCTTATCACTCAACTTCCAAAACCATTTTTAATAACCGGAGACTTTAATAGTCATAATGAACTTTGGGGTAGCAGTAGAACTGACAGTAGAGGAAAAATAATCGAAAAATTGCTAGATTCTCCGGATATAATCTTATTAAACAATACTTTTTTTTTTTTTTTTTAAGGCGAAAAACCTCGGCGAGGTTATCATTGCCTGTTGTTCTAAACAAGGGTGTAAAAAGCCCGAGTGCAGAACGCCTTTTTTTTTTATATATATACAATAGTTAAAAATCTTATTGGCTAATATCACAGACATCACAGGCTAAAATAACGCTAAAAACACAAAAAAAACATACACACATAAACTTAAAACTTAATATCACAGTTAGAAAAAAAGAAAAACACAGAAACGACATTAACACTTAAGTAATTAAAATCTTAAAAACTAGTATCACAACCAAAAAATAAATTAAAAATTACATTAAAAAAAAGAAAATATCACAGACATTAAAGGTCACAAAAGGCTGTAAAGGGGCCACATAATAAAAACACAGACATATGAATGTAAACGTATAACTAATACAAAACACATACTATAGGGTAAAACTAAAAGGACATTAGACACTGTTGTATACACTGATCGATCGTAAAAATTTCAAAGCCGCGTCCAAAATAGGGCTTTCGTCACCGAGTATATTCCTTAATTCAGAGGGAATCTTGAATCGCCGACGCAGAGCTGCTTAGCAGACGCAATCAACCAATACATGTTTGACTGTCAAAGGACAATCGCACCTGCCACAAACTGGAGCATCACCAGACGTCATGAGATACCCATGGGTTAATCTGGTGTGCCCAATTCTAAGTCGCGCGATGACAACCTCTTCTCTTCTGTTCTTCCTCAGTGACGTAGGCCAAGGCTTAACAATAGGTTTTATTTCTGGTAGTTTGTTGCCATGAGAGCCAGTCCATTCTACCTGCCAGGAATCCGTGATGACCCGCTTCACCAGACTCACAAAATCAGACATAGTCAGATATTGCGTGAAAGCCGGTTGACGAGCCGCCTCCTTAGCGGCCAAATCAGCAGCCTCATTTCCCGGGATTCCAGCATGACCCGGAACCCAGCAGAAAACAACACTTACTCCTCTATCGTTAAGCTGCTTCACGGTACCGTGGACATCTGCAACTAGCAGGTGGCGTGAATATATATCACTAATCGACTGCAGGGCACTGAGTGAATCAGTGCACACCAACACCCGACGCCCACGCACACAGACTACAGACAGAGCTTTACTAATTGCATAAAGTTCAGCCGTGTAAATACTGGTTCCCGCAGGTAATCCAAACAAATAGGTTCTCCCATTAGCAACAAACGAGCAACCAACTCCAACATCCGACTTTGATCCATCAGTGTATACAACCGTAGATGGTTTAATAGCTTCAACTAACTCACTGAAAATGCTATTAAACACCACAGAGCTTGTGCCTGCCTTTGATTATTTACACACCTCAAAGTTAAAGTGTAACTGAGCGATGGTCCAGGGTGGGAATAGACAAGAATTACATGGGTAGACACGAGGAATCGCAATATCGAGGTTGTTGCACATCTCCAACGCTCTTACACCGAAGGGTGAAGGCTGTCGGGCGTTCATCAGATGCAAATCATGACAGGGGTTGTTGAGAATGATGTCATGCAAAAAATGATAAGGTCTAGCTTTCAACTTAGCAAAGTATGTCAATAGAAGCTGCTGGCGACGTCTGTGTAACGACATTTCTCCACTTTCAACTAAGATGCTGACAACAGGGCTAGAACGAAAAGCACCTGTAGACAATCGTAAACATGAATTGTGGACCGTGTCAAGCATTCTAAGCGAAGTGGGAGTAGCAGATGAGTAGGCTACAGCACCATAATCTATACGTGATCGCACTAGAGCCTTGTAGAACCTTATCATACATGATCTATCAGCTCCCCAACCTGTACCTGTAAGAACACGCAGAATATCAACCACCTTTAAGCACCTAGCCCGTAGGTCTTTAATATGCGGAACCCATGTAAGTCTTTTGTCGAATACAACACCTAAAAACCTGATTTCAGTGCTAACTTCGATATGCTGTCCCATTAAATACAGTCTTGGAACATTATCAGTCCGTATTCGTCAAAACTGAATGCATTTAGTCTTCTCAGGAGAAAAACTAAAGCCAGTCTGCCATGACCATTCTTCAAGACGGTATATAGTTAGCTGAAGAGCTCGTTCAGCTGAGACAACATTTCTAGATGCAACATATATCGCAAAATCATCAACAAACAACGAACATTTAACAGGGTATACGCAACTTTTCACAATATTGTTTATGGCAACTGCAAAAAGGGTACAACTAATTACACTCCCTTGCGGTATACCATTTTCCAAGTCAAACCTGTCGGACAGACACTGACCAACCCTTACAAGGAACGATCGTTCATCTAGAAAGTCCTTGATGAAGGCCAACATGTTTCCAGCGATGGCCCAATCCCGCAAGGTATTGAGGATACCTCGTCGCCAAGCTGTATCATATGCTTTTTTCAAATCAAAGAATACGGCAACGAGGCGCTGCCGCAATGCAAACGCATTGCAGATAGCCGTCTCAAGGGCCACCAAGTGGTCCGTCGAAGACCTCCCTCTCCGAAATCCGCTCTGTTCAGGAGCGAGGAAGTTATTCTTTTCCAGATACCACATGAGACGATTGTTCACCATTCTTTCCATGACCTTACAAACACTTGTCAAGGAAATGGGATGGTAGTTGGAGGCCAATGTTTTATCTTTACCAGGTTTCAGAATCGGAACAACAATTGCTTCTTTCCAAGATTTTGGAAGCTTTCTAAAAGCGTATATTTTATTAAAAATATGTAGCAGTTGCCTTAACCCAGAATCCGGTAAATGCGCTATCATCGAAAGTGTAATTTCATCTCCTCCAGGTGAGGAATTTCGAGATACTTTGAGCGCTTTGCTAAGCTCAGGCAATGAAAAAGGAATGTTTAGAGGATCATTCGAGTCCGCTATATGGAAAGGAAGAGATTCAATGGTTTTCTTATAATTTTGAAACTGTACTGAATATGAAGACGTGAGGGAAGCTGATTTAAAGATAGAACCAATTACGTTAGCGATGTCGGACTGTGATGTGATCACAGAACCGTCAACTTGCAACCCTGCGATTCGATGAGGAGACGTCCTCCCACATACCGAACGCAGTTTTCTCCATACCGTTGTCACAGGGGTACTCCTGTTAATACCTCCAACGTAACGGCTCCACGACTCCCTCTTACTCTCAAGAAATACACGCCTACAGCAGGCCTGAGCTCTTCGGTACGCTTCCAGGTTTGCATCCGTAGGTCTGCGACTAAAAATGCGCAAGGTCCTACGGCGGTCCTGAAGAGCCTCCTTACAACGATCATTCCACCAGGGTACCGGCGGATGCCGCGCTTTTCCCGATGTTTTAGGAATGCTCTGGGCAGCTGCTGCAGACATTCTCTCTACAAAGGAAGACAACAGCTTTCGTGCATCATCATCATCTTCATATTCAAATTCCATTAAACTTGAAAACTCATTCCACCGTGCAAGCTTTTCAATCCATCTTTTCGGAAGGTCATCAACAGGGTGGTAGTCAAAAAATTCGACCACCACCGGTCGGTGGTCACTTCCGTACAGGTCTGGCAGTACTCTCCACATCAACCTTGGAACAAGGGACGGGCTGCATAAAGTAAGGTCCAAGCACGACCAGGATCCTGTTGAGGATGACATGAATGTTTCAGATCCATCGTTCAATAGACATAAGTCTAAATCACTCCGGACCCTCTCCACCATGTGACCTCTACCATTGCACAGTGAGGAGCCCCAAGAATAATGGTGACCATTGAAATCTCCGAAGACCATATATGGAGCTGGTAACTGTTCCAGCAATTCTCTCATGGCTAGGTATGAAATGTCTGTATTTGGTGGTAAATAAACATTACACACGCAAACCGACACCGGGACAGTTATCCTGATTGCTACAGCCTGAAGATCCGTTTGGATATCCAGACTCATCCCCTGCATTGACCGGTGAAGTAATATTGCAACCCCATCACCAGGGCCACCATGCAGGGAATCTTTCCTAAACATTTCGTATCCACGAAAGGATAATCGGATATCAGGTTGTAACATCGTCTCTTGCAGGCAAAGCGCAAACGGACACTTATCCCGGATCAGTATCTTTATATCTTCATACCTAGACCGGATCCCGCGAACATTCCATTGAATTAAACTATTAAAGGGTATTTCGCAACGGAGGAGTTACGTTTCAAGCACAATTTTCTCCTTCCCTTTTTTCCCTTTTACTTGTATAAAGCCCTTTTCTAGGGCCGATGAATCTCCTATCATATTGTGGATCTTGGACCCAGACGGAGGAGATTTTAGAAATTTAGACGCTTCCGCTGGAAGCGTCTTAGATACTGAAAGGGGTTTTCCCTTTGAGGTAGAGGCTGTCTTACTTGACAGCTGAGCTTTTGTACTCTGCGTCGCAGAAAAGTTACACACTTGAGACACTGAGCTCTTTGAACCAATTTCTGTTTGCTTGGTGCTTAATAACGCTTTTAGTGCAGAAGTTAGGGAAGCAACCTGTTTAGTGAGGTTCTCAACAACACTCTTCAACTCAACGCATGACGAGCACTCACCAGACACACGAGACTGAACACTAGTTGCAGCTGCAAACGAAATGTCAGGCTGGACTGCATTTCGAATGCTATTTCGTTTTCTGTACTCGCTCCGGGCAGCGGGAAAGGAAAGCTTCTGTTCAGACGAAATTTTCTGAATTTCCCGTTCTTCTTTATACTTGGGGCATTCCCGAGACCTTGCTGAATGACTTCCTTTACAGTTTGCACAGAGTTCATTTTCAGAAGTGCATTCGCTGTCTAAGTGGTCAGGTGAATTGTGTAAGAGCAACCTGTGTATAGTTTTGAAATAAGGTTAGCGCTTAGCTAGGGTCCCGGGGTTGCCACACCCGCACACCCATATATATATGCATGGACGAGCATTCATATATATAAGAGTAGGTGCCCCCTGGGGTATATTAAACAATACACAACCCACCTACTTTAGTGTTACTCATAGCACGTATAGTTCAATAGATTTGACATTATCTAGCACAACGTCTGCTCATCTGTTTAACTGGGAGGTTTCCTCTGAATTGTATGGTAGTGATCACTATCCTATCACAATTCTGTTAAATTCTAAGTACACTCCTTTCAACAATACTCGTTTACATAAATGGAAATTTAATAAAGCAGACTGGGATCATAACCACAGATTGATTGACGAAGGAATCGCTTCCATAGAACCTAGTTGTGATGTTGATAATTTTAATGTGGATTATGAAGTAGGAAGATTTACTACTATAATTCTTGATGCTGCTACAGCTTCAATTCCGCAAACTAACGCTTTACCTGACAAAAAATGTGTCCCTTGGTGGAATGACAATTGTCGATTTGCTTTAAAAGCATGCAAGCATGCTTTTAATAAGTTTAAGCGTCATCCAACATCCGACAACCAAATTGAATACAAAAGACCATTACGCATTTGCTCGAAGGACCTTTAAAGAAAGCAGACAACGGAGCTGGATAGATTTTGTTTCAACCATAACAAATAAAACCTCTGCTTTTGAAGCATGGTCTAAAATTAAAAAAATAAAGGGTTTGTATCGTACTAATCAAGTTATTATTGTAGATTATTTAACAAATGCAGTTATAGATCCGAATGAAGTACCAAATACATTAGCTTCGACCTTTGCTAAAAACTCCAGTGACTTGAATCACGAAAATGATTTTCGAAAATTAAAATCTGAATCGAACTTTACCATGAAAAATGTTCTTGAACACAATTCCCATTCGAATACATATCTAAATCTTCCTATTTCATTAAATGAACTTCAAACAGTACTGCATCGCACCAAGAATTCTAGTCCTGGACCAGATGCCATTTACAACATCTTCCTCAAAAAATTACCAGTGTCTGGATTAACCTATTTAATCAAGTTATTTAATAATATTCTATCATCAGGGTGCTTTCCTTCTATTTGGAGAAAAGCCATCGTTATTGCTATCCCTAAGTCGAATACAGACAACTCTAAAGCAGAAAATTTTAGACCAATTTCTCTAACTTGTACTATGTGCAAAGCAATGGAAAAAATTATTAACAAACGACTCCTTTGGCATATAGAAGAAATACAATTTCTGCCTCCATATCAGAGTGGTTTTAGGAAATTCCGTTCGACAACAGACCATTTCATTAACATCGAAGCTAACATCTGCGACGCTTTCGCGAATAATGAACACCTAATTTTAGTAAGTCTAGACATATTTAAGGCATACGATATGATCTGGCGAGATCGAATTGTTAAAATATTATTAGAAATGGGTGTTAATGGGTCTATTTTACAGTTCATCGCGAATTTTCTGCGGATCAGGATAATTCAAGTTAGGGCAAATGGAATTCTGTCAAACGAATTTACACTTGACAATGGTGTCCCACAAGGATCAGTTTTAAGTACATCATTGTTTCTGATAGCAATTAATGAACTCATATGTACTGTTCAACGACCCGTAAATCTGTTGGCTTTTGCTGATGACTTACATGTTCTGTGTAAAGGGAGTAAAATTTCTACAACTTTACATGTAGTCCAACAATCTCTTAACGATCTCACTAACAAGGCACGTGAAGCAGGATTCAGATTTTTAGAAAATAAATCAAGTTACATCATCTTTTCACAAAAACAACGAAATGACACTTCAGAAAATCTATTCCTCGGTCAACATAAGTTACAACGAAAAAATAACATAAAAATTTTAGGACTTACTTTTGATGAAAAACTTACCTGGAAATCACACATACGGGATTTAAAAGTAAATTGTTTAAAAAGAATGAACATTGTTAATTTAATTTCTTCGTGTAATTGGGGAGCAGACAAAGACATTATTATGAACACTTACAACAGTTTTATTCGTTCAAAACTTGATTATGGATCAGTTATTTATAATTCAGCTAAACCATACATTCTACGAACACTTGATACCATTCATTCAACTGGACTAAGGCTATCATTAGGAGCATTCCAAACGAGCCCTATATCGAGTATCATTGTTGAATCTCGACAATTACCGCTCAGTCTACGAAGGGAGAAACTAAGTGCATCGTGTTGTCTTAAAATTGCGACTACACCAAAAAATCCTACATATGATAACATATTTACTAACAGATATTCACACATATACTCAACCAAGACATCGCTGCCAAAACCTATGTATTATCGCATTTCTGAAAAGTTCACAACTATTCCATCCATCCTAAATTCAATCATACACAGAAATCATCCTAAGGACCCTCCTTGGCTTATGGAATCACCTAAAATAGAAATGTCGCTTATGGAATTTACAAAAAGTAACACAAACTCACGGGTATACACTACAACATACACCTCCATAAGTAACAGATATTCCAATTACCAAAAAATTTTTACAGATGGTTCAAAAACAAACAACGCCTCCAGCTGCGCTTTTGTACTCCCAGCAGAAGAAAAGCTCTTTAATTACAACCTTGGTCCTCTATTTTTTACTGTGAGGCTTACGCAATTAAACAAGCTTTAAAGTACGTACGTTCATCACCACAAAAATACTTCCTTATTCTCTCAGATTCTAGAAGCGTGATAGAGAGTCTCAAAACACCTCCACTGAAGATCCTATTATTGAGAAACTTCTTTCATTGTACACCGAAGTTTTTAAGATGGGTAAACAATAGTATTTGTGTGGATTCCATCCCATGTTGGCATTGTTGGAAACGAAAAAGCTGACAGAGCTGCTAAAAAGGCCTTAGCCTTACCAATGCCAACATGCTTCAAAATTTCATTCAAAGATGTCAACAACAACTTACACAAAACTCGTCTTCAAAAATGGAATGCACTTGGAAAAATTGTCCCCCCAGTAAACTTCACAATGTCAGAGAAAATATTTTTGAAAAACAACCCATACAATTCACCAACCGACGTGATCAAGTAATACAAACAAGACTCAGGATTGGACATACTTTTCTCACACATGGACATCTACTCACAAGAAAACCTCACAACACCTGCAATTACTGTCACTCCAAAATCACAATACAACACATCTTTACTGACTGCACATCTCTGGAAACGTTTCGGCGCAGATTTAACTTGCCACGCGATATACACGAATGTTTTAAAGATGAATACAATACATCCAGATCTATGGATTATATCAAATTCTTGTACACGCGTGGATTACTCTAAAAACTGAATAGAACTTTCATCATGATTGTGAATTTTTATTTTGTGAAATTGTTTGCATTTTGTTTATATTCTTTGTTACTAATGTTAGCCACATTGTTAGTTTTTAAGTTTTTATAAGTATATTATTAATAATCTGTTGTAGAATAACATTCTAGAAGTCACTAAAAACCTGGTTGTTGATGTGCCTTTAAATAAAGTATTAAAAAAAAAAAATCTTCTTTCAGACATGGTTGCACAATATTTCTTTCCTGAATAACTGATATCAAACATGATATTGGTGTTTAGATTATTATGTTTAGAGCTGCAGCAAGACAAAACCCCAAGAAACGCATTTAGTTCTTCAAATGTTATATTTTGTAAAGTTCCATCACAGGTATTTTTATAATTTTGTCTCTGCTTTGCTATTTCTTCATTAGTGTACGTGATAATTTTGTCAATTATATTATCAGACATAAAACACCTAAAACATTCAATCGGTTCAGTAAAATTTTTGCAAAACAGTGTTGGTCCTGGTCTTACGTGGATAACATTATTTGAAGAAAATTTTCCTCGTCGTAAATTAGTTGGCGAAGTGTTCCACAAAAAACATCTTTCCCAGAGAAAGGTCCTTCAATAATTACGACCTGTTCATTACTAGTAACTTTGTCAATATCAGAGTCTAGTCAAGTCATACGTTGTTGGAGTCACTCTTGCTATTTTCGCAAGTATGTCTGAGGTCGAATCGGTCTGGATTAATTTCCATTTTTTGTCAGATTTACCAGGTGCAGTGTTTTTGTTCTCTTCCCCTAAATTATTGAAATCCGCTGTGCTATTTGTTTTGAGGTCAATAAATTGTCGAGAGTATGATTTCGTCGCTGTCTGTTTTTTTCACTATCCGGGAAAAACTCCGGGTCCTTGTCACTATCCTAATATTCGTTTTCATAGTCATTGTTAATTTCTATGTTGTCTACTTCGTTCTAATCGTCGAACAATATTTCTTCCAAAGCGTTGCTTATTTCTTCGTCATTCCTAAGCCTCTCCATATTAGCAAAAATGCTAATTCAGGACACCAATGTGAACAGTTCAGAAAGCATAGTAAGAACCAGTGTAAACATATAGTTCATTTTACCTTGTCCAAAAATAAAGTCAAAGTAATAAACTGAAATGTTGTTCAGAAACAAAACAAACCATAAATTACTAGAATAGAGAAAAATACAAATATAAAACACCAAAGTGAATAATTCAGAAAAAATAGTAAAGACGAGTATATATACACGCTTTTACCATGTCCCAAAATAAACAGTAAAAATAATAAACTAAAGTGTTATTCAAAAATAAAACAAACCACAAATAACATAAAATTTATATCCAAAATTATAGGCCTACTTAATGTATTAGTAGCGGGTAGTCCTGGCGAGGAACAACTAATGTACACTATTCAGTAGGTACTGCTTCGTTTGTACGACTACCATAAAATTATACACTGCAATGTTTTGGTACGCGTAACACAAATCTAAACTAGTGCAAATGTTGTTACTCATGTACAATCACAAGGACAATGACTGTTGAGGCACTCCCAGAAAGAAAAAAGGGGGGAAAATATAGTGGGAAACTGTGGATAATATCTAAAGACTAGTAGTTGCTGCGGCGAGCGCTACTATTACAGGGTTAGGTATGATCTAGAAGTGGACTTGCCTTTCCATATAATGGACTTGAGGAGACAAACAAAGGTTACAAGGGGAAGGTCAAGTTCCAGAATTGCAATACCCTTGTCACATACTCAGCCCATTGGGATACACCTATAAAAATGGATTTGTTGTCAATATTACAACTAATTGATGCAGACTGTAGAGACTTTTGCAAAGCTCTTCCAACAACCAGTAGTGCTCCAGAGTATGATAAACTAGAAGACTGTACTGTTGATGAAAACATGGGATAAAAGCTAAATTTACAGGTCCTCTGAAACTACGACTACTGACTGTTTAAAGAATTATTTTTACTTGAATGTTTTACTCTACTAGTTTTCAATTTTACTTTAAGGGGAGCAGTCCGCCAAAAATTTAAAAAATATCAATTTTTTGATTTTATGCTATATCAATAGTTCATTCTTTTCTCTTTAAATCGATATATAACATAACCTAATTCGTTGATTTTTTTTTTATTCAGATAAAAATATACTTTCGTTGGCATGTCCCTGCATTGTTTTCCGAAGTTAATCTAACCCAAACCTGGTATACGTACTGTACTATGTTATTTGTCTAACAAGAACAGTGTTTACTTATTTTGTTGTTTTGTTTATTGAATTATGGACTTATTTCTTTACTGAATTGATGTTTATGTTACTATTATTGTGCTTTAGGTTATATTGCTGTTAGTGTAAACGAGAGTGATAGTGTTAGTGAGTGTGACTTGTGTGTGTTTGTAGCTTATTGTGTTCGTAATTTTTGTTATTATTATTGTGTACTTTTTTATAAAATGCCGAGATTAGGAAAAATCTTTAAAAAACAAAGAATGTAGGATGGCATAATCAAAATGTCAAACCTAACCTCCAAGTTACTTCTGAACCTACTCCTAATACAAGTGAGGAAATTCCAGTGGCCTCTTCCAGCGTTAGTTCTAACAGAGTTAGTACTTCTAAAAAGAAGTTGGAAAACGAATCAACTTATAAAGAATTTGAAAATCCAGGTATTCCATTTTGTAATTATATATTCAATGTAAGTTCATTAGGTCCACTGATCAATGAAGTTACTTCATGTAAAAACTGTCGGGGTCCAGTGAAAATTTTTGCAAGCCGCAAAGTTGGTTTACCTGTTCAGTGAACATAGAATGCACAAATCCACTCTGCAATCTAAAGGCCAGTAAAGATAACAGTACTAAAATTAAATGACAAAATGGAAATACAGTGTTTGACATAAATATTCGATTTGTTTATGCACTGCGTTCAATAGGGATTGGTCAAGAAACTGAAGAAATGTTTACGGGAATTATGAATTTACATCGGCCATCTAAATTTTCCTTTTACAATAAAAATTTGTTGTCAGCAGCAGAACAATTGTGTAAAGATTCAATGAAAGAGGCTGTAGAAAGAGCCGTTGAAGAGAATGATGGCATTCGAGATATTGCAGTTGCTTTCGACGGCAGCTGGCAAAAACGTGGCTACTCATCGCTCAACGGCATTGTCACTGCCACAAGTATTACCACTGGTCAGGTAATTGATGCTGTTGTGTTATCCAAATTTTTTCAGTGCAGAAACAGGCTACAAGATGTACATGATCCTGATTGTATTGCAAATTATTCGGGTACCAGTGGTGGGATGGAGGTTGAGGGTGTGCAGCAAATGTTTAGTAGGTCTGAGGTACTGTACAATGTCCAGTATCAGCATTACCTAGGTGATGGTGACTCTAAAGCCTATGTTAATGTATACAATGAGCAACCATATGGCCCTGACTTCCAAATAAAGAAAATGGAGTGTGTGGGCCATGCGCAGAAGAGAATGGGAAGCCGTCTCAGGAGTTACAAAAGAAATAACTCAAAGAAAGTACTGAGTGATGGGAAAACAATTGGTGGTCACGGAAGACTGACTGATGCTGCAATCAATGTAATTCAAATCTATTATGGCCTTGCAATAAGGAGGAATGCTCTAAAAGTGACAGAGGAAATGAAATGAGCTATTTGGTCTGAATATTTCCATCTCTGTTCTACGGATAAGGATCCCAAACATAACTTATGCCCAACCGATGAAAACACATGTTGCAAGTATCAGAAATCAAAACAAGATGGTACTGTATGGGTCATTCTCAGCAAAGCGCTAAAAGCGTATTCCCGGCTAAAAATAGAGTTTAGTTTCAAAATATTTGGCTTGTGAATTTTTTCCTGAAATTTGTGTAACTATATTTAGTATTTCAGGTAGTTAATTGATTAATAATTGTCATTTGGGAAGACTTTTTTTTAGTACAAAAATCATTCCCTCACCTGTTCCTCATGTGTCCATTCAGTACTACAACTATCGATTTTTGGAAAATTGTGCAAGCGATGTACAGTATTGTGCGAATTAATGTGAACAGAGACAAAATTTCAGTTTTCATAAGTTGGTTAACCAAACAGTCAAACATCCCCCCAAAAAAATGTTCTGGGGCTGTTTTTCATACTCAGGTACTGGCACACTTATTCCAATTGAAGGTATGATGAATAGTGAAAAATACAAAGCATTGCTAGGGCAACGCTTAGCTATAGAACTTAATAAAGTACAGGCCGAAGGGACCGCAATTTTTCAACAAGACTCGGCTCCGTGCCAGATAATAATATTACCCTTCTTGATTGGCCTGGGAATTCACCTGATCTTAATCCTATAGAAAATTTGTGGGCAATATGTAAGGCTAGGCTACAAAAATTGGACTGTACGACAAAAACAAAACTGGTGCAAGCAGTGATTCAGGTTTGGTTTAGAGATGAAGCAATCACAAACAATTGCAAAAAACTTGTGGATTCCATGCCAAGAAGACTCCAGGAAGTTATAAAAGTAAAAGGGGGACACATTAAATACTAGTTAATGGAAATTATCTCATGTAAGTGTACCTAAATGTATCTTTGTCCTAAATAAATCATATTTACAAATTATTTCTGTTTGTTCACATTAATTCGCACAATACTGTAGGTTTTGACATAGGTATTTATAAGATTAAGGAGAAAAGGAATAAAAAAACAAAAGCGTTTGTTTAATGATTCTTTATCAAATCTTACAAAAAATTTTGTTAAAATGTAAATTATAAATTAATTACATATTATATAAATTAGAACAATAAAATTCATAGCACAAAAGAATGGGTATCATGAAAAAGAGATAGATAAAGTAATAAATAAAATTAAAAACAAACTATATTTTAAAAGTAACTTGAGAACCACCCTTATAATAGATAACCCTTTCAGTCCGCTTGGTTACAATTGTAACCATTTAGTTTACACGCGTTTAAATAACGAATTAAGCATTTGGATTCAGTTTAGACCTGTTGGTTACAATTGTGAATGTTTTGTTATTCTTACTATACGCTTGGTGCTGCTATCTGTTAGGTTTTTTAAAAGTTTTCTAGTTATGAGCTCATGGAATTTGTTATTGTTGTTGTTGTCGTGTGTGAAGTTATTACTCAACTTTTTTAAGTGGTTTTACTTAAAATCTAGGTGTTGATAAAATTATTTTATGATAAAATAAACATAAGTTCACTGTTTACAACAGTTTCGGATATTACAAAGTGTGTGATTTTGTTTCTATGGTGATGAAACTATAATGGTTACAAACGTAACCATCAGGACTCAAACCTAACATCCACGCGGTAAACCTAACCTCTCTTTTTATTTTGGAAATATACTGTCGTCTTTTTTGAAGCAAGAAGTGACTGTGTAATGTAAGAATTTTATTCGATTGTAAGTTTTTATATAATATTTTTATCCTTACTATGGAAAACCCAAGACCCAGTACTAGTAAACAAACTGTTTACCCTGTTTTACATGCAGAAAAAGATGCTGATTTAATTTGTGACTTGTTAGGTGATGGTAATGTCTCTGACTTTAGCCTATCAGATGACGAATTTGACGCAGATGAACTGTCAAATATTCCTGTGGAATTTGAAGTAGACCTAGATAGGCCCAATCTCTTATTAGATAACTATGATAGGCCTACTACTAGAAACCTAAAGCGTATCGGTTGTGATAAAGTAGGGCCTACTGATGAATTTGCGCAAGTCATTGCTGATAATGATGATGCTAATGATGAGCTTGAAAATATAAGTTTATTGGACAGATGTGCAGATACTTGGGGCTCTTTTTTTTGTAACGTTTAGCTGACTGAAAAAAATAGTATTAAGTGGAAACGTAAATCGATTGTTGCACCAATTTCAGTGTTTAAACTGGAACAAAGTAATGATGATGATGATGATATTGTAGCTCCAATAAATATATTTAAGAAATATATTTCTGATGAGGTGTTTGCCTTATTTGCTGACATGACAAATTTATATGCAGTTCAAAATAATAAGCCACAATTTAAACCTACAAATTCTGATGAAATTGAGGTTTTGTTTGGTCTGCATGTCTTGACAGCAGTATACAAATTTCCACGTGTCCGAATGTACTGGGACAAATCTTTAAAAATGAATATATACACAGATAATATGACAAGGGACAGATTTTTTGAGCTGCGAACTAATCTGCATATTGTAAATAATCTGGAGATCCCTAATGATAATAAGGACAAATTTTATAAACTACGGCCATTATATAATGCAATTTTGAACCGCTGTAAAGAAATACCAGTAGAAGAGAGTGTTTGTGTAGATGAGGGAATAATACCTTTCACTGGAAAGTTTTCTGCAAAACAATACACCAAGGGTAAGCCTAACCCTTGGGGTATTAAAATGTTTATGTTGTGTGGAAAGTCTGGTTCAGTACATAACTTTTTGTTGTACCAAGGGTCCAGCACTGAGCTCAATACAGAACTCTCAAAACTGTATGGTGTTGGACCAACTGTTGTACTACAATTATGTGAACAGTTGGTAGGAAGAACAGGACACAAACTGTATTTTGATAATTATTTTTCTTCGTACAGTTTATTTCAGGCCCTAAAGGAGAAAGGTATTCAAGCTGCAGGTACAGTAAGAATAAACAGGTTTGGGAAAAGTATTCCATTCAGTTCTGATAAAGTTTTTAATAATAATCAAAGAGGTTATTGTGAAGAAGTTACAAGTCAAGATGATATAACTTTAGTTCGGTGGCTGGATAATCGGTCTGTAACACTTGGTTCTAATTTTATTGGTAAAGGCGAGCAAGATGTAGTTGAGCGTTGGGACAAAAAATCACTCAGTTTTTTGAAAGTGGACCGACCTCAAATAATAAAATTATATAATTATGGTATGGGCGGTGTTGATTTGTTTGATCAGCTTATAGCATACTACCGAATTTTCATTCGTTCAAGAAAGTGGACACTTCGTATGATTTTCCACGCAGTCGATTTTGCAGTAGTACAAAGCTGGATTGAATATAAAAAGGTTGCTGCTAATATAGGCATCAACAAAAACAAAATAATGGATTTACTGCATTTTCGCATACGAATTGCTGACTCGTTGCTGCAGTATAAGAAAAAGACTCCTGAAAGAAAAAGAGGTCGTGTCCCAGAAAATCTTGTGCCGTCATGTACTCCAGTGAAACAAAGGAAGAAAGGAGAACTTCGTCCAGCTGAAGAAATTCAGTATGACACGGTCGACCATCTACCTTTACATGATGACACTGCTGCCCCCATTCGATGTAAATATCCGCAATGTAAAGGACGTTCTAGGATTAAATGTAGAAAGTGCAATGTTCATCTGTGCTTATCGAAAGAAAGAAACTGCTACATTGCGTTTCATAGTAAATGACTTTTGCTAAAACTTCATTGTGTTGTGTATAATTTAGTGATATTATTTTGTTTTTAATTTAGTGATTTTTTTAAAAATATTTTTGAACATAGTGAAAAATTTGTATTTATGTAATTACCAGTAATATTTTAGTGTTTTGAAAATAATTGTTATCCAATTCAATGTAAATATCCGCAATGTAAAGGACATTCTAGGATTAAATGTAGAAAGTGCAATGTTCATCTGTGCTTATCAAAAGAAAGAAACTGCTACATTGCGTTTCATAGTAAATGACTTTTGCTAAAACTTCATTGTGTTGTGTATAATTTAGTGATTTTTTAAAAATATTTTTACCCAGGAAGGAAAGATTCTAGTTGGTAAGTAACCTTTTCTGTTGTAATCATATTCGAATGCGACCAATTTAATTATTGCGTTATTTTTAATTTGCAACTAATTTTTCTTGTTCTTAAGGTTTTCTAAATACTCATGGAAAAAATGTATAGATTTAGTCTAATAAATAAGTAAAAATACACATACACATAATAATATATCTTGTTTTTCTGAAAATGTCGTGTATTGTATGGGACACAACTTTCTTACACTGCAGTCCCGTTGGTTTTTTTTTTTTTTTTTTTTTTTTTTTTTTGCGCCCTGGAGACTCCAGGAAGAGGTACAGGACATGTCGTCAGATATAGCACCTGAAATACATATAAGAAACACACTAAGTATCGCTACTATCAAGAAAGAAATTCTTGTACGCTATAAAAAGTTTCACCGATCAAGTAATTTTTTAAATTTTTTTTAAAGGAATTCAAATCCTCACAACACTTTAAAGATTGGGGTAATTTATTTATGAATTTTCTCCCTGCATAAGTAGGTTTTTGTTCAAACAATTTTGTGGAGTGATTAGCCACATAATAATCATTCCTGTTTCTCGTGTTGTGATTGTGAACATTGAAATTCTGCATAAAATTATTTTGCCTAACATACATAATCACCTCAAAAATGTAGAGACAGGGAACTGTAAGCAATTTAATTTTTTTTTTTTTTTTTTTTTTTTTTTTTTTTTTTTTTTTTAAGGCGAAAAACCTTTGAAAGGTTATCATCGCCTGGTACATAATAAATAAAATCTTATAAGCTAATATCACAGACATCACAAGCTATAATACTCTAAAATCACACAAAACATAACCACATAAACTTAAACTTAATATCACAGTTAGAAAGAAAAAACACAGAAATCACATTAATACTTATGAAATTAAAACCTTAAAACTAGTATCACAACCCAAAAATTAAAAATTTCATTAAAAAAAAAAAAAAAAAAAAAAAAAAAAAAAACACAGACATAAAAGATCACAAAGGGCTGTAAAGAGGCCACTTAACATGAACACATATGAATATAAACTTATAACTAATATAAAACACATACAATATGGTAACTAAGAGTAATAGAACATAATATATTAGACACTGTTGTATACACTGATCAATCGTAAAAATTTCAAAGCCGCGTCCAAAATAGGGCTTTCGTCACCGAGTATATTCCTTATGTCAGAGGGAATCTTGAATCGCCGACGCAGAGCTGCGTAGCAGACGCAATCAACCAATACATGTTTGACTGTCAAAGGACAATCGCACCTGCCACAAACTGGAGCATCACCAGACGTCATGAGATACCCATGGGTTAATCTGGTGTGCCCAATTCTAAGTCGCGCGATGACAACCTCTTCTCTTCTGTTCGTCCTCAGTGACGTAGGCCAAGGCTTAACAATAGGTTTTATTTCTCGTAGTTTGTTGCCATGAGAGCCAGTCCATTCTACCTGCCAGGAATCCGTGATGACCTGCTTCACCAGACTCACAAAATCAGACATAGTCAGATATTGCGTGAAAGCCGGTTGACGAGCCGCCTCCTTAGCGGCCAAATCAGCAGCCTCATTTCCCGGGATTCCAGCATGACCCGGAACCCAGCAGAAAACAACGCTTACTCCTCTATCATTCAGCTCCTTCACAGTGCCGAGGACGTCCACAACTAGCGGGTGGCGTGAATACACATCACTAATCGACTGGAGAGCACTGAGCGAATCAGAGCACACCAACACCCGACGCCCACGCACACAGACTACAGAAAGAGCTTTGCTGATAGCATAAAGTTCAGCCGTGTAAACACTGGTTCCCGCAGGTAATCCAAACAAATAGGTTCTCCCATTAGCAACAAACGAGCAACCAACTCCAACATCCGACTTTGATCCATCAGTGTATACAACCGTAGATGGTTTAATAGCTTCAACTAACTCACTGAAAATGCTATTAAACACCACAGAGCTTGTGCCTGCCTTTGAGTATTTACTCATCTCAAAGTTAAAGTGTAACTGAGCGATGGTCCAGGGTGGAAATAGACAAGAATTACATGGGTAGACACGAGGAATCGCAATATCAAGGTTGTTGCATATCTCCAACGCTCTTACACCGAATGGTGAAGGTTGTCGGGCGTTCATCAGATGCAAATCATGACACGGGTTGTTGAGAATGATGC
The DNA here is from genome assembly GCA_035578175.1 of Catonia carolina. Taxonomy (NCBI): domain Eukaryota; kingdom Metazoa; phylum Arthropoda; class Insecta; order Hemiptera; family Achilidae; genus Catonia; species Catonia carolina. The sequence continues at coordinate 42,048,908 of JAQMRL010000001.1, forward strand.
CATGCAAGAAATGGTAAGGTCTAGCTTTCAACTTGGCAAAGTACGTCAATAGAAGCTGCTGGCGACGTCTGAATAACGACATTTCTCCACTTTCAACTAAGATGCTGACAACAGGGCTAGAACGGAAAGCACCTGTAGATAATCGTAAACATGAATTGTGGACTGTGTCAAGCATTCTCAGAGAAGTGGAAGTAGCAGATGAGTAGGCTAAAGCGCCATAATCTATACGTGATCGCACTAGAGCCTTGTAGAACCTTATCATACATGACCTATCAGCACCCCAACCTGTACCTGTAAGAACACGCAGAATATCAACTACCTTTAAGCACCTAGCCCGTAGGTCTTTAATATGCGGAACCCATGTAAGTCGCTTGTCGAATACAACACCTAAGAACCTGATTTCAGTGCTAAGTTCGATATGTTGACCCATTAAATACAGTCTTGGAACATTATCAGTCCGTATTCGGCAAAACTGAATGCATTTAGTCTTCTCAGGAGAAAAACTAAAGCCAGTTTGCCGTGACCATTCTTCAAGACGGTATATAGTTAGCTGTAGAGCTCGTTCAGCTGAGACAACATTTCTAGATGCAACATATATTGCAAAATCATCAACAAACAACGAACATTTAACAGGGTATACGCAACTTTTCACAATATTGTTTATGGCAACCGCGAATAGGGTACAACTAATTACACTTCCTTGCGGTATACCATTTTCCAAGTCAAACCTGTCGGACAGACACTGACCAACCCTTACACGGAACGATCGTTCATCTAGAAAGTCCTTGATGAAGGCCAACATGTTTCCAGCGATGCCCCACTCCCGCAAGGTATTGAGGATACCTCGTCGCCAAGCTGTATCATATGCTTTTTTTAAATCAAAGAATACGGCAACGAGGCGCTGCCGCAATGCAAACGCATTGCAGACAGCCGTCTCAAGGGCCACCAAGTGGTCTGTCGAAGACCTCCCTCTCCGAAAACCGCTCTGTTCAGGAGCGAGGAAGTTATTCTTTTCCAGATACCACATGAGACGACTGTTCACCATTCTTTCCATGACCTTACAAACAACACTTGTCAAGGAAATGGGACGGTAGTTGGAGGCCAATGTTTTATCTTTACCAGGTTTGAGGATCGGAACAACAATTGCTTCTTTCCAAGTTTTTGGAAGCTTTCTAGAAGCGTATATTTTATTAAAAACATGTAGGAGTTGCCTTAACCCAGAATCCGGTAAATGCGCTATCATCGAAAGTGTAATTTCATCTCCTCCAGGTGAGGTATTTCGAGATACTTTGAGCGCTTTTCTAAGCTCAGGCAATGAAAAAGGAATGTTTAGAGGATCATTCGAGTCCGCTATAAAGAAAGGAAGAGATTCAATGGTTTTCTTATAATTTTGAAACTGTACTGAATATGAAGACGTGAGGGAAGCTAATTTAAAGAAGGAACCAATCACGTTAGCGATGTCGGACTGTGATGTGATCACAGAACCGTCAGCTTGCAACCCTGCGATTCGATGTGGAGACGTCCTTCCACATACCGAACGCAGTTTTCTCCATACCGTTGTCACAGGGGTACTCCTGCTAATATCTCCAACGTAACGGCTCCACGACTCCCTCTTACTCTCAAGAAAGACACGCCTACAGCAGGCCCGAGCTCTTCGGTACGCTTCAAGGTTTGCATCCGTAGGTCTGCGACTAAAAATGCGCAGGGCCCTACGGCGGTCCCGAAGAGCCTCCTTACAACGATCATTCCACCAAGGTACCGGCGGACGCCGTGCTTTTCCCGATGTTTTAGGAATGCTCTGGGCAGCTGCTGCAGACATCCTCTCTACAAAGGAAGACAACAGCTTTCGTGCATCATCATCATCTTCATATTCAGATTCCATTAAACTTGAAAACTCATCCCACCGTGCAAGCTTTTCAATCCATCGTTTCGGAAGGTCATCGACAGGCTGGTAGTCAAAAAATTCGACCACCACCGGTCGGTGATCACTTCCATACAGGTCTGGCAGTACTCTCCACATCAACCTTGGAACAATGGACGGGCTACAGAAAGTAAGGTCCAAGCACGACCAGGATCCTGTTGAGGATGACATGAATGTTTCAGATCCATCGTTCAATAGACATAAGTCTAAATCACTCCGGACCCTCTCCACCATGTGACCTCTACCATTGCACAGTGAGGAGCCCCAAGAATAATGGTGACCATTGAAATCTCCTAAGATGATATATGGAGCTGGTAACTGTTCCAGCAATTCTCTCATGGCTAGGTATGAAATGTCTGTGTTTGGTGGTAAATAAACATTACACACGCAAACCGACACCGGGACAGTTATCCTGATTGCTACAGCCTGAATATCCGTTTGGATATCCAGACTTATCCCTTGCATTGACTTTTTTTTTTTTTTTTTTTTTTTTTTTTTTTTTTTTTGGGCGAAAAACCAGGACGGTTATCAACGCCCGTTATTCTACACATGGGGGTAAAGGGCCCAAGTGTAGAAAGTAATTTTCTATTTATAATATGAAACGCCTTACAAACTAGAAATATCACAGAAAATACATTAACGTACAAACATAAACTTAAACCTAATATCACAGACAGAATAAATAATATTTACAACTTAACAAATAAAAATCTTACAAACTAGTATCACAGAAAACAAAAAATAATATAAATTAAAAGCTAATATCACAGACCTGACGGTAACAACAAAAGGCTGTAAAGGGGCCACAAAAAAATTAAATAAATAAATAAATAAATAAATAAAAAACATACACAATACACTAAATATAAAATATAAATATAAAATTAAACTAATATTCCTATTTCCCTATCAGACACTGTTGTACACACTAATGGATCTAAGTAATATTAACGTTGAGTCCAAAACATGGCTATCGTCGCCGAGTACATCTCGTAACTGGAAGGGTATCTTGAATCGCCGACGTAGAGCTGCGTAGCAGACGCAATCTACCAACACATGTTTAATTGTCAAAGGACAATCACATCTGCCACACATTGGAGCATCACCAGACGTCATGAGATACCCATGCGTTAATCTGGTGTGTCCAATTCTAAGTCGCGCGATGACAACCTCTTCCCTTCTGTTCTTCCTCAGCGACGTAGGCCAAGGCTTAACGTCATGCTTTATCTCACGAAGCTTGTTGCCATGAGAGCCAGTCCATTCTACCTGCCAGGAATCAGTGATGACACGCTTCACCAGGCCCACGAAATCTGGCACAGTCAGATATTGCGTGAAGGCCGGTTGGCGTGCCGCCTCCTTAGCGGCCAGATCAGCAGCCTCATTTCCCGAGATTCCGGCGTGACCCGGAACCCAGCAGAAAACAACGCTTACTCCTCTATCATTCAGCTCCTTCACAGTGCCGAGGACGTCCACAACTAGCGGGTGGCGTGAATACACATCATTAATCGACTGGAGAGCACTGAGCGAATCAGTGCACACCAACACCCGACGCCCACGCACACAGACTACAGAAAGAGCTTTGCTGATAGCATAAAGTTCAGCCGTGTAAACACTGGTTCCCGCAGGTAATCCAAACAAATAGGTTCTCCCATTAGCAACAAACGAGCAACCAATTCCAACATCCGACTTTGATCCATCAGTGTATACAACCGTAGATGGTTTAATAGCTTCAACTAATTCACTGAAAATGCTATTAAATACCACAGAACTTGTGTCTGCTTTTGAGTATTTACACATCTCAAAGTTAAAGTGTAACTGAGCGATGGTCCAGGGTGGAAAGAGACATGAGTTACATGGGTACACACGAGGAATCGCAATACCGAGGTTGTTGCATATCCCCAACGCTCTTACACCGAATGGTGAAGGCAATCGGGCATTCATCAGATGCAAATCATGACAAGGGTTGTTGAGAATGATGTCATGCAAAAAATGATAAGGTCTAGCTTTCAACTTGGCAAAGTACGTCAATATAAGCTGCTGGCGACGTCTGTGTAACGACATTTCTCCACTTTCAACTAAGATGCTGACAACAGGGCTAGAACGAAAAGCACCTGTAGACAATCGTAAACATGAATTGTGGATCGTGTCAAGCATTCTCAGCGAAGTGGGAGTAGCAGATGAGTACGCTACAGCGCCATAATCTATACGTGATCGCACTAGAGCCTTGTAGAACCTTATCATACATGATCTATCAGCTCCCCAACATGTACCTGTAAGAACACGCAGAATATCAACCACCTTTAAGCACCTAGCCCGTAGGTCTTTTATATGCGGAACCCATGTAAGTCTTTTGTCGAATATAACACCTAGAAACCTGATTTCAGTGCTAACTTCGATATGCTGACCCATTAAATACAGTCTTGGAACATTATCAGTCCGTATTCGGCAAAACTGAATGCATTTAGTCTTCTCAGGAGAAAAACTAAAGCCAGTCTGCCGTGACCATTCCTCAAGACGGTATATAGTAAGCTGTAGGGCTCGTTCAGCTGAGACAACATTTCTAGATGCAACATATATCGCAAAATCATCTACAAACAACGAACATTTAACAGGGTATACGCAACTTTTCACAATATTGTTAATGGCAACCGCAAATAGGGTACAACTAATTACACTCCCCTGCGGTATACCATTTTCCAAATCAAACCTGTTTGACAAACTCTGACCAACCCTTACACGAAATGATCGGTCATCCAGAAAGTCTTTAATGAAGGCCAACATGTTCCCAGCGATGCCCCACTCCCGCAAGGTATTAAGAATACCTCGTCGCCAAGCCGTATCATATGCTTTTTTCAAATCAAAGAATACGGCAACGAGGCGCTGCCGCAATGCAAACGCATTGCAGATAGCCGTCTCAAGGGCCACCAAGTGGTCTGTCGAAGACCTCCCTCTCCGAAAACCGCTCTGTTCAGGAGCGAGGAAGTCATTCTTTTCCAGATACCACATGAGACGACTATTCACCATTCTTTCCATCACCTTACATACAACACTTGTCAAAGAGATGGGGCGATAGCTGGAGGCCAACATTTTATCTTTGCCAGGTTTGAGGATCGGGACAACAATTGCTTCTTTCCAAGATTCTGGAAGCTTTCTAGAAGCGTATATTTTATTAAAAATATGTAGGAGCTGCCTTAAACCAGAATCTGGTAAATGCGCAATCATCGAAAGTGTTATTTCATCTCCTCCAGGCGAGGTATTTCGAGAAACTTTGAGCGCTTTTCTTAGCTCAGGCAATGAGAAAGGAATGTTCAGAGGATCATTCGCCTCCGCTATATGAAAAGGAAGAGATTCAATGGTATACTTATGATTTTGGAATTGAATTGAATATGAAGACGTGAGAGACGCTGATCTTAACGAAGAACCTATTGCATTCGCAATGTCGATTGGTGACGTAATCATGGAACCGTCATGTTGCAACCCTGCAATGCGGTGCGGAGACGTCTTTCCACACACCGACCGCAGTTTTCTCCACACCGTTGTCACAGGGGTACTCCTGTTAATATCTGAAACATAACAGCTCCATGACTCTCTCTTACTCTCTAAAAAGATACGCCTACAGCAGGCCCGAGCTCTTCGGTAAGCTTCCAGGTTAACATCCGTAGGTCTGCGACTAAACATGCGCAGGGCCCTACGGCGGTCCTGAAGAGCCTCCTTACACTGATTATTCCACCAAGGCACCGGCGGTCGCCGCGCTTTTCCTGATGTTTTAGGAATGCTCTGGGCAGCTGCTGTAGACATCCTCTCCACAAAGGAAGACAACAGGTTTCGTGCATCATCATCATCATCATCTTCATATTCAGATTCCATCAAACTTGAAAACTCATCCCACCGTGCAAGCTTCTCTATCCATCGTTTTGGAAGGTCATCGACAGACTGATAGTCAAAAAACTCGACCACCACCGGTCGGTGATCACTTCCGTACAGGTCCGGCAGTACTCTCCACAACAACCGTGGAACAAGGGACGGACTACAGAAAGTAAGGTCCAAGCATGACCAGGAACCTGTTGAGGATGACATGAATGTTTCAGATCCATCGTTCAATAGACATAAGTCTAAATCACTCCGGACCCTCTCCACCATGTGACCTCTACCATTGCACAGTGAGGAGCCCCAAGAATAATGGTGACCATTGAAATCTCCTAGTAATATACATGGACTTGGTAACTGTTCCAGTAATTCTCGTATGGCTAGGTATGAAATTTCTCTATTTGGTGGTAAGTAAATATTACACACACAAACTGACAACGGGACAGTAATCCTGATTGCCACGGCCTGAAGATCCGTCTGAATATCCAGACTTATCCCTTGCATTGACTGGTGAAGTAATATAGCGACCCCACCACCAGGGCCACCATGCAGGGAATCTTTCCTAAACATCTCGTATCCACGAACGGAGATTGAGACATCAGGCTGTAACATCGTCTCTTGCAGGCACAGCGCAATCGGACACTTTTCCCGGATCAATAACTTTATGTCTTCATACCTAGACCGGATCCCGCGAACATTCCATTGAATAATATTATTAAAGGGTATTTCAGAAAGAAAAGGACTTATGTGTCAAACACAATTTTCTCCTTCCCTTTCTTTCCTTTGACTTGTATAAAGCCCTTATCAAGGGCCGATGGATCTCCTATCATATCGTGGATCTTGGACCCAGACGAAGGAGATTTTAGAAATTTAGACGCATCCACTGGAAGCGTCTTGGGCAATGAAAGGGGTTTCCCCTTTGAGGTAGAGGCGACTGTCTTATTTGACAGCTGAACTTTTGTATTCTGCGTCGCAGAAAGGTTACCAACTTGAGGCACTGAACTCTTCAAACCAATTTCACTCTGTTTGGTGCTTAATAAAGCTTTCAGTGCAGAAGTCAGGGAAGCAACCTGTTTAGTTAGGTTCTCAACAACACTCTTCAACTCAACGCATGACGAGCACTCACCAGACACACGAGACTGGACACTAGTTGCAGCTGCAAACGAAATGTCAGGCTGGACTGCATTTCGAATGCTATTTCGTTTTCTGTACTCGCTCCGGGCAGCCGGAAAAGAAAGCTTCTGTTCAGACGAAATTTTCTGAATTTCCCGTTCTTCTTTATACTTGGGGCATTCCCGAGACCTTGCTGAATGACTTCCTTTACAGTTTGCACACAGTTCTGTTTCAGAAGTGCATTCGCTGTCTAAGTGGTCAGGTGAACTGCACTTTGCGCATATCGCAGGTTTTTTGCAGTTAGTTTTCGTATGTCCGTATTCCTGGCACTGAAAACAGCGCAGAGGGTTTGGGACATACGGTCTCACTCGAACAGACAAGTAACCCAACTTAAGCCGATCCGGAGGTTGAGGGGTGGAAAATGTTATGATAAGTGTCGGGGTACCGACATCAATTCCATTTTCCCGACGCGTAACTCTTTTGACTTGCGTCACTCTCTGGGAGGTAAGCTCCTCCAATAACTCAGCCTCAGACATATCTTGTATATCTCGAGAGTAAATTACTCCTCGAGATGAGTTGAGGGACCTATGCGGTTCAACGGTAACTGCAGTACTTCCGATTTGACTAATTTTACCAACGCTGCTACTTTGCTTCGCAGACGTTGTTTCAATTAACAAAGTACCATTCCTTAATTTCTTAATAGAGTGTGGCGAGCCACAAACCGACTGAACAGACCTGTTAATAATGAAGGGGGAAACTTTTGACAGCGACCCTTCTTCTGCAACACAACGAACAACAAAAAATTTGTCTGTGTTATCACCACTGTTATCACTATCGTCCGACAAGCTAGACCATAGTCTTTTCATACCGGGGGAAGATTGTTTGTGTAACATTATCTTAAGTGCTTTTCCAGTCATCGTGAAAGCAAGGTGCGGGCGGAGAGATGACCCGTGCACGCCGCAGGTCCCTAGTAAAAAGAAGGACCCGGCCGAGTACTCCCGGCAGCCATCTCCCACATATTTCATCCGGGCCGGGGAGTCAGGTACTGCCTGACCCACTGATACCGACGTCCCAGAGGCTCGCACGCAGCAGTAAGAGCTCCGACACTCTTACCCATGGTCCACTTCTTGCCACAGTACCGAAGCGACTGGAAGGGCTAAAGGATGGCGCAAAGCCTCGGCAGAGCAAGCTCACAGCAGCACAACCACAGTCCAGACCTTCCAATCTGGAAAGGGTTACGCACGACCAGCCCGCATCCCATCCTCGCCAGCATTATAAATGTGTGTAAGAAAACTTTGTGTATGTGTTGTGTGTAGGGTATGTAAATGTGTGTGTTGAAAGAAAGTGTGGTGTGTGTGATGTAGTATTATTGTTGTGTGTAGTGTAAGAGCAACCTGTGTATAGTTTTGAAATAAGGTTAGCTCTTAGCTGGGGTCCCGGGGTTGCCACACCCGCACACCCACATATATATGCATGGACGAGCATTCATATATATAAGAATGGGTGCCCCCTGGGGGCCCTTGCATTGACTGGTGAAGTAATATTGCAACCATATCACCAGGGCCACCATGCAGGGAATCTTTCCTAAACATTTCGTATCCACGAAAGGATATTCGGATATCAGGTTGTAACATCGTCTCTTGCAGGCAAAGCGCAAACGGACACTTATCCCGGATCAATATCTTTATATCTTCATACCTAGACCGGATCCCGCGAACATTCCATTGAATTAAACTATTAAAGGGTATTTCGCAACGGAGGAGTTACGTTTCAAACACAATTTTCTCCTTCCCTTTTTTCCCTTTTACTTGTATAAAGCCCTTTTCTAGGGCCGATGAATCTCCTATCATATCGTGGATCTTGGACCCAGACGGAGGAGATTTTAGAAATTTAGACGCTTCCGCTGGAAGCGTCTTGGATACTGAAAGGGGTTTTCCCTTTGAGGTAGAGGCTGTCTTACTTGACAGCTGAGCTTTTGTACTCTGCGTCGCAGAAAGGTTACACACTTGAGACACTGAGCTCTTTGAACCAATTTCTGTTTGCTTGGTGCTTAATAACGCTTTAAGTGCAGAAGTTAGGGAAGCAACCTGTTTAGTGAGGTTCTCAACAACACTCTTCAACTCAACGCATGACGAGCACTCACCAGACACACGAGACTGAACACTAGTTGCAGCTGCAAACGAAATGTCAGGCTGGACTGCATTTCGAATGCTATTTAGTTTTCTGTACTCACTCCGGGCAGCGGGAAAGGAAAGCTTCTGTTCAGACGAAATTTTCTGAATTTCCCGTTCTTCTTTATACTTGGGGCATTCCCGAGACCTTGCTGAATGACTTCCTTTACAGTTTGCACATAGTTCTTTTTCAGAAGTGCATTCGCTATCTAAGTGGTCAGGTGAACTGCACTTTGCGCATATCGCAGGTTTCTTGCAGTTTGTTTTCGTATGTCCGTATTCCTGGCACTGAAAACAGCGCAGAGGGTTTGGGACATACGGTCTCACTCGAACAGACAAGTAACCCAACTTAAGGCGATCCGGAGGTTGAGGGATGGAAAATGTTATGATAAGTGTCGGGGTACCGACATCAATTCCATTTTCCCGACGCATAACTCTTTTGATTTGCGTCACTCTCTGGGAGGTAAGCTCCTCCAATAACTCAGCCTCAGACATATCTTGTATATCTCGAGAGTAAACCACTCCTCGAGATGAGTTGAGGGATCTGTGCGGTTCTACAGTGACTGTAGTACTTCCAATTTGTGTAATTTTAACAACGCTGCTACTTTGCTTCGCAGACGTTGTTTCAATTAACAAAGTACCATTCCTTAGTTTTTTAATTGAATGTGGCGAGCCACAAACCGACTGCACAGACCTGTTAATAATGAAGGGGGAAACTTTTGATAGCGACCCTTCTTCTGCAACACAACGAACAACGAAAAATTTGTCCGTGTTACTTAATACACCACTATCACTATCGTCAGACAAGCTAGACCATAGTCTTTTACATCCAAGGGAAGATTGTTTGTTAGACATTATCTTTAGTGCTTTTCCAGTCATCGTGAAAGCAGGGTGCGGGCGGAGAGATGACCCGCGCACGCCGCAGGTCCCTAGTAAAAAGAAGGACCCGGCCGAGTACTCCCGGCAGCCATCTCCCACATATTTCATCCGGGCCGGGGAGTCAGGTACTGCCTGACCCACTGATACCGACGTCCCAGAGGCTCGCACGCAGCAGTAAGAGCTCCGACACTCCTACCCATGGTCCACTTCTTGCCACAGTACCGAAGCGACTGGAAGGGCTAAAGGATGGCGCAAAGCCTCGGCAGAGCAAGCTCACAGCAGCACAACCACAGTCCAGACCTTCCAATCCGGAAAGGGTTACGCACGACCAGCCCGCATCCCATCCTCGCCAGCATTAAAAATGTGTGTAAGAAAACTTTGTGTATGTGTTGTGTGTAGGGTATGTAAATGTGTGTGTTGAAAGAAAGTGTGGTGTGTGTGATGTAGTATTATTGTTGTGTGTAGTGTAAGAGCAACCTGTGTATAGTTTTGAAATAAGGTTAGCTCTTAGCTGGGGTCCCGGGGTTGCCACACCCGAACACCCACATATATATGCATGAACGAGCATTCATATATATAAGAATGGGTGCCCCCTGGGGGCGTAAGCAATTTAAGCTCCTTAAATAGTGGCCTGCATGAGGTTAGCTGGTTAGCTCCCACCATACACCTAATAGCTTTCTTTTGAATTTTAAAAACCCTATTCATATTACCCATGCTAGAATTACCCCATACTAAAATACCATAACGGATATGAGACAGAATGAGGCCATGATAAGCTGCCATTAGTAATTTTTTATCATTTAATCTGGCAACTTGTTTTAGTGCAAATACCCCAGATGATATTTTACTACAAACTTGATTGGTATAGAAGTCCCAAGACAAAGATCTATCTAGAGATACGCCCAGGAACTTCACTGTTTCTACATGCTCTAAACTATTATTATGAATAAATACATCCACTTCTCTACTTTCTTTAACGTTATGTTTATTTTTGAACTGCAAGTACTGACACTTTTTCCCATTAACTGTTAATAACATTTGATTCAAGAACTGCACTACGGACTCTATGTTAACATGTGTATTTACTTCAAGAGAATCTACCAGTGAACTGTTACTGATTACTGAAGTATCATCAGCAAACAACAAAGCTCTGCCATTAGGTATGACTTCTGGTAACCTATTAATGTACAATAGAAACAGAATTGGACCTAAAACTGACCCCTGTGGAACGCCTGCTTTGATTTATGGTTACAATTGTAACCATAAAATATCTCAAAAACTATAAAACATATCCAAATAAATTTTGTATGAAAAATTAACAAAAAAATACTCTATTCAAAATACCAAATCAGATATTTTATATTTTGCCAACAAATAATTCAGGACTGAATTCGCACAATAATTCGGCACAATAATTCAGCACATTAATTCGCACAATACTGTAGGTTTTGACATAGGTATTTATAAGATTAAGGAGAAAAGGAATAAAAAAACAAAAGCGTTTGTTTAATGATTCTTTATCAAATCTTACAAAAAATTTTGTTAAAATGTAAATTATAAATTAATTACATATTATATAAATTAGAACAATAAAATTCATAGCACAAAAGAATGGGTATCATGAAAAAGAGATAGATAAAGTAATAAATAAAATTAAAAACAAACTATATTTTAAAAATAACTTGAGAACCACCCTTATAATAGATAATAAAATAAAACATAAACCATTTATTGCATTAAAATACAATAAAACTATTAATAATAAATTATACAGAACATTAAATAAATTTTATAAAATCGCATACATATGTAATAATAAAAAACTACTGTCCACAAATATAATTAAAAATAATATAAATGAAACACTAAGCAATAAAAAGGGTGTGTATAAAATAGATTGTGGTAATGAGGATTGTAAAAAATTTTACATTGGTATGACTAGTCGTAATTTTCAAGTGAGGTATAATGAACATAAAAAAGCACTGAAATGTGACTACATTATATCTAACTATACCACTCATATAAAAGAAGAAAGACATAAATTTGGTAAAATAGATGAATATTTCAATATAATAGAACAATGTAATATAGAGAATAAAAATAAAATTGAGAAATATGAGATGTTCCATATTTATAAATATTTGAAAGAGCAAAAGCAGGACATTTTGAATGAACAAACAAAATTTAGGAATGATGAAGTGATATTGACTGCTGCTGCTATCTACAGTAAATATGAGAAGGGATAAATTAAAATAAATTAATTTTAAATCAGTTTTATACAAGTGACTGAAGATGTACCATCTTCTGTAAATTTTAAATAAATGTGAAAAAATTTTTTAGTTTCAATTTTTCATTTACTCTGATGATGGTGGATCCACCGAAACACGTGTAAGTAGAAATTACAATAAAAGTGACGCAGTTTAAAAAGAAGGTTAGTGAAATTATTATATTAATTCATTATATGAAATAGAAATAAATTAAACTATTCAACATTTTTTCGCTTAAAGCCCATGTGGATTGTTTCCCCTAAAGTAATTGGTCGAGATACTTGTGTTTGTGTAAGCCATGAAAATGTGAGATTATTAATTCACAGGTTACATTCTTTAAATGTAATTAAAGAAAAAAGCCCAATAGAAGTAATAAAAAATCTTTGTTGTGATGAAGGAAGGGAGAAGTGTTTGTTAAGGAAGTGTTCTGTTTGTGTAAACAACAATGTTCATTACTTAGAATTTGATTACAACCAGCCTGTTACCTATTTCAAATGGCTTACAAAAAAAGAAACAAGATTAAATGCTAAGAGTGGTAAAATGATGAATTTACAGAGGACTTTAAAAGAAGAAATCTCTTGCAAAATAGGTGACATAGTTCTAGAACTAGAAAATGTAATAAATAAATTTTAATACACATATTAAATATCAGTTATCAGTACAATACTATTAATTATAAAAAAGACTTCACTCAAGGAGTTTGAAATTTTTTTACACATAGACTTTTCTGAAAACTATGCTTCCAAGTATGCAAATGAAAGTATGCAAATGTCCCACACAGTATGATTTTTCTGGTGGCCTTACATCATTGGTACTTAAGTTGCGCTCCTTGTATTTTAGTGGCATGTAAATTGAAGTACACTGAACGTTTATAGCTACATGGTTTCAGATTTTTGTTAACAGAGTACGTAAAATGGCTGGTGAAGAAATCAGTAGCCCGTCCTAACAAAGAAGATACAATTCACGAACAAAGTATTGTCAGTAGTAGTTATGGATTTTGTTGTTCTACGTAGATTGAAGTATGCAGTTTAAAACAGAATTGAGAAAATACGATTTTGTTTACTTGTTGACAAAGTATGGTGCCTCAACACGATTTTTAATGAGGTTTTTTTCCCAGTTAGTGTTATAATAATGTTGCTGTAAGTTTGGTTAATTATTGTGTTATACAATTAGTTTAATTAGAAAATGTATTGTTTGTGGATAAGTAATTAACTTATTTTATTATTTCAAAAACCAATGTAAAATTTGTAAATTGGAAATTACGTGTGAATAAAAAAAAATATCTGATGAAATTAAAGTGGGACTTGTGCATCTGGCCAGGGGTGACAGAGTATTTTGATCGGAGCATAAGTACCTACCACCTTGCCTCTAATTATTAGGTTATATTATTTGTGGATTGCTACTCACTGATATTATAAACTTTTAACTGCGGTTTTGTCAAATTTTTATACAGTAGTATGCAAATTAATCTGAACACAGGGAATTTTTTTTGTTTTTTTCTATGTTGTGGCTACACTGCTAACCACACATATTCTGTAAGCTGTCTGTGCACTGTATAGCAATTTCGTGACATAAGTAGTGGTTTATACAAGTGTATTTCATTTTTTTTATGATAAATTCATAAATTGTTTTTGCGTCTGTTTACGTAATATATTGTAACAATGGATGTAACTCCAAGAAAACATTCAAAAATTGTTTCTCTCTCCGAGTATACCGGTATGACACAAAGACAAATAGCTTCAGAGTGTGGCGTTGGACTAGGGACAGTGAATGCTGTATTAACCCTTTGAATGCTGTGGACAACGCCACGACGTCCAAGTAGACTACTCTGTGTGACTGAGGACGATGATTGTCATCCAATGTTCTACGTCTCTTTCATAAGGGTTGTTGGGCAGCCGTTATTCATATAGTTTTGCTTTTACTACTCAGTCATCTACAAACCACTACCTACGTGTCTGTTGGTTTAGTTTCAGTGAACTTGTCGTATAATACTTTTACCAATTTTTTTTTTAATTTTTACGTTGATAGTTTCAAATATCTATTTAAAAAAGTTAAAATTGTTATTTCTAAAGCAAAACTGTAATTATTTGTCATCGGATCATCATATCTACACATTTAAGAAGTTATTTTAACTCAGGTATGTCAAAAATTCAATTTTATTAGTTTTTAGTAAGTTCATTCTTTTCCAACTGAACTTTAGGAACGGTAGGGTTTAGTGTGAACTAAAATCTATAATTTAGGATATAAATTTGAATATTTATTTTAATCAAATAGTCATTATATTTTTGGAAAAGGGACACATATTTTTCACTTTACCCGTATTCTTCGTCTAAAAATATGAGCTTGAGATTGTCATTTATTTCATAATTATTTCGTATACCAACAAGAATGCGAAGTTTACAATAAAATCATTTATAGAATAATTAAAGTAACGTAAATCATATAATAAACTACAAAATTATGGATAATTTCTAATTTGATAGCCCAAAAATTTATATAGAAATTACAAGCTTCTATAATTATTTTTATAATTTTTTTTAATTTTTATAAATACTGTATAACTAATACCTAGCAATATAGCTATTCTAGTAATATAACTAGTACCTACGTATTTTTTGTTTCATTAATTGATAAAACAAAATAATATTTATTAATTAATTTGTTTTCATTTAAAAACTAAATACATAAATTGAACTTTCTATAATTCAAAATATTTTTTACTGGGTTTAAAATAATCTATTTCCCTAAATCAAAGCCAAATATTACTAGTTTCCTTGATATTTCTTAATTCTTTTGAATTCTAATTAGCATTGGTTTAATAATAAGTATATATGAGTCGTGCAGGATCAAAAGTGGCTAAGTCCACTCTCGGCACAAAATCGGATTATAACATATATTAATGCAAAATTCAAATGTAAATTCAAAAATATATTTGTTTTCTTGCTCAAGTGACTAAGTGCAATAGTAATTGTACAATGAATAATCGATTTAGTTACAAAAGTGAGCTAAGTCCAGTAATATTTAGTTGCAAAAGTAACTTAGTCCCACTGCAATAGTGTAGTTGCAAAAGTGACTAAATCTAATGACAACAATAATGGCTGTCACTGTGTTATTTTCAAATCATAACTAAGTCCAGTTTCAAAAGTTAAATATTTATTTTACAACACTTCCCGTTTTTATTTTCATTATGCCTTCTAAATTGTTTTAATAGAATATTTTAAAATAATCACAAACTGAATATTGTAGTATTATCAGCTGTTTTATAAATTTCATAATAATGTTATGAAACTTTAATACGAGGGTAGGCTGATAAGTAATGCACACATGCTTGTAGAAGACAACTAAATAAACTTCAGTAGCGCGCCTGGTGGCATGTGGAAGTACTATTTCTCCTCTACAAGCCTGCGCAGTTTGAAGGCGTTGCTTTCATTCAGTTTGTTTTGAGTAGTGGAAGTATGGCGTCGTGTTCTGGTGCTATGTCAACGAGAATTAAACAACGCGCTGTTATCGAATTTTTAACTGCTGAGAAAGTGAATCCTAGTGAGATTTATCGTCGTTTAAAGGCTGTTTATTGTGACGATACTGTTGATAGGTCTACTGTGAATCGTTGGGTAATAAAATTTCGTGATTGCCAACCTGGAAAAGCCTTAATTGTTGACAAAACACGCAGTGGACGACCAATCACTGCCTCAGACGATAATCGTCGCAAACTCATCGATGATTTGATTCAAAATGACCGGCGAATCACTCAACAGCGTATCGCAAACCAAATTGGAATATCTAAGGAACGTGTTGGCTTCATTATTGAACAATTGGGATACCGTAAAATCTGTGCACGATGGGTACCACGCCGTCTGACAGACGAGAATAAACAGCGTCGATTGGAATGCTGTGAACAACTTTTGAAGCGCTACCGTGACGAAGGAGACGACTTTCTTTTGAATATTGTGACGGGGGACGAGTCATGGGTTCATCATTACGATCCCGAAGAAAAAAGGCAGAGCGCTGAATATCGTCATCCACATTCTCCTGTTGTGAAAAAGTTCAAAACACAACCGTCCGCAAAAAAAATTCTTTTGACTGTGTTTTGGGATGCTCGCCGAGTTTATGTGACTGATTATCTGGAACGAGGGGCAACGGTAAATTCTGCTCAGTATATACAGACTCTGAAACACCTCCGACGTCGAGTTTGTCGTGTTAGAGGCAACCTGGCGCCAATAATTTTGCAACACGACAATGCTCGTCCACACACTTCGCGTGCAACTGGAGAGGCTCTGAGAAACCTGAAGTTTCAACCAATTTTACACCCTCCGTATTCTCCCGACCTTGCGCCTTGCGATTTTTATTTTTTTCCTCTACTGAAGAGAGACCTTAAGGGTAATCATTACAGCTCGGACAATGAGGTGAAGGCAGCTATTGCGTCCTGGGTTCGAGGAAAGTCGGAAGAATTTTTCAGTGACGGAATGAAAAAACTTGTTAAACGTTGGGAGAAATGTGTAATGCTTAACGGTGACTATATTGAAAAATAAATAGATAATTTGGTAGGTTAAGATTTGTACTTTAATTTGTTATTTACCCCATCTTGCTATTTCTTTTTGTTCGTCTTCTACAAGCATGTGTGCATTACTTATCAGCCTACCCTCGTATTAACAGTTGCAAGCCTGCTTCAATAAGCTGTTACCTACTCCTACTATTACTTTGAGGTAGGTATACTTTTTGGTCGTGCAGAAAAACAATTCAAACGAAGAGAAGTTATTTTGAATCCATCAGAGTACATTAATGTTTTTGATACTTTAGGAACTTCATGTGTCATGGGACGTGATTACAATGCCTATGACTGGAACAGTTCTGTACGAACCGTTATTAAACCTCCAGGCTCCTGGCACTTTCAATTTGCACGTACAAAAAGATTTATAATTACCAGAAACAAAAATATGAATAATATTCTTGTACGGGGGGAATCATACTACAGATCAGATTTTGGAGTTCGGAAATCTATTAATACGTGAAAAAGGTGAAAAGATCATGAATATCAATCCTTCAATAATCCCTGTAGGGGTTCCAGTTGCTGCAGAAAAATTGCGAGATGTCCAGAATTTACTGGAAAAACACTTCGGCAAAACCTGGAAAGAGCTTGAAACTCTTATCTTTTATAAGGCAGCTTGTGATCAGCTAGCTGAGGATGCACAGTGACGATGAAGAAGATTCGCCAATGGAAGAATCAGACAATATTATGCATATTTGACAAAAATATTTTTATGTGTAAACCTTTATGGAATTTTGTTTTATTTCACGTTGGACTAATGCAATTATTATTTTAAAATATAACACTTCACCTTCATTACCATTATTTTTCTTTTAATTTGAAAATGTCATATTTTTTAAAATTATAATATACGATTTTTATTATTTTCTTTATGTGCCTTTTAGATATCCATTTTCCAAACATATTTTCAATGGTTGTATCAATTTTGTGTTCATTAAAACTATTTAATTAAATTTTGTTGTACCAAAAATTCAATGATGTTGAGAAATTATTCAATCCCATTACATTAGTTGCAAAAGTAGCTACGTCCAGTTTAAGTAGTTACAAAACTGTCTAAATTAAACAGTTAGTTACAGAACTGGCTAAGTACATATTAAAACTTTCAATTTTTCTAACATGAAAAAATTTAGAGTGTTGAAATATGTTTCATCTACATAAAGTTACTATGAATTATTCATAGATATCACAAAAGTAGCAATATTTATGCAGATAAATTCTACTGGAGATTTTCAGTTCTCCTGAAAAATTATGAAATCTGGACTTGGCCACTTTTGATCCTGCACGACTCATATAAATATTATTATGATAATAAAATACTTTTTAAATTTACTTTTTTAGGATGGTTCGAAGACAAGGAGGAAGGAAAAGACCACATGAGAGCAGCCAAAGTGCACGGGCATCCTCCAGTGGAGCAGACACTCAAGTTGCACAAATACTTGCTACAGGAGGAGATCTCCAGGTTCCATTAGAACCAGTACCATCAACATCCCATCAATCTTGTGAAGAGGGGAGAAACATTGTTTGGTCGGTGGTGGAGTTAATTCAGATATTGGAGGAAGCGACAACGAACATTCTGACTTTGATGACTGGTCGGGTGAATCGAGTGAAAGGGAAAGTGAAGATGAGATGGTCGACGCTCCAACTTTGATTCAACCTCGTTTTTCAGGTAGGTCAGGCACACCCTTATCTGAACCTGTACCTTCCACTACAACACACCCCCAAGAAACCATAAACTGGCAGCCCAACTGATCTACTTTTCACAGAGAGCCATACACACAGAACGCGGGGTTAAAAATTTTACCTGACGGGGACGAACCTAGACAATACTTTGACTTACTATGTACTGACGAAATTATTGAATTAGTGTTGACAGAAACGAACAAACAAGGTGAGTTTTTACAAGCAACTGCAACTACACACTACATGCACAATCAAGGAATTGGAAAGCCCAAACAAGGCTAGAATTTTTAACATTCTTAGGAATGTTGATTCATATAGGTTCATTTCAATTGCCACACCTTTCAGACCACTGGAGTACGGACGCACTATATGACAACACATTTTTTAGAAGCCTAATGAGTCGCGATCAATTTGTATCAATTTTACAAGCGCTCCATTTTGCTGAAACCCCACACCTAGACGAACCAATCCCAACTGATAGGCTGTACAAAATACATCCATTACTAGACCTTTTTTATAAAGCAATAGATGAAACTGTTATTACTACTCAAAATTTATGTATAGATTTTTTTTTAAGGTAAAGAACTGTGACGGTTAGATATAGATGAGTCCATGAAGCTTTTTAGGGGACGACTTATTTTTCGTATGTACATGAAAGGCAAGAAACATTGATACGGAATTAAAACTTACATGCTGACAGAACCTTCCGGGCGTCGGATGTTGGTGTGAACTGATTCACTCAGTGTCCTGCAGTCGATTAGTGATATATATTCACGCCTCCCGCTAGTTGCAGATGTCCACGGTACCGTGAAGCAGCTTAACGATAGAGGAGTAAGTGTTGTTTTCTGCTGGGTTCCGGGTCATGCTGGAATCCCGGGAAATGAGGCTGCTGATTTGGCCGCTAAGGAGGTGGCTCGTCAACCGGCTTTCACACAGTATCTGACTATGTCTGATTTTGTTTTTTTTTTTTTTTTTTTTTTTTTTTTTTTTTTTTTTTTTTTTTTTTTTTTAGGGCGAAAAACCAGACGGTTATCATCGCCCGTTGTTCTACACGCGGGTGTAAAGGGCCCGAGTGTAGAACGTACTTGAATATAATATAATATATACTTTTTTATTTAAATATAACTCCTAAAACTAAAAATATCACAGATAAAGAAAAATTCATAAATAAAATTTACAGTAAAGAACATTTATTTTAAAAACTTATAAAATAAACATACAAACACAAACTTAAATCTAATATCACAGTTGGAATAAACAACATTTATAAACTATCACATAAAAATCTTAAAAACTAGTATCACAGCAAACAATATAATTTACATTAATATCACAGACCTAAAACATAAACAAAAGGCTGTAAATGGGCCACGAAAATAAAAAAAAAAAAAAAAAAAAAAAAATAAAACACACAAATACACATATAACATAAAAACAACATTAACGTTTCCCCATTAGACATCTTTATATAAACAGATGGATCTAAGAAATCTCAATGTTGAGTCTAAAACATGGCTATCGTCGCCGAGTACATCACGCAACTCGCAGGGTATTTTAAACCGCCGACGCAGAGCTGCGTAGCAGATGCAATCTACCAAAACATGTTTTATTGTCAAAGGACAATCGCATCTGCCACACGCTGGAGCATCACCAGACGTCATGAGATACCCATGCGTTAATCTGGTGTGCCCAATTCTAAGTCGAGCGATGACAACTTCTTCCCTTCTGTTGTTCCTCAGCGACGAAGGCCAAGGCTTAACGGCATGTTTGATATCACGTAGCTTGTTGCCATGAGAGCCAGTCCATTCCACCTGCCAGGAATCAGTGATGACACGCTTCACCAGGCCCACGAAATCTGACACAGTCAGATATTGCGTGAAGGCCGGTTGGCGTGCCGCCTCCTTAGCGGCCAAATCAGCAGCCTCGTTTCCCGAGATTCCAGCATGACCCGGAACCCAGCAGAAAACAACGCTTACTCCTCTATCGTTAAGCTGCTTCACGGTGCCGTGGACATCTACAACTAGCGGGTGGCGTGAATATAAATCAGTAATCGACTGAAGGGCACTAAGCGAATCAGTGCACACCAACACCCGACGCCCACGCACACAGACTACAGACAGAGCTTTACTAATAGCGTAAAGTTCAGCCGTGTAAACACTGGTTCCCGCAGGTAATCCAAACAAATAGGTTCTCCCATTAGCAACAAACGAGCAACCAACTCCAACATCTGACTTTGATCCATCCGTGTATACAACCGTAGATGGTTTAATAGCTTCAACTAACTCACTGAAAATGCTATTAAATACCACAGAACTTGTGTCTGCCTTTGAGTATTTACACATTTCAAAGTTAATGTGTAACTGAGCGATGGTCCAGGGTGGAAAGAGACATGAATAACATGGGTACACACGAGGAATCGCAATACCGAGGTTGTTGCATATCCCCAACGCTCTTACACCGAATGGTGAAGGCAATCGGGCATTCATCAGATGCAAATCATGACAAGGGTTGTTGAGGATGATGTCATGCAAAAAATGATAAGGTCTAGCTTTCAACTTGGCAAAGTACGTCAATATAAGCTGCTGGCGACGTCTGTGTAACGACATTTCTCCACTTTCAACTAAGATGCTGACAACAGGGCTAGAACGAAAAGCACCTGTAGACAATCGTAAACATGAATTGTGGATCGTGTCAAGCATTCTCAGCGAAGTGGGAGTAGCAGATGAGTACGCTACAGCGCCATAATCTATACGTGATCGCACTAGAGCCTTGTAGAACCTTATCATACATGATCTATCAGCTCCCCAACATGTACCTGTAAGAACACGCAGAATATCAACCACCTTTAAGCACCTAGCCCGTAGGTCTTTTATATGCGGAACCCATGTAAGTCTTTTGTCGAATATAACACCTAGAAACCTGATTTCAGTGCTAACTTCGATATCCTGACCCATTAAATACAGTCTTGGAACATTATCAGTCCGTATTCGGCAAAACTGAATGCATTTAGTCTTCTCAGGAGAAAAACTAAAGCCAGTCTGCCGTGACCATTCCTCAAGACGGTATATAGTAAGCTGTAGGGCTCGTTCAGCTGAAACAACATTTCTAGATGCAACATATATCGCAAAATCATCTACAAACAACGAACATTTAACAGGGTATACGCAACTTTTCACAATATTGTTAATGGCAACCGCAAATAGGGTACAACTAATTACACTCCCCTGCGGTATACCATTTTCCAAATCAAACCTGTTTGACAAACTCTGACCAACCCTTACACGAAATGATCGGTCATCCAGAAAGTCTTTAATGAAGGCCAACATGTTCCCAGCGATGCCCCACTCCCGCAAGGTATTAAGAATACCTCGTCGCCAAGCCGTATCATATGCTTTTTTCAAATCAAAGAATACGGCAACGAGGCGCTGCCGCAATGCAAACGCATTGCAGATAGCCGTCTCAAGGGCCACCAAGTGGTCTGTCGAAGACCTCCCTCTCCGAAAACCGCTCTGTTCAGGAGCGAGGAAGTCATTCTTTTCCAGATACCACATGAGACGACTATTCACCATTCTTTCCAACACCTTACATACAACACTTGTCAGAGAGATGGGGCGATAGCTGGAGGCCAACATTTTATCTTTGCCAGGTTTGAGGATCGGGACAACAATTGCTTCTTTCCAAGATTCTGGAAGCTTTCTAGAAGCGTATATTTTATTAAAGATATGTAGGAGTTGCCTTAACCCGGAGTCTGGTAAATGCGCTATCATCGAAAGTGTAATTTCATCTCCTCCAGGCGAGGTATTTCGAGAAACTTTGAGCGCTTTTCTTAGTTCAGGCATTGAAAAAGGAATGTTCAGAGGATCATTTGTGTCCGCTATATGAAAAGGAAGAGATTCAATGGTTTTCTTATGATTTTGAAATTGAATTGAATATGAAGACGTGAGAGATGCTGATCTTAACGAAGAACCTATTGCATTCGCAATGTCGGTTGGTGACGTAATCACGGAACCGTCAGTTTGCAACCCTGCAATTCGGTGCGGAGACATCCTTCCACAAACGGACCGCAGTCTTCTCCACACCGTTGTCACAGGGGTACTCCTATTAATATCTGCAACATAACGGCTCCACGACTCTCTCTTACTCTCCAGAAAGATACGCCTACAGCATGCCCGAGCTCTTCGGTAAGCTTCCAGGTTAGCATCCGTAGGTCTGCGACTAAAAATTCGCAGGGCCCTACGGCGGTCCTGAAGAGCCTCCTTACACCGATTATTCCACCAAGGCACCGGCGGCCGCCGCGCTTTACCCGATGTTTTAGGAATGCTCTGGGCAGCTGCTGCAGACATCCTCTCCACAAAGGAAGACAACAGGCTTCGTGCATCATCATCATCTTCATATTCAGATTCCATCAAACTTGAAAACTCATTCCAACGTGCAAGCTTCTCTATCCATCGTTTTGGAAGGTCATCGACAGACTGATAGTCAAAAAACTCGACCACCACCGGTCGATGATCACTTCCGTACAGGTCTGGCAGTACTCTCCACAACAACCGTGGTACAAGGGACGGGCTACAGAAAGTAAGGTCCAAGCACGACCAGGATCCTGTTGAGGATGACATGAATGTTTCAGATCCATCGTTCAATAGACATAAGTCTAAATCACTCCGGACCCTCTCCACCATGTGACCTCTACCATTGCACAGTGAGGAGCCCCAAGAATAATGGTGACCATTGAAATCTCCTAGGACGATATATGGAGCTGGTAACTGTTCCAGTAATTCTCTTATGGCAAGGTATGAAATGTCTGTGTTTGGTGGTAAATAAATATTACACACGCAAACCGACACCGGGACAGTTATCCTGATTGCTACGGCCTGAAGATCCGTCTGAATATCCAGATTTATCCCCTGCATTGACTGGTGAAGTAATATAGCGACCCCACCACCAGGGCCACCATGCAGGGAATCTTTCCTAAACATTTCGTATCCACGAAAGGATAATCGGATATCAGGTTGTAACATCGTCTCTTGCAGGCAAAGCGCAAACGGACACTTATCCCGGATCAATATCTTTATATCTTCATACCTAGACCGGATCCCGCGAACATTCCATTGAATTAAACTATTAAAGGATATTTCGCAACGGAGGAGTTACGTTTCAAACACAATTTTCTCCTTCCCTTTTTTCCCTTTTACTTGTATAAAGCCCTTTTCTAGGGCCGATGAATCTCCTATCATATCGTGGATCTTGGACCCAGACGGAGGAGATTTTAAAAATTTAGACGCTTCCGCTGGAAGCGTCTTGGATACTGAAAGGGGTTTTCCCTTTGAGGTAGAGGCTGTCTTACTTGACAGCTGAGCTTTTGTACTCTGCGTCGCAGAAAGGTTAGACACTTGAGACACTGAGCTCTTTGAACCAATTTCTGTTTGCTTGGTGCTTAATAACGCTTTAAGTGCAGAAGTTAGGGAAGCAACCTGTTTAGTTAGGTTCTCAACAACACTTTTCAACTCTACGCATGACGAGCACTCACCAGACACACGAGACTGAACACTAGTTGCAGCTGCAAACGAAATGTCAGGCTGGACTGCATTTCGGATGCTATTTAGTTTTCTGTACTCGCTCCGGGCAGCGGGAAAGGAAAGCTTCTGTTCAGACGAAATTTTCTGAATTTCCCGTTCTTCTTTATACTTAGGGCATTCCCGAGACCTTGCTGAATGACTTCCTTTACAGTTTGCACACAGTTCTGTTTCAGAAGTGCATTCGCTGTCTAAGTGGTCAGGTGAACTGCACTTTGCGCATATCGCAGGTTTCTTGCAGTTAATTTTCGTATGTCCGTATTCCTGGCACTGAAAACAGCGCAGAGGGCTTGGGACATACGGTCTCACTCGAACAGACAAATAACCCAACTTTAGACGATCTGGAGGTTGTGGGGTTGAAAATGTTATGATAAGTGTCGGGGTACCGACATCAATACCATTTTCCCGACGCGTAACTCTTTTGACTTGCGTCACTCGCTGGGGGGTAAGCTCCTCCAATAACTCAGCCTCAGACATATCATGTATATCTCGAGAGTAAACCACTCCTCGAGATGAGTTGAGGGATCTATGCGGTTCAACAGTGACTGCAGTACTTCCTATTTGTGTAATTTTAACAACGCTGCTACTTTGCTTCGCAGACGTTGTTTCAATTAACAAAGTACCATTCCTTAGTTTTTTAATTGAATGTGGGGAGCCACAAACCGACTGCACAGACCTGTTAATAATGAAGGGGGAAACTTTTGATAGCGACCCTTCTTCTGCAACACAACGAACAACGAAAAATTTGTCCGTGTTACTTAATACACCACTATTATCACTATCGTCAGACAAGCTAGACCATAGTCTTTTACATCCGAGGGAAGATTGTTTATTTGACATTATCTTTAGTGCTTTTCCAGTCATCGTGAAAGCAGGGTGCGGGCGGAGAGATGACCCGCGCACGCCGCAGGTCCCTAGTAAAAAGAAGGACCCGGCCGAGTACTCCCGGCAGCCATCTCCCACGTATTTCATCCGGGCCGGGGAGTCAGGTACTGCCTGACCCACTGATACCGACGTCCCAGAGGCTCGCACGCAGCAGTAAGAGCTCCGACACTCTTACCCATGGTCCACTTCTTGCCACAGTACCGAAGCGACTGGAAGGGCTAAAGGATGGCGCAAAGCCTCGGCAGAGCAAGCTCACAGCAGCACAACCACAGTCCAGACCTTCCAATCCGGAAAGGGTTACGCACGACCAGCCCGCATCCCATCCTCGCCAGCATTATAAATGTGTGTAAGAAAAACTTTGTGTATGTGTTGAGTGTAGGGTATGTAAATGTGTGTGTTGAAAGAAAGTGTGGTGTGTGTGATGTAGTATTATTGTTGTGTGTAGTGTAAGAGCAACCTGTGTATAGTTTTGAAATAAGGTTAGCTCTTAGCTGGGGTCCCGGGGTTGCCACACCCGAACACCCACATATATATGCATGGACGAGCATTCATATATATAAGAATGGGTGCCCCCTGGGGGGGTCTGATTTTGTGAGTCTGGTGAAGCGGGTCATCACGGATTCCTGGCAGGTAGAATAAACTGGCTGTCATGGCAACAAACTACCAGAAATAAAACCTATTGTTAAGCCTTGGCCTACGTCACTGAGGAAGAACAGAAGGGAAGAGGTTGTCATCGCGCGACTTAGAATTGGGCACACCAGATTAACCCATGGGTATCTCATGACGTCTGGTGATGCTCCAGTTTGTGGCAGGTGCGATTGTCCTTTGACAGTCAAACATGTATTGGTTGATTGCATCTGCTAGGCAGCTCTGCGTCGGCGATTCAAGATTCCCTCTGAATTAAGGAATATACTCGGTGACGAAAGCCCTATTTTAGACGCGGCTTTGAAATTTTTACGATCGATCAGTGTATACAACAGTGTCTAATATATGTTCTATTACTTTTAATTACCCTATTGTATGTGTTTTATATTAGTTATAAGTTTATATTTATATGTGTTCATGTTAAGTGGCCCCTTTACAGCCTTTTGTGACCTTTTATGTCTGTGATATTTTCTCTTTTTTTTTTAATGAAATTTTTAATTTTTTGGTTGTGATACTAGTTTTTAAGATTTTAATTACATAAGTATTAATGTGATTTCTGTGTTTTTCTTTCTAACTGTGATATTAAGTTTAAGTTTATGTGTTTATGTTTTGTGTGTTTTTAGAGTATAATAGCTTGTGATGTCTGTGATATTAGCTTATAAGATTTTATCTATTATATATCAGGCGATGATAACCTCGCCAAGGTTTTTCGCCTAAAAAAAAAAAGAAAAAAAAAAAAGAACTTTCCGGTCTGGTCGTACAGTGCATTGTATAAACAGGACTTTCTGACAAAGACGTTTGTGTTCCAGGCTACACAGGTAATGTTGTCCGAAAGCGTTCGGAAGGACGATTGGACATTGGACACTGTATTTATGGACAACTATTACAACAGTGTTGATCTGGTCCACAAACTTCTTCAGAGAAAAACTTACTGTACACAAGCACCTTATGGTCCAACCGGAAGGGAAATCCAACGGACTTAATTAACAAAAAGTTACGTAAGGGTGAAGTAGGTGCACTGTTCTCTGACGACTCCATTTGTGTGTTGAAGTGGAAAGATAAACGCGATGTCATTATGATCAGTTCTGAATTTGGGAGTGAAATGATCAGTGTCCCTACCAGGTGAGGCAATGCAGAAACACTTAAGCCCAAAGCTGTGTTTCAGTACAACAAGCACATGGGTGGCATTGATCACTTGGATCAAAATTATGGCTTATTACCCAATAGAGCGTAAATCGCTAAAATGGAATAAAAAGTTGGGATTTCATATGAGGAGGTGACTTTCAAAACGCAGTATGTCCACTTTTGGTCATTTTCAGATTTTCCATGGTTTAGTTGCCTAACAAGCATATCTTTGCTATGTGTAAATGTAGCTGTTCAAAACGCTGTAAAAACCATGCTTTTGAGTGGGATAATATTCAACAGACTTTCAAAATGCAGTTTGTCCAACGCGGTTTGACATTCATAATGCAGTATGTCCGTTAGGACAAACAAAATGGTGTATGTCCATCAGCTGATTGTATTTGCAGGTTATGTTACCCGTTGAATCCATATTACAGATCGATCGAGTATTCTTATCTCTGAATAGTTATAGTTTTTTTTGTTATTAATTATAATGTCTGAAGATTTAAGTGTTGCTGTTGGAGATATTGACAGGGGGGCGAAGAAGAAGAATAAAAATTTAAGTTCTCGAGAACGTCAAAAAATAATTAGGTACGTAACAGTACTTTACATTGTCTTAATGCATGTGATTTTTCAATCTTATGATTATAAATTTTATTTCTTTTAAAACTAAAAAGTAATAATATTTTATATTTAAAACAAAATATGTTTATTTATTTTATGAAACAATATCATTATAATAATTTACTTCGGATAGACTGCTTACTTTTAACGCTGAAAATAAAGTTGCTCAAACTTATTGTAGGCCTATAATTGTACGTTGCTATTGGTAAGTTTTCTTACCAACTTTTTCATCAATAATGTGATTTACTGAAATAATAATAATGACAATGTGATTTACTTTGGTGTTTTACTGAAAGTTTTAACTTTGATTCATGAAATTTTGTAAGTTTCTAACAACCTAACCTATCTTTATGTTTAAAAAATTTAAATAAATACAAGATTTTTACTTAACATTTTTGTAATTATTGTATTACTAGAAAGTTATTTATTGGGATTTTATTGTTTTTGTTTCAGATACAGTGATCATTTTGAAAATATTGAATTTGATAAGCCATGCAACCACCAACATAATAGTACATTTCAGTGTGATGAAATAAATAATGAAGATATTAAAGCAATGCGACAAAAACTGAGGAGCTTCTTTTCAAAACTTAACATATCCACAAAATTCGAAAATTGAGTTTTCTAGCTTATCTCAATTTTATACTTGGTTTACATAAGGAGAATATTCGTTTTGTAACAAAACTTAACATATAACGTATATAAATATAGTTGAATATGTGGTTTTGCGTCAAAACTTCACATATCCATTCTATTAAAAATTGTGAGTTATTTTTCGACAAAAGTTTACATATCCAATGCTAATTATAGAGCGGTCTTCTAGTTTATTTCAAAAGTTAACATCTCCAACTGAACTTTTTCGCGCGTATTTATTTCTTACTGTTTCTCAAAAATCCCTTCAGATAGCATCACATTGTTACTTGCTACTTATAGAATACATATTGAAGATATCATGTTGGCAATTGCAAACATCAACGCTTCGTATAACCTGTACGCGTAAACGTTTTCTAACCTAGTTCACGGTTCACGCACGGCGTCGCCCACGTTGTTTAGTGTTTACTATTTCGTTAAGTACATCGTTTATACAAGTTTGTTTATTTTATGCAAGTATAAATGTGTTATTGTATTTAAATTGAGTGAATCTTCTATTTAATATGGAATTACAAACATTAGTGCGTGATATAAACAGTGGTTCCCGTAAAAAAGTTAAAAAACCAAAAGAAAACTACTCTCGTTATTTCGATACAGACCCTAACCTGCATAGACTCAAACAGTTACCACGACCGTGTAACCATAATGGTAAAGCGTATAATTGTGTCAGTATTCAGAATTCAGATATAATGTCAAATCGCATGCAAATTTATTCAGCCAAGGGTAAAATTAATCAAGATATGATATTATGTAAATTTATATCCACGCAAGATCCTAAGCGGAAAAGAAGTAAAGATGGCAGTAAACCGAAATCAGTTTCCTTAAAATATTTTCTAAAAAGTAAAAAGCTGGGAATGGTTACCGTATGTAAAAAGTTTTTCTGTTTTGCGCTAGGCATACCGGCTTCCCGAGTACTTAGACTAGGAAAAATAATTAATTTAGGGCAAGTGCCTACTGAAAAGCGAGGAGGTAATCGGAAGTATAAATTATTTGAGGGCAAAATGGAAAAGGTAAAAACGTTTCTCAGCAATTTACCAGCCTCAGAATCGCATTACAGTCGTAATAAAAGTAAAAGAGTGTATTTGAGTGCTGACTTTAATACAATGAAATTGTGGACATTGTACAATAATTCAGAAAGCAATGCTAGTCTGAAAGTTACATACTCGTTTTTCTACAAAATCTTTAGCACTAAATTTAACATTGGTTTTCGTTCTCCAGCAAGCGATGCATGTGCCTTTTGTACACGTTTAAAATCCGAATTAGCTTTGAAAGAAAATGACTCAAGCTGTTTACAGGATATTAGAACACGATTAAGAGTTCATAAACTGCGTGCAAATGCATTTTATGATATTATGAAACAAACGAAACAAAATGAGACTTGTATCGCTTTCTCATTTGATTTGCAGCAAGTTCATCCACTTCCCAAAACAAACATACAGGATGCTTTTTATAGTAGACAAATTAACTATTATTCATTTTGTTGTGTAAACACGGATTCTCAGAATCCTACATTTTATACATGGACCGAGAATCAGTCTCGAAGAGGTTCAACTGAGATTGGGTCAGCATTAATACACCATTTACGTTCACTTGCTTTGAATAGTGTAACGACAATTTTTCTATTTTGTGATGGTTGTGCTGGCCAAAATAGAAATGCTCACATTGTCCATATGCTGTGTTACTGGTTAACAACTGAATCTCCAGATAACATAAACACTATTCAGATAACTTTCCCAGTCAGGGGACATTCATTTTTACCTGCTGATAGGGCCTTTGGAAGAACAGAAAAATTAATTAAAAAGAAAGCTGAAATTAAAACTGCTGAAGAATATGGTGAAATATATAAAGAAGTTGGGGAAGTTAAAGTACTTGGTAAAGATTGGGTTGTATATAATTTAAAGGCTCTAGAAGACGTTTATTCCAAGATAAAAGGTATCAGAGACGCAAAACGAATAATCATCACAAAACACAAAAAGCGCTCAACAAATAAAATTTTCAGTAAAGTCCAGTTCTTCACAAACTATAAATTTTCTTCATCCGTTGAACAAATGAATCAAAGGTCCATCGTAAAAAAAAATAAAAAAGAGAATAATATACAACTGACAGAATGTGAGTTAAAAAATACAATTTCTACTGAAAAAAAAGAGATGTGCTTAATTTATTAATGAAACACTTCGGATCAAATTGGGAGTCTATCCCAGAACTTGTGTGGTATAAAAAAATTTGTGTAATGCAAGAAACTGAGAGTGATTTTACTAACTGTGAAGAAGATGAATTGTGCAATTGTTTAGATGAAGACTGTGGGATTCATGTTTAATTTTTATTTTATACCTATCATATTTTACTTTTATTTTGTATTTTGAAAAATGCAGTTTCTTTTGTATGTTAGTGTTTGTAAAAATAGGTTATGTGTAAAAGTGATAAAAAATTTTGTGTTTTTTTACTCCAATAAATTATGTAGAAAGATAATTTTATGGTAAGTACAAAAAGTGTTAAGCTTAGTATTACCTAACGTTTAAGGTTAGAATACTGCTATAATCTTCATTTAATGTTTGTTTTTGTTTTCAAAACTTAACATCTCCGTGCTTTTTTAACAAAACTTAACATCTCCAAGACATTTTCCTCAATTTTCATTAAACCAGTAAACATATAATTCTAAATTTTACCTAAAAAAATTGTGGTTCACCAAGTAACATTTTCAACTAAACAGAATTAAAAAATACTTTCAGGATTTTATACTAGAAGTTTTTGCCATCTTCTGGAAAATTTTTGTCTGTGGACATGTTAAGTTTTGAAAAAAAGCTCCTCAACTGTATATAGACAAAAATAAAATTAAACAAGATGTTAAAGTGTCACACATGTTACTTGTTTGTACGCCACAACGTCAGAGGTGTAGAAAGGAACTTGGAAAAGCACATGACCTGAGAGTAATAATTATATAAGGTAAGTTTTTGCCATGGTTTTAGATGGTCTAAATCAACCTATCCTTACTTATTTCAATCTGATACATCATTAGCTAAAGTTTAAATTTTGAGAAGGTATTTTTTCATTTTTCCAGGTACGAAAAGTCGATCAGCAGCATTCAGTGACAGTCTGCCAAAAGTTCTTTCTTAAAGCTACTGGGTTTTCACAAAGGAGGGTATTAACTATTGCAAATAACATTAAAAAAGGCACAGGCATTAAAGAAAATCGTGGTGGTGATCGTAGGTCCACAAAGTCTGTAAGCAAGAGACAGGCTGTCACAAAATTTATTCAAAATCTCCGTGGTAGGGAAAGTCACTATACGAGAAACAAGTCTAAAAGAATTTATCTATCGTGTGATTTGAATGTTACCAGGCTTTGGAACATGTATAATAATCAACATAATTCACTTAAAGTGAATTACAAATTTTTTAGTCGTATTTTTCAATATAAATTTAATATAGGTTTTGGATCACCTGCGACTGACACATGTAGCTATTGTGTTCGACGAAAAAATGAAATTAAGGTGACTGAAGACAGTAGGTGCAAGAATGAATTAATTACTGACTTACGAATTCATAAATTAAGAGCTAAACAATTTTATGCTCACATGAAAGAAGTTAAAACGGGGCGTACAGGAGAAATAGGTTATTGTTTTGACTTGCAGCAAGTTCAAGCTCTACCCAAGCTTCCAATTCAGGAAGCATATTACTCTAGGCAACTTTCATTTTATTCACTGTGTATCTGTGATTTAGATGGAAAAACTCCTCAGTTTTACACATGGCTGGAAAATGAAGCCAAGAGAGGCCCAAATGAAATATCATCAGCCTTAGGGAATTTCCTATCCAATCAAGATTTTGAAGGTATCACCACCGTAAATCTGTTTGCTGATGGATGCGGTGGACAGAACAAAAATAGCCACACTGTTCATGCTTTGATGCTATGGTTGGCAAATGATGCACCTGACAATGTTACTGACATTATTTTGTATTTTCCTGTTAGAGGACACTCATTCCTCCCTGCAGATAGGGTTTTTGGTAGAGTGGAGAAAGCTCTCAGAAAAATGGATGTCATTTTGAATAAAGAACAGTACTGGGATGTGTATTCTCAGTTTGGCACAGTTAGAAACATAGGATCTGACTGGAATTTGCTTGACATCAAGGGTGTTTCTGTTGGGCTTAAGAAATTACCAGGGATTCGGGAATACAAGAGAATTTTTATTAAAAAATTTGAAACCAATAGGAAAATAAGTGTTAAAGTGAAAGGCCTACCCTATTACAGAAATGATGATTCCAGCAATTTTGTAAGCCTTTCAAAAAAATTTTCTTCGTTGCACCGTTTGCGGCCTAAACCTATCACTCTTGGGCGGGCATTATCTAAAGAAAAATTAGGTGACATCAAGAAATTGGTCGAAAGCTTTGGTGGGAGGGAATGGGAAAAAGTAGAGGGTCTTGGTTGGTTAAATACTGTTGTTAATGGGGAACCAAAGGGAGAGAATGAAATGGAGAACGAAGAAAACTGTGATTGTGAAGAAGATGATCTTGGAGTGAAATTGTAAAAAAATTAATAAACTTTTTTTTAAGTTGTTTTTATGTAATCATGTAGAATTGTCTTATTAATGATTAAAAGTAAACATTATCACAAGAAAGGTGAGCCTCGTTGCATTTTGTGTTTCCTTCTTTACACCTTTGACTTTCAAAAAGCAGTTTGTTTCTGTTTGACTTTCAAAATGCAGTTTGTCCATTTTATTTTTTTGTTTTTTATTAGCCCGAAAGGAATTTATGACTGAAAATTTCAAGACATTTCTACCATATTTTTTACTATTTTTTGAAGTAAAAACATTTTTTAAATTGCTGTTAGATTTTGAGCTATCAGTTTTTTGACGATTACCGAAAAACAAGGATTTGGACAAACTGCATTTTGAAAGTCACCTCCTCATATATTTTATTAGATATTAATGAACAGTTTTTTCTGTTCAGGAAAACACATCCTAAATTCTAGTTGGAAAATTCCGCGATTCTTTAGTAAAGTCACATACCCTCCCTTCTTACAACCCTTCACCTGCTGCACCACTACAGAAAAGAAATCAGCATATTCCAAAAATATTGTTATGTAAAGAAGGATAGAAAAGGGTGTGCCAAAAACGTTGTAGGGTTTGTGTAGGCAAGAAGATTAGAAAAGATACCATGTATTATTGTTCTGCCTGCATAATATGCCAGCCCTTTGCTTCGGCAAATGCTTTGAAGAGCACCATAAAAATATTTAATAGAAGGCAACACAAACAGACAACTGAACTTCAAAGAATGGTGGCCTCTTATTTTCAAAAAGACCACAAATAGCGTAGATAAAAAACACAAATTTGCTATCAGCAAGTATAAACACTTTCGATACTGTTCAGCTAATCATGGTTTTGTGGTTGCTTATCCATACATAGATTCAATAGTATCAAATTCTTTTCAACTTTATAAAGGCGGTGGCATTACACTGCCAACTAAACCAGCATATCAAGCTATGGTCCCTATAAAAGCTAAAAAGCTCATCGATGTTGCAAAAATTATAAAACACATACCAACTGACAAAATAGTTTCAAGAATTTTATCAGCAGATTTTGAGTTTCCCTGCATCTTTACCATTAGAAGGTAGTGACATCAGTGAAAGTAAAAATGAATAGGTTGTTGTACAGAGATCAGTGTGAAGGTGTGGATATTATGGATCACAAGTAGATGTAATCAAAATAACATGAACTTTATTAAAAGTAAAATGAATTTAGTAGCACATAGTATGTAATGTCTATCATTATTAAAAAAAGGTTTATTAGTTAATAAGAGTAGTTTTAAAAGTAGCATTAGTTAGTAAAAAGTTTATTAGTTAGTTAAACACATAGTATGTAATCTGGCAACCATTATTAAAAAAAAGTTCATTAGTTAGTAAAAATGGTTTTAAAAGAAGTAGTATTAGTTAGTAAAATACATGGGAATCCCTATTGGGGGGACTTTTGATTGAATAATAAAATTAAGTGTAAGAGGCTAGTACAAACGTCAAGGTATCTATTTGTAAATACCCCCTGTTTCTGCTGAAACTGTCATGGTATCTATTCGTAGATACATTCTTTAACATTGTAGTAGTTACTTTTAACTCCGTTAGATAGCATTAGTATGATAAGTTTCTGATTCTACACATTATAACGAACACGCCAATGTACTTTTCATTAGAAAATATCAATATTTTTCTATACATCTACCATCGAACCTCATGACGTCAATGGCTCGACTATGATTTGTGTTCACAACATAACCTATTCTGTAGTTGCGTATCTTTGCGTTTATGTGTAGTAAGAGACTGTGTTTATTATTAAAATACTAATAATTATTTATTAGATATATTTACAGTTTTTAATATAGATTTTAGTGTTTATTGTGATAGGTTTTAGATTATTGTGTATATAGATTTAGTTTATTGTGATAATTTTAGTGTAGGTTTTAGTGATATTTAGAGGGAATTAACAATGGCAGGTCCGAGTTCAGGAATGAATGGCGAGGAAATACTAACTGTTTTAATGGAAGTAAAAGTGATTCGGAATACACATTAGATAGTGAATCTGAACAGGATAGTGAAAATATTGAATTAGATTTAGGCAATGAAAGTGATAGTGATAATGAGATGTAAGATGAAGATTACAGGGAAGTTTTTGCACCTGAAAACCCACTGCCTGTACCGAATAAATTCCAAGAAATGTCTGGTCCTAAATACATGCCAACTGTTGGTTCATTACCAGTAATATACTTTTCATTACCAGTAATTACAAATTCAGTATTAGAGCTGATAGTGAAGGAAACAAATCGCTCTGCCCATCAGTTCATAGCAAATAATTCTGGTAGGTTGTCTGTACCCATTCAAAAGTGGACTAATGTGTCTGTTATTGAAATTGAAGGGTTTATTGCCTGTATTATGAATATGGGTCTTGCTAAAAAACCAACTATAGAAGCATATTGGAGCATAGTTTTTTCTCAGTTAACACTGTGGTTTGGAAAAATGTTTTCAGCCCATCGTTTTAAACTTATACTGAAATTTTTTCATTTGGTAAACACTGCACACGTCTACCACCTGGACCTCATGATTATGATCTATGTATTAGGTTTCAGCCTTTGCTGGATCATGCTAATAACATATTTAGACACCATTATAGACCAAATGAATTTCTTAGTATCGATGAAAGTTTGGCAGTCACTCTAAAACATGGGCCTGAACCGAAAAAAAATTATGATTTTCACTGGGACACAAGGCGCAGCCCAATAATGCCATTTTTCAAGGAGGTGATGCCACGTAATGAGCACCAGCTTATAAGAAGGATGTTCCACGTGGTAAACAACAAAATATTTCTCTTCATGGTGCTCTTGACTTTGACCCATGGGCCAAGGTCAGGCCCATATTACATTATTTTAATAATAAGTGGAAACAATTGTACATTCCCAAACAAATGATTTCTATACATGAAAGTCTAATAGGCATGAAGAATCGGGCAATGTACATACAATACATGCCCAACAAGCAAGATGCTTGCTTCGGCTTAAAAATTTCAGTTGTGTGAGAGCCATACAGGTTACATAATGCATTCAGAGCAGTATAGTTGTAAAGATTTTTTTTGCTACTGGTGATCCTCAGGGTATGACCTCATCTGTTGTTTTACAGCTTGTTGAAAAGTCATGTTACTGGTAAGGAATACCATCTTTTCATTGATAATTTTTATACCAAACTATCCCTTGCCAATATTTTGTATGACAAGAAAATAAATTATACAGGTACTGTACGAAAACAATCTAAAGGCCTGCCCAAACAACTTGTTTGTCATAACTTCAAAAAAACTGGAGAAGTACTTTTTTACCGAAAGGGTACTATTTTAAGTTGTGGCTTTAAGGAATAAAACCTAGGAAGCCTGTACTCCTTATCTCCTCTGCGAGTAAAGCCAAACTGGCAGTTTCCAGAGTTTCACGAGGCAGGGAATTGTATAAACCTGTACTGATCCATAAATATAATAAATATATGGGTGGTGTTGATGTCACAGACAAAAAGTTAAACCATTTAGCTATATATCACGCTACGAGACGGTACTGGACAAAAATTGTTCAGAATATGATAGATAAATCTATTATTAAGTCATATATTATTTACTGTGCTAACACGGACAAACCACTCTTAAGATATAATTATATTGTTTCCATAATTGAGAGCATATGTTATTGAAATAAAGAAGATGCTGTTCCCCTTAGACCAACACCAATTGTATAGGGGATGTGGCAAAGCACTTTTTCCAAAAACTACCTGGCAAGAAAGAAAGATGCTGTTTGTGGAACAGGAAATAAACGAAACCGATCTAAATTCTGGTGTTCAGGATGTAATGTCGGTATTCATCAGAATTGCTGGCCACAGTTGGAACATTATTACCGTTCAAGGGGTAACAAGAGGCAAAAATTAGAGGATGATGTGTAAATAGTTTTGTCAAGTAAATGTAAAAATGTTGTAAATATTTTGTGTTATGCTTATTGTAAAAATGGAAGTGACATGCATATAATTGTTATTAGGTCCAGTAAATAGTGTATATACGAGGAGTAATTTTTCCATATTTTTTTAAATTTTTTATGTAATTTAGTGATTTATTTATTGAAATGTCATATTTTACAAAATAGACTACACAGTCTGAGCTTGTTCAAAAATACAATATTCGTAAAAATGCAAAGCAGTTACTTGTAAATGATAGTTATTAGGTTACGTTAACAAGTTGCCTGCTAACTACTCGATTCCGAGTATCCCCAAGTGATCGCAGAATGCGTTGTACTCGGATGCGAGAACTTGATCATATGTTTGAATATAATGCCAGTACGATTCTAGCATTAATCATAGGCGTTTATGTTGCCGTGCCACAGTTTTGAAAGGAGTTTTTTTGTTTTACTTTCGCGCAGTTCTGACTTCCAGTCATGTACCACGCTGTTTTGTTCTTTTGTCTCTCTTCACCCCGTTCCATGTAATATCGTTCAATTTAGGTAATTATTTTATTAGTTTAGTTATTGCTTATTTTAATTATTCTTTGTATAAATTATATTTTATAATGGCTGATGAAAGGGACAGTGATAGTGATGATAGTTTTAATATTACTGACATTGACAGTAGTAGTGGGGACAAAGAAGGCTGTGACATTGCCATCAAACCTATTTGGAGTAATAATACTTTTGGCTTAAAAGACATCCCATTTACCAAAGAAAATGAATTTTTGTTTCCATTCAGTAAGAATTCAAAGACTATAGATTATTTTAATCGTTTAGTTGATGTTGTCTTTTTAGAAAACATTGTAAAAGAAACAAATCGTTATGGGGATGAACTTGTCACATTATATGTATCATCTCAGAATAAGTTTCCCCCCTCTTGAATAAAAAAATTTAAAGGTAAGCCACTAACGGTTGATGAATTAAAAATATTCTTGGGTTTAATGTTACATACTGGCACTATCCGGCTCAATCGTCTCCAAGATTACTGGAAACTGCACAGATTATTCAATTTACCTTGTTTCAAGGACTATATGAGTAGAGATCGCCTTTTACTCATTCTGAGATGTATACATTTCAATAAAAATATACCGGATGAACCTCGTTTACATAAGGTTCAGCCGCTTATTGACCATTTCAATAGTGCAATGGTCCAAATATATTATCCCAGTAAGGAACTTTCTCTGGATGAGGCGATGGTTTTATGGAGGGGACACCTGATATTTCGGCAGTACGTAAAAAACAAAAGACATAAATTTGGAATAAAATTATACTCACTAACAGAACCTCATGGTCTGATAATGAAATTTATGATTTATAGTGGAAGAGGTGATGAGATAAGCGGAAAGGACCATACGATAAAAGTGGTACTCAATCTGATTAGCAACCATCTGCACTCCGGACATTCACTTTATATGGATAATTTTTATAATAGTGTACGTCTTGCGTCCATATTATTATCAAAAAATACGTATTGTATGGGTACATTACGTAAAGACAGAAAGTTTAATCCAGAAGCAGTACAAAATGCTAAACTAAAACCAGCAAAACGGTAGCTATGTACGCTGCTGGTGTTATGGTGGGGAAATGGAGGGACAAGCGAACTGTCCTTTACATTTCAACGGAACATGAAAACGATGTAGTTGAATATATTAATAAAAAGAAGAAGATAACAAAAAACCCATTACCAGTCGTAAAGTACAATGCCTTCATGAAAGGAGTAGACCGATCTGATGAATTTTTATCATACTACCCTTGTGAAAGAAAGACTCTAAGATGGTATAAAAAAAATCTTCATCCATGTTCTTCAAATGCTTCTAATCAATTCTTACTTACTTTACAATAAGAACAGTGGAAGTGTAATGTCACTCTATGATTTTCGTATTCAAGTACTTGAATGTCTTCTTCCACCAAAACCAAAGCTATTGTGTAGTCTTCCAGCTCCCAGAAATACAACACATATTTTGATGAAAAACGACGAGTTTGTTCAAAAAAAGGAAGAAAAAGGAAGTTATGTCAGGAGTGCAATAAAACCGGTAAACAGAAGCAAACCACATTTTTATGCTCTATGTACCTCGGAAAACCAGGGTTATGTGCCATGGAGTGTTTCAATAAATATTATTCAAATATGTAATAAAAAATTATAAGGAGTGATAGGTTGGGTTGTAAATAGTGTAGTTGTAAATATTGTGACACTTATCGCTAAGGTCTGTTTCGGGATCTAGGTAATTAAATAATTAATACAATAAAGTTTAAAATTACAAATATTTATTACACTACAAGATTTACAAAATAAATAATTAAACTAATTATCATGAAGTAATACAATAAATTACTTAATAATTTACTTAAAATAAATAATAAACAATGAATAACTTAATAATTTACTTAGCACTACTTACAATCAATTTTATAGAATACACATACAAAATGAAAACTGAATACACAAAACTGAATTTAATACAGATACGCAATAACTTCCACGATACACACACACATAAAGACAGTATAACAATACCTCGGAACCGTTAACCTGATATAACGCCCGACAGTCACTCGTCAAAGATCAAACGAATACTAACCCACTGACCGCGCTCGGGGGTCTATTTATGAAAAGGGACCTTCTTCACTATGTGACCCTTATCATTGCACAGCGAAGAGCCCCAAGAATAACCGTGGCCATTGAAATCTCCTAGGAATATACATGAATCTGGTAACTGTTCCAGTAACTCTCGCATGGCTAGGTATGAAACTTCTCTTTTTGGTGGTAAGTAAATATTACACACACAAACTGACAACGGGACAGTTATCCTGATTGCTACGGCCTGAAAATCCCGACTTATCCCCTGCATTGACTGGTGAAGTAATATAGCGACCCCACCACCAGGGCCAACATGCAGGGAATCTTTCCTAAACATCTCATATTCACGAACGGAGATTGAGACATCAGGCTGTAACATCGTCTCTTGCAGGCACAGCGCAATCGGACACTTTTCCCGGATCAATAACTTTATGTCCTCATATCTATGTAATATTGTGGGATTAAACAGAATTATTTATGATAAATGCATTCCAGCAACTGTGTTGTGAGTAGGCTGGAATGTGTTGTGTCAGCTGAGCCGATTGCGACTTGCACGGTAGAGCAGACGGGGGCGCGCTGGGGGGACGAGTCAGTCGACGGTTGAGACTCGTGACGAGCAGTGGGAGAGTGTGCTACACGTGCCGTTCGAGGACAGGTACACACTAGCGACAACGAGTGACCATACTGTTTGGGCGGTCATCGTTGTGAATCACGAGTTGCCAATGGTGAGTGATGTGCCTATGTTACTAGTGAACATACAGGACGTGCCAACGGTATAGTGTTGCGGAGAAGTCTTTGATTAAGACTGTATTGGTAGTGATTGAGTCAGTTGGGCACGCTAGTGTGACCCCAGCCTTGTTCCCATTCTTTGGACTGAGTACGGCGTTCGAACCCGAATACTTCTTTACAGACAACGACCCCGATCGTTTTCGATTGAGAAAGAGGGCAGAAACCAGAGGCATGGTGCTCTTGGCTTGCATATGTAAGTAGTCAAAATTGTAGAGTATGGTCTGCATAGAATCCACATGAATTCCATGAACAGCCATTACATTCTCAAAAAATTGGGGTGTGGTGTGGTGTATCTCGTCGGAGAATTGTCGGGCCTATCTTTTTTTCGGATACAATCACAGCAGAACGTTATCAAGAAATAATCATGCAGTTCGTAGCACTGCTACATGTTGACGAACGTTATTGCTGTCTACAACAAGACGGAGCAACTTCACATACGGCAAACAGTACTATCCAATTTCTCCACGATTTCTTTGATGACCGAATAATTTCTCGTGGTTTGTGGCCTCCTCGGCCACCAGATCTGACTCCTCCTGATTTTTATTTATGGAGCTATTTGAAAGATAATGTGTGCAAAAACAACCCGCATACAGTAGATGAACTTAGAAGAAACATTGAAAACTGTATATCAAATATTGCTACTGCTACACTCAAAAAGGTTGCGTGCAATGTAAGAAAACGCGTTGATGCATGCATTGCAAACCACGGTGGACATTTCCAGCACTTGTTGTGAACTTGTAAGTAAGTAAGTTGTAATTATAACTTGTATCGTCAACTTTGAAAGAAAAATAAAAAATACATTACAGCTTTCTAAGACTGTTATCATTTTGGGTTTCGCGACTTTACGATCACCCTGTACTAGCAGATTAGAGAATAGCAGGTCTACCGCCCCTTTATCTTGCAAGTGGCAATCGGTGTAGCTAGGTAGTAATACAATTTGTAGAATTTAGATAAAATGAAAGTGATTTGCAATAGTTATTGGGTTAATAGCTAATAGTTAATGTTAGCATTAGACATAAGGATCTGCCAGTGTTTCTTGAGGAGGCTACCAAAACTCAAAATCCTGGCAGTGACTAGGGTACTATAGTATTGGCAGTTGTAGGGTTAAAACCTACACTGCATAATGTCATAATGCATAGTCATGAGTTTATAGCGAACGTAGTATAAAATTATGATTCTTTTTAGAGTCTTCATGCATTTAGACACTCTTTCTAAGTTATTTACTTTGAAGTAATTCACTCAATCGACAGTAGAGTGCAGGATATTATTTAATAAAGCTTTTGGTTTACCAGCTGATTCCAGCCATTGTGATTCCGTATTCCATTATTTTTTAACCTTTTTGTTTTTTAAATGCCAATTGTGAAAATATAAAAATATCTTTCTGATAAAAAACTTTTTTTACTAAAATTTAGTTTTTCTTTTGTAAAAAGTTATATTGAGCCA
Source organism: Catonia carolina (assembly GCA_035578175.1). Lineage (NCBI taxonomy): Eukaryota > Metazoa > Arthropoda > Insecta > Hemiptera > Achilidae > Catonia > Catonia carolina. Next base: position 42,090,163 of record JAQMRL010000001.1, read on the forward strand.
ATTTTTATTATTTTACCAAAACCTTCATGACTCTATTTGGAGTCAACATGCGTTCGCGTACTATGGCCGCGTAACTTGTTGATCATAACCAATCATAACCTCAAAATTGACAGTGTAGTAAAAAACATGCTTTCATTGCTATCGTAAAATACATTATTTTTGTTTATCTCTTCCTCTAGTAATTGCTTTTTATTTAGTCTCAGTTGTTATTGTAATGGCAGATGAACATGTATTTATCGTGGGGGACGATGGGGCTCTAACTGAAGTGGCCGAAGACGTTATATTTAGTATCCTGTACCTGATGAAAGTGAAGATGAAGGAGATGCTGACGAAAATGAATGGTTGCAAGAGGATGATTTTTTCAGAAACCGGGTCGACGAAAATATTTTTACTTTGCCAGATAATTATAGTGTTACTGTTGAACCTCCTTCGTCTGTGATTGAACAGCAACCATCAATCAGTGCTGAACAGCAGTCAACTTTACCAGAGTCTACAGTAATTACTACAGAAACTGAAACTTTTGCTAATCAGGTACCTAATTTGCCAGACCGTAAATATAAAAGAAATATTATTTGGAAACAAGGTCATCTCAATGAAGAAGATTTATCTTTTAAAGGAAATTTAGCCTTACCAGCTGAAGTTTTTAATTTACATACCCCTTTTGATTTTTTTTCTTATTTCTTTTCACCTGAGCTGTTTCAAATAATTTCTAAACAATCATCATTGTACAGTACTCAGATAGATCCTTCGAAATCAGTTGATGTAAAAGAAAACGATACCAGGAAATATTTAGGTACATGTCTTATAAGTTCTGTTATGACATAAAAAAATATCAGATACTATCTTCAATTGGCATTGATATTATAAAAGAAACATGTCAGTAAATAATTTAATAATTTTGAAAAAATTACGAAAAGTTTACTAAACAATCTCGTAATCCCTGAGCAATTGGACCATCTTGCATTATTAGCTCCAAGAGGCAACAATGATGACCAATGTGACATACCAGCACTTTCCGTGCCTGAACAGTTATCCAGTCCATGTCAAGAAATGGAGTGTCAATCAAGTGAAAACCCACATGGCGAAGTGGATCATCATCTAATAGTAACAACAGACACTGAACAAGTTGAATCAGTACGTTGTCCTCCACAAGAGAACTCGAGCCCATGCCAGGAGTTAGTGGTACTGTCCCAGAAGTTCGCAAAATAATAAAAATATTTTAAATTCGACAACTCAAGGATCTTTATTAAAACTTTTGTTTGTAAATATCTTAAAATTCTTAAAAATTATTAAAATTATTAAAATGTTTTTAAAATCTTTAAAATGTTTTTTAAAAATCCTTGAAGCACTTATTTGAACCAATTTTCTAAAATAAGGTTCCTTTTATTTTTTCCAGATAATATTGTGTCCAAATTATTAAAAGTTTTTCCTGTTTTAAAAGATGTAAATTCACGTCTCTCTCTTTAAAAGATTTAAAACAGAATGAATCAACAATCCTTTCTTTTTTTTTTTAAATAAAAAAAAAGGAATGTTCTTTTTATTTCCTTTGAAATATTTTATGTTATTATTCTTTTTATCTTTCACACCTGAAGGTAGGAAATCATCTGTTATATGTTTATGTTATGCGTGAATGTATTTAATTTGTCGTGTGAATGTGCGTATGTATAGATGTGTGTGTGCGTATAAGTGTCTTCTTATATTACAGTACTTCAAACAAGCGAAGAACGACAAAAATGCATGAATTTTCTTGAAACGCCCAGCAATAACGTAAGTGATATCGTGACCAATAAGCAAAACAAGAATGCTTTGCAAAGTGGTTGGAAAAAGTTACAAACAAGAGAAAGGCAGAAACTGGCAAAGAATATTATGGTGCCAAAAAAGTTTTGGACGGGAACTGGAAGTATGACATAATAAAACCAGCGAAAACCATGAAACCAAGTCGCAATTGCAACCTGAGTAAATAAAGTACAAAATTTAAATGCAGGAATTTTAACCAGGAAGTCAGGTAGGGCATTTTTAATTATTTTTGGAAGGACCACAATTGGCAACAAAGGAAATCTTTTGTAGATGGTCTTGTGGATCGCGTTGCACCCAAAGACACCAATAACAGAATCAAAGAATTCAAAGAATTCTAGAAGGACTAGTACTTTAGTTTATCATTTAAAGTTGAATGGATGCCATGAAAGAATTTGTCAAAAATTGTTTTTGAACACGTTGGGTGTAACGGACTGGGTTGTGCTGCAGTGGCTCAGCAAAAAGGATGATAACATGGCTGAATCATCTGAATTACCTCAAATGGACGAGATTCAGCCATCCAAGCAGTCAACTGAAACAGGTGGTAAGATTAATGAGAAAAGATGCATTCTGAGAAAGTTTTTGCAGGACTTACCAAAGCTAGAGTTGCATTCCTGCCGGAAGCAAACTAAAAAAATGTACCTTGAACCAGGTTTTCAGTCAGAAGCCGAAGTATACAAATCATATAATAAATAAATGCATTTAATTTTATAAAAATATTATCTGTATATTTAACAAAAATAGATAATAATCATCAGAAATCACAAAATAAAAGTAAGTTATTATCATTTTTAGCCAGATTTAAATTGTGACAACATAATCAAATTTCATAAAAAACAATATCTTGAAAAGTGCATCTTGGTTTATAAAGTTAGTTGTTGTTCTTTTGTGAGGTTATATTAGTGAGGTAGATATTAGTTTTATTTGGTAAATCATTTATTAGTAATAAATTAACTATTTTACAGAAATATTTTAATTATAAATTGTGTACATAAATAGTGTTGAACAATGGATAAAAAAATATACAGTAAGTAAATGTACTGAAGAGACTATTTTAGAAATGTTTACTCATGATTTATCAGACACTGACAGTGAGGATGAAGACTTTGACATCAATGACAATGACGAAGAAATTGACATAATACCACCTAGTCCATCAACTGAAACAGGTCCATCAAACACAGAAAAACCTTCAAAACGACAGAAGACTGTTCACAAAAATGTTCATTGGAAAGCACTGGCCCTTCTACATTCACCGTACATGATTTTGATGATTCAAATTCTGGCATTCAGGAAAAAATAAATGACACAGACGAATCAACCGAAATTGACTTTTTTTTACATAATATAGTGCAAAAGATTGTGTTTAATTATTAATAACATTAAATTATTAGCTATTAGAAACTTTTGTAGATTCATTTTTATTCTGGTTTCAAATGACTGGAGTAATAAAAGTAAGATTACACCTTTGTAATAAGATAAATGTTGACAGTACATTGTCTAATATTAATTTTCCTGTACTTCAGATTTGTTGGGAAGCATGGTATATTTGCCTGATGAATATCATTATTTAATAAGAAGTTAATGGAAAAAGAATCATGTGATTGACAAGAGTCCACATTTCCGAAATTTTGAAAAGACTGACTTACAGCTAAACAACAAGAAAAAAGAAAAAATTGGAGACAAAGTAAGATTTAGAGATGGAATAAAATTGGTTACGAGTCAAAGAGTTTGGATTGTACCTGTATAAGGAATGTTACAATGACTTTGTAACATTTTGGAAAGTTTTTTTTTTTTTTTGTAACAGTATAGTTTTCTTTTGCAATCAGTTAATAAATACAATAACTTTAAGCAAATATGAGAAAATCTGAGTAATGTCCTTAGAATTAAAACACAAACGACACTCAGTAGTGTGTTTGAAAAAGGCCAAACTGTGAAGAAACAAAAAAATATATATATATATATAATGATATTTACAAATTAATTGCAATGACAATGGCAATCAAAACACAATTGAAAATAATTTAATTATAATGATATTACCTTATTTAATTTGGAAGTATTAGATCTATTAAAAACACAATTGAGTTTCTCCTATTAAGAGAAACGACATTAAATGTTATTAATTTCAGTTGTTTCTTTAATTGTTTCACTTATCACTTTTTATGCTTGTTTCTTATATTCTACCTCTACACCACTGACACAATCAAAATATACCACAGCTGTTTATTTGTTTACATTCTTGTGTATGTCGTCTATGCCAACGCGGCACAATTCACTACAAGAAAAATATATTTTTCTTTACATCTCCCCCCCTAAGGAAGGTAAAACAAGATGACCTCTTATTTACTTTCTTCTTGGTTTGCAAACTGAGAGGCTGGAGTCAACTTCGAGATGTGGAAAAGATTCGATTCTGATCTTTTTTGGCCAGTGTATATCTTGTAAATTGAGTTTGATATTTTCTCTATAATTTTGTAGGGTCCGACTCTCAGTTCGTCGAGCTTTTTCCGATTCAGTTTGTTTCCATTGTCCACAAAAACCGTATCACCAATTTTGAAGTCACCACGTTTTCGATTCCTATCATAAACTGTTTTGTTGTAATTATGCGATTTGATTGTATTTTCCAGAGCTCTTTCCCTGTCTCTAATCAAGTCAATCTCTGTCTTTTCAGGTTTTAACTCCTTTGGCAAAATTGTAACATCTGTACCATTTAGTAGATATATTGGAGCATATCCAGTTATAGTGTGCACAGTTTCATTATAATTTTTTACACAATTTTGTGCTATGGTGGTCCATGCTGCTTTGCTGTCTCTTTCGTTAATCTTACACCTGATTTTATTGACCAACGTTTGATTTAATCTTTCATTTAAACCGTTTGAGAATGGTGAATTCACTGCAGTGAAAATTAGTGGAATATTTTTATTATCCAAAAATGTTTTGAATTCTCTAGAATTGAGGCCTGGGTACTGGTCTGAGAGGATTATTCCAATGTTGTCAGCTTCTGCGGTATTTTCCACTAGTTTAATAAAGTCCTTCGCATTTTGAGTCCTTGATGTCAAAATATAAGCGTATCTTGTGAAATGATCTGATAGCAGGTGCAAGTATCTTTTTGTTGATCTTGAACCCCCAAAGCCTCCAATAGTATCAATGGAACAAATTTCAAAAGGCTTTGTGGCAGGACCCAGGTGAGACATCAACCCATATTTATTTTGTCCTCTTGATTTGTTTTTTATACATACTACACAGCTTTCGCAGACATGTTTTATGTTTTTTGTCATGTTTTCTGCTGTATATGAGGAGCTGATCATTCTTTGCATTTGTTTAATTCCTATATGACCTAGGGTTATATGTACATTAATGATGAATTCTTTACTAAATTTTTCTGATAGAATAATTTTTTCTTTTTTCTTTATGCTTTTGTAATAAACGTTTTTTTTGGACATTAGTTTTTCTCTTTGGTATTGTATCTTTTCATTTTGAGCTTGGTCTTTTAAGATATCTTCTAGTCTTATTAAGTTTACTACTTTTAATTGCTCATACAGGTACTCATTTGGCTCTAAGACAGGATTCCTGCTTAGGCAATCAGCTTCAATGTTGTGTCTCCCTGGAGAATATTTAATTTGAAAATCGTATTGAGATAAATAGTAAGTTAAATCTCCTAATTCTTCATCCGTTCTTGATCTTATGTTCATATTCTCCAGCGGTTTGTGATCTGAAAAGACAGTAAATTTTCTACCCATCAATAAATGCTGCCAATATTGAACACATTGTTTGATTGCTAGGCATTCTAGGTATATAGCTTTCTTCTTTTTCTGAACTTCATTCAATTTCTTTGAAAAGTATGCAACTGGTTTTTCTTCATTGTTTTCTTGTGGTTGTTTTAGTACGGCTCCTACGCCTAGTATACTAGCATCTGTGTAAATGTGTATACGCAAATTTGGATCAAAAATAGTCAATATTGGTTGAGAGCATAGTAAATGTTTCATTTCATCAAATGACTCTTGACATGCTTTTATCCAGTTAAAAGTTTGTCCTTTTCTTAAAAGGTTATGTAAAGGGTCTAATTTTATTGCTATTTTTGGCACATACTTATGATAATAGTTTATCTTTCCCAAAAATTGTCTTACATTTTTTTGCGTTTTTGGAGTTGGAAAGTTTCGTATTGATATTAAGTTGTCTTTCAGAGGTTTAACTGAATTATTCTGTATGATATGACCCAGGTATTTCACAGACTCAGCTGCAAAAGTACATTTAGAGAATTTTAGTTTCAAGCCTTCATTTTTTAGTGCTTGAAAGAGCTGTGTTAGATGTTTTATGTGGTCTGGGAACGTTTTTGAAAATAACAAGATATCATCAATAAAGCTTACTGTAAACTCACCGAGTTTGTGTTTACGTATTATGTTACACATTATCCTTTGGAAAATAGCTGGTGAGGTTTTTAGGCCGAAGGGCAAACAAGTCCATTGAAAATGGCCCTCCTGTGTGACGAATGCAGTTTTGTGTCTATCTGTGACACGCAAAGGTATAGACCAAAATGCTGAGTTCAAGTCCAACGTTGAGAAAAACTTACAATCTCTTGTCCGTACCATTAGGTCCTCAATAAGTGGGAATGGTTGTGATTGAGGAATGACAATTTTATTTAGGTCTCGAAAATCTATGCACAATCTTGACTTTTTGTTTTCATCTTTTTTATAAGCTAATGTGACTGGAGCTGCAAAGGGACTATATGATTCTTCTATTATATTCCTTTCTAATAATTTTGCAATCTGTTTTTCAATCTCCTTTTTATCTTCAAATGTACAACGATATGGTCTTTTACTGCAGTATTTTTCTACTGACAGATAAATGTGTGCTTCATAATCCTTTACTGTTCCTATGTCATATTTATCGATTGCAAATACAGATCGATTGTTTAATATTAAGTCATCAATTTCTGCCTGCTTTTCATAGTCTAGATGATTTATCTGAATTGTTAAATTATCTTTGCTGAAGTTTTCATTGAAGTTAATTGAATTATCAGATTTTATTTCCTTAGAAATCTTAATATCTGGATTTTTAGTTTCCTTAGAAACTATTTCACATCCGTGTATAGGAATTTTCTGACTGATTCCTAAGTTTTCGTCTTGAACCAAGTAAAAATTTTTTATGGAATCAAGCCCAATTAAGAAGTCATAATCGAAATTTTCTTTATCCACTACAAAGACTGGAATTTTTTTTTCGATATTAAAAATGCTCACGTCGAGTGTTACTAAGCCTTTTGCCTTTTTAACGCCATTAATTGTTTTTAAATTAGTATTATTGCAATGATTTGATTTGTTATTGTTCACCTTCAATAACCTTGAATTTATCAATGACACATTTGAGCCTGAGTCATAGATTCCAAATATTTCAACCTTTTTATTCAATACTAATTTTACTTTAATTAATGGCGGCACTATTAGTTTTTTTGGTCTTCACTCTGTAGTTCACATTCCAATTCAGAATTATTAACAAACTTTATTTGTTTCTTGTCTTTTTCATTATCATTCTTAGTTTTAAACCAGCACAATTCCTCTGAGTGATAGCGTACACCTTTCTTTAACTTTTCGCAAATGCTACATTTTACTTTTATCAGTTTGGTATCGTCTTTTTTTTTTATAAAGTTTTTTTTTATAACTAGATGTTCGAACTTGCCAAGTTCGTTAAATAAGTCCTTTGTTTCCAAAATGTCATCTCTGTTGATCTTATCTGTTATAAACTCTGGCAAGCCTGCAGCAATTATATCTATCAAAGTCCCCTGATCAATTGTCTTTCTAATTTCAAGTAAAAGTTTTTCCTTCTTCACAGCATATTCTAATAAGGATCCTGCTTGATATTTAAATGATAAAGCATATCTGCTAGTAGTCCAGCCTTTATTAGCGTAGGTTAGTAAAAAGTTTGATTTCCATTCTGGCCATTGGGATTGCAAACTAAGCTTTATCATCATGGAGGAATACCAATCAGTACATGATTTTTCTAGAAATAATCTGAAAATTTCAATTTTTTCTTCATCTTCTACTACATCGAACCTTTGACATTCTTTTTCAAATATTTCCATCCAATGATATGCGTTTATGTTTCTACCATCAAATTTTTCAAGTACAAACCTTTCAGATAATCTTTTAATATTTTGCTTTTCTTTTTTTTGTTGACATTCAACCAATTTTTCCAAAATTTTGACTATGGGATCTCCCGAATCCGTTTTGTCGGCAATGGTCAATCGTTCTTGAGTAACTTCTTCTAAGAATTGGTCTTTAAAGACTACATTACTATCTTCATCAAAGTATGTTTGTAATATATCCTCTGTCATTTTTATCCATACACTTCTCGTTTGATATCTTTTTTTTAACGTATTTTTCACTGTAACATATGCTTTGGACTTATGGACATGTTCATGAAGTGATGCCGCTTGGTACTCGTCAGGAATTAGGAATGTTTTGTCATCTTGCGTGACAATTGAGGTTATGGCAATATAATTTGATTTTCCGTCTACTGTTGGTTTTGTTTGAAACGTAAATTTCAATTTTTCCATTTTCTAACAAAGAAATGTCGTTTTATAATGATATTTACAAATTAATTGCAATGACAATGGCAATCAAAACACAATTGAAAATAATTTAATTATAATGATATTACCTTATTTAATTTGGAAGTATTAGATCTATTAAAAACACAATTGAGTTTCTCCTATTAAGAGAAACGACATTAAATGTTATTAATTTCAGTTGTTTCTTTAATTGTTTCACTTATCACTTTTTATGCTTGTTTCTTATATTCTACCTCTACACCACTGACACAATCAAAATATACCACAGCTGTTTATTTGTTTACATTCTTGTGTATGTCGTCTATGCCAACGCGGCACAATTCACTACAAGAAAAATATATTTTTCTTTACATATATATCTATACAAAATTAAACTTGATAAACTGTGAATCAACATCCCGAAACACAAAGAGTTGAAGTTGGAGATGACAATGACGATGGTAGAGATGAAAACGACGCCAATTATGAGATGCTGATGATTAGGAGTTGAAGTAGAAAAGATAAAAAAAAAAACAAAAAAATTAAAATTAAATGACTAACAAAATCGTAGAGGTAAGTCCAATGGTTTAAAGCGTTTCAGTCTGTGAGTATCTTCGCTGTTGTCAAGGAGGCTAATCGCTAATGGATTCTGATGGTCTTCTAGTTTTTGTAAATGTTTTTCGCTATGTTGTTTAATTTCTTCTTTTATGAAGGGCAGGTTTAGGTCATTGTGTAGTATTTCATTTGTTATGTACCATGGGGCTGTAGCGATCAGTCTCAGGCATTTTGATTGAAAGCGCTGCAGTATTTCTATATTTGATGAACTAGCTGTACCCCATAGCTCTAACCCATACGTCCAAATTGGTTTGAGTATTATTTTTTACACGAGTACTTTATTTTCAAGGGAGAGTTGAGACCTACTGCCTAAGAGCCAGAATAATTGACGTAACTTCAGCCCAAGTTGCTTTCGTTTCGCCCATATATGACTTCTCCACGTGAGTCTTCGATCTAGATGTAAACCCAGATATTTAACTTCATCCTTCTGTGGATGTTTACTTCAGCTGTGTTCTTGGATATTCAACAGGCGTTCGATAAAGTTTGGCATCTAGGTCTGTTATACAAAATTAAAATGAAATTAGAATATCCATACTTCTTGATTTTTAAAAACTATCTTTTAAATCGTTTCTTCCAAGTTAAATATGATAATGTCTTTTCCAATTTTTACTTATTAAATTCTGGCGTTCCTCAAGGCAGCATTTTGAGCCCATTCTTATATACGCTTTATACAGCCGACCTTCCAGAACATGATTCTGTAATGACGGCAACGTTCGCAGATGACCCAGCAATTTTAGCGGCGGACGCTTCTCCGACATGTGCCTCGGAGAAGTTACAAACCCATCTTGACAACATTCACGAATGGTGTAAGAAATGGAGAGTGAAGATTAATGAGGATAAGTCAACGCACGTAACATTTACATTAAAGAAACCAACATGTCCAGTGGTCAGCTTGAACGGTACAGTAATTTTGGAAAGTTAATCTATTTAGGAACAAAAATGTTAACCCAGAAAAATTAAATATATTAATACCAAGATGCAATTCAAAACGAGGTAACACCTCCACAGAAAAGACACAGAACCTTACATACAGACCAGTTAAAATTTGTTCCTGAAGAATCAAAATGGTTTTATGATGTGATTATTAATAGCATTTAAGAGTATGATAAAATTTATTTTAAGTTTTTCATTTAATATTTAGTAATAATAACTATAAATTTCTGTTTATAATATATATTATTCATTAGTTACTTTATAATGTAACGCTATTTAGTTTGGCCTATTAAAATAAATTTGTTATAGGTAAAGTCATCTAATATGGTGATACATAATATGGTGATAGTTTTTCAAAGCCGTATAACGATATAACGTGACTTCCGTTTTAGTTGATCTTGATACCAATAGATCGTGTATACCTTCTGCTTTGTAACTGAATGCTTCAAACGAGAATGCAGACATTTTGATCACATGTAGAAACTGTTATGTTGAGTGTGACGCGTTTTGAGTATTGAGGTGTTGTTTACATGTGCGGCTTATTTTAAACCATCTATTAAAATTCATTATTTTAAACTTTGAAAGGTGATGTTAGGCAGTTTTATTCATTAAATTATGTAGAGTTTTCTTAGTATATTTATTTTTTTCGAGGACTTTGTATTAAATTTTTGTAGCCTTAGCTAGTGGAGTAAAACTTTTAGCCTTTTTCTGTGCATTCTAACCTCACTGTTTTAGTCGAGACTTTAAATTATTTTTGTGTTGTATTTTTATGCTTTATTGGGACAATTCATGTGATTTTCTGTTAGAGATAAGTATTTAGAACATAGTTAATTGGTTTTTAAATAGTATTTAGGTCAATTTTTTTTATCACCATATAAGGTTATCGGTTTGTTATTTTGAAAAATAACATTGTGATGGTTTCTAAACAAGACTCTATAATGAAAACCAGTGAAGAGAGTAATGATGAACAGTCAAAGAGAAGGGAGTACAGCACCAGTGACTTAATCCAAGCCCATAACATGGTTAAAAGTGGGGTGTCAATTTATAAAGCTTCTAAGGAATGCAGTGTTCCATGGTCCACTCTTAAACGCTATGTTCAAGAGAACTGTGGAGATGAACAAAGCAGTCCTATTATAATAAAGAAGCTGGGTAAACCATATGCTTTAACTTCTAAAATGGAAGTAAAATTATACAATTTTATTATCAAAATGCAGGAGTTAGGGTTTGGTTTGACTGTCCTAAGGGTAAGGCAGCTAGCACATAAAATTGCTGAAAGAGGAAGAAGGGCTCACCATTTCAATAGCCCTGATTCAAGACAAATTGCCAGTAAAATGTGGTGGTTTCGTTTTAAGTCTCGATATGGTATGACTCTGAGAGTTCCAGAGAACCTTTCAGCATATCGAGCTTCTTGTGCTAATAGAGTCCTTTTAAATGACTTACAGTAAATTTAAAAGTCTGGCCGAAGAAATTAGAATTTTTAGCAAACCGTCAAGATTGTGAAATGTTGATGATACTGGTTTGCAATTTATTGTGAATCATTCCAAAATAGTGACCAATATTGGGAAGAAATATGTTTATCGAAGGCAGTATTTTGAAAAGGGAGAAACACAAACACTAGTAGGGTGCATATGTGCAGATGGTACTTGGATACCTCCGATGAATATCTTCAAAGGAGTAAGGCAGCAGATTGTTCTGGCTGCAGATTGTTTACCTAACTGTCAGGTTAAGTTGTCAGCAAAAGGTTGGATAAATTCTCATTTATTTGAAGAATGGTTTGATTTTTTCATTGCTTCTATTCCACCTGACCAACCAGTGCTGTTGTTAATGGATTCTCATGGCTCACATGTAACTTCCAGAGATTATTGAAAAGGCCAAATAAAATAAAATATTCTTGCTCACTTTTCCAAGTCACACCACTCATCTGCTACAACCTTTGGATGTTGGTGTGTACAGATCTTTGAAATGCCATTGGAGCAAAAGAATAAACGAGTTTATGGATTCTAATCCTACTAACAGACCGTCAAGGTATAATTTTCATTCATTGTTTAATGTTCCCTTCATTGAAAGTTTTTCCAGATCTAACATAATAAATGCATTTAAGAAAACTGGAATTTCTCCGTTTAATAAAGACTGTATCCCTGATGAAGCCATAGCTCCATCTGTACTGACTGTATCTTCAACTCCATCTGACTCGCCATCTGCTTCTTCAACTACTGAAGAGAAACAGGACCAATCAGCAAACTGATGACATACTGGCTACACCTTCAACTTCAGGTTGTCAAGTTAAAAGGAAACGTTCCAGCGCTCATTCTCCTGCAGCAAAAATACTGATAAGTCCTACCGGAAAATCTATGGCAGCATCCTCAACATCAAAACCTGGGCGTCCACCAAAGTCAAGGAACGTTACAAGCAGGCCTAAATCTAAATCCTGTGGAGTAGGTAGTGATGACTGGAAATGCCATGAATGTGGTAAGCTTTATTCAGATGATGCCAGGGAGAAAAATGGTGCCAAGTAGGCTCAATGTGCATTTTGTATGCTTCCTAATCATGAAACCTGCCAGTCTCCAGATTTTACTGAAAATGAAGAAGGTGCTTACATGTGTGATTTGTGTATGGAAGAGAATTAATAACTTCATGTGTCTATTCATAGTAAAATATAATTGGACAGTTAGATATTTAGGTAGTTAAACAATTAGGTATTTAATTTTTCAAATATTAGGCCTACTAGAACGTTATTAGTTATTAGAATATCAATTTGTTTGCTTATTAAATTATAAAAAAAATTAAAATGTTAGAAAAGTACACACACTATTAATACCATAGAAAAAAGTGTTAAAAGTTAATAAACTAACTAAGTTAACAAATGAACTAAGTTAATAAAAATATGTTTTAGTTAGTGTATTTTAACTGTTTTCTAATTTTACAAATATGTCACCATATTAAGTTACTTCTATCACCTAATAAGAGACCCTATCACCGTATAAGATACACTATAGGTAAGCCAGTATTTTTGTTTTTCTTGTAAATTAGTTATTATTAAAGTAATCTAACTATCACAGACATGTAGCTAATAAACTAACTGAACTACCCTATTAATTTCAATTTTCTTTCATGGTTTTAAAATATAGAAAATTGTGGTTTTGTAAAACTATCACCGTATTAGATGACCTTACCTATTTTAACATTTTTCGTTAACTAGTTGTTGTAATGTACTTAACACCTTCAATAACTTTAAAATAAACATTACATTTAAAAATATTTTAGTGAAAGAAGGTGTTATCTACACAAAAATGAGTTAAATTCAATTTTAAAACTAAAACAGACAAGGTTTAGAATACTTAAATAAATTCCCTATGTCTATTTTACATACTGACACCAAAAATTTAAGTTTCTGAAATCATTAAATAAAGTTACAGCTTTTGAACTTAAACACTCAATTTCTCAGAACTGTATTTCTGTCACACAACACCTTCCTCCACTGAACCCTTCAAATGTCAGTGGGACAGTCCAACTTCATAGTCACAGTATACCTGAACTGTCAAAGGAAAAACAGCAAACACTGAAAAGAGGAAATATAATTGAATCAGTCATTTAAGAAAGGGCTCGACTCCATTTTTTTCGAAAATTTACTTTTTTCTATTTTTGGTCTTTTGAAAGGTAGATACATTCATTATGTATCAAAATGTCTCTATTCCAACTCATATAACACAAATAGGAATGTGCTGTGTATTGCATTCATTTTTGAACTGGCTCAACTCCAGGAATGGAGCCCTTTCAGAACTGAACTGTCCTACCGACTAGTGGTAGCTTTGAGAACCTATGCCAATCCTATTCATCATATTGCATCTTTTCCTCTTAAATGCAGCCTCTACTACTCCTCCCGGGAGTATTATTATCTTGATTCTCGACTGAATGATAGTTTGACATGTTTAAAGAAAAGCATTCCACTAAAAAATTGTATACAAATTCTAGTTGAATTACTGTAACAATAATTTTGATCTAACTTTTGGGCAACCTCAAGTTGACACATGTGTAACATGTGAACAGCTCCTTGTTAAAATACAAAGCCCAACGTTAAATTAGAAAGCTACAGAAGTGGCTTCGGCTAAACTAATGATACATAAATGCTGAGCCAAGAAATATTTTACTAGCATGCAGCAAAGCAAAGAAAAAAGTCAAAAGAATGAAAATGTACTCTCACTTTGCTTTGATTTTCTGCAGAGCTTGCCGCTCCCACGGATACCTGTACAAGGTGTTTTTTACTAACGTCAGCTGTGGGTAAATGTTTTCAAAATTCACAATCTTTGTTCAAGAAAGTCAGTCCATTATGTATGTATACCATGAAAGCATAGCCAAAAATGGAGCGAATGATGTATGCTCTTTTATTTTAGACTACATTAAAAATGATGTATCCAATAATGAAACAAAGCTTTGAGGCATGCCTAATTTGGAAAATACATAAATCTAAGAAAGGTATCATAAATAACTTGAATGGTGTCATTTGCTTGTAGAAATTAAGAAATGTGGGTGTGAAGAATGTAAGGAGAGTAGAAATTTTAAAAGAATTCTCATGGGAACAAAACAATTATGAATTGTTAAGAAATAAATAAAAAATTAGTTGATTGTCCCGTGAGGGAAAAGACAGGAAGGAACCCTGTTGAGCCATTGATGTTTGAATATATCCAGTCAGAGGAATGGTCAAACATTTGTCATTGGCTTACGGGTATCTATTTGTAACATGTGTCTGACTTGAGGATTTTTGGTGGGAATTAGAAAGGAGGCGAGTCGAAAAGGGAAGATAAAGGAGTAAGGAGAGTTAGTTGGAAATGAGAGATCGAAGGGTGCACAGTGAGGTTGCTGGGCGACAAAAACGCTAAATGAGAGAAATTGGATAAAATATTAAAATATCAAATAAATTAAAATAATACATCACGGACAAACAACTTCATATACTATTCTCCAGCATCACCGCGAAATATTATTTTCGCGTTAAGAAAGGAGAATGATCCACATATATTTTTACATCCAGTTGATGCATTATATTGGACGTTAGTGTCCATCAAAGCCATTAAACCTGATTTTCTTTCGTATGGCGTGGTGTATTTATACCGTGCTGCCGTCGCTTACTCTAAGGGGGATGCGGTTACATTTCCAGCCGTCTTCTCAGTTAACGGGGAATTTCGTGGATGCCATATCCATAGTCAACTTGTATTTAAATTACGCTATGTTATGAACTCATTAGCTGCGCTCTTCTCAAATTTATCTACGCACCATAACTTTGACCAATTATCTATCGATGTTTACAATGAGGTGCTTTTTTTTTATATTGAATGATCCGAACAGGGGTCGAGATCTGAAGAGAATGCTTAATCCTATAAATTTATATTTTGGTCATAATCAAGATTCGTCGACCACGGACAGTCCGGTATTTGGGCCAGAATTTGATAGCGGAGTAGATCATATATATCCTACATATGATACTAGTGAATTGACGGATGAAAAGCCTAAGACTAAATTGGGATACTCAAAGGTGTTTGATTGCATCTCTGACTCCGTCTGTCAACGTGGGGATAGATCTCACAACGTCATTTTATCTGCAGTATATAAACACATCGTGTCAAAAGCTCTAAAAGATATGTACGTTGAATTGGAAAAATGCAAATTAACGTTCCTAATCTCATTTATTAAGTTGCGTTTAGTATCGTATGATCCGCATCCCAGGATCATCTACAACGTTATATTCCTACGTATATTGGTAAATTCCGGTGGTTATTCACGTTCTAACAAAATGTATGATTTTGAATCTACGATCAACCCAGTATTGGAGAGCAACGCTGAATATAAGCGGAGTTCCAATTATGTAAATAGTATGAACACTTTGGGTAAGAAAACTAGCGATGTAGGATATGAATGTGCTAAGAGATTGTTGGATGAAGGTGAATATCAAAACCGAAGAGCATTTCACCGTGGCATAGATAAGTGGGTCACGTCTAAAAGTGCGAGAATTGGGAGCGTGAAAATCGCAGGAACTATAAATGGTAAGCGATTCCAGACGGTATCCACCTCCAAAGCTACTTTTTTAGCCACCATGGGGATGGACGTCTTAGATGTCTCGACCGTCAATGACAACTCTATTCCTTTTATGGTCGCCGTAAGAGAGGGTTTACCCACAGACGCTCCACGTGAGCTTGGTGTAGCGCTTCAAAATTGGCGAAGTGGCGAAATGTCAGAGAGTCAGATCATGCATGTATTTGGGATTTCGAGTATAGGATCGCGATCTACTACAGGATTCCGACCCATAAGGCCTATATACATTAACTCGATGCAAGCCCATATAGCGCAGGCTGCTGTTATGGGACCAATGATTGAGATGTCTTCGAGACGTGTAAGGGAGGACGTTAATTCTCCAGCATCACCGCGAAAATAATACGTTATTACATTACGAAAGTAATAATATTATGATCTTACTAATAAATTCATGTTAGAGTACGAAATGAATCTTAAATATGCTAATTGGCGAAATGGTACTAACGTATCGATCGATGATTATATTACGTCTGGTATAGTATCCGATGTTGAATACGACATTATGTATAATGAAAAGAAGTTCTCACGGTTATGGAAGAATTTAGATTCATTAAATAGGATGCACGTGAATGATACGGTTTACAAGAGGGCTGAGACTATGGCTGAGCAGGTCATATCTGATTCTGAAATAAATTCGCCCATGTGGTATGATCTTAAAGAGTCGGATCTTTTTGATGCAAGTTATCTGCCACCTTTTAGGTTATCATCACCAACTCATCGTTATGAAAATTTGCTTAGGAAGAGTAAATCCAATGACCGGTGTTTTTCAACCGGTGTTTTTTCAACAATTCAAAACGATTTGTACCATAAACTAATAAGGATACAATCTTGTATTCTTAAAGAGAAATTATTTTTAGTGATCTTTCCAATTGTATGAAAACATCAGTAAGATGTGGGAGAGATAGATAATAGACTATTATTTATGGGTACACGTTACCAGCTACGACACCAGCAGCTCTGGCTTTAGCCAGCGGCAAGTAAACAGAAGCAGCAGAATCGAGCAGCAAACATGTCATACGCGCGAGTGACAATTGTACTGTGTCTAGTCAGGCGCAACGTAGGCAATGTACTGCGTCGAACGATCGATTTTTCCCGGATGTATACGTTCGGGAAAATCGCTGTAACTTTTCAACCCGTAATCGTAAAGCGCTGAAAAAAAATACGTACCCCCTAGAATCGAACGGCGCACACACATGTCGTATATCTTAATTTTTAAAAAAAACAATCATCAAAATTTCGGTGCGCCGGTTTTTCCGGAAAAGCGTTGTAACTTTTCCGCCGGATCGAATTTCGAAAATCATCTAGCGCCAATCGTTTTTCAATTCAAAAATACTTATAAATTGTGAATTTCATTCGGATCGAGAGAAATCATCTTTTCGATTTTCATGAAAAGTTGTGTACTTATGTTTTTTGGGTCGCTGAGTCGTGTGGTATAGATAGTTTTTTGATCTGACTATTATTTTTAAAGTTATCGCCCGATTTCCAACTGGAAAATGCAGATTTTTTTTTAAACGTCCCAAAATAATATAAAAAACATTTTTTGAATTTTTTAAACTATCACACGATACGTATAAAGGATCAAATTTACATATCCAGCGGTCGAAATTCAATTTTCCGATTTTTATTTTTCGACAAAATTTTCACTCTCCACTCGATGCAGACCTTTTTTCAAACGGCTGTAAAATGTTTTTGGCTTGAGATAGAATTTTTTTATTATTTTTCCCTTACTACAAAAGGATCAAATTAACATTTGTATATGCTGAAACTTAAATTTAAGCGACTTTAATTTTCAGTCATTTTTCAAATTTTCTCGACTGCAGACCTTTTTTCAAACGGCTGTAAAAAAGTTTTGGCTTGAGATAGAATTTTTTTATTATTTTTCCCTTACCACAAAAGGTTCAAATTAACATTTGTATATGCTGAAACTTAAATTTAAGCAACTTAAAAAAACTAACAAGACCTATTGACCAAATAGATCATGGGGGCTGTTAACGCCACTTCGTACTGACAAAATGCATCCGTAAATCCCGCCTTGTTAATATTTCAAATTTGCTTGTTGCTTCCGTATGACCTAACCGATCACGTCATTTCTCCCTCTACTTCCCTTAATATCCGCCTTCCTAATTGCTCATTGTTGGTTCAGCATTCATAATGAATGGGTGCGCGCTTTCTGTTGCGTGTAACGCATGGCGTGGGTACGCTACCGCGCTACCAGCTTTACAATCTCGTTTCGTTCTTACATTCATTTCGCTCGCTATGAACTCAAGTCGTTTGTTTCAATTTAATTTGTGTGAATTATTATATTCGATTGCTCATGTCAATATATTGTAAACTTTTTCGTTTGTTCTTTGTGATGTCTGTTAGTGCTATACAGCATGCGCTTTCTACAATTGTGAATTATCATTACTGGATTAAAGGTAAGTGCGTATTTGTTTATTATGTATTGTTGACCAATAATGTGTGTTCCCATGTAATGTCATGTCCTTTCACTTTCGTTTCCTACCTATTTTGTCAGTTTTACTTAACCGCCTATTTAACCATTTCGTTTATTCACTCAGTCGTTTAGTTGTGGCTGGCAACTACCAAAAAACCAGCCTGGTCCTCCTGTTTAAATCGTTTAATCGTCTATTATTTACGTTAGAAATTATTCTTCTCGATTATGCTTTATTGTGCTTTTCAAAAATCGTATATGCTTTAACAGGGGCTTTGGGATAGGGAAGAAAAAGAAAGGATTTTTTAAACCTAATGATGTATTTGAAAGCTGCCAGAGCATGCCTAAAGAACACAAGTTCATCGATTGGATAGAACAAGAGATTACAGACCTATCTTTTAATACAACTTTTAAATGGGTGGATTTTGGAGAAAACCAGAAATATAACTCAGTAGATGAATTTTCAGAATCAATAGCGGACTCTTACTTGAAAATAATAGATGGATCCTTTGCTTCTGCACAAATAGGGAAGTGGGTTGAAACATGTTCTAAAATTGAAACTAAAATACATAGTGATAGAACATCTATATCCCTTGTACCCATCACCACTAGAAAGCAAGTTAATGGAAAAAGAGTTTGTCAATTTTGGGGACTAGTGTTGGTTGGACCAAGTCACCCTAAAAGTTCTACTGACAGAATCCCTTTAATCACTTATGAATTAATAAATAGTCAAATACAAGACTTCTTTAAATACGAAAAATACAGCATATACAATATTCTAGGACATGATGGAACTATGATGAATGTAGCAGTAAGAAAGTTCTCTACAACCAAGCAGAAAATATTTTATATGACAGGCTTAAGAAAAACGCATCTCCAAGTGTGTAATTTTCATTCAAAAATGATAATGAACAGAGCGGCTAACTGTAAAGACAGTGATTTTTTTTTTTTTTTTTTTTTTTTTTTGGGCGAAAAACCAGGACGGTTATCAACGCCCGTTATTCTACACATGGGGGTAAAGGGCCCAAGTGTAGAAAGTAATTTTCTATTTATAATATAAAACGTCTTACAAACTAGAAATATCACAGAAAATACATTAACGTACAAACATACATTAACGTACAAACATACATTAACGTACAAACTGGATGTGGATTTTAAACCAATAATACAGGTTTTTAAAAGTAATGGGGGCACAAAAAATATCTTCTATAAAACCTATATCAGGAATTTAATATCTTTAGAATTTCTAATGGCTGTTTATAATAACTCACAAATGGAAGCTTTTACTGCAAACATATAAGAAGGAAGTACTATTGGCCTTCAATGCACAAGGATGTAACTAATTTTATTAATCAATGCCATTCTTGCCTTCAAGTTAAATATGACAGGAAACCTATTAAAACTAAATTTGAGATTACGCCCACCCGTTCAAAACCCTTCGAAAGATTGCAAATTGATGTTTTTACCTACGATAAAACCAAAATTCTTACTATTATTGATTGTTTTTCTCGCAGACTAAACGCCTATGTATTAAGACATCTTAATAGTATTGAGGTATTTAAAGCATTAAAACAATATCTTGTTAATTACCCAATTCCAGAAATCATACAGACAGACAATGGAAAAGAATTCAATAACAATTTATATACACAATTTTTAAGTATTTATAACATAACCCCTCACTTTACAACACCATGCCATCCTAATTCACAAGGACTAATTGAACGTGCTCACTCAACATTGTTAGAGACACTCCAAACTATAGACACACAACACAAAAACATATCACTACAGGAAAAAATTAACTTAGCTTTAATTTCTTATAATAATTCAATCAAACCTGCATTTAATTTAACACCTATGGAATTGACATTTGGTATACAAAAACCTTTAATGAACGAAAATAATTGTTTAATTACAGAAGAACTAGCTAACAGACACTTTGAACAATTAAAAGGTTTACATAAAAATATAAAAGACCAAATCATAAACGAAAAAACTGAAAGAACTAATAAACTAAATTTAAATAGGGAAGATAGAATTGAAATTCCGGATAAACCTTACATTCAAACAAAAGGACGATTTAAAACAACACCTAAATATGTTCTTACAAAAAAAAATAGATTCAAATCAAGTTTTAATTAAAAATAAATACAAAACTAAAATACATCCAGACAGAATAAAAAGACCTAGGAAAGTAACACAAGACTTGTCGGTTTCAGATGAATTGGATAATGATAATTCTAGTGATGAAAACATTGATGAATGCTCTACAAACGTATCAAATAATTGATTTGACAAACTCAGCTGGTATAATACCAATTAGAATTGGTGACTCTCTTGTAATTAAGGACTATTATACGTATATACATTATGTTAATCTAACTAGTTTTAAGATAGAAATTAATATATTAGATTTTAACGTAAATTCCATGTACAATTCCGGAATTGATCATAACATAATTAACTCAGTTAAAGCCAATATAGATTATATACATGAAAAATTTGATCACATTAAAAAATTGAAAGGAACAAGGAAACGCCGAGGTCTTATTAATGGAATAGGTTCAATTTTATCGTGGCTCACTGGTACACTTGACGCTGACGATAAAGAGCGTTATGACAAAACCATTAATTTAATAGAAAATAACGAACAACATTAAATTCATAATGTCAAAAGTAAAACAATATTCAGTGAAAATTTGGTTAATCAATTCAATAAAGATGTAAAAATACTCCAAAGAAACAATGTAAAACTATATGAATTCATTAACAAAACTGTAGACAAAAATAATATAATAGATAGACTACAACAAATAAATTTAGTTATGTCAACAATCACTTTAATTGAATTTAAACTCAATGATATTTTAAGTAGCCTAGAAAGTTGTAATAAAAATGAATTACATCATAGTATTATTACAAAGAATGGTTTTTTTTTTAAGGCGAAAAACTTCGGCGAGGTTATCATCGCCTGTTGTTCTACACAAGGGTGTAAAAAGCCCGAGTGCAGAACGCCTTTTTTTTATATATATACAATAGTTAAAAATCTTATAAGGCTAATATCACAGACATCACAGGCTAAAGTAACGCTAAAAACACAAAAAAAAACATACACACATAAACTTAAAACTTAATATCACAGTTAGAAAAAATAAAAACACACAAACGACATTAACACTTAAGTAATTAAAATCTTAAAAACTAGTATCACAACCAAAAAAAAAAATTAAAAATTACATTAAAAAAAAAGAAAATATCACAGACATTAAAGGTCACAAAAGGCTGTAAAGGGGCCCCATAATAAGAACACAGAAATTTGAATATAAACATATAACTAATATAAAAACATATACTAGAGGGTAACACTAAAAGGACACATATTAGACACTGTTGTATACACCAATTGATCGTAAAAATTTTATAGCCACGTCCGAAATAGGGCTTTCGTCACCGAGTATATTCCTTAATTCAGAGGGAATCTTGAATCGCCGACGCAGAGCTGCGTAGCAGACGCAATCAACCAATACATGTTTGACTATCAAAGGACAATCGCACCTGCCACAAACTGGAGCATCACCAGACGTTATGAGATACCCATGGGTTAATCTGGTGTGCCCAATTCTAAGTCGCGCGATGAAAATCTCTTCCCTTTTGTTCTTCCTCAGTGACGTAGGCCAAGGCTTAACAATAGGTTTTATTTCTCGTAGTTTGTTGCCATGATTTTTTTTTTTTTTTTTTTTTTTTTTTTTTTTTTTAGGGCGAAAAACCAGACGGTTATCATCGCCCGTTGTTCTACACGCGGGTGTAAAGGGCCCGAGTGTAGAACGTACTTGAATATAATATAATATATACTTTTTTATTTAAATATAACTCCTAAAACTAAAAATATCACAGATAAAGAAAAATTCATAAATAAAATTTACAGTAAAGAACATTTATTTTAAAAACTTATAAGATAAACATACAAACACAAACTTAAACCCGCTTCACCAGACTCACAAAATCAGACATAGTCAGATATTGCGTGAAAGCCGGTTGACGAGCCGCCTTAGCGCCTTAGCGGCCAAATCAGCAGCCTCATTTCTCGGGATTCCAGCATGTCCCGGAACCCAGCAGAATACAACACTTACTCCTCTACCGTTAAGCTGCTTCACGGTACCGTGGACATCTGCAACTAGCGGGTGGCGTGAATATATATCACTAATCGACTGCAGAGCACTGAGTGAATCAGTGCACACCAACACCCGACGCCCACGCACACAGACTACAGACAGAGCTTTACTAATAGCATAAAGCTCTGCCGTGTAAATACTGGTTCCCGCAGGTAATCCAAACAAATAGGTTCTCCCATTAGCAACAAACGAGCAACCAACTCCAACATCCGACTTTGATCCATCAGTGTATACAACCGTAGATGGTTTAATAGCTTCAACTAACTCACTGAAAATGCTATTAAACACCACAGAGCTTGTGCCTGCCTTTAAATATTTACACATCTCAAAATTAAAGTGTAACTGAGCGATGGTCCAGGGTGGAAATAGACATGAATTACATGGGTAGACACGAGGAATCGCAATATCGAGGTAGTTGCATATCTCAAACGCTCTTACACCGAATGGTGAAGGCTGTCGGGCGTTCATCAGGCGCAAATCATGACAGGGGTTGTTGAGAATGATGTCATGCAAGAAATGGTAAGGTTTTTTTTTTTTTTTTTTTTTTTTTTTAAAGGCGAAAAACCTCGGCGAGGTTATCATCGCCTGTTGTTCTACACAAGGGTGTAAAAAGCCCGAGTGCAGAACGCCTTTTATATATATATATATACACATATATACATATACATACATAATAGTTAAAAATCTTATAGACTAATATCACAGACATCACAGGCTAATAAAAAACGCTAAAAACACAAAAAAGAAATACACACATAAACTTAAAATTAATATCACAGCTAGAAAAATAAACACAGAAACAACATTAACATATATGTAATTAAAATCTTAAAAACTAGTATCACAACCAAAAATAAATAAAATACTACATTAAAAAAAGAAAATATCACAGACATCACAAAAGGCTGTAAAGGGGCCACATAATATGAACACAGACATAATATAAATATAAACTTATAACTAATATAAAACATAAACTATAGGGTAACACTAATAGGACATATATTAGACACTGTTGTATACACCAATCGATCGTAAAAATTTTATAGCCACGTCCAAAATAGGGCTTTCGTCACCGAGTATATACCTTAATTCCGAGGGAATCTTGAATCGCCGGCGCAGAGCTGCGTAGCAGATGCAATCTACTAAAACATGTTTGACTGTCAAAGGACAATCGCATCTGCCACAAATTGGAGCATCACCAGACGTCATGAGATACCCATGGGTTAATCTGGTGTGCCCAATTCTAAGTCGCGCGATTACAACTTCTTCCCTTCTGTTCTTCCTCAGTGACGTATCCCAGGGCTTAACATTATCTTTTATTTCACGAAGCTTGTTGCCATGGGAGCCAGTCCATTCTACCTGCCAGGAATCAGTGGTGACACGCTTCACCAGGCCCACGAAATCTGACACAGTCAGATATTGCGTGAAGGCCGGTTGGCGAGCTGCCTCCTTAGCGGCCAAATCAGCAGCCTCATTTCCCGGGATTCCAGCATGACCCGGAACCCAGCAGAAAACAACGCTTACTCCTCTATCATTCAGCTCCTTCACAGTGCCGAGGACGTCCACAACTAGCGGGTGGCGTGAATACACATCACTAATCGACTGGAGAGCACTGAGCGAATCAGTGCACACCAACACCCGACGCCCACGCACACAGACTACAGAAAGAGCTTTGCTGATAGCATAAAGTTCAGCCGTGTAAATACTGGTTCCCGCAGGTAATCCAAACAAATAGGTTCTCCCATTAGCAACAAACGAGCAACCAACTCCAACATCCGACTTTGATCCATCAGTGTATACAACCGTAGATGGTTTAATAGCTTCAACTAACTCACTGAAAATGCTATTAAACACCACAGAGCTTGTGCCTGCCTTTGAGTATTTACTCATCTCAAAGTTAAAGTGTAACTGAGCGATGGTCCAGGGTGGAAATAGACAAGAATTACATGGGTAGACACGAGGAATCGCAATATCAAGGTTGTTGCATATCTCCAACGCTCTTACACCGAATGGTGAAGGCTGTCGGGCGTTCATCAAATGCAAATCATGACAGGGGTTGTTGAGAATGATCTCATGCAAAAAATGGTAAGGTCTAGCTTTCAACTTAGCAAAGTACGTCAATAGAAGCTGCTGGCGACGTCTGAATAACGACATTTCTCCACTTTCAACTAAGATGCTGACAACAGGGCTAGAACGGAAAGCACCTGTAGATAATCGTAAACATGAATTGTGGACTGTGTCAAGCATTCTCAGAGAAGTGGAAGTATCAGATGAGTAGGCTACAGCGCCATAATCTATACGTGATCGCACTAGAGCCTTGTAGAACCTTATCATACATGATCTATCAGCACCCCAACCTGTACCTGTAAGAACACGCAGAATATCAACCACCTTTAAGCACCTAGCCCGTAGGTCTTTAATATGCGGAACCCATGTAAGTCTCTTGTCGAATACAACACCTAAGAACCTGATTTCAGTGCTAACTTCGATATCCTGACCCATTAAATACAGTCTTGGAACATTATCAGTCCGTATTCGGCAAAACTGAATGCATTTAGTCTTCTCAGGAGAAAAACTAAAGCCAGTCTGCCGTGACCATTCTTCAAGACGGTATATAGTTAGCTGTAGAGCTCGTTCAGCTGAGACAACATTTCTAGATGCAACATATATTGCAAAATCATCAACAAACAACGAACATTTAACAGGGTATACGCAACTTTTCACAATATTGTTTATGGCAACCGCAAATAGGGTACAACTAATTACACTTCCTTGCGGTATACCATTTTCCAAGTCAAACCTGTCGGACAGACACTGACCAACCCTTACACGGAACGATCGTTCATCTAGAAAGTCCTTGATGAAGGCCAACATGTTTCCAGCGATGCCCCAATCCCGCAAGGTATTGAGGATACCTCGTCGCCAAGCTGTATCATATGCTTTTTTTAAATCATACGGCAACGAGGCGCTGCCGCAATGCAAACGCATTGCAGACAGCCGTCTCAAGGGCCACCAAGTGGTCTGTCGAAGACCTCCCTCTCCGAAAACCGCTCTGTTCAGGAGCGAGGAAGTTATTCTTTTCCAGATACCACATGAGACGACTGTTCACCATTCTTTCCATGACCTTACAAACAACACTTGTCAAGGAAATGGGACGGTAGTTGGAGGCCAATGTTTTATCTTTACCAGGTTTGAGGATCGGAACAACAATTGCTTCTTTCCAAGTTTTTGGAAGCTTTCTAGAAGCGTATATTTTATTAAAAACATGTAGGAGTTGCCTTAACCCAGAATCCGGTAAATGCGCTATCATCGAAAGTGTAATTTCATCTCCTCCAGGTGAGGTATTTCGAGATACTTTGAGCGCTTTTCTAAGCTCAGGCAATGAGAAAGGAATGTTTAGAGGATCATTCGAGTCCGCTATAAAGAAAGGAAGAGATTCAATGGTTTTCTTATAATTTTGAAACTGTACTGAATATGAAGACGTGAGGGAAGCTGATTTAAAGAAGGAACCAATCACGTTAGCGATGTCGGACTGTGATGTGATCACAGAACCGTCAGCTTGCAACCCTGCGATTCGATGTGGAGACGTCCTTCCACATACCGAACGCAGTTTTCTCCATACCGTTGTCACAGGGGTACTCCTGCTAATATCTCCAACGTAACGGCTCCACGACTCCCTCTTACTCTCAAGAAAGACACGCCTACAGCAGGCCCGAGCTCTTCGGTACGCTTCCAGGTTTGCATCCGTAGGTCTGCGACTAAAAATGCGCAGGGCCCTACGGCGGTCCCGAAGAGCCTCCTTACAACGATCATTCCACCAAGGTACCGGTGGACGCCGTGCTTTTCCCGATGTTTTAGGAATGCTCTGGGCAGCTGCTGCAGACATCCTCTCTACAAAGGAAGACAACAGCTTTCGTGCATCATCTTCATCTTCATATTCAGATTCCATTAAACTTGAAAACTCATCCCACCGTGCAAGCTTTTCAATCCATCGTTTCGGAAGGTCATCGACAGGCTGGTAGTCAAAAAATTCGACCACCACCGGTCGGTGATCACTTCCATACAGGTCTGGCAGTACTCTCCACATCAACCTTGGAACAATGGACGGGCTATAGAAAGTAAGGTCCAAGCACGACCAGGATCCTGTTGAGGATGACATGAATGTTTCAGATCCATCGTTCAATAGACATAAGTCTAAATCACTCCGGACCCTCTCCACAATGTGACCTCTACCATTGCACAGTGAGGAGCCCCAAGAATAATGGTGACCATTGAAATCTCCTAAGATGATATATGGAGCTGGTAACTGTTCCAGCAATTCTCTCATGGCTAGGTATGAAATGTCTGTGTTTGGTGGTAAATAAACATTACACACGCAAACCGACACCGGGACAGTTATCCTGATTGCTACAGCCTGAATATCCGTCTGGATATCCAGATTTATGCCTTGCATTGACTGGTGAAGTAATATTGCAACCCCACCACCAGGGCCACCATGCAGGGAATCTTTCCTAAACATTTCGTATCCACGAAAGGATAATCGGATATCAGGTTGTAACATCGTCTCTTGCAGGCAAAGCGCAAACGGACACTTATCCCGGATCAATATCTTTATATCTTCATACCTAGACCGGATCCCGCGAACATTCCATTGAATTAAACTATTAAAGGGTATTTCGCAACGGAGGAGTTACGTTTCAAACACAATTTTCTCCTTCCCTTTTTTCCCTTTTACTTGTATAAAGCCCTTTTCTAGGGCCGATGAATCTCCAATCATATCGTGGATCTTGGACCCAGACGGAGGAGATTTTAGAAATTTAGACGCTTCCGCTGGAAGCGTCTTGGATACTGAAAGGGGTTTTCCCTTTGAGGTAGAGGCTGTCTTACTTGACAGCTGAGCTTTTGTACTCTGCGTCGCAGAAAGGTTACACACTTGAGACACTGAGCTCTTTGAACCAATTTCTGTTTGCTTGGTGCTTAATAACGCTTTAAGTGCAGAAGTTAGGGAAGCAACCTGTTTAGTGAGGTTCTCAACAACACTCTTCAACTCAACGCATGACGAGCACTCACCAGACACACGAGACTGAACACTAGTTGCAGCTGCAAACGAAATGTCAGGCTGGACTGCATTTCGAATGCTATTTAGTTTTCTGTACTCACTCCGGGCAGCAGGAAAGGAAAGCTTCTGTTCAGACGAAATTTTCTGAATTTCCCGTTCTTCTTTATACTTGGGGCATTCCCGAGACCTTGCTGAATGACTTCCTTTACAGTTTGCACATAGTTCTTTTTCAGAAGTGCATTCGCTATCTAAGTGGTCAGGTGAACTGCACTTTGCGCATATCGCAGGTTTCTTGCAGTTTGTTTTCGTATGTCCGTATTCCTGGCACTGAAAACAGCGCAGAGGGTTTGGGACATACGGTCTCACTCGAACAGACAAGTAACCCAACTTAAGGCGATCCGGAGATTGAGGGGTGGAAAATGTTATGATAAGTGTCGGGGGTACCGACATCAATTCCATTTTCCCGACGCATAACTCTTTTGACTTGCGTCACTCTCTGGGAGGTAAGCTCCTCCAATAACTCAGCCTCAGACATATCTTGTATATCTCGAGAGTAAACCACTCCTCGAGATGAGTTGAGGGATCTGTGCGGTTCTACAGTGACTGTAGTACTTCCAATTTGTGTAATTTTAACAACGCTGCTACTTTGCTTCGCAGACGTTGTTTCAATTAACAAAGTACCATTCCTTAGTTTTTTAATTGAATGCGGCGAGCCACAAACCGACTGCACAGACCTGTTAATAATGAAGGGGGAAACTTTTGATAGCGACCCTTCTTCTGCAACACAACGAACAACGAAAAATTTGTCCGTGCTACTTAATACACCACTATCACTATCGTCAGACAAGCTAGACCATAGTCTTTTACATCCAAGGGAAGATTGTTTGTTAGACATTATCTTTAGTGCTTTTCCAGTCATCGTGAAAGCAGGGTGCGGGCGGAGAGATGACCCGCGCACGCCGCAGGTCCCTAGTAAAAAGAAGGACCCGGCCGAGTACTCCCGGCAGCCATCTCCCACATATTTCATCCGGGCCGGGGAGTCAGGTACTGCCTGACCCACTGATACCGACGTCCCAGAGGCTCGCACGCAGCAGTAAGAGCTCCGACACTCTTACCCATGGTCCACTTCTTGCCACAGTACCGAAGCGACTGGAAGGGCTAAAGGATGGCGCAAAGCCTCGGCAGAGCAAGCTCACAGCAGCACAACCACAGTCCAGACCTTCCAATCCGGAAAGGGTTACGCACGACCAGCCCGCATCCCATCCTCGCCAGCATTATTTTTTTTTTTTTTTTTTTTTTTTTTTTAAAGGCGAAAAACCTCGGCGAGGTTATCATCGCCTGTTGTTCTACACAAGGGTGTAAAAAGCCCGAGTGTAAAACGCCATTTTTTTATATATATATGAAATATCTAAAATCTTATAATCTAGTATCACAGACAGGCTAAAAAAAAAACGCTAAAAACACAAAAAACATACACACATAAACTTAAATTTAATATCACAGTTAAAAAAGAAAACACAAAAATTACATTGACACTTATGTAATTAAAATCTTAA
Source organism: Catonia carolina (assembly GCA_035578175.1). Classification (NCBI taxonomy): domain Eukaryota; kingdom Metazoa; phylum Arthropoda; class Insecta; order Hemiptera; family Achilidae; genus Catonia; species Catonia carolina. The sequence goes on from JAQMRL010000001.1 coordinate 42,119,363, forward strand.
GAACTAGTATCACAACCAACTAGTATCGCCAGGATTATAAATGTGTGTAAGAAAACTGTGTGTATGTGTTGTGTGTAGGGTATGTAAATGTGTGTGTTGAAAGAAAGTGTGGTGTGTGTGATGTAGTATTATTGTTGTGTGTAGTGTAAGAGCAACCTGTGTATAGTTTTGAAATAAGGTTAGCTCTTAGCTGGGGTCCCGGGGTTGCCACACCCGAACACCCACATATATATGCATGGACGAGCATTCATATATATAAGAATGGGTGCCCCCTGGGGGCAAATGGTAAGGTCTAGCTTTCAACTTGGCAAAGTACGTCAATAGAAGCTGCTGGCGACGTCTGTATAACGACATTTCTCCACTTTCAACTAAGATGCTGACAACAGGGCTAGAACGAAAAGCACCTGTAGACAATCGTAAACAAGAATTGTGAACACTCTCAAGCATTCTTAGCGAAGTGGGAGTAGCAGATGAGTACGCTACAGCGCCATAATCTATACGTGATCGCACTAGAGCCTTGTAGAACCTTATCATACATGATCTATCAGCTCCCCAACCTGTACCTGTAAGAACACGCAGAATATCAACCACCTTTAAGCACCTAGCCCGTAGGTCTTTAACGAGCGGAACCCATGTAAGTCTTTTGTCGAATACAACTCCTAGAAACCTGATGTCAGTGCTAACTTCGATATACTGACCCATTAAATACAGTCTGGGAACATTATCAGTCCGTATTCTGCAAAACTGAACGCATTTAGTCTTCTCAGGGGAAAAACTAAAGCCAGTCTGCCGTGACCATTCCTCAAGACGGTATATAGTTAGCTGTAAAGCTCGTTCAGCTAAGACAACATTTCTAGATGCAACATATATTGCAAAATCATCAACAAACAACGAACATTTAACAGGGTATACGCAACTTTTCACAATATTGTTTATGGCAACCGCAAATAGGGCACAACTAATTACACTTCCTTGCGGTATACCATTTTCCAAGTCAAACCTGTCGGACAGACACTGACCAACCCTTACACGGAACGATCGTTCATCTAGAAAGTCCTTGATGAAGGCCAACATGTTCCCAGCGATGCCCCAATCCCGCAAGGTATTGAGGATACCTCGTCGCCAAGCTGTATCATATGCTTTCTTCAAATCAAAGAATAAGGCAACGAGGCGCTGCCGCAATGCAAACGCATTGCAGATAGCCGTCTCAAGGGCCACCAAGTGGTCCGTCGAAGACCTCCCTCTCCGAAAACCGCTCTGTTCAGGAGAGAGGAAGTTATTCTTTTCCAGATACCACATGAGACGACTGTTCACCATTCTTTCCATGACCTTACAAACAACACTTGTCAAGGAAATGGGACGGTAGCCGGAGGCCAATGTTTTATCTTTACCAGGTTTCAGAATCGGAACAGCAATTGCTTCTTTCCAAGTTTTTGGAAGCTTTCTAAAAGCGTATATTTTATTAAAAATATGTAGCAGTTGCCTTAACCCAGAATCCGGTAAATGCGCTATCATCGAAAGTGTAATTTCATCTCCTCCAGGTGAGGAATTTCGAGATACTTTGAGCGCTTTTCTAAGCTCAGGCAATGAAAAAGATTGTTTAGAGGATCATTCGAGTCCGCTATATGGAAAGGAAGAGATTCAATGGTTTTCTTATAATTTTGAAACTGTACTGAATATGAAGACGTGAGGGAAGCTGATTTAAAGGAAGAACCAATTACGTTAGCGATGTCGGACTGTGATGTGATCACAGAACCGTCAGCTTGCAACCCTGCGATTCGATGTGGAGACGTCCTCCCACATACCGAACGCAGTTTTCTCCATACCGTTGTCACAGGGGTACTCCTGTTAAGGGGGCACTATACCCAAAAAATGGAAAAAAAAATTTTTTTTTTTTTGCTCATAAAATACTCTGATATTTTCTGTACATGCTAGTATTTTTATTTTGTTGAAACATTTAGTTTTAAAAATTATAAAAAATATTATTTAGAAGGTTGTCATGGCAACTTTTTATCAAAAAAACGTCCAGTTTCAGAATAGTTTTTCTAGAGAACGGCTGGACAGAATTACGTGTTCTTTTTTGCATTTTGAATGTACCGGCTTTTTCTTTTAGTTCCTATACACCCCAACAGAATGCAGTTCATTTCAACGTTGTTATTTTTAGAACGGAATTATAATAAAACACATGTTAGCTTACTCAGCTGTTGAAGGTTATGTTTACGTTTTGACGTGTATGACATCGTGTATGACGTGTATGACATCGTATTTGTATTTTTTTCGGTCATTACTTATTAGAGTATTTATATTATTTATATAGTTTGTAACGTATAGTACCGTGTTCATTTTAGTGATAGTTTTAAAATTTAGGCCTGTAAGATTGTATCAGTTTTGTAGTGAGTTCGCCGAATTTTTCATTCGTTGTGTACTAGTGTTTAGTTATTTGTTTTTATTTTAGGATAGTGTTTATACACAGTGTTTTTAGATTGTGCTTATATTTTGTGTTGCTAGTTATTTGTGGTTATTGTGTTATTAGTGACTTTTATTTGTGTTTATTTATGTCATCAAAATGGGACCTAAAAAATCCGCAACAAAAAAACAGTACTGTAGTAAGTACAATAGTAAGAAGGCTAAAGCCAAACTGGCAATTGAACGAAGATGGGCAAAATGTAATGACAATCAAATAAATGAAAGTGTCAGTGAATGTTCAGAACCAGGACCTTCAGGTTTGGGTGAAAATATTACTGACACCAACACTAATTTCAGACAAAGGTCCTTTTTAAAAAAGGAATTGCATGATAGTTGGGATAGTACCAATGATTGTGAGGCACCTGATTATGGGATCATGGACATAAACATACTAAAAAAAACATATGAATGTTTGTTATGCCCATCCTGTTATAAAGTTGGGTTAGAACTTGTAGAAAAAGAAAATTCTGGCTATGCTAGACATTTCTCTTTGTCATGTAAATTATGTGGTGAAGAAATTTCTTCATTTAGTAGTTCACCAAAAATGTCTAACACTAATGCATATGATGTAAATGTTCGTATTTTTTTTTTTTTTTTTTTTTTTTTTTTTTTTTTTTTATGGGCGAAAAACCAGACGGTTATCATCGCCCGTTCCTCTACACACGGGTGTAAAGGGCCCGAGTGTAGAACGTACTTTTCTTAAATCAAACTCTTAAACTAAACATATAACAGAAAAAAATTAAATAAATTTAATAAATAAAATTTACACAAAACAACATTTATATTAAAAATTTACAAATAAGTTGTATGATACATATACAAACACAAACTTAAAATCTATTATCACAGTTGGAATATACAATATTTATAACCTATCAAATAAAAATCTTAAAAAACTAGTATCACAGCAAACATTATAATTTACATTAATATCACAGACCTAAAACATAAACAAAAGGCTGTTAAGGGGCCACGAAAATATAAAACAACATACACAAATACACATATAAAATAAAAACAACATTAACATTTCCCCATTAGACATCGTTATATACACTGATGGACCTAAGAAATCTCAACGTTGAGTCTAAAACATGGCTATCGTCGCCGAGTACATCACGCAACTCGCAGGGTATTTTAAATCGCCGACGCAGAGCTGCGTAGCAGACGCAATCTACCAAAACATGTTTAATTGTCAAAGGACAATCGCATCTGCCACACACTGGAGCATCACCAGACGTCATGAGATACCCATGCGTTAATCTGGTGTGCCCAATTCTAAGTCGAGCGATGACAACTTCTTCCCTTCTGTTGTTCCTCAGCGACGTAGGCCAAGGCTTAACGTCAAGTTTGATATCACGTAACTTGTTGCCATGGGAGCCAGTCCATTCTACCTGCCAGGAATCAAGGATGACACGCTTCACCAGACCCACGAAATCTGACACAGTCAGACATTGCGTGAAGGCCGGTTGGCGTGCCGCCTCCCTAGCAGCCAGATCCGCAGCCTCATTTCCCGAGATTCCAGCATGACCCGGAACCCAGCAGAAAACAACGCTTACTCCTCTATCATTCAACTGCTTCACGGTGCCGTGGACGTCCACAACTAGCGGGTGGCGTGAATACACATCACTAATCGACTGGAGAGCACTGAGCGAATCAGTGCACACCAACACCCGACGCCCACGCACACAGACTACAGAAAGAGCTTTGCTGATAGCATAGATTTCAGCCGAGTAAATACTGGTTCCCGCAGGTAATCCAAACAAATAGGTTCTCCCATTGGCAACAAACGAGCAACCAACTCCAACATCCGACTTTGATCCATCAGTGTATACAACCGTAGATGGTTTAATAGCTTCAACTAACTCACTAAAAATGCTATTAAACACAACTGAGCTAGTGCCTGCCTTTGAGTATTTAAACATGTCAAAGTTAAAGTGTAACTGAGCAATGGTCCAGGGTGGAAATAGACAAGGATAACATGGGTAGACACGAGGAATAGCAATATCCAGGTTGTTAGCGATCCGCAACGCTCTTACACCGAATGGTGAAGGCTGTCGGGCGTTCATCACATGCAAATCATGACAGGGGTTGTTGAGAATATTGTCATGCAAGAAATGGTACGGTCTAGCTTTCAACTTAGCAAAGTACGTCAAAATAAGTTGCTGGCGACGTCTGTGTAACGACAATTCTCCACTTTCAACTAAGATGCTGACAACAGGGCTAGAACGGAAAGCACCTGTAGATAATCGTAAACATGAATTGTGGACCGTGTCAAGCATTCTTAGCGAAGTGGGAGTAGCAGATGAGTACGCTACAGCACCATAATCCATACGTGATCGCACTAGAGCTTTGTAGAACCTTATCATACATGATCTATCAGCCCCCCAACCGGTACCTGTAAGAACACGCAGAATATCAACCACCTTTAAGCACCTAGCACGTAGGTCTTTAATATGCGGAACCCATGTAAGTCTTTTATCAAATATTACTCCAAGAAACCTGATGTCAGTGCTAATCTCAATATGCTGACCCATTAAATCCAGTCTTGGAACACTATCAGTCCGTATTCGGCAAAACTGGATGCATTTGGTCTTCTCAGGGGAAAAACTAAAGCCAGTTTGTCGTGACCATTTCTCAAGACGGTGTATAGTTAGCTGTAGGGCTCGTTCAGCTGAGACAACGTTTCTAGATGCCATATATATTGAAAAATCATCAACAAACAGAGAACATTTAACAGGGTACACACAACACTTCACAATATTGTTTATGGCAACCGCAAACAGAGTACAACTAATTACACTCCCCTGCGGTATACCATTTTCCAAGACAAACCTGTCAGACAGACACTGACCAACCCTTACACGGAATGATCGCTCTTCTAGAAAGTCCTTGATGAAGCCCAACATATTTCCAGAGATGCCCCAATCCCGCAGAGTATTGAGGATACCTCGTCGCCAAGCTGTATCATATGCTTTTTTTAAATCAAAAAACACAGCAACGAGGCGCTGCCGCAATGCAAACGCATTGCGAATAGCCGTCTCAAGGGCCACCAAGTGGTCTGTCGAAGACCTCCCTCTCCGAAAACCGCTCTGTTCAGGAGCGAGGAAGTCATTCTTTTCCAGATACCACATGAGACGACTATTCACCATTCTTTCCATCACCTTACATACAACACTTGTTAAAGAGATGGGGCGATAGCTGGAGGCCAACGTTTTATCTTTGCCAGGTTTGAGGATCGGGACAACAATTGCTTCTTTCCAAGATTCTGGAAGCTTTCTAGAAGCGTATATTTTATTAAAAATATGTAGTAGTTGCCTTAAGCCAGAATCTGGTAAATGCGCTATCATCGAAAGTGTAATTTCATCTCCTCCAGGCGAGGTATTTCGAGAAACTTTGAGCGCTTTTCTTAGTTCAGGCATTGAAAAAGGAATGTTCAGAGGATCATTTGTGTCCGCTATATGGAAAGGAAGAAGTTCAATGGTTTTCTTATAATTTTGAAACTGTACTGAATATGAAGACGTGAGGGAAGCTGATCTAAAGGAAGAACCGATTACATTAGCAATGTCGGACTGTGATGTGATCACAGAACCGTTAATTTGCAACCCTGCGATTCGATGTGGAGACGTCCTCCCACATACCGAACGCAGTTTTCTCCATACCGTTGTCACAGGGGTACTCCTGTTAATATCTCCAATGTAACGGCTCCACGACTCCCTCTTACTCTCAAGAAACACACGCCTACAGCAGGCCCGAGCTCTTCGGTACGCTTCCAGGTTTGCATCCGTAGGTCTGCGACTAAAAATGCGCAAGGTCCTACGGCGGTCCTGAAGAGCCTCCTTACAACGATCATTCCACCAAGGTACCGGCAGACGCCGCGCTTTTCCCGTTGTTTTAGGAATGCTCTGGGCAGCTGCTGCAGACATCCTCTCTACAAAGGAAGACAACAGCTTTCGTGCATCATCATCATCTTCATATTCACATTCCATTAAACTTGAAAACTCATTCCACCGTGCAAGCTTCTCTATCCATCGTTTTGGAAGGTCATCGACAGACTGATAGTCAAAAAACTCGACCGCCACCGGTCGGTGATCACTTCCGTACAGGTCCGGCAGTACTCTCCACAACAACCGTGGTACAAGGGACGGGCTACAGAAAGTAAGGTCCAAGCACGACCAGGATCCTGTTGAGGATGACATGAATGTTTCAGATCCATCGTTCAATAGACATAAGTCTAAATCACTCCGGACCTTCTCCACCATGTGTCCTCTACTATTGCACAGTGAGGAGCCCCAAGAATAATGGTGACCATTGAAATCTCCTAGGAATATACATGGACGTGGTAACTGTTCCAGTAACTCTCGCATGGCAAGGTATGAAATTTCTCTATTTGGTGGTAAGTAAATACTGCACACACAAACCGTCACCGGGATAGTTATCCTGATTGCCACAGCCTGCAGATCTGTCTGAATATTCAGACAGAATATTTCGCCCGTATGGTTCGGGCATTTTTGTCTATGGGCAAGGGATATAGTGGCATGGAGACATTTTCTATGGTTATGAACACTAAGACAATGTCTGTAAAAACGTATGATAAGTACTCTTCTGTTATTCATAAAAAATCTAAGTGTACAGGTCTGCAGTGTTTAGTAGAAGCTAGGAAAACAGTGCGTGCTTATTATAAGGAGTTAGATCCCACTATTGATGATAATACAATCATTGACATAGCCGTTACTTACGATGGTACATGGCACAAACGTGGGTTCACTTCTAACTTTGGTGTTGGCTGTATAATACATGGTGATACAGGGTTAGTTGTGGACTACTACGTTATGTCAAAAATTTGTAAAAAGTGTGTTGCAACTAAGCGTAAATTTGGGGAAAATTCAGAAGAATTTAAAACTTGGTACCAAGAACACTATCTGCAATGTGACAGAAATTATGAGGGGTCTTCTCCTGCAATGGAGACTGCCGCAGCTGAAATAATGTTTCGTAGGTCTAAATTATTTAAATTTCGCTACACCCAAATATTGAGTGATGGAGACTCTAAAGTGTATAACCATTTGTTAGGATTAAATATATATGGAGAAAATGTAGTTATAGAGAAGGAGGAATGTGTGAATCACGTTGCTAAACGTTTAGGCACAGCACTGCGTAATTTAGTAAAAACCTGTAGAGCTAATAAAATTACACTCGGAGGCAAAAAACATGGAAGTCTAAAAGACTCAACGATAGTGAAATTGACAGGTTACTATCACAGTGCTATACTACGAAACGTAGATAAAGATGTTGAATCGATGAGGAAGTCTATAACTGCAACATTGTATCACTGCCATTCTACAGATGATGAGCCCATGCACGATAATTGTCCTACAGGTGAAGATAGTTATTGTTTTTTTAACAGAGCTATCGCAAAAGGTGAACGCCCTGGTAAACATGTTACAAATATACATACTCCTATAAATGATTTAGTGTTCAAGCATGTTGGTCCTGTATATGAAAGACTGTGTAATGATAAATTGCTGAAACGATGTTTGAAAGGTCGAACACAGAATTCAAACGAAAGTCTGCATAGTCGTATTTGGAATCGGTGTGACAAAAGTAAAAATGCATCGCGACGGTTAGTAGAAATAGCTGTAGCTGATGCAGTAAGTGATTTTAATTTTGGCATGCACACAGCTATTTCAAATATGCAAAAAACTGGAGTATCACCAGGTTGTGAATCAGTAGCGTTGGCGAAAAGAAAGGATAGCTTGAGAAAACGTAAGATGATAAGAAGCAGAAGGATTGAATACGCAAAAAGAAAAAAATTATTGAGGATGAAAAATTTAAGAACAGAGGAAGAGAAAGTAGAAGAGGAAGGCCCAACTTATGGAGCTGGAGCATTTTAAAAGCAGAAATTTAAGAATCATGTGAATGTAAGTAACTAATATATGTTTATTTTTTGTTTTTTTGCCGTTACCGAAAATTTGGATTTTTAAACTTTGTTAGATCATAACTTGAGTTCTGTAGCACTTAGAAACATGATTTTTTTTTGTAAAAATTCAGAATTTTAAGCTCTACAAACTGTAGTATTGAATTGCTGAAAAGCTCATTTTCTGATTTTTTTAAAAATGTTGAAGTTGAAAAAACTGTTGAATTTTACGGTTTTTATTTAAAAAATCATAGAAGTAGACTCAGTGACACAAATAAAAAACTATTACTACAGTTTGTACATCATAACATTCTCTTTAATTTGAAACCAAAATCAACAAAATCCATTATAAATTACTTAAGTTCTGATCTAACAAAATATGCATGAAATTTCATCCCCAACCCCGATTGTAAGGGTTGGGGAAAACATTTTCACAGTTTTTTTTAACGAAATAACATGTAATTTTATGTAGAATATTTTGTGCAAAACGACAATTTTGTTACTTAATTAGGGCAAATTTTTTTTTTTTGAGTATAGTGCCCCCTTAATATCTCTAACGTAACGGCTCCACGACTCCTTCTTACTCTCAAGAAATACACGCTTACAGCAGGCCCGAGCTCTTCGGTACGCTTCCAGGTTTGCATCCGTAGGTCTGCGACTAAAAATGCGCAAGGTCCTACTACGGCGGTCCTGAAGTGCCTCCTTACAACGATCATTCCACCAGGGTACCGGCGGATGCCGTGCTTTTCCCGATGTTTTAGGAATGCTCTGGGCAGCTGCTGCAGACATCCTCTCTACAAAGGAAGACAACAGCTTTCGTGCATCATCTTCATCTTCATATTCAGATTCCACTAAACTTGAAAACTCATTCCACCGTGCAAGCTTTTTAATCCATCGTTTCGGAAGGTCATCGACAGGCTGGTAGTCAAAAAATTCAACCACCACCGGTCGGTGTTCACTTCCGCACACGTCTGGCAGTACTCTCCACATCAACCTTGGAACAATGGACGGGCTACAGAAAGTAAGGTCCAAGCACGACCAGGATCCTGTTGAGGATGACATGAATGTTTCAGATCCATCGTTCAATAGACATAAGTCTAAATCACTCCGGACCCTCTCCACCATGTGACCTTTACCATTGCACAGTGAGGAGCCCCAACAATAATGGTGACCATTGAAATCTCCTAAGACGATATATGGAGCTGGTAACTGTTCCAGCAATTCTCTCATGGCTAGGTACGAAATGTCTGTGTTTGGTGGTAAATAAACATTACACACGCAAACCGACACCGGGACAGTTATCCTGATTGCTACAGCCTGAAGATCCGTTTGGATATCCAGACTCATCCCCTGCATTGACTGGTGAAGTAATATTGCAACCCCATCACCAGGGCCACCATGCAGGGAATCTTTCCTAAACATTTCGTATCCACGAAAGGATAATCGGATATCAGGTTGTAACATCGTCTCTTGCAGGCAAAGCGCAAACGGACACTTATCCCGGACCAATATCTTTATATCTTCATACCTAGACCGGATCCCCCGAACATTCCATTGAATTAAACTATTAAAGGGTATTTCGCAACGGAGGAGTTACGTTTCAAACACAATTTTCTCCTTCCCTTTTTTCCCCTTTTACTTGTATAAAGCCCTTTTCTAGGGCCGATGAATCTCCTATCATATCGTGGATCTTGGACCCAGACGGAGGAGATTTTAGAAATTTAGACGCTTCCGCTGGAAGCGTCTTGGATACTAAAAGGGGTTTTCCCTTTGAGGTAGAGGCTGTCTTACTTGACAGCTGAGCTTTTGTACTCTGGGTCGCAGAAAGGTTACACACTTGAGACACTGAGCTCTTTGAACCAATTTCTGTTTGCTTGGTGCTTAATAACGCTTTTAGTGCAGAAGTTAGGGAAGCAACCTGTTTAGTGAGGTTCTCAACAACACTCTTCAACTCAACGCATGACGAGCACTCACCAGACACACGAGACTGAACACTAGTTGCAGCTGCAAACGAAATGTCAGGCTGGACTGCATTTCGAATGCTATTTAGTTTTCTGTACTCGCTCCGGGCAGCGGGAAAGGAAAGCTTCTGTTCAGACGAAATTTTCTGAATTTCCCGTTCTTCTTTATACTTGGGGCATTCCTGAGACCTTGCTGAATGACTTCCTTTACAGTTTGCACATAGTTCTTTTTCAGAAGTGCATTCGCTGTCTAAGTGGTCAGGTGACCTGCACTTTGCGCATATCGCAGGTTTTTTGCAGTTAGTTTTCGTATGTCCGTATTCCTGGCACTGAAAACAGCGCAGACGGTTTGGGACATACGGTCTCACTCGAACAGACAAGTAACCCAACTTAAGACGATCCGGAGGTTGAGGGGTGGAAAATGTTATAAGTGTCGGGGTACCGACATCAATTCCATTTTCCCGACGCGTAACTCTTTTGACTTGCGTCACTCTCTGGGAGGTAAACTTCTCCAATAACTCAGCCTCAGACATATCTTGTATATCTCGAGAGTAAACCACTCCTCGAGATGAGTTGACGGATCTGTGCGGTTCTACAGTGACTGTAGTACTTCCTATTTGTGTAATTTTTACAACGCTGCTACTTTGCTTCGCAGACGTTGTTTCAATTAACAAAGTACCATTCCTTAGTTTTTTATTTGAATGTGGCGAGCCACAAACCGACACGAATTATTCGATTACAAGATTTTTTTTTTTTTTTTTTTTTTTTTTTTTAGGCGAAAAACCTTTGAAAGGTTATCATTGCCTGGTACATAATAAATAAAATCTTATAAGCTAATATCACAGACATCACAAGCTATAATACTCTAAAATCACACAAAACTTTTTTTTTTTTTTTTTTTTTTTTTTGTTTTAGGGCGAAAAACCAGACGGTTATCATCGCCCGTTGTTCTACACACGGGTGTAAAGGGCCCGAGTGTAGAACGACTTTACATATTTAAATATAACTCTTAAAACTAAAAATATATTAATAAATAAAATTTACAAAAAAGAACACTTATATTAAGAACTTATAAGATAAACATACAAACACAAACTTAAATCTAATATCACAGTTGGAATATAAATAAAATCTACAACCTATCACCTAAATCTTACAAACTAGTATCACAGTAAACACAATATAATTTACATTAATATCACAGACCAGAAAGAAAAAACGGCTGTAAAGGAGCCACGAAAATAAAAACCATACACAAATACACATATAAAATCAATTATAACTACAAGTTCCCCATTAGATATCTTTATATACACTAATGGACCTTAGGAATCTCAACGTTGAGTCTAAAACATGGCTATCGTCGCCGAGTACTTCTCGCAACTCGCAGGGTATTTTAAATCGCCGACGCAGAGCTGCGTAGCAGACGCAATCTACCAAAACATGTTTAATTGTCAAAGGACAATCGCATCTGCCACACACTGGAGCATCACCAGACGTCATGAGATACCCATGCGTTAATCTGGTGTGCCCAATTCTAAGTCGAGCGATGGCAACTTCTTCCCTTCTGTTCTTCCTCAGCGACGTAGGCCAAGGCTTAACGTCATGCTTTACCTCACGAAGCTTGTTACCATGAGAGCCAGTCCATTCTACCTGCCAGGAATCAGTGATGACACGCTTCACCAGGCCCACGAAATCTGACACAGTCAGATATTGCGTGAAGGCCGGTTGGCGTGACGCCTCCTTAGCGGCCAAATCAGCAGCCTCATTTCCCGAGATTCCAGCATGACCCGGAACCCAGCAGAAAACAACGCTTACTCCTCTATCATTCAGCTCCTTCACAGTGCCGAGGACGTCCACAACTAGCGGGTGGCGTGAATACACATCACTAATCGACTGGAGAGCACTGAGCGAATCAGTGCACACCAACACCCGACGCCCACGCACACAGACTACAGAAAGAGCTTTGCTGATAGCATAAAGTTCAGCCGTGTAAACACTGGTTCCCGCAGGTAATCCAAACAAATAGGTTCTCCCATTAGCAACAAACGAGCAACCAATTCCAACATCCGACTTTGATCCATCAGTGTATACAACCGTAGATGGTTTAATAGCTTCAACTAATTCACTGAAAACGCTATTAAATACCACTGAACTTGTGTCTGCCTTTGAGTATTTACACATCTCAAAGTTAAAGTGTAAGTGAGCGATGGTCCAGGGTGGAAATAGACAAGAATTACATGGGTAGGCACGAGGAAAAGCAATATCGAGGTTGTTGCATATCTCCAACGCTCTTACACCAAATGGTGAAGGCTGTCGGGCGTTCATCAGATGCAAATCATGACAAGGGTTATTGAGAATCATATCATGCAAAAAATGATAAGGTCTAGCTTTCAACTTAGCAAAGTACGTCAATATAAGCTGCTGGCGACGTCTGTGTAACGACATTTCTCCACTTTCAACTAAGATGCTGATAACAGGGCTAGAACGAAAAGCACCTGTAGATAATCGTAAACATGAATTGTGGACTGAGTCAAGCATTCTCAGAGAAGTGGAAGTAGCAGATGAGTAGGCTACAGCGCCATAATCTATACGTGATCGCACTAGAGCCTTGTAGAACCTTATCATACTTGATCTATCAGCTCCCCAACATGTACCTGTAAGAACACGCAGAATATCAACCACCTTTAAGCACCTAGCCCGTAGGTCTTTAATATGCGGAACCCATGTAAGTCTCTTGTCGAATACAACACCTAAGAACCTGATTTCAGTGCTAACTTCGATATGCTGACCCATTAAATACAGTCTTGGAACATTATCAGTCCGTATTCGGCAAAACTGAATGCATTTAGTCTTCTCAGGAGAAAAACTAAAGCCAGTCTGCCGTGACCATTCTTCAAGACGGTATATAGTTAGCTGTAGAGCTCGTTCAGCTGAGACAACATTTCTAGATGCAACATATATCGCAAAATCATCAACAAACAACGAACATTTAACAGGGTATACGCAACTTTTCACAATATTGTTTATGGCAACCGCAAATAGGGTACAACTAATTACACTTCCTTGCGGTATACCATTTTCCAAGTCAAACCTGTCGGACAGACACTGACCAACCCTTACACGGAACGATCGTTCATCTAGAAAGTCCTTGATGAAGGCCAACATGTTTCCAGCGATGCCCCAATCCCGCAAGGTATTGAGGATACCTCGTCGCCAAGCTGTATCATATGCTTTTTTCAAATCAAAGAATACGGCAACGAGACGCTGCCGCAATGCAAACGCATTGCAGACAGCCGTCTCAAGGGCCACCAAGTGGTCTGTCGAAGACCTCCCTCTCCGAAAACCGCTCTGTTCAGGAGCGAGGAAGTTATTCTTTTCCAGATACCACATGAGACGACTGTTCACCATTCTTTCCATGACCTTACAAACAACACTTGTCAAGGAAATGGGACGGTAGTTGGAGGCCAATGTTTTATCTTTACCAGGTTTGAGGATCGGAACAACAATTGCTTCTTTCCAAGTTTTTGGAAGCTTTCTAGAAGCGTATATTTTATTAAAAACATGTAGGAGTTGCCTTAACCCAGAATCTGGTAAATGCGCTATCATCGAAAGTGTAATTTCATCTCCTCCAGGTGAGGTATTTCGAGATACTTTGAGCGCTTTTCTAAGCTCAGGCAATGAAAAAGGAATGTTTAGAGGATCATTAGAGTCCGCTATATGAAAAGGAAGAGATTCAATGGTTTTCTTATAATTTTGAAACTGTACTGAATATGAAGACGTGAGGGAAGCTGATTTAAAGATGGAACCAATCACGTTAGCGATGTCGGACTGTGATGTGATCACAGAACCGTCAGCTTGCAACCCTGCGATTCGATGTGGAGACGTCCTCCCACATACCGAACGCAGTTTTCTCCATACCGTTGTCACAGGGGTACTTTTGCTAATATCTGTAACGTAACGGCTCCACGACTCCCTCTTACTCTCAAGAAAGACACGCCTACAGCAGGCCCGAGCTTTTCGGTACGCTTCCAGGTTTTCATCCGTAGGTCTGCGACTAAAAATGCGCAGGGCCCTACGGCGGTCCTGAAGAGCCTCCTTACAACGATCATTCCACCAAGGTACCGGCGGACGCCGTGCTTTTCCCGATGTTTTAGGAATGCTCTGGGCAGCTGCTGCAGACATCCTCTCTACAAAGGAAGACAACAGCTTTCGTGCATCATCATCATCTTCATATTCAGATTCCATTAAACTTGAAAACTCATCCCACCGTGCAAGGTTTTCAATCCATCGTTTCGGAAGGTCATCGACAGGCTGGTAGTCAAAAAATTCGACCACCACCGGTCGGTGATCACTTCCATACAGGTCTGGCAGTACTCTCCACATCAACCTTGGAACAATGGACGGGCTACAGAAAGTAAGGTCCAAGCACGACCAGGATCCTGTTGAGGATGACATGAATGTTTCAGATCCATCGTTCAATAGACATAAGTCTAAATCACTCCGGACCCTCTCCACCATGTGACCTCTACCATTGCACAGTGAGGAGCCCCAAGAATAATGGTGACCATTGAAATCTCCTAAGACGATATATGGAGCTGGTAACTGTTCCAGCAATTCTCTCATGGCTAGGTATGAAATGTCTGTGTTTGGTGGTAAATAAACATTACACACGCAAACCGACATCGGGACAGTTATCCTGATTGCTACAGCCTGAATATCCGTTTGGATATCCAGACTTATCCCTTGCATTGACTGGTGAAGTAATATTGCAACCCCATCACCAGGGCCACCATGCAGGGAATCTTTCCTAAACATTTCGTATCCACGAAAGGATAATCGGATATCAGGTTGTAACATCGTCTCTTGCAAGCAAAGCGCAAACGGACACTTATCCCGGATCAATATCTTTATATCTTCATACCTAGACCGGATCCCGCGAACATTCCATTGAATTAAACTATTAAAGGGTATTTCGCAACGGAGGAGTTACGTTTCAAACACAATTTTCTCCTTCCCTTTTTTCCCTTTTACTTGTATAAAGCCCTTTTCTAGGGCCGATGAATCTCCTATCATATCGTGGATCTTGGATCCAGACGGAGGAGATTTTAAAAATTTAGACGCTTCCGCTGGAAGCGTCTTGGATACTGAAAGGGGTTTTCCCTTTGAGGTAGAGGCTGTCTTACTTGACAGCTGAGCTTTTGTACTCTGCGTCGCAGAAAGGTTACACACTTGAGACACTGAGCTCTTTGAACCAATTTCTGTTTGCTTGGTGCTTAATAACGCTTTAAGTGCAGAAGTTAGGGAAGCAACCTGTTTAGTTAGGTTCTCAACAACACTTTTCAACTCTACGCATGACGAGCACTCAGCAGACATACGAGACTGAACACTAGTTGCAGCTGCAAACGAAATGTCAGGCTGGACTGCATTTCGGATGCTATTTAGTTTTCTGTACTCGCTCCGGGCAGCGGGAAAGGAAAGCTTCTGTTCAGACGAAATTTTCTGAATTTCCCGTTCTTCTTTATACTTAGGGCATTCCCGAGACCTTGCTGAATGACTTCCTTTACAGTTTGCACACAGTTCTGTTTCAGAAGTGCATTCGCTGTCTAAGTGGTCAGGTGAACTGCACTTTGCGCATATCGCAGGTTTCTTGCAGTTAGTTTTCGTATGTCCGTATTCCTGGCACTGAAAACAGCGCAGAGGGTTTGGGACATACGGTCTCACTCGAACAGACAAGTAACCCAACTTTAGACGATCTGGAGGTTGTGGGGTGGAAAATGTTATGATAAGTGTCGGGGTACCGACATCAATACCATTTTCCCGACGCGTAACTCTTTTGACTTGCGTCACTCGCTGGGAGGTAAGCTCCTCCAATAACTCAGCCTCAGACATATCATGTATATCTCGAGAGTAAACCACTCCTCGAGATGAGTTGAGGGATCTATGCGGTTCAACAGTGACTGCAGTACTTCCTATTTGTGTAATTTTTACAACGCTGCTACTTTGCTTCGCAGACGTTGTTTCAATTAACAAAGTACCATTCCTTAGTTTCTTAATAGAGTGTGGCGAGCCACAAACCGACTGCACAGACCTGTTAATAATGAAGGGGGAAACTTTTGAAAGCGACCCTTCTTCTGCAATACAACGAACAACGAAAAATTTGTCCGTGTTACTTAATACACCACTTTTATCACTATCGTCAGACAAGCTAGACCATAGTCTTTTCAATCCAAGGGAAGATTGTTTGTTTGCCATTATCTTTAGTGCTTTTCCAGTCATCGTGAAAGCAGGGTGCGGGCGGAGAGATGACCCGCGCACGCCGCAGGTCCCTAGTAAAAAGAAGGACCCGGCCGAGTACTCCCGGCAGCCATCTCCCACATATTTCATCCGGGCCGGGGAGTCAGGTACTGCCTGACCCACTGATACCGACGTCCCAGAGGCTCGCACGCAGCAGTAAGAGCTCCGACACTCTTACCCATGGTCCACTTCTTGCCACAGTACCGAAGCGACTGGAAGGGCTAAAGGATGGCGCAAAGCCTCGGCAGAGCAAGCTCACAGCAGCACAACCACAGTCCAGACCTTCCAATCCGGAAAGGGTTACGCACGACCAGCCCGCATCCCATCCTCGCCAGCATTATAAATGTGTGTAAGAAAAACTTTGTGTATGTGTTGTGTGTAGGGTATGTAAATGTGTGTGTTGAAAGAAAGTGTGGTGTGTGTGATGTAGTATTATTGTTGTGTGTAGTGTAAGAGCAACCTGTGTATAGTTTTGAAATAAGGTTAGCTCTTAGCTGGGGTCCCGGGGTTGCCACACCCGAACACCCACATATATATGCATGGACGAGCATTCATATATATATATATTCATATATTCATATATATATTCATATATTCATATATATTCACACAAAACATAAACACGTAAACTTAAACTTAATATCACAGTTAGAAAGAAAAAAAAACACAGAAATCACATTAATACTTATGAAATTAAAACCTTAAAACTAGTATCACAACCCAAAAATTAAAAATTTCATTCAAAAAAAAATTTAAAAAAAAAAATCACAGACATAAAAGATCACAAAGGGCTGTAAAGAGACCACTTAACATGAACACATATGAATATAAACTTATAACTAATACAAAACACATACAATATGGTAACTAAGAGTAATAGAACATAATATATTAGACACTGTTGTATACACTGATCGATCGTAAAAATTTCAAAGCCGCGTCCAAAATAGGGCTTTTGTCACCGAGTATATTCCTTAATTCAGAGGGAATCTTAAATCGCCGACGCAGAGCTGCGTAGCAGACGCAATCAACCAATACATGTTTGACTGTCAAAGGACAATCGCACCTGCCACAAACTGGAGCATCACCAGACGTCATGAGATACCCATGGGTTAATCTGGTGTGCCCAATTCTAAGTCGCGCGATGACAACCTCTTCTCTTCTGTTCGTCCTCAGTGACGTAGGCCAAGGCTTAACAATAGGTTTTATTTCTCGTAGTTTGTTGCCATGAGAGCCAGTCCATTCTACCTGCCAGGAATCCGTGATGACCCGCTTCACCAGACTCACAAAATCAGACATAGTCAGATATTGCGTGAAAGCCGGTTGACGAGCCGCCTCCTTAGCGGCCAAATCAGCAGCCTCATTTCCCGAGATTCCAGCATGACCCGGAACCCAGCAGAAAACAACGCTTACTCCTCTATCATTCAGCTCCTTCACAGTGCCGAGGACGTCCACAACTAGCGGGTGGCGTGAATACACATCACTAATCGACTGGAGAGCACTGAGCGAATCAGTGCACACCAACACCCGACGCCCACGCACACAGACTACAGAAAGAGCTTTGCTGATAGCATAAAGTTCAGCCGTGTAAATACTGGTTCCCGCAGGTAATCCAAACAAATAGGTTCTCCCATTAGCAACAAACGAGCAACCAACTCCAACATCCGACTTTGATCCATCAGTGTATACAACCGTAGATGGTTTAATAGCTTCAACTAACTCACTGAAAATGCTATTAAACACCAAAGAGCTTGTGCCTGCCTTTGAGTATTTACTCATCTCAAAGTTAAAGTGTAACTGAGCGATGGTCCAGGGTGGAAATAGACAAGAATTACATGGGTAGACACGAGGAATCGCAATATCAAGGTTATTGCATATCTCCAACGCTCTTACACCGAATGGTGAAGGTTGTCGGGCGTTCATCAGATGCAAATCATGACACGGGTTGTTGAGAATGATGTCATGCAAGAAATGGTAAGGTCTAGCTTTCAACTTGGCAAAGTACGTCAATAGAAGCTGCTGGCGACGTCTGAATAACGACATTTCTCCACTTTCAACTAAGATGCTGACAACAGGGCTAGAACGGAAAGCACCTGTAGATAACCGTAAACATGAATTGTGGACTGTGTCAAGCATTCTCAGAGAAGTGGAAGTAGCAGATGAGTAGGCTACAGCGCCATAATCTATACGTGATCGCACTAGAGCCTTGTAGAACCTTATCATACATGATCTATCAGCACCCCAACCTGTACCTGTAAGAACACGCAGAATATCAACCACCTTTAAGCACCTAGCCCGTAGGTCTTTAATATGCGGAACCCATGTAAGTCTCTTGTCGAATACAACACCTAAGAACCTGATTTCAGTGCTAACTTCGATATCCTGACCCATTAAATTTGTCTTGACCCATTTGTCTTGGAACATTATCAGTCCGTATTCGGCAAAACTGAATGCATTTAGTCTTCTCAGGAGAAAAACTAAAGCCAGTCTGCCGTGACCATTCTTCAAGACGGTATATAGTTAGCTGTAGAGCTCGTTCAGCTGAGACAACATTTCTAGATGCAACATATATTGCAAAATCATCAACAAACAACGAACATTTAACAGGGTATACGCAATTTTTCACAATATTGTTTATGGCAACCGCAAATAGGGTACAACTAATTACACTTCCTTGCGGTATACCATTTTCCAAGTCAAACCTGTCGGACAGACACTGACCAACCTTTACACGGAACGATCGTTCATCTAGAAAGTCCTTGATGAAGGCCAACATGTTTCCAGCGATGCCCCAATCCCGCAAGGTATTGAGGATACCTCGTCGCCAAGCTGTATCATATGCTTTTTTTAAATCAAAGAATACGGCAACCAGGCGCTGCCCCAATGCAAACGCATTGCAGACAGCCGTCTCAAGGGCCACCAAGTGGTCTGTCGAAGACCTCCCTCTCCGAAAACCGCTCTGTTCAGGAGCGAGGAAGTTATTCTTTTCCAGATACCACATGAGACGACTGTTCACCATTCTTTCCATGACCTTACAAACAACACTTGTCAAGGAAATGGGACGGTAGTTGGAGGCCAATGTTTTACCTTTACCAGGTTTGAGGATCGGAACAACAATTGCTTCTTTCCAAGTTTTTGGAAGCTTTCTAGAAGCGTATATTTTATTAAAAACATGTAGGAGTTGCCTTAACCCAGAATCCGGTAAATGCGCTATCATCGAAAGTGTAATTTCATCTCCTCCAGGTGAGGTATTTCGAGATACTTTGAGCGCTTTTCTAAGCTCAGGCAATGAGAAAGGAATGTTTAGAGGATCATTCGAGTCCGCTATAAAGAAAGGAAGAGATTCAATGGTTTTCTTATAATTTTGAAACTGTACTGAATATGAAGACGTGAGGGAAGCTGATTTAAAGAAGGAACCAATCACGTTAGCGATGTCGGACTGTGATGTGATCACAGAACCGTCAGCTTGCAACCCTGCGATTCGATGTGGAGACGTCCTTCCACATACCGAACGCAGTTTTCTCCATACCGTTGTCACAGGGGTACTCCTGCTAATATCTCCAACGTAACGGCTCCACGACTCCCTCTTACTCTCAAGAAAGACACGCCTACAGCAGGCCCGAGCTCTTCGGTACGCTTCCAGGTTTGCATCCGTAGGTCTGCGACTAAAAATGCGCAGGGCCCTACGGCGGTCCCGAAGAGCCTCCTTACAACGATCATTCCACCAAGGTACCGGTGGACGCCGTGCTTTTCCCGATGATTTAGGAATGCTCTGGGCAGCTGCTGCAGACATCCTCTCTACAAAGGAAGACAACAGCTTTCGTGCATCATCTTCATCTTCATATTCAGATTCCATTAAACTTGAAAACTCATCCCACCGTGCAAGCTTTTCAATCCATCGTTTCGGAAGGTCATCGACAGGCTGGTAGTCAAAAAATTCAACCACCACCGGTCGGTGTTCACTTCCGCACACGTCTGGCAGTACTCTCCACATCAACCTTGGAACAATGGACGGGCTACAGAAAGTAAGGTCCAAGCACGACCAGGATCCTGTTGAGGATGACATGAATGTTTCAGATCCATCGTTCAATAGACATAAGTCTAAATCACTCCGGACCCTCTCCACCATGTGACCTTTACCATTGCACAGTGAGGAGCCCCAAGAATAATGGTGACCATTGAAATCTCCTAAGACGATATATGGAGCTGGTAACTGTTCCAGCAATTCTCTCATGGCTAGGTACGAAATGTCTGTGTTTGGTGGTAAATAAACATTACACACGCAAACCGACACCGGGACAGTTATCCTGATTGCTACAGCCTGAAGATCCGTTTGGATATCCAGACTCATCCCCTGCATTGACTGGTGAAGTAATATTGCAACCCCATCACCAGGGCCACCATGCAGGGAATCTTTCCTAAACATTTCGTATCCACGAAAGGATAATCGGATATCAGGTTGTAACATCGTCTCTTGCAGGCAAAGCGCAAACGGACACTTATCCCGGACCAATATCTTTATATCTTCATACCTAGACCGGATCCCCCGAACATTCCATTGAATTAAACTATTAAAGGGTATTTCGCAACGGAGGAGTTACGTTTCAAACACAATTTTCTCCTTCGCTTTTTTCCCCTTTTACTTGTATAAAGCCCTTTTCTAGGGCCGATGAATCTCCTATCATATCGTGGATCTTGGACCCAGACGGAGGAGATTTTAGAAATTTAGACGCTTCCGCTGGAAGCGTCTTGGATACTAAAAGGGGTTTTCCCTTTGAGGTAGAGGCTGTCTTACTTGACAGCTGAGCTTTTGTACTCTGGGTCGCAGAAAGGTTACACACTTGAGACACTGAGCTCTTTGAACCAATTTCTGTTTGCTTGGTGCTTAATAACGCTTTTAGTGCAGAAGTTAGGGAAGCAACCTGTTTAGTGAGGTTCTCAACAACACTCTTCAACTCAACGCATGACGAGCACTCACCAGACACACGAGACTGAACACTAGTTGCAGCTGCAAACGAAATGTCAGGCTGGACTGCATTTCGAATGCTATTTAGTTTTCTGTACTCGCTCCGGGCAGCGGGAAAGGAAAGCTTCTGTTCAGACGAAATTTTCTGAATTTCCCGTTCTTCTTTATACTTGGGGCATTCCTGAGACCTTGCTGAATGACTTCCTTTACAGTTTGCACATAGTTCTTTTTCAGAAGTGCATTCGCTGTCTAAGTGGTCAGGTGAACTGCACTTTGCGCATATCGCAGGTTTTTTGCAGTTAGTTTTCGTATGTCCGTATTCCTGGCACTGAAAACAGCGCAGACGGTTTGGGACATACGGTCTCACTCGAACAGACAAGTAACCCAACTTAAGACGATCCGGAGGTTGAGGGGTGGAAAATGTTATAAGTGTCGGGGTACCGACATCAATTCCATTTTCCCGACGCGTAACTCTTTTGACTTGCGTCACTCTCTGGGAGGTAAACTCCTCCAATAACTCAGCCTCAGACATATCTTGTATATCTCGAGAGTAAACCACTCCTCGAGATGAGTTGACGGATCTGTGCGGTTCTACAGTGACTGTAGTACTTCCTATTTGTGTAATTTTTACAACGCTGCTACTTTGCTTCGCAGACGTTGTTTCAATTAACAAAGTACCATTCCTTAGTTTTTTATTTGAATGTGGCGAGCCACAAACCGACACGAATTATTCGATTACAAGATTTTTTTTTTTTTTTTTTTTTTTTTTTAGGCGAAAAACCTTTGAAAGGTTATCATTGCCTGGTACATAATAAATAAAATCTTATAAGCTAATATCACAGACATCACAAGCTATAATACTCTAAAATCACACAAAACATAAACACGTAAACTTAAACTTAATATCACAGTTAGAAAGAAAAAAAAACACAGAAATCACATTAATACTTATGAAATTAAAACCTTAAAACTAGTATCACAACCCAAAAATTAAAAATTTCATTCAAAAAAAAATTTAAAAAAAAAAAATCACAGACATAAAAGATCACAAAGGGCTGTAAAGAGACCACTTAACATGAACACATATGAATATAAACTTATAACTAATACAAAACACATACAATATGGTAACTAAGAGTAATAGAACATAATATATTAGACACTGTTGTATACACTGATCGATCGTAAAAATTTCAAAGCCGCGTCCAAAATAGGGCTTTTGTCACCGAGTATATTCCTTAATTCAGAGGGAATCTTAAATCGCCGACGCAGAGCTGCGTAGCAGACGCAATCAACCAATACATGTTTGACTGTCAAAGGACAATCGCACCTGCCACAAACTGGAGCATCACCAGACGTCATGAGATACCCATGGGTTAATCTGGTGTGCCCAATTCTAAGTCGCGCGATGACAACCTCTTCTCTTCTGTTCGTCCTCAGTGACGTAGGCCAAGGCTTAACAATAGGTTTTATTTCTCGTAGTTTGTTGCCATGAGAGCCAGTCCATTCTACCTGCCAGGAATCCGTGATGACCCGCTTCACCAGACTCACAAATTAAGACATAGTCAGATATTGCGTGAAAGCCGGTTGACGAGCCGCCTCCTTAGCGGCCAAATCAGCAGCCTCATTTCCCGAGATTCCAGCATGACCCGGAACCCAGCAGAAAACAACGCTTACTCCTCTATCATTCAGCTCCTTCACAGTGCCGAGGACGTCCACAACTAGCGGGTGGCGTGAATACACATCACTAATCGACTGGAGAGCACTGAGCGAATCAGTGCACACCAACACCCGACGCCCACGCACACAGACTACAGAAAGAGCTTTGCTGATAGCATAAAGTTCAGCCGTGTAAATACTGGTTCCCGCAGGTAATCCAAACAAATAGGTTCTCCCATTAGCAACAAACGAGCAACCAACTCCAACATCCGACTTTGATCCATCAGTGTATACAACCGTAGATGGTTTAATAGCTTCAACTAACTCACTGAAAATGCTATTAAACACCAAAGAGCTTGTGCCTGCCTTTGAGTATTTACTCATCTCAAAGTTAAAGTGTAACTGAGCGATGGTCCAGGGTGGAAATAGACAAGAATTACATGGGTAGACACGAGGAATCGCAATATCAAGGTTATTGCATATCTCCAACGCTCTTACACCGAATGGTGAAGGTTGTCGGGCGTTCATCAGATGCAAATCATGACACGGGTTGTTGAGAATGATGTCATGCAAGAAATCGTAAGGTCTAGCTTTCAACTTGGCAAAGTACGTCAATAGAAGCTGCTGGCGACGTCTGAATAACGACATTTCTCCACTTTCAACTAAGATGCTGACAACAGGGCTAGAACGGAAAGCACCTGTAGATAATCGTAAACATGAATTGTGGACTGTGTCAAGCATTCTCAGAGAAGTGGAAGTAGCAGATGAGTAGGCTACAGCGCCATAATCTATACGTGATCGCACTAGAGCCTTGTAGAACCTTATCATACATGATCTATCAGCACCCCAACCTGTACCTGTAAGAACACGCAGAATATCAACCACCTTTAAGCACCTAGCCCGTAGGTCTTTAATATGCGGAACCCATGTAAGTCTCTTGTCGAATACAACACCTAAGAACCTGATTTCAGTGCTAACTTCGATATCCTGACCCATTAAATACAGTCTTGGAACATTATCAGTCCGTATTCGGCAAAACTGAATGCATTTAGTCTTCTCAGGAGAAAAACTAAAGCCAGTCTGCCGTGACCATTCTTCAAGACGGTATATAGTTAGCTGTAGAGCTCGTTCAGCTGAGACAACATTTCTAGATGCAACATATATTGCAAAATCATCAACAAACAACGAACATTTAACAGGGTATACGCAACTTTTCACAATATTGTTTATGGCAACCGCAAATAGGGTACAACTAATTACACTTCCTTGCGGTATACCATTTTCCAAGTCAAACCTGTCGGACAGACACTGACCAACCCTTACACGGAACGATCGTTCATCTAGAAAGTCCTTGATGAAGGCCAACATGTTTCCAGCGATGCCCCAATCCCGCAAGGTATTGAGGATACCTCGTCGCCAAGCTGTATCATATGCTTTTTTTAAATCAAAGAATACGGCAACGAGGCGCTGCCGCAATGCAAACGCATTGCAGACAGCCGTCTCAAGGGCCACCAAGTGGTCTGTCGAAGACCTCCCTCTCCGAAAACCGCTCTGTTCAGGAGCGAGGAAGTTATTCTTTTCCAGATACCACATGAGACGACTGTTCACCATTCTTTCCATGACCTTAAAAACAACACTTGTCAAGGAAATGGGACGGTAGTTGGAGGCCAATGTTTTACCTTTACCAGGTTTGAGGATCGGAACAACAATTGCTTCTTTCCAAGTTTTTGGAAGCTTTCTAGAAGCGTATATGTTATTAAAAACATGTAGGAGTTGCCTTAACCCAGAATCCGGTAAATGCGCTATCATCGAAAGTGTAATTTCATCTCCTCCAGGTGAGGTATTTCGAGATACTTTGAGCGCTTTTCTAAGCTCAGGCAATGAGAAAGGAATGTTTAGAGGATCATTCGAGTCCGCTATAAAGAAAGGAAGAGATTCAATGGTTTTCTTATAATTTTGAAACTGTACTGAATATGAAGACGTGAGGGAAGCTGATTTAAAGAAGGAACCAATCACGTTAGCGATGTCGGACTGTGATGTGATCACAGAACCGTCAGCTTGCAACCCTGCGATTCGATGTGGAGACGTCCTTCCACATACCGAACGCAGTTTTCTCCATACCGTTGTCACAGGGGTACTCCTGCTAATATCTCCAACGTAACGGCTCCACGACTCCCTCTTACTCTCAAGAAAGACACGCCTACAGCAGGCCCGAGCTCTTCGGTACGCTTCCAGGTTTGCATCCGTAGGTCTGCGACTAAAAATGCGCAGGGCCCTACGGCGGTCCCGAAGAGCCTCCTTACAACGATCATTCCACCAAGGTACCGGTGGACGCCGTGCTTTTCCCGATGTTTTAGGAATGCTCTGGGCAGCTGCTGCAGACATCCTCTCTACAAAGGAAGACAACAGCTTTCGTGCATCATCTTCATCTTCATATTCAGATTCCATTAAACTTGAAAACTCATCCCACCGTGCAAGCTTTTCAATCCATCGTTTCGGAAGGTCATCGACAGGCTGGTAGTCAAAAAATTCGACCACCACCGGTCGGTGATCACTTCCATACAGGTCTGGCAGTACTCTCCACATCAACCTTGGAACAATGGACGGGCTATAGAAAGTAAGGTCCAAGCACGACCAGGATCCTGTTGAGGATGACATGAATGTTTCAGATCCATCGTTCAATAGACATAAGTCTAAATCACTCCGGACCCTCTCCACAATGTGACCTCTACCATTGCACAGTGAGGAGCCCCAAGAATAATGGTGACCATTGAAATCTCCTAAGATGATATATGGAGCTGGTAACTGTTCCAGCAATTCTCTCATGGCTAGGTATGAAATGTCTGTGTTTGGTGGTAAATAAACATTACACACGCAAACCGACACCGGGACAGTTATCCTGATTGCTACAGCCTGAATATCCGTTTGGATATCCAGATTTATGCCTTTCATTGACTGGTGAAGTAATATTGCAACCCCATCACCAGGGCCACCATGCAGGGAATCTTTCCTAAACATTTCGTATCCACGAAAGGATAATCGGATATCAGGTTGTAACATCGTCTCTTGCAGGCAAAGCGCAAACGGACACTTATCCCGGATCAATATCTTTATATCTTCATACCTAGACCGGATCCCGCGAACATTCCATTGAATTAAACTATTAAAGGGTATTTCGCAACGGAGGAGTTACGTTTCAAACACAATTTTCTCCTTCCCTTTTTTCCCTTTTACTTGTATAAAGCCCTTTTCTAGGGCCGATGAATCTCCTATCATATCGTGGATCTTGGACCCAGACGGAGGAGATTTTAGAAATTGATTACAAGAAATCATGGAAGGCGGTTGTGAGTGCGGTGCTTATATTTCATCAACCCAATGGCTAATACAACTAGTACCCGGCGGTGTTATAAATACAGCGTATGAGTTGAGTGTTCAATTGGCAAATTATATCGATCAACATGAATCCGCAAATTTTTTCATTAATCATAGTGATAATGAACAGTGCGAAAATGTTTTAGTTGAGTTTTCAAACTCAGTTTGTGTTTGCGGCATTGAAAAAATGTTAAAAAATGCACCATTTTTCCATGGCTACTATTTGATATAATTGTATAGATTTGAAAAAAAAAATTCAAAATGTACTAATTGTTTTTATCAATAAAAAATTTTTAAAAAATTTAATTTAATTTTTATTTATTTGTAGATATAAAAAATTATCTCTGTTAGTTTATAATTTAGTTTAGTTGCAGTCATGAAAGCAGTAATATATTCTTTTCTCATAGCGCTTTATGCGCATAATATTAATGCAAATAATTATACGATTGCATTAAATTATCTACAGAACTATGGTTTTATGGGTAAGGACAATCTAGTTGATGATGTAAGTTTTCAGTCATCATTGAACATGTTCCAAGAATTTTATAAATTAAACATTACTAATGGAATCATATCTGATGATGTAATAGAGTTGATGAAAAAACCCAGATGTGGTATGAGTGATATTATTGCATATTATAGTGTAAAACCGGTTGTGTGGCAACATAGGAATCTAACTTGGCACTTTGCCCTGGCCACCGCCGATGTACTTAGTGTAACAAAGAGAGCGTTTGATCAATGGTCAAAGCATTCGGGTTTAACATTTACACATAATAAAACACATCCTAATATATTAATTTCTTTCAAACGTTTACAACATAAATTTGAAGATTATAATAAAACTAGTTGTATGTTTCCTTTTGATGGTAAAGGATTTATATTGGCTCACGCATATTATCCTACTTCACCCGAATCTATAGTTGAAATTCATATCGATGCTGACGAATATTGGTCCACCGAAATTGATATAAGCAACACGAAACAAAACAGTTTGTATGCGGTTCTACTACATGAAATCGGACATGGATTAGGTTTTGAGCATTCGCAAAATAAAGATTCAGTTATGTACGCTTTATATTCTGAAAAACAATTGGAATTGGGTGTCGATGATATTGAAGCAGTTCAGTTTGCCTATGGAAAACCACCATCATCACCTTCTTCATCAACAACTGTAAAAGAAACAGCAGTGGTGCAATCTTCTCCATCAACAGAATCAGAAGATATTAATTCAATTAATTTATGTAGATTGGAAAATTTAAAACATTTTTCAATAATTAATAACCGATTATATATAATGTATGATAATAAATGGATATGGTATTTCGATCTAACTATTAATGATGATATCACACCATATAATATCAAACCGGTTTTAATTTCAGACTGGTTATCATTTATACCAAAATCTATTAAACATATTTCAGCAACCTATCAACGATCTAATGGTGACGTTGTGATGATCATAAATAATTTAGTTTATTCGTTTAGTATTAACACTTTACAGTTGAAAAACGGTTATCCGAAACCGATTTCAATTTTTAGTATTCCCAACAACAGTCATGTAAACACAATTGTCAACACTAACGTGGGTAAAACATATTTAATATTTGATAATGTGAATTATGTTGAAATCGATGAATGTTATTTCCAAGCCAAACAGTTCGGCAGCTTGTCCGACATTTTTGCAAACATAATACCGTCCAGAATAGATTCATCATATCGCCACTTAAACGGTAACATTTATTTTTTTAAGGGAAATAAGTACTATGAATATAATGAATTTAGTAAAAAATTAATAAACACAGGTAAAAATGTGCTCAATGCACTCGGTATTAAATGTTACAATACAATGTTGTTGAACAGTTTTAAAGATCTTCTCTCAAAATTCAACATAGGTCCGTTGAAATTAAAATAAAACCTATCAGTTATGACTGATAACATTTAGTCCAATGACAATGGGAGGTGTGATAACATGTTTCATTATCATGTTTGTTTTTCAAATTCACATAATGATGGTAGACAATTTTAGTCCACCATCATTGATATTGATTGGTGAAAATCAAACAGACAGCGATGCAATTTTACATATTAAAAGATGTGTTCTGTCTCAAATTGATTATCATGTGAATTCAGAATATTTCTCTACTGAATTTCATGTATGGTATCATCTATCAAGATTGAATATGACAAATGATGTTTGTTTTTTTCATGATAATTATAAATTAGATCGGTGTTCGGTAAATGAAGAATCAACAACTATTCCACTTTATTATCATATAAAAAATATTATTGAAAATTCGAGATTGATGTTTTTAAAATTAAAAAATAATACATGTGAAAACATATATCACTATCATATATCTGCCGATTTTATACTCATAATAATCAATTTGATATATACTTTTTTATTGTTAATCATCCGAATTAAGATTACTTATAAACCACCTTGTGATGATTGTATGATGAGATTAAATGAAATATATCTATCATGTAGTAGTAGTAGTAGTAGTAGTACTGAATAAAAATGAGTTGTTTATTAATACAACCCCAGTTTTCAACATGAGTATGCGTGCTGTTGTAGCACAAGAACTACATAAACAGAAACGAATCAATTTCAAAAGAAGATATGTTGAACTTAAAGGAATCAATGATCTTTACCAAGCGGATTTAGTAGAAGTCATCCCATTTGCCCGATTTAATAGAGAATATCGTTATATTATGACGGTGATCAATTGTTTCTCAAAATTTGCATATGCTATTCCGTTGAAAACAAAAACTGGTGGTGAAATTGTGAAAGCGTTGGAACCTATTTTGAAAACTAATCGAATTAATCATTTTCAAACTGATCAAGGTGCAGAATGGTTGAACATATCTGTACAAACACTTTTTAAAAAATTTAACATAAATCATTACTACACATACTCTGAGAAAAAAGCATCTATCGTAGAACGTTTCAATCGCACGTTAAAAAATATGATGTGGAGAATGTTCACCGAACAAGGCACATATGGGTGGTTGGACAAACTGGATATTTTATTGAGTAGATATAACAACAACGTGCATAGGATCATTGGAATGCGACCAAAAGATGTTAACAAACATAATGAGGCAAAAGTATTGAAAAGGATATACAACCTTCGTAAAAAATACTATCCACCAGTTGGTAAACCGAAATTCCAATTAAACGATCATGTGAGAATCAGTAAGTATAAGGGGGTATTCGCAAAGGGGTATGAACAGAATTTCTCCAATGAAATTTTTACAGTAGTAAAAATCAAACAAACTAATCCTATAACATATATTTTAAAAGACTATAGGGGTGAAGTTATAAAAGGTGGATTCTATGAACAAGAAATGGTAAAAGTTAAACATCCCGATGTATACCTGGTTGAGAAAGTATTACGTAGAAAAGGTGATAAAATTTTAGTCAGATGGTTGGGTTTTGATATAGCACATGATTCTTGGGTTTCATTGGCAAATATTATCTAACAATGGCTTTGAGAACAGTTAAACAGAAGGAAAAAATACCTATTATCAAATTTGATAATATCTTATCGAGTACAGGGAAAAAGAAATCTAAACATAGTTCGCTGTTACCCAATAATTTTCGATGTATAATTTGCGGTCCATCAAATTCCGGTAAAACTAATGTTATTTTCAATCTACTGTTTCAACCGAAAGGGCTACGATTTGAAAATGTTTATGTGTTTTCTAAAACATTAAGGAAACCTTGTAGTCAAAAAAAAAAAAAAAAAAAAATTTTTTGTTTTTAATTGCTTTTTATTCTTCATTTAATTCTGAAAAAAAATGATATATAACACATGTATGTTTGGCACTTATTAATAAAATAATTAAAATAAAATAATTAACAACAAACAACACTGTAACGAATGTCTGATTTCAGTTGCGTTGCATCGAGTTTGACTTTTGTACTTTTATACATACAACTAATAACACAGAGGTTATTTTACAAAATTTTGTCAGGTTGGCTAACCTGCTTTTAAAAACATATGTTTTTATTTTCATGAGTCTTGTTGTGTTTACTTTTGTAAATGAGCTTTGTTTTCATTTTGCACTGTGAGTTCTGTTTTGACTTTGTGTTGTGAGTATTATTATTCAGTTCTTACAAAATGCCTAGGACAAAGAAGTTTGGTAAGAATAGATTCAAAGGAAATCAGTTTACTAGTAAGAGTAATAGTGATTTACAAAACTATTCTAAGCATATTTCAGAAGAGAACATTTCCGAAAGTTCTAGGCCTTGTAACATTTTATTTTCAATGTTACAATTTATTTTAAATTATTTCTTCCTTGCATTGTTCTAATTGTATTAATTTTCGTTATCTGCTCTGTCGACGTTAATTAGTTATCTCTTAATTGATTCGCTCTTTTAGGCTTTTGCTTACCGTTCGCTGCCATCTGTTTTATCTGCGGTGCTGGTTCTCCTCCTCCTTGTTGGAGGGGACCCGTGACGTCAAACCGAGTTTTCTTTTTAGGTAAATTTTGCGTGTCTCGTCCTTCTTGCAGCGAAAGGTCATGGCGTCTGACGTGTTTTGGTACTTGTGTCGTTAATGTTTTTTAAGTTTTTTCGGGGTGCGTTCTGCTGATGTTGGTCTTGACCTTTTTGCTTTCCCGTGTTCCGGTAAGTCTCTTTTTTTATTTGTAGTTAAAACCCATGGTAGCCGAAAATGTTTAATTTAAAATTTTGTAAATTTTGTAAACCTTTGGGTATTTTAAACCTTATCTTAAATTTTTTTTATGAACTTTTGTGCCTATGGGATTTGACTACCTTTTTTGGTGTTTTGGGGTAGCCTTCTTCTTTACTAAGTCCTGGTTTTTCTGCTCTTTGCAGGGACCCAGTTTGGGGCAGAATTAAATCTAATTTGGCATGGATCCTTTTCAAGCACTGACTAAAGCTATTCTGTGCAAGAATTAAAGTAATCCTGTTTGGGCCAAGGGGCATCCGATATGTATTTGCTTTTCGTAACCCGAAAATTTCTTATCGGCGATGTGATTCGTCTTTTCAAAAACGGCCTTGAAGCATTTATTATATAAAATTATGTTATTATAAAAAATTAAATTTCATCTTCACTTTGTATCTTGCGATAATAATGTGTGGACTTAATCTAGTTCCATATTCAAAATTTTTTTTATCTTTTCTACCTAAATTTTTTTTTTAAATTATACTTTGTTTGTATAACATTACTTTTATTTTTTTTATTGCATTTTGGTTTTATCCAATTGGTTTTGTTAAAATAAAAGAACTATTCTTTTTAAATCAAATAATAATTTATTTTTATATTATCTGAATAATCATCTTAAAGCCAAATTAATAATGATTCCTTACTAATTAATTTATTTTTCAACTTTATCAATTCATTATTTAAAAGGCCTATCCTAATTGAAAATTCAATCAATTGTTTCTTTTATTATTACATTTATTATTAATTATCAACCTTTTTTTATTATATTTTTTTAACTGGATCCAGTACTAAGCATGTGTAATTAAATATATTTATGTATTTATATTTTTTTTAAGTATTTTGTTTTTTTTTTGGAAATTTGGCTACTTTTTTTTAAAAAAAAAAATATTTATGCGCTTGTATAACTTTCTCCGTTAATGATGAAATTGTTTGTAACCGTAATTTTTAATTACTCTATTTATTTAACATCTTATTAAAATATTTTTAGTAAACTATTTTCTCGATTTAATTTTGGTATCACATCACTGCAGTCCCTCCTGTTGGAGTTTTTTTGTTTCCCCAATGCCAATTTTGTTTTCTGTTTTTTTTTTGGTTTTCGCCCGAAACAAAAGGGGTAACAGCCTATTATTCCTAGTCTTGAACCTAGGCCTATTCCAGAGTCAGAGTCCAATACCTCTGCTTCCAAAACTAAGTGTGAATACATCTCTTTGTGTGCTGATGATAGTGTGTACCTTCCTGTAAATAATACTAAGGGAAACTACATCATTAATTTAGAACTTTTGAACCAAATTTTGCTGGCATGCACAAAATGCGCGAACTGTGGAAGTGCTGCTTTAGAAATTAGTGAGGTTCCTGCTAACCGTAAAGGCCTGGCTGTACAGTTTGTACTTAGTTACAATTACTGTGGACTAGAAAATAAATTTTATACCAGCAAGAAAACTGAGCAGGACTTTTTTGACATAAATGTGCGTTGTGTATATGGTTTCCGTTCCATTGGTAAAGGTAAGGCTGCGGCAGATGTATTTTGTTCAGTTTTGGATCTTCCAAAGCCACCAAGTAGGTTTCAAGCCTATAACAAACTGATTCATAATGCTGTTGAAGAGGTTTCTGTTTCTTCAATGAAACAAGCAGCCCATGAAGCAGTTGTAGAAAATGAGGGTAATACCGATATTGCGGCTGTTTTTGACGGTACGTGGCAGAAACGCGGCCATACATCTTTGAATGGCGTGTTTTCTGTCACGAGTATGGATACAGGGAAAGTTTTGGATGCTGTTTCTCTGACAAAGTATTGTTCATGCAGTAAAGTAACTAAAAACAGTCCTAAACACAGAGAGCAGTGCTCAAAGAATTATGACGGGTCGAGCGGCGGTATGGAGGTGGAAGCTGCTATTCAGGTATTCAGGCGCTCGGAACAAAACCTTGGTGTAAGATACACACATTATTTAGGAGATGGTGACAGCTCAGCTTTTTTGTCAGTACAAGAAGCTAAGCCTTATGGTGATGAGGTTCAAATTAGTAAGCTGGAATGTGTAGGACACGTCCAGAAGAGAATGGGAAGCCGGCTGCGCAGATTAAAAGCTAAGTTGCGTGGCCATAAGTTACCTGACGGAAAACCTCTCTCTGGACGTGGTAGGCTGACAGATGCATTGATAGACAATATACAAACCTACTATGGCAAAGCCATATGAGAAAATGTGGACGACATTGAAAAAATGAGGAAGGCTGTTTGGGCAACCTACTTCCATTTACTTTCAACCGACGTGAAACCCCACCACGAACTATGCCCAAAAGGAGAGCAATCTTGGTGCAAGTACCAAATGTCTTTAGTGACAGGTGAGCTGTACCAACATAAGCATTCAGTGCCTGAGGTTGTTTTATTAGAAATAAAATCAATTTTCCAAGACCTGTCGAACCCTAACTTACTCAAAAAATGCCTGCACGGCCGGACACAGAACCCTAATGAGTCCTTCAATAACGTAATCTGGACCAGAATTCCGAAAAATACTTTTGTTGGGCTCAATACCATGAAAATAGGAGTGTTAGATTCAATTATAACATTTAACAGTGGTGCACTTGGTAAAGTGCTAGTGTTGCAAAAACTGTGTGGTGATGCCGGAAGCAACTGCGTCGTAGGCCTAAAGCAAATTGACAAGAACCGAGTTTTAGATGCCAACAAAGCAGCTTTGGATGTTAGTAAGAAGAGGAGGAAGCAGAAAAGAAACCTAAAGAGAAAAAGAGAAGACAAGGAGGATGAACAAAGTAATAAGTACGGTCCTGGAATGTTTTAGTGTGGCTGCAAGGAGTACCGTACAGTTTTTGAGCTCTCCTGGAAAATCACACATTCCGACACTAAGGTACACTTTTCTACTAAACCTGTTGAGCTATCTGCATGATTTTTTTTGTATTTAAGTTTAGTCATTAGCAAAGTCTTTTTAAAAATTATTTTCTTGTAAAAAATGGTGTTTTTTTTTGGTATATTTAAAAAAAATCACTTCTAATATAATTTTTTGGTAATGAACTTTAAAATAGGTTAACTATACTTTAAAAAGCATCAAAAAAAGGCATAAAAAGTTTCAAAGCTGTAACTGTAATAGTTTTTTTTAAATTGTACCTAAAGTTTATACTTTTAACATGTACGGTATAGGGACTACAAGGTTCCCTTAAAACAACCAAAATATCAGCTATTGGAGTGTGTGCTAGCGAATATTGAGGAAGTAAATTACTATCCTTTCACCGAAAATGAAGAAGTTCCGCATCCGAATGATGTACAATCGAATTCAGTATTTACTTTTGATGATGTATCCTGTGAAAATCAAAATAATATTAGAAACTATTTCACCATGGGACGACATAGTGATATTGATTCATTCTATTTATCACAAACCTACAGTTCGATTCCTAAGCAATTGGTGCGTGACAATGCTAATTTCATTATATTGTTTCAACAAGATGATCGTAATTTACACCATGTTTATTCTGATCATGTTAAACACCGATATGCCGTTTGAAAAATTTAGGCATATATGCGGTAACGCTTGGAAATCAGATGCGTATGGGTTTTTCGTTATCGATAAAGAGCGAAAACTTAGAAACGGTAAGTATAGAATAGGGTTTGATACGTTTTATAAATTTGAAGATATTGTTAATTTTAACTCACTATGAGCTAAACATGGAACGTGAAAAGGTAACTGCTGCAATTAAATCATTACGAGATAAAATTAAGAAAAAACATAGAAATTTGGTAAAAAACAAATCAATCAAACAAGATTTTTATGATCAACAATTTAAACCGCTTTTAGAACCATTGAAAAACATCGAACTCCAATTAAATAATCAGGTTAAACGAAAACGAGGGGGTGATGAAAAAGAGGTTAAAAGAGAAGGTGTAACATCGCACGTTATCTTACACATATTTATAATGCTGGCGAGGATGGGATGCGGGCTGGTCGTGCGTAACCCTTTCCGGATTGGAAGGTCTGGACTGTGGTTGTGCTGCTGTGAGCTTGCTCTGCCGTAGCTTTGCGCCATCGTTTAGCCCTTCCAATCGCTTCGGTACTGTGGCAAGAAGTGGACCATGGGTAGGAGTGTCGGAGCTCTTACTGCTGCGTGCGAGCCTCTGGGACGTCGGTATCAGTGGGTCAGGCAGTACCTGACTCCCCGGCCCGGATGAAATATGTGGGAGATGGCTGCCGGGAGTACTCGGCCGGGTCCTTCTTTTTACTAGGGACTTGCGGCGTGCACGGGTCATCTCTCCGCCCGCACCTTGCTTTCACGATGACTGGAAAAGCACTTAAGATAATGTTACACAAACAATCTTCCCCCGGTATGAAAAGCTTGTCGGACGATAGTGATAACAGTGGTGATAACACAGACAAATTTTTTGTTGTTCGTTGTGTTGCAGAAGAAGGGTCGCTGTCAAAAGTTTCCCCTTCATTATTAACAGGTCTGTTCAGTCGGTTTGTGGCTCGCCACACTCTATAAAGAAATTAAGGAATGGTACTTTGTTAATTGAAACAACGTCTGCGAAGCAAAGTAGCAGCGTTGTTAAAATTACTCAAGTCGGAAGTACTGCAGTTACCGTTGAACCGCATAGGTCCCTCAACTCATCTCGAGGAGTAGTTTACTCTCGAGATATACAAGATATGTCTGAGGCTGAGTTATTGGAGGAGCTTACCTCCCAGAGATTGACGCAAGTCAAAAGAGTTATGCGTCGGGAAAATGGAATTGATGTCGGTACCCCGACACTTATCATAACATTTTCCACCCCTCAACCTCCGGATCGTCTTAAGTTGGGTTACTTGTCTGTTCGAGTGAGACCGTATGTCCCAAACCCTCTGCGCTGTTTTCAGTGCCAGGAATACGGACATACGAAAACAAACTGCAAGAAACCTGCGATATGCGCAAAGTGCAGTTCACGTGACCACTTAGACAGCGAATGCACTTCTGAAAATGAACTCTGTGCAAACTGTAAAGGAAGTCATTCGGCAAGGTCTCGGGAATGCCCCAAGTATAAAGAAGAACGGGAAATTCAGAAAATTTCGTCTGAACAGAAGCTTTCTTTTCCGGCTGCCCGGAGCGAGTACAGAAAACGAAATAGCATTCGAAATGCAGTCCAGCCTGACATTTCGTTTGCAGCTGCAACTAGTGTCCAGTCTCGTGTGTCTGGTGAGTGCTCGTCGTGCGTTGAGTTGAAGAGTGTTGTTGAGAACCTCACTAAACAGGTTGCTTCCCTAACTTCTGCACTAAAAGCGTTATTAATGTAGCGTTTATAGGTTTTATAGATTTTACAACGTTTCCTAAATTTTTATATTTTAAAGATTCTTCATTTTATTTCTCTTTTGGTATAAATTATTGGATGTGGTTGGCAGTGATTTAATATTTTATAACTTGGAAATTAGAATTGCTCAATGGATTTTATTTCGTTTCTTATTTCATTTTATTGTATTGCGTTTGAGTTTTTGGTTTCTGGAGAGTTCTACGGATGAATCTTTTGTTTGGGTTGTTTGTCAGTGCGTATGAGTTTTATTTCTATTGTGTAAGGGAAAGGTTGTTACTCTTACTCTTGTGCGTACGTGACGAATTCCTTGTATTTCCAGAATCAGGCGATGTTGAGGGAGGTTTTGATTGGTTGATGCTTTGAGTGGGGCGAGGCGAAGTGGTGTTTTTTTTTTTTTTTTTTTTTTTTTTTTTTTTTTTTTTTTTAAGGCGAAAAACCTTAGCGAGGTTATCATCGCCTGCTGTTCTACACAAGGGTGTAAAAAAGCCCGAGTGCAGAACGCCTTTTATATATATATATATATATATATATATATATATATAATACTTAAAATCTTATAATCTAATATCACAGACAAATTAAATAAAAAACGCTAAAAAACACAAAAACATATACACATGAACGTAAACCTAATATCACAGTCAGAACAAATGACAATAATAACATTGACACTTATATAATTAAAATCTTAAAAACTAGTATCACAACCAAAAACAAAATTAAAAATTACATTAAGAATAAAAAATATCACAAACATAGGACGTCGCAAAAGGCTGTAAAGGGGCCTCATAATAAAAACACAGACATATATATACAACTTACAACTAATATAAGAATATATACTATAGAATAAAAACTATTTACACATATAAAACATTGAAACACCCCAGACTGTCAGACACTGTTGTACACACTAATGGATCGTAAAAATTTTAAAGCCACGTCCAAAATGGGGCTTTCATCACCGAGTATACACCTTAATTCAGAGGGAATCTTGAATCGCCGACGCAGAGCTGCGTAGCAGACGCAATCAATTAAAACATGTTTGACTATCAAAGGACAATCGCATCTGCCACAAATTGGAGCATCACCAGACGTCATGAGATACCCATGACGGGTATCTCATGATAATCTGGTGTGCCCAATTCTAAGTCGCGCGATGACAACTTCTTCCCTTCTGTTCTTCCTCAGTGACGTATCCCAGGGCTTAACATTATCTTTTATTTCACGAAGCTTGTTGCCATGAGAGCCAGTCCATTCTACCTGCCAGGAATCAGTGATGACACGCTTCACCAGACCCACGAAATCTGACACAGTCAGATATTGCGTGAAGGCCGGTTGGCGTGCCGCCTCCTTAGCGGCCAAATCAGCAGACTCATTTCCCGAGATTCCAGCATGACCCGGAACCCAGCAGAAAACAACGCTTACTCCTCTATCGTTAAGCTGCTTCACGGTGCCGTGGACATCTGCAACTAGCGGGTGGCGTGAATATATATCACTAATTGACTGCAGGGCACTGAGCGAATCAGTGCACACCAACACCCGACGCCCACGCACACAGACTACAGACAGAGCTTTACTAATAGCATAAAGTTCAGCCGTGTAAACACTGGTTCCCGCAGGTAATCCAAACAAATAGGTTCTCCCATTGGCAACAAACGAGCAACCAACTCCAACATCCGACTTTGATCCATCAGTGTATACAACCGTAGATGGTTTAATAGCTTCAACTAACTCACTGAAAATGCTATTAAATACCACAGAACTTGTGCCTGCCTTTGAGTATTTACACATTTCAAAGTTAAAGTGTAACTGAGCGATAGTCCAGGGTGGAAATAGACACGAATTACTCGGGTAGACACGAGGCATCGCAATATCGAGGTTATTGCGTATCTCCAACGCTCTTACACCGAATGGTGAAGGTTGTCGGGCGTTCATCAGATACAAATCATGACAGGGGTTATTGAGAATGATGTCATGCAAAAAATGATAAGGTCTAGCTTTCAACTTAGCAAAGTACGTCAATATAAGCTGCTGGCGACGTCTGTGTAACGACATTTCTCCACTTTCAACTAAGATGCTGACAACAGGGCTAGAACGGAAGGCACCTGTAGACAATCTTAAACATGAATTGTGGACCGTGTCAAGCATTCTCAGAGAAGTGGGAGTAGCAGATGAGTACGCTACAGCGCCATAATCTATACGTGATCGCACTAGAGCCTTGTAGAACCTTATCATACATGATCTATCGGCTCCCCAACCTGTACCTGTAAGAACACGCAGAATATCAACCACCTTTAGGCACCTAGTCCGTAGGTCTTTAATATGCGTAACCCATGTTAGTCTTTTATCGAATATTACACCTAAAAACCTGATTTCAGTGCTAACTTTAATATTCTGACCCATTAAATACAGTCTTGGTACACTATCAGTCCGAATCCGGCAAAACTGGATGCATTTAGTCTTTTCAGGAGAAAAATTAAAACCAGTCTGCCGTGACCATTCCTCATGACGGTATATAGTAAGCTGTAGGGCTCGTTCAGCTGAAACAACATTTCTAGATGTAACATATATCGCAAAATCATCTACAAACAAAGAACATTTAATAGGGTACACGCAACATTTCACAATATTGTTTATGGCAACCGCAAATAGAGTACAACTAATTACACTCCCCTGCGGTATACCATTTTCCAAATCAAACCTGTTCGACAAACTCTGACCAACCCTTACGCAGAATGATCGGTCATCCAGAAAGTCTTTAATGAAGGCCAACATGTTCCCAGCGATGCCCCACTCCCGCAAGGTATTAAGAATACCTCGTCGCCAAGCCGTATCATATGCTTTTTTCAAATCAAAGAATACGGCAACGAGGCGCTGCCGCAATGCAAACGCATTGCAGATAGCCGTCTCAAGGGCCACCAAGTGGTCTGTCGAAGACCTCCCTCTCCGAAAACCGCTCTGTTCAGGAGCAAGGAAGTTATTCTTTTCCAGATACCACATGAGACGACTATTCACGATTCTTTCCATCACCTTACATACAACACTTGTTAAAGAGATGGGGCGATAGCTAGAGGCCAACGTTTTATCTTTGCCAGGTTTGAGGATCGGGACAACAATTGCTTCTTTCCAAGATTCTGGAAGCTTTCTAGAAGCGTATATTTTATTAAAAATATGTAGTAGTTGCCTTAAGCCAGAATCTGGTAAATGCGCTATCATCGAAAGTGTAATTTCATCTCCTCCAGGCGAGGTATTTCGAGAAACTTTGAGCGCTTTTCTTAGTTCAGGCATTGAAAAAGGAATGTTCAGAGGATCATTTGTGTCCGCTATATGAAAAGGAAGAGATTCAATGGTTTTCTTATGATTTTGAAATTGAATTGAATATGAAGACGTGAGAGATGCTGATCTTAACGAAGAACCAATTGCATTCGCAATGTCGATTGGTGACGTAATCACGGAACCGTCAGTTTGCAACCCTGCAATTCGGTGCGGAGACATCCTTCCACAAACGGACCGCAGTCTTCTCCACACCGTTGTCACAGGGGTACTCCTATTAATATCTGCAACATAACGGCTCCACGACTCTCTCTTACTCTCCAGAAAGATACGCCTACAGCAGGCCCGAGCTCTTCGGTAAGCTTCCAGGTTAGCATCCGTAGGTCTGCGACTAAAAATTCGCAGGGCCCTACGGCAGTCCTGAAGAGCCTCCTTACACCGATTATTCCACCAAGGCACCGGCGGCCGCCGCGCTTTACCCGATGTTTTAGGAATGCTCTGGGCAGCTGCTGCAGACATCCTCTCCACAAAGGAAGACAACAGGCTTCGTGCATCATCATCATCATCTTCATATTCAGATTCCATCAAACTTGAAAACTCATTCCACCGTGCAAGCTTCTCTATCCATCGTTTTGGAAGGTCATCGACAGACTGGTAGTCAAAAAACTCGACCACCACCGGTCGATGATCACTTCCGTACAGGTCTGGCAGTACTCTCCACAACAACCGTGGTACAAGGGACGGGCTACAGAAAGTAAGGTCCAAGCACGACCAGGATCCTGTTGAGGATGACATGAATGTTTCAGATCCATCGTTCAATAGACATAAGTCTAAATCACTCCGGACCCTCTCCACCATGTGACCTCTACCATTGCACAGTGAGGAGCCCCAAGAATAATGGTGACCATTGAAATCTCCTAGGACGATATATGGAGCTGGTAACTGTTCCAGTAATTCTCTTATGGCAAGGTATGAAATGTCTGTGTTTGGTGGTAAATAAATATTACACACGCAAACCGACACCGGGACAGTTATCCTGATTGCTACGGCCTGAAGATCCGTCTGAATATCCAGATTTATCCCCTGCATTGACTGGTGAAGTAATATAGCGACCCCACCACCAGGGCCACCATGCAGGGAATCTTTCCTAAACATTTCGTATCCACGAAAGGATAATCGGATATCAGGTTGTAACATCGTCTCTTGCAGGCAAAGCGCAAACGGACACTTATCCCGGATCAATATCTTTATATCTTCATACCTAGACCGGATCCCGCGAACATTCCATTGAATTAAACTATTAAAGGGTATTTCGCAACGGAGGAGTTACGTTTCAAACACAATTTTCTCCTTCCCTTTTTTCCCTTTTACTTGTATAAAGCCCTTTTCTAGGGCCGATGAATCTCCTATCATATCGTGGATCTTGGACCCAGACGGAGGAGATTTTAGAAATTTAGACGCTTCCGCTGGAAGCGTCTTGGATACTGAAAGGGGTTTTCCCTTTGAGGTAGAGGCTGTCTTACTTGACAGCTGAGCTTTTGTACTCTGGGTCGCAGAAAGGTTACACGCTTGAGACACTGAGCTCTTTGAACCAATTTCTGTTTGCTTGGTGCTTAATAACGCTTTTAGTGCAGAAGTTAGGGAAGCAACCTGTTTAGTGATGTTCAACAACACTCTTCAACTCAACGCATGACGAGCACTCACCAGACACACGAGACTGAACACTAGTTGCAGTTGCAAACGAAATGTCAGGCTGGACTGCATTTCGAATGCTATTTAGTTTTCTGTATTCGCTACGGGCAGCGGGAAAGGAAAGCTTCTGTTCAGACGAAATTTTCTGAATTTCCCGTTCTTCTTTATACTTGGGGCATTCCCGAGACCTTGCTGAATGACTTCCTTGACAGTTTGCACACAGTTCTTTTTCAGAAGTGCATTCGCTGTCTAAGTGGTCAGGTGAACTGCACTTTGCGCAAATCGCAGGTTTTTTGCAGTTAGTTTTCGTATGTCCGTATTCCTGGCACTGAAAACAGCGCAGAGGGTTTGGGACGTACGGTCTCACTCGAACAGACAAGTAACCCAACTTAAGACGATCCGGAGGTTGTGGGGTGGAAAATGTTATGATAAGTGTCGGGGTACCGACATCAATTCCATTTTCCCGACGCGTAACTCTTTTGACTTGCGTCACTCTCTGGGAGGTAAGCTCCTCCAATAACTCAGCCTCAGACATATCTTGTATATCTCGAGAGTAAACCACTCCTCGAGATGAGTTGAGGGATCTGTGCGGTTCTACAGTGACTGTAGTACTTCCTATTTGTGTAATTTTAACAACGCTGCTACTTTGCTTCGCAGACGTTGTTTCAATTAACAAAGTACCATTTCTTAGTTTTTTAATTGAATGTGGCGAGCCACAAACCGACTGCACAGACCTGTTAATAATGAAGGGGGAAACTTTTGATAGCGACCCTTCTTCTGCAACACAACGAACAACGAAAAATTTGTCCGTGTTACTTAATACACCACTATCACTATCGTCAGACAAGCTAGACCATAGTCTTTTAAAACCAAGGGAAGATTGTTTAGTTGACATTATCTAAGTGCTTTTCCAGTCATCGTGAAAGCAAGGTGCGGGCGGAGAGATGACCCGCGCACGCCGCAGGTCCCTAGTAAAAAGAAGGACCCGGCCGAGTACTCCCGGCAGCCATCTCCCACATATTTCATCCGGGCCGGGGAGTCAGGTACTGCCTGACCCACTGATACCGACGTCCCAGAAGCTCGCACGCAGCAGTAAGAGCTCCGACACTCTTACCCATGGTCCACTTCTTGCCACAGTACCGAAGCGACTGGAAGGGCTAAAGGATGGCGAAAAGCCTCGGCAGAGCAAGCTCACAGCAGCACAACCACAGTCCAGACCTTCCAATCCGGAAAGGGTTACGCACGACCAGCCCGCATCCCATCCTCGCCAGCATTATAAATGTGTGTAAGAAAACTTTGTGTATGTGTTGTGTGTAGGGTATGTAAATGTGTGTGTTGAAAGAAAGTGTGGTGTGTGTGATGTAGTATTATTGTTGTGTGTAGTGTAAGAGCAACCTGTGTATAGTTTTGAAAAAAGGTTAGCTCTTAGCTGGGGTCCCGGGGTTGCCACACCCGAACACCCACATATATATGCATGGACGAGCATTCATATATATAAGAATGGGTGCCCCCTGGGGGCGAGGCGAAGTGGTGACCGTTGGCCGCGTTCTTGTCCTGTCTTGTTCGGAACTTCGAAGTGGCGAGACTTGTAGTAAGATGACTGCTTATCGTCGTTGGCCGTAATGGCAAATATCAGTGGTATCAAGGATTGTTTTTAAGTAGCGTGTGTTAACCCGATGTATTGTTAAAAGTCTTTATTGTTATGTGTTAAGTTTTTTTGAGCTACTTCTGTGCAAGTTAATTTATTCGGATGCTCCAGAATAATTTGGGTAAGTATTGGCCGCCAGTGTCTGGTCGCCGCCATTTTATTGTTGTAATTTGTTAAACTGTTTTTTTGTGAGAAGTAATTTGTAGGTGCTGGAAGTCCATGCTTGGAGATTCTGCTGATCGCTAATTAGAAAAATTCTAATGTAAATCTTGATAAATTTATTACTAGTTGATTTAAAGCTCCTGCTGTGTAATGTGTTATGGTAAAATTTTCTATTTATGGATGTTTCGTTTATTTAGTGGGTGTTCTGAAGTATAATTGTTTTATGTGAAAACTTAAAATCAAAAGCGATCAGCATTGGAAACGAAAGATGTTTAATATTAATAAAGGAAATGTAAAGATATTTAAGGATGTAATATGAAATAATTAATTTTGTATAATATGGGGTAATTTGTAGTGTAAAGATAGGAAGCTAAAGTCGCGTGATGTAAAGAAACAGGAGAGGGGATTCTTATATGTTTATTCGTTTTACTACTAGTTCGTACGAATGTTACAGAAAATACCTAAGGGCGGACCCTCGAGCGCTGAGTGGAGTTATCATTATCCTAAGAACATCATGGGAGTCGAAGTATGAATCCGCTAAATCCAGTCCATCGGATATTCAGGTTTTCCCGGAAGTCTGCCAATCTTGGAATGACCCAAATTTTCTGAGTATTGATTACGAGTGATTGGTTCAGTATTATAAATATTATTTCATT
The DNA here is from genome assembly GCA_035578175.1 of Catonia carolina. NCBI lineage: Eukaryota > Metazoa > Arthropoda > Insecta > Hemiptera > Achilidae > Catonia > Catonia carolina. Next base: position 42,163,410 of record JAQMRL010000001.1, read on the forward strand.
ATTTTCTTTTGGACTTTATAAAAAAGAATTTTATTTAAAGATGTGTAGCCACAAAATTTTTTTTAATTGTTATTATGTGAAATATGATTTTTGAATATTAAAATATTTTATTGCGGGTTAACAGCATATAAATTTGTTTTTTTTTTATTATTTTGGTATCCCAAAAATGGTGCCCACACCTGAGAATTTTATACCCAGGCTGGAAGTTCTGTTTCCATCAATCCAGTAATGAGTTATCGACTATTACTAAATTAATTGGTATTATATGTTAAATACTAAATTTCTTCTGTGGTTGATGGGACAGTAAAAATTTTCCAAATTATTCTGTAAAAGTTTACAGTGAATAATTTCCAAATTAGTTTTATAGAAGTTTAAAGTAAGGTTGTTTGTTTATTTTGGTTGATATGTTTAATTAAAATTAAAGTTTAAATAATTGTTCATTTGTTGGCTGATAAACGGTTTGTTTTAATTCTGTGGCTACTTTAAGAATATTATATCCGAATACTTAACGTCAATTCTAAAAAATAAAAAAAAATAAAAATTATATTTCTTACACCGTTTTTGGGATTTTAAAAATTGTAGCGTAGATTTTAACGTTGTATTTTGTAATTGGGAATGTTAACCTTTTGTAATTTGTTTCAGAATTGTGAATCTTTCGGTTCTTTAACAGAATCTGCTAAGTATGGATTTCATTTATTTGTGGTGTGTTACTGGATTAAAACTGGTCAGTCGAAAATTTTAATTAATTTTATTTAGTTAAGATGTGTTATTGGTAATGTGTTAGTTTGGAGGTTAGGAGTGTTGTGAGACGTGGTTTGTTTACTCCGTGATTTGTTTGTGTTTTGATTTCAAAATGGATTCGGTTTCTGATATTTCGTATAAGGCGGTAGTACCTGAGTGTTTGGTGAAAAGTGAACTAATTTTTGAATTTAAAATTAAAAACATTGAGTTTCCTGCAAACGTCGCTGAGGCCCGTATTAAACTAAATCAGGCTCTTAAAAATAAGGCCAAAATTCAGTCTCCTGTTTTTGACGGTTATGATGTCGAAGTTGAATACGAATATTTAAACTCAGAAATTCCTTTGTTTATTGATCAAATTAATGAATATGATAAAGTAGCTTGTTCGATTACTGAAGCAAAAAAAATTCGTGTACGTTACGCCCATTTGAGCAATAGGCTCTCTTCTTTGTGTTGGTTTTTAAATGAAAACCCTGATTGTGAGTATAAAAATGAATTTAGTTTTTGGGTTGCGTCTATTAAAGAGAGTATGGAGGGTTTTGAGGTGTTTTTAGCTCAAAGTAAGCCACCAAGTCGTTCCACTACTCCATTAGTGGTTAGTACTGTAGCAAATACCAATGTTGCGGGTGCAACCCAAAGTAATAACGTAGTTTGTACCGATGAATTATTTCCACCTTTACCGAATGTTAATTTCACTACAGTAATTCCTGGAAATACTGATACTGCTTTGACTTATTCTCAAAATGTTTTCCAACCTATCGCTTCAACTAATGTTGTTCCTAGTCTGGTTAGTATGTCTTCTCCGTATGCGAAAATGCCTAACCCGGCCGCTCAATTTTTGTCTAAGTTAAGGGTGACTAATGGATTATCGTTGCCCGAATTTTTCGATTTCATTAAGTGTGCTTTTAATCTGAAGGATTCATTGAATATTTCTGATTCCCATGTTTTACAATTATTGTTTCCGTATACTTCTGGAATTCTGGCCGATAAAGTTAATTGTGCCCTTCGTGTTCAGTCTAATTTAGATACCTTCCATGCGGATGTCATATTTTCTTTGATCCCTAATAGGTTGTTGGCTAATATTGTTCAGAGTAAATTTTATCGTTTGCAATCTTCTTCAGAAACACTTTCTGAATTTATGGTGTCAATTAAAGAAACAGCGAGAATACTGCGTTTAAATAAATCTGAGGAAGAAATTGTTGATACAATTATTGAGGGTTTAAATCCTGCTGAACGGTCTAGAATTGTATTTTCTTTTAAACCTCGAAATTTTGTTGATTTGGAAAGTTTGTGTGTTAAGCCACAAAATGTTTTATTTTGTGATCAACAAAGGGCTGCTTTTGAGTCTTATTATAATAATCCTGGTCGTTCACATAATAGACCTAGGCCTTTGCTAAGTTTTAATCCTACGTTTGGTCCGAGAGCAATTGTTGCTGGCCCTCGACCGGTAAATCCGTCATTTCAGCCCAGATTCAATCATAATAACAATATATTTCGTAGTGCTGTTCAGTTTGATAAAGGTAATTCTAAATATAAAGATCTTGTGTGTTTTAAATGTAATAAAAAAGGTCATATTGCTCCTCAGTGTAGAAATTCCAGAGATAATTCAAAAAACTAGTTTGCAGAGGGACTAGTTTGCTCAGCAATTTGGGGTCCCGATGAAAAACCGATGTACCCATAAAAATAAAAATAAAAGTTCCGTGAATAGAAATAGAAAGTTTAAAAAGATTTGTGCTATTCCTTCTAAAAATACTATGTCTTATCCTTTGGTTCAAGTTAAAATTCCAAATGTTGAAGGAAATGTTTGTTCTTTAATAGATACTGGTTCCTGTAGAAGTTTCATTCATTCTTCGGTCGTTAATAAACTTTTATCTGTGAAAAATGTTGAGATAAAATCTTGTAGGTTAGATTATCTTACTGCAAATTCTTCTAAATTGATTGTTAAACATTCTATTGATTTAAAAATTATTATTGATAAATTTTCTTGGATATTTAACTTTTTAATTGCTGATTCTATTCCCGGAGAAATTATTCTGGGTATTGATTTTATAAAAATGTCTCAATTGGTGCCTGATATTAATTCTAAAATTTGTTATTTTCAATTCTCTCCCGAAGTGAAAACTCCTTTCATTCAGACTAATAGGGTGAAAAATAGTATTAATGTGTCTAATAGTAATAATGTTGCTAGTACTGAGATCTCTCTGTCTCATCTTTCTAAAAACCAACAGGGTAAGTTGAATTTTGTTTTGAATAGGTTTCCTCATGTTTTGACCAAAAAATTAGGTTTAACTAATAAAACTGAATACCAGATACGTTTAAAATCTGACGTGGTAGTTAAGTCCCATCCGTATCAATTGAATCCTGTGAAAATGAAATTTCTTCAAAAAAAATTGATGATTTTTTTTTTTTTTTTTTTTTTTTTTTAGGGCGAAAAACCAGACGGTTATCATCGCCCGTTGTTCTACACGCGGGTGTAAAGGGCCCGAGTGTAGAACGTACTTGAATATAATATAATATATACTTTTTTATTTAAATATAACTCCTAAAACTAAAAATATCACAGATAAAGAAAAATTCATAAATAAAATTTACAGTAAAGAACATTTATTTTAAAAACTTATAAGATAAACATACAAACACAAACTTAAATCTAATATCACAGTTGGAATAAACAACATTTATAAACTATCACATAAAGATCTTAAAAACTAGTATCACAGCAAACAATATAATTTACATTAATATCACAGACCTAAAACATAAACAAAAGGCTGTAAATGGGCCACGAAAATAAAAAAAAATAAAATAAAACACACAAATACACATATAACATAAAAACAACATTAACGTTTCCCCATTAGACATCTTTATATACACAGATGGATCTAAGAAATCTCAATGTTGAGTCTAAAACATGGCTATCGTCGCCGAGTACATCACGCAACTCGCAGGGTATTTTAAACCGCCGACGCAGAGCTGCGTAGCAGATGCAATCTACCAAAACATGTTTTATTGTCAAAGGACAATCGCATCTGCCACACGCTGGAGCATCACCAGACGTCATGAGATACCCATGCGTTAATCTGGTGTGCCCAATTCTAAGTCGAGCGATGACAACCTCTTCCCTTCTGTTGTTCCTCAGCGACGTAGGCCAAGGCTTAACGGCATGTTTGATATCACGTAGCTTGTTGCCATGAGAGCCAGTCCATTCCACCTGCCAGGAATCAGTGATGACACGCTTCACCAGACCCACGAAATCTGACACAGTCAGATATTGCGTGAAGGCCGGTTGGCGTGCCGCCTCCTTAGCGGCCAAATCAGCAGCCTCATTTCCCGAGATTCCAGCATGACCCGGAACCCAGCAGAAAACAACGCTTACTCCTCTATCGTTAAGCTGCTTCACGGTGCCGTGGACATCTACAACTAGCGGGTGGCGTGAATATAAATCAGTAATCGACTGAAGGGCACTAAGCAAATCAGTGCACACCAACACCCGACGCCCACGCACACAGACTACAGACAGAGCTTTACTAATAGCGTAAAGTTCAGCCGTGTAAACACTGGTTCCCGCAGGTAATCCAAACAAATAGGTTCTCCCATTAGCAACAAACGAGCAACCAACTCCAACATCTGACTTTGATCCATCCGTGTATACAACCGTAGATGGTTTAATAGCTTCAACTAACTCACTGAAAATGCTATTAAATACCACAGAACTTGTGTCTGCCTTTGAGTATTTACACATTTCAAAGTTAATGTGTAACTGAGCGATGGTCCAGGGTAGAAAGAGACATGAATAACATGGGTACACACGAGGAATCGCAATACCGAGGTTGTTGCATATCCCCAACGCTCTTACACCGAATGGTAAAGGCAATCGGGCATTCATCAGATGCAAATCATGACAAGGGTTGTTGAGAATGATGTCATGCAAAAAATGATAAGGTCTAGCTTTCAACTTGGCAAAGTACGTCAATATAAGCTGCTGGCGACGTCTGTGTAACGACATTTCTCCACTTTCAACTAAGATGCTGACAACAGGGCTAGAACGAAAAGCACCTGTAGACAATCGTAAACATGAATTGTGGATCGTGTCAAGCATTCTCAGCGAAGTGGGAGTAGCAGATGAGTACGCTACAGCGCCATAATCTATACGTGATCGCACTAGAGCCTTGTAGAACCTTATCATACATGATCTATCAGCTCCCCAACATGTACCTGTAAGAACACGCAGAATATCAACCACCTTTAAGCACCTAGCCCGTAGGTCTTTTATATGCGGAACCCATGTAAGTCTTTTGTCGAATATAACACCTAGAAACCTGATTTCAGTGCTAACTTCGATATCCTGACCCATTAAATACAGTCTTGGAACATTATCAGTCCGTATTCGGCAAAACTGAATGCATTTAGTCTTCTCAGGAGAAAAACTAAAGCCAGTCTGCCGTGACCATTCCTCAAGACGGTATATAGTAAGCTGTAGGGCTCGTTCAGCTGAAACAACATTTCTAGATGCAACATATATCGCAAAATCATCTACAAACAACGAACATTTAACAGGGTATACGCAACTTTTCACAATATTGTTAATGGCAACCGCAAATAGGGTACAACTAATTACACTCCCCTGCGGTATACCATTTTCCAAATCAAACCTGTTTGACAAACTCTGACCAACCCTTACACGAAATGATCGGTCATCCAGAAAGTCTTTAATGAAGGCCAACATGTTCCCAGCGATGCCCCACTCCCGCAAGGTATTAAGAATACCTCGTCGCCAAGCCGTATCATATGCTTTTTTCAAATCAAAGAATACGGCAACGAGGCGCTGCCGCAATGCAAACGCATTGCAGATAGCCGTCTCAAGGGCCACCAAGTGGTCTGTCGAAGACCTCCCTCTCCGAAAACCGCTCTGTTCAGGAGCGAGGAAGTCATTCTTTTCCAGATACCACATGAGACGACTATTCACCATTCTTTCCATCACCTTACATACAACACTTGTCAGAGAGATGGGGCGATAGCTGGAGGCCAACATTTTATCTTTGCCAGGTTTGAGGATCGGGACAACAATTGCTTCTTTCCAAGATTCTGGAAGCTTTCTAGAAGCGTATATTTTATTAAAGATATGTAGGAGTTGCCTTAACCCGGAGTCTGGTAAATGCGCTATCATCGAAAGTGTAATTTTATCTCCTCCAGGCGAGGTATTTCGAGAAACTTTGAGCGCTTTTCTTAGTTCAGGCATTGAAAAAGGAATGTTCAGAGGATCATTTGTGTCCGCTATATGGAAAGGAAGAGATTCAATGGTTTTCTTATAATTTTGAAACTTTACTGAATATGAAGACGTGAGGGAAGCTGATCTAAAGGAAGAACCGATTACATTAGCAATGTCGGACTGTGATGTGATCACAGAACCGTTAATTTGCAACCCTGCGATTCGATGTGGAGACGTCCTCCCACATACCGAACGCAGTTTTCTCCATACCGTTGTCACAGGGGTACTCCTGTTAATATCTCCAATGTAACGGCTCCACGACTCCCTCTTACTCTCAAGAAAGATACGCCTACAGCAGGCCCGAGCTCTTCGGTAAGCTTCCAGGTTAGCATCCGTAGGTCTGCGACTAAAAATTCGCAGGGCCCTACGGCGGTCCTGAAGAGCCTCCTTACACCGATTATTCCACCAAGGCACCGGCGGCCGCCGCGCTTTACCCGATGTTTTAGGAATGCTCTGGGCAGCTGCTGCAGACATCCTCTCCACAAAGGAAGACAACAGGCTTCGTGCATCATCATCATCTTCATATTCAGATTCCATCAAACTTGAAAACTCATTCCACCGTGCAAGCTTCTCTATCCATCGTTTTGGAAGGTCATCGACAGACTGGTAGTCAAAAAACTCGACCACCACCGGTCGATGATCACTTCCGTACAGGTCTGGCAGTACTCTCCACAACAACCGTGGTACAAGGGACGGGCTACAGAAAGTAAGGTCCAAGCACGACCAGGATCCTGTTGAGGATGACATGAATGTTTCAGATCCATCGTTCAATAGACATAAGTCTAAATCACTCCGGACCCTCTCCACCATGTGACCTCTACCATTGCACAGTGAGGAGCCCCAAGAATAATGGTGACCATTGTAATCTCCTAGGACGATATATGGAGCTGGTAACTGTTCCAGTAATTCTCTCATGGCAAGGTATGAAATGTCTGTGTTTGGTGGTAAATAAATATTACACACGCAAACCGACACCGGGACAGTTATCCTGATTGCTACGGCCTGAAGATCCGTCTGAATATCCAGATTTATCCCCTGCATTGACTGGTGAAGTAATATAGCGACCCCACCACCAGGGCCACCATGCAGGGAATCTTTCCTAAACATTTCGTATCCACGAAAGGATAATCGGATATCAGGTTGTAACATCGTCTCTTGCAGGCAAAGCGCAAACGGACACTTATCCCGGATCAATATCTTTATATCTTCATACCTAGACCGGATCCCGCGAACATTCCATTGAATTAAACTATTAAAGGGTATTTCGCAACGGAGGAGTTACGTTTCAAACACAAAATTGATGAATTACTTAGGGTGATGTAATTGAGCCTTCTGTTTCCGAATATTCTAGTCCTTGTTTTTTAGTACCTAAACCTGATAATGATTTTCGCCTTGTCATTGATTATCGTAAATTAAACCAGAATATTGAAATTGATTCTACCCCTTTACCTTCTATACACACTTGTTTCGATTGGTTTCATCGTGCTAAGTATTTTACCACTTTTGATTTAAATTCTGCCTATCATCAAATTAGGTTGTCTGAGTCTTCCAAGGCTTTAACAAGTTTTTGTACCCCTTTTAATTTGTTTCAATTTAAGAGAGTGCCTTTTGGTCTGGCGGTTGGAGGGCAATGTTTGTCTCGTCTCATGGAACAGATTTTCCATGATGTTAAATTTAAATTTCTTATTAATTATCTGGACGATTTGGTAATTTATTCTGAAAACTTTGATGATCATCTTCGTCATATTAAAATTGTAAAATTGGACACGAGTGAAAGCGAAAGACGCGAGTTTAGGGGAAAAAGCGGCAGCTTGGACAGTAACCAACCTGATGAAGACCAAGGCCAAATTGGGCGGAGGCCTTAAAAAAAGAAGAGGAGGAAAAAAAAAGAAGAGAACCGGAAGAGCCGTCGCCGCTGCTTTGCGACGTTTAAAAGCTATGGTGGGTAAAGGACCTCCGACCGTACCCGAAGAGCGGTGGTGGTGGAAGAAGAAAAAAAAACACCGTCGCCGCTAACAAATATCGACTTGGTGAATTACGCACGAGCGTTGAACATTCCGCTGCGTGGAGTGTACATGAGAGACCGGTTGCCCGCGCGTCCACTCCACAATGAAATTGCCATCGTCAATCTGGATAGCGTTCGTGGACCGGGCACTCATTGGGTGTGCTACCGGAAACGGGGTGATGTTGTCAATTACTTTGACAGTTTTGGAAACTTACCGCCGCCCGACGAATTGATCCGATACTTTGGCCAGCACGTACGTGTTTTCTACAATTACTCAAACTACCAACTACCAAACGATGAACGGCGTAATATGCGGTCACTTGTGCCTCATGTATTTGGCGCATTAGTCTCAATTCGAACGCCGGACGATCAACTATGTTTTGTTTGAGCGATAACCGAAGCGTTTTGACGTGTGATCTCTTCCCACCGTTAGAGTTGGGTAACGGAGCCGTATGGGAAATTGGACTGATCAATCTGTCCACTTACAATTCTATACCGAATGTAGAAGAGGGTGTAAACAACTGTTTTGCATACGGGAACAAACGCGTGCTCTTACCTGACGGGTCGTACGAGATCAACGATATCCACAACTACATAAAAGCACGTTTGGTGAAAGGAGAAAAGATAAATTTGGTTGCAAACAACAACACTTTGAAATGTGAAATCGAAACGAACCAGCAAATTGACTTTACCGTACCGAATTCTATCGGATCGCTGTTGGGCTATGACCGTGTAGTGTTGGAAGCGAACAAGAAGCATACGTCTCAACATCCCGTGTCCATCATAAAGGTGAACACAATACGTGTAGACTGTAATATCGCACGCGGATCGTACAGCGACGGAGTGGAAGGTCACACGATCCACGAATTTTTTCCGTCTGTTCCACCTGGTTTTAAAATTGTCGAGTCACCGCCTACCGTGATATATGTACCGGTGAACACGAATCGGATTCACCACATTTCAGTGCGTCTGTTGGATCAGGACGGACGTCTTATAAATTTCCGTGGAGAAACAATCACTGTGCGTCTGCATTTGCGAAGAAGAGGAAATGTTGGTTTTTTTTTAGACCGACGAAGGAGGTGATCATTCGGTGAAACCGGTCAGTTCCCATTCGACAACGGTCGAGTTGACACCGGAGAATAAGACGTTTCTTCGTCGAATTGGATTTATTGTACGGTAATGTGTGTGTGTATGGAAATATGTCAATTCTCGGGGTGAGCGACAAGTACGAAATCGACGATACAGTACAAAAGTTTGAGGAGCACGTACATTTACCGTACGCATCACAGACTTTAAACAACAACGATGAGATCACGATTCCTGTACACCAGCAAGACGTGTACACACTACCGTCGAAAAGTTACATCTACGTGGATTTTTTTTTTTTTTTTTTTTTTTTTTTTTTTAAAGGCGAAAAACCTCGGCGAGGTTATCATCGCCTGTTGTTCTACACAAGGGTGTAAAAAGCCCGAGTGTAGAACGCCATTTTTTTATATATATATGAAATATTTAAAATCTTATAATCTAGTATCACAGACAGCCTAAAAAAAATAAACGCTAAAAAACACAAAAAAAAAAAATACACACATAAACTTAAACTTAATATCACAGTTAGAAAAGAACACAAAAATGACATTGACACTTATGTAATTAAAATCTTAAGAACTAGTATCACAACCAAAAAAGTAAAAAATTACATAAAAAAAAAGAAAAATACCACAGACATAAATAATCACAAAAGGCTGTAAAGGGGCCATATAATAAAAACACAGACATTTGAATGTAAACGTTAGGGTAAAACTAATAGGACATTAGACACTGTTGTATACACTGATGGATCTTAAAAATTTCAAAGCCGCGTCCAAAATAGGGGTTTCGTCACCGAGTATATTCCTTATGTCAGAGGGAATCTTGAATCGTCGACGCAGAGCTGCGTAGCAGACGCAATCAACCAATACATGTTTGACTGTCAAAGGACAATCGCACCTGCCACAAACTGGAGCATCACCAGACGTCATGAGATACCCATGGGTAAATCTGGTGTGCCCAATTCTAAGTCGCGCGATGACAACCTCTTCTCTTCTGTTCTTCCTCAGTGACGTAGGCCAAGGCTTAACAATAGGTTTTATTTCTCGTAGTTTGTTGCCATAAGAGCCAGTCCATTCTACCTGCCAGGAATCCGTGATGACCCGCTTCACCAGACTCACAAAATCAGACATAGTCAGATATCGCGTGAAAGCCGGTTGACGAGCCGCCTCCTTAGCGGCCAAATCAGCAGCCTCAAACAACGCTTACTCCTCTATCATTCAGCTCCTTCACAGTGCCGAGGACGTCCACAACTAGCGGGTGGCGTGAATACACATCACTAATCGACTGGAGAGCACTGAGCGAATCAGTGCACACCAACACCCGACGCCCACGCACACAGACTACAGAAAGAGCTTTGCTGATAGCATAAAGTTCAGCCGTGTAAATACTAGTTCCCGCAGGTAATCCAAACAAATAAGTTCTCCCATTAGCAACAAACGAGCAACCAACTCCAACATCCGACTTTGATCCATCAGTGTATACAAACGTAGATGGTTTAATAGCTTCAACTAACTCACTGAAAATGCTATTAAACACCACAGAGCTTGTGCCTGCCTTTGAGTATTTACTCATCTCAAAGTTAAAGTGTAACTGAGCGATGGTCCAGGGTGGAAATAGACAAGAATTACATGGGTAGACACGAGGAATCGCAATATCAAAGTTGTTGCATATCTCCAACGCTCTTACACCGAATGGTGAAGGTTGTCGGGCGTTCATCAGATGCAAATCATGACAAGGGTTGTTGAGAATGATGTCATGCAAAAAATGATAAGGTCTAGCTTTCAACTTGGCAAAGTACGTCAATATAAGCTGCTGGCGACGTCTGTGTAACGACATTTCTCCACTTTCAACTAAGATGCTGACAACAGGGCTAGAACGAAAAGCACCTGTAGACAATCGTAAACATGAATTGTGGATCGTGTCAAGCATTCTCAGCGAAGTGGAAGTAGCAGATGAGTACGCTACAGCGCCATAATCTATACGTGATCGCACTAGAGCCTTGTAGAACCTTATCATACATGATCTATCAGCACCCCAACCTGTACCTGTAAGAACACGCAGAATATCAACCACCTTTAAGCACCTAGCCCGTAGGTCTTTAATATGCGGAACCCATGTAAGTCTCTTGTCGAATACAACACCTAAGAACCTGATTTCAGTGCTAACTTCGATATGCTGACCCATTAAATACAGTCTTGGAACATTATCAGTCCGTATTCGGCAAAACTGAATGCATTTAGTCTTCTCAGGAGAAAAACTAAAGCCAGTCTGCCGTGACCATTCTTCAAGACGGTATATAGTTAGCTGTAGAGCTCGTTCAGCTGAGACAACATTTCTAGATGCAACATATATTGCAAAATCATCAACAAACAACGAACATTTAACAGGGTATACGCAACTTTTCACAATATTGTTTATGGCAACCGCAAATAGGGTACAACTAATTACACTTCCTTGCGGTATACCATTTTCCAAGTCAAACCTGTCGGACAGACACTGACCAACCCTTACACGGAACGATCGTTCATCTAGAAAGTCCTTGATGAAGGCCAACATGTTTCCAGCGATGCCCCAATCCCGCAAGGTATTGAGGATACCTCGTCGCCAAGCTGTATCATATGCTTTTTTTTAAATCAAAGAATACGGCAACGAGGCGCTGCCGCAATGCAAACGCATTGCAGACAGCCGTCTCAAGGGCCACCAAGTGGTCTGTCGAAGACCTCCCTCTCCGAAAACCGCTCTGGTCAGGAGCGAGGAAGTTATTCTTTTCCAGATACCACATGAGACGACTGTTCACCATTCTTTCCATGACCTTACAAACAACACTTGTCAAGGAAATGGGACGGTAGTTGGAGGCCAATGTTTTATCTTTACCAGGTTTGAGGATCGGAACAACAATTGCTTCTTTCCAAGTTTTTGGAAGCTTTCTAGAAGCGTATATTTTATTAAAAACATGTAGGAGTTGCCTTAACCCAGAATCCGGTAAATGCGCTATCATCGAAAGTGTAATTTCATCTCCTCCAGGTGAGGTATTTCGAGATACTTTGAGCGCTTTTCTAAGCTCAGGCAATGAAAAAGGAATGTTTAGAGGATCATTCGAGTCCGCTATAAAGAAAGGAAGAGATTCAATGGTTTTCTTATAATTTTGAAACTGTACTGAATATGAAGACGTGAGGGAAGCTGATTTAAAGAAGGAACCAATCACGTTAGCGATGTCGGACTGTGATGTGATCACAGAACCGTCAGCTTGCAACCCTGCAATTCTACGATTCTACGTGGAGGGTGAGGTCAGTGCGAAGACCAATGCTAATGCTAATGTCGCTGTGCAACTGGTAAACAATCCGGTAGGTTATCTTTTTGACGAGATACGATATGAGATTGGTGGCATGGTGGTGGACCGTACGAAAAATGTAGGGATCACCACCACCATAAAAAAACCTACTATCAGCACGTCTAAGTCAAAAAAACACATTGGAGAATGCCGGGTGGAATGTTGAAGCCGGTCCAATCACCGTGACTGATAACAAATTTTCATTCTGCACACCACTACGCATGCTGTTGGGTTGGGCAGAAGACTATGGGAAAATCATACTGAACGTCGATCAAAAACTTACGCTAATGCGTGGGTCGAATGACGCAAACGTTGTGATCGCCAATGCGGCGACCGACGTTATCACTTTGAAACTGCTAAAAGTACAATGGATTGTACCTTACGTATCGGTAGAGGATGCCTATCGCCGCAACCTTCTTAAGATGACAGACATTGACCGTCCGATCGCGATGCCGTTTCGCACCTGGCAGATATACGAGTACCCCGTGTTACCAACATCGATACATCACAACTGGGTGGTGAAGACCACCACACAGATGGAAAAGCCACGGTTTGTAGCGCTTGCCTTTCAGACGGCGAGTAAAAACAACCAGACCGTGGACAACTCACGTTTCGATTTTTGCAATCTCAACAATGTGCGCTTGTATCTGAATGAACAGTTTTACCCGTATATTAATCTTATGGGAAACAAGACGATTTTCTACAACATGTATTGCAACTTTTTGAACGTTTATTATGGTCTTGAAAAAGGACCATCCCTACCGCTGTCAACATTTTCAAACAATACACCGATCATATTTATCGACTGCTCTCGTCAAAACGAATCACTGAAAGTCGGAACAGTGGATATCCGCTTGGAATTTGATACAAAAGAGAACATACCGGCAAACACTAGCGCTTATTGTGTCATCATTTACGACACGGTGGTGCAGTACACTCCTTTGTCGACCCAGGTGACCCGAGTGGTGTAGTGCTTCACAACGTCAGTCTTCCGCCATGAGTGGGACAGGGGTCATCGAGTTTCACGCGTTCCGCGACAACGACAACGAATACAACGTCAAGGAGCTGGTACTTGTCGACGAACAGAAACACTTTACCCATCTGTTTTTCCGACCACCATACGCGAAAACACTACTGGACAAGAGCCATCAGCGGACGGTCGAATGGGTAGAGACCCGTTACCACTACATTAGATGGGAACACGGCGACGTCGAGTATTAGGAGCCGGTGATGAAGCAGCTGTGCGCGTACTTTGATACGATATACACCAAGGGTTTGGAGAAGGTGCGTTTCTTACAAAAGTTTCACAGTAATGTGAAACAGATACCGGACTCGGCGCCAAAACCTTCATTCACTGATGACAGTTTGGCCTGTCATCAGGCCAAAGTGCACAGTTTGGTTGGCCGGTGCACGCAAGCGGTGTACGGTGTGCCCTTCAATCGGCCGTTTTCTACATGGAATGGCTGAAACAACTGCGCGACTACACACGTGAAAGTAACCGTTTGCAATCGTTGGACGCCTCGAATCTTCCGACAGACAGGTGTAAAGAATTTGCCAAAGCCGGATTTCACTACGACACGACGACAAACAAAGTGGTGTGCGCATGGTGCGGTGACTTTTATGACTGGCACATTGCGTGCGTTAAATATTACGTACACAACATTCCGATAGAAATCGATGTAATTATACCACGATAATAAATTGATAAATAAAAAAAATAACAAAAAATATATAAATTATCATGTGCATTAGGCCTATTGGGGATAGCACGTTAAAAAAAACGCGCCATACTTCCGGCCTCTTGGGCGGTGTGGAACTGGAAGTCAGTCGACTGATGCCCATTGCACCGTCAACATGGACACGGTACGAGACGTGCGCATCAAAGTTGGAGATGCTCTCTACAATCCAACCAACTACAATTTGAAGGTGAACAACAACATATTCATTGTTGACCTTTGCCGACACGAGTTTAGTGCGGCCGGAGTTAACGTAAAAGTGTCTTGGAGCTTTAAAAACTGCGAGAAAAAGTACTGGTGTAAGTTCAAGGTTGAAAACCGTCATATTAACATAATCGGACGAGAAACGATTGTATTCTCCGGCTTCAAAGTCGACGACGACGACCATAGCGTGAGAGCATACAAATTGCACGATTCGACACAATTGGATTTGGAGGACAGCACTTTTAATAGGCTTGCAAGTTCTGAGAATGGCAACAATGTGCTGACCGTCACAGTTTATGAGGTATAAGAAAAAAACAACGGTTTCAAAGAGTGGCGTGTGATAGCATAGGCGGATACGATACGGTAGACGGACCGGCAACGCCGCTGTTAGTAGCATACGAAACAGGAGCGATCTGATATCGCCTACCCCACTACGGCAGATTACTTTCAAGGTCGTTTTTGTACAAGTTTTTCTATAATCATGCATAAAAACTTTAGCAGCAGCTGTCGTCGTTACATTCGTGTATTCTGATCAACGGCGCTATGCCGCCAGCCATCAGCCCGGAGCATTTAATCGAGATTTCCGCCCGCAAACGTCGTCTCAACAAGAAAAATAATTTGCTTGTGTACATGTTCACCAAAGTGATCATGGACAAGAGTTAGGACATCATATGCGCTAGGGTAGCGGCAAAATATGAACATTAAATTGTAACATTTTTATTTCAATTTTACAATTTAATTATTTCTTTTCCGGGTTCTGTTCTGTTTGATTTAAATTTTGTTATCTGCTGTGTCTAAGTTATTTAGTTGTCTTGTAATCGCTTGCACTTCTTCGCCTTTGTAATACCGTCCGCTGCTATCTGATTTATCTGCCGTGGCGGTTCCCTTTCTTCTTTCTTACATGTTTTTACGTTCATGATTAGCTAGTTGGAGGGGACCCGTGACGTCAGATCAGAGTTTTTCTTTTGAGAGATTTTGCTTCCCTCCTTCTTCTTGCTGCAAATGGTCATGTCGCTGGACGTGTTTTTTCTGGTACTTGTGCCGTAATTATTTTTAAGTTTTTTCGGGGTGCGTTATGTCGCTGTTTTACTTGACCATTTTGCTTTCCCGTGTTTCGGTAAGTTCTTCTCTTTTTATTTGTAGTTAAAACCCATTGAGGCCGAAAATGATTTATTTAAATTTTTGTAAATTTTTGTAAACCTTTGGGTAATTTAAAATTTTTAAATTTTGAATTTTATGCTTTTCTTAAAGCGAATTATATTGTTTTTTATTTTCTTGTGGTGCCTTTGGGATTTAGCTACCTTTTATCTTTTTGTGTTTTGCGGTAGCCCTCATTTTCTAAGTCCTGGTTTTTCTGCTCTTTGCAGGGACCCAGTTTGGGATGGATTTAAAACTAATATGGGATGGATTTTATTCAAGTCTTGACCAAAGTTAACTTGTTTGAAACATAAATGTAACCAAGTTGGGCAAATGGTAACCACCATGAATTTTCATTCGTAACCCGAAAACTTCAATTCTCAGCGATTTGATTTCTACTTTTCTTTTAAAAACTAAATATCTACTTTGAAGCATCCGTTATTTATTTATATATACTTTATAAAAAAAAAAAAAAAAAAAAAAAAAATTATTTATCATTAATTATGTAACTTATAATAAAATGATTTCTAATTTATCTTTATTAAATTATGCTGCTAGGCACGGTATGGTCTGGACTTAACTAGCATCCATGCACCTTACTTTATTATATTATTTTGATATCTTTCCATAATTTTTGGTAAAACAAAATTTATTTAAAAACCTATGCTCTATATGTTTTTTTGATTATATTTCTTTTTAGAAAGCTCCTTTTGTAAAATCTGTTTTTGTTAACTTGCTTTGGTTAAGCGAATCAAAATAATTTTAAATAATAATTTATTTAAATTATCAGAATTTTACTCTTAAAGCCAAGTTAATTATGCGTTCTTATAAATTAAATTATTTTAAATATTATCAATCTGTTATTTCAAATGGCCTATCCTAATTAAATATTTATTCTATTGTTTCATTTTTAAATAATAATTATTATTTATTATCGATCTTCTTTCTTAAAATTATGTATTTTTTTTTAAACTGGATCCAGTATATAGCATGCAAATTTAAATTGAGCTTTTTTATCTTTCTCATTAATTTTGGCTATTTATGCTTATTAACATTTATGTGCTTATGTAACTTTTCTCCGTCAACTAAAAATCTATTTGTAACCGTATTTATTAAGTATTCTTTCTATATTTAAATCATCTTATTAAATATTTTACTAATTTATTTTTTTTGGATTTATTTTGACACCACATCACCGCAGTCTCTCCTGTTGGAGTTTTTTTGTTTCCCGTGCCAATTTTGTTTTGCAGCGATCATTTCGTTGTATCGCTCGAACAAAATGGGTAACAAAATAAAAATTCGCGTGCAATAGGCCTACAGGGGAAAGCACGTTAAAAAAAACGCATCTGCCTTCCGGCCTCTTGGGCGATGTGGAACAGGAAGTGAATGACCACCTTAATTGTTGAACGGGTTTAAATACGACCCACCCATCTTTTGAATCCTGAGATGTGATTGGATATTATAAATTCTATAAATAATTTCAAGGTGAAATTAAAAACGACAACGAAAAAGAGGATGTGTGCTCCATACGTGCATAAGTAACAATGTGCTTCAATAATAGGCTACATTGATATAATGTCTATAAGTTAAATAATTAGTTTGAAATCAGAACATCTTGTTTATTAAAAGTAAATATAATGCTCAACAAATAATTTGAACATAACAACCAAAGCGAATGATTTTTAATTACATCGTATGAACTTCACTGGACAACCACGGAACTTCGAAAAGCCCATGGCAGGTATTTCTAAAGTAATTAATATTCTGTACAGAATTCTTTTAAAACAAACATTACTAATTAAAACTAAAAGCGCTATTTTATTTTATTTTATTTAGTAATGAAACATAATTTTTAAATTGTTATTATTGTAGATCCTGTGTGTAAAATATAAATATTTCGTAATCATTAAAATCATATTTTTTGTGTATACATGTGTCTTGTTTTCATTATTCAATTTTTTCTATACAATGAAAATAGTCGTGGTCACGAACCTACAAAGACATATCTTTTAGTTAATTTATTTAAATTACATTACAAATATTTAACGTACCATTGAATTATGGCTACAGGTAACGATTTTTTTATCGGTATCCGTCATGGGAAATGAGCACACGGAAATTTTATATTTAAAGGACGACTTATTTCAAATTGGCCAAAACGTTGATATAGCAATACAAAAAACGGTAAATTCAGAAATGAAATTAAAAGCCTATAAGACACAACCAATAACAATTAGTTTTTTTTACATTTATTAGATATAATGGGGTTTAAAATGGAAGGGAAAACTTATACACATAAAACTGTACAAATAGTGACTCAACTTATAAAACCATACCTAAACAGAATAGACAGGGAAATTGACGTTGAGGAAATGAGTCTGACTCATTTATTATTATTAGGAAATAAATAATTATCATAAAACAAGAAGATATAGTGAGTTTATCAGATTTAGTTTACGATTTATATTACACATTAGGCATCGTACCATTGAATTATGGCTACAGGTAACTTTTATTTTATCGGTATCCGTCATGGGATATGAGCACACGGAAATTTTATATTTAAAAGACGACTTATTTCAAATTGGTCAGAACGTTGATATAGCAATACAAAAAACGGTAAATTCAGAAATGAAATTAAAAGACTATAAGACAAAACCCATACCAATTAGTTTTTTTACATTTATTAGATTGAAGAGTAATTTTATACCTCACACAAGAGAATGCCAATTTTAAGAAAACTATTATTATTCCCACATGGGATTGACATATTTGTAGTGTGATTACTTATTCCTCACACAGGATGAGCCAAAATTTAAAGATTAAATAAAAACTCCTAAATTATTTATTAATTGTTCATTTATTTTTTTATTTTTTTATTTTAAACAGTGTTCTTTATAATTACCATCACATTGATTCTCACAATCCTTTTACAATGTCTAGTCTGAAGCGTAAAATAAAATGTTCATTAATTCTTTCTATTTAGTATATTTTCCAAGTTACTGTTATTGTTATTTTTTTTATAAATCTACGATTTATGAAGCTACTAGATAATCCTATTGTTCTAAAGTTGAATAATTAGTATCTCTTTTAATAATTTGAACATTATAATTAATTACTGCTTATCTCTGTTCACTATTTATTATATATTAATACTATTTTTAAAGATCGAATGAGGGACACACCCGTTTGGTTAGGACTCTTGTCCCACATTAAAATACTTTTACAAAATCTTTTCTTCTTCTTAGTTGCCTAGTAACCATATAAATAACTCTTTTAAAATATTTTTTTTAATGTGAATTAAATAATTTTTAAAGTATCTATTTTAATCAGCTGGAGATGTTTACTTTTATTTCAATAGACTCAAAAATAAACAACTCCAGATGTGCATTAAATTTGTCATATTACAAGATATAATGGGGTTTAAGATGGAAGGGAACACATATTCACAGAAAACTGTACAAATAGTGACTCAACTTATAAAACCATACCTAAACAGAATAGGCAGGGCTATTGACGTTAAAGAAATGAGTCTGACTCATTTATTATTATTAGAAATAATAAATAATTATCATAAAGCAAGAAGATATAGTGATTTTATCAGATTTAGTTTACGATTTATATTACACATTAGGCATACGTACCATTGAATTATGGCTACATTTTTTTTTTTTTTTTTTTTTTTTTTTTAAAGGCGAAAAACCTCGGCGAGGTTATCATCGCCTGTTGTTCTACACAAGGGTGTAAAAAGCCCGAGTGCAGAACGCCTTTTATATATATATATACACATATATACATATACATACATAATAGTTAAAAATCTTATAGACTAATATCACAGACATCACAAGCTAATAAAAAACGCTAAAAACACAAAAAAGTAATACACACATAAACTTAAAATTAATATCACAGCTAGAAAAATAAACACAGAAACAACATTAACATATATGTAATTAAAATCTTAAAAACTAGTATCACAACCAAAAATAAATAAAATACTACATTAAAAAAAGAAAATATCACAGACATCACAAAAGGCTGTAAAGGGGCCACATAATATGAACACAGACATAATATAAATATAAACTTATAACTAATATAAAACATAAACTATAGGGTAACACTAATAGGACATATATTAGACACTGTTGTATACACCAATCGATCGTAAAAATTTTATAGCCACGTCCAAAATAGGGCTTTCGTCACCGAGTATATACCTTAATTCCGAGGGAATCTTGAATCGCCGACGCAGAGCTGCGTAGCAGATGCAATCTTCTAAAACATGTTTGACTGTCAAAGGACAATCGCATCTGCCACAAATTGGAGCATCACCAGACGTCATGAGATACCCATGGGTTAATCTGGTGTGCCCAATTCTAAGTCGCGCGATTACAACTTCTTCCCTTCTGTTCTTCCTCAGTGACGTATCCCAGGGCTTAACATTATCTTTTATTTCACGAAGCTTGTTGCCATGGGAGCCAGTCCATTCTACCTGCCAGGAATCAGTGGTGACACGCTTCACCAGGCCCACGAAATCTGACACAGTCAGATATTGCGTGAAGGCCGGTTGACGAGCTGCCTCCTTAGCGGCCAAATCAGCAGCCTCATTTCCCGGGATTCCAGCATGACCCGGAACCCAGCAGAAAACAACGCTTACTCCTCTATCATTCAGCTCCTTCACAGTGCCGAGGACGTCCACAACTAGCGGGTGGCGTGAATACACATCACTAATCGACTGGAGAGCACTGAGCGAATCAGTGCACACCAACACCCGACGCCCACGCACACAGACTACAGAAAGAGCTTTGCTGATAGCATAAAGTTCAGCCGTGTAAATACTGGTTCCCGCAGGTAATCCAAACAAATAGGTTCTCCCATTAGCAACAAACGAGCAACCAACTCCAACATCCGACTTTGATCCATCAGTGTATACAACCGTAGATGGTTTAATAGCTTCAACTAACTCACTGAAAATGCTATTAAACACCACAGAGCTTGTGCCTGCCTTTGAGTATTTACTCATCTCAAAGTTAAAGTGTAACTGAGCGATGGTCCAGGGTGGAAATAGACAAGAATTACATGGGTAGACACGAGGAATCGCAATATCAAGGTTGTTGCATATCTCCAACGCTCTTACACCGAATGGTGAAGGTTGTCGGGCGTTCATCAGATGCAAATCATGACACGGGTTGTTGAGAATGATGTCATGCAAGAAATGGTAAGGTCTAGCTTTCAACTTGGCAAAGTACGTCAATAGAAGCTGCTGGCGACGTCTGAATAACGACATTTCTCCACTTTCAACTAAGATGCTGACAACAGGGCTAGAACGGAAAGCACCTGTAGATAATCGTAAACATGAATTGTGGACCGTGTCAAGCATTCTCAGAGAAGTGGAAGTAGCAGATGAGTAGGCTACAGCGCCATAATCTATACGTGATCGCACTAGAGCCTTGTAGAACCTTATCATACATGATCTATCAGCACCCCAACCTGTACCTGTAAGAACACGCAGAATATCAACCACCTTTAAGCACCTAGCCCGTAGGTCTTTAATATGCGGAACCCATGTAAGTCTCTTGTCGAATACAACACCTAAGAACCTGATTTCAGTGCTAACTTCGATATCCTGACCCATTAAATACAGTCTTGGAACATTATCAGTCCGTATTCGGCAAAACTGAATGCATTTAGTCTTCTCAGGAGAAAAACTAAAGCCAGTCTGCCGTGACCATTCTTCAAGACGGTATATAGTTAGCTGTAGAGCTCGTTCAGCTGAGACTTGTAGAAGCTTTCTAGAAGCGTATATTTTATTAAAAATATGTTTTTTAACCCTTTTATACATAGGAATTAGTGCTCACCTCGGTGGTGGAGCAGCGTTTTCATATTAAAGGTATCACTTATAAAGGAAGCCGGATGGCGAACAGAACCACAAACGTTGAAGCGGGCTTAGCTCGATTAGATGTGACTGGTTCCCAACCAAACACGACAACACAGCAACCAGCTGTAGCGAGTACCTCGAGTACATCGCAACGGGGAAGAGGAGGAGGTAGATTTGCCTCTCGCGGTGGTGGACCACCCCGCACTAACAACCCAGCAAGTGGAGACTTTCCACGTCCCCAATACCTATCAAAGACTTCGTCTACAGAACAGAACGACCCGCTGTATCAGCAGGCAGTGTTCGGCGGCCCGTCCGACGAGATGAGGGCAGTTGCAGACCGATATAAGATAAAACCAGGTCTCCCAGCGCTTGATGAAGTAATCGAAAAAACATTTACCGATCTTGCGGCAAAGAACCCAGCTTGGCAGAAAACCATGCCTGAGGAATTCTTCGCATATTACTGCGCAGTAACCTCCTTTGCACGTTTGTTGCGGGTGCAGAGGGATAACGGGATCCAATTGGATCCAGGCCCCGAATCGTTCGTAAACTTTATAGAAAGTGCCGATTTTCAAGTACCTCAGCCGATTGCAGAGTACTTAAACGGTTACGGTAATACCAAAATCATGGGTAGATATACAGAGGCAGTTTTACCTGAGCTAGCTTACATACCAGCAGCAGGTGTTAAGGGATGGTTTGGAAGGATGACGTCTGAGACTCACTTTCAATATTCCCATTTTCCATGTATCGCCGTATACTATTTCAGAATTGTTAAAAACCATAGATTTAATTTTGTGCATGATCAAGAACTTGACGCACGATGGGATGTTCCAATGACGATTAGACCGGAGGAAGCAGGAGCAGGACACCCAACTAGAAATCTACTTGGTTATAAAATGAGTTACAACTTAATAGGAGAAAAGAAGAGTATGTACTCCCAAATCGACTTCGACGATCTTCGGTCGACTAACAGTACACTCCATTTAATACCGGATATCATGAGTAAAGTCAGCGCAGCGTTACGCAATGTGGACGGGCAAGTATACCGGAACTTGTCGATTAACAAGCAAAAGGAAGGATCCGTTGCTCAGTTAATCCTGACTGAAACTCAGTCATTTGAGGATTTCGTTGAACCCTTGGCTCGAAATACCTCCTTCAAGGCGTTTGCGCACACGGAGTTCCATTCGTCTCTGTCGTTCAAGGGATCCGTATATAGATATCGACCTACTTATCTCGAACATAACAACTGGTCAATTTATAGTTTTGCACCTGGAGTGCCTGCTAATTGGGTACAGACTCGCAACAATTTACGAACTGCCGAGCCACCGATTCTAGCGATCAGAGTTATGCAAACCGTCGACTATTTACCAGCTGAAAGGCTGAAGATCCTGGTCACGGCACCATTTTTGTCCCAGAGGTTCGTAAATAAAATTTTCAAATTATTTTAATCTCTTCAAAATTCAAGGTTCTTTATTAAAATTTCTTAATAAATATTATAAAATTCTTAAAATTATTAAAATCTTTAAAATCTTTTAAAATGTGTTAAAAATCCTTGAAAATCTGTTCCACCAAATCTTTCAAAATTGTTTATTATCTCTCAATAATATTATTTAAGATTCGAAAACTTTTTCTATTTTAAAGAACTGTAAATCGCATCTCATTCCTTAAAAGTTTTAAAAAAGAATCAATTAACAATCCATTTTATTTCATAAAATAATATGTTCTTTTTATTTTCCTTTTAAATTTTTTTTTTTATTATTCTCGTTGCTCACATCTGAAGGTGGTAAATCATCTGGTGTTTATATTGAGTGTGTGAATGTGTATGTTTATGTTATGCGTGAGCGTATTTAGTTTGTCATTTGAATGTACGTATGCGTTATTGTTTGTGTATATAAGTGTCTCCTATTACAGTAGTTGCCTTAAGCCAGAATCTGGTAAATGCGCTAACATCGAAAGTGTAATTTCATCTCCTCCAGGCGAGGTATTTCGAGAAACTTTGAGCGCTTTTCTTAGTTCAGGCATTGAAAAAGGAATGTTCAGAGGATCATTTGTGTCCGCTATATGGAAAGGAAGAGATTCAATGGTTTGCTTATGATTTTGAAATTGAATTGAATATGAAGACGTGAGAGACGCTGATCTTAACGAAGAACCAATTGCATTCGCAATGTCGATTGGTGACGTAATCACGGAACCGTCAGTTTGCTCCAATAACTCAGCCTCAGACATATCTTGTATATCTCGAGAGTAAACCACTCCTCGAGATGAGTTGAGGGATCTGTGCGGTTCTACAGTGACTGTAGTACTTCCAATTTGTGTAATTTTATCAACGCTGCTACTTTGCTTCGCAGACGTTGTTTCAATTAACAAAGTACCATTCCTTAGTTTTTTAATTGAATGTGGCGAGCCACAAACCGACTGCACAGACCTGTTAATAATGAAGGGGGAAACTTTTGATAGCGACCCTTCTTCTGCAACACAACGAACAACGAAAAATTTGTCCGTGTTACTTAATACACCACTATCACTGTCGTCAGACAAGCTAGACCATAGTCTTTTACATCCAAGGGAAGATTGTTTGTTAGACATTATCTTTAGTGCTTTTCCAGTCATCGTGAAAGCAGGGTGCGGGCGGAGAGATGACCCGCGCACGCCGCAGGTCCCTAGTAAAAAGAAGGACCCGGCCGAGTACTCCCGGCAGCCATCTCCCACATATTTCATCCGGGCCGGGGAGTCAGGTACTGCCTGACCCACTGATACCGACGTCCCAGAGGCTCGCACGCAGCAGTAAGAGCTCCGACACTCTTACCCATGGTCCACTTCTTGCCACAGTACCGAAGCGACTGGAAGGGCTAAAGGATGGCGCAAAGCCTCGGCAGAGCAAGCTCACAGCAGCACAACCACAGTCCAGACCTTCCAATCCGGAAAGGGTTACGCACGACCAGCCCGCATCCCATCCTCGCCAGCATTATAAATGTGTGTAAGAAAACTTTGTGTATGTGTTGTGTGTAGGGTATGTAAATGTGTGTGTTGAAAGAAAGTGTGGTGTGTGTGATGTAGTATTATTGTTGTGTGTAGTGTAAGAGCAACCTGTGTATAGTTTTGAAATAAGGTTAGCTCTTAGCTGGGGTCCCGGGGTTGCCACACCCGAACACCCACATATATATGCATGGACGAGCATTCATATATATAAGAATGGGTGCCCCCTGGGGGCATTCTCAGAGAAGTGGGAGTAGCAGATGAGTACGCTACAGCACCATAATCTATACGTGATCGCACTAGAGCCTTGTAGAACCTTATCATACATGATCTATCGGCTCCCCAACCTGTACCTGTAAGAACACGCAGAATATCAACCACCTTTAGGCACCTAGTCCGTAGGTCTTTAATATGCGTAACCCATGTTAGTCTTTTATCGAATATTACACCTAGAAACCTGATTTCAGTGCTAACTTTAATATGCTGACCCATTAAATACAGTCTTGGAACACTATCAGTCCGAATCCGGCAAAACTGGATGCATTTAGTCTTTTCAGGAGAAAAATTAAAACCAGTCTGCCGTGACCATTCCTCAAGACGATATATAGTAAGCTGTAGGGCTCGTTCAGCTGAAACAACATTTCTAGATGCAACATATATCGCAAAATCATCTACAAACAAAGAACATTTAATAGGGTACACGCAACATTTCACAATATTGTTTATGGCAACCGCAAATAGAGTACAACTAATTACACTCCCCTGCGGTATACCATTTTCCAAATCAAACCTGTTCGACAAACTCTGACCAACCCTTACGCAGAATGATCGGTCATCCAGAAAGTCTTTAATGAAGGCCAACATGTTCCCAGCGATGCCCCACTCCCGCAAGGTATTAAGAATACCTCGTCGCCAAGCCGTATCATATGCTTTTTTCAAATCAAAGAATACGGCAACGAGGCGCTGCCGCAATGCAAACGCATTGCAGATAGCCGTCTCAAGGGCCACCAAGTGGTCTGTCGAAGACCTCCCTCTCCGAAAACCGCTCTGTTCAGGAGCGAGGAAGTCATTCTTTTCCAGATACCACATGAGACGACTATTCACCATTCTTTCCATCACCTTACATACAACACTTGTTAAAGAGATGGGGCGATAGCTAGAGGCCAACGTTTTATCTTTGCCAGGTTTGAGGATCGGGACAACAATTGCTTCTTTCCAAGATTCTGGAAGCTTTCTAGAAGCGTATATTTTATTAAAAATATGTTTTTTAACCCTTTTATACATAGGAATTAGTGCTCACCTCGGTGGTGGAGCAGCGTTTTCATATTAAAGGTATCACTTATAAAGGAAGCCGGATGGCGAACAGAACCACAAACGTTGAAGCGGGCTTAGCTCGATTAGATGTGACTGGTTCCCAACCAAACACGACAACACAGCAACCAGCTGTAGCGAGTACCTCGAGTACATCGCAACGGGGAAGAGGAGGAGGTAGATTTGCCTCTCGCGGTGGTGGACCACCCCGCACTAACAACCCAGCAAGTGGAGACTTTCCACGTCCCCAATACCTATCAAAGACTTCGTCTACAGAACAGAACGACCCGCTGTATCAGCAGGCAGTGTTCGGCGGCCCGTCCGACGAGATGAGGGCAGTTGCAGACCGATATAAGATAAAACCAGGTCTCCCAGCGCTTGATGAAGTAATCGAAAAAACATTTACCGATCTTGCGGCAAAGAACCCAGCTTGGCAGAAAACCATGCCTGAGGAATTCTTCGCATATTACTGCGCAGTAATCCTCTTTTGCACGTTTGTTGCGGGTGCAGAGGGATAACGGGATCCAATTGGATCCAGGCCCCGAATCGTTCGTAAACTTTATAGAAAGTGCCGATTTTCAAGTACCTCAGCCGATTGCAGAGTACTTAAACGGTTACGGTAATACCAAAATCATGGGTAGATATACAGAGGCAGTTTTACCTGAGCTAGCTTACATACCAGCAGCAGGTGTTAAGGGATGGTTTGGAAGGATGACGTCTGAGACTCACTTTCAATATTCCCATTTTCCATGTATCGCCGTATACTATTTCAGAATTGTTAAAAACCATAGATTTTATTTTGTGCATGATCAAGAACTTGACGCACGATGGGATGTTCCAATGACGATTAGACCGGAGGAAGCAGGAGCAGGACACCCAACTAGAAATCTACTTGGTTATAAAATGAGTTACAACTTAATAGGAGAAAAGAAGAGTATGTACTCCCAAATCGACTTCGACGATCTTCGGTCGACTAACAGTACACTCCATTTAATACCGGATATCATGAGTAAAGTCAGCGCAGCGTTACGCAATGTGGACGGGCAAGTATACCGGAACTTGTCGATTAACAAGCAAAAGGAAGGATCCGTTGCTCAGTTAATCCTGACTGAAACTCAAGTCATTTGAGGATTTCGTTGAACCCTTGGCTCGAAATACCTCCTTCAAGGCGTTTGCGCACACGGAGTTCCATTCGTCTCTGTCGTTCAAGGGATCCGTATATAGATATCGACCTACTTATCTCGAACATAACAACTGGTCAATTTATAGTTTTGCACCTGGAGTGCCTGCTAATTGGGTACAGACTCGCAACAATTTACGAACTGCCGAGCCACCGATTCTAGCGATCAGAGTTATGCAAACCGTCGACTATTTACCAGCTGAAAGGCTGAAGATCCTGGTCACGGCACCATTTTTGTCCCAGAGGTTCGTAAATAAAATTTTCAAATTATTTTAATCTCTTCAAAATTCAAGGTTCTTTATTAAAATTTCTTAATAAATATTATAAAATTCTTAAAATTATTAAAATCTTTAAAATCTTTTAAAATGTGTTAAAAATCCTTGAAAATCTGTTCCACCAAATCTTTCAAAATTGTTTATTATCTCTCAATAATATTATTTAAGATTCGAAAACTTTTTCTATTTTAAAGAACTGTAAATCGCATCTCATTCCTTAAAAGTTTTAAAAAAGAATCAATTAACAATCCATTTTATTTCATAAAATAATATGTTCTTTTTATTTTCCTTTTAAATTTTTTTTTTTATTATTCTCGTTGCTCACATCTGAAGGTGGTAAATCATCTGGTGTTTATATTGAGTGTGTGAATGTGTATGTTTATGTTATGCGTGAGCGTATTTAGTTTGTCATTTGAATGTACGTATGCGTTATTGTTTGTGTATATAAGTGTCTCCTATTACAGTAGTTGCCTTAAGCCAGAATCTGGTAAATGCGCTAACATCGAAAGTGTAATTTCATCTCCTCCAGGCGAGGTATTTCGAGAAACTTTGAGCGCTTTTCTTAGTTCAGGCATTGAAAAAGGAATGTTCAGAGGATCATTTGTGTCCGCTATATGGAAAGGAAGAGATTCAATGGTTTGCTTATGATTTTGAAATTGAATTGAATATGAAGACGTGAGAGACGCTGATCTTAACGAAGAACCAATTGCATTCGCAATGTCGATTGGTGACGTAATCACGGAACCGTCAGTTTGCTCCAATAACTCAGCCTCAGACATATCTTGTATATCTCGAGAGTAAACCACTCCTCGAGATGAGTTGAGGGATCTGTGCGGTTCTACAGTGACTGTAGTACTTCCAATTTGTGTAATTTTATCAACGCTGCTACTTTGCTTCGCAGACGTTGTTTCAATTAACAAAGTACCATTCCTTAGTTTTTTAATTGAATGTGGCGAGCCACAAACCGACTGCACAGACCTGTTAATAATGAAGGGGGAAACTTTTGATAGCGACCCTTCTTCTGCAACACAACGAACAACGAAAAATTTGTCCGTGTTACTTAATACACCACTATCACTGTCGTCAGACAAGCTAGACCATAGTCTTTTACATCCAAGGGAAGATTGTTTGTTAGACATTATCTTTAGTGCTTTTCCAGTCATCGTGAAAGCAGGGTGCGGGCGGAGAGATGACCCGCGCACGCCGCAGGTCCCTAGTAAAAAGAAGGACCCGGCCGAGTACTCCCGGCAGCCATCTCCCACATATTTCATCCGGGCCGGGGAGTCAGGTACTGCCTGACCCACTGATACCGACGTCCCAGAGGCTCGCATGCAGCAGTAAGAGCTCCGACACTCTTACCCATGGTCCACTTCTTGCCACAGTACCGAAGCGACTGGAAGGGCTAAAGGATGGCGCAAAGCCTCGGCAGAGCAAGCTCACAGCAGCACAACCACAGTCCAGACCTTCCAATCCGGAAAGGGTTACGCACGACCAGCCCGCATCCCATCCTCGCCAGCATTATAAATGTGTGTAAGAAAACTTTGTGTATGTGTTGTGTGTAGGGTATGTAAATGTGTGTGTTGAAAGAAAGTGTGGTGTGTGTGATGTAGTATTATTGTTGTGTGTAGTGTAAGAGCAACCTGTGTATAGTTTTGAAATAAGGTTAGCTCTTAGCTGGGGTCCCGGGGTTGCCACACCCGAACACCCACATATATATGCATGGACGAGCATTCATATATATAAGAATGGGTGCCCCCTGGGGGCATTCTCAGAGAAGTGGGAGTAGCAGATGAGTACGCTACAGCACCATAATCTATACGTGATCGCACTAGAGCCTTGTAGAACCTTATCATACATGATCTATCGGCTCCCCAACCTGTACCTGTAAGAACACGCAGAATATCAACCACCTTTAGGCACCTAGTCCGTAGGTCTTTAATATGCGTAACCCATGTTAGTCTTTTATCGAATATTACACCTAGAAACCTGATTTCAGTGCTAACTTTAATATGCTGACCCATTAAATACAGTCTTGGAACACTATCAGTCCGAATCCGGCAAAACTGGATGCATTTAGTCTTTTCAGGAGAAAAATTAAAACCAGTCTGCCGTGACCATTCCTCAAGACGATATATAGTAAGCTGTAGGGCTCGTTCAGCTGAAACAACATTTCTAGATGCAACATATATCGCAAAATCATCTACAAACAAAGAACATTTAATAGGGTACACGCAACATTTCACAATATTGTTTATGGCAACCGCAAATAGAGTACAACTAATTACACTCCCCTGCGGTATACCATTTTCCAAATCAAACCTGTTCGACAAACTCTGACCAACCCTTACGCAGAATGATCGGTCATCCAGAAAGTCTTTAATGAAGGCCAACATGTTCCCAGCGATGCCCCACTCCCGCAAGGTATTAAGAATACCTCGTCGCCAAGCCGTATCATATGCTTTTTTCAAATCAAAGAATACGGCAACGAGGAGCTGCCGCAATGCAAACGCATTGCAGATAGCCGTCTCAAGGGCCACCAAGTGGTCTGTCGAAGACCTCCCTCTCCGAAAACCGCTCTGTTCAGGAGCGAGGAAGTCATTCTTTTCCAGATACCACATGAGACGACTATTCACCATTCTTTCCATCACCTTACATACAACACTTGTTAAAGAGATGGGGCGATAGCTAGAGGCCAACGTTTTATCTTTGCCAGGTTTGAGGATCGGGACAACAATTGCTTCTTTCCAAGATTCTGGAAGCTTTCTAGAAGCGTATATTTTATTAAAAATATGTTTTTTAACCCTTTTATACATAGGAATTAGTGCTCACCTCGGTGGTGGAGCAGCGTTTTCATATTAAAGGTATCACTTATAAAGGAAGCCGGATGGCGAACAGAACCACAAACGTTGAAGCGGGCTTAGCTCGATTAGATGTGACTGGTTCCCAACCAAACACGACAACACAGCAACCAGCTGTAGCGAGTACCTCGAGTACATCGCAACGGGGAAGAGGAGGAGGTAGATTTGCCTCTCGCGGTGGTGGACCACCCCGCACTAACAACCCAGCAAGTGGAGACTTTCCACGTCCCCAATACCTATCAAAGACTTCGTCTACAGAACAGAACGACCCGCTGTATCAGCAGGCAGTGTTCGGCGGCCCGTCCGACGAGATGAGGGCAGTTGCAGACCGATATAAGATAAAACCAGGTCTCCCAGCGCTTGATGAAGTAATCGAAAAAACATTTACCGATCTTGCGGCAAAGAACCCAGCTTGGCAGAAAACCATGCCTGAGGAATTCTTCGCATATTACTGCGCAGTAATCTCCTTTGCACGTTTGTTGCGGGTGCAGAGGGATAACGGGATCCAATTGGATCCAGGCCCCGAATCGTTCGTAAACTTTATAGAAAGTGCCGATTTTCAAGTACCTCAGCCGATTGCAGAGTACTTAAACGGTTACGGTAATACCAAAATCATGGGTAGATATACAGAGGCAGTTTTACCTGAGCTAGCTTACATACCAGCAGCAGGTGTTAAGGGATGGTTTGGAAGGATGACGTCTGAGACTCACTTTCAATATTCCCATTTTCCATGTATCGCCGTATACTATTTCAGAATTGTTAAAAACCATAGATTTAATTTTGTGCATGATCAAGAACTTGACGCACGATGGGATGTTCCAATGACGATTAGACCGGAGGAAGCAGGAGCAGGACACCCAACTAGAAATCTACTTGGTTATAAAATGAGTTACAACTTAATAGGAGAAAAGAAGAGTATGTACTCCCAAATCGACTTCGACGATCTTCGGTCGACTAACAGTACACTCCATTTAATACCGGATATCATGAGTAAAGTCAGCGCAGCGTTACGCAATGTGGACGGGCAAGTATACCGGAACTTGTCGATTAACAAGCAAAAGGAAGGATCCGTTGCTCAGTTAATCCTGACTGAAACTCAAGTCATTTGAGGATTTCGTTGAACCCTTGGCTCGAAATACCTCCTTCAAGGCGTTTGCGCACACGGAGTTCCATTCGTCTCTGTCGTTCAAGGGATCCGTATATAGATATCGACCTACTTATCTCGAACATAACAACTGGTCAATTTATAGTTTTGCACCTGGAGTGCCTGCTAATTGGGTACAGACTCGCAACAATTTACGAACTGCCGAGCCACCGATTCTAGCGATCAGAGTTATGCAAACCGTCGACTATTTACCAGCTGAAAGGCTGAAGATCCTGGTCACGGCACCATTTTTGTCCCAGAGGTTCGTAAATAAAATTTTCAAATTATTTTAATCTCTTCAAAATTCAAGGTTCTTTATTAAAATTTCTTAATAAATATTATAAAATTCTTAAAATTATTAAAATCTTTAAAATCTTTTAAAATGTGTTAAAAATCCTTGAAAATCTGTTCCACCAAATCTTTCAAAATTGTTTATTATCTCTCAATAATATTATTTAAGATTCGAAAACTTTTTCTATTTTAAAGAACTGTAAATCGCATCTCATTCCTTGAAAGTTTTAAAAAAGAATCAATTAACAATCCATTTTATTTCATAAAATAATATGTTCTTTTTATTTTCCTTTTAAATTTTTTTTTTTTTATTATTCTCGTTGCTCACATCTGAAGGTGGTAAATCATCTGGTGTTTATATTGAGTGTGTGAATGTGTATGTTTATGTTATGCGTGAGCGTATTTAGTTTGTCATTTGAATGTACGTATGCGTTATTGTTTGTGTATATAAGTGTCTCCTATTACAGTAGTTGCCTTAAGCCAGAATCTGGTAAATGCGCTAACATCGAAAGTGTAATTTCATCTCCTCCAGGCGAGGTATTTCGAGAAACTTTGAGCGCTTTTCTTAGTTCAGGCATTGAAAAAGGAATGTTCAGAGGATCATTTGTGTCCGCTATATGGAAAGGAAGAGATTCAATGGTTTGCTTATGATTTTGAAATTGAATTGAATATGAAGACGTGAGAGACGCTGATCTTAACGAAGAACCAATTGCATTCGCAATGTCGATTGGTGACGTAATCACGGAACCGTCAGTTTGCTCCAATAACTCAGCCTCAGACATATCTTGTATATCTCGAGAGTAAACCACTCCTCGAGATGAGTTGAGGGATCTGTGCGGTTCTACAGTGACTGTAGTACTTCCAATTTGTGTAATTTTAACAACGCTGCTACTTTGCTTCGCAGACGTTGTTTCAATTAACAAAGTACCATTCCTTAGTTTTTTAATTGAATGTGGCGAGCCACAAACCGACTGCACAGACCTGTTAATAATGAAGGGGGAAACTTTTGATAGCGACCCTTCTTCTGCAACACAACGAACAACGAAAAATTTGTCCGTGTTACTTAATACACCACTATCACTGTCGTCAGACAAGCTAGACCATAGTCTTTTACATCCAAGGGAAGATTGTTTGTTAGACATTATCTTTAGTGCTTTTCCAGTCATCGTGAAAGCAGGGTGCGGGCGGAGAGATGACCCGCGCACGCCGCAGGTCCCTAGTAAAAAGAAGGACCCGGCCGAGTACTCCCGGCAGCCATCTCCCACATATTTCATCCGGGCCGGGGAGTCAGGTACTGCCTGACCCACTGATACCGACGTCCCAGAGGCTCGCACGCAGCAGTAAGAGCTCCGACACTCTTACCCATGGTCCACTTCTTGCCACAGTACCGAAGCGACTGGAAGGGCTAAAGGATGGCGCAAAGCCTCGGCAGAGCAAGCTCACAGCAGCACAACCACAGTCCAGACCTTCCAATCCGGAAAGGGTTACGCACGACCAGCCCGCATCCCATCCTCGCCAGCATTATAAATGTGTGTAAGAAAACTTTGTGTATGTGTTGTGTGTAGGGTATGTAAATGTGTGTGTTGAAAGAAAGTGTGGTGTGTGTGATGTAGTATTATTGTTGTGTGTAGTGTAAGAGCAACCTGTGTATAGTTTTGAAATAAGGTTAGCTCTTAGCTGGGGTCCCGGGGTTGCCACACCCGAACACCCACATATATATGCATGGACGAGCATTCATATATATAAGAATGGGTGCCCCCTGGGGGCATTCTCAGAGAAGTGGGAGTAGCAGATGAGTACGCTACAGCACCATAATCTATACGTGATCGCACTAGAGCCTTGTAGAACCTTATCATACATGATCTATCGGCTCCCCAACCTGTACCTGTAAGAACACGCAGAATATCAACCACCTTTAGGCACCTAGTCCGTAGGTCTTTAATATGCGTAACCCATGTTAGTCTTTTATCGAATATTACACCTAGAAACCTGATTTCAGTGCTAACTTTAATATGCTGACCCATTAAATACAGTCTTGGAACACTATCAGTCCGAATCCGGCAAAACTGGATGCATTTAGTCTTTTCAGGAGAAAAATTAAAACCAGTCTGCCGTGACCATTCCTCAAGACGATATATAGTAAGCTGTAGGGCTCGTTCAGCTGAAACAACATTTCTAGATGCAACATATATCGCAAAATCATCTACAAACAAAGAACATTTAATAGGGTACACGCAACATTTCACAATATTGTTTATGGCAACCGCAAATAGAGTACAACTAATTACACTCCCCTGCGGTATACCATTTTCCAAATCAAACCTGTTCGACAAACTCTGACCAACCCTTACGCAGAATGATCGGTCATCCAGAAAGTCTTTAATGAAGGCCAACATGTTCCCAGCGATGCCCCACTCCCGCAAGGTATTAAGAATACCTCGTCGCCAAGCCGTATCATATGCTTTTTTCAAATCAAAGAATACGGCAACGAGGCGCTGCCGCAATGCAAACGCATTGCAGATAGCCGTCTCAAGGGCCACCAAGTGGTCTGTCGAAGACCTCCCTCTCCGAAAACCGCTCTGTTCAGGAGCGAGGAAGTCATTCTTTTCCAGATACCACATGAGACGACTATTCACCATTCTTTCCATCACCTTACATACAACACTTGTTAAAGAGATGGGGCGATAGCTAGAGGCCAACGTTTTATCTTTGCCAGGTTTGAGGATCGGGACAACAATTGCTTCTTTCCAAGATTCTGGAAGCTTTCTAGAAGCGTATATTTTATTAAAAATATGTTTTTTAACCCTTTTATACATAGGAATTAGTGCTCACCTCGGTGGTGGAGCAGCGTTTTCATATTAAAGGTATCACTTATAAAGGAAGCCGGATGGCGAACAGAACCACAAACGTTGAAGCGGGCTTAGCTCGATTAGATGTGACTGGTTCCCAACCAAACACGACAACACAGCAACCAGCTGTAGCGAGTACCTCGAGTACATCGCAACGGGGAAGAGGAGGAGGTAGATTTGCCTCTCGCGGTGGTGGACCACCCCGCACTAACAACCCAGCAAGTGGAGACTTTCCACGTCCCCAATACCTATCAAAGACTTCGTCTACAGAACAGAACGACCCGCTGTATCAGCAGGCAGTGTTCGGCGGCCCGTCCGACGAGATGAGGGCAGTTGCAGACCGATATAAGATAAAACCAGGTCTCCCAGCGCTTGATGAAGTAATCGAAAAAACATTTACCGATCTTGCGGCAAAGAACCCAGCTTGGCAGAAAACCATGCCTGAGGAATTCTTCGCATATTACTGCGCAGTAATCTCCTTTGCACGTTTGTTGCGGGTGCAGAGGGATAACGGGATCCAATTGGATCCAGGCCCCGAATCGTTCGTAAACTTTATAGAAAGTGCCGATTTTCAAGTACCTCAGCCGATTGCAGAGTACTTAAACGGTTACGGTAATACCAAAATCATGGGTAGATATACAGAGGCAGTTTTACCTGAGCTAGCTTACATACCAGCAGCAGGTGTTAAGGGATGGTTTGGAAGGATGACGTCTGAGACTCACTTTCAATATTCCAATTTTCCATGTATCGCCGTATACTATTTCAGAATTGTTAAAAACCATAGATTTAATTTTGTGCATGATCAAGAACTTGACGCACGATGGGATGTTCCAATGACGATTAGACCGGAGGAAGCAGGAGCAGGACACCCAACTAGAAATCTACTTGGTTATAAAATGAGTTACAACTTAATAGGAGAAAAGAAGAGTATGTACTCCCAAATCGACTTCGACGATCTTCGGTCGACTAACAGTACACTCCATTTAATACCGGATATCATGAGTAAAGTCAGCGCAGCGTTACGCAATGTGGACGGGCAAGTATACCGGAACTTGTCGATTAACAAGCAAAAGGAAGGATCCGTTGCTCAGTTAATCCTGACTGAAACTCAGTCATTTGAGGATTTCGTTGAACCCTTGGCTCGAAATACCTCCTTCAAGGCGTTTGCGCACACGGAGTTCCATTCGTCTCTGTCGTTCAAGGGATCCGTATATAGATATCGACCTACTTATCTCGAACATAACAACTGGTCAATTTATAGTTTTGCACCTGGAGTGCCTGCTAATTGGGTACAGACTCGCAACAATTTACGAACTGCCGAGCCACCGATTCTAGCGATCAGAGTTATGCAAACCGTCGACTATTTACAAGCTGAAAGGCTGAAGATCCTGGTCACGGCACCATTTTTGTCCCAGAGGTTCGTAAATAAAATTTTCAAATTATTTTAATCTCTTCAAAATTCAAGGTTCTTTATTAAAATTTCTTAATAAATATTATAAAATTCTTAAAATTATTAAAATCTTTAAAATCTTTTAAAATGTGTTAAAAATCCTTGAAAATCTGTTCCACCAAATCTTTCAAAATTGTTTATTATCTCTCAATAATATTATTTAAGATTCGAAAACTTTTTCTATTTTAAAGAACTGTAAATCGCATCTCATTCCTTAAAAGTTTTAAAAAAGAATCAATTAACAATCCATTTTATTTCATAAAATAATATGTTCTTTTTATTTTCCTTTTAAATTTTTTTTTTATTATTCTCGTTGCTCACATCTGAAGGTGGTAAATCATCTGGTGTTTATATTGAGTGTGTGAATGTGTATGTTTATGTTATGCGTGAGCGTATTTAGTTTGTCATTTGAATGTACGTATGCGTTATTGTTTGTGTATATAAGTGTCTCCTATTACAGTAGTTGCCTTAAGCCAGAATCTGGTAAATGCGCTAACATCGAAAGTGTAATTTCATCTCCTCCAGGCGAGGTATTTCGAGAAACTTTGAGCGCTTTTCTTAGTTCAGGCATTGAAAAAGGAATGTTCAGAGGATCATTTGTGTCCGCTATATGGAAAGGAAGAGATTCAATGGTTTGCTTATGATTTTGAAATTGAATTGAATATGAAGACGTGAGAGACGCTGATCTTAACGAAGAACCAATTGCATTCGCAATGTCGATTGGTGACGTAATCACGGAACCGTCAGTTTGCTCCAATAACTCAGCCTCAGACATATCTTGTATATCTCGAGAGTAAACCACTCCTCGAGATGAGTTGAGGGATCTGTGCGGTTCTACAGTGACTGTAGTACTTCCAATTTGTGTAATTTTATCAACGCTGCTACTTTGCTTCGCAGACGTTGTTTCAATTAACAAAGTACCATTCCTTAGTTTTTTAATTGAATGTGGCGAGCCACAAACCGACTGCACAGACCTGTTAATAATGAAGGGGGAAACTTTTGATAGCGACCCTTCTTCTGCAACACAACGAACAACGAAAAATTTGTCCGTGTTACTTAATACACCACTATCACTGTCGTCAGACAAGCTAGACCATAGTCTTTTACATCCAAGGGAAGATTGTTTGTTAGACATTATCTTTAGTGCTTTTCCAGTCATCGTGAAAGCAGGGTGCGGGCGGAGAGATGACCCGCGCACGCCGCAGGTCCCTAGTAAAAAGAAGGACCCGGCCGAGTACTCCCGGCAGCCATCTCCCACATATTTCATCCGGGCCGGGGAGTCAGGTACTGCCTGACCCACTGATACCGACGTCCCAGAGGCTCGCACGCAGCAGTAAGAGCTCCGACACTCTTACCCATGGTCCACTTCTTGCCACAGTACCGAAGCGACTGGAAGGGCTAAAGGATGGCGCAAAGCCTCGGCAGAGCAAGCTCACAGCAGCACAACCACAGTCCAGACCTTCCAATCCGGAAAGGGTTACGCACGACCAGCCCGCATCCCATCCTCGCCAGCATTATAAATGTGTGTAAGAAAACTTTGTGTATGTGTTGTGTGTAGGGTATGTAAATGTGTGTGTTGAAAGAAAGTGTGGTGTGTGTGATGTAGTATTATTGTTGTGTGTAGTGTAAGAGCAACCTGTGTATAGTTTTGAAATAAGGTTAGCTCTTAGCTGGGGTCCCGGGGTTGCCACACCCGAACACCCACATATATATGCATGGACGAGCATTCATATATATAAGAATGGGTGCCCCCTGGGGGCATTCTCAGAGAAGTGGGAGTAGCAGATGAGTACGCTACAGCACCATAATCTATACGTGATCGCACTAGAGCCTTGTAGAACCTTATCATACATGATCTATCGGCTCCCCAACCTGTACCTGTAAGAACACGCAGAATATCAACCACCTTTAGGCACCTAGTCCGTAGGTCTTTAATATGCGTAACCCATGTTAGTCTTTTATCGAATATTACACCTAGAAACCTGATTTCAGTGCTAACTTTAATATGCTGACCCATTAAATACAGTCTTGGAACACTATCAGTCCGAATCCGGCAAAACTGGATGCATTTAGTCTTTTCAGGAGAAAAATTAAAACCAGTCTGCCGTGACCATTCCTCAAGACGATATATAGTAAGCTGTAGGGCTCGTTCAGCTGAAACAACATTTCTAGATGCAACATATATCGCAAAATCATCTACAAACAAAGAACATTTAATAGGGTACACGCAACATTTCACAATATTGTTTATGGCAACCGCAAATAGAGTACAACTAATTACACTCCCCTGCGGTATACCATTTTCCAAATCAAACCTGTTCGACAAACTCTGACCAACCCTTACGCAGAATGATCGGTCATCCAGAAAGTCTTTAATGAAGGCCAACATGTTCCCAGCGATGCCCCACTCCCGCAAGGTATTAAGAATACCTCGTCGCCAAGCCGTATCATATGCTTTTTTCAAATCAAAGAATACGGCAACGAGGCGCTGCCGCAATGCAAACGCATTGCAGATAGCCGTCTCAAGGGCCACCAAGTGGTCTGTCGAAGACCTCCCTCTCCGAAAACCGCTCTGTTCAGGAGCGAGGAAGTCATTCTTTTCCAGATACCACATGAGACGACTATTCACCATTCTTTCCATCACCTTACATACAACACTTGTTAAAGAGATGGGGCGATAGCTAGAGGCCAACGTTTTATCTTTGCCAGGTTTGAGGATCGGGACAACAATTGCTTCTTTCCAAGATTCTGGAAGCTTTCTAGAAGCGTATATTTTATTAAAAATATGTTTTTTAACCCTTTTATACATAGGAATTAGTGCTCACCTCGGTGGTGGAGCAGCGTTTTCATATTAAAGGTATCACTTATAAAGGAAGCCGGATGGCGAACAGAACCACAAACGTTGAAGCGGGCTTAGCTCGATTAGATGTGACTGGTTCCCAACCAAACACGACAACACAGCAACCAGCTGTAGCGAGTACCTCGAGTACATCGCAACGGGGAAGAGGAGGAGGTAGATTTGCCTCTCGCGGTGGTGGACCACCCCGCACTAACAACCCAGCAAGTGGAGACTTTCCACGTCCCCAATACCTATCAAAGACTTCGTCTACAGAACAGAACGACCCGCTGTATCAGCAGGCAGTGTTCGGCGGCCCGTCCGACGAGATGAGGGCAGTTGCAGACCGATATAAGATAAAACCAGGTCTCCCAGCGCTTGATGAAGTAATCGAAAAAACATTTACCGATCTTGCGGCAAAGAACCCAGCTTGGCAGAAAACCATGCCTGAGGAATTCTTCGCATATTACTGCGCAGTAATCTCCTTTGCACGTTTGTTGCGGGTGCAGAGGGATAACGGGATCCAATTGGATCCAGGCCCCGAATCGTTCGTAAACTTTATAGAAAGTGCCGATTTTCAAGTACCTCAGCCGATTGCAGAGTACTTAAACGGTTACGGTAATACCAAAATCATGGGTAGATATACAGAGGCAGTTTTACCTGAGCTAGCTTACATACCAGCAGCAGGTGTTAAGGGATGGTTTGGAAGGATGACGTCTGAGACTCACTTTCAATATTCCAATTTTCCATGTATCGCCGTATACTATTTCAGAATTGTTAAAAACCATAGATTTAATTTTGTGCATGATCAAGAACTTGACGCACGATGGGATGTTCCAATGACGATTAGACCGGAGGAAGCAGGAGCAGGACACCCAACTAGAAATCTACTTGGTTATAAAATGAGTTACAACTTAATAGGAGAAAAGAAGAGTATGTACTCCCAAATCGACTTCGACGATCTTCGGTCGACTAACAGTACACTCCATTTAATACCGGATATCATGAGTAAAGTCAGCGCAGCGTTACGCAATGTGGACGGGCAAGTATACCGGAACTTGTCGATTAACAAGCAAAAGGAAGGATCCGTTGCTCAGTTAATCCTGACTGAAACTCAGTCATTTGAGGATTTCGTTGAACCCTTGGCTCGAAATACCTCCTTCAAGGCGTTTGCGCACACGGAGTTCCATTCGTCTCTGTCGTTCAAGGGATCCGTATATAGATATCGACCTACTTATCTCGAACATAACAACTGGTCAATTTATAGTTTTGCACCTGGAGTGCCTGCTAATTGGGTACAGACTCGCAACAATTTACGAACTGCCGAGCCACCGATTCTAGCGATCAGAGTTATGCAAACCGTCGACTATTTACAAGCTGAAAGGCTGAAGATCCTGGTCACGGCACCATTTTTGTCCCAGAGGTTCGTAAATAAAATTTTCAAATTATTTTAATCTCTTCAAAATTCAAGGTTCTTTATTAAAATTTCTTAATAAATATTATAAAATTCTTAAAATTATTAAAATCTTTAAAATCTTTTAAAATGTGTTAAAAATCCTTGAAAATCTGTTCCACCAAATCTTTCAAAATTGTTTATTATCTCTCAATAATATTATTTAAGATTCGAAAACTTTTTCTATTTTAAAGAACTGTAAATCGCATCTCATTCCTTAAAAGTTTTAAAAAAGAATCAATTAACAATCCATTTTATTTCATAAAATAATATGTTCTTTTTATTTTCCTTTTAAATTTTTTTTTTTATTATTCTCGTTGCTCACATCTGAAGGTGGTAAATCATCTGGTGTTTATATTGAGTGTGTGAATGTGTATGTTTATGTTATGCGTGAGCGTATTTAGTTTGTCATTTGAATGTACGTATGCGTTATTGTTTGTGTATATAAGTGTCTCCTATTACAGTAGTTGCCTTAAGCCAGAATCTGGTAAATGCGCTAACATCGAAAGTGTAATTTCATCTCCTCCAGGCGAGGTATTTCGAGAAACTTTGAGCGCTTTTCTTAGTTCAGGCATTGAAAAAGGAATGTTCAGAGGATCATTTGTGTCCGCTATATGGAAAGGAAGAGATTCAATGGTTTGCTTATGATTTTGAAATTGAATTGAATATGAAGACGTGAGAGACGCTGATCTTAACGAAGAACCAATTGCATTCGCAATGTCGATTGGTGACGTAATCACGGAACCGTCAGTTTGCTCCAATAACTCAGCCTCAGACATATCTTGTATATCTCGAGAGTAAACCACTCCTCGAGATGAGTTGAGGGATCTGTGCGGTTCTACAGTGACTGTAGTACTTCCAATTTGTGTAATTTTATCAACGCTGCTACTTTGCTTCGCAGACGTTGTTTCAATTAACAAAGTACCATTCCTTAGTTTTTTAATTGAATGTGGCGAGCCACAAACCGACTGCACAGACCTGTTAATAATGAAGGGGGAAACTTTTGATAGCGACCCTTCTTCTGCAACACAACGAACAACGAAAAATTTGTCCGTGTTACTTAATACACCACTATCACTGTCGTCAGACAAGCTAGACCATAGTCTTTTACATCCAAGGGAAGATTGTTTGTTAGACATTATCTTTAGTGCTTTTCCAGTCATCGTGAAAGCAGGGTGCGGGCGGAGAGATGACCCGCGCACGCCGCAGGTCCCTAGTAAAAAGAAGGACCCGGCCGAGTACTCCCGGCAGCCATCTCCCACATATTTCATCCGGGCCGGGGAGTCAGGTACTGCCTGACCCACTGATACCGACGTCCCAGAGGCTCGCACGCAGCAGTAAGAGCTCCGACACTCTTACCCATGGTCCACTTCTTGCCACAGTACCGAAGCGACTGGAAGGGCTAAAGGATGGCGCAAAGCCTCGGCAGAGCAAGCTCACAGCAGCACAACCACAGTCCAGACCTTCCAATCCGGAAAGGGTTACGCACGACCAGCCCGCATCCCATCCTCGCCAGCATTATAAATGTGTGTAAGAAAACTTTGTGTATGTGTTGTGTGTAGGGTATGTAAATGTGTGTGTTGAAAGAAAGTGTGGTGTGTGTGATGTAGTATTATTGTTGTGTGTAGTGTAAGAGCAACCTGTGTATAGTTTTGAAATAAGGTTAGCTCTTAGCTGGGGTCCCGGGGTTGCCACACCCGAACACCCACATATATATGCATGGACGAGCATTCATATATATAAGAATGGGTGCCCCCTGGGGGCATTCTCAGAGAAGTGGGAGTAGCAGATGAGTACGCTACAGCACCATAATCTATACGTGATCGCACTAGAGCCTTGTAGAACCTTATCATACATGATCTATCGGCTCCCCAACCTGTACCTGTAAGAACACGCAGAATATCAACCACCTTTAGGCACCTAGTCCGTAGGTCTTTAATATGCGTAACCCATGTTAGTCTTTTATCGAATATTACACCTAGAAACCTGATTTCAGTGCTAACTTTAATATGCTGACCCATTAAATACAGTCTTGGAACACTATCAGTCCGAATCCGGCAAAACTGGATGCATTTAGTCTTTTCAGGAGAAAAATTAAAACCAGTCTGCCGTGACCATTCCTCAAGACGATATATAGTAAGCTGTAGGGCTCGTTCAGCTGAAACAACATTTCTAGATGCAACATATATCGCAAAATCATCTACAAACAAAGAACATTTAATAGGGTACACGCAACATTTCACAATATTGTTTATGGCAACCGCAAATAGAGTACAACTAATTACACTCCCCTGCGGTATACCATTTTCCAAATCAAACCTGTTCGACAAACTCTGACCAACCCTTACGCAGAATGATCGGTCATCCAGAAAGTCTTTAATGAAGGCCAACATGTTCCCAGCGATGCCCCACTCCCGCAAGGTATTAAGAATACCTCGTCGCCAAGCCGTATCATATGCTTTTTTCAAATCAAAGAATACGGCAACGAGGCGCTGCCGCAATGCAAACGCATTGCAGATAGCCGTCTCAAGGGCCACCAAGTGGTCTGTCGAAGACCTCCCTCTCCGAAAACCGCTCTGTTCAGGAGCGAGGAAGTCATTCTTTTCCAGATACCACATGAGACGACTATTCACCATTCTTTCCATCACCTTACATACAACACTTGTTAAAGAGATGGGGCGATAGCTAGA
Organism: Catonia carolina; assembly: GCA_035578175.1. Taxonomy (NCBI): domain Eukaryota; kingdom Metazoa; phylum Arthropoda; class Insecta; order Hemiptera; family Achilidae; genus Catonia; species Catonia carolina. Next base: position 42,206,116 of record JAQMRL010000001.1, read on the forward strand.
GGCCAACGTTTTATCTTTGCCAGGTTTGAGGATCGGGACAACAATTGCTTCTTTCCAAGATTCTGGAAGCTTTCTAGAAGCGTATATTTTATTAAAAATATGTTTTTTAACCCTTTTATACATAGGAATTAGTGCTCACCTCGGTGGTGGAGCAGCGTTTTCATATTAAAGGTATCACTTATAAAGGAAGCCGGATGGCGAACAGAACCACAAACGTTGAAGCGGGCTTAGCTCGATTAGATGTGACTGGTTCCCAACCAAACACGACAACACAGCAACCAGCTGTAGCGAGTACCTCGAGTACATCGCAACGGGGAAGAGGAGGAGGTAGATTTGCCTCTCGCGGTGGTGGACCACCCCGCACTAACAACCCAGCAAGTGGAGACTTTCCACGTCCCCAATACCTATCAAAGACTTCGTCTACAGAACAGAACGACCCGCTGTATCAGCAGGCAGTGTTCGGCGGCCCGTCCGACGAGATGAGGGCAGTTGCAGACCGATATAAGATAAAACCAGGTCTCCCAGCGCTTGATGAAGTAATCGAAAAAACATTTACCGATCTTGCGGCAAAGAACCCAGCTTGGCAGAAAACCATGCCTGAGGAATTCTTCGCATATTACTGCGCAGTAATCTCCTTTGCACGTTTGTTGCGGGTGCAGAGGGATAACGGGATCCAATTGGATCCAGGCCCCGAATCGTTCGTAAACTTTATAGAAAGTGCCGATTTTCAAGTACCTCAGCCGATTGCAGAGTACTTAAACGGTTACGGTAATACCAAAATCATGGGTAGATATACAGAGGCAGTTTTACCTGAGCTAGCTTACATACCAGCAGCAGGTGTTAAGGGATGGTTTGGAAGGATGACGTTTGAGACTCACTTTCAATATTCCCATTTTCCATGTATCGCCGTATACTATTTCAGAATTGTTAAAAACCATAGATTTAATTTTGTGCATGATCAAGAACTTGACGCACGATGGGATGTTCCAATGACGATTAGACCGGAGGAAGCAGGAGCAGGACACCCAACTAGAAATCTACTTGGTTATAAAATGAGTTACAACTTAATAGGAGAAAAGAAGAGTATGTACTCCCAAATCGACTTCGACGATCTTCGGTCGACTAACAGTACACTCCATTTAATACCGGATATCATGAGTAAAGTCAGCGCAGCGTTACGCAATGTGGACGGGCAAGTATACCGGAACTTGTCGATTAACAAGCAAAAGGAAGGATCCGTTGCTCAGTTAATCCTGACTGAAACTCAGTCATTTGAGGATTTCGTTGAACCCTTGGCTCGAAATACCTCCTTCAAGGCGTTTGCGCACACGGAGTTCCATTCGTCTCTGTCGTTCAAGGGATCCGTATATAGATATCGACCTACTTATCTCGAACATAACAACTGGTCAATTTATAGTTTTGCACCTGGAGTGCCTGCTAATTGGGTACAGACTCGCAACAATTTACGAACTGCCGAGCCACCGATTCTAGCGATCAGAGTTATGCAAACCGTCGACTATTTACCAGCTGAAAGGCTGAAGATCCTGGTCACGGCATCATTTTTGTCCCAGAGGTTCGTAAATAAAATTTTCAAATTATTTTAATCTCTTCAAAATTCAAGGTTCTTTATTAAAATTTCTTAATAAATATTATAAAATTCTTAAAATTATTAAAATCTTTTAAAATGTGTTAAAAATCCTTGAAAATCTGTTCCACCAAATCTTTCAAAATTGTTTATTATCTCTCAATAATATTATTTAAGATTCGAAAACTTTCTATTTTAAAGAACTGTAAATCGCATCTCATTCCTTAAAAGTTTTAAAAAAGAATGAATTAACAATCCATTTTATTTCATAAAATAATATGTTCTTTTTATTTTCCTTTTAAATTTTTTTTTTTTTATTTTTCTCGTTGCTCACATCTGAAGGTGGTAAATCATCTGGTGTTTATATTGAGTGTGTGAATGTGTATGTTTATGTTATGCGTGAGCGTATTTAGTTTGTCATTTGAATGTACGTATGCGTTATTGTTTGTGTATATAAGTGTCTCCTATTACAGTAGTTGCCTTAAGCCAGAATCTGGTAAATGCGCTAACATCGAAAGTGTAATTTCATCTCCTCCAGGCGAGGTATTTCGAGAAACTTTGAGCGCTTTTCTTAGTTCAGGCATTGAAAAAGGAATGTTCAGAGGATCATTTGTGTCCGCTATATGGAAAGGAAGAGATTCAATGGTTTGCTTATGATTTTGAAATTGAATTGAATATGAAGACGTGAGAGACGCTGATCTTAACGAAGAACCAATTGCATTCGCAATGTCGATTGGTGACGTAATCACGGAACCGTCAGTTTGCTCCAATAACTCAGCCTCAGACATATCTTGTATATCTCGAGAGTAAACCACTCCTCGAGATGAGTTGAGGGATCTGTGCGGTTCTACAGTGACTGTAGTACTTCCAATTTGTGTAATTTTAACAACGCTGCTACTTTGCTTCGCAGACGTTGTTTCAATTAACAAAGTACCATTCCTTAGTTTTTTAATTGAATGTGGCGAGCCACAAACCGACTGCACAGACCTGTTAATAATGAAGGGGGAAACTTTTGATAGCGACCCTTCTTCTGCAACACAACGAACAACGAAAAATTTGTCCGTGTTACTTAATACACCACTATCACTGTCGTCAGACAAGCTAGACCATAGTCTTTTACATCCAAGGGAAGATTGTTTGTTAGACATTATCTTTAGTGCTTTTCCAGTCATCGTGAAAGCAGGGTGCGGGCGGAGAGATGACCCGCGCACGCCGCAGGTCCCTAGTAAAAAGAAGGACCCGGCCGAGTACTCCCGGCAGCCATCTCCCACATATTTCATCCGGGCCGGGGAGTCAGGTACTGCCTGACCCACTGATACTGACGTCCCAGAGGCTCGCACGCAGCAGTAAGAGCTCCGACACTCTTACCCATGGTCCACTTCTTGCCACAGTACCGAAGCGACTGGAAGGGCTAAAGGATGGCGCAAAGCCTCGGCAGAGCAAGCTCACAGCAGCACAACCACAGTCCAGACCTTCCAATCCGGAAAGGGTTACGCACGACCAGCCCGCATCCCATCCTCGCCAGCATTATAAATGTGTGTAAGAAAACTTTGTGTATGTGTTGTGTGTAGGGTATGTAAATGTGTGTGTTGAAAGAAAGTGTGGTGTGTGTGATGTAGTATTATTGTTGTGTGTAGTGTAAGAGCAACCTGTGTATAGTTTTGAAATAAGGTTAGCTCTTAGCTGGGGTCCCGGGGTTGCCACACCCGAACACCCACATATATATGCATGGACGAGCATTCATATATATAAGAATGGGTGCCCCCTGGGGGCATTCTCAGAGAAGTGGGAGTAGCAGATGAGTACGCTACAGCACCATAATCTATACGTGATCGCACTAGAGCCTTGTAGAACCTTATCATACATGATCTATCGGCTCCCCAACCTGTACCTGTAAGAACACGCAGAATATCAACCACCTTTAGGCACCTAGTCCGTAGGTCTTTAATATGCGTAACCCATGTTAGTCTTTTATCGAATATTACACCTAGAAACCTGATTTCAGTGCTAACTTTAATATGCTGACCCATTAAATACAGTCTTGGAACACTATCAGTCCGAATCCGGCAAAACTGGATGCATTTAGTCTTTTCAGGAGAAAAATTAAAACCAGTCTGCCGTGACCATTCCTCAAGACGATATATAGTAAGCTGTAGGGCTCGTTCAGCTGAAACAACATTTCTAGATGCAACATATATCGCAAAATCATCTACAAACAAAGAACATTTAATAGGGTACACGCAACATTTCACAATATTGTTTATGGCAACCGCAAATAGAGTACAACTAATTACACTCCCCTGCGGTATACCATTTTCCAAATCAAACCTGTTCGACAAACTCTGACCAACCCTTACGCAGAATGATCGGTCATCCAGAAAGTCTTTAATGAAGGCCAACATGTTCCCAGCGATGCCCCACTCCCGCAAGGTATTAAGAATACCTCGTCGCCAAGCCGTATCATATGCTTTTTTCAAATCAAAGAATACGGCAACGAGGCGCTGCCGCAATGCAAACGCATTGCAGATAGCCGTCTCAAGGGCCACCAAGTGGTCTGTCGAAGACCTCCCTCTCCGAAAACCGCTCTGTTCAGGAGCGAGGAAGTCATTCTTTTCCAGATACCACATGAGACGACTATTCACCATTCTTTCCATCACCTTACATACAACACTTGTTAAAGAGATGGGGCGATAGCTAGAGGCCAACGTTTTATCTTTGCCAGGTTTGAGGATCGGGACAACAATTGCTTCTTTCCAAGATTCTGGAAGCTTTCTAGAAGCGTATATTTTATTAAAAATATGTTTTTTAACCCTTTTATACATAGGAATTAGTGCTCACCTCGGTGGTGGAGCAGCGTTTTCATATTAAAGGTATCACTTATAAAGGAAGCCGGATGGCGAACAGAACCACAAACGTTGAAGCGGGCTTAGCTCGATTAGATGTGACTGGTTCCCAACCAAACACGACAACACAGCAACCAGCTGTAGCGAGTACCTCGAGTACATCGCAACGGGGAAGAGGAGGAGGTAGATTTGCCTCTCGCGGTGGTGGACCACCCCGCACTAACAACCCAGCAAGTGGAGACTTTCCACGTCCCCAATACCTATCAAAGACTTCGTCTACAGAACAGAACGACCCGCTGTATCAGCAGGCAGTGTTCGGCGGCCCGTCCGACGAGATGAGGGCAGTTGCAGACCGATATAAGATAAAACCAGGTCTCCCAGCGCTTGATGAAGTAATCGAAAAAACATTTACCGATCTTGCGGCAAAGAACCCAGCTTGGCAGAAAACCATGCCTGAGGAATTCTTCGCATATTACTGCGCAGTAATCCTCTTTTGCACGTTTGTTGCGGGTGCAGAGGGATAACGGGATCCAATTGGATCCAGGCCCCGAATCGTTCGTAAACTTTATAGAAAGTGCCGATTTTCAAGTACCTCAGCCGATTGCAGAGTACTTAAACGGTTACGGTAATACCAAAATCATGGGTAGATATACAGAGGCAGTTTTACCTGAGCTAGCTTACATACCAGCAGCAGGTGTTAAGGGATGGTTTGGAAGGATGACGTCTGAGACTCACTTTCAATATTCCCATTTTCCATGTATCGCCGTATACTATTTCAGAATTGTTAAAAACCATAGATTTTATTTTGTGCATGATCAAGAACTTGACGCACGATGGGATGTTCTAATGACGATTAGACCGGAGGAAGCAGGAGCAGGACACCCAACTAGAAATCTACTTGGTTATAAAATGAGTTACAACTTAATAGGAGAAAAGAAGAGTATGTACTCCCAAATCGACTTCGACGATCTTCGGTCGACTAACAGTACACTCCATTTAATACCGGATATCATGAGTAAAGTCAGCGCAGCGTTACGCAATGTGGACGGGCAAGTATACCGGAACTTGTCGATTAACAAGCAAAAGGAAGGATCCGTTGCTCAGTTAATCCTGACTGAAACTCAGTCATTTGAGGATTTCGTTGAACCCTTGGCTCGAAATACCTCCTTCAAGGCGTTTGCGCACACGGAGTTCCATTCGTCTCTGTCGTTCAAGGGATCCGTATATAGATATCGACCTACTTATCTCGAACATAACAACTGGTCAATTTATAGTTTTGCACCTGGAGTGCCTGCTAATTGGGTACAGACTCGCAACAATTTACGAACTGCCGAGCCACCGATTCTAGCGATCAGAGTTATGCAAACCGTCGACTATTTACCAGCTGAAAGGCTGAAGATCCTGGTCACGGCACCATTTTTGTCCCAGAGGTTCGTAAATAAAATTTTCAAATTATTTTAATCTCTTCAAAATTCAAGGTTCTTTATTAAAATTTCTTAATAAATATTATAAAATTCTTAAAATTATTAAAATCTTTAAAATCTTTTAAAATGTGTTAAAAATCCTTGAAAATCTGTTCCACCAAATCTTTCAAAATTGTTTATTATCTCTCAATAATATTATTTAAGATTCGAAAACTTTTTCTATTTTAAAGAACTGTAAATCGCATCTCATTCCTTAAAAGTTTTAAAAAAGAATCAATTAACAATCCATTTTATTTCATAAAATAATATGTTCTTTTTATTTTCCTTTTAAATTTTTTTTTTATTATTCTCGTTGCTCACATCTGAAGGTGGTAAATCATCTGGTGTTTATATTGAGTGTGTGAATGTGTATGTTTATGTTATGCGTGAGCGTATTTAGTTTGTCATTTGAATGTACGTATGCGTTATTGTTTGTGTATATAAGTGTCTCCTATTACAGTAGTTGCCTTAAGCCAGAATCTGGTAAATGCGCTAACATCGAAAGTGTAATTTCATCTCCTCCAGGCGAGGTATTTCGAGAAACTTTGAGCGCTTTTCTTAGTTCAGGCATTGAAAAAGGAATGTTCAGAGGATCATTTGTGTCCGCTATATGGAAAGGAAGAGATTCAATGGTTTGCTTATGATTTTGAAATTGAATTGAATATGAAGACGTGAGAGACGCTGATCTTAACGAAGAACCAATTGCATTCGCAATGTCGATTGGTGACGTAATCACGGAACCGTCAGTTTGCTCCAATAACTCAGCCTCAGACATATCTTGTATATCTCGAGAGTAAACCACTCCTCGAGATGAGTTGAGGGATCTGTGCGGTTCTACAGTGACTGTAGTACTTCCAATTTGTGTAATTTTAACAACGCTGCTACTTTGCTTCGCAGACGTTGTTTCAATTAACAAAGTACCATTCCTTAGTTTTTTAATTGAATGTGGCGAGCCACAAACCGACTGCACAGACCCGTTAATAATGAAGGGGGAAACTTTTGATAGCGACCCTTCTTCTGCAACACAACGAACAACGAAAAATTTGTCCGTGTTACTTAATACACCACTATCACTGTCGTCAGACAAGCTAGACCATAGTCTTTTACATCCAAGGGAAGATTGTTTGTTAGACATTATCTTTAGTGCTTTTCCAGTCATCGTGAAAGCAGGGTGCGGGCGGAGAGATGACCCGCGCACGCCGCAGGTCCCTAGTAAAAAGAAGGACCCGGCCGAGTACTCCCGGCAGCCATCTCCCACATATTTCATCCGGGCCGGGGAGTCAGGTACTGCCTGACCCACTGATACCGACGTCCCAGAGGCTCGCACGCAGCAGTAAGAGCTCCGACACTCTTACCCATGGTCCACTTCTTGCCACAGTACCGAAGCGACTGGAAGGGCTAAAGGATGGCGCAAAGCCTCGGCAGAGCAAGCTCACAGCAGCACAACCACAGTCCAGACCTTCCAATCCGGAAAGGGTTACGCACGACCAGCCCGCATCCCATCCAAGATATAGTGGGGTTTAAGATGGAAGGGAACACATATTCACAGAAAACTGTACAAAAAGTGACTCAACTTATAAAACCATACCTAAACAGAATAGGCAGGGCTATTGACGTTGAGGAAATGAGTCTGACTCATTTATTATTATTAGAAATAATAAATAATTATCATAAAACAAGAAGATATAGTGATTTTATCAGATTTAGTTTACGATTTATATTGCACATTAGGCATACGTACCATTGAATTATGGCTACAGGTAACGATTTTTTTATCGGTATCCGTCATGGGAAATGAGCACACGGAAATTTTATATTTAAAAGACGACTTATTTCAAATTGGCCAAAACGTTGATATAGCAATACAAAAAACGGTAAATTCAGAAATGAAATTAAAAGACTATAAGACAAAACCCATAAGAATTAGTTTTTTTTTTGCGTTTATTAGATATAATGGGGTTTAAGATGGAAGGGAAAACATATACACAGAAAACTGTACAAATAGTGACTCAACTTATAAAACCATACCTAAACAGAATAGACAGGGAAATTGACGTTGAGGAAATGAGTCTGACTCATTTATTATTATTAGAAATAATAAATAATTATCATAAAACAAGAAGATATAGTGAGTTTATCAGATTTAGTTGTAGTGTGACTTTTTAGTATATTGTCAATTTTATTTTATTTTTATTTTATTTATTTGAAATATTAGTAGATTTTATTTATTTGAAATATTAGTAGATGTCGGAAGGGGAGTACAAAGAGAAAGGTTGAGTTGTAATATGATAGGGGAAGTAATAATTTTAACCATTTATTTATTTTATAATTTGTGGTGTGACTTTTTGGTACATTGTCAATTTTATTTTATTTTCATATTGAAATATTAGTAAATGTCGGTAAGGGTGTTATAAAAAGGAAGGTGGAGTTGAAATATGATATGGGGTGTCATAAATTCAACGCAGCACAACAGTTAGCGTATTTTTTGAAAGAGATGGTCATGAGAACGGGTCCAATACAGTTCTGCCGTTAAAGATAAAATTTTTAAATAATCTGAGGGGGAGATTAACCTGCTTCTCATTGGCTAAAATAATTTAAAAATCGTGGGAATCGAGTCGGTTGGAATTTGAACGAGAGACGCTAGGGAACTTGTGTTCCGGAGCTGATGCTGAAAAGACGTAAAAACTGCTGTTCCAGATCTGATGCGGGAAAGACGTGATTCTTTAGCATAACATGTAATTGAGTGATAAGTAAAGTCGCGGTTTATATTATGTACCAATAGGGTCTAACCAATAATAGTGTTATAATTCATTGTGAGATTGGAAGTTTAAATATAATAAATCGAGTTTAATGTTAAGTAATAGTTTTGTTTTTATAATAAAATATTTTGGTGATCACCGATAACTCCTGATGTATGTAATGGTATGTTTATTAATTATTAATTATTTTACGTAGATTAAAGATAATATTATTTACTAATCTGTTGTGTTTTTATTCTTTGTTACCTACTCTGTGCACGAGACGAATATTTACGGATTCACGAATACCTTTTAATAGATAAATTATTTGTTAGCAAATTTTGGTAATCCTAATAGAGGGATTAATTCCAAATAAAAAATAAACAAATAATAATTTATTTAAACGGAAGCTACATAGTTTACGATTTATATTACACATTAGGCATACGTACCATTGAATTATGGCTACAGGTAACGATTTTTTTATCGGTATCCGTCATGGGAAATGAGCACACGGAAATTTTATATTTAAAAGACGACTTATTTAAAATTGGCCAAAACGTTGATATAGCAATACAAAAAAACGGTAAATTCAGAAATTAAATTAAAGACTAAGACAAAACCCATAACAATTAGTTTTTTTTACATTTATTAGATATAATATGGTTTAAGATGGAAGGGAAAACATATACACAGAAAACTGTACAAATAGTGACTCAACTTATAAAACCATACCTAAACAGAATAGACAGGGAAATTGACGTTGAGGAAATGAGTCTGACTCATTTATTATTATTAGCAAATAAAAAATAATTATCATAAAACAAGAAGATATAGTGAGTTTATCAGATTTAGTTTACGATTTTTATTACACATTAGGCACACGTACCATTGAATTATGGCTAAAGGTAACGATTTTTTTATAGATATCCGTCATGGGATATGAACACACGGAAATTTTATATTTAAAAGACGACTTATTTCAAATTGGCCAAAACGTTGACATAGCAATAAAAAAACGGTAAATTCAGAAATGAAATTAAAAGACTATAAGACAAAACCCATAACAATTAGTTTTTTTTACATTTATTAGATATATTGGGGTTTAAGATAAAAGGGAAAACATATACACAGAAATCTGTACAAATAGTGACTCAACTTATAAAACCATACCTAATCAGAATAGACAGGGAGATATAATGGGGTTTAAGATGCAAGGGAAAACATATACAAAGAAAAATGTACAAACAGTGACTCAACTTATAAAACCATACCTAAACAGAATAGACAGGAAAATTGACGTTGAGGAAATGAGTCTGACTCATTTATTATTATTAGAAATAATAAATAATTATCATAAAACAAGAAGATATAGTGAGTTTATCAGATTTAGTTTACGATTTATATTACACATTAAGCATACGTACCATTGAATTATGGCTACATGTAACGATTTTTTTATCGGTATCCGTCATGGGAAATGAGCACACGGAAATTTTATATTTAAAAGACGATTTATTTAAAATTGGCCAAAACGTTCATATAGCAATACAAACAACGGTAAATTCAGAAATGAAATTAAAAGACTATAAGACAAAACCCATAAGAATTAGTTTTTTTTACGTTTATTAGATATAATGGGATTTAAGATGGAAGGGAAAACATATACACAGAAAACTGTACAAATAGTGACTCAACTTATAAAACGATACCTAAACAGAATAGACAGTGAAATTGACGTTGAAAAAATGAGTCTGACTCATTTATTATTATTAGAAATAATAAATAATTATCATAAAACAAGAAGATATAGCGAGTTTATCAGATTTAGTTTATGATTTTAGTTTATGTATTATATTACACATAAGGCATACGTACCATTGAATTATGGCTACAGGTAACGATTTTCTTATCGGTATCCGTCATGGGAAATGGGCACACGGAAATTTTATATTTAAAAGACGACTTATTTAAAATTGGCCAAAACGTTGATATAGCAATACAAAAAACGGTAAATTCAGAAATTAAATTAAAGACTAAGACAAAACCAATAACAATTAGTTTTTATTACATTTATTAGATATAATGGAGTTTAAGATGGAAGGGAAAACATATACACAGAAAACTGTACAAATAGTGACTCAACTTATAAAACCATACCTAAACAGAATAGACAGGGAAATTGACGTTGAGGAAATGAGTCTGACTCATTTATTATTATTATTAGGAAATAATAAATAATTATCATAAAACAAGAAGATATAGTGAGTTTATCAGATTTAGTTTACGATTTATATTACACATTAAGCGTACGTACCATTGAATTATGGCTACAGGTAACGATTTTTTTTTATCGGTATCCGTCATGGGAAATGAGCACACGGAAATTTTACATTTAAAAGACGACTTATTTCAAATTGGCCAAAACGTTGATATAGCAATACAAAAAAACGTAAATTCAGAAATGAAATTAAAAGACTATAAAACAAAACCCATAAGAATTAGTTTTTTTTTTGCGTTTATTAGATATAATGGGGTTTAAGATGGAAGGGAAAACATATACACAGAAAACTGTACAAATAGTGACTCAACTTATAAAACCATACCTAAACAGAATAGACAGGGAAATTGACGTTGAGGAAATGAGTCTGACTCATTTATTATTATTAGAAATAATAAATAATTATCATAAAACAAGAAGATATAGTGAGTTTATCAGATTTAGTTTACGATTTATATTACACATTAAGCGTACGTACCATTGAATTATGGCTACAGGTAACGATTTTTTTATCGGTATCCGTCATGGGAAATGAGCACACGGAAATTTTATATTTAAAAGACGACTTATTTCAAATTGGCCAAAACGTTGATATAGCAATACAACAAACGGTAAATTCAGAAATGAAATTAAATTACTATAAGACAAAACCCATAACAATTAGTTTTTTTTACGTTTATTAGATATAATGGGGTTTAAGATGGAAGGGAAAACATATATACACAGAAAACTGTACAAATAGTGACTCAACTTATAAAACCATACCTAAACAGAATAGACAGGGAAATTGACGTTGAGGAAATGAGTCTGACTCATTTATTATTATTATTATTTTTTTTTTTTTTTAAAGGCGAAAAACCTCGGCGAGGTTATCATCGCCTGTTGTTCTACACAAGGGTGTAAAAAACCCGAGTGCAGAACGCCTTTCATATATATATATATATATACATATACATACATAATAGTTAAAAATCTTATAGACTAATATCACAGACATCACAGGCTAAAAAAAACGCTAAAAACACAAAAAAGAAATACACACATAAACTTAAAATTAATATCACAGCTAGAAAAATAAACACAGAAACAACATTAACATATATGTAATTAAAATCTTAAAAACTAGTATCACAACCAAAAATAAATAAAATACTACATTAAAAAAAGAAAATATCACAGACATCACAAAAGGCTGTAAAGGGGCCACATAATATGAACAGACATAATATAAATATAAACTTATAACTAATATAAAACATATACTATAGGGTAACACTAATAGGACATATATTAGACACTGTTGTATATACCAATCGATCGTAAAAATTTTATAGCCACGTCCAAAATAGGGCTTTCGTCACCGAGTATATACCTTAATTCCGAGGGAATCTTGAATCGCCGACGCAGAGCTGCGTAGCAGATGCAATCTACTAAAACATGTTTGACTGTCAAAGGACAATCGCATCTGCCACAAACTGGAGCATCACCAGACGTCATGAGATACCCATGGGTTAATCTGGTGTGCCCAATTCTAAGTCGCGCGATGACAACTTCTTCCCTTCTATTCTTCCTCAGTGACGTATCCCAAGGCTTAACATTACGTTTTATTTCCCGAAGTTTGTTGCCATGAGAGCCAGTCCATTCTACCTGCCAGGAATCAGTGATGACACGCTTCACCAGGCCCACGAAATCTGACACAGTCAGATATTGCGTGAAAGCCGGTTGGCGTGCCGCCTCCTTAGCGGCCAAATCAGCAGCCTCATTTCCCGAGATTCCAGCATGACCCGGAACCCAGCAGAAAACAACGCTTACTCCTCTATCGTTAAGCTGCTTCACGGTGCCGTGGACATCTACAACTAGCGGGTGGCGTGAATATAAATCAGTAATCGACTGAAGGGCACTAAGCGAATCAGTGCACACCAACACCCGACGCCCACGCACACAGACTACAGACAGAGCTTTACTAATAGCGTAAAGTTCAGCCGTGTAAACACTGGTTCCCACAGGTAATCCAAACAAATAGGTTCTCCCATTAGCAACAAACGAGCAACCAACTCCAACATCTGACTTTGATCCATCCGTGTATACAACCGTAGATGGTTTAATAGCTTCAACTAACTCACTGAAAATGCTATTAAATACCACAGAACTTGTGTCTGCCTTTGAGTATTTACACATTTCAAAGTTAATGTGTAACTGAGCGATGGTCCAGGGTGGAAAGAGACATGAATTACATGGGTACACACGAGGAATCGCAATACCGAGGTTGTTGCATATCCCCAACGCTCTTACACCGAATGGTGAAGGCAATCGGGCACTCATCAGATGCAAATCATGACAAGGGTTGTTGAGAATGATGTCATGCAAAAAATGATAAGGTCTAGCTTTCAACTTGGCAAAGTACGTCAATATAAGCTGCTGGCGACGTCTGTGTAACGACATTTCAAACTAAGATGCTGACAACAGGGCTAGAACGTAAAGCACCTGTAGACAATCGTAAACATGAATTGTGGATCGTGTCAAGCATTCTCAGCGAAGTGGGAGTAGCAGATGAGTACGCTACAGCGCCATAATCTATACGTGATCGCACTAGAGCCTTGTAGAACCTTATCATACATGATCTATCAGCTCCCCAACATGTACCTGTAAGAACACGCAGAATATCAACCACCTTTAAGCACCTAGCCCGTAGGTCTTTAATATGCGGAACCCATGTAAGTCTCTTGTCGAATACAACACCTAAGAACCTGATTTCAGTGGTAACTTCGATATTCTGACCCATTAAATACAGTCTTGGAACAGTATCAGTCCGTATTCGGCAAAACTGAATGCATTTAGTCTTCTCAGGAGAAAAACTAAAGCCAGTCTGCCGTGACCATTCTTCAAGACGGTATATAGTTAGCTGTAGAGCTCGTTCAGCTGAGACAACATTTCTAGATGCAACATATATCGCAAAATCATCTACAAACAACGAACATTTAACAGGGTATACGCAACTTTTCACAATATTGTTAATGGCAACCGCAAAAAGAGTACAACTAATTACACTACCCTGCGGTATACCATTTTCCAAATCAAACCTGTTTGACAAACTCTGACCAACCCTTACACGAAATGATCGGTCATCCAGAAAGTCTTTAATGAAGGCCAACATGTTCCCAGCGATGCCCCACTCCCGCAAGGTATTAAGAATACCTCGTCGCCAAGCCGTATCATATGCTTTTTTCAAATCAAAGAATACGGCAACGAGGCGCTGCCGCAATGCAAACGCATTGCAGATAGCCGTCTCAAGGGCCACCAAGTGGTCTGTCGAAGACCTCCCTCTCCGAAATTGAATTATGGCTACAGGTAACGATTTTTTTATCGGTATCCGTCATGGGAAATGAGCACACGGAAATTTTATATTTAAAAGACGACTTATTTCAAATTGGCCAAAACGTTGATATAGCAATACAAAAAACGGTAAATTCAGAAATGAAATTAAAAGCCTATAAGACACAACCAATAACAATTAATTTTTTTTACATTTATTAGATATAATGGGGTTTAAGATGGAAGGGAAAACTTATACACATAAAACTGTACAAATAGTGACTCAACTTATAAAACCATACCTAAACAGAATAGACAGGAAATTGACGTTGAGGAAATGAGTCTGACTCATTTATTATTATTAGGAAATAAATAATTATCATAAAACAAGAAGATATAGTGAGTTTATCAGATTTAGTTTACGATTTATATTACACATTAGGCATCGTACCATTGAATTATGGCTACAGGTAACTTTTATTTTATCGGTATTGTCATGGGATATGAGCACACGGAAATTTTATATTTAAAAGACGACTTATTTCAAATTGGTCAGAACGTTGATATAGCAATACAAAAAACGGTAAATTCAGAAATGAAATTAAAAGACTATAAGACAAAACCCATAACAATTAGTTTTTTTACATTTATTAGATTGAAGAGTAATTTTATACCTCACACAAGAGAATGCCAATTTTAAGAAAACTATTATTATTCCCACATGGGATTGACATATTTGTAGTGTGATTACTTATTCCTCACACAGGATGAGCCAAAATTTAAAGATTAAATAAAAACTCCTAAATTATTTATTAATTGTTCATTAATTTTTTTATTTTTTTATTTTAAACAGTGTTCTTTATAATTACCATCACATTGATTCTCACAATAGGCCGTCGGAAGGGCGTTTCGTCTTGTTCGCTGTCTACATTTAGAATCATCACACGCTTGTGCCAGAGGAGACACGCTCCCTGCCAGAGGAGACAGGGAGAAAGACACCACCATGTTGATGTTATTAAGGGGTGAGTGTTGTATTACACAACCTTAAATTTATTATGAGTTAAATACTCACACTCTTCTTGGGGTAGTTACAATTATTAGAATTATTAGAATATTAAGAATGCATAAGTAATCATTTAATTAGTAAAGTCTTAAATGGACTAATAGTAAAGTCATAAGACTAGTAGTAATGAAACCGTAGTAAGCATAACTTATACTTAATCATAGCAATGATAAAGGAAATAGTAATAGTAGCAATGATAGTCGTATTAATAATAACTATTGGCTTTGAGCTTATTAATAATATGCAATAATTAGTAAACAAACCTTTTTGCGCGGGTCCCGTAGAATCTAAATTACGTGACATAAGTCATATACAGAGTAATGAGTAAAGCTTGCCTAATTATATTTATTTGTTGAATAAACTGCTTGAGTTGATTTACCTTAAAGACTGTGTTAATCATTGTGCCTAATAACCCGCTCGACTACCGCACCACATATTTGGTGACGCAGCGGTGGGATACGTTTATTTCGTTGCTTAACGAAAACCCATC
The DNA here is from genome assembly GCA_035578175.1 of Catonia carolina. Taxonomy (NCBI): domain Eukaryota; kingdom Metazoa; phylum Arthropoda; class Insecta; order Hemiptera; family Achilidae; genus Catonia; species Catonia carolina. The sequence goes on from JAQMRL010000001.1 coordinate 42,221,891, forward strand.
GCAGGAAATAAAATAAAAAATTTATTTGAAAATATTTTTGTGTAACTTTGTGTAACTCAATGTAGTAAAGTGTAAGATTAAGTAAACTTGTTATGGGCAGTAGGAAATCTAGGGAAGAGGTATCACCTACGGGTAGAAGTGATTTAAATATAAGTAGACCGTATGGTAAACCCGCAACATTTAGGGCAGTGCCTCAACCTACATTATCACCGGAACACTATATGGTGATTGGCACTAGGACAGGTCAATTAAAAGTGTATTATGAACACGTAAACAATTCTGTACCAAGTTTTTCAGCTCAGTCTAGCACTAGCACTGCTAATACCGCTGTAATTCCGAGACCAGTTTTAAAGAAAACTATTAAATTCTCACCTGAAACAGAGCAATATATGCCTATGAGTCCGGTACAGGAACCTGTCTATGAGATTCCTATTGTAAAGAAACAATGAGTTCACAAACTGTAGTTTATTTGCCTATAGAAGATCCTAATTTAATATTAGAAGGTTGCCAGGTTTTATTAAAAACATTGATTCAAAGAATTATTGAGAAACAAATAAACGGCACAGCCGAATACACTTCGGAACGTTGTATTAAACGAGTTAAGATAACGCGTATTGAGTTTATTTTTCATGAATGAAATAGAGAAAGCAGTATATGCACGCACACAAGCATAGAAAGAGTTTAACCTCGACCGTGTCGATAGTGTTATCATATTGTGCCTTGATTTTTTATCAATTTTAAGTGTTATTTTATATTACATTGTGTTGAATTGAATTATAATAATTAACTGTTATATTATTATTATTTAATTATGTCGAGACCACAAGATCCAGAAATGTCAGGAATAGAAACGTTGGGTGATTTATTGTCCGGTCTGGTAGACCGTGTTGAAAATATACCAGCCACGGGTGTCAGGAAGGATATGACCACCGCTGGTCTGGTGGAAATATTTAAAGGGGAGTCCCAGGGACAGTCAGTCAATGCATTTTTCAGACAGCTGGAAAATGCCAGTATATTAGGTAACTGGGCGAAAGAAGATACATTGCGAGTCTTATACCTTAAAATTAAGGGGCAAGCCGCGTTATTCTTGAATAGTCATCCACAGATATCGGAGGATGTTACATACGATGAAGCTAAACGCTTGTAAATAGATCGTTTCACTCCCAAAGAACTAGATCAATTTAATTACACGGCTTTACAAATGGCTTCACAAAATAAAGCTGAATCTCCAGAGCAATTCGCAGATCGTCTTCGTGTTTTGGCTAGCAAAACTATACGACCTAGTAACATACCCACCGAACAGAAAATTTTAAATGATGAGGCAGAACGGCGTATGCTTGCTGCATTCATCGCTGGTCTCAAAGGTGTAGTGGGAGAACAAGTTCGTTTTCGAATGCCAGAAACGATGGGCGAAGCATTAAAATTAGCCATAACCGTTACAGCCGCTGTGCGAGGCTCTAACCATAACAGTTATGAACAAAATCGGAGTGGTAGTGTTTTTGCTTTAAACACTCAAAAATTAAAATGTTATCGTTGTCAGAAGTTAGGACATACAGCCGCAAAATGTCGCACGAATTTGAATAACAACCAAGGGGTAAACAATTATTCTGGAAGATCAAACAATAATCGTACCAACCCGAATCGTGGGAATTTCAATAACAACGGTTATAATAATAATAATAATAATACCGGCAGTAATAATAACACTAACAGCAATAGAAATGCTAGCAATAACGGTAATTCTAAGGGCAAGGTATGGACCTGTTTTAAGTGTTATAGACCTGGACATATCGCGAAAAATTGTCGTAGCAATGGTAATTTAAACCGACAGAGTTCAGGGGTGAGCACCCAACCACTGAACTAGTAGAATCGCCTAGTAGTGTGATCACTAATTTATTTGCTACTCAAGGGGAAGATGGTGCATTAGTGTTAAGAACCGATATAGGAAGTAAGAACTGCCTGTTGTTAATTGATACAGGGGCAGGTATATCAATAGTGAATAAAGGGATTAGTAAATGTTTACTTCAGCCTACTGACGTACAGGCCTATGGAGTAACGGGTGACCAGATAGGTATTCTGGGAAAACAGAGTTTACAAATTAAACTAGGAGAATTAATGTATCAATGTGACTTTTTTGTTGTTGAAAATTTATGTATGAATTATGATGGGGTTATTGGTAGAGATATTTTAAAATCTCTAAATTGTGTAATAGATTTAAGACAAAATACTATTGCAGTTGACGATACAATTGTGCCTTTAGAGAGTCGTGGTCAGGAATTGATCAACCCTGTTACTATAGACCCTATGGTAGGATCTTTGGACCGAAGCTTACCACTGAAGGTGTTAGTTAGTGGAAAGGTTACATTGCCGGCACTTTCCGAAAATTGTATCGAGTGTGTTATTAATGTGAAAAGAAGCTTCTTGAAATCCAGTGAGATTTTTATTGAGCCCTGTGAGGTAGAGTTACCTCAAGGTATTTATGTTGCAAGAGTAGTCTCTAAGGTGGAAGAGACAGATTTACGACCTAGGCCTAGAGTTTATGTGAAAATAATTAATGTGAGTACCGATTCAGTGAACTTAGGTAAAAATATTTGTGTAGGAATGGCTACTAAAGAGTACGCCGTTCATGGCAACCCCGAAGGGACAGGTGTGTTTGCTATAGGAAGCTCAAACCCTCAAGGGGGAAAACACTACCTGTCGGATGCAGAGTTTGAAGAAATTTTGGATTCAAAACTTTGTCATTTAAATGTAGAAGAAAAGGTTAAAGTGAAACCTATTCTAAGAAATTATCGTGATATATTCTATAATTGTAACTCCAAAATAGGGTGTACGCTGTCAGTTAGGCATAAAATTTATACAGGCGACGCGATACCAATTAAGTGTCCAGTATATAGGGTACCACATCACCTGCAAGGTGAGGTAAATAAACAAATTAAGGAATTACTTGAACAAGAAATAATTCGTGAATCAGAAAGCCCATGGTCCGCTAGTATAGTGTTAGTAACAAAGAAAAGTCCGGATGGTAGTCCGAAATGGAGAATGTGTGTTGATTACCGCACATTAAATGCAGTAACTAAGAAGGATTCGTATCCATTGCCACACATTACAGCTACGTTGGATACTTTAAGTAAAAGTCAATATTTCACTACGTTGGATTTAGTTAGTGGATATTATCAGATTAAAATGGATGAAGAGGATATAGAAAACAGCTTTCACCGTTCCAGGGGGGCATTATGAATTTTTACGAATGCCGTTTGGATTAACTAACAGTCCAGCCACATTTCAACGTGCTATGGACAAGTTGTTGTACAAAATCAAAGGGACAGAAGCTTTATGCAAAATATGCAAATCTACAAAATATGTAGACGTCAGAATATTATTATTTTGCACTAGATGTACTTCTATTGCTTAGATAGTGAAATAGAACTTACAGGTACTATTTTACTGTTAGCTTAAAGATTTTAACTATAATTTATTATCAAAGACAACATTTCACTTCGTCTTGTTGTACTACTACTAGATGTACTTCTTATGCTTAGAGAGTGAAATAGTACTTACACGTTCTATTTTACTGTTAGCATATAGATTCAAACTGTAATTTATTATCAAAGACAACATTTTTTATCGTCTTGATTTTTTATCACCGTTCCATATATATACGCAAATATATTTTCCATGATGTTATTTGTCTGTTGAAAGTTAAAAAATGAACACCTCAGAGAAAAATGTTATTATCTGTTTTCTTGAAAAGACACCAATGGACAAGGTAAGATCAATAATACAATTTATTATTTAATATATAATTTTATTATCATTTCATCCACTAAAAAAACAAACATTATAACTTTACCATTTAATTAATAAAATAATTCCAAGAAATTATAAACATTATAATTATTATTATTATTATAAACACTATAAAAAAGAACTAAATTACTCCCCATAAGCGATTTACTAATTTGTAAGATTTTATATTTATCTCACTATCTATCTTGAAGGAAAGCTTACAAGCCTATACATTTATTTATTTCATAGTTATCACATTCATAAACAATGTTAAATCAATCATAATAAAACAAAATACATATGATGAAGGTTCTAAGTATGTAAATTTTATGTACTTGACAGAATATTTTGAATTCTAGCTGTAGACACATGGTTAATTCATTAAAACTTTATCATTTAATTAATAAATAATTCCAAGAAATTATAAACACTATAAAAAAGAACTCCCCATAAGAGATTTACCAATTTGAAAGATTTTATATTTATCTCACATTCAAGATTACAAGCCTATACATTTATTTACTTCTTAGTTATCACAATCATAATAAAACAAGATACATATTTAGTATATTTAAACACTATAATTATTATTATTATAAACACTATAAAAAAGAACTAATTTATAAGATTTTATATTTATCTCACTATCTATCTTGAAGGAAAGCTTACAAGCCTATACATTTATTTATTTCATAGTTATCACATTCATAAACAATGTTAAATCAATCATAATAAAACAAAATACATATGATGAAGGTTCTAAGTATGTAAATTTTATTTACTTGACAGAATATTTTGAATTCTAGCTGTAGACACATGGTTAATTCATTAAAACTTTATCATTTAATTAATAAATAATTCCAAGAAATTATAAACACTATAAAAAAGAACTCCCCATAAGAGATTTACCAATTTGAAAGATTTTATATTTATCTCACATTCAAGATTACAAGCCTATACATTTATTTACTTCTTAGTTATCACAATCATAATAAAACAAGATACATATTTAGTCTAATTTCTGTCGATCTAACAAACACTATCATGTGGTGAAAACACTGATTATTGTCTTTTACACCTCTTCTGTTCTTAAAATATTCAGTCATTTAATTGGCTGACCATGCGATAAGAAACCGAACTATTTATTTTACCCCTACAATGAACAGATTGAGTGTAAATAATTTGACACACCACCTATCTGTTATGAGCAGTCATTCTCAGAGTGAAAGATAAAGTAAAGAAAAACAATTTATTATAAATTTACTAAACTTTTTACCACCCTGTATTTATTTATTTTTATTGAGTAAGAAGAAACATAATCTCTTCAAATAAATTAAATCAAATAAATAAATTTAGAATTTAGGCTAACAAATATCAATATTAATACAACCTGTAATACTTTTTAAATACATTCACCTACATCTATAAATAAATAAGTATCATGTAAGCGCTTTGTATGTATTTAGGCTACATGCATACAATAAAACAAGCAAAATGACGTTCAAAGTTTTCACTTTCTTTATTATTTAAAGTTTGCCAACCTTTACTTTCACTAACTATTTTATGTAAGAAAAGTATTGCAGTCATACAGATTTTATTGAATTTATTATACATACTTAAGTCAGGAGATTACCTTTTGCAAACATGAGACTAAATTCTGTAATGCTGTCAATTTAACACAACTCTCATCATTCGGCCTTGGGTTCGAATCCCATTCAGGCACGATATTTATTCATACATTTCAAAAAAATCATTTCATCATTCACTGTCTGCATTAGCAGTAATTGCAAAACAGTCGGACGTTTAAAAAAAAATTTAACACAAGAATACATAACAAAATTTCATAAAAAATTACTGGACAAATGATAATTCTTGTACTCAAATAAGTTTTTTGTGTTGTTTTATTGACGTCATTGAACCAGCAAGACATAGGCAAGTAGGTAGGTAATGCAGAAATGTCAGTTGTGACTTGGCTAACAAAAGGTACCATATCCAGATTTTGTGTAATGAAACTCTCTAGTGTAGCGGAAAGAAGTCATTGTCTTAACTGCTCTTTTCAATCAGGTTTTTCTGTAACAGAAAACAAAAATTTGTATTAATTATTAACAAGATAAGAAATTTATTCTGTTATTAACTTATTTATTCTGATTTTACTATGAAAAATAATTAGTGAGGTGGTTAACATTTGCCTTCCTCACTGAGTAAAACAAATTACCCCACGTTTCAAATTAACTTTTGACATCATGTTTTATGGTTCATGACAATTTTTAGTTTTCTTTTTTTTGTTTTCAGAGAGGAAGCGAACAAGTTAAATGTTTTTGCGTAAGAGATTTTAAGAAAAGAACCATCTATAAAATGTTATATCAAATGTCTTTAGAATGCGTTGTTGCTCTAAAAAGATTAACGCAGGATGAAATAGATTTTTATACAAAAAGGTAAGATGTTAATTATCATTTGTGATAAAGTTTAAATCACTCTAACTAAAAACTATTAGTCAATAAACATTACGTTCATTCTTAATTATTGTACTATAATTAATAAAAAACAACTTGACAACAACATCATATTGGTCAACTGGAAGACAGTTTTACCTAGTTTAACAGATATTCATGATTTTCTGTTTTCTCTTCCTAAAATTTATAATAAAATGTATTCCTTAAGATTTCCACATGTTTTTACCCTTAAATGCATATAAAAGCCACAATCTTTAAAACTTTTTATCACGAGAGCTTTATCAGCTTGTAGAGCATCAAGCATAGCCCGGATGTTAACGTATATGGGATTCGTAGACACTATGGAACAACATCTTGAGTTCCAAGACCCATCGGCTATTTCTGTGTTTTCCAAAATGCTATCTACTGCAATATGTCTGACACATACCATAATGCTCAACAACAACGACATAAGTCTTCGGTGTTGGAAAGGACTAGACATGGGGACCAACGCTGTAGTAGACAGCTTTGTGATGAACGTAAAAAGGGCAGCAACTAACAACTTATGCCTCCCCATTGATATAAAAAACGTATAAACTATGTTCAAATCCGCAGACACTAACTGCGACGTAGACGATTTGATTAAAGCTTACTACACAATAGGGATACACGACGTAAATTACTCACTGTATCGTGGAGTACCCGTCGGGGCACTCGTTCAGTGGCAGAACAAGATCGAGATGTGCCCGACTATGTCTGAAAAACAACAACTCGACATATTTCTATCAGAGGAAGGAAAGTCTTACGTCGGAGTAAAGCTTTACACAAAAAATGCTGATACATTTCCCCTTGTTATGGCCACCACAGATGCCAGATCGTATGCGCCAACATTAGTCGGAAGATTGGTGGGCAAGAAGACAGTGTCCTTCAGTGGTTGGTTCGAGCAGTGGGCCAGAGTGACCCGTGACTGGGAGTTCGACGGCAATCCCAAGGTCCTGCCATACATGCAGTCTAATAGTCTAACACTTACCGTATCACATGGAACGGGCGTTACGTCCCAATATAACGAGTTTATAGTTTCCGGGTCCGTCCGAGGATTCAACAAAAACATGCAATACGTAAGAACAACCAGTTTGATGTGGCCCGATCCAATATCATTTCGGGATTTTTTAGGAAAGACTGTGGACTATGTAGTGGTTCCAGCAGTGGCAGGAGGTCTTGGGTTCATGGCGGGTGGCCCACCAGGTGCAATAGCGGGGGCGGGAGGTGCGTTGTTGAACCAGGTGGTCCACGACAAGCAAAAGGCCGAACACGAGGAACAGCTGAAGAAGATAGAAGGGAGCAAGAACCAGTTGATAGGAGCGCTGGAAACAGCGAACACTGTGACTGGCGAGCACCGCTCCCCACAACACCAGAATGTGTCCGAGTGAACGGGAGGGATACACACAGAATTTTCGCTGGGTATGAGATCTTTGACGGTCGCGTTGGCGAGGTGGATTTTGCGGGCCTCAGGAGTACTTACGAGTACAAAGGAGGGTCGAACCGTAAGGACATCTCCCAGCTTGTTCGTTATCGGTACATACCCAGGTACAACTTGGGTAGCTTCTCCGAGTCTCTGACTTACTACTACGACTTACTAAAAGTAACAGGACAAATGAAACTAATCAAATCACTTGACGGTATACTAAAACACATCGAAACAATATACAATAAATACCAATGCGGCGACGTAGTTAGAACAGCACTTAAACATATAAGCAATTTCTGTTTCGACAGATCATTCAAAAATAAAAACTATAATTTGTTCATAGGTCTAGAAAATGCAGGTGGTCAAGCGCCTTTTACAGAAGAGAAAATTATCGAAGATATTGAGCACTGGACGCAACGTGACTTCGAAATGCCACAACTAGGGTTCATGAAGACACAAATAGATTTAATATTTGAACGTTGGCGTAGAGACTCCGACCCAAATAATTTTTTGAACTTTTACTCATATTGTGCTGACCCGGTCCGTTGGAGTACCAGCGGAGGCGCGCCTTCTTCACAAGTGTTCGGTTCGAAGTATAGAACCAAATGGGGTTGGGCTGTGGAGTGCAAAGAGGCCGGACTTACAGGCGAACAAATTTATAATAAAGCTAAAGCCAGAAGCAATGTGTGTAACGTCGCTCTGAAAGAAGAGGGCGCAAAAACCAGACTGGTTATTACTACACCAATGTCAAGTTATCTAAGACAGTCATACATGCTATACAGATTTATACAGAAAGCCCCCCATCCCTGGCCCAATATCCGGTCCACAGCATTTGCAAAATTTTCAGCAGCACGGTTATAACTGGTACGGATGTGTAGATGGTTCTCAGTTCGATCACAATATATCAAAAACAATTATTATGTATATAATATCAAAATTTGCGGTAGACCCCGAACTCTCCTTTGTCGTGTCTGACGAAATTACCGACATGTATAACCTCCGCATCAGTTACAAAAATAAAATATACAAGTGGAGGAACGGACTGCTGAGCGGGTGGCGCTGTACATCTCTGATAGGTACTACCTACTATAGGTTTTATCAGTAGGGTAATATGGTTTCTGGCATTTCTCCCACCACCTCCCCTCCAGTTGGTCGCCGGATAGCATAGACCTGGAGGCCGTTCCTAAGAACTCTTAATGAACGTTGTGACGGCGACAGTCACCTTGAATTTAAATTAAAAGAACTAGTTATGAAATAAAATTATTCGAGGGCGAGTCGGAGCCAGGTCGCCAGACCTGGGGAGTGTGTATGAATACTCGCCCTCTTGTCAAATGCCTCTTCGAGCTCAAGGCTCGCGTCAGAAACAAGTGGGTCCTAACAGTCAGAAAGAATGTCGAAGATTTAAAATTACTAATAATAAAATATTAGTTAGGACCTAGTCGCCTTAAAATGCGCCAGAAGTGTTTGTTCACCATAAAATTTTGACTTCAGTGTCGAACGCCGGTTGCAGGGACACAACCCTTAATTAAACTACATGACGACGGTAGAACGTAGCTACCTCGTCAAGGAACCCCCACACCGCCCGGGCATGCACCTCGTGGTACAAACTCGAACGTTCCGTGAGAGGCCAGTTTTCCCCCTGACCTTGAAGCTCCAGGGCCAATCGTCGTCTGGGCCCCCCAAGAGCGGGGCAATCATACAACAAATGTGTATTAGATTGGACCTCCCCACAGACACAAGAATCATCAGCCAGCAGGCGGAACCGCTTCAGATAAGCTGCAAACTCACCGTGACCAGTTAGGACTCGGACACCCGATGTCCTTAATGAAACACTTGAGGCGTACCATCCCCCCAGGTCCTGGATGAAATCATACAGAGACCTTCCCTTATGTGCGGTGTCCCACTCGCGCTGCCATGCTTCAAGAGCGAGAGCTTCAACTCTCTTCTTAAGAGCAGGGTAGGGCAACCTTATAACATTGTCAGCATTAACATTACCCGGTCCCCCCGGATCCTGATCCCGACCCGCCGGAGCGACTCGGAACCTCTCACCGAAGATCTCGGCTTCCTGCCCCCTTCGCAATCTCCACATTGCAGCACGCACTCGCACTTTCAAATCCGCCGGGAGAGCCTTTCCCGCTACGGTGGTAGCCTCATAGGAGCATGTACTAAAAGCACCAGTGCAAACCAACAGGGCTCTGCGCTGGGCACTCCTTAAATTTAGAATGAGTCCTCTATTACGGTCCAAACGGTGAGCCCACACAGCAGACGCGTAGGTCACCATGCTCTCGAACACACCTTTATAAATCATACTGAGACTGTCCGCAGACAAGCCCCAGTCCTTCCGAGCAATTCGCCGCAGTTTGTGCATTACACCAGCGGCGTCAGTCGCAACCTGCGCGACGTGGTTGCTAAATAGCAATTTGTCGTCGAGCAGAACGCCAAGGTACTTATGAACTCTGACTCTACTTACTGTGGCCCCTTTATATTTAACTACAGGGTTCCGACTGAATGACAATTTTGCAGTGTTCCTCAGAAGCATATACTTCGTTTTGGCAACGAGCATAATTTTAAATTATGCTCGTCCATCCATCCCTCGACCAGGGTCATTACCGACCCGCAACGTTCCTCCAGCTGTGGCCGCGACCAACCGCGTACTAGAATGAGCAAGTCATCAGCGAAAGCAAGGGCTGTGACAGACTCGGGGAAAGGTAGCCCCAAAAGACCGGCGAACACAAGATTCCACAACAGAGGCCCAAGAATAGACCCCTGCGGGCAACCCCGCGTCACCGGCTTCCTCACAGACTGGAAGCTGGTCATAAACAAAGCCTCGCGGTTAGACAAATAGTCTCCTACGATAGCCCGGAGATGGATGGGTATGTTGCGACTTACTAATTCATCGAGGATGTCTCCCCAACACAAGGAAGGGAATGCAGCCTCGATGTCTATAAAAATACCTAAAACGTAGGTACAGTCGGTGCCTTCCACCTCGGACAGGGCCTTCAAAATACAGTCCTCGGTGCCTACCCCTGTTTGAAAGCCGTACTGGCCTTGTACTTTAAATTGAGCCATATCAACGCTTTCCTTGAGGCGTTCCTCAATCAATCGCTCCAGAAGCTTACCGAATACCGGTAGCAGGCTAATTGGCCTATAGCTCTTTACTTCACCCGGATCCTTGCCTTCTTTCAGGAGCACCCTCACCAGAGCCACCTTCCAGCAAGCTGGGAAGCAACCCCAGTCCAGGCACCCCTGGAACAGCCGACGCAACGGCTCCCGAATGGCCGGCCACAGAACCATCACTGTGTCCGGGTCAAGCCGGTCGAGCCCCGGCGCACGCCTAAGGGCCATCCTTGAAACCGCCTTGTCTAGATCCTCCAGCTCAACACTTTTTTTTTTTTTTTTTTTTTTTGTTAAAGGCGAAAAACCTCGGCGAGGTTATCATCGCCTGTTGTTCTACACAAGGGTGTAAAAAGCCCGAGTGCAGAACGCCTTTTATATATATATATACACATATATACATATACATACATAATAGTTAAAAATCTTATAGACTAATATCACAGACATCACAGGCTAATAAAAAACGCTAAAAACACAAAAAAGAAATACACACATAAACTTAAAATTAATATCACAGCTAGAAAAATAAACACAGAAACAACATTAACATATATGTAATTAAAATCTTAAAAACTAGTATCACAACCAAAAATAAATAAAATACTACATTTAAAAAAGAAAATATCACAGACATCACAAAAGGCTGTAAAGGGGCCACATAATATGAACACAGCCATAATATAAATATAAACTTATAACTAATATAAAACATAAACTATAGGGTAACACTAATAGGACATATATTAGACACTGTTGTATACACCAATCGATCGTAAAAATTTTATAGCCACGTCCAAAATAGGGCTTTCGTCACCGAGTATATACCTTAATTCCGAGGGAATCTTGAATCGCCGACGCAGAGCTGCGTAGCAGATGCAATCTACTAAAACATGTTTGACTGTCAAAGGACAATCGCATCTGCCACAAATTGGAGCATCACCAGACGTCATGAGATACCCATGGGTTAATCTGGTGTGCCCAATTCTAAGTCGCGCGATTACAACTTCTTCCCTTCTGTTCTTCCTCAGTGACGTATCCCAGGGCTTAACATTATCTTTTATTTCACGAAGCTTGTTGCCATGGGAGCCAGTCCATTCTACCTGCCAGGAATCAGTGGTGACACGCTTCACCAGGCCCACGAAATCTGACACAGTCAGATATTGCGTGAAGGCCGGTTGGCGAGCTGCCTCCTTAGCGGCCAAATCAGCAGCCTCATTTCCCGGGATTCCAGCATGACCCGGAACCCAGCAGAAAACAACGCTTACTCCTCTATCATTCAGCTCCTTCACAGTGCCGAGGACGTCCACAACTAGCGGGTGGCGTGAATACACATCACTAATCGACTGGAGAGCACTGAGCGAATCAGTGCACACCAACACCCGACGCCCACGCACACAGACTACAGAAAGAGCTTTGCTGATAGCATAAAGTTCAGCCGTGTAAATACTGGTTCCCGCAGGTAATCCAAACAAATAGGTTCTCCCATTAGCAACAAACGAGCAACCAACTCCAACATCCGACTTTGATCCATCAGTGTATACAACCGTAGATGGTTTAATAGCTTCAACTAACTCACTGAAAATGCTATTAAACACCACAGAGCTTGTGCCTGCCTTTGAGTATTTACTCATCTCAAAGTTAAAGTGTAACTGAGCGATGGTCCAGGGTGGAAATAGACAAGAATTACATGGGTAGACACGAGGAATCGCAATATCAAGGTTGTTGCATATCTCCAACGCTCTTACACCGAATGGTGAAGGTTGTCGGGTGTTCATCAGATGCAAATCATGACACGGGTTGTTGAGAATGATGTCATGCAAGAAATGGTAAGGTCTAGCTTTCAACTTGGCAAAGTACGTCAATAGAAGCTGCTGGCGACGTCTGAATAACGACATTTCTCCACTTTCAACTAAGATGCTGACAACAGGGCTAGAACGGAAAGCACCTGTAGATAATCGTAAACATGAATTGTGGACTGTGTCAAGCATTCTCAGAGAAGTGGAAGTAGCAGATGAGTAGGCTACAGCGCCATAATCTATACGTGATCGCACTAGAGCCTTGTAGAACCTTATCATACATGATCTATCAGCACCCCAACCTGTACCTGTAAGAACACGCAGAATATCAACCACCTTTAAGCACCTAGCCCGTAGGTCTTTAATATGCGGAACCCATGTAAGTCTCTTGTCGAATACAACACCTAAGAACCTGATTTCAGTGCTAACTTCGATATGCTGACCCATTAAATACAGTCTTGGAACATTATCAGTCCGTATTCGGCAAAACTGAATGCATTTAGTCTTCTCAGGAGAAAAACTAAAGCCAGTCTGCCGTGACCATTCTTCAAGACGGTATATAGTTAGCTGTAGAGCTCGTTCAGCTGAGACAACATTTCTAGATGCAACATATATTGCAAAATCATCAACAAACAACGAACATTTAACAGGGTATACGCAACTTTTCACAATATTGTTTATGGCAACCGCAAATAGGGTACAACTAATTACACTTCCTTGCGGTATACCATTTTCCAAGTCAAACCTGTCGGACAGACACTGACCAACCCTTACACGGAACGATCGTTCATCTAGAAAGTCCTTGATGAAGGCCAACATGTTTCCAGCGATGCCCCAATCCCGCAAGGTATTGAGGATACCTCGTCGCCAAGCTGTATCATATGCTTTTTTTAAATCAAAGAATACGGCAACGAGGCGCTGCCGCAATGCAAACGCATTGCAGACAGCCGTCTCAAGGGCCACCAAGTGGTCTGTCGAAGACCTCCCTCTCCGAAAACCGCTCTGTTCAGGAGCGAGGAAGTTATTCTTTTCCAGATACCACATGAGACGACTGTTCACCATTCTTTCCATGACCTTACAAACAACACTTGTCAAGGAAATGGGACGGTAGTTGGAGGCCAATGTTTTATCTTTACCAGGTTTGAGGATCGGAACAACAATTGCTTCTTTCCAAGTTTTTGGAAGCTTTCTAGAAGCGTATATTTTATTAAAAACATGTAGGAGTTGCCTTAACCCAGAATCCGGTAAATGCGCTATCATCGAAAGTGTAATTTCATCTCCTCCAGGTGAGGTATTTCGAGATACTTTGAGCGCTTTTCTAAGCTCAGGCAATGAGAAAGGAATGTTTAGAGGATCATTCGAGTCCGCTATAAAGAAAGGAAGAGATTCAATGGTTTTCTTATAATTTTGAAACTGTACTGAATATGAAGACGTGAGGGAAGCTGATTTAAAGAAGGAACCAATCACGTTAGCGATGTCGGACTGTGATGTGATCACAGAACCGTCAGCTTGCAACCCTGCGATTCGATGTGGAGACGTCCTTCCACATACCGAACGCAGTTTTCTCCATACCGTTGTCACAGGGGTACTCCTGCTAATATCTCCAACGTAACGGCTCCACGACTCCCTCTTACTCTCAAGAAAGACACGCCTACAGCAGGCCCGAGCTCTTCGGTACGCTTCCAGGTTTGCATCCGTAGGTCTGCGACTAAAAATGCGCAGGGCCCTACGGCGGTCCCGAAGAGCCTCCTTACAACGATCATTCCACCAAGGTACCGGTGGACGCCGTGCTTTTCCCGATGTTTTAGGAATGCTCTGGGCAGCTGCTGCAGACATCCTCTCTACAAAGGAAGACAACAGCTTTCGTGCATCATCTTCATCTTCATATTCAGATTCCATTAAACTTGAAAACTCATCCCACCGTGCAAGCTTTTCAATCCATCGTTTCGGAAGGTCATCGACAGGCTGGTAGTCAAAAAATTCGACCACCACCGGTCGGTGATCACTTCCATACAGGTCTGGCAGTACTCTCCACATCAACCTTGGAACAATGGACGGGCTACAGAAAGTAAGGTCCAAGCACGACCAGGATCCTGTTGAGGATGACATGAATGTTTCAGATCCATCGTTCAATAGACATAAGTCTAAATCACTCCGGACCCTCTCCACCATGTGACCTCTACCATTGCACAGTGAGGAGCCCCAAGAATAATGGTGACCATTGAAATCTCCTAAGATGATATATGGAGCTGGTAACTGTTCCAGCAATTCTCTCATGGCTAGGTATGAAATGTCTGTGTTTGGTGGTAAATAAACATTACACACGCAAACCGACAACGGGACAGTTATCCTGATTGCTACAGCCTGAATATCCGTTTGGATATCCAGACTTATCCCTTGCATTGACTGGTGAAGTAATATTGCAACCCCATCACCAGGGCCACCATGCAGGGAATCTTTCCTAAACATTTCGTATCCACGAAAGGATAATCGGATATCAGGTTGTAACATCGTCTCTTGCAGGCAAAGCGCAAACGGACACTTATCCCGGATCAATATCTTTATATCTTCATACCTAGACCGGATCCCGCGAACATTCCATTGAATTAAACTATTAAAGGGTATTTCGCAACGGAGGAGTTACGTTTCAAACACAATTTTCTCCTTCCCTTTTTTCCCTTTTACTTGTATAAAGCCCTTTTCTAGGGCCGATGAATCTCCTATCATATCGTGGATCTTGGACCCAGACGGAGGAGATTTTAGAAATTTAGACGCTTCCGCTGGAAGCGTCTTGGATACTGAAAGGGGTTTTCCCTTTGAGGTAGAGGCTGTCTTACTTGACAGCTGAGCTTTTGTACTCTGCGTCGCAGAAAGGTTACACACTTGAGACACTGAGCTCTTTGAACCAATTTCTGTTTGCTTGGTGCTTAATAACGCTTTAAGTGCAGAAGTTAGGGAAGCAACCTGTTTAGTGAGGTTCTCAACAACACTCTTCAACTCAACGCATGACGAGCACTCACCAGACACACGAGACTGAACACTAGTTGCAGCTGCAAACGAAATGTCAGGCTGGACTGCATTTCGAATGCTATTTAGTTTTCTGTACTCACTCCGGGCAGCAGGAAAGGAAAGCTTCTGTTCAGACGAAATTTTCTGAATTTCCCGTTCTTCTTTATACTTGGGGCATTCCCGATTTTTTTGGTCATTCCCATTTTTGGTTCATTCCCGAGACCTTGCTGAATGACTTCCTTTACAGTTTGCACATAGTTCTTTTTCAGAAGTGCATTCGCTATCTAAGTGGTCAGGTGAACTGCACTTTGCGCATATCGCAGGTTTCTTGCAGTTTGTTTTCGTATGTCCGTATTCCTGGCACTGAAAATAGCGCAGAGGGTTTGGGACATACGGTCTCACTCGAACAGACAAGTAACCCAACTTAAGGCGATCCGGAGGTTGAGGGGTGGAAAATGTTATGATAAGTGTCGGGGTACCGACATCAATTCCATTTTCCCGACGCATAACTCTTTTGACTTGCGTCACTCTCTGGGAGGTAAGCTCCTCCAATAACTCAGCCTCAGACATATCCTGTATATCGCGAGAGTAAACCACTCCTCGAGATGAGTTGAGGGACCTATGCGGTTCAACGGTAACTCCAGTACTTCCGATTTGTGTAATTTTAACAACGCTGCTACTTTGCTTCGCAGACGCTGTTTCAATTAACAAAGTACCATTCCTTAGTTTTTTAATTGAATGCGGCGAGCCACAAACCGACTGCACAGACCTGTTAATAATGAAGGGGGAAACTTTTGATAGCGACCCTTCTTCTGCAACACAACGAACAACGAAAAATTTGTCCGTGCTACTTAATACACCACTATCACTATCGTCAGACAAGCTAGACCATAGTCTTTTACATCCAAGGGAAGATTGTTTGTTAGACATTATCTTTAGTGCTTTTCCAGTCATCGTGAAAGCAGGGTGCGGGCGGAGAGATGACCCGCGCACGCCGCAGGTCCCTAGTAAAAAGAAGGACCCGGCCGAGTACTCCCGGCAGCCATCTCCCACATATTTCATCCGGGCCGGGGAGTCAGGTACTGCCTGACCCACTGATACCGACGTCCCAGAGGCTCGCACGCAGCAGTAAGAGCTCCGACACTCTTACCCATGGTCCACTTCTTGCCACAGTACCGAAGCGACTGGAAGGGCTAAAGGATGGCGCAAAGCCTCGGCAGAGCAAGCTCACAGCAGCACAACCACAGTCCAGACCTTCCAATCCGGAAAGGGTTACGCACGACCAGCCCGCATCCCATCCTCGCCAGCATTATAAATGTGTGTAAGAAAACTTTGTGTATGTGTTGTGTGTAGGGTATGTAAATGTGTGTGTTGAAAGAAAGTGTGGTGTGTGTGATGTAGTATTATTGTTGTGTGTAGTGTAAGAGCAACCTGTGTATAGTTTTGAAATAAGGTTAGCTCTTAGCTGGGGTCCCGGGGTTGCCACACCCGAACACCCACATATATATGCATGGACGAGCATTCAGCTCAACACGCCTCACGGCGAGGTAAGGGGGCTCCTCGCCCTCCCCGATCCGCAATGTCTCGCCTTCGGGGGCGTCCGGGAAAAGAGTGTCCAAGAACGCACGGTGAGTGCGTGAATAAAAATAAAATTAGCAGCGTCGTGAAAGTTAAATCAGAAAGAACAGACGGTAATAAGGCGAACGGTCCCGACTCAACTAAACAAGAGAGATCGTGGGAACGCTCAAGTTATTATCGAAAGGGAAACTGACTAGCGCGGAGCTCCAAAAGCTATCTGAGCCGCACAGGTAGTAGCGATGGATGTGCAAACAGTGTTGGATACTGCTCTGGCAGCGAATGCCACATCTTTAGCATCGGTAGACAGTGGTCAAATCTTTAGAAAGCAGCTTAAATCCACCTTAAGCGTCAGTGTAAATTTGTTACCTAAACAAAAAGATTTGATTCGGAAGAGTCTAAACTTTCCAGTCGGGATATGCAATATTGCGGAAAGAGCATTGGTAGTAGGTGCGGCTGCAAGAGAGATACAGATGTATAACTTCAACCCCCATATACATTATTATGTTTATGGTAAGGAAGGTAAGGACTATGATCGTGTCGTCAGACCAGCTATGCAAGAGATAAATAGGACGTTAAAGCAGAAAGCAAAGAAGACCGACAAACGTGTGTTTTTGACACCAGGCAACGAGGTAAAGATGCGACCCGTTGTGAAGCGTTATTGGGACTTCCAGGAGATATATAATGATTACATGGAAAGAAGATGCCAAAAACTATCCATACAGACTACATTAAATGTAACACACTGCTCTTTGAAGATAGCCATTACAATTTTGGTGTCGACGACTGGTTTGATGCGTTCGACAGAAGCGGTGCAATGGTTGCGTATGGGTACGGTTTATTGCCTTTGGAGTTAATTTTTCCAGATCTTCCGGAAAATCCACTCTATTCTATCACGAGGCAGCGCGTTAATTGTAGTCCTAATTGTGTAAATAAAGATCAACGTAAGTACTTTTATGAAGAGAAATTCTGCTTGGTATTTAGACAGGGTTATTGTAATGGCTATGCTCACGATGTTGACAAGTGGTCTACACTTTTAAGGAGTCCGGTCATGCAGAAGAAGGGAAAATCATATTCATTACTGGTTGAAATTACCAGTCGTGCCGGTCCAGCAGTAGTTTTTAAGATTATTAAAATGAAGTGTAACGAATCAATTGTTAGGAGCATAGAGTTGCCACAGCAGGATGCGTACGTCAAGGTGTTAGATGTTAAAGCTTGCGTTAACACCCACACTGGGAAAGTCAATACGCCATTGGTCTATTTTAGTGTACGAGAAGACGAGTATTTAGATGTTTATAATTACGCGTTATCGTTACCGGAGAAGTCAATGAATTTCCAGAATGTCGTAGCGTATATAAGAAGAAGGATGGGTGGCATGTCTCTAATTACTAAGGAACTGGTCGAAGCCTGGTATTTACCAAAAAGAAAGGTGGAAGCCTTAGCGATAAATATATATCTCGAGGTTTCTATGAGGAACGAACTAAGAGAAAAGATTTTCTCCAATATAGACGTAACTGGCATTTTTGAAAAGTTCAAATCATTTTTCCGTAAAACTGCACGTATTGTGTTTTTTCCAATTGCCATACTGATTGATTGGATTTATGCATCAAATTTGGTGGATAAATTGGTACTTTATCCAAGTGGTATAAGTTACCAATTTGTGGATGTAAATGATTCAGGTATTGATGCAGGATTAATGGTCCCATTGGATTTATATGTTGATCATCCTTTTGAAGGTGATATACCGTCGTGTTCAACCTGTTTTGAGTTGGACGGAAAAATGGGCGACCAAATTATACAGTGTGAGGAGAAGTTACAATCGTCACATACCTTTCATTTAACTGATGAAGAACTAAACAAAATGAAAGGCGATTTAGTTAACAATGATGAAGATCCTGTAGGACTAAGAGAAGTTAAGGAAAAATGTAGGAAGAATTCACCTGCAAATGGCTTCTCAAGAACGTGTAGAGTTAATTACATAGCGGCTGGTCCAGGATGTGGCAAGTCGTATATGATAAGGCAGATGGCTACACCTCACGATCTTGTGCTTGCACCCTTCTCAAAGCTTATGCCGGATTATACCAATTTAAAGAATCAAGAAGGAGAAAATTATAATTTGCTTCTTAAAACCACCCATCGTGCTATGGAGACAAGAGGCTGTAGGAGAATCTTCGTTGACGAGTTTACCAGCATGCCTTACGAATACCACGCGTGTATTATCGAGGTAAACGGGGCTGAAGAAATCTTCCTTGTTGGCGATGAGAAACAGACTAAGGTGCAGGAGCCAGACGAAGGCTACTACATTGGTAATAGAATCAAATTGGACGAAATTGCTAAGCATACATTACGTGTTAACTTCAGGAATCCACGAGACACAGTTGCGCTCTTAAACAGAATATACGGATATGAAATGATTGCCAAATCGACCATCGAGAAGTCTATGGAAATTGTGCCGATGGACGGATTCGAGGCAGCCGGTAAATTACGCATGTGCTTTTCAACTAATTCAGCAGAAACGATCACAGAGAATAGGAAAAACACTGTGAGAGCGAATCAAGGGGGTACAACAAAGCTAGCTGCACTGTACGTGGTAAGTACAGATGCTAATTTGCCATCTGTTGAGGAGTTGCAGATTGTTGGATTGAGTAGGCACACTGAAAAGCTATATATTGTGCATGATGGTTCGGAGCAATTTGAAATTTTGAAAAACAAACTGCAGTTGGACGCAGACTTTTATGAGCACATGAACACGTGGCTCACTTTTCCAAACGAACCACTTATTGTTTTTGAGAAGGAAGACCCTTCGGTTGCTGTTATTGTTCCGGATGTGCATCCACCTGCTGATATGCATTATATGGTGGAGAGTTTTATACCTACTGCTGCATTAGATGACATTCAGACATCTATGAATCATGAGGCAAGCGCATTGGTTCCATCAGATTTTAACACTGGTAAGTTTAATCCAGATTACGTTATAATGCCACGCAACAAAAGAGGGCATCCTCAAAGCACCAAAGTAGAATATTATGCAATATCGTCAGGCGTCGGCAATCATTTTTCAGCAAAAAGTCCTGTCCAAACTCTGCAAGTTTTGCAGGCTAGATATTTCTGTAAACAGCCATTTTTCCGTTTTGGGAACAGTGAAGAACTATTAGTCAAGGACATAGTCGATTGTTGGTTTGCCAGCAACGTTAAGCCAAATGCTACTCAGTACTTGTTTCAGGACGATCAGATACAAGAAATAATAAATGATTTTATCCACCATGTCAGTACAAAACATTACCAAGACAGTTTCGGTGGTTTAGACAATGGAGATGCTAGGGTAATAAGATTCAATTTGAAAGAGATCTTCAAACCAAAACATGGGTTTCCTGACGTGTATAAAGCTGGTCAAGGCATTTCAGCCTGGTCCACGGACGCATGTGCTATGTTCTGCAGTGTTTTCCGGGTAATGAATAAAATGATACTCTTAACAGAAAAAGAAAACGTTATTACCGATTCTTATATGGATGAGGTGACTTTTATCAATAAAACGATTGAAGAGTTCGGAAAAACCAGCTATTTATGTATGAACGCTACCACCGATGGAGTTACATTCGATGCAAGTCAGAACAAGTTTACACAAATGATCGAAAAGGAGTATTGGAGAAGAATGGGGGTGGATCAGAGTTTCCTAGATCACTATTACTCCTTTAGATCAAAGTACCGTGTAATTTCGACTGTGGCCATAGGTGAAGCTGGGACTCAGAAGACTAGTGGGGAACCAGGGACATTGGCAAATAACGGAATAGTCTCTAAAACCTTGTCAAATTATCTTATTAATAGAAAGGGGTCTTATGTTATTAATTATAAAGGGGATGATTTTAATTTGCATGGATTGGATTTAGAGATAAATAAACAGAGGCAGACTGCAATTAATGCATGCTGCGCTCTGAAATTGAAAGTTTCTATTAGTTATAGTGCAGAATTCTGCGGTCTAATGTTTTGTCATGGCAAGTTGTTCCCTAGCATACCAAGGAGGATGAATAAGATTGCGGCTCATAGATTTAGAACGTACCAACATTTTTGTGAGTATCAAGCAAGCTTACGTGACTGGACTCAAATGTTATTGAGGTATAATGAGATGCAAGTAGTAGGTAATAACGCGGAACATTATAATACTACAACTGACGAAATGCAGAACTGTTTGGATACTATAAAGAGCCTGTCACACATTAATGAAGAACAATTTTATCAAACTTTTAAAAGAAGAGAGGAAGAATCGATCGTCCCAATTGGAATCGAGGCAGGAAAATTTTTGTACATATCTTGATTTACTTCACACCACTGTTTTTATGGTTAACCTTTTCGCCGCTGTTAACTGCTAATCGGTTTTATTTTGGTTGTGTTTCATTTCTTTTCTTCTGTTTTTATGCGCCCCAACACACGAAGCGTCATCTTGGTTTTTCTAGGGGGTGTTGATATGAGTAGAAATTTACGCAGCAAAGTGAGTAAAGTACCTGTGAACATTTCATTTAGTAGTTCTTCGTCAGGTAACAACGGAGACGATTTTCCGGGTTTTCCACTTGCTGACGGTGGTGAGGTCGAAAATAGAGAACACCCCTTAATTCCTATCGTTGAGAATCAAGAGGAGCAAGCCAACAACATGCCTGGGTACACTGCAGCGACTTTTTCACAGAAGGTGCAGGTGTTAGAATACCAGAGCTGGTATAATGTACGAGAGCTCTCTGTAACACTTCGAGCAATGAGGAAGATTAATTTCTCATTGGTTGAAGGGCAATGAAAGGGGAAACCCCTTTCATTGCCCAAGACGCTTCCAGTGGATGCGTCTAAATTTCTAAAATCTCCTTCGTCTGGGTCCAAGATCCACGATGTGATAGGAGATCCATCGGCCCTTGATAAGGGTTTCATACAGGTAAAAGGAAAAAAAGGGAAGGAGAAAATTGTGTTTGAAACATAGGTCCTTTTATTTTTTTAAATTCCCTTTTAATAATATTATTCAATGGAATGTTCGCGGGATCCGGTCTAGGTATGAAGACATAAAGTTGTTGATCCGGGAAAAGTGTCCGATTGCGCTGTGCCTGCAAGAGACAATGTTACAGCCTGATATCTCAATCTCCGTTCGTGGATATGGGATGTTTAGGAAAGATTCCCTGCGTGGTGGCCCTGGTGGTGGGGTCGCTATATTACTTCACCAGTCAATGCAGGGGGTAAGTCTGGATATTCAGACGGATCTTCAGGCCGTAGCAATCAGGATAACTGTCCCGGTGTCGGTTTGCGTGTGTACTGTTTATTTACCACCTAACAATGAAGTTTCATACCTTGCCATGAGAGAATTACTGGAACAGTTACCAGCTCCATATATCGTCCTAGGAGATTTCAATGGTCACCATTATTCTTGGGGCTCCTCACTGTGCAATGGTAGAGGTCACATGGTGGAGAAGGTCCGGAGTGATTTAGACTTATGTCTATTGAACGATGGATCTGACACATTCATGTCATCCTCAACAGGATCCTGGTCGTGCTTGGACCTTACTTTCCGTAGCCCGTCCCTTGTACCACGGTTGTTGTGGAGAGTACTGCCAGACCTGTACGGAAGTGATCATCGACCGGTGGTGGTCGAGTTTTTTGACTACCAGTCTGTCGATGACCTTCCAAAACGATGGATAGAGAAGCTTGCACGGTGGAATGAGTTTTCAAGTTTGATGGAATCTGAATATGAAGATGATGATGATGCACGAAGCCTGTTGTCTTCCTTTGTGGAGAGGATGTCTGCAGCAGCTGCCCAGAGCATTCCTAAAACATCGGGTAAAGCGCGGCGGCCGCCGGTGCCTTGGTGGAATAGTCGGTGTAAGGAGGCTCTTCAGGACCGCCGTAGGGCCCTGCGAATTTTTAATCGCAGACCTACGGATGCTAACCTGGAAGCTTACCGAAGAGCTCGGGCCTGCTGTAGGCGTATCTTTCTGGAGAGTAAGAGAGAGTCGTGGAGCCGTTATGTTGCAGATATTAATAGGAGTACCCCTGTGACAACGGTGTGGAGAAAACTGCGGTCCGTTTGTGGAAGGATGTCTCCGCACCGAGTTGCAGGGTTGCAAACTGACGGTTCCGTGATTACGTCACCAATCGACATTGCGAATGCAATTGGTTCTTCGTTAAGATCAGCGTCTCTCACGTCTTCATATTCAATTCAATTTCAAAATCATAAGAAAACCATTGAATCTCTTCCTTTTCATATAGCGGACACAAATGATCCTCTGAACATTCCTTTTTCAATGCCTGAACTAAGAAAAGCGCTCAAAGTTTCTCGAAATACCTCGCCTGGAGGAGATGAAATTACACTTTCGATGATAGCGCATTTACCAGACTCCGGGCTAAGGCAACTCCTACATATTTTTAATAAAATATACGCTTCTAGAAAGCTTCCAGAATCTTGGAAAGAAGCAATTGTTGTCCCGATCCTCAAACCTGGCAAAGATAAAATGTTGGCCTCCAGCTATCGCCCCATCTCTCTGACAAGTGTTGTATGTAAGGTGATGGAAAGAATGGTGAATAGTCGTCTCATGTGGTATCTGGAAAAGAATGACTTCCTTGCTCCTGAACAGAGCGGTTTTCGGAGAGGGAGGTCTTCGACAGACCACTTGGTGGCCCTTGAGACGGCTATCTGCAATGCGTTTGCATTGCGGCAGCGCCTCGTTGCCGTATTCTTTGATTTGAAAAAAGCATATGATACGGCTTGGCGACGAGGTATTCTTAATACCTTGCGAGAGTAGGGCATCGCTGGGAACATGTTGGCCTTCATTAAAGACTTTCTGGATGACCGATCATTTCGTGTAAGGGTTGGTCAGAGTTTGTCAAACAGGTTTGATTTGGAAAATGGTATACCGCAGGGGAGTGTAATTAGTTGTACCCTATTTGCGGTTGCCATTAACAATATTGTGAAAAGTTGCGTATACCCTGTTAAATGTTCGTTGTTTGTAGATGATTTTGCGATATATGTTGCATCTAGAAATGTTGTTTCAGCTGAACGAGCCCTACAGCTTACTATATACCGTCTTGAGGAATGGTCACGGCAGACTGGCTTTAGTTTTTCTCCTGAGAAGACTAAATGCATTCAGTTTTGCCGAATACGGACTGATAATGTTCCAAGACTGTATTTAATGGGTCAGGATATCGAAGTTAGCACTGAAATCAGGTTTCTAGGTGTTATATTCGACAAAAGACTTACATGGGTTCCGCATATAAAAGACCTACGAGCTAGGTGCTTAAAGGTGGTTGATATTCTGCGTGTTCTTACAGGTACATGTTGGGGAGCTGATAGATCATGTATGATAAGGTTCTACAAGGCTCTAGTGCGATCACGTATAGATTATGGCGCTGTAGCGTACTCATCTGCTACTCCCACTTCGCTGAGAATGCTTGACACGATCCACAATTCATGTTTACGATTGTCTACAGGTGCTTTTCGTTCTAGCCCTGTTGTCAGCATCTTAGTTGAAAGTGGAGAAATGTCGTTGGAAGTTAATGTTCGTTTCGTCTAATTTATGAGTTTCAAGGATCTGTCCGTCCATATCTATTTTGTTTCGTTTGTTAATTGTTATATTTATATACGTGAAACAGATGACTTACCAGTCAGAGTCTGTATACCTGATCAGATGTGAATATTTTCTTTTTTATAATTTAACTTTTTATAAATTTTAGAAAAATGGTTGTATTATTTTTAACTTTTCTTCTTTTTGGCCTTCGATTCCTTTTGTCCAATTATTTTTGTTTGATTAAATTTTTCCGCTATCTTGTCCTTTTATTTGTTATTTAAATTTCCTTCCCAAAGTATTGTATTGTTAAATTTATTTCTTGAAATCTCTTATGTCGAATCCTGAATTTCATATCCTGGTCACGGCACCATTTTTTTGTCCCAGAAGTTCGCAAAATAATAAAAATAACCCATTTTAGGGTTACAAGGCTTCTAAAGCCGAAAATGAACCGATTAAATTCATTGAAAGGTTTTAATGTCGATCTTAGAACACCGGGACTCGACAGAACTGCTCTTAGATATGCTAACGAAACATGGGGACGTGATAGGATAGATAAAATCTTAGAAACACTCCCTCGTTCACATATAACAACCGATAGAATAAGAGATGATCTGTTAAAGTACGACGTCACGCATGTTCATGCTGGTGTAAGGAGTGATCCTGTTTACCAGATGACATTGGAATCAGTTAGGAAAGAGTTTATTCCATCGAAGAAACTCATTCCGTTAACATTGGGTGGCGCTGAAAACCACCCTGACTTTCCGAAGGATAGATCACCTGGTCTACCCTGGAAAGAAAAGGGATACAGGACTAAAGGCGAAGTCCTAGCAGATCCAAAAGCTCGTAAGGTGTGGCACACTAAGTGGGACAACATCGGACGAGGTAGGGATGAAACACTCCCTGATACCGCTCTTTTCTGTCGCGCTCAAATAGCAAAAGTAGGGGAGGAAAAGATCAGAGCAGTCTGGGGAATACCTATCGACGTGATCGTCGAAGAGGCTAGATTCTTTTATCCATATATGGAGTGGATAAAGAATAAATCCCCAAACATTCCCATTGCATATCAGGCTGAGATGGCCACTGGTGGCATGTCTTATATTGATGATATGCTGAAACAGAATCCAGGTGTTTCGCTATGACCGATTGGTCGAAATTCGATAAGAATGTACCGCCATGGTTAATTAGGGACGCCTTTGATATCATACTTAATAGTTTTGATCTGTCTCAGGTGCAGGATTCTGAAGGATATATATGGGATGTCCAAAGTATTAAAAGCTTACGTCGTTTTAAACGTTTAGTTAAATACTTTATCCAAACACCCGTGCGCTTACACACAGGTGAAAGATGGAGGAAAAACGGAGGAATACCTTCTGGGTCCATGTTTACTAATATATTGGATACCATTTTAAATATTATTGTAACAAGGTATTGTACTTACCATATTATAGGAACTTTTCCCCAAGCAGAAATGTATTTAGGAGATGATGGCATAGTGGCTTTATCTCAGGGCATAGATCTGAATATGTTTGCAGATATTGCTCTACAGAACTTTGGTTTCGTTTTAAATTTAAAGAAATCATATGTAACATCGAAACCACACAATGTCCATTTCTTAGGATACTATAATAGGGATGGTAGACCCTATAAACCACAAGACTTTTTAATAGCCTCGTTTATATTTCCTGAACGTATAATGTTAAGACCTATTATAAGGATAGAACGAGCAGTGGGCCAGATGTGGTCTACATTAAATGGTAGTGCAGCCGTTAAATGGCATGGAATAGTTCGCGGTTTAACTAGAGAATTTGAATTCTCTGACGCAGAAATAATTAGTGATATAAGGGAACATCCTGGTCACGGCACCATTTTTTGTCCCAGAAGTTCGCAAAATAATAAAAATATTTTAAATTCGACACTCAAGGATCTTTATTAAAACTTTTGTTTGTAAATATCTTAAAATTCTTAAAAATTATTAATATTATTAAAATGTTTTTAAAATCTTTAGAATGTTTTTAAAAATCCTTGAAGCACTTATTTGAACCAATTTTCTAAAATAAGGTTCCTTTTATTTTTTTCCAGATAATATTGTGTCCAAATTTTTAAAGTTTTTCCTGTTTTAAAAGATGTAAATTCACGTCTCTCTCTTTAAAAGATTTAAAACAGAATGAATCAACAATCCTTTCTTTTTGTCTTTTTAATAAAAAAAAGGAATGTTCTTTTTATTTCCTTTAAAATAGTTTACGTTATTATTCTTTTTATCTTTCACACCTGAAGGTAGGAAATCATCTGTTATATGTTTATGTTATGTTATGTTTATGCGCGAATGTATTTAGTTTGTCGTGTGAATGTACGTATGTATAGATGTGTGTATGCGTATAAGTGTCTTCTTATATTACAATCTTCCCCCCCCCCTGGGGTAAATGCAAAACGAAAAGGATAAGCGATGGGTGTGTAAACGGTAAAAAAGGAAAGGTGAGCAAATAGCAATTGTCGGCTTGAGGTGGTATTTTACTTTCATCCGGGGCCCCTTTCACAACACATTCATACAGCATGCAAACATCAGATATAGTTTTGTATTACAATCATCTCAAGCTCGAGTGTCGCAACATACATCACCTAAAAATTATTATTTGTAGCGAGTTATGTAACCTTTTTAAGGTTAGAAATGTGTTCTTTAGTTATTTCCCCTCCAATAGTCTTACGCAGTAAGGCTGTAACTGGTGTGGAGAATCCTATGATATAAAATGGTTCCGACCATCGGTATGCCATTTTTGCACAAATATTTTTCCGTTTCGAACTTACGGGATGAGTTTTAAGTAAAACTTTATCTCCCACCGAAAACGGATTTGGATGGCGTGTA
This sequence comes from Catonia carolina, assembly GCA_035578175.1. NCBI lineage: Eukaryota > Metazoa > Arthropoda > Insecta > Hemiptera > Achilidae > Catonia > Catonia carolina. The sequence continues at coordinate 42,249,466 of JAQMRL010000001.1, forward strand.
GCATTATACCTACGTACCATATTATGATGAGACTTAAGTAGTTGTTTCCTAATGTTACACATCAAGTTGCTTGAACGGATAGGATTCCTATGAAGGATATCTTGTATATTCCATGCTCTATCTAATGGGGTTTGAGCTGGGAAAGTATGTAATACATCAAATGGACATACACCCTGTGCGGTATGTTGAGCCATATTAAAAGCTAATTGAAACCAAAAGAGAGATTTATCCCATGTTGTTTGTGTAGTTGCATGGTACGCGATAAGAATAGACCGAAGATTTCTGTTTAATCTTTCGGCGTGAGATGGTTGTGGGTGATAAGGAGAGAGAGTAGTTCGTTTAATGCCGAGATTAAAGCAAAAGTTTTTAAAAATTACTGAATTAAATGTTTTGGCGTTATCTGTGACGATTAGTCTCGGGATGGAGTAATTTTGAAAAATACGTTTCAATTCCTCTATAATGGATGACGTATTAGTGTTTTTTAATGGAGCTAACCATGTAAATTTTGAAAAACTGTCTACCACCACTAAAATATATTTGTACCCTTGGTGGGATTTTGGTAGGCTGCCTACTGTATCAATAAATAATGTATCAAATGGTGTTGTCGGAACTCTAGAACTGAGATTCCCCCATTTGTAATTCATTCCAGGTTTGCTGCGTTGACAAGTTGTACAAGCATTCACTTTTAAAGGAATTTCTTTATATACATCTTGCCAATAAAAATGCCGTGTTATTTTGTGTATAGTTTTAGCGACACCTAAATGTCCGCCTATTTCAGAATGATGGAAATATTTAAACACTAAATCTTTTAAAGAATTGGGGAGAACGATTTTGGATGGATTATTGTTTTTGTCTTTTAGACATAGTACTCCTTTGGATAAACAAAATTTATTATCCATTTGTTGTTTTTGTTTAAGGATAAAGGTATCCTGTTCTTGAAGTTGTCGTATGTCTGTAAAAGATAGGGGAAACTGTGATAATAGAGCATTGATATAAGACATATTTGTTGCAATATTTTCATTATTTGAATCGTACATCCTCGATAACGCATCAGCAACATTATTATCAGAACCACGGATGTGATTAATTTTAAATTTAAAAACAGATAATCGGAGTAACCACCTAGCTAATCGACCTAACTGTTTAGGTCTGGAAAGAAGCCAGGCTAAAGCTTGATTATCGGTTTCTAAAAGGAATTCACGATGTGCCAGATAGGCCCTAAAATGATCTGTTGCAAAAACAACTGCAAGGCATTCGCGTTCATATGCAGAAAATTTCCTTTCTGCTTTTGTCAATGTCTTGGAAGCGTATGCTATGGGTCGCCTAGACCCTTCTTGTTCTTGAAGCAATACAGCCCCTATACCTGTATCTGACGCATCTGTTTGTAAAATAAATTGTTTTGAAAAGTCGGGTATGGATAGTACCGCGGGATTAGCAATTGCTTGTTTAAGATCTTCAAACGCGGTTCTTTGTGAGTCTCCCCAGATAAACTGAGTATTTTTACGACGCAATTTATTTAGAGGTTCGATTCTATCAGCATAATTTTTAATAAATTTAGAAAAATAATTAATCATACCACAGTACCGATGTACTTGTTTCACTGACGTGGGTTCAGGGTACTCCAATATTTTTCGCGTCCTAGTCGAATCTATAGAGACTCCTTTGTATGACAATGTGTGGCCAAGAAATGGTATTTCATTCACTGCAAATGTCACCTTATCAGGGTTGACTGTAATGCCAGCTTTTCGTAGAATCGACAATACTATTTTAATGTGTTTCATGTGTTCTGGAAAACTTTTGGAATATATATAATATATCATCCATGTAATTAAATACAAATTTATATTTAACGTTTTTGAACATGGCATTCATAAGACGTGTTAGAACCTGTGCTCCAGTTGACAAACCGAAAGGTAATCTTTCGTACTCATATAATCCATCTGGGGTACAAAACGCTGTGATTTGGCGAGATTTTTCTGTCAGTGGTATTTGATGATACGCTTGTGCTAAATCTAATGTGCTAAACCATCGTGCATTTGTAAACCATTGAAAAGCGTGATTTATGTTGGGTAAGGGTTGTGCTTCTGAGTCAATTATTAAATTGACTGAGCGGTAGTCTACAACTAAACGACTCGCGCCATTAGATTTTGGAATTAAAAACGCTGGAGATGATTAAGGTGAAACACTCTCTCTAATTACCTTATCTTTTAATAATTTATCTATTTGCTGTTTCATTTGAAGTGTTTTTATTGGATTTAGAGGATAGGGCCTAGATTTTATAATTTCATTACTTTTAAGTTTAATATCATATGTCAATACATGGGTACAGCCTAATTTAGTAGTGAGTACATCTGGAAATTCGTTACATAAATTAGTAATTTTATTTTTAATATACTCAGATTGTTCTACATTATTAATCTGATCTGGGTATGCATTTGTTAAATAAAATTTTTGATTTTTTAACCATTCAAAAGTTATTACAGACTTTGTCGCATTAAATATCGCACGTGTTTTTTGTAGAAAATGCATTCCAAGTATTATTTTGTGCTGTATTTTTGTTAATACCTTAAAATTTATTTTCCACGAAATTTTTTGTAAGTTAATTTTAACCCAGACCTGTTTATTGATTTCTAGAGGAAACCTATCAGCTGTAAGACAAATGGCGTTAAAATTTTCCTCCTTTATAACTGCCTTCTTATTTTTTAAAAGTTTATACATTTTTTGATTAATAATGTTGTGTGTGGAACCGGAATCAATAAGGGCATTAACTACATCGTTTTTGATATTTATTTTTAAGGCTTTCAAAGTATATTTACTGTTTAACTTTTGTTCCCCTATCTTTAAATGTTTATTTACATTATGTTTACAAATACGTACCATATGATTATGCTGTCCGTATTTGTATTCATTCAGTTTTTTGGAACATGGTTATTTCCTTTTTGTAACCAGAGTTTACAATTCCTTTTAATGTGACCTAATTTATTACAATAAAAACACTTCAATGTTGTAGCTGCTGTTTGTGATCTGATGTTATTGACTGCTGTACCTTTTAATGTGTTTCGTTTACCTTGAATAGGTACCGTATTATTTATTGTATTTAGGACACTTGTATTATTTGTTTGTGATAAACCAATATCATTAAGAGTTCTGGCATAAACTCTTTCATACACATAAGTATCTAACTTATTAAAATCTTGTAAATTATTGGGTTTACCAATTATACCTATGTGTGTGGCATATATTTCATTTAAACCCGTTAAAATTATATTAATTAACTCACCTTCTGTTAAATCAAGTCTCAATACATCATGATTCTCTAAAATTTCCTTCATGTATTCTGTTAGAGTTTCCGATTGTGACTGATTTCGATATAACAATTTTAATTTTAATATTTCTTTCATCTTTGGTGTAATTAGTTTATGTACTAAATTTTGATGAAACTGATCAAAATTATGATTATTTCTAATGGAGTTTTCGAAAATTTGTTCTGTAAAACCAGTCATAAATGGAGTTAACAAAACCAGAGGTAAATTAACTGCATAACGTTTCTGTATTTGTTTGATAATTTTAATATTTCTTACTAATATATCAATGTCACGACCATCAGTAATAGTTAATTGTTTTAACTCTTGTTCAATTGGATTTGCAATTTTTGTCCAATTGAAATTTAATTCACGTTGGAAACATAATGGATTGTTATTACCTGCTGCATCCAGTATGCCAATGTCAGGGACTTCATTTCGAAGAACGGGGTTTAATATCTCTGGATAAGGTGCAAGGTTAATTTGATCACCATTTGGAATTTCTTCCCTTCGATCAGGCAAGAAATTATTCTGCAACCGTGCCCTTTCACAATTTAGATTTTGTTCACAATTAGGTCTAACTTCAAAATTATGACATTCATTTGCTTTCCAAACATCAAACCTTTCCTTTAAATTCTGAAAACCGACTACTTTATCCGGTTTGTTTGGCAATATAAATGTCAATATTTTGTTAAGCCTATCATCAAAAATTTTAGTATTATATGTTTCTAATTCAGTTAAGTTTTCAATGTTTCTTAACCGTGCAAAATAATTTTGACAGTCCGTCAGTTGTTTTTCAAAATCAAATCTATGTAATGTGTTTAAGTCAATTTGCCGTCCGTTCTCTAAGAGTTTTTGTAGTCTTTGTCGTTTTTGTCTTATGTTTCCCGTTGTCGTGCTACTCCGTATCCTAAGTTGGAAGTTAATGTTCGTTTCGTCTAATTTATGAGTTTCAAGGATCTGTCCGTCCATATCTATTTTGTTTCGTTTGTTTATTGTTATATTTATATACGTGAAACAGATGACTTACCAGTCAGAGTCTGTATACCTGATCAGATGTGAATATTTTCTTTTTTATAATTTAACTTTTTATAAATTTTAGAAAAATGGTTGTATTATTTTTAACTTTTCTTCTTTTTGGCCTTCGATTCCTTTTGTCCAATTATTTTTGTTTGATTAAATTTTTCCGCTATCTTGTCCTTTTATTTGTTATTTAAATTTCCTTCCCAAAGTATTGTATTGTTAAATTTATTTCTTGAAATCTCTTATGTCGAATCCTGAATTTCATATCCTGGTCACGGCACCATTTTTTTGTCCCAGAAGTTCGCAAAATAATAAAAATAACCCATTTTAGGGTTACAAGGCTTCTAAAGCCGAAAATGAACCGATTAAATTCATTGAAAGGTTTTAATGTCGATCTTAGAACACCGGGACTCGACAGAACTGCTCTTAGATATGCTAACGAAACATGGGGACGTGATAGGATAGATAAAATCTTAGAAACACTCCCTCGTTCACATATAACAACCGATAGAATAAGAGATGATCTGTTAAAGTACGACGTCACGCATGTTCATGCTGGTGTAAGGAGTGATCCTGTTTACCAGATGACATTGGAATCAGTTAGGAAAGAGTTTATTCCATCGAAGAAACTCATTCCGTTAACATTGGGTGGCGCTGAAAACCACCCTGACTTTCCGAAGGATAGATCACCTGGTCTACCCTGGAAAGAAAAGGGATACAGGACTAAAGGCGAAGTCCTAGCAGATCCAAAAGCTCGTAAGGTGTGGCACACTAAGTGGGACAACATCGGACGAGGTAGGGATGAAACACTCCCTGATACCGCTCTTTTCTGTCGCGCTCAAATAGCAAAAGTAGGGGAGGAAAAGATCAGAGCAGTCTGGGGAATACCTATCGACGTGATCGTCGAAGAGGCTAGATTCTTTTATCCATATATGGAGTGGATAAAGAATAAATCCCCAAACATTCCCATTGCATATCAGGCTGAGATGGCCACTGGTGGCATGTCTTATATTGATGATATGCTGAAACAGAATCCAGGTGTTTCGCTATGACCGATTGGTCGAAATTCGATAAGAATGTACCGCCATGGTTAATTAGGGACGCCTTTGATATCATACTTAATAGTTTTGATCTGTCTCAGGTGCAGGATTCTGAAGGATATATATGGGATGTCCAAAGTATTAAAAGCTTACGTCGTTTTAAACGTTTAGTTAAATACTTTATCCAAACACCCGTGCGCTTACACACAGGTGAAAGATGGAGGAAAAACGGAGGAATACCTTCTGGGTCCATGTTTACTAATATATTGGATACCATTTTAAATATTATTGTAACAAGGTATTGTACTTACCATATTATAGGAACTTTTCCCCAAGCAGAAATGTATTTAGGAGATGATGGCATAGTGGCTTTATCTCAGGGCATAGATCTGAATATGTTTGCAGATATTGCTCTACAGAACTTTGGTTTCGTTTTAAATTTAAAGAAATCATATGTAACATCGAAACCACACAATGTCCATTTCTTAGGATACTATAATAGGGATGGTAGACCCTATAAACCACAAGACTTTTTAATAGCCTCGTTTATATTTCCTGAACGTATAATGTTAAGACCTATTATAAGGATAGAACGAGCAGTGGGCCAGATGTGGTCTACATTAAATGGTAGTGCAGCCGTTAAATGGCATGGAATAGTTCGCGGTTTAACTAGAGAATTTGAATTCTCTGACGCAGAAATAATTAGTGATATAAGGGAACATCCTGGTCACGGCACCATTTTTTGTCCCAGAAGTTCGCAAAATAATAAAAATATTTTAAATTCGACACTCAAGGATCTTTATTAAAACTTTTGTTTGTAAATATCTTAAAATTCTTAAAAATTATTAATATTATTAAAATGTTTTTAAAATCTTTAGAATGTTTTTAAAAATCCTTGAAGCACTTATTTGAACCAATTTTCTAAAATAAGGTTCCTTTTATTTTTTTCCAGATAATATTGTGTCCAAATTTTTAAAGTTTTTCCTGTTTTAAAAGATGTAAATTCACGTCTCTCTCTTTAAAAGATTTAAAACAGAATGAATCAACAATCCTTTCTTTTTGTCTTTTTAATAAAAAAAAGGAATGTTCTTTTTATTTCCTTTAAAATAGTTTACGTTATTATTCTTTTTATCTTTCACACCTGAAGGTAGGAAATCATCTGTTATATGTTTATGTTATGTTATGTTTATGCGCGAATGTATTTAGTTTGTCGTGTGAATGTACGTATGTATAGATGTGTGTATGCGTATAAGTGTCTTCTTATATTACAATCTTCCCCCCCCCCCTGGGGTAAATGCAAAACGAAAAGGATAAGCGATGGGTGTGTAAACGGTAAAAAAGGAAAGGTGAGCAAATAGCAATTGTCGGCTTGAGGTGGTATTTTACTTTCATCCGGGGCCCCTTTCACAACACATTCATACAGCATGCAAACATCAGATATAGTTTTGTATTACAATCATCTCAAGCTCGAGTGTCGCAACATACATCACCTAAAAATTATTATTTGTAGCGAGTTATGTAACCTTTTTAAGGTTAGAAATGTGTTCTTTAGTTATTTCCCCTCCAATAGTCTTACGCAGTAAGGCTGTAACTGGTGTGGAGAATCCTATGATATAAAATGGTTCCGACCATCGGTATGCCATTTTTGCACAAATATTTTTCCGTTTCGAACTTACGGGATGAGTTTTAAGTAAAACTTTATCTCCCACCGAAAACGGATTTGGATGGCGTGTAGCATTATACCTACGTACCATATTATGATGAGACTTAAGTAGTTGTTTCCTAATGTTACACATCAAGTTGCTTGAACGGATAGGATTCCTATGAAGGATATCTTGTATATTCCATGCTATATCTAATGGGGTTTGAGCTGGGAAAGTATGTAATACATCAAATGGACATACACCCTGTGCGGTATGTTGAGCCATATTAAAAGCTAATTGAAACCAAAAGAGAGATTTATCCCATGTTGTTTGTGTAGTTGCATGGTACGCGATAAGAATAGACCGAAGATTTCTGTTTAATCTTTCGGCGTGAGATGGTTGTGGGTGATAAGGAGAGAGAGTAGTTCGTTTAATGCCGAGATTAAAGCAAAAGTTTTTAAAAATTACTGAATTAAATGTTTTGGCGTTATCTGTGACGATTAGTCTCGGGATGGAGTAATTTTGAAAAATACGTTTCAATTCCTCTATAATGGATGACGTATTAGTGTTTTTTAATGGAGCTAACCATGTAAATTTTGAAAAACTGTCTACCACCACTAAAATATATTTGTACCCTTGGTGGGATTTTGGTAGGCTGCCTACTGTATCAATAAATAATGTATCAAATGGTGTTGTCGGAACTCTAGAACTGAGATTCCCCCATTTGTAATTCATTCCAGGTTTGCTGCGTTGACAAGTTGTACAAGCATTCACTTTTAAAGGAATTTCTTTATATACATCTTGCCAATAAAAATGCCGTGTTATTTTGTGTATAGTTTTAGCGACACCTAAATGTCCGCCTATTTCAGAATGATGGAAATATTTAAACACTAAATCTTTTAAAGAATTGGGGAGAACGATTTTGGATGGATTATTGTTTTTGTCTTTTAGACATAGTACTCCTTTGGATAAACAAAATTTATTATCCATTTGTTGTTTTTGTTTAAGGATAAAGGTATCCTGTTCTTGAAGTTGTCGTATGTCTGTAAAAGATAGGGGAAACTGTGATAATAGAGCATTGATATAAGACATATTTGTTGCAATATTTTCATTATTTGAATCGTACATCCTCGATAACGCATCAGCAACATTATTATCAGAACCACGGATGTGATTAATTTTAAATTTAAAAACAGATAATCGGAGTAACCACCTAGCTAATCGACCTAACTGTTTAGGTCTGGAAAGAAGCCAGGCTAAAGCTTGATTATCGGTTTCTAAAAGGAATTCACGATGTGCCAGATAGGCCCTAAAATGATCTGTTGCAAAAACAACTGCAAGGCATTCGCGTTCATATGCAGAAAATTTCCTTTCTGCTTTTGTCAATGTCTTGGAAGCGTATGCTATGGGTCGCCTAGACCCTTCTTGTTCTTGAAGCAATACAGCCCCTATACCTGTATCTGACGCATCTGTTTGTAAAATAAATTGTTTTGAAAAGTCGGGTATGGATAGTACCGGGGGATTAGCAATTGCTTGTTTAAGATCTTCAAACGCGGTTCTTTGTGAGTCTCCCCAGATAAACTGAGTATTTTTACGACGCAATTTATTTAGAGGTTCGATTCTATCAGCATAATTTTTAATAAATTTAGAAAAATAATTAATCATACCACAGTACCGATGTACTTGTTTCACTGACGTGGGTTCAGGGTACTCCAATATTTTTCGCGTCCTAGTCGAATCTATAGAGACTCCTTTGTATGACAATGTGTGGCCAAGAAATGGTATTTCATTCACTGCAAATGTCACCTTATCAGGGTTGACTGTAATGCCAGCTTTTCGTAGAATCGACAATACTATTTTAATGTGTTTCATGTGTTCTGGAAAACTTTTGGAATATATTAATATATCATCCATGTAATTAAATACAAATTTATATTTAACGTTTTTGAACATGGTATTCATAAGACGTGTTAGAACCTGTGCTCCAGTTGACTAACCGAAAGGTAATCTTTCGTACTCATATAATCCATCTGGGGTACAAAACGCTGTGATTTGGCGAGATTTTTCTGTCAGTGGTATTTGATGATACGCTTGTGCTAAATCTAATGTGCTAAACCATCGTGCATTTGTAAACCATTGAAAAGCGTGATTTATGTTGGGTAAGGGTTGTGCTTCTGAGTCAATTATTAAATTGACTGAGCGGTAGTCTACAACTAAACGACTCGCGCCATTAGATTTTGGAATTAAAAACGCTGGAGATGAATAAGGTGAAACACTCTCTCTAATTACCTTATCTTTTAATAATTTATCTATTTGCTGTTTCATTTGAAGTGTTTTTATTGGATTTAGAGGATAGGGCCTAGATTTTATAATTTCATTACTTTTAAGTTTAATATCATATGTCAATACATGGGTACAGCCTAATTTAGTAGTGAGTACATCTGGAAATTCGTTACATAAATTAGTAATTTTATTTTTAATATACTCAGATTGTTCTACATTATTAATCTGATCTGGGTATGCATTTGTTAAATAAAATTTTTGATTTTTTAACCATTCAAAAGTTATTACAGACTTTGTCGCATTAAATATCGCACGTGTTTTTTGTAGAAAATGCATTCCAAGTATTATTTTGTGCTGTATTTTTGTTAATACCTTAAAATTTATTTTCCACGAAATTTTTTGTAAGTTAATTTTAACCCAGACCTGTTTATTGATTTCTAGAGGAAACCTATCAGCTGTAAGACAAATGGCGTTAAAATTTTCCTCCTTTATAACTGCCTTCTTATTTTTTAAAAGTTTATACATTTTTTGATTAATAATGTTGTGTGTGGAACCGGAATCAATAAGGGCATTAACTACATCGTTTTTGATATTTATTTTTAAGGCTTTCAAAGTATATTTACTGTTTAACTTTTGTTCCCCTATCTTTAAATGTTTATTTACATTATGTTTACAAATACGTACCATATGATTATGCTGTCCGTATTTGTATTCATTCAGTTTTTTGGAACATGGTTATTTCCTTTTTGTAACCAGAGTTTACAATTCCTTTTAATGTGACCTAATTTATTACAATAAAAACACTTCAATGTTGTAGCTGCTGTTTGTGATCTGATGTTATTGACTGCTGTACCTTTTAATGTGTTTCGTTTACCTTGAATAGGTACCGTATTATTTATTGTATTTAGGACACTTGTATTATTTGTTTGTGATAAACCAATATCATTAAGAGTTCTGGCATAAACTCTTTCATACACATAAGTATCTAACTTATTAAAATCTTGTAAATTATTGGGTTTACCAATTATACCTATGTGTGTGGCATATATTTCATTTAAACCCGTTAAAATTATATTAATTAACTCACCTTCTGTTAAATCAAGTCTCAATACATCATGATTCTCTAAAATTTCCTTCATGTATTCTGTTAGAGTTTCCGATTGTGACTGATTTCGATATAACAATTTTAATTTTAATATTTCTTTCATCTTTGGTGTAATTAGTTTATGTACTAAATTTTGATGAAACTGATCAAAATTATGATTATTTCTAATGGAGTTTTCGAAAATTTGTTCTGTAAAACCAGTCATAAATGGAGTTAACAAAACCAGAGGTAAATTAACTGCATAACGTTTCTGTATTTGTTTGATAATTTTAATATTTCTTACTAATATATCAATGTCACGACCATCAGTAATAGTTAATTGTTTTAACTCTTGTTCAATTGGATTTGCAATTTTTGTCCAATTGAAATTTAATTCACGTTGGAAACATAATGGATTGTTATTACCTGCTGCATCCAGTATGCCAATGTCAGGGACTTCATTTCGAAGAACGGGGTTTAATATCTCTGGATAAGGTGCAAGGTTAATTTGATCACCATTTGGAATTTCTTCCCTTCGATCAGGCAAGAAATTATTCTGCAACCGTGCCCTTTCACAATTTAGATTTTGTTCACAATTAGGTCTAACTTCAAAATTATGACATTCATTTGCTTTCCAAACATCAAACCTTTCCTTTAAATTCTGAAAACCGACTACTTTATCCGGTTTGTTTGGCAATATAAATGTCAATATTTTGTTAAGTCTATCATCAAAAATTTTAGTATTATATGTTTCTAATTCAGTTAAGTTTTCAATGTTTCTTAACCGTGCAAAATAATTTTGACAGTCCGTCAGTTGTTTTTCAAAATCAAATCTATGTAATGTGTTTAAGTCAATTTGCCGTCCGTTCTCTAAGAGTTTTTGTAGTCTTTGTCGTTTTTGTCTTATGTTTCCCGTTGTCGTGCTACTCCGTATCCTAAGTTGGAAGTTAATGTTCGTTTCGTCTAATTTATGAGTTTCAAGGATCTGTCCGTCCATATCTATTTTGTTTCGTTTGTTTATTGTTATATTTATATACGTGAAACAGATGACTTACCAGTCAGAGTCTGTATACCTGATCAGATGTGAATATTTTCTTTTTTATAATTTAACTTTTTATAAATTTTAGAAAAATGGTTGTATTATTTTTAACTTTTCTTCTTTTTGGCCTTCGATTCCTTTTGTCCAATTATTTTTGTTTGATTAATTTTTTCCGCTATCTTGTCCTTTTATTTGTTATTTAAATTTCCTTCCCAAAGTATTGTATTGTTAAATTTATTTCTTGAAATCTCTTATATCGAATCCTGAATTTCATATCCTGGTCACGGCACCATTTTTTTGTCCCAGAAGTTCGCAAAATAATAAAAATAACCCATTTTAGGGTTACAAGGCTTCTAAAGCCGAAAATGAACCGATTAAATTCATTGAAAGGTTTTAATGTCGATCTTAGAACACCGGGACTCGACAGAACTGCTCTTAGATATGCTAACGAAACATGGGGACGTGATAGGGTAGATAAAATCTTAGAAACACTCCCTCGTTCACATATAACAACCGATAGAATAAGAGATGATCTGTTAAAGTACGACGTCACGCATGTTCATGCTGGTGTAAGGAGTGATCCTGTTTACCAGATGACATTGGAATCAGTTAGGATTTTTTTTTTTTTTTTTTTTTTTTTTTTTGAGGCGAAAAACCTTAGCGAGGTTATCATCGCCTGTTGTTCTACACATGGGTGTAAAAAAAAACCCGAGTGCAGACCGCCTTTTTTAATATATACACACATATACACATACATATATATATATATATATATATATATATATATATATATATATATATATATATATATACAGTCGAACTTCTATATTACGAATTTCTCTATATAACAAATTTTTTCCGAGAACATTGAAAATAAAATGATTTTGTATGTAAAAATGTCTCTATATAACGAAGTGGAGTTTCTATATAACGAATTTTTATACTGGAGTTTAATTCATAAGAATTAAAATAAATTGATGAGAACAATAAATATATTAAGAATTAAGTAAAATTGCATTGGATACACTCAAGCACAATGCGAGTAGCGGACTCTACTTACTGTACTGTACCTTACTGAAGTGCACTGTACCTACAGCAGAGTGACATGCTGTTCATCAGTTTGTTTTGTCTATCCCTAGCTGCACTTGTGCGTGAATTGTATTTTTGATGATTTTTGTTTAATAAAAAGTGCTATTCGCAAGTTTAACGTTCAGTATCAGTTTATCGGGTAAAGTTTGACGTTTAATAGTTAATATCTACGCAATAAGATGTCAAAACGGAAAACATTAAATATCGAAGATAAGTTAAAAATTATTGAAGCAGTTGACAAAGGCAGTAGAAAGAAAGATGATGACCAGGCCTACGCATTCTAGACATTATCACAGAGTGGAAGCTGGATTTCCAACACCATCGTCGGATTCCGGAGTCCATCTCGTATTCATCTACAGGTTTTCAAATTCCAACTAAATAATACAAGATTACAACATCAATTAAAACTCATTTCAGTTCCTACTAAAGACAATATCTACTCAAGATAATTATTTAACCTTGAAGATCTATTTAAACAAAAACATAAAGAACATTTCAATTTCTAGTCAAAAAAAAAAAGTTGTGAATTTCTCTTACCGTGCAATAGTTTTTAACAGAACAAAAAATAATACATATTTATTTTTAAGACTATTTTAGTTATAAGTAAATTACATTTAAGTTTAAGCATATTTAATACTTTTCACTCCACCAAACAATTTAATGAATTTATTCAGAATTTAGCTTCCACTTTCACTATAATTAATCTTTCATTTTTCATACTTTTCTTTCCTGCAACTAAAATGCTCAAGTGGTCTCGTTCATTCAAATAAGTTGTATTAAAATAATATTGTTTAAAAATATTCAACAGACACAATACAAACACATAAAGCATATTATTCTAATGTTCTTTTAAAAACAAAAGTCAACCTCATTCAAACTTAAACCTCTCAAAAACTAAAATAAAATTTTCAGATCACTAATTGTACTCATTATCTAATTTTGTAGCAAAACTAAGACTTTCAATGTTCTAAAATTGCATTACTAACAATTTAAAATTAGCAGTTTCATTTTCAACTCAAATTCATTACTTGTAAAATAGCATTTCCGTCCGACTTCGACTTCAAACCATACTATCTCCTTAACATGCTTCCCTTACTGCTTCAGTTCTTCCCCATCATCTTTTCATCTTATTTTATCCATACGGTTCACCCGACCCCCGTACATGTCTTCCATGGTATTTACTTAACACCACTGTCCGATACGATAATTTACGAGTCATCCATTCCTTTAATCTACTCCATTCCTGTGTCCAATCCACGTTCCTTTCCAAATCTCGACGTCACATTCCCACCCTGTCCTTTCCAACAATCCAACTCCTCATCCTGTCATTTCCAAACTCCTGAGTTATCGCTTCCAGACAATTTTACTAATTTCCTCTCCAAATTACTCAACCAAACGAATACAACCGAATCAACGGAAGATCAAACATGCCGTCCTACAAATCACTGTCAAATTCCAACGATGCTACAAACCTTACACAATGCTACAACCAAAATTCTTGTCCACAACCATGCTCATCGATTTGAATCAACACGATCCAGGCGTACTTTAGAATTTATTGGAAATTTTCTGAATTGGTGTTGTTCAATCGCCACAGTACACGAGTTACACGCAGTAGAAACTAATGAACAATTTCTCACGCAACACCTAAATGGTCTAAAAGGAATACTTCAGTCTGATCATCAACATCTTGCATCTACCAGTGAACACTTAAACACATCGTTTAACAAAATCAATGACTTGTTCAAGAAAACACATCAAGACTTTTCAGAAGTCATAAACCAAATTCAAACAGATGAAAACGAAGAAAACAAACATTTTATCTACATTTTGAAATACCTATATTTTGCCTACAGACACATATTCATCTCAACATATGAAATTCATTACAACAAGATCCAACAACGCTGCTCGTCGCATCAAGTTCCAAGCGAGATTTTACCTCCAAAAATGTTAGCTTCAGATCTCCAAAAATTACAGGATAAACTTCAACATCACAACAAGACATTGGCTATTCCTATACATCTACTCAGAGAATATTTGAATCTAAAATTAACCACTTGCACCTTCTACTCGGCACAAATTATCATCAAAATTCAAGTTCCGTTAACATCAGTGACTACAGCATATCAACTATACCAGTACACACCAATTCCGCTACAATGGTACGACCAAACCTGTTATCTTTCACACGACTCATTCTACATCATCAATTCTACAACCAGATTACAAATTATTGATAAGGCGTCAACATCATGCCAAGCCAACGATAGATTATGCTTATTACCTCGCCATACCTATACGCCAACGATGCAAACATCCTGTATACAACATCTCATCAAAGGAACAGCAATTCCAGAACTTCAAAAATATTGCGCTTTCACCTGCAGACCGTCGATAACAACATCCATCTTCGAGAAATCACCGGTTGAGTACTTAATAACAAATGTCCTACCTTACACCAATATAAATTGCCCAACAAAAGTTATTCCGCTTCAACCTGTCAACATTGGCATAACACATCTCTCCTTACCATGTAATTGCACCCTTCAACAAGACCAGAATATCCTTATTCATACAACGTTTCCCTGCGATTCAAGATCTCCGGCAGATTTTACACTAAAACACTTTGTTCCGCATTCCTGGACACACTTTGCTGCATTACCTTTTTCACATGTACTAGACTACTACCCACTATCACAAACAACTTATCTCATATCCTCAACAAAAACTGGAATATTTCCTTTCCTGTCATCAAACAAGTTGACCCTTGGCCTTCTAACTTGAACAAACCAATCCAGACACCTAATCCTTGGAGTGCTATTATTGATCAAACTTATATTGTTCACTCAACAATTTATTTATGGTTAACTATTTTAACTGGTTTAAATATTTATATAATTTGTACTTTGACTATACGTAAATCTCAAAATGTTCAAGGAATTTCTCCTACAGTTACTATTTCTACATTACGGTAGAAACTAATACAATTATTTTAAATTCTTTTTCATATCATTAGGAATAAAACACGAACATGTGCATTATCATAAATTACTTATGTAAAGACTACTTGACCATCTCCTTGCAGTAAAGATATTTTTAGATTTTTGCATTCCTCTAACGTTCACTTTTCTTTCTTATACATTCAGTTTTCTATCTTCGGCCATCTCCTCCTGCCCAATGTTTCGATCAAAAAAAAAATAAAAATAAAATTTCATTTTTTTTTTTTTCCCCCAACGAAGCGGCGTGTAATATTTTACCAGAAAATCAAGTTTTTCTTTCTTTTTGGTAAAATATTAAAATCCATTTTATTTCTGAGTGAATTTTAACTTTCAAAATAAAAATTATTTCTTTTTATTCATTCTAGATAATTCTTAACATTTTTATTCTTTATTACTTCATAATACGTTTTTAGGCTTTTTTTTTCATTCTTTCTTAATCGCAAAAGCAGTCATGTAGACTAGTGGAATTTCGTTGATTCTGCATGTTGCGTTTCCGCTGGTTAACTCACCCCCTTGCCCCGCGCTTGCTTTCCACATAGTTTTTCTATTTCTCTATGCGTTAGAAAGAGAAGTTACACGTGTTCCTCGCTCTCTCTCTCTCTCTCTCGTTGCTCAACTGCCTTTTGGAGTGGGGGTTTCCGTTCGGCCGTTGTGAACGCGCATTTTGTCTTTGTCTTGCGCTAACAGCCTTAGAATTCACATCTTATTCCAGGTAACTCAAATTTTATCATGTTTTATAAAAAATTCCTAAATTTTAAGCCCCCTTAATTTTTTTATATAAAATAATACTGTTTGGTGGAAACTGAAAAATATGGGGTAGTTATTTTAACAAAAATACATATATTCTTTTCAATTTATTCATTATGGTTTTTTAAATTCATTCTTCCAGAGAGGAATTTTGTACGCATGAGATTCCACGTTGCATAAAATGTTTTCATCTCCTTAAGAGTTCCATTTAATAAAATCTTCATTTCACTAGTAAGTTATGCATTCGTTATCTTGTTACAATTGTTCAGTGTCCATTTTTTTTATATAAATTTTTTTTTGTTAACACTTTTGTTTGAATAAATATCCAATTATTTTCCCCTTTAAAAAATTATTACGTTTCTTTACCAATTGGATGTGCCGTGTTTAATCATGTAATAATCGTGTAAACTCATGCGTACAGAATTTTTCCCCGGACAAAAGGTCGTATTCACATTATCACATTCATATTTTTTAATTCTGTTTAATCATCTACTAATAAATTTTAACTTGGAATTTAATCTGAGGCTTATTTAACTGGAATTTAAAACGATGCCAAGATCCGTGAAGTTTTTTTTATTTATTTCCATTCATTCACTAAGGTATATTAAATTTTTTGCTTCACGTAAAAAAATATTTTTTTTTATATTTTTTTTGCCTTTAATGAAGGAATTTCATTACTGCAATCCCTTCATCTCAGTTTTTTTTTATTTTACCACTTTGAAAAACTCTAATGTTCTATTGGTATACTATAGAGTTTTTTTTTCTTTTATATCCGTTTAAGCTTAGCTGGGCTAATAATTCGGCTAACTCATTCCCTAATAATTTTTGTTTGTACGTCTGTTTGAAAACCGATGGCTAAGTGATTTTTCTAGCGCAATTTCAGGTATTTAAAATGGTTCATTTTTCTTTCCAAATTTTTGTTTTAAATTCTATGTCCTTAAGACCTAGATGTGTGTTTGTTTTTCTGAAGAACTAATTAAATTTTATAAATTAACGTAATGAATTAAAGATTCTATTATTTTGTTTTTAAATTAAATTTTTATCTAATAAAAAGTTTAGTAATTTATTAAATTCTTTTTCCTTACAAACGCGAGGCTATGGATTTTCAAACAGAGGTTTAAATAACTATTTTTTAATTAGTTTTAAGATGGGTTTTGTTCATACATTTTTGTCTTTCTAAGTTTCATTTTTTTTTGATTCATTATAAGTGCAAATTGATTTTTTTATTTTTATCTCTCGTTCTCTGGAATGAGAAATTAACGTTTTTTTTTTGTAAAAGAAAATTTCTATTTTGTTTGTTTACAAAGATTTTGTTAACATCTTTGTTGATATTATGTTTCATTATGTTTGAATTAAAGTAGTTTGTTTTAAATTCATTTCTGGGTGTCAGATTATAATTTATTTTTCTACCATTTGAACCGGCATAGATTTTCTACAATCTCACCCTCGCAGTACTTAGAGCGAGTATTTACCATCATTTGAGCTACGTTGGTTGTTTTTTTTTATTGGGTTGCTAATTAATCCCTGGACTCAATTTCAGTGCCTGGTTGGGTTCTAAAATTGGCTGGTGGATTGCCCCCCTATTGGTCATTTGAGTTTCAGTGTCTTCGTGGGGTGAGCCGTTTTCTTTTCTTTTATCCGGTTTCGGGGTGGGCCACTTTTGAAGTTCTCCCGGTGGAGAATTACAACAGTGTTTTGTCCGTTCCGAAGTCTGGTGAAGGGGAGGGTCGGTTTTCGCCGCAGGGCGTTGTGACTTAGATAAAATTTTTAGTTGTTGTAACTAAAAATAAGCTGTGTCGTTTCGACACACTACCAGTTTTAGTGGAAGCTTCGTTTCTACCACTACAAATTTGGTGCAGGTCACCGTGCCTTGTGTAACTTCATATTTTCCACTACAAATTTGGTGGAGGCTTACCGGTTCTTATTATCTGACATTCGAATAATTATGGTTAGGATTATGTTAGGAATAAGTTTAGTTTGATAGTACGAACTTATATTTAAGATAAGTTTAACAATACTTGCAAATATTACTAATTCTGTGAAATAACAATTCAATAGTAATTTGGGATTTTAATTTCTATCTTAATTATTGTGATAATGATGGCAATAATGTTCTTGCTTTAGGATGGAATAAGATTAGTAATATTTACAGGAATTATGGTTTAAGAATGACAGCCCAAAAATTTTAAATTGACTTGTAATATTAACGCTTTAAATACACTAATAATACCTTTGAGAATTGTAAAGTTTTTCAGGTATTTGCAACAACATTGCTGTGGGTTTCATTGGAACTACAACCTTTCATTTTGGTCACAAGATGAATTTGGAACAACTTTCTATATATAATTTTTTTTCTTTGCCCAACATATTTTTCATCTGTCACGTTGGCCATTCTACAACCTATTTACAATTCGTTCAGTTCCGTTGTAATAGTTCCGACAAAAAATGGACGTTTGCTTTGTTTTTCTTAAATTATTTCACAATGTGGCCTTGTTGCTTAGTTCCGGTTTTACTTCTAATTTTGTCGATCCAACGTGTACATGCATTATTTTTCAAGCCTAATTGATGTTTAGTTTTTGTTTTCAATCTTGCATTTACCTAATAGGCTGTGTTAACCTATTCTGTTATCCATACGTGTCAGTTTGTTTTAGGCAATGTTAATTCTTTTTCGTAAACCTTGTGACTCTACAATTTCATCCCTTCTACTAACATACTCTTGTAAGTTGTGTGACCTCAGGATTTCTATGCGCTATTTTCATCCAACGAACTTTCACATGGGAAATTACGACACAGTTTGGTACCTAACTGGATATACAATAATGGCGGTGATGTATAAAACATTTCATGTATCATATTTATTATATTTGTTAGCTAATGGGTTGTTCTGGCTTATGATTAAAGCTTAAGTTCTTATGATTACAGCTGGTGAAATAATAGCTTGGTTTAACAGTACTGTGGGAGGCAGTCAATTTGTATTTTTTTTTGGTGTCAATGGTGGCATAAAATGGTGGCCAGACTTTTAATTACTGTTACTTAAGCTGTTTAGTTTGGTCAAATTGAATACATTGTCTGCAACTAATTGGATTGTAATTCAATACAAAAGCTGAATGCTTTTCTGTCTGTTAAAGGAAGTTTGACATTTCTAACGGAGTTCTTTAAAGAAGTTAGGTTATGAGGAAACTCATGTGTGTTAGATGTAATCAATGTATGTTTTGTGACACTATTTTTGTGTGCGTTTCGACCTTAAAGATTGCACCTGGCATAAAGCTGTAATATGAATTTTCTGTGGTGTATAAAAATATTGTGAGTTCCATTATCCAGCCGACTCATACTATTTAGGTTGTATTATTGTTTTTGTGTTATAATTTTAGCGATGGTCTCATGTATCCTAACCTAAAAAAAAGTGT
Organism: Catonia carolina; assembly: GCA_035578175.1. Lineage (NCBI taxonomy): Eukaryota > Metazoa > Arthropoda > Insecta > Hemiptera > Achilidae > Catonia > Catonia carolina. The sequence goes on from JAQMRL010000001.1 coordinate 42,269,125, forward strand.
ACATTCTGTGATCTGAAGTTGTGAGGCCATTTTGTACACCTTGGATGTCAGTTAAGTTACACAACTTAACAATTCAGTTTCACAAACCTATAAATTACATCTACAAGTTAAGAAAGGTTATTTTAGGTTAGATTTCTCCCTTTCCAGAAAAACATATGACATATTTCATGACAAGCTAATCTATACTTCCACCTAACCTACAAATTTAGTTCACTAGAACACTTGTAAGTGATTTTCTAACATGATTGGAAATTTATCTTTCAGAACCAGCGTTGGAGCGACACACCTTGACATTTCCAGTAAGCGATTTCATCTGAGCCACTCACTTCATTCATCTGACATACAATACCAGCTGGGACATCTTTTCCACCTTTCATTCAACAGCAGTCATCTGCCGGCCACATTTTCCATCGATCATATCATTTGGTTATAGCAAGTATTTCATTGGGAATCTGTCAGTATTCAACTTTCATTACATTTTATTCATTTTTGTGTTTACTGTTCAGGTTAAGTATAAAGGTAAGGTTATCTCGTTTTGTGTGGTTATCCATATGTCAGATCTGCGTAATATTACAATCAAATCGCTTTCCTTGGATCAGGCTCGCCAGGTAGCAAGCCAACATAATATTTTCATTCCTTCTGGCGCCGATTTAGAATACATCCGAGGGGTCTTACGTCTTCGCAAACACTTCTTCCAAAACCCAAATTCAATTGTGGTTTCCAGAGAACACGCTTTAGACTATTTATTGAATCACGCATCTTTGTCTGATGAATTAAAACAACAGTATCCCGACCTTGCTGACTTAAAGACTGCACTGTCTATTAAGTTCCTTCAACCATCTACTTCTATTAGCACTCAAACGGATCCTGCTATTATCATGGACGCTTCGCCACAAACTTCTGGGCCTAAGGCTAAATTACCATTTTTCACTCCGTCTGTATTTCAAGGCAGAGGCAACGACGACATTGTTGCATTCTTTAAAGATTTTGAACGAGCTGCCATCGTAAACTTCTGGGACGATAAGTTTAAGCTACAGTTTCTGCCACTGTACTTAAAAAACACGGCGTTGGACTTCTTCGACGACCTTAAGTTACGTTTTGATTCAACCCAGATGAATTATTTGTTTGTGAAACAGGAATTTTTAAAACACTTCCGTTTAGATTCCGATTCTGATCTTTTAGAGATGACTTTATTTAATAAAAGGCAACTAATCTCTGAACCAACGTCGTCTTTCATCGCCGACGTTATGCACTTATGCTCGCGTATCGATCCGCAAATGCCTGAACAGAAGGTTTGTAAGTACATCTTGAGAGGTTTATTACCTACAATTTTGGACAAAATTTCTCTGTGTGACAATTCGACTCTGGATAAATTGTTAACCAACGTTAGAAAATTCCAAGAATCAAAAAACCTATTAAATTTCCATGTTTCTACATCTGTCGACTCGCCTGTTCAAGTAGTAACCAATCAAAGTAATACTCCATCGCACAACAGGGTTCAAAATAACAGCACTAATAGCAAACCGACACAAGCAGGTCGCCCTACTTCTAGTAACAATCCGAATCGCCAACATGTTAGTCACCAAAATCGGCCACATTTCAATTCGCAACCACGACATAAGTTCAACAACCCACAATTTCCAAACAATTTTAATTTCGACCCAACTGTAATAGGATTGTAATAGGAGATACACATACGAACACCTAACGCATAACGGACAGTGGAAACAAAACATAACGAACAGTACGCACGTAACAAAACAAAACATAACGAACAGTACGCACAAAACAAAACAAAACATAACGAACAGTACGCACGTAACGACATTCCAACGTAAACATAAACACTCTTACAGCATCAACATCAATGTACCACCAGATGATCTTATTTACACAACGTCAGATGTGAGTACAAAAAAAAAAGAAAAAGACAATTTTCTTAATTTAAATAAATTGGATTGTTGTCCTCACTCTCTTTTAAAACTTTTAAAGGGATAGGTGATATACAATTTTTATAAAAAAAAGAAAACAAAATATTAATAATTTATTAATTTTTTTCAACTTTATTTTGATGAAAGTATTTTAGAAGATTTAATAATTACTCCAACTGAATTTAAAGAATTTTAATTTTTTTTAAGAATTTTAATTGTTTTAAGAATTTTAATTGTTTTAAATATTTCAACATTGGATCTGATAAGATTTTTTTTCTTGAATAAAACAAAACACTAGTTGGATTTTCGATAAAAGCTTTTGAATTTTATTTCACGAACCTGGGACGTAACAAAAATGGTGCATCGACCGGGAAATTAAACAAGGATAAACCAGGACAAAACAAGGATAAACCAGGATAAAAACAGGGATAAACCAGGATAAAACAAGGATAAACCAAGATACGACAAGGATAAACCAGGATATAAATCAGAATATCATAAAAACTAAAACAAAAATTCAATAAATAACATCAATAAATCTTCTAAAATTCATAAAAATCAATTATCAATAACAATTTCAAAAAACGTAACAATCTCACATCTGGCAAGTGTATTGAAATTATCTGGTAAGGCATTGTTTACATACATTTAAATAGTCATCATTACAGAAAACAATATTTTTTTTTTTTTTTTTTTTTTTTTTTTTTGTTTAACGTCCGACTGTTTTGCAAATCAGAAAACAATAAACAGGTAGAAACATGGATAGACAAGTAGCACCAATTCTTGACCCCACTAAATTAGACGAAACAATTTTTTTTTTTTTTTTTTTTTTTTTTTTTTTTTTGGGCGAAAAACCAGGACGGTTATCAACGCCCGTTATTCTACACATGGGGGTAAAAGGCCCAAGTGTAGAAAGTCATTTTCTATTTATAATATAAAACGTCTTACAAACTAGAAATATCACAGAAAATACATAAACTTAAACCTAATATCACAGACAGAATAAATAATATTTACAACTTAACAAATAAAAATCTTACAAACTAGTATCACAGAAAACAAAAAATAATATAAATTAAAAGCTAATATCACAGACCCGACGGTAACAACAAAAGGCTGTAAAGGGGCCACAAAAAAAATGAAATAAATAAATAAAAAACATACACAATACACATATAAAATTAAACTAAAATCCCTATTTCCCTATCAGACACTGTTGTACACACTAATGGATCTAAGTAATCTTAACGTTGAGTCCAAAACATGGCTATCGTCGCCGAGTACATCTCGTAACTGGAAGGGTATCTTGAATCGCCGACGTAGAGCTGCGTAGCAGACGCAATCTACCAACACATGTTTAATTGTCAAAGGACAATCACATCTGCCACACATTGGAGCATCACCAGACGTCATGAGATACCCATGCGTTAATCTGGTGTGTCCAATTCTAAGTCGCGCGATGACAACCTCTTCCCTCCTGTTCTTCCTCAGCGAAACAAACGTTAATTTCCAATTACGAATACGAAAAAGTACAACAACAGGAAACGTAAGACAAAAAAGACAAAGGTTACAAAAACTCTTAAATACTGGACGACAAATTGACTTAACTACGCTACATAGGTTTGACATAGACAAACAACTGACGGAGTGTCAAAACTATTTGGTAAAGTTACGAAACCTAGAAAATTTAACTGAAGTAGAAAAGTATAATGCCGAAACATTTGATGATAGGCTTAATAAATTATTAACATTCATATTAACTAATAAACCAGATAAACTTGTAGGATTTCAAAATTTAAAGGGAGAATTTGATATTTGGAAACTTAATAGGTTACAAAATTTCGAAATTGAGCCTAATTTAGAACAAAACAACATAAATATTGAAAACGCACATTTAGGAAATGATTTCTTACTTGATCAACAAGAAAATTTTGGTGTTAACCATATTAATATTTTACATTCCCCAGTAATGCAAAATCCTGTTCTTAGAAACGAAACTCCTGATATATTAATACCGAATGCAGTAGGTAATCATAATCCAGCCTATTTTAATCGTGAGTTAAACTTCAATTGGACGAAAATTGCAAATCCAATTGAAAATGAATTAAAGCAATTAACTATAACTGATGGACGTGATATTGATATACTAGTACGAAATATCAAAATAATTAAACAAATTCAGAAACGCTATGCAGTAGATTTACCTTTAGTATTGTTAACTCAATTTATGACAGGCTTTACTGAACAAATCTTTGAGAATTCAATTAAAAATAATCATAATTTCGATCAATTTCATAGAGATTTAGTCAACAAATTAATAACGCCAAAAATGAAAGAAATATTAAAACTCAAATTGTTGTACCGAAATCAGTCGCAAACAGAGACACTTAATGAATACATAAAAGAAATTTTAGAACACCATGAGGTATTAAGATTAGATCTAACAGAAGGTGAGTTAATTAATATAATTTTAACCGGTTTAAATGAAGTATACGCCGCACATATAGGTATAATTGGCCAACCTCGTAACTTACAAGATTTCAATAAACTAGATACCTATGTCTATGAGAGAGTTTATGCTAGGACTCTGAATGACATCGGCGTATCTAAAATAAGTGATACGAGCGTAATACAAGATATAAATAGCATGGTACCTTCACGAGGTAAACAAAATATATTAAAAGATACAACTTACAACACCGTTAGATCACAAATGCCTGCAACCACTTTAAAATGTTTCTATTGCCATAAATTAGGTCATATCAAACGAAATTGTAAACTTTTACAACAAAAAGGAAATAATAATGTTTCAAAAAACTAAATGTTTACAAATGTACTGACCATAAACATATGATGTGCATTTGTAAAAATAATTCAAGTAAATATTTAAAGTTGAAAGAAAATAAGTTAAATTGTAATTATTCTTTAAAAACATTACCAATAAAAATTAAAAATAACATATTTAATGCCCTTATCGATTCAGGTTCCACCCATAATATTATAAATCAACAACTGTATACATTTTTAAAAAATAAAAAGGCAATTATAGAGGAAGAAAACATTAATACAATTTGTCTTACAGCTGATCGATTTCCTTTAAAAATAAATAAACAAATTTGGATTAAGGTTAATCTTCAAAAATTATCATGGAAAGTGAATTTTAAAATATTATCCAAATTACAACACCGAATAATACTCGGGATGAATTTTTTACAAACAACCCGCGCAATAGTTAACCCAACAAAATCTTTCATAACTTTTGATTGGGCAAGAGGTAAACAATTTCACTTAACCGACCTATCTCCAGAACAAATTAACAACGTGGAACAAAGTGAGTATATTAAAAATACAATTAATGATTTATGTAAAGAATTTCCTGATGTTCTTACAACTAAATTAGGTTGTACTCATGTATTGAAATACGATATTGTACTTAAAAATAATGAAATTATTAAATCTAGACCCTATCCTTTAAATCCGATAAAAACGTTTCAAATGAAACAACAAATTGACAAATTATTAAAAGATAAGGTAATTCGAGAAAGTATTTCCCCCTATTCTTCCCCAGCATTTTTAATTCCGAAACCAAACGGAACTAGTCGTCTAGTTGTAGATTATCGTCAAGTTAACCTAATAATTGATTCAGAGGCACAACCTTTGCCGAATATAAATCATGCGTTCCAATGGTTTTCCAATGCAAGATGGTTTAGTACGTTAGATTTAGCACAAGCGTACCATCAGATCCCATTGACAGAAAAATCTCGTCAAATTACTGCATTTTGTACACCAGATGGTTTGTACGAATATGAAAGGTTACCTTTTGGTTTGTCGACTGGTGCGCAAGTTTTAACTGGCCTTATGAATACATTATTCAAAAATATTAAATATAAATTTGTATTTAATTATATGGATGATATATTAATATATTCAAAAAGTTTTACAGAGCATGTTAAACATATCAAAATAGTATTGTCAATTTTACGGAAAGCTGGCATTACAGTTAATCCTGATAAAGTGACATTTGCTGTAAATGAAATACCGTTTCTCGGACATGTATTGTCGTACAAAGGAGTCTCTATAGACTCAAATAGGACACAAAAAATATTACAGTACCCACAGCCTATGACAGTAAAACAAGTACATCGATTTTGTGGTATGGTTAATTATTTTTCCAAATTTATCAAAAATTATGCTGATAGAATTGAACCACTAAATAAATTACGTCGCAAAAACACTCCGTTTATCTGGCACAACGCTCAAAAACTTGCGTTTGAAGATCTCAAACAAGCAATCGCTAATCCACCGGTATTAGCAATTCCAGACTTTTCCAAAACTTTCATTTTGCAGACGGATGCGTCTGATACAGGTCTAGGAGCTGTCCTACTTCAGGAACAAGAAGGATCTAGGAAACCTATAGCGTATGCTTCTAAAACACTAACAGAAGCAGAACGAAAGTTTTCAGCATATGAAAGAGAGTGTCTTGCAGTTGTTTTCGCAACGGATCATTTCAGGACCTATTTAACACATCGCGAATTTCTTTTAGAAACTGATAATCAAGCCTTAGCCTGGCTTCTTTCAAAACCAAAACAGTTAGGTAGATTAGCTAGATGGTTACTCCGAATATCTGTCTTTAAATTTAAAATTAATCACATCCGTGGTTCAGATAATAATGTTGCCGATGCATTATCGAGGATGTATGATCTAAATAACGAAGATATTCCGCAGGATATAACTTATATTAATAGTTTATTGTCACAATTCCCCCTATCTTTTACAGACGTCAAACTACATCAGGAACAGGATACCTTTATCCTACAACAAAAACAACAAAGGAATAGTAAATTTTGTTTATCCAAAGGAGTCCTATGTTCAAAAAATAAACATAATAATCCAACCAAAATCGTACTTCCCGACTCTTTAAAAGATTTAGTATTTAAATATTTTCATGATTCGGAGATTGGTGGACACTTAGGTGTTGAGAAAACTATACACAAAATCACACGATATTTTTATTGGCCAGCTATATATCGAGAAATTCCTCTGAAAGTCAAGGCTTGTACGACCTGCCAACGAAGCAAACCTGGGAAAAATTATAAATGGGGAAATCTCAGTTCCAGAGTTCCGACAGCGCCATTTGACACACTGTTTATTGATACCGTCGGTAGCCTAGCAAAAACCAATCAAGGATATAAATATATTCTAGTGGTAGTCGATAGTTTCTCAAAATTCACATGGTTAGCCCCGTTAAAAAACACTAATACATCCTCTATTATACATGAATTAAAACGTATTTTCCAAAGTTATTCTATTCCAAGATTGATTGTCACAGATAATGCTAAAAATTTTAATTCCATAATGTTTAAAAACTTTTGTTTCAATTTAGGCATAAAACGAACCACCCTCTCACCCTATCACCCTCAACCATCGCATGCAGAACGTTTAAACCGAAATCTTAGGTCTATCCTTATTGCGTATCATGCAAAGACTCAAGCAACTTGGGACAAATCTTTATTTTGGTTTCAATTAGCTTTCAATATGGCTCAATATAATGCTCATGGGAAATGCCCATTTGACATATTGCATACTTTTCCAGCTCACACTCCATTAGATAGAGCATGGAATATCCAAGATATCCTCCATAGAAATCCTATACGTTCTAGTAATATGATGTGTGATATTAGAAGAAAACTAGTTAAATCACATAATGATATGGCACGTCGATATAATGCTACACGCCATCCCAATCCATTTTCAGTGGGAGATAAAGTTCTGCTAAAAACTCACCCCGTTAGTTCAAAACGAAAAAATATTTGTGCCAAAATGGCGTATCGATGGTCTGAACCTTTTTATATCATCGGCTTCTCTACTCCAGTTACAGCATTACTTCGTAAGACTGTAGGAGGAGATATCACTAAAGAACATATTTCTAATATTAAAAAAGTTAAATAGTATACTCATAAATTACATAATTTATTTTTAAGTGCTGTCTGTAGCGATCCTCGAGTTTGGGATGATTGTAATAAAAAAAAAATGCTGTTTGCATGTTGTTTGAATGTTTTATTGAATGGGGCCCCAAATGAATGTATATTACCATCTCAAGCCGACAACTGCTACATACTCATCTTCTCTTTTTCATTTTAACACTCACCCCCTTTATTTTGCTTACACGTACTGTGTGCTTCTCTTTACTCTCCGGGGGGAGGGGAAGATTGTAATAGGATTGTAATAGGAGATACACATACGAACACCTAACGCATAACGGACAGTGGAAACAAAACATAACGAACAGTACGCACGTAACAAAACAAAACATAACGAACAGTACGCACAAAACAAAACAAAACATAACGAACAGTACGCACGTAACGACATTCCAACGTAAACATAAACACTCTTACAGCATCAACATCAATGTACCACCAGATGATCTTATTTACACAACGTCAGATGTGAGTACAAAAAAAAAAAGAAAAAGACAATTTTCTTAATTTAAATAAATTGGATTGTTGTCCTCACTCTCTTTTAAAACTTTTAAAGGGATAGGTGATATACAATTTTTATAAAAAACAGAAAACAAAATATTAATAATTTATTAATTTTTTTCAACTTTATTTTGATGAAAGTATTTTAGAAGATTTAATAATTACTCCAACTGAATTTAAAGAATTTTAATTTTTTTTAAGAATTTTAATTGTTTTAAGAATTTTAATTGTTTTAAATATTTCAACATTGGATCTGATAAGATTTTTTTTCTTGAATAAAACAAAACACTAGTTGGATTTTCGATAAAAGCTTTTGAATTTTATTTCACGAACCTGGGACGTAACACAACTAGGCCCATTACACAACATTTCCCACCGATTCAAGGAACGCCTCAATTCAATCCAGTAAGTCCATTTCAACAACCCCAAGTGTTTTCGCCCAGGCCTTTAATGCCTCAAAATTTTCCAAATGCTTCGTCTTCGCAATTCAACCACCCTCTTCAACCTCAAACAGCCATGCCCGCCCAACACAGATATTTCTGTCAAATTTGCAACAAACCAGGACACTCCATTAGTCGTTGTCGATATAACACACACCCATCAAAAAACGTGTAAGCCTTCGAGGTCAGTGTTTGACCTCACTTACTTCAACCGTATTAGCTGTTAAAAATACCTCTTCCAAAGCTTCTTTAACTTTAAATAAAAACAGCAATTCAAGTACAATTTCAAATGTTTCGGCGCGTTCCTCAAAAATGAAACTCATTAATCCTAATTATTCTAACAACCTAACCTCTTCTCATTATGACAGTAAAATTCCGCCATCCTTGGAGGTTGACCTTTGTGATTCATTTAGTTTTCAAGTTCCTAATGCTCAGTTTAACATTTCAACTTCAGTTTATGCGATTCAGCCTTCAGATTTATCGCTTCCTTCGAATTTATGCGTTTCAGAAAATGCCGAATTGTCTTGTGAACAAGTCCACATTATTTTACAAACAATTAATAATCATTTCTTTCACGTTGTAGATTTTTCATACTCCGTTGTACACCCTATTCAATTAGTTTCAAACCAAGAATCCATCTCGTTACCAAATAACTTTGTTTCTGATTTCAAAAATTCTGACTTCATGTTTGTACCAGTTTTCCAAGCTTCGCCTAGTGAATCTAACCGTAACTATATTTGGTCTTTGTTAATTTTTGATGTCAAAGCTAGGCAAGTCTTCATAACAGATCCATCCTTAGGGAAAAATCTCTCTCTTACCAAACGCCTATGTTCTTCAATTATTTCTGAGTGCAATGTTAAATGTATTTCAACTTATTTCTTTAATTCTCGTAGAACTTCTGCCACCTATGATTCAACATACATTATTATTGGTTCCTTTATTCGCACTTTCTGTTATATTTTCAAATACCGCACCTTAATAGGCATAAATTATGAACCATATAAGTATTCTTTTGTTTCCAAACAACAAATTTCTGAAATTCTGACATGTTTTGTTCATAACCTTCCAATTAATGTGATAGCATCCAACATTTGCGGTCTTAATCATTTATTATCGTTGATCAAGTTTAAATCAGACCATTTTTCTTCCAATTCTGTTCTTTCTACGAAGGACTTAAGCACTTCCACCCAGGATTCATCGCAACATCTACTCTATACTGAAGTTTCAACACAACAACCTACAATGGCTTTAACAGTTATCGGCTCTCTCCAATCTGACTCTCTCCCCATAGTTCTAGATACTGGCTCCAATCTATCTCTTTGCAATGCCGATTTAATCTCTCCTTCTGAAATCACTCCTTCTTCGAATATTGTTTTGACTTCTGCGAACGGTTCAACATTAGAAGTTTTAGGTTCAACGAATTTGTGCTTTTCCATTTCCAAAATACCATTCTGTCATACTGTGTATGTTGTGAAGGACCTAACTTGTCAAATTCTTTTAGGCAACGAATTTCTTGTAAAATTCGGCATTATTTTGGACTTCAATGAAAATCAAATTTCGTTTTTCAAGAATGGCAAATGCTTTAAAATCAATTTCAATAAAAAAATGGCTTCATAATTTGCAATCTTCTCACAATTATTCGTCAACTACTGATCTAAAAGTTACACCCACTAACAACGTTAATTTTCTCAAACCACATTCAGTACATCGTATTACTAGCTCAAGCATCCCTTCGCTTTCCGATAGTGTTTCAAATGCATTACAAATTTTCCCGGATAGTGACTCGAATTATCTTCTTTATAATATTTCTGATGAACTCCAATTCTTCGCTTCAGATGATTATTCCAATATAACTCCCCTCTTCGATAAAGCTCAAACACCAATCGTTAATATTCCAGAATATTTTTCCAAGCCCACACCTGTTCTTACTTCTCATACAATTTTATTACCATCAAATTCCTCGCTTCAGATAGACACTTCCGTTGACAAATTTTTATCTTCTGTGTTCAAGTTTGATTTCCAACAAAATTCTAATATCGCTGATGTTTCTCTTGTCAACATTACCCTAGTTCCCTCCGACGCTTCTCATTTGAAGTTCTCAATAAATAATGCTTCTCCGTCGCCCATTTATTTTCCAACTGGATTAATGCTCGGTACACTTATGATATCTTCCCCACAAACTCATGTATTTCAAGTCAATGTTTCTTCTCCAGTCACAAACCAACATGAACCCATTTTTATTCATGATAAATTAATAGACATTAATCCGGAATTGTCTCAGTCACAATACAAAGCTGTAACTTCTCTAATTTCCGATTTCCAAGATATATTTTCAAAAGATGAATTCGACTTACCAGAAGCCAACCTGCCTCCTGTCCACATAAAACTAGTAGATCAAGATGCTGTTTTCAACAGTCCGTATAAATTCTCTGCCTATGAATTGTCTGAACTTAGTAAAATCATTGACAAGCTTAAATCTTCTGATGTTATTATGGATGTGAAATCGCCTTACGCGAGTCCTGCGTTCTTAGTTCACAAACCTGATGGTTCTTCGAGACTGGTGGTTGATTACAGAAAAATTAATAAGAAAATCATACACGATAAATTTCCTTTGCCAAATCCTTCCACAATCTTGGAGTCTTTCGGTGGTTCACAGTATTTCGCTACTATGGATATTTCACAAGCATTTTTCACACAACGTATTGCGGCAGAATGCATTCCAATCACGGCATTCATTACTCCAACTGGCTTATATGGTTTCAAACGTCTACCAATGGGATTATCTGTTAGCCCAGCTGCTTTCAACCGAAATATGACATTTTTACTATCCGATCTACTGTATAAAAATCTTAACTTTTACATCGACGACTTATATGTACATGCGGCCTCATTCGAAAAATGTTTAGAGGTACTTAAGGAGGTTTTCATTAGACTGCGCTCAGCGTCCCTGAAGTTAAAACCAGAGAAATGCAAGTTTTTCTATAATTCAGTGAAAGTTCTGGGTCATAAGATCTCCAATGAGGGAATTTCTCCACTTCCTCAAAACGTCGAAGCAATCACAAAATTCCCGACTCCTACTAAAGTCAAGGAGGTTCGTAGCTTTCTTGGTATGGTAGGCTTTTACAGAAAATTTATTCGTAATTTTACCCACATAGCCTATCCGTTAACTCAGCTTACTAGAGCTGATCAGAAATTTATTTGGACTACAGATCACGAAAAAGCTTTTGAAACACTTAAGAACTTAATTGTTAATCCACCTATCTTGGAATACTTCGACAACTCTAGACCAACGTTCTTGTTTTGCGACGCTTCACGCATTGGTATAGCAGGTTGTTTATGCCAAAGGAATAATAACAACGAGATGAAACCTATAGCCTTCGTTTCTCGACGCTTAACATCTAATGAGTCTAACTGGTCGGTCTCCCAAATTGAATTTTTAGCCATCGTATATTCCGTTAAACATTTTAGGCATTTCTTGTACGGTAGGCCTTTTACTATAATCACAGATCATTCCGCTCTTCAATATGTTAAAAATCTTAAAGACCCTGGATCTCGTTTAAGCAAATTACTACTTCAATTATCCGAATACACTTATACTATTAAACATATTCCCGGAAAATTCCTCAATGTACCAGACGCGCTTTCCAGATCTCCTCTAGATATTCCAGTAGAACATAACATAGATTTGATTAATGCCACTTCCACCTCTGCTTCAGTTTCACATGATAATTTCAGTTCAGTTTCCCCATCTACGGCAGACACCCCTTCCACGTCCTTTCATGTACTTCAAACAAATTCAGACTCTGTTCCAATCCCAATTAATTCTAAATTAGATATTAACCTACTTCAGAAACAGGACGATTTGATCAGTAAAATTTATTTTGCTCTCATTTCTTCTCCAAACGCTTCTCAAAACTTCAAACGCATGTCCCGACGTTATACTCTTCAAAATGATCTTGTGTACTTCAAATTATTTCATGATAATTCCACTACTTTGCGCCTCGTCCTTCCTTCTGTTTTAGTTCCCGAAGTCATCAAAATGTACCATGATTCGCCCATGTCAGGTGCTCATTTAGGAATTCAAAAAACCATTTCAAAAATTTCTACGAAATACTTCTGGCCTAATATGTCTAAAGACATAACAGCCTACGTCAAATCGTGTCCCGAATGTCAAATTATTAAGGTTCCCCGTTCAAAGAAATTTGGTCTTCTTCATCCAATCAAAATTACCTCAACTCCCTTCACAAAAATAGTTCTCGATTTTTTAGGCCCTCTTCCAAAAACTACTGGAAATTTTCAACACATTCTCATAGCCCTGGATTCTACAACTCGGTTTGCAATGGCAACCCCAACGGTTCATAATAATGCAAACGCTGTAGCAAATTTTCTATACAAACTCTTCCTTCAATACGGATGCGCTAAAATTATTCAAACAGACCAAGGTTCTCATTTCATTAATTCAACGATAAATCATCTGTGCTTACAACTAGGAGTTGAACACCACACCAGCACACCATATCGTCCGCAAACTACAGGCATTACAGAACGTTTTAACTCTACAATACTACAAATGCTAAAATTTTATGTCAACGAAAATCAGAGTAACTGGCATAAATTTGTACAACCTGTTATTTTCTCGTACAACATTTCAGTTCAAAAGTCTTTGGGGTATTCACCGTTTTATTTACTACATGGATACCATCCGCTATCACCGTTTGATCTACCATTACTGGAAACAGAAAATGATGTCGAACTACTAGACCAGTTAAAAATCCTTCAACAGGTTCGTGAAAAATTACCAGCAATTCTTTCCAAGGCTCAAGACACACAAAAGAAGTATTACGACAGAACGCATCAAGATGTGAAATTTTCTGTTAATGACGAGGTATTGGTTTTCTTTCCACAAACAGCTCCAGGAAAATCGCCAAAGTTAGCATCTAATTTCCGTGGTCCATACAGGATTTCAAGAGTCATAAGTCCATTAAATTATGAGGTTATTTTAGAACGTTTCGGCAAATTAACACCGCAGGTTGTCCATGTGAGCCGATTGAAGAAATTTATTCATAGAACTCAATCGCAGAATTGTAATGATCACTAACAATTACAGTTGTATGTTCATCTCACATTCATGACATGCTCTCATTATCACCTTTGTGCTTTGATTTAATATACTCACCAACTTTTTCCACAGGACTCACTAGTTGTTTTATTGATGAGCTTCTGTAAAATTCAATTAACAGAAGATTGAATTCACCACACTGATTTCTAACAAGGGTTGTGCATTTCTAGTATAGTAATTTTTGAACAATGTATAATATATATGTAGATTTAAGGGCATAAATGGTCTCGAATTCGTTCAACTTTTCACAAACTGTTATAGAACTTCCAATCTTGGCGCTAATGTGTAGATCTGTAGATTAGTGCTGCTGTGTTATCAAATACCAGGTGTCTTACCGCGGGTCGACTTCCTGGCCGTTTGCTTCGTGTTTGCCATCCTTGCTTGCTGTTCCTTCGAGTTCTTGTCCTTTTCAGCTAGTAAAGCTGTCCGCTCCGTTCTGATTTCGGGTTATAGGTCCACTCCGTTAGGGGGGTTCGGATCCTTGCTGCTCGCTTTTGCTGGTAGGTCCGCTCCGGTCGGATTTCGGGTTATAGGTCCGCTCCGGTCGGATTTCGGGTTATAGGTCCACTCCGTTAGGGGGGTTCGGATCCTTGCTGCTCGCTTTTGCTGGTAGGTCCGCTCCGTTCTGATTTCGGGTTATAGGTCCACTCCGTTAGGGGGGTTCGGATCCTTGCTGCTCGCTTTTGCTGGTAGGTCTGCTCCGTTCGGATTTCGGATTGCAAGTGCTACAAATCTGGTCCCTAGGTAGTCCCTGGTACTCCAAGTTTGGTTTTTGATAACACTACAAATTTGGTCCCTACCTTGTTTGAGTACAAGGCCATCAATTGGATATCCATTTCCCAACTGGAATCTCTCCGGACGATCTCTCCTCAGGTATGAGTTGTCAAATAGAATTTCTTGCAGGTTATCATGGCCATTGTAGTGTGTGTTAACGATCGAATTTGGGCCTACCACACTACCTGTTCCCTGTCGTTTGATTAATTTTAAGTTTGTTGTCCGGTGTATGACTAGTCATCTTCTTCCTTAATTCACTAAAACTCACAATATTATTTGACTCTTCAACTTCCATTTCAAGAACACTTAAATTTATCTACGGCTCAACTTCACTAGAAGTAAACTTGGAAGAAGACTCGTAGTCCTCCTTGTCGATTGCATCATCATTTTTGGGATCCGGAATCTCAAATTCCGTCTCTGCTATAAGATCTCTTATAGCGAACCCCTTTTTATTTAGTAACAGGGCTGACATAGCCTTCATCAAAAAACTCATTTTCTTAATTTCGAGTTATTTAAGGTGACCAAATTGAATTCACTATTGAAACCTCCTGGCAGTTTCAAAACTGTATAATAGCAGTGGTTGTCTTTCCACAATCTCAGTAACGTAAAATTGATAACACTACAAATTTGATAACGCTACAAATGTCAATTCTTTTTTTTAAATCCATTCTCATTTCAAGTCAGAAATTTTGTTAACGCAATTTTGCAATTCTTTATTTTTTTGAAATTTTGCACTCCGTTAGTTGTTTGTGTCTGATTTCTGCTTCCAAAAGTTTCTTTTTACCTACTTTTGTCGACAGAACAATTTTGTGACAACCGGCGAATTCGAGATTTATTTATTGAACTAATTATATTTGGGTTGTGATTTAACTTATTAGATTCTAGGGTAATTACTCGTAAGCTTAGTTTTAAGATTAATTTTAAGTTCTCTTTTTCCTTATGCGTAGGCCCGCTTCACTATCTGATAAGTTTTACCTCGATCTGATCATCTTCATTTTTTATTTTTAAGTTGATGTCAAATTACACTTCGATAATTATTCTCCCCCACATTTTAAGTTTAATTTCCTACTGTTATAATTAATCAATCTCGTTTTTATTTTTTTATTTTTTTTTCCTATCCATTAGTATCAGTTTCTCCCCAATGTCATTTACCTTTCCACCTTTTCAACTCCTCAATTCATCAAGTTGTCCTCGTACTTTCACATTTTTCCTTCTGTTTTGGCCTTTCTTGAAGGATACAGTTGGTAGTTCTAGCCTTTGTTTCAGTTCAGCCTTCAAGAACTTGCAGTACACCTTCGTTTCAGTGTTTTTCCCGCTGTTTGAATTGTTTCATTACTCCTTCAACTTCAGCTCATTTGTTCAGCTTCTTCCGTGCTGTGTCTTCATACTTTTCAAGGCTCCTGTGACGCCTAATTTTTTTTATTCGTATCAAAGGGTAGCTTCCTTCGATCCCTTCCTTTTTCCCCCTTTCTTTCCAATGTCTTCCATTTGCCCTACCTTGATTGAGTACAAGGCCTCATTCTTTGCCTACCTTCTCGGGTTGGAGTTCCGAGAAGCGAGGTGGTTACTCCACTGATGCGGTTTTGTATGCAGTCAAGATTGTATGTGCTGTGTGAATGAAAGTGAATGCTGGTTGAGTGATTGTACGTGTGCGTGTGCGTTTGTGGAAGTATGTATCACGGGGCGAATTGCTGCGCATTTTTCCTGCTATCATTTTTTTTTCTCCAATCCAAATTCCCGACGTGTGTCCGAAATTTTCTTGCTTTTTGGTTGTTCCTTTCTCCTGTCCTATGCCCATTTAATTTCAGTCCGGAGTTAACCTTTAAAAGATTTCTGAGACACTGTATTCTTTTTCTTCCACAATTTCAGGCAATCTCAAAATTTTTTTTTCGCTTTTTCATTCTGGTTCTATACAAAATTTTTTTTTTAAAATTCACTATTCTTTCCTGGTTCAGTTTCCAACAATTACGAGGTATTACTTGTTGAATTTTTCCTTCATCCTTCCATTATTAGGTTGTTTTAATTCCAATCCGTCCTTCCTTATGTTAAGTAGAGTTTATTTATTATTTTACAATAGATAGCAATTCTAGTCCTGCTCCGTGTCAATTTACCATTAGTTTATAACATACTCTTTAAGTTTAAGATTTTTATTCCGTTATTTATTATTCCAAGGTTTGTTTAATTTTTGTGCAGCGTTTATGCCCTCTCTAAGTATAACGCTTGATTTTAACTGATTCCTACATTAAGTTTAAGTACTACTGTTGCAGCGTTTATGCCCTCTCTAAGTATAACGCTTGATTTTAACTGATTCCTACATTAAGTTTAAGTACTACTGTTGCAGCGTTTATGCCCTCTCTAAGTATAACGCTTGATTTTGACTGATTCCTACATTAAGTTTAAGTACTACTGTTGCAGCGTTTATGCCCTCTCTAAGTATAACGCTTGATTTTTAACTGATTCCTACATTAAGTTTAAGTGCTATTGTTGTGTAATACCGAGATTTTAGTTTTAAGCTATATACTATGATTTAGTTATTGAGTTTATCCGTCCAGATTTAATTACTCTTTCACCTTAAGTGCTGAGAGGTCTAACTCTTGTGTCTCCACAAGACAGAACTCAGCGCCTTCTGCCAAACAAGTTTTGGTTGTTTGACAGTAAACGTCCATGCCCTTTCCAAGCATGATGTTTTATTACGTGCAATATTCTAATACTCTGAACTGCTCTAATAACTTAAGATAGTACTAATATTTGGTATAATTTTTCATTTAGGTTAAGACCCCCTTAAACAATCATTCCCTCTTAGATTAAGGATCCCTTTAATTATCTCCCCATTACATATAGGTAACTTCAGTCATTTAGTTCTTAGTGTGGTATAATTTGTACCCATTCATGTGCAATACCTTACTCATTATAATTTAAAATATTACATTTCTCAATGTAATTTTTGCAAGCAATCTTTCCTTGCTTAAATTTACATCCTTTGTAATTTCAGCATTACAAGGACATATCTCCTAAATACATTTCACTCCGAGTTCATACAAACAATTATTGCATAACTTATTTTATCTTTGTTTGCTTAAAAGTTTTTAAAACTGTCAACAGATCGAAGAAAAACGAGAGTAATCCAGAGACGGCATACTTTGATGAACGTTCCTCTCCAATCGCTTGACCAGGCCTACGCATTCTAGACATTATCACAGAGTGGAAGCTGGATTTCCAACACCATCGTCGGATTCCGGAGTCCATCTCGTATTCATCTACAGGTTTTCAAATTCCAACTAAATAATACAAGATTACAACATCAATTAAAACTCATTTCAGTTCCTACTAAAGACAATATCTACTCAAGATAATTATTTAACCTTGAAGATCTATTTAAACAAAAACATAAAGAACATTTCAATTTCTAGTCAAAAAAAAAAAGTTGTGAATTTCTCTTACCGTGCAATAGTTTTTAACAGAACAAAAAATAATACATATTTATTTTTAAGACTATTTTAGTTATAAGTAAATTACATTTAAGTTTAAGCATATTTAATACTTTTCACTCCACCAAACAATTTAATGAATTTATTCAGAATTTAGCTTCCACTTTCACTATAATTAATCTTTCATTTTTCATACTTTTCTTTCCTGCAACTAAAATGCTCAAGTGGTCTCGTTCATTCAAATAAGTTGTATTAAAATAATATTGTTTAAAAATATTCAACAGACACAATACAAACACATAAAGCATATTATTCTAATGTTCTTTTAAAAACAAAAGTCAACCTCATTCAAACTTAAACCTCTCAAAAACTAAAATAAAATTTTCAGATCACTAATTGTACTCATTATCTAATTTTGTAGCAAAACTAAGACTTTCAATGTTCTAAAATTGCATTACTAACAATTTAAAATTAGCAGTTTCATTTTCAACTCAAATTCATTACTTGTAAAATAGCATTTCCGTCCGACTTCGACTTCAAACCATACTATCTCCTTAACATGCTTCCCTTACTGCTTCAGTTCTTCCCCATCATCTTTTCATCTTATTTTATCCATACGGTTCACCCGACCCCCGTACATGTCTTCCATGGTATTTACTTAACACCACTGTCCGATACGATAATTTACGAGTCATCCATTCCTTTAATCTACTCCATTCCTGTGTCCAATCCACGTTCCTTTCCAAATCTCGACGTCACATTCCCACCCTGTCCTTTCCAACAATCCAACTCCTCATCCTGTCATTTCCAAACTCCTGAGTTATCGCTTCCAGACAATTTTACTAATTTCCTCTCCAAATTACTCAACCAAACGAATACAACCGAATCAACGGAAGATCAAACATGCCGTCCTACAAATCACTGTCAAATTCCAACGATGCTACAAACCTTACACAATGCTACAACCAAAATTCTTGTCCACAACCATGCTCATCGATTTGAATCAACACGATCCAGGCGTACTTTAGAATTTATTGGAAATTTTCTGAATTGGTGTTGTTCAATCGCCACAGTACACGAGTTACACGCAGTAGAAACTAATGAACAATTTCTCACGCAACACCTAAATGGTCTAAAAGGAATACTTCAGTCTGATCATCAACATCTTGCATCTACCAGTGAACACTTAAACACATCGTTTAACAAAATCAATGACTTGTTCAAGAAAACACATCAAGACTTTTCAGAAGTCATAAACCAAATTCAAACAGATGAAAACGAAGAAAACAAACATTTTATCTACATTTTGAAATACCTATATTTTGCCTACAGACACATATTCATCTCAACATATGAAATTCATTACAACAAGATCCAACAACGCTGCTCGTCGCATCAAGTTCCAAGCGAGATTTTACCTCCAAAAATGTTAGCTTCAGATCTCCAAAAATTACAGGATAAACTTCAACATCACAACAAGACATTGGCTATTCCTATACATCTACTCAGAGAATATTTGAATCTAAAATTAACCACTTGCACCTTCTACTCGGCACAAATTATCATCAAAATTCAAGTTCCGTTAACATCAGTGACTACAGCATATCAACTATACCAGTACACACCAATTCCGCTACAATGGTACGACCAAACCTGTTATCTTTCACACGACTCATTCTACATCATCAATTCTACAACCAGATTACAAATTATTGATAAGGCGTCAACATCATGCCAAGCCAACGATAGATTATGCTTATTACCTCGCCATACCTATACGCCAACGATGCAAACATCCTGTATACAACATCTCATCAAAGGAACAGCAATTCCAGAACTTCAAAAATATTGCGCTTTCACCTGCAGACCGTCGATAACAACATCCATCTTCGAGAAATCACCGGTTGAGTACTTAATAACAAATGTCCTACCTTACACCAATATAAATTGCCCAACAAAAGTTATTCCGCTTCAACCTGTCAACATTGGCATAACACATCTCTCCTTACCATGTAATTGCACCCTTCAACAAGACCAGAATATCCTTATTCATACAACGTTTCCCTGCGATTCAAGATCTCCGGCAGATTTTACACTAAAACACTTTGTTCCGCATTCCTGGACACACTTTGCTGCATTACCTTTTTCACATGTACTAGACTACTACCCACTATCACAAACAACTTATCTCATATCCTCAACAAAAACTGGAATATTTCCTTTCCTGTCATCAAACAAGTTGACCCTTGGCCTTCTAACTTGAACAAACCAATCCAGACACCTAATCCTTGGAGTGCTATTATTGATCAAACTTATATTGTTCACTCAACAATTTATTTATGGTTAACTATTTTAACTGGTTTAAATATTTATATAATTTGTACTTTGACTATACGTAAATCTCAAAATGTTCAAGGAATTTCTCCTACAGTTACTATTTCTACATTACGGTAGAAACTAATACAATTATTTTAAATTCTTTTTCATATCATTAGGAATAAAACACGAACATGTGCATTATCATAAATTACTTATGTAAAGACTACTTGACCATCTCCTTGCAGTAAAGATATTTTTAGATTTTTGCATTCCTCTAACGTTCACTTTTCTTTCTTATACATTCAGTTTTCTATCTTCGGCCATCTCCTCCTGCCCAATGTTTCGATCAAAAAAAAAATAAAAATAAAATTTCATTTTTTTTTTTTTTCCCCCAACGAAGCGGCGTGTAATATTTTACCAGAAAATCAAGTTTTTCTTTCTTTTTGGTAAAATATTAAAATCCATTTTATTTCTGAGTGAATTTTAACTTTCAAAATAAAAATTATTTCTTTTTATTCATTCTAGATAATTCTTAACATTTTTATTCTTTATTACTTCATAATACGTTTTTAGGCTTTTTTTTTCATTCTTTCTTAATCGCAAAAGCAGTCATGTAGACTAGTGGAATTTCGTTGATTCTGCATGTTGCGTTTCCGCTGGTTAACTCACCCCCTTGCCCCGCGCTTGCTTTCCACATAGTTTTTCTATTTCTCTATGCGTTAGAAAGAGAAGTTACACGTGTTCCTCGCTCTCTCTCTCTCTCTCTCGTTGCTCAACTGCCTTTTGGAGTGGGGGTTTCCGTTCGGCCGTTGTGAACGCGCATTTTGTCTTTGTCTTGCGCTAACAGCCTTAGAATTCACATCTTATTCCAGGTAACTCAAATTTTATCATGTTTTATAAAAAATTCCTAAATTTTAAGCCCCCTTAATTTTTTTATATAAAATAATACTGTTTGGTGGAAACTGAAAAATATGGGGTAGTTATTTTAACAAAAATACATATATTCTTTTCAATTTATTCATTATGGTTTTTTAAATTCATTCTTCCAGAGAGGAATTTTGTACGCATGAGATTCCACGTTGCATAAAATGTTTTCATCTCCTTAAGAGTTCCATTTAATAAAATCTTCATTTCACTAGTAAGTTATGCATTCGTTATCTTGTTACAATTGTTCAGTGTCCATTTTTTTTATATAAATTTTTTTTTGTTAACACTTTTGTTTGAATAAATATCCAATTATTTTCCCCTTTAAAAAATTATTACGTTTCTTTACCAATTGGATGTGCCGTGTTTAATCATGTAATAATCGTGTAAACTCATGCGTACAGAATTTTTCCCCGGACAAAAGGTCGTATTCACATTATCACATTCATATTTTTTAATTCTGTTTAATCATCTACTAATAAATTTTAACTTGGAATTTAATCTGAGGCTTATTTAACTGGAATTTAAAACGATGCCAAGATCCGTGAAGTTTTTTTTATTTATTTCCATTCATTCACTAAGGTATATTAAATTTTTTGCTTCACGTAAAAAAATATTTTTTTTTATATTTTTTTTGCCTTTAATGAAGGAATTTCATTACTGCAATCCCTTCATCTCAGTTTTTTTTTATTTTACCACTTTGAAAAACTCTAATGTTCTATTGGTATACTATAGAGTTTTTTTTTCTTTTATATCCGTTTAAGCTTAGCTGGGCTAATAATTCGGCTAACTCATTCCCTAATAATTTTTGTTTGTACGTCTGTTTGAAAACCGATGGCTAAGTGATTTTTCTAGCGCAATTTCAGGTATTTAAAATGGTTCATTTTTCTTTCCAAATTTTTGTTTTAAATTCTATGTCCTTAAGACCTAGATGTGTGTTTGTTTTTCTGAAGAACTAATTAAATTTTATAAATTAACGTAATGAATTAAAGATTCTATTATTTTGTTTTTAAATTAAATTTTTATCTAATAAAAAGTTTAGTAATTTATTAAATTCTTTTTCCTTACAAACGCGAGGCTATGGATTTTCAAACAGAGGTTTAAATAACTATTTTTTAATTAGTTTTAAGATGGGTTTTGTTCATACATTTTTGTCTTTCTAAGTTTCATTTTTTTTTGATTCATTATAAGTGCAAATTGATTTTTTTATTTTTATCTCTCGTTCTCTGGAATGAGAAATTAACGTTTTTTTTTTGTAAAAGAAAATTTCTATTTTGTTTGTTTACAAAGATTTTGTTAACATCTTTGTTGATATTATGTTTCATTATGTTTGAATTAAAGTAGTTTGTTTTAAATTCATTTCTGGGTGTCAGATTATAATTTATTTTTCTACCATTTGAACCGGCATAGATTTTCTACAATCTCACCCTCGCAGTACTTAGAGCGAGTATTTACCATCATTTGAGCTACGTTGGTTGTTTTTTTTTATTGGGTTGCTAATTAATCCCTGGACTCAATTTCAGTGCCTGGTTGGGTTCTAAAATTGGCTGGTGGATTGCCCCCCTATTGGTCATTTGAGTTTCAGTGTCTTCGTGGGGTGAGCCGTTTTCTTTTCTTTTATCCGGTTTCGGGGTGGGCCACTTTTGAAGTTCTCCCGGTGGAGAATTACAACAGTGTTTTGTCCGTTCCGAAGTCTGGTGAAGGGGAGGGTCGGTTTTCGCCGCAGGGCGTTGTGACTTAGATAAAATTTTTAGTTGTTGTAACTAAAAATAAGCTGTGTCGTTTCGACACACTACCAGTTTTAGTGGAAGCTTCGTTTCTACCACTACAAATTTGGTGCAGGTCACCGTGCCTTGTGTAACTTCATATTTTCCACTACAAATTTGGTGGAGGCTTACCGGTTCTTATTATCTGACATTCGAATAATTATGGTTAGGATTATGTTAGGAATAAGTTTAGTTTGATAGTACGAACTTATATTTAAGATAAGTTTAACAATACTTGCAAATATTACTAATTCTGTGAAATAACAATTCAATAGTAATTTGGGATTTTAATTTCTATCTTAATTATTGTGATAATGATGGCAATAATGTTCTTGCTTTAGGATGGAATAAGATTAGTAATATTTACAGGAATTATGGTTTAAGAATGACAGCCCAAAAATTTTAAATTGACTTGTAATATTAACGCTTTAAATACACTAATAATACCTTTGAGAATTGTAAAGTTTTTCAGGTATTTGCAACAACATTGCTGTGGGTTTCATTGGAACTACAACCTTTCATTTTGGTCACAAGATGAATTTGGAACAACTTTCTATATATAATTTTTTTTCTTTGCCCAACATATTTTTCATCTGTCACGTTGGCCATTCTACAACCTATTTACAATTCGTTCAGTTCCGTTGTAATAGTTCCGACAAAAAATGGACGTTTGCTTTGTTTTTCTTAAATTATTTCACAATGTGGCCTTGTTGCTTAGTTCCGGTTTTACTTCTAATTTTGTCGATCCAACGTGTACATGCATTATTTTTCAAGCCTAATTGATGTTTAGTTTTTGTTTTCAATCTTGCATTTACCTAATAGGCTGTGTTAACCTATTCTGTTATCCATACGTGTCAGTTTGTTTTAGGCAATGTTAATTCTTTTTCGTAAACCTTGTGACTCTACAATTTCATCCCTTCTACTAACATACTCTTGTAAGTTGTGTGACCTCAGGATTTCTATGCGCTATTTTCATCCAACGAACTTTCACATGGGAAATTACGACACAGTTTGGTACCTAACTGGATATACAATAATGGCGGTGATGTATAAAACATTTCATGTATCATATTTATTATATTTGTTAGCTAATGGGTTGTTCTGGCTTATGATTAAAGCTTAAGTTCTTATGATTACAGCTGGTGAAATAATAGCTTGGTTTAACAGTACTGTGGGAGGCAGTCAATTTGTATTTTTTTTTGGTGTCAATGGTGGCATAAAATGGTGGCCAGACTTTTAATTACTGTTACTTAAGCTGTTTAGTTTGGTCAAATTGAATACATTGTCTGCAACTAATTGGATTGTAATTCAATACAAAAGCTGAATGCTTTTCTGTCTGTTAAAGGAAGTTTGACATTTCTAACGGAGTTCTTTAACGAAGTTAGGTTATGAGGAAACTCATGTGTGTTAGATGTAATCAATGTATGTTTTGTGACACTATTTTTGTGTGCGTTTCGACCTTAAAGATTGCACCTGGCATAAAGCTGTAATATGAATTTTCTGTGGTGTATAAAAATATTGTGAGTTCCATTATCCAGCCGACTCATACTATTTAGGTTGTATTATTGTTTTTGTGTTATAATTTTAGCGATGGTCTCATGTATCCTAACCTAAAAAAAAGTGTACATTCTGTGATCTGAAGTTGTGAGGCCATTTTGTACACCTTGGATGTCAGTTAAGTTACACAACTTAACAATTCAGTTTCACAAACCTATAAATTACATCTACAAGTTAAGAAAGGTTATTTTAGGTTAGATTTCTCCCTTTCCAGAAAAACATATGACATATTTCATGACAAGCTAATCTATACTTCCACCTAACCTACAAATTTAGTTCACTAGAACACTTGTAAGTGATTTTCTAACATGATTGGAAATTTATCTTTCAGAACCAGCGTTGGAGCGACACACCTTGACATTTCCAGTAAGCGATTTCATCTGAGCCACTCACTTCATTCATCTGACATACAATACCAGCTGGGACATCTTTTCCACCTTTCATTCAACAGCAGTCATCTGCCGGCCACATTTTCCATCGATCATATCATTTGGTTATAGCAAGTATTTCATTGGGAATCTGTCAGTATTCAACTTTCATTACATTTTATTCATTTTTGTGTTTACTGTTCAGGTTAAGTATAAAGGTAAGGTTATCTCGTTTTGTGTGGTTATCCATATGTCAGATCTGCGTAATATTACAATCAAATCGCTTTCCTTGGATCAGGCTCGCCAGGTAGCAAGCCAACATAATATTTTCATTCCTTCTGGCGCCGATTTAGAATACATCCGAGGGGTCTTACGTCTTCGCAAACACTTCTTCCAAAACCCAAATTCAATTGTGGTTTCCAGAGAACACGCTTTAGACTATTTATTGAATCACGCATCTTTGTCTGATGAATTAAAACAACAGTATCCCGACCTTGCTGACTTAAAGACTGCACTGTCTATTAAGTTCCTTCAACCATCTACTTCTATTAGCACTCAAACGGATCCTGCTATTATCATGGACGCTTCGCCACAAACTTCTGGGCCTAAGGCTAAATTACCATTTTTCACTCCGTCTGTATTTCAAGGCAGAGGCAACGACGACATTGTTGCATTCTTTAAAGATTTTGAACGAGCTGCCATCGTAAACTTCTGGGACGATAAGTTTAAGCTACAGTTTCTGCCACTGTACTTAAAAAACACGGCGTTGGACTTCTTCGACGACCTTAAGTTACGTTTTGATTCAACCCAGATGAATTATTTGTTTGTGAAACAGGAATTTTTAAAACACTTCCGTTTAGATTCCGATTCTGATCTTTTAGAGATGACTTTATTTAATAAAAGGCAACTAATCTCTGAACCAACGTCGTCTTTCATCGCCGACGTTATGCACTTATGCTCGCGTATCGATCCGCAAATGCCTGAACAGAAGGTTTGTAAGTACATCTTGAGAGGTTTATTACCTACAATTTTGGACAAAATTTCTCTGTGTGACAATTCGACTCTGGATAAATTGTTAACCAACGTTAGAAAATTCCAAGAATCAAAAAACCTATTAAATTTCCATGTTTCTACATCTGTCGACTCGCCTGTTCAAGTAGTAACCAATCAAAGTAATACTCCATCGCACAACAGGGTTCAAAATAACAGCACTAATAGCAAACCGACACAAGCAGGTCGCCCTACTTCTAGTAACAATCCGAATCGCCAACATGTTAGTCACCAAAATCGGCCACATTTCAATTCGCAACCACGACATAAGTTCAACAACCCACAATTTCCAAACAATTTTAATTTCGACCCAACTAGGCCCATTACACAACATTTCCCACCGATTCAAGGAACGCCTCAATTCAATCCAGTAAGTCCATTTCAACAACCCCAAGTGTTTTCGCCCAGGCCTTTAATGCCTCAAAATTTTCCAAATGCTTCGTCTTCGCAATTCAACCACCCTCTTCAACCTCAAACAGCCATGCCCGCCCAACACAGATATTTCTGTCAAATTTGCAACAAACCAGGACACTCCATTAGTCGTTGTCGATATAACACACACCCATCAAAAAACGTGTAAGCCTTCGAGGTCAGTGTTTGACCTCACTTACTTCAACCGTATTAGCTGTTAAAAATACCTCTTCCAAAGCTTCTTTAACTTTAAATAAAAACAGCAATTCAAGTACAATTTCAAATGTTTCGGCGCGTTCCTCAAAAATGAAACTCATTAATCCTAATTATTCTAACAACCTAACCTCTTCTCATTATGACAGTAAAATTCCGCCATCCTTGGAGGTTGACCTTTGTGATTCATTTAGTTTTCAAGTTCCTAATGCTCAGTTTAACATTTCAACTTCAGTTTATGCGATTCAGCCTTCAGATTTATCGCTTCCTTCGAATTTATGCGTTTCAGAAAATGCCGAATTGTCTTGTGAACAAGTCCACATTATTTTACAAACAATTAATAATCATTTCTTTCACGTTGTAGATTTTTCATACTCCGTTGTACACCCTATTCAATTAGTTTCAAACCAAGAATCCATCTCGTTACCAAATAACTTTGTTTCTGATTTCAAAAATTCTGACTTCATGTTTGTACCAGTTTTCCAAGCTTCGCCTAGTGAATCTAACCGTAACTATATTTGGTCTTTGTTAATTTTTGATGTCAAAGCTAGGCAAGTCTTCATAACAGATCCATCCTTAGGGAAAAATCTCTCTCTTACCAAACGCCTATGTTCTTCAATTATTTCTGAGTGCAATGTTAAATGTATTTCAACTTATTTCTTTAATTCTCGTAGAACTTCTGCCACCTATGATTCAACATACATTATTATTGGTTCCTTTATTCGCACTTTCTGTTATATTTTCAAATACCGCACCTTAATAGGCATAAATTATGAACCATATAAGTATTCTTTTGTTTCCAAACAACAAATTTCTGAAATTCTGACATGTTTTGTTCATAACCTTCCAATTAATGTGATAGCATCCAACATTTGCGGTCTTAATCATTTATTATCGTTGATCAAGTTTAAATCAGACCATTTTTCTTCCAATTCTGTTCTTTCTACGAAGGACTTAAGCACTTCCACCCAGGATTCATCGCAACATCTACTCTATACTGAAGTTTCAACACAACAACCTACAATGGCTTTAACAGTTATCGGCTCTCTCCAATCTGACTCTCTCCCCATAGTTCTAGATACTGGCTCCAATCTATCTCTTTGCAATGCCGATTTAATCTCTCCTTCTGAAATCACTCCTTCTTCGAATATTGTTTTGACTTCTGCGAACGGTTCAACATTAGAAGTTTTAGGTTCAACGAATTTGTGCTTTTCCATTTCCAAAATACCATTCTGTCATACTGTGTATGTTGTGAAGGACCTAACTTGTCAAATTCTTTTAGGCAACGAATTTCTTGTAAAATTCGGCATTATTTTGGACTTCAATGAAAATCAAATTTCGTTTTTCAAGAATGGCAAATGCTTTAAAATCAATTTCAATAAAAAAATGGCTTCATAATTTGCAATCTTCTCACAATTATTCGTCAACTACTGATCTAAAAGTTACACCCACTAACAACGTTAATTTTCTCAAACCACATTCAGTACATCGTATTACTAGCTCAAGCATCCCTTCGCTTTCCGATAGTGTTTCAAATGCATTACAAATTTTCCCGGATAGTGACTCGAATTATCTTCTTTATAATATTTCTGATGAACTCCAATTCTTCGCTTCAGATGATTATTCCAATATAACTCCCCTCTTCGATAAAGCTCAAACACCAATCGTTAATATTCCAGAATATTTTTCCAAGCCCACACCTGTTCTTACTTCTCATACAATTTTATTACCATCAAATTCCTCGCTTCAGATAGACACTTCCGTTGACAAATTTTTATCTTCTGTGTTCAAGTTTGATTTCCAACAAAATTCTAATATCGCTGATGTTTCTCTTGTCAACATTACCCTAGTTCCCTCCGACGCTTCTCATTTGAAGTTCTCAATAAATAATGCTTCTCCGTCGCCCATTTATTTTCCAACTGGATTAATGCTCGGTACACTTATGATATCTTCCCCACAAACTCATGTATTTCAAGTCAATGTTTCTTCTCCAGTCACAAACCAACATGAACCCATTTTTATTCATGATAAATTAATAGACATTAATCCGGAATTGTCTCAGTCACAATACAAAGCTGTAACTTCTCTAATTTCCGATTTCCAAGATATATTTTCAAAAGATGAATTCGACTTACCAGAAGCCAACCTGCCTCCTGTCCACATAAAACTAGTAGATCAAGATGCTGTTTTCAACAGTCCGTATAAATTCTCTGCCTATGAATTGTCTGAACTTAGTAAAATCATTGACAAGCTTAAATCTTCTGATGTTATTATGGATGTGAAATCGCCTTACGCGAGTCCTGCGTTCTTAGTTCACAAACCTGATGGTTCTTCGAGACTGGTGGTTGATTACAGAAAAATTAATAAGAAAATCATACACGATAAATTTCCTTTGCCAAATCCTTCCACAATCTTGGAGTCTTTCGGTGGTTCACAGTATTTCGCTACTATGGATATTTCACAAGCATTTTTCACACAACGTATTGCGGCAGAATGCATTCCAATCACGGCATTCATTACTCCAACTGGCTTATATGGTTTCAAACGTCTACCAATGGGATTATCTGTTAGCCCAGCTGCTTTCAACCGAAATATGACATTTTTACTATCCGATCTACTGTATAAAAATCTTAACTTTTACATCGACGACTTATATGTACATGCGGCCTCATTCGAAAAATGTTTAGAGGTACTTAAGGAGGTTTTCATTAGACTGCGCTCAGCGTCCCTGAAGTTAAAACCAGAGAAATGCAAGTTTTTCTATAATTCAGTGAAAGTTCTGGGTCATAAGATCTCCAATGAGGGAATTTCTCCACTTCCTCAAAACGTCGAAGCAATCACAAAATTCCCGACTCCTACTAAAGTCAAGGAGGTTCGTAGCTTTCTTGGTATGGTAGGCTTTTACAGAAAATTTATTCGTAATTTTACCCACATAGCCTATCCGTTAACTCAGCTTACTAGAGCTGATCAGAAATTTATTTGGACTACAGATCACGAAAAAGCTTTTGAAACACTTAAGAACTTAATTGTTAATCCACCTATCTTGGAATACTTCGACAACTCTAGACCAACGTTCTTGTTTTGCGACGCTTCACGCATTGGTATAGCAGGTTGTTTATGCCAAAGGAATAATAACAACGAGATGAAACCTATAGCCTTCGTTTCTCGACGCTTAACATCTAATGAGTCTAACTGGTCGGTCTCCCAAATTGAATTTTTAGCCATCGTATATTCCGTTAAACATTTTAGGCATTTCTTGTACGGTAGGCCTTTTACTATAATCACAGATCATTCCGCTCTTCAATATGTTAAAAATCTTAAAGACCCTGGATCTCGTTTAAGCAAATTACTACTTCAATTATCCGAATACACTTATACTATTAAACATATTCCCGGAAAATTCCTCAATGTACCAGACGCGCTTTCCAGATCTCCTCTAGATATTCCAGTAGAACATAACATAGATTTGATTAATGCCACTTCCACCTCTGCTTCAGTTTCACATGATAATTTCAGTTCAGTTTCCCCATCTACGGCAGACACCCCTTCCACGTCCTTTCATGTACTTCAAACAAATTCAGACTCTGTTCCAATCCCAATTAATTCTAAATTAGATATTAACCTACTTCAGAAACAGGACGATTTGATCAGTAAAATTTATTTTGCTCTCATTTCTTCTCCAAACGCTTCTCAAAACTTCAAACGCATGTCCCGACGTTATACTCTTCAAAATGATCTTGTGTACTTCAAATTATTTCATGATAATTCCACTACTTTGCGCCTCGTCCTTCCTTCTGTTTTAGTTCCCGAAGTCATCAAAATGTACCATGATTCGCCCATGTCAGGTGCTCATTTAGGAATTCAAAAAACCATTTCAAAAATTTCTACGAAATACTTCTGGCCTAATATGTCTAAAGACATAACAGCCTACGTCAAATCGTGTCCCGAATGTCAAATTATTAAGGTTCCCCGTTCAAAGAAATTTGGTCTTCTTCATCCAATCAAAATTACCTCAACTCCCTTCACAAAAATAGTTCTCGATTTTTTAGGCCCTCTTCCAAAAACTACTGGAAATTTTCAACACATTCTCATAGCCCTGGATTCTACAACTCGGTTTGCAATGGCAACCCCAACGGTTCATAATAATGCAAACGCTGTAGCAAATTTTCTATACAAACTCTTCCTTCAATACGGATGCGCTAAAATTATTCAAACAGACCAAGGTTCTCATTTCATTAATTCAACGATAAATCATCTGTGCTTACAACTAGGAGTTGAACACCACACCAGCACACCATATCGTCCGCAAACTACAGGCATTACAGAACGTTTTAACTCTACAATACTACAAATGCTAAAATTTTATGTCAACGAAAATCAGAGTAACTGGCATAAATTTGTACAACCTGTTATTTTCTCGTACAACATTTCAGTTCAAAAGTCTTTGGGGTATTCACCGTTTTATTTACTACATGGATACCATCCGCTATCACCGTTTGATCTACCATTACTGGAAACAGAAAATGATGTCGAACTACTAGACCAGTTAAAAATCCTTCAACAGGTTCGTGAAAAATTACCAGCAATTCTTTCCAAGGCTCAAGACACACAAAAGAAGTATTACGACAGAACGCATCAAGATGTGAAATTTTCTGTTAATGACGAGGTATTGGTTTTCTTTCCACAAACAGCTCCAGGAAAATCGCCAAAGTTAGCATCTAATTTCCGTGGTCCATACAGGATTTCAAGAGTCATAAGTCCATTAAATTATGAGGTTATTTTAGAACGTTTCGGCAAATTAACACCGCAGGTTGTCCATGTGAGCCGATTGAAGAAATTTATTCATAGAACTCAATCGCAGAATTGTAATGATCACTAACAATTACAGTTGTATGTTCATCTCACATTCATGACATGCTCTCATTATCACCTTTGTGCTTTGATTTAATATACTCACCAACTTTTTCCACAGGACTCACTAGTTGTTTTATTGATGAGCTTCTGTAAAATTCAATTAACAGAAGATTGAATTCACCACACTGATTTCTAACAAGGGTTGTGCATTTCTAGTATAGTAATTTTTGAACAATGTATAATATATATGTAGATTTAAGGGCATAAATGGTCTCGAATTCGTTCAACTTTTCACAAACTGTTATAGAACTTCCAATCTTGGCGCTAATGTGTAGATCTGTAGATTAGTGCTGCTGTGTTATCAAATACCAGGTGTCTTACCGCGGGTCGACTTCCTGGCCGTTTGCTTCGTGTTTGCCATCCTTGCTTGCTGTTCCTTCGAGTTCTTGTCCTTTTCAGCTAGTAAAGCTGTCCGCTCCGTTCTGATTTCGGGTTATAGGTCCACTCCGTTAGGGGGGTTCGGATCCTTGCTGCTCGCTTTTGCTGGTAGGTCCGCTCCGGTCGGATTTCGGGTTATAGGTCCACTCCGTTAGGGGGGTTCGGATCCTTGCTGCTCGCTTTTGCTGGTAGGTCCGCTCCGTTCTGATTTCGGGTTATAGGTCCACTCCGTTAGGGGGGTTCGGATCCTTGCTGCTCGCTTTTGCTGGTAGGTCTGCTCCGTTCGGATTTCGGATTGCAAGTGCTACAAATCTGGTCCCTAGGTAGTCCCTGGTACTCCAAGTTTGGTTTTTGATAACACTACAAATTTGGTCCCTACCTTGTTTGAGTACAAGGCCATCAATTGGATATCCATTTCCCAACTGGAATCTCTCCGGACGATCTCTCCTCAGGTATGAGTTGTCAAATAGAATTTCTTGCAGGTTATCATGGCCATTGTAGTGTGTGTTAACGATCGAATTTGGGCCTACCACACTACCTGTTCCCTGTCGTTTGATTAATTTTAAAAGTTTGTTGTCCGGTGTATGACTAGTCATCTTCTTCCTTAATTCACTAAAACTCACAATATTATTTGACTCTTCAACTTCCATTTCAAGAACACTTAAATTTATCTACGGCTCAACTTCACTAGAAGTAAACTTGGAAGAAGACTCGTAGTCCTCCTTGTCGATTGCATCATCATTTTTGGGATCCGGAATCTCAAATTCCGTCTCTGCTATAAGATCTCTTATAGCGAACCCCTTTTTATTTAGTAACAGGGCTGACATAGCCTTCATCAAAAAACTCATTTTCTTAATTTCGAGTTATTTAAGGTGACCAAATTGAATTCACTATTGAAACCTCCTGGCAGTTTCAAAACTGTATAATAGCAGTGGTTGTCTTTCCACAATCTCAGTAACGTAAAATTGATAACACTACAAATTTGATAACGCTACAAATGTCAATTCTTTTTTTTAAATCCATTCTCATTTCAAGTCAGAAATTTTGTTAACGCAATTTTGCAATTCTTTATTTTTTTGAAATTTTGCACTCCGTTAGTTGTTTGTGTCTGATTTCTGCTTCCAAAAGTTTCTTTTTACCTACTTTTGTCGACAGAACAATTTTGTGACAACCGGCGAATTCGAGATTTATTTATTGAACTAATTATATTTGGGTTGTGATTTAACTTATTAGATTCTAGGGTAATTACTCGTAAGCTTAGTTTTAAGATTAATTTTAAGTTCTCTTTTTCCTTATGCGTAGGCCCGCTTCACTATCTGATAAGTTTTACCTCGATCTGATCATCTTCATTTTTTATTTTTAAGTTGATGTCAAATTACACTTCGATAATTATTCTCCCCCACATTTTAAGTTTAATTTCCTACTGTTATAATTAATCAATCTCGTTTTTATTTTTTTATTTTTTTTTCCTATCCATTAGTATCAGTTTCTCCCCAATGTCATTTACCTTTCCACCTTTTCAACTCCTCAATTCATCAAGTTGTCCTCGTACTTTCACATTTTTCCTTCTGTTTTGGCCTTTCTTGAAGGATACAGTTGGTAGTTCTAGCCTTTGTTTCAGTTCAGCCTTCAAGAACTTGCAGTACACCTTCGTTTCAGTGTTTTTCCCGCTGTTTGAATTGTTTCATTACTCCTTCAACTTCAGCTCATTTGTTCAGCTTCTTCCGTGCTGTGTCTTCATACTTTTCAAGGCTCCTGTGACGCCTAATTTTTTTTATTCGTATCAAAGGGTAGCTTCCTTCGATCCCTTCCTTTTTCCCCCTTTCTTTCCAATGTCTTCCATTTGCCCTACCTTGATTGAGTACAAGGCCTCATTCTTTGCCTACCTTCTCGGGTTGGAGTTCCGAGAAGCGAGGTGGTTACTCCACTGATGCGGTTTTGTATGCAGTCAAGATTGTATGTGCTGTGTGAATGAAAGTGAATGCTGGTTGAGTGATTGTACGTGTGCGTGTGCGTTTGTGGAAGTATGTATCACGGGGCGAATTGCTGCGCATTTTTCCTGCTATCATTTTTTTTTCTCCAATCCAAATTCCCGACGTGTGTCCGAAATTTTCTTGCTTTTTGGTTGTTCCTTTCTCCTGTCCTATGCCCATTTAATTTCAGTCCGGAGTTAACCTTTAAAAGATTTCTGAGACACTGTATTCTTTTTCTTCCACAATTTCAGGCAATCTCAAAATTTTTTTTTCGCTTTTTCATTCTGGTTCTATACAAAATTTTTTTTTAAAATTCACTATTCTTTCCTGGTTCAGTTTCCAACAATTACGAGGTATTACTTGTTGAATTTTTCCTTCATCCTTCCATTATTAGGTTGTTTTAATTCCAATCCGTCCTTCCTTATGTTAAGTAGAGTTTATTTATTATTTTACAATAGATAGCAATTCTAGTCCTGCTCCGTGTCAATTTACCATTAGTTTATAACATACTCTTTAAGTTTAAGATTTTTATTCCGTTATTTATTATTCCAAGGTTTGTTTAATTTTTGTGCAGCGTTTATGCCCTCTCTAAGTATAACGCTTGATTTTAACTGATTCCTACATTAAGTTTAAGTACTACTGTTGCAGCGTTTATGCCCTCTCTAAGTATAACGCTTGATTTTAACTGATTCCTACATTAAGTTTAAGTACTACTGTTGCAGCGTTTATGCCCTCTCTAAGTATAACGCTTGATTTTGACTGATTCCTACATTAAGTTTAAGTACTACTGTTGCAGCGTTTATGCCCTCTCTAAGTATAACGCTTGATTTTTAACTGATTCCTACATTAAGTTTAAGTGCTATTGTTGTGTAATACCGAGATTTTAGTTTTAAGCTATATACTATGATTTAGTTATTGAGTTTATCCGTCCAGATTTAATTACTCTTTCACCTTAAGTGCTGAGAGGTCTAACTCTTGTGTCTCCACAAGACAGAACTCAGCGCCTTCTGCCAAACAAGTTTTGGTTGTTTGACAGTAAACGTCCATGCCCTTTCCAAGCATGATGTTTTATTACGTGCAATATTCTAATACTCTGAACTGCTCTAATAACTTAAGATAGTACTAATATTTGGTATAATTTTTCATTTAGGTTAAGACCCCCTTAAACAATCATTCCCTCTTAGATTAAGGATCCCTTTAATTATCTCCCCATTACATATAGGTAACTTCAGTCATTTAGTTCTTAGTGTGGTATAATTTGTACCCATTCATGTGCAATACCTTACTCATTATAATTTAAAATATTACATTTCTCAATGTAATTTTTGCAAGCAATCTTTCCTTGCTTAAATTTACATCCTTTGTAATTTCAGCATTACAAGGACATATCTCCTAAATACATTTCACTCCGAGTTCATACAAACAATTATTGCATAACTTATTTTATCTTTGTTTGCTTAAAAGTTTTTAAAACTGTCAACAGATCGAAGAAAAACGAGAGTAATCCAGAGACGGCATACTTTGATGAACGTTCCTCTCCAATCGCTTGACCAGGCCTACGCATTCTAGACATTATCACAGAGTGGATGCTGGATTTCCAACACCATCGTCGGATTCCGGAGTCCATCTCGTATTCATCTACAGGTTTTCAAATTCCAACTAAATAATACAAGATTACAACATCAATTAAAACTCATTTCAGTTCCTACTAAAGACAATATCTACTCAAGATAATTATTTAACCTTGAAGATCTATTTAAACAAAAACATAAAGAACATTTCAATTTCTAGTCAAAAAAAAAAAGTTGTGAATTTCTCTTACCGTGCAATAGTTTTTAACAGAACAAAAAATAATACATATTTATTTTTAGGACTATTTTAGTTATAAGTAAATTACATTTAAGTTTAAGCATATTTAATACTTTTCACTCCACCAAACAATTTAATGAATTTATTCAGAATTTAGCTTCCACTTTCACTATAATTAATCTTTCATTTTTCATACTTTTCTTTCCTGCAACTAAAATGCTCAAGTGGTCTCGTTCATTCAAATAAGTTGTATTAAAATAATATTGTTTAAAAATATTCAACAGACACAATACAAACACATAAAGCATATTATTCTAATGTTCTTTTAAAAACAAAAGTCAACCTCATTCAAACTTAAACCTCTCAAAAACTAAAATAAAATTTTCAGATCACTAATTGTACTCATTATCTAATTTTGTAGCAAAACTAAGACTTTCAATGTTCTAAAATTGCATTACTAACAATTTAAAATTAGCAGTTTCATTTTCAACTCAAATTCATTACTTGTAAAATAGCATTTCCGTCCGACTTCGACTTCAAACCATACTATCTCCTTAACATGCTTCCCTTACTGCTTCAGTTCTTCCCCATCATCTTTTCATCTTATTTTATCCATACGGTTCACCCGACCCCCGTACATGTCTTCCATGGTATTTACTTAACACCACTGTCCGATACGATAATTTACGAGTCATCCATTCCTTTAATCTACTCCATTCCTGTGTCCAATCCACGTTCCTTTCCAAATCTCGACGTCACATTCCCACCCTGTCCTTTCCAACAATCCAACTCCTCATCCTGTCATTTCCAAACTCCTGAGTTATCGCTTCCAGACAATTTTACTAATTTCCTCTCCAAATTACTCAACCAAACGAATACAACCGAATCAACGGAAGATCAAACATGCCGTCCTACAAATCACTGTCAAATTCCAACGATGCTACAAACCTTACACAATGCTACAACCAAAATTCTTGTCCACAACCATGCTCATCGATTTGAATCAACACGATCCAGGCGTACTTTAGAATTTATTGGAAATTTTCTGAATTGGTGTTGTTCAATCGCCACAGTACACGAGTTACACGCAGTAGAAACTAATGAACAATTTCTCACGCAACACCTAAATGGTCTAAAAGGAATACTTCAGTCTGATCATCAACATCTTGCATCTACCAGTGAACACTTAAACACATCGTTTAACAAAATCAATGACTTGTTCAAGAAAACACATCAAGACTTTTCAGAAGTCATAAACCAAATTCAAACAGATGAAAACGAAGAAAACAAACATTTTATCTACATTTTGAAATACCTATATTTTGCCTACAGACACATATTCATCTCAACATATGAAATTCATTACAACAAGATCCAACAACGCTGCTCGTCGCATCAAGTTCCAAGCGAGATTTTACCTCCAAAAATGTTAGCTTCAGATCTCCAAAAATTACAGGATAAACTTCAACATCACAACAAGACATTGGCTATTCCTATACATCTACTCAGAGAATATTTGAATCTAAAATTAACCACTTGCACCTTCTACTCGGCACAAATTATCATCAAAATTCAAGTTCCGTTAACATCAGTGACTACAGCATATCAACTATACCAGTACACACCAATTCCGCTACAATGGTACGACCAAACCTGTTATCTTTCACACGACTCATTCTACATCATCAATTCTACAACCAGATTACAAATTATTGATAAGGCGTCAACATCATGCCAAGCCAACGATAGATTATGCTTATTACCTCGCCATACCTATACGCCAACGATGCAAACATCCTGTATACAACATCTCATCAAAGGAACAGCAATTCCAGAACTTCAAAAATATTGCGCTTTCACCTGCAGACCGTCGATAACAACATCCATCTTCGAGAAATCACCGGTTGAGTACTTAATAACAAATGTCCTACCTTACACCAATATAAATTGCCCAACAAAAGTTATTCCGCTTCAACCTGTCAACATTGGCATAACACATCTCTCCTTACCATGTAATTGCACCCTTCAACAAGACCAGAATATCCTTATTCATACAACGTTTCCCTGCGATTCAAGATCTCCGGCAGATTTTACACTAAAACACTTTGTTCCGCATTCCTGGACACACTTTGCTGCATTACCTTTTTCACATGTACTAGACTACTACCCACCCATCACAAACAACTTATCTCATATCCTCAACAAAAACTGGAATATTTCCTTTCCTGTCATCAAACAAGTTGACCCTTGGCCTTCTAACTTGAACAAACCAATCCAGACACCTAATCCTTGGAGTGCTATTATTGATCAAACTTATATTGTTCACTCAACAATTTATTTATGGTTAACTATTTTAACTGGTTTAAATATTTATATAATTTGTACTTTGACTATACGTAAATCTCAAAATGTTCAAGGAATTTCTCCTACAGTTACTATTTCTACATTACGGTAGAAACTAATACAATTATTTTAAATTCTTTTTCATATCATTAGGAATAAAACACGAACATGTGCATTATCATAAATTACTTATGTAAAGACTACTTGACCATCTCCTTGCAGTAAAGATATTTTTAGATTTTTGCATTCCTCTAACGTTCACTTTTCTTTCTTATACATTCAGTTTTCTATCTTCGGCCATCTCCTCCTGCCCAATGTTTCGATCAAAAAAAAAATAAAAATAAAATTTCATTTTTTTTTTTTCCCCCAACGAAGCGGCGTGTAATATTTTACCAGAAAATCAAGTTTTTCTTTCTTTTTGGTAAAATATTAAAATCCATTTTATTTCTGAGTGAATTTTAACTTTCAAAATAAAAATTATTTCTTTTTATTCATTCTAGATAATTCTTAACATTTTTATTCTTTATTACTTCATAATACGTTTTTAGGCTTTTTTTTTCATTCTTTCTTAATCGCAAAAGCAGTCATGTAGACTAGTGGAATTTCGTTGATTCTGCATGTTGCGTTTCCGCTGGTTAACTCACCCCCTTGCCCCGCGCTTGCTTTCCACATAGTTTTTCTATTTCTCTATGCGTTAGAAAGAGAAGTTACACGTGTTCCTCGCTCTCTCTCTCTCTCGTTGCTCAACTGCCTTTTGGAGTGGGGGTTTCCGTTCGGCCGTTGTGAACGCGCATTTTGTCTTTGTCTTGCGCTAACAGCCTTAGAATTCACATCTTATTCCAGGTAACTCAAATTTTATCATGTTTTATAAAAAATTCCTAAATTTTAAGCCCCCTTAATTTTTTTATATAAAATAATACTGTTTGGTGGAAACTGAAAAATATGGGGTAGTTATTTTAACAAAAATACATATATTCTTTTCAATTTATTCATTATGGTTTTTTAAATTCATTCTTCCAGAGAGGAATTTTGTACGCATGAGATTCCACGTTGCATAAAATGTTTTCATCTCCTTAAGAGTTCCATTTAATAAAATCTTCATTTCACTAGTATGTTATGCATTCGTTATCTTGTTACAATTGTTCAGTGTCCATTTTTTTTATATAAATTTTTTTTTGTTAACACTTTTGTTTGAATAAATATCCAATTATTTTCCCCTTTAAAAAATTATTACGTTTCTTTACCAATTGGATGTGCCGTGTTTAATCATGTAATAATCGTGTAAACTCATGCGTACAGAATTTTTCCCCGGACAAAAGGTCGTATTCACATTATCACATTCATATTTTTTAATTCTGTTTAATCATCTACTAATAAATTTTAACTTGGAATTTAATCTGAGGCTTATTTAACTGGAATTTAAAACGATGCCAAGATCCGTGAAGTTTTTTTTATTTATTTCCATTCATTCACTAAGGTATATTAAATTTTTTGCTTCACGTAAAAAAATATTTTTTTTTATATTTTTTTTGCCTTTAATGAAGGAATTTCATTACTGCAATCCCTTCATCTCAGTTTTTTTTTATTTTACCACTTTGAAAAACTCTAATGTTCTATTGGTATACTATAGTTTTTTTTTTCTTTTATATCCGTTTAAGCTTAGCTGGGCTAATAATTCGGCTAACTCATTCCCTAATAATTTTTGTTTGTACGTGTGTTTGAAAACCGATGGCTAAGTGATTTTTCTAGCGCAATTTCAGGTATTTAAAATGGTTCATTTTTCTTTCCAAATTTTTGTTTTAAATTCTATGTCCTTAAGACCTAGATGTGTGTTTGTTTTTCTGAAGAACTAATTAAATTTTATAAATTAACGTAATGAATTAAAGATTCTATTATTTTGTTTTTAAATTAAATTTTTATCTAATAAAAAGTTTAGTAATTTATTAAATTCTTTTTCCTTACAAACGCGAGGCTATGGATTTTCAAACAGAGGTTTAAATAACTATTTTTTTAATTAGTTTTAAGATGGGTTTTGTTCATACATTTTTGTCTTTCTAAGTTTCATTTTTTTTTGATTCATTATAAGTGCAAATTGATTTTTTTATTTTTATCTCTCGTTCTCTGGAATGAGAAATTAACGTTTTTTTTTGTAAAAGAAAATTTCTATTTTGTTTGTTTACAAAGATTTTGTTAACATCTTTGTTGATATTATGTTTCATTATGTTTGAATTAAAGTAGTTTGTTTTAAATTCATTTCTGGGTGTCAGATTATAATTTATTTTTCTACCATTTGAACCGGCATAGATTTTCTACAATCTCACCCTCGCAGTACTTAGAGCGAGTATTTACCATCATTTGAGCTACGTTGGTTGTTTTTTTTTATTGGGTTGCTAATTAATCCCTGGACTCAATTTCAGTGCCTGGTTGGGTTCTAAAATTGGCTGGTGGATTGCCCCCCTATTGGTCATTTGAGTTTCAGTGTCTTCGTGGGGTGAGCCGTTTTCTTTTCTTTTATCCGGTTTCGGGGTGGGCCACTTTTGAAGTTCTCCCGGTGGAGAATTACAACAGTGTTTTGTCCGTTCCGAAGTCTGGTGAAGGGGAGGGTCGGTTTTCGCCGCAGGGCGTTGTGACTTAGATAAAATTTTTAGTTGTTGTAACTAAAAATAAGCTGTGTCGTTTCGACACACTACCAGTTTTAGTGGAAGCTTCGTTTCTACCACTACAAATTTGGTGCAGGTCACCGTGCCTTGTGTAACTTCATATTTTCCACTACAGTACTAAAATGGCTTACCGTAGTACGAGAGAAGTCTCTTCCCGTATCAGGGGCATTAATAAAAGAAAAAGCACTAGAATTCGCGAAACAGATGGGTTCTACAAATTTTGTTGCCAGCACAGGTTGGCTAGACAAATTTAAGAACAGGCATGGTCTATCTCAGAAAGTTATAAGTGGTGAAAATGCCAGTGTAAATGAAAATGACTGTACAACTTGGAAGGAAAACGTGTTAGTTAACCTCCTGCAACAGTATGATAAGAATGACGTGTTTAATGCTGATGAGACTTCATTGTTTTATAAGTGTTTGCCAAATAAGACTCTAGCATTTCGAAATGAAAAATGTTACGGGGGGAAGTACAGTAAAGAGAGAGTGTCTGTAATGTTAGCTGCTAATATGACTGGGACTGAAAAACTGAAACTTTTAGTGATTGGGAAAAGTAAAAACCCACGTTGTTTTAAGGGTGTGAAATCTTTGGAAACCGACTACAACTTCAATAGAAAAGCATGGATGACTGGTGACATTTACTTAAAATGGTTGCAGAAGTTTGACAACGAAATGATCAGACAAAATAGAAAAGTGTTGCTGTTTGTGGATAATTGTCCTGCTCATCCACGATCGGTTTCAGAAAAAATTAAATCTGTTAAAGTAGTGTACTTGCCACCTAACACACAACTTCGAAAATTCAACCCATGGATCAAGGAATAATTAAAAATTTAAAAATTCATTATCGGAAACGAATTTTAATGAAAGTGCTAAATGCAATCGATAATAATTCGTACACAGAAAAAATGACAATTTCCTTAAAAGACTGCATTACAGAATTATCAAAAGCATGGGTCGGTGATGTTACTTTGGAAACTATCTCCCGGTGCTTTAGAAAAGCTGGTTTTTCTGGAACGGACGTCGGAATTCAGACAGCTGAAGTTCCTCAAGTTTTAAGTGACAGTTGGAGTAGAATACAAGATAAGATCTGTTTATCTGAAGACATACCTTGGACCAGTATATTAACGTTGACGATGATGTTGAAACAGCTGAATATCCGACTGACGAAGAAATTGTTAATGAAATTTTGCAGTCGCAACATGTTTCCATTGAAGGTGAAGTAGAAGAAGAAGAAGAAGAGGAAGACAGTGACCATCAAGGAGAAAATTCAAAAATAACAAACGGTGATTTGCTTAATGCTTTCTCAATAATACGCACTAGTATGCAGCAACACGAAAATGTGCCTGAAGAGATGTTTATACATTTAAACAAGTTAGAATCGTTTATAGAAAACAAGACAATTTTTAACAATACAGTGCAA
This sequence comes from Catonia carolina, assembly GCA_035578175.1. Lineage (NCBI taxonomy): Eukaryota > Metazoa > Arthropoda > Insecta > Hemiptera > Achilidae > Catonia > Catonia carolina. Next base: position 42,311,401 of record JAQMRL010000001.1, read on the forward strand.
ACTAGAATATCGGATTTCTTCAAAATACAGTAGAACACAAATTGTAAATAGTGTAGACTACGCATATTATCGGTTAGTTTATTTTTTACAATGTTAGTTTTGATGTGTATGTTTTTCTTTACATGTACTGTACGTACATACTTTAGTAACAGTATTTAGTGATTATAAAAGTTTAAATGTGAATCATTTTTAGTTTAAAAATAAAATGAATATTGTATCTCAATTTCGTATCTTGTTTGTGCATTAACTATACGCCTAGTATATGAAAAGATAACATTAGTACTCAGGTAGGTACGAATTTTACTTTACTACGTACTGTTTCTATATAACGAAATTTCTATATAACGAACTTTTTATGGATCCCCTTGACACTTCGTTATATAGAAGTTCGACTGTATATATATATACATACACACATACATACATATATATATATAATAGTTAAAATCTTATAATCTAATATCACAGACAAAATAGGCTAAAAAACGCTAAAAACAAAAAACATTCACACATAAACTTAAACTTAATATCACAGTAACAATAAATAACAAAAATGACATTGACACTTACTTAATTAAAATCTTAAAAACTAATATCACAACTAAAAAATTACATTAAAAACAAATAATATCACAGACATATGACGTCGCAAAAGGCTGTAAAGGGGCCTCATAATAAAAACACAGACATATAAATACAAACTTACAACTAATATAAATACATATACTATAAAATAGAACAGATTAACACATATAAAACATTGCAACACACCCCAGATTATCAGACACTGTTGTAAACACTGATGGATCGTAAAAATTTTAAAGTTGCGTCCAAAATAGGGCTTTCGTCACCGAGTATATTCCTTATGTCAGAGGGAATCTTGAATCGCCGACGCAGAGCTGCGTAGCAGACGCAATCAACCAATACATGTTTGACTGACAAAGGACAATCGCATCTGCCACAAACTGGAGCATCACCAGACGTCATGAGATACCCATGGGTTAATCTGGTGTGCCCAATTCTAAGTCGCGCGATGACAACTTCTTCCCTTCTATTCTTCCTCAGTGACGTATCCCAAGGCTTAACATTACGTTTTATTTCCCGAAGTTTGTTGCCATGAGAGCCAGTCCATTCTACCTGCCAGGAATCAGTGATGACACGCCTCACCAGGCCCACGAAATCTGACACAGTCAGATATTGCGTGAAAGCCGGTTGGCGTGCCGCCTCCTTAGCGGCCAAATCAGCAACCTCATTTCCCGAGATTCCAGCATGACCCGGAACCCAGCAGAAAACAAAACAGTAACAGAAAACAAACAGAAAACAAAAGAGTTTATTCCATCGAAGAAACTCATTCCGTTAACATTGGGTGGCGCTGAAAACCACCCTGACTTTCCGAAGGATAGATCACCTGGTCTACCCTGGAAAGAAAAGGGATACAGGACTAAAGGCGAAGTCCTAGCAGATCCAAAAGCTCGTAAGGTGTGGCACACTAAGTGGGACAACATCGGACGAGGTAGGGATGAAACACTCCCTGATACCGCTCTTTTCTGACGCGCTCAAATAGCAAAAGTAGGGGAGGAAAAGATCAGAGCAGTCTGGGGAATACCTATCGACGTGATCGTCGAAGAGGTTAGATTCTTTTATCCATATATGGAGTGGATAAAGAATAAATCCCCAAACATTCCCATTGCATATCAGGCTGAGATGGCCACTGGTGGCATGTCTTATATTGATGATATGCTGAAACAGAATCCAGGTGTTTTCGCTATGACCGATTGGTCGAAATTCGATAAGAATGTACCGCCATGGTTAATTAGGGACATCAATTCCATTTTCCCGACGCGTAACTCTTTTGACTTGCGTCACTCTCTGGGAGGTAAGCTCCTCCAATAACTCAGCCTCAGACATATCTTGTATAGCTCGAGAGTAAACCACTCCTCGAGATGAGTTGAGGGATCTATGCGGTTCAACAGTGACTGCAGTACTTCCTATTTGTGTAATTTTAACAACGCTGCTACTTTGCTTCGCAGACGTTGTTTCAATTAACAAAGTACCATTCCTTAGTTTTTTAATTGAATGTGGGGAGCCACAAACCGACTGCACAGACCTGTTAATAATGAAGGGGGAAACTTTTGATAGCGACCCTTCTTCTGCAACACAACGAACAACGAAAAATTTGTCCGTGTTACTTAATACACCACTATCACTATCGTCAGACAAGCTAGACCAGTCTTTTAAATCCGAGGGAAGTTTGTTTATTTGACATAATCTCTTTAGTGCTTTTCCAGTCATCGTGAAAGCAAGGTGCGGGCGGAGAGATGACCCGCGCACGCCGCAGGTCCCTAGTAAAAAGAAGGACCCGGCCGAGTACTCCCGGCAGCCATCTCCCACATATTTCATCCGGGCCGGGGAGTCAGGTACTGCCTGACCCACTGATACCGACGTCCCAGAGGCTCGCACGCAGCAGTAAGAGCTCCGACACTCTTACCCATGGTCCACTTCTTGCCACAGTACCGAAGCGACTTTGGTTGTGATACTAGTTCTTAAGATTTTAATTACATAAGTGTCAATGTCATTTTTGTGTTTTCTTTTTTTAACTGTGATATTAAGTTTAAGTTTATGTGTGTATGTTTTTTGTGTGTTTTTTTTTTTTTTTTTTTTTTTTTTTTTTTTTTTTTTTTAGCCTGTCTGTGATACTAGATTATAAGATTTTAGATATTTCATATATATATAAAAAATGGCGTTCTACACTCGGGCTTTTTACACCCTTGTGTAGAACAACAGGCGATGATAACCTCGCCGAGGTTTTTCGCCTAAAAAAAAAAAAAAAAAAAAATGTGCCTAATAACCCGCTTGACTACCGCACCACACAAACATTGTTGACTTTAGCCGTGATATCACCTGAAGAATTCGCGTTCGCTCTGACAAACCAGCCAGACTATATAGCACGACTAGCAGGCGAGGTCGCATACTTGGGAGTATGTAAACCAGTCTCAGTATCCTATAGGCATGACGAGCAATGCTGGTTGGAATTGCCAGTATCATATAAAAACGAGAGTAATTATTTGACCCCCAGGAACCGTATCTTAGTTAGATATGGCAGGCAAGGCCAGTGCAATCCCTTGCTTCCCATCAAATACCGTCTTTTTTTTAAGGCGAAAAACTTCGGCGAGGTTATCATCGCCTGTTGTTCTACACAAGGGTGTAAAAAGCCCGAGTGCAGAACGCCTTTTTTCTTTTTTTTTATATATATACAATAGTTAAAAAGATTTACCGATTTCTTTTGCTTCGAGAACCTTGAATAGGGCAGAATCTAATCTTTCTACAATTGAAAAGGAATTATTATCAATAGTTTGGTCATGTAAACATTTTAGACCCTACTTATACGGACAAAAATTTATAATTCAGACAGACCATAGGCCATTACAATGGTTACACAATTTGAAGGAACCAAATTCAAAATTACTTAGGTGGAAATTGTTATTAGAAGAATATGACTTCAAAATTCAGTACATTAAAGGGAAAACCAATGTAGTTGCAGACGCACTATCACGAATAAAAACAGAAGAAAATGTCCATTTACAGGAAGATGAAGATTTAGCTGAAGAAGTACTTAATGAATTTATAGACGAATATTGTGACAGAAATACACCAGTTGACCTTGACAATGACAGTTTAGTTACAATACACTCACAAGAAAGTTCAGCACAAAACATAGTAATTATGAATGACGATTTAATAATAAATACGGAACCGAATCAAATAATAATAGAAAGAGGTAAAAAGAAACCTTACGTTCAAAAAATATTTAATAAAAACAGAATTACCTTTTATTTTCAAAATCCCGATTCAATTTTTAATTCATTTAATTTAATTTCAGAATATTTAAACGCTAATATAACTTACGGTATATTATGTTACAAAAGTGGTATAAATCATGAAATATTTAATAATCTTTTAAAAACTTTTCAAGATCTAATAATAAAACATTTCCCTACAATTAAACTTAAAATCTATAAAAAATTAAACTTGGACATAAAAGATAAAGATGAACAAATGGAAATAATAAATAATTATCATAGCACTAAAACATACCATAGAGGGATAAATGGAAATTATTATCACATAAGAAGAAAATATTATTGGCCATCTATGCAAAGAGATATAACAAATTTTGTGAATCAATGTGATTCCTGTCTTCGAGTAAAACTCACCATAGATAAACAGCATTAATCATTATCTTTAATTAAAATGTTATTGTTGTTCAAATTTTTGTTGACAAGCTCTACGGAGTGGGTCAAAACCTATGATGTAGGACCACACCCTTTACTTTCAAAAGACTTCATCAGCATATGATTGCCTCAGTGAGGATACCTCTTATCAGTCCATTTCACTTTCCTCCACTGTGGACTGTCGTATAACTTTCAGCTTTTAGCTTTTTTTGGGATGGAACTATGGCTCAACATGATGGAGAAGAAATAGCATCATCTGCAAGAAAAATGTTGTTGAATTTACCTAGTGAAATGGAATAAGTTAACCTGTACAGTGATTCACGCCAGAGTAGAACCGAAACATTTATGTAGCACTGATGTACACCTAAATTTTGTTCATTTGGTTAAATCAGATACATGATGTTACAGTAATAAATCAGAAGTATTTTTAACCTGCTCATGAACTTTTAGAGGCAGATACTATCCCTGCCTTGATTGAAAAAGAAAATAAAACTTCATTGAAATTATTTATCTTTCTAGAGATGGGAAAATTTTATACGCTTGTGTAAAGATGAAGCAGCATATCAGTGTTACTGAAATAGAGAAAGTTTGTTTTTTTTAAATCTCTATTAAAAAAACAACCAATATGTTCACAGAAAAATAAATGTTTGCAATTTTGTAAAGAATAGAAAAAGTGTTTTTTACAAATATTTTTGAAAATTAATAAGAACAAAGCGAAAGTGTTCTGCAGCAGCAAGAATGGTTCAAAAGAGATGGGAAATTTAAAAGTAGGCCTCGAAAACATACAGGAAATTGGAAAATCCTATCTAGGGAGTAAAATAACAAGGATAGTAGAAGCACAAATGATATCAGAACTAGAATTGCTCAAGCTAGAAGGGCCTCGATATGAAAAACAGCTTACTGACTACAAAACATTGATTTACACATTAGGAAAAAATTTCTTAAAACAATACGTTTCTAGAGTGTAATATTACACAGAAGTGCAACATGGGTGATAGTGGTTGTAGAAAGAAAGAGGATAGAAGCTCTTGAAATGTACTGTTATAGGAAAATGCTAAAGATTAGGTGGGTGGACAGATAAGTAATTGAGAGTTTCTTATGTAAGTGGATGAAAAAGCAAGTACATGGAAACATCACACACGAAGAAGGAATAGGCTATTGGGGCATATCTTAAGACATCCAGGTATTAGTTTATCAATAATGGAGGGTAATATTGAGAGAGTTAATTGTAGGGGGAGGCAAAGGTTAGAATATTTAAGGCAAATTACAAAAGATGTAGGGTGTTCCAAGTATGTAAACCTGAAACGACTTGCGCCAGATAGAACAGCTTGGATAAAATGGTTTCCTAAACTATTAAAAGAGACTGTTGGTTCAATGCGAGATAAGATTAAAAACAATATCAAATCAGGTTTTGAAAAATGTGGAATCATTCCCTTAAATAGAGACAAGGTGCTTCAAAGATTAGCTGGTGAGCCTGAGAATATTACTCTAGTTTGAGATAGTTTAACTGACTTTTTCAAAACTCTTCGATACGAAGCATCAGATGTGACAAACTGGGCAGAAAGAAAAAATTGCAGGTGCCACCAGGAAGAAGTGTTAAGGGAATAGACTTTCAGCTGGAAGAGTCAGATGATGATGATGAGGAAGAATACAGTATGGATTTTTTTTTTTGTTTAATGTCCGACTGTTCTGCAATTACTGCTAATGCAGATGGTGAAGGATGAAATGATTTTTATAAAACGTATGAAAATATGCCGTACCTGAATGGGATTCGAACCCAAGATATTATGGAAGAGGAGTAATTTCAACATGAAGAACTTTCTGATACAGTAGATGCGATCTCTTCAGTTTTATTAGCAGAAAAGAAGAATGAGGAGCTCAGAGATAACAAAACAAAATCTGATATTGATGAAATAAATGAAAATGAAATTCAGATTACTGTTGCTGTGAAGAACTGGGTTGTTGTAAATTTTAGTAGTTCCAAAAAAAGTGAAAAGTTATTTATTGGGAAAGTCACAAAATGTTTTATCAATGAAGAAGGTATATGACGAAAAATGTTCATGGCAGAGCTTAAAAAATTTTAACATGTGTATCCTTAAGTTGATGTACGTGAATTTGAAGAATCACAGATTAAAAGAAGATTGGATGAACCTAAACAAGGCAGAAGAGGTCAGTTTATTTTTCCCATTGACGTTCAAAATATGAAAAAGACAATTAATTTGGTACCAGTTAATAAATAGTCAGTAAAATGTGAACAATTGATTACAGAACTATTCAAGAGACTAAATGTTATCTTTTTATTTTATCATATTTTGATTTGTTTTAACATTAGTGTACAATAGTGGTAGGTAAATATTTTTAGTTTATTATCACTAAAAAGCTGATTTTTTTAGTGTTAAAATCTGTTTTTCTTTGATTAAATAAAATCCTTTGCTTCTTAATATAAAAAAAATGAAATTTTGTGTCCCAAAACACCCCATTAGGTGGTTTAAATTGGAACAGCACATGCATGTCATTAGTGTCAAACACAAATTTAATTTATACTCACACCAGAAACAAAAATCAGCGAAAACTGTCCCAATTCACCCCATTTTACAATACCAATAATACTTTGGCAGACTCATTTCTTCACCATTATAGCGACGATATGACTATTAATAATTTTCCAAAAATCTTATTAATTCTTGTTGAATGAATACCCATTTCGTAATTTTCAATCGATATTACGATCAATTTAAATAATTAGCGACTTAAAATATTTCAAAATATAGTTAAATAAAATTGCATACAATAAAACCATACGGGAAAGTAAGATTATGTAGTAAGGTTATGTAGTCAGTTCATTTTTCCCATTAAAATTTCAAAATAAAAAATAAGTCTTAAAATTTCAAAATATAGTTAAATAAAATTGCGTCCAATAAAAACATACGGGAAAGTAAGGTTATGTAGGTCGACGATAAAAAAAAGGGGCTAATAATCAATTTCAGAGTGGAAAAAAGCAAAATTAATTTCAGATTTGGATTCAGCACACATAATAGTACAAATAAAATAAAAAAATTGTGATAATCGGCGATTTATCCATATTCTATAAAATTACCGAATTAAAAATGCTTCATTTTTTATGACAGAAATAATATAACGATTAAGTCAATTCTGATAACACAGCAAGTAGGCGTAAACCAAGTAGGCATGTTTTCTCAAAACATGCTCTATAATTTTATCAACAGGCATTTTTATCGAGGCGCTACCTCTAGATCCACAATGCAACAAAAATACATTGCAACAGGCACAATGTAACACATAGTGGTCTAAACTTTAAAAATTTTAAAGCATTTGGAATTTAATTCCTTATTTCAATTTGCAATCTAGTGTTACACCAGCTATAATAAAAACCTCTCCTAATTTCATTAAGGATATTACAGCTCGAGACCTAGTGAAACAAATCAAAAATAAAATCGAAATTTTATTCCTGATTTATAAGTTCAAAGTAATGAAATCACTCGAGCACTTTGCAGAAGCAAAATCAAAATCGATAAATCTTACTAACAAGCTGATGCATTCATGTGAAAACTGAACACTCCAAAGTTAAATATTTCCTAGTCAAAGGTACAATATTTCTCATGTTGGCTTCGAATATCGTGTTGGCTACGTATATCGTGTGCAGAAGTAACAAACCAGTTATTATCAACTAAATTACGCACTGAACAAAACACACTGTTATAATAAATTATTATTAGTCTAAAACTATACATAAACTAACAACCACTGCAACAAAGCGATTCAGCAAACATTCAAGCCTCAAGGAACATGACTAGCACTTAACAAGAAATGTGCAAAGCGTACCAATCCCATCCATGCACACTCAATAATTTTGCCAACCAAAGGCGCTCCGATCAACTTTACTCATAAAATATAGGTAAATATTAAATAAAAATATTATTTTAAAAATATTAATTGCCAATATTTAATACCTAATAAACAAGTTTTAGAATGAAAATAGTAGAATAAGCAAAACCGTTACAAGAGCAGGTTATTGAAAACACAGATAAAAACTGTGTACTGTATTATTGACAAAAAATTTAATTTTTTCGTAAATTGTTGAAAGCAACTTTTAATTATTTTATCGAATATTTAAATAGCACTGTTTATTTTAAAAGTTGGTAGTTGTGTTATATTTACTGTAGCGCGTGTTACAACAGCTGATAGTTTTCAAACATTTTTTAAATACTTGTATGTACTTTACAATCTGAGTAGGACGTGTATAAATAAATAAAGGGTGGTCTCACGCCAGACTCAGGCCGAACATTACGATAGAGAAATCATGAGTGGGGTTAATTAAAACCCAGCTTTCAAAGAACACCGGTAATCACTGTCTATTATTCAAATCTGTATGATTATACCTATCTATCTTTACTATATTTCAACCACCGAACCTTCGTCTCCGAAAATCAGATGACATACAATCACGTCACATTTCAGTGACTTTACCACTGGACCATTGTACGTAAGATAAGATAGTAACTGAATAAGATTTTGTTTGTAAGCTGTAAAATGTTATGATCATGTAGATCATGTGGCTGAGTACCTTATTACGTCCAGTAGCCTAATGCTAAAGTCCAACTGAAATTGAGTGTTACCCTATGTAAATTCAGACAGTAAAAGTGTGTTGAAAAAGTTAAACATAATAATAACCTACCAGTCTTACAACATTTTATTAGTTATGGTTAGTTAGATACCAAACTTTACCTAGTACAATATACCTATACTCATATACAGATTCCCATACTTTACTCAAAACATAATTTGCCATAACAAAGAATGACAAACTAAAATAATAAATATAAACGTAAACTAACTCTTAGCTTACGTTTTGTAGTGGTCATCACGTTTTACTAGCCATCACACTGTAGTGGCTAGTATGAACAAGTCAGAATTGATATGCTTCTAAGAAAATTATTGGAAATGTGCCTTCTACTATATTATAACTATATATTGTGTAACAATTTTGAAGGGTCAAATAATTTAGCAATAGGCTATGTCAAACAATGTATGCAGTCCCTGGATTTGAATTATTAGCTTAGCCTACTTCAAGCCAATGAGTTTGTTAGGAAATATTCTAAGGTTGATCCCCTGTTTCATCTTAAAACTACAGTGATTCTGATGGCTTCAGTTGAACTAAGAAGCAAAAATTATTTTTGTGGTCTGATTATGAAGATGTATTGGTACAGCAGTAGTACCTGAAATCAACTGTTAACCACCTAGGTTAGGTTAACTCTTAGCTATAAGCTAAATTATGAAAAATTCTGGCATCATTTAAACTCACAGTTCCTGAGCGATTCACTATACTAATACTAGTGAATGTTAGAGTAGGGTTATCAAAAAAATCGTGCATTAAAAGCTAGTATGACATTAACTACTGTGGTATAGTCTGAAGTTTTTCTGTAGAATATATTAAAAAAACCAAGCGTAAAAATTATTGAGTGTTATAACATTATGTTATGTCTATAATTTGACAGCTTAAAATAAAACAAATTGACTTTTCAAACCTTTTAACAAAACTTTTGATTTTATCTATAACTATAATGCTAGGTTAGGCCTGTATTAGTGATAAATTGAATACTAGACTGCAGTTACCGGTGTACTTTGAAGGTTGGGGTTGAATTAACTTTACTACCTCAGAAATGGTTGGCCTGAGTCTGTAAAAGTCTACACTTTACTTGCACATAATCATCTCATTGGCACATGGAGTTGCTTATTGTTCTAAATTGAACAGATTGAATGTACTACATTAGGGATTAATTTCTTTTTAAATTATTGTACATGATTGGATAACAAATTTATAAAGAAGAAACGAAAGAATGATATTTACGAAATAAATAAATATTGGCTCACTTATTTGTATTGTTTATTAAAATTAAATAAATAAGGATGTAGCGTAGTGGTAGCGCACTGGCCTACCACATGGAGGTCCCGGGGGTTCGATTCCCGGCTAGGGTCTGGAAATTATAACTAGTCACAACCCAACTTTACATAACCCACTGTAGTTACTAGTGACAAAGCTGTTGATGCAACTTTTAAAAAAATTAGGATGCAACAAGTTTTTATGAAACCTATCATTTTTATGTATTAATATTTTCTTTGTCACTCGAACAATTACTTTATTAAATCAATTATTTAAAAAGCAATTCCTTTTGTTCATTTTATTTAATTTCTTTTTTCTGGTATGACAAGCTTAAAGTGTAATAATCTTGTAGGATTATTAAATAATTTTAGTTTTGTATGCTTCTTCATTTCATACTTAGTTCACAATAGCCTTCTAAGCCCATTTTACAGGACTGGCTACAAAAAATGTAGTAATTTTTTCTAGTATTAATTTAATACACATTGATCGTGGCTAACCATACTTTTGTGCATTTGCAACACTTCCTGATGCTTTAAATCTTTTATTTTATTTAAGTTTTGTAAAGTTGGAAATGCTACTGTAGGATACATTCAGCGATACTATTATGATTCTTTCATGACAGCTGTATCATGTAAATTCATTTGTTTTTAGTGAATATTTTAATAAATATACTGCAAAACACTACTATGTTGAGGTTAATAACAGACAAACCAGTACTGACATAGTAAATGAATGTAGTATGTACTGCTGCCAACTTATAAAAATCATTGCATGTCGAAAGTGACATGTGCACCAACTGGTATGTAGTTACCCATGATCACTAATAAGAAAGTACTAGTTAATAAAACATTGAATCAACAAATAAAATTTGTCAAAATGCAATGTTAACTCTTGTGCAGCACAATCTGCTTTGTCTCTCTGCTGGTGATTTGATTCATCAATGAGAAATTCGTAAGTTAACCTTTGTACTTAGAATATACATTATAAGTAAACTAGCAACCCTGCTCGCTTCACAGCAGCTAATGAGACCTCATTAAATTATTTTAAAACCTCTCTATATACAATATTTGTGGTTTTGTTGCCCTGTGGCAGCAAAATAAATTGTTTTTCTGCACTTCCAGCTCTATAATGACCGACATGAAGTTATCCATGAGTGAAGTAAGCACTCTTGTCTCAAATCAATGCCCATGTTTAAATGTTTGTCCCTGCAATTTAACAGAATTGAATAGAATGCATAAAAGAAAGAGACAGTTGATATAAGGCTGAGATAAGAGACAGTAATACTTGCGTGTGGTACACAGAATAATTGGAAATATATGACTCATTCACTACCTGTCGAATGAAAACAAATATGAAAAATTTGAATATTTCCGAATTTTTAATGTTTTTGGAATCGAATGGTATTCTTCATGTTTTTCTATGAAATATAAAAGTTGAATCGTGCTTCTAGCCGAAAAAATACACCATCCAGAGGAATTAAAAAAAATAAAAGTGCTATGCACCCGATAATCTAAAACATGCGACATCATCACAGTTTAAGTTGCTTAACTCACTTAATTAAAGTTACAAAATAGCCTATATTGATCAGGAAGCTCTAAGCTATGCAACAATGAAAGATTTTTTTAAATCAGTTCAGTAGTTTCTGAGATTACCTCATACAAACAAACAGACGTTTCTTCTTTATTATATTAGTATAGATAAAGTGCCTTTACGGTGTATGAATTTTTTTGCCTTATTTCACTTGAAGGATTACAGGGGGAAAACAACATAGTCTGAAACCCACAGAAATGCCATTAAAATGGCAACATCTTGTTAATAGTCTATATTTTTAACATGAAAAGTCATACAGGGAAACAACCAACTCAGTTATGAGTTATTGCAGCACAAAGTAATTATGCACCACAGGGGAAGAAACAACTCAGTCCAACTGAAACTGGGTAAGAAGCAATACCATCCACCAATGCACGTACACAGACAACTTTTACTCACATGGGTTTTGTCTAAAGCCTTATTTGCACGGGTTGAGTAATTTAGTAGACTAGCCACATTGAGTAATTTAGTAAATGTTTGCACAGGTAATGTAGACGCCCAATTTAGTGCATTGTCAAGGCTTACAGAGGTGGGATCTCGTTCGTAAAGCTCTACGTATAAGTTTTAACATGTGCTTAAACGAATTTGAAAACCTTATTAAAATCGAAATACATAGAAGATTACACATTTGGATGAGGAACTGGATTTTAAAAGGAAACAAACTTGACGCTTCTAATACAGTAGTGTGCAAATTTATCCGAACATAGATGTTATGTAATGAAAAGTTACTTTATTTTTGAAAAAATATATATACATTCTATTTGTTAATGTTTAATAGCTAATATGGCCACCTTTATTGTTTATCAGTTCACGTATGCGATTTGGCATAGATTCAGTTAGTGTACTGCACATTTTTTTAATTTCTTCGTCACGAAACCATACCGATATTATTGCTGCAATGAGGTTATTTTTTGTAGTACAATCCATTTATGAGAGTCGTTTTTTCACTATTGCCCAAAGATTTTCAATCGGGCTTATATCTGGGGAATTACCTGGCCATGTCTACACTTTAACATTTTCTTGTTCGAAAAATGCTTTCACTTTTTTAGCAGTATAGCATGGCGTTAAATCTTGTTAAAACACTCCATTGCGAGGTGGAAATTTTGTTTGCAGTTGTGGCACAACCTTTGACTTAAGAATTTGGATATATTCATCGCTTTTTAACATACCATTTACTGGGACTAATGAACAAGGACCTTCAAACTTGAAACAACCCCAAAACATGTTTTCTGGGGATGTTTAACTAATTACTGGATATGAGCCGGTGATGTTCTTTCATCTGCTGATTTCTGAACATAAGAAACCTTTTGCCCCTGTACGTAAAAATGGGATTCATCGGAGAACATTACATTTTTCCAGTCTGCAACAGTCCACTTAGCATGTACTTTGGCCCACAATAACCATTTTTTGCACATTGCTTGGGTCAAAAGTTGTTTTTTAGCCGGTCGATGAGTTTTCCGTCCAGCATCAAGAAGTCGGCGTCTAACAGTTGTCACATGCAAATTCGTTCCACTGGCTGCAAGCTGTTGATTTAAGTCCACAGCACTTAATTTTGGATTCACTTTACTTGTACTCACTAATAACCAATCCTGAGTTGCAGTGGTTTTTCTTTTATGGCCACATTTTCCTTTCCTTCGAGGTGAAAAGGAACGAGTTTCTCGAAATTGTTTTAATATAGCATTCACTGTCTCTAGTCCAACCCCACACTCTGAAGCTATTTGTCGTTGTGTCATACCGGTATACTCAGAGAGAAAAATAATTTTTGAACATTTTCTTGGAGTTACATCCATTGTGACCAATATATGAATTTATCATAAAAAAGTTAAATACACTTGTAAAAACCACTACTTATGTCGTGAAATTGCTATAGAGACAAAAAACAACAACTTCACACTGCACAGACAGCTTACAGAATGTGTGTGGTTAGCAGTGTAGCCACAACATAGAAAAAAAAATCTGGTGTGAAACACTCACACAACTTTCTCTTGCCAATGCAAATAATTAATGATTAACCTAACATTACTAATAAAATATTATAAATAAACAAAACACTAACCTCAAAAACATAACCTTATTTTAATCATGAGTGAATGATGCAAAATGAAAATCAACCTCAGTTTGGCTTAGAAATACGGAAAATCACTCTTTCTCTCTAAACTAGGCTCTGTAGAGAAAAATGCTTTAAATAAAAGTTGTAGATCTTTTAATTTTCTATAAATTAAATTATATACACTTTTGTCGTAAAATGCATACTAAGGCCGAAATCTTAAAAAAATCAATTTTCACACATTTTCGTGAGAAAAAAAACAGAAAATCGCAAATTACCGCTAAACTAAGCGTTATAAAAAAATTTGTTTAAAATAAAAGTTGTAGAATTTTCAATTCTCTACAACTTTTATTATATAAAGTTTTGCGCTAAAATACATATTAAAGCTGTAATCTTAAAAAAACAACGTTTTTACGTGAAAACAGCCTCACCCAGAATTTCAGCAAACATGACGCCTACCCTATCTTGTAGAGAATAAAAAATTGAGTAAACCAGGCGATTTTAAAAAAAATCGTAGGACCAGTTTTTGAGAAAATCGCAAAAAAGTGAAAAATTACACGAATAAACTACCACTTCCGGTTGACCGATTTTGATGAAAATGTTCGTGTCGAGTCCGGTAGTGGTACGTAACTTAAGTTTCAAGTTTCAAGTTCGTACGATGTTCCGTTCTTGAGATTTTCTGTTCACACACACACACACAGACCAATCGCTAAAAACATGTTTTTTGGGTTCAGGGGGTCTGAAAACGTATAGATCCGGTGAAAACTCGATTTCGAAAAATCGACATGAAAACAATACTTTCCTTCCTATATATTTATATAGGCAAGAGAAAGTAAAAACAAAAAATTCTCTGCGTTTGGATTAATTTGCACGCTACTGTAATCTATTACGAGAATTGGAAGTGGAAGATAGGGGTACTAAAGAATATCTTTTAACATTGAGAATGTCTGAAAGTAGTTTTCAAAAAACATTTCAGCTTTTGGAGATGATACATGACTGCGCACATTTATTACTAATATACTACTCAACTAAATCATCAAGTCCAGACTGGTCCATTTGAAGCTAAATACGTTGTGCTTAGTGGTGGGGGTAAGATACTGAACTGTGCACTCATCTACAACTAAACTATTCTACTAAAACGACATGTCCAAACAAGTTGAGTTCTAAATTACTAATCTACTAAAATAATTGACCTGTGAAAACTAGGATTAAGAGTTTACCAACCTTACCTTCATAAACATGACTGATTTTTTTCAGTTACAGAAAAAAATAATAGGTTCAGAAGGTATTGTATACAGCTGTGATAATTTTTTGCGTCTTCATAAACTTTTTCGCAAAGAATAGTCATACACCAAGTAGTATAAATTAATCAATTTTTAATTGCATAAACATAATAAAATTAACAAAAAACTGAAGTTCACTAAACTTATTTACAATTTTATTTTTCCTGGAAAAATATTTGGTAGATTAATAATTAACTATTAACAGTTATAAAAAAGGTAATAGGGTATCAGTACATAGAAACAAGTGAAATGGACAAACCTATAATATGTTTAGCTCTGTATAAGATTTTAACTTTATTAAGAGCTTGCCTTATATAATACATTATTATACTTTAATATATACATATACATTATTCTGGCATGGAAATATTGGTACATAATTTGAATGGACACATGGTGTTCAATGCATTTCCAGGTAAACACTGTAGGGACTGGGGGGTTAGACTTTAATTGTAAGGGATGATACTTAATTATTATATTTTATTATTTGATTGTATTAACTTCTGTTAATTGTTATATTCTCATGAATTCTTTTTTTTTCTTTCTTTATTTGAATTTGCCATTTACTGGAAAGTACTTAATCACTTTATTATTATCTACTTCACCTAACCGATGAAACAAACTTATTTTACTCCTCACAAGAGAATGCCAAATTTGAAAGAAACTATATTTTCCCCACGAGGGATTGGTCAAATTTGCAGTGTAATTAAGTTGCCCTTCACAAGAGAATGCCAGTTTTGAAAGAAATTAAATTAATATTATATTCTTTATTTGTTTTGTATCAGCTTTCAAATTTGATCTTATTATTTTTTCATTTACCTTGTCCCTTATTTCATGCAATAAAACATTATTCACATTAATATATTATAAGTTTTATTCAATTAATTTATTTTCATAGTTACAATTATTGTTGTTGTTTTCATACCTCTGCCATTGAAAAGCTACCAGATAATCACTATTATCATAAAGTTGAATAATTTGTGTCTCTTTTGATAACATGAACGTTACATTTATTACTACCTATTTATATCCACCATTTATTATATGTTTACTACTATTTTTAAGAACGAATGAGGGACCTACTCGCTTGGTTTGGCCTCCAGTCCCCAACTAAAATAATTTACAATTTCTATTTTCTTCTTCTTAGTTGCCTAGTAACCATATTCTGTTAATGTAAATTAAATAATTTTTTAAAATATTTATCTTAATCAGCTGGAATTATTCAGATTTATTTAAATAGATTCAAATGTAAACAACACCAGGTGTGCACTTAATTTGTCACATTACACCGACTACCGGTTACATTAACCTATGTTATCAGCTCATTAGTTTCTTTTCGTTCATATCTAATTGTAATCATTTTCCTTTATGTAAGTTTGAGGTAAAGTTTAAAGTGTAAAAGAGTGTAATTTCAAAGTAACAGGAAACCACCTTTGATTAAAATTAATTAATGTAAAAGTATAAACGTATTTCTTTCATTTCCTTGTAATTATTTATGGTTTTGTAAAATAAACTGATAGCATAGATTAATGTGACCATATGTAGCCTTAATGAGGGAGATTGCCAAATATACTTTGGTGGGAGACAGGAAACAGAGTTTTCCTTCTCAAGTTTGTACCTGCCAAAAGGACACAACAATCTTGATCACTGACCGAGAAGGTTCCAACCAAGAGGTCTTACTAAGGAGGAGCATGAAGATTTTGCTAATAGGTAAGAGTCTCAAACTCTTGGGCATTCATTTAACATGGCAAAGTTAATAAAACTTTAAACTCTTATTAGTTACATAAATTTCTTAAATATACTAATGTTAAAGTAACGTATTGGAAGCTAATCAAAATATGCTAACTTAAGGTTAAGGGATATCTTATAATTTTATTATATTATATAATTATTACTGCGCTTAACGCAAGTGTTTTAAGATAAATGGCTTATTAAAGTATCACTTATTCTGTTACTAACGTAACAATAGTTCTCATGAGAATAACTATATTAATATAACGTAGCACTTTGTAATTTAAAGATATTATTATAACTTGAATCATTAAACAAATAATCATTACAACCTACAACGAAGAGTTGGCTAATTTATTTATTTAGTTTACCACCAAAGCCTTACCGCTCGGGCACGACAACACAAAACAGGTGAATGAGAGAATCTACCTTTATAATTTTTATTTATGTTGCAAATTAGTTTTGAATTTTTTTTTTAACATTATAATACATTAAATTTACATATGTTTTACAAAACTTTAATATAATTATTACAAATCTCATATTTAGTTCATGTTATTACATATTTCCCACCGTATACTTAATAATATCCAAAATTATAATGAGTATATAAAATACAAATAAATTTTACATTAAAATATGGTGCAAATAAATCCATCATTACATTATGTTACTTGAAGTGTGCATATTATCATTATGAGCTTTAATATCTAGTATTATTAACAGCAATGTCTCACCCCTTGTCTACCAGTTTTACAGAGTATGCAAGTAAAAGTAAGTATGCTTACAATACACAATAAATAGACATAGTAAGCGATATCAGAATTGAAAATCAAAACAGTCACAATACTTTTTTTTATTAATTTAAAATTTGAATCCATACAAAACTCAAAAAGAACATAGAATAAGTCATTATCAAATATTTTATCTCTTAAAAAACATTAAAAAGAAACATCACAGAAAACAAATTGTCAATATCAGTCACATACAAAAACAAAGTTAAACTCCATTTAAAAATTCCAGGATTGTATAATACAAGTTTTCAACCAGGTAAGACTTCAACTCTCTTTAAAATCCTTTTTCACAATCAATCACAAACAACCTTTGTGAAAGATGGAACATCAGTTTTGATTCAACATTTGATGGTATTTTTTCATAGAAAAACAATCTACAAAATTTGACAAAATCAGAACGCTGCCTTCTTGTGAGATACTCATAAGACTTTTCGATCAAACCATTGCATCTTACTGACAGCCCACAGAACAGATAATAAATAAGCAAGGATTGTGAGAATTTTAATTTTGCATAAAGTAGTCTCTACAAGACTTCTCCCGATCTATATCATGTATGCACCTCTCGACTTGTTTCTGCACCAGAAAGATATCCTCAAGCTTAGTATACGATCCCCAAAATATTATGGGGTAATACACAATGTGTGTACAAAAGAAACCGTAATAGAGTATGCCCCCGCTATAACGTGGAATTCGGGGGATCAGAAATCCAGCAATAATAGTTTAATAATAAAAAAAACTAATAGTATATATATGTGTACTTACATAGAAACAATTAAATGTGGAAGGTAGGTCTAGAATATTTTTTCTTTAAATGGAAATTATTTTTTTAAATAAGAAGTTATTGTTTTTTGTTTAGCGGCTGTATATTTCTTCTTTATAATACGTATAAGATTTTACACTTTGCTTCTTCATCAATGTTATTACACTATTTATATTTTCTACAACATTTAAATGCCCGAATAACTCCTCGGTCTATTGGTTGAATCAAAGATGTTATGTTCTTGTATAAAAAAAACATTGCAAATATTCTCCCGCTTTAGATTTCAGCAAGTCCTTAGATGGGTGGGCAGGGTAATTATAAAAAAATAAATAAAGCTTTTTCTTCCAACTTTTGAACTCGTAAATAATTTTTGACTCAAGGCACAAATTCATCGGCAATTGTATTGTTGACTATTTCAAAGGATAAATGGTGGGTTTATACCCAATGCAGAAGTAGGATAACTAGCATTTCATCATCCTATTTTATTTAGATACTATATTTTTGGGGGACAGGTTACAATCCACGTTAGAATCAGCGTTCTACATCCATATCCGCATTATATCGAACCTTGTTATAACGATACAGTGGCCTTCTTTAGAATGAAAATTCCTTTTGATAATTTAAAATATTCAACTGGAATTTTGTTCCAGATATTATTTTGTTACTGACATTTATTACTTGAAGATGAGGTCATATTTTATTTCTTAAGATAAAATTCATAAGAAAAAATTTGTGTAAACAACATTGTAGTTTACAGATTACAACATCGACATTCAAAGGACAGAAAATTTAAAAGTGTATTAAAACTGTCAAGTTATTGGCAGCATAATTAGTTGTATAATATTAACAAAAATTAAAAATAGAGTTCCCTTAAAATATTTTTCTACAAACAATTCGATCACAATACAACAGGTCTATCAAATCAGTTCCATTCAGCAACAAAATTTTGAATGTGATTATGTTTACTGCTATCTTGCCTTAACTAAAATTTATAACAATTATTACCGTTCAAAGTTCAATCATTCATACAAATGAATTTAAATGAATCATTTAATCCTTAAATGAAATAAAATTATTTGTTGAAAAAATTTTAATAAAAATTTTAGAGAATAAAACCTGTTCATCCTAATTTCACAAAAATATTTGGAGTTTTATCAAATGAAAGTTCACAGAAAATGAAATGCATAAAAAACTGTATTCACTTTATCAAATTTACTAAGAAATTTTTACATTTTACCAATGAAAACTGTATTTTTGTTGGATAATACAAATCTTACAGTAATCACAAACACTCACTATCTACTACCCATAAATAATAAATTGAATTTGTAGACAGATGCTGTTGTTTTAATGTGCTTGTATTCTTGCGTGAGTGATGTTATCATACAAGTAGGACAGAGAAAATTCAATCCATCAACCTCACAACGATATGACGTATACTCTAGTCAGTTTGTAACAATTGGTACGTACTGTGGTTGAATCGAAGTCCTGCCAAACATACTTATATTTTTAATTATACTTTGTCTTTAAGGTCACCAAAGACACAAGTTAAGTACTATCAAACAAGGAATTAAAATATTTGAAAGAATTCTGTATAGATTAGTTTTAGTTTTATAATCTACTCAATAATTTGTATTTGAAACTATTTTGCACGTAATTATGTCAACTGAAATATTACTACGTTATTTTAAATTATTTTGGAAAGTCAACATCCACTTTTGCATGCATTGATCTTAAACCAGCTAAAATGGACAGAAATAACAGTCTTCTCTAAAAAAAATCCAATCCACCTTGGAGCATGCAGTGGTAAATTTTCCATCTGAGAGGTTCATGAAGCTAGTTTTATCTTTATCATAGTACCCAACCTGCATTTATGTGTTCTGGCCAAATGACAAATTTTTAGGTAAAAGTACATGGAGCTTCTCAATCAATGCAGTACATTTGCCTTGAAAAGTTTTCTTCTCCTTCCTTCTTTGACTGATGGTTATGGAATGCCCTTATTTGGCAACTCTACCATGAGAAGGCACATTTGGTTAAATAGACTGTTGGAACTACAGAAAAGAATATAATAGATGTTTAAAATAAAGAATGGGAATGCAAATTATCAAGTTGGATGTTTGAGTGAAGAACTGAAGAAAACTTTCATTTCATATTTTCATACAACCCACCAGGTTGGTCTATCGGTAAAGTCATCGCCACAAGTCAGCTGTTTAACAACTGATTTTCGGAGATGAAGGTTCCTGGTTCAAATCCTAGTAAAGGTATTGCTTGAGTCCAAGCTCCATGTAGTTGGAAGGAATGCAGTTTGTTTTTATAGTAGTGGGAGAGTGAATGAGTTAGTAGTATTTCACAGCTGATGCATTTGTAGTGGTAGCGTATACTAATTAGACTAAAATAATATTCTTATCATCCGGGGCATTAATTTAACAAATACCTACAGGGTTATTAACTTGGTTGGATTCATGATATTTAACTTACCGATTTATATCAAAATATGTAAATAAATAAATGTAATAAATACAAACAAATATTTTAAATATGGAAAGTTTGAAAACAAATGTTTTGTATCAGAGCAATACAACAATCGTTCTCCCAGCATGCGTCACTCATTCATTATACCTCACCCGTACCCTTCACCCTGCAACTACATGGAGCTTGGAGCCGCACAATAGTTACTTTTATATGGATTTGTATACTTGTGGTTACCAGTGTAGTTGGATGGTTGGGGTTGGGGTTAACTATACCCTCTCAGGAATAGTTGGGCTGGGTTTGTACATGACTATACCTCATTTACATGTCATATACATCATCGTCATCTTGTTGGGTCATGGGGTTGCTTATTGTTCTGAATTGAACAGATTGCAACACACACACATTAGGGATAAAATAAATATTATGTTAGCATACAAAAAAAATCACAAAGGTAATTGGCACTAGCAGGGGAAGTCATACCGAATATATTCCACCATTAAATGCTAGTTAATGCCTACTGGTACTTCAGCTGCCAGCTTTTTTGCTGATCAGCTGGAAGCAAATCTTGTCGGCAAATCCTGGTGCCATGAGCCCTTACCTCGACTTTACATGCATGACAGTAAGTGGGTTGTTTTGATATGAAGCAGGATGTAAGAGATTGAAAGACAAGCAATCAGTGTCTTAAAACAAAGATTATTCAGATAAGGTAAGGTAACCCTGACAGAAAGTTCCCAGTTCCTCCAGGTTGCAGGTTAAGTATGGAGTTAAAACCCTTTACTATAAAAATTGGCTATTGCGAAACTAAAACAACAGCCTCAGATGTTAGACAGGAATTATATATTGAAGAAACAGAACACCCAAAGAAATATAGAATTTTATATGGCAGTTGCATCATGGAATATGAGGACCATGTTGCAACTAGTAAAATGAGGGAGATATCTGATGATTTTTTGAGGAAGAGTAAATGCATGTCAGAAATGATTTGATCTTGATTGGTGTTAGAGGATGGAGAAACTAGTAACTGGCAGAGAAGACTGAGAGGGGATGATGATTTTTGCAACTAAATAACTAAAGTATTTGAATGCAAGACCAAAAATAAACTAGCTATATTGAAAAACTAATAGAAAATTTTATTAAGGAAAATACCAATCTCTAGTAATCTGATCAGGTACAACAACACTTTTACGATGGGTGAATACACAGTACCAATAATTTTTTTTATTATTGATAATTCCAATATTAATATTAATAAATTTTATAAAATTTTAAGTTCATTAATCACACAAGATCAAGTCACTTTTAACTTGAAGAGCCTATTTCTCATATTATTTTAGTTTGATAAGACCTAAGTCCTAAAATGTAGCACCTGTTCTGATCCTGTTGAACTTATTGTATGTTGTATCATTCTTAAAATATTATTTTAATGTTTTTTATTGTGAACAATTATGTACCTATTTCATTTGACCCAATCAAATGTCATTGGTTTTAATTTTTTCAATATAGTCCTACAAAACTGAGGTCATTTTGAATCTTGCTGTATTACATATGCATAATATTGTTAATCTGTCATATTTTCTATGAGTTGTTAAATCTAATCTAGGTATAATTTAATGTAAATAAATTAGATTTATACTTCTGAAGTCATGGCTGGCAATCCATTTGGACCTTTTGCACTAGGATCTCTAAGAACATAACTATACCATTTTGTATTACAATAAACTGTTTTAAAACAAAAAATATTGGCAATATAGTAATATTTACGAGGGTCATTCTAAAAGTAAAGAACGTTTTGATCGATGAACCGTGCAGTTCCCCCACCACTTCTAATGCTGAGTCATTCACCTTCCATTCACTTTGGGCCAGTCTGGCGCTAACAGCGAGCCGATACAGTCGTGCATTGATTATTTGTAAGTCTATAAAATGTGTGACAACATTAACAATCCGCCAAATGTGGGGTTCATAGCGTAATACGCTTGTTGAAAGCTAAAGAGAGTAACTTATCAAAATTTACAGACATAATGGAGGTCTATGGTAATGTGATGAACAAAGCTTCAGTTTGAAATTGGTGCATTAAGTTTAATGGCGGACTGATGAATGTTCATGATGAAGAGCGATTGGGCCGATCTTCAGCTATGACTGACGAAGAACTTCCTGCAACAGTTTCGATGGAAACTTTTCCATTATCCACCCTATAGCTTGGACTTGGCCCTGAGTGATTTCCATTTGTATCTTAAACTGAAGGACTTTTTGGACAGAAATTGCTATGGAAGTGATAACTAACTGAAAGAGGATGTTAGTGAGTAGTTAAACAACTTGCCAGCAACTGAGTATGCAGAGGGCATAGAAAAATTGGCGAAATGGTACAAAAAGTGGTTATTGTAAGGCAGTTATGTAGAAACATAGTTTAATATTATCCGGTATGTTGTAAAAAACGTTTTGTTTGGCTATAATAAAAAAAATTCAAAATAAAGAAAAACGTTTTTTACTATCTGAATGAACTTGTATTTTTTATTTTTCTTATTGTTATGAGTTTTCAAAATGGTACGAATAAACAAGTATATTATATTGTGTAAATATAATATATTAATAAAGTAATGCGTAAATTTTTAACTGCTTTTCAAATTACATACTAGTTTATACTTTGTGTTAGAGTTAAGTTATCAGAGTGCAACAACAGTGGATCTAGGAATTTTCAGGGAGGGGCAAAATGGGTTTTGCTCACCCTCCTATCTACTGACTTACCACTTTCAGGTAATTTAGGAATTGAATGGCTCAACAGAAAAATGTTGCAACTGACAAAATTTACAAAAGTGAGGTTTCAGTGGAATACACTCTGTAAATCCTCTATTTGATCATAATAGTGAATTCTAAAGGGTAGAATTGTAACTAAAATCTCTGAAATTCCTGAAACAAAATTGTCATACAGTGAAAAATCGTTATACAGCTAAGAATCAGATGGTATCTTTCACTTTTTGTAAAAATTTGTTTTTGTTACTAGCAACATTTTTCCGTTGACACATACAATTGTAATTATCTGGATCAAGGGTGGTTCTACCAAATTTCTTTCAAATTTTAGTCTTGACACAAACACATTTATTTATTTATTTTGCCGAGAGTCACTTTCCCGCCTCCAGGGTGCGTCCACTGGGGTATTTACTCCTTTCTGCCCTCTTAGATAACCCTGGAGTGTAGAATGTTCATAACTTATTTACATATACTTATATTTAAATTAATCTTGCTTTTTGGCTTTTCTTATTTACATTATGCAGGTGTTGAGATATAAATTCCTTTACTTCTTGTGTATCCTAGGCCAATTTCTTTCACATTAACACTGTATTTACATGCAGGTTGAAGTCCAAATAACTCAAAATATGTATCCTGAAACAAGAATAAATTAATGTTACGTAACAAGTAAAATGTTGAGTACTACGAAGAAAGCATTACATTCAGGGCATAACTTGTAACAATCTACCCCTTCATCCCTTCCTCCTCTAACCCCTCTCTTTGAATCTATCTTTTAATATTTACTACTGGGATAACTTCTACTAATATCAGCGGCAGCATTTTGTAACTTGGCGATTGCTGCCTACCGCAAAAGGGCAGTGTACTTTCCAACCTGTTTATGTCAGCCTGCATTAAAACAAAGTTGGCATAAATTTATTAAGCTTAAAGTTCACAATTTTATGACATTAAATTCAATCTACCTTACCTTCTTCATCCATAAATTTTATAACGCATTAAAATTTATTTCTTTCCTTTGTCCACTAAGTGTTTTTGTCTTGATTCATAATAAACAAAAACATTCCACCAGATTTATCCCAAGTAACAGAATGTAAGAACACTACAACAGTACAAACTGGGAATTTTTAAAAAACGCACGTAAAAATACAATAGCCTAATTTTTAAAGCAACGACAAAGAAGCAACTAAAGACAGTAAGTTAAACATTATTACTTTTATCTATCAACTGGAAAAATAACCAGGTCTGCATGTGTTTATTGTGAAGAATAGATTCTCCATCATGTCTGACTTTGGTCTGTGAAGTCGCTTATACATGTGTTATGTGTTCTCATTACAAAAAATTTAAGGCTACGATTTCAATTTTAAATACGCTGCTATGATAGGGGAAGTATCAAACGGATCCAGTGAATGGATAGTGCCTGGAGAATAAATTTACTAATTTGTTGATACTAATAGTAAAATACATTGATAAACTCTTATAATAACAGAACTTTAGAAGGTTATGGTAAAAGAAGCATTTTTAATTGCTGCCACGTAGGCTATACTGTAAAAGTAATATTATTGCTTAGCTGACCAGAGGTTTTGTACGCACTCAAAAATATAATTGTTAAAAAACCCAACACCATAAGCAACAAACATGTGATAATAAATTGACGTTGCCCTTGTTACGTGAAGAAAATACTGCATAATGCAAGAAGGTTTATCCTGCCTGTGGTCTTATAATGCAAAAATCATAAGAATGGATATATTTTTTTAACAGTTAGAATTATTTACAAACAGTTTAACAAAAACTTTCAGTAAATGTTTTAACAATTAATATAACTTGAAGAAGACAACACTTAGCAGCGTTGCTTCCGTGTGATCATTTGGATGTAAATGATAAAGGGTTTGTTCTTAAGTCCTGGTGATGTACAACTTTTTTTTTATATGGATGAAGTGAATGAAGGTGTGAAAAGTAGAGAATGAAGACGTGATACTGATGATCTGTGTAACTAATGATTGAAAATCTATTTGATGAATAATTTTAGATTAATGAGTGTTATCAGATTTAGTTTATTAAAAAATAAGAGTTGGGCATCCGTAATATAATTTTGTGCTTTTAATCTTGAAAGGATGGTTAAATTTTTTTATCAGGTGAAACGGAATGGTAGGTCTAATATTCTTGCCTTCTTGAGTCTTTGATTTTCAATATTGTCGTCGAGAAGATTTATAGCCAAATGATTAGAATGAGTCTAACTTGGTTAAATACTTTTCACTCCGACTGCTAATTTCTTCTCTCACTGTAGGTATGCCCAGGTCATAGTGGATTTTTTATTTAGCAGAAAATATTTTATGTGGTATAAGTAAGTACCATCGTGTCAGTCAGATACGGGAGGCTTAAACTGTTTCGTTGTTATTGTTTAGGACATTAGCCAAAAGGCTGGTTTGAACCTTTAGAGGCTTTACTGAGTAAAACAAAGAGTGAAATGGTTTACAATTGCCTTCCTCACTGAGTGGAAAAGTATGCTTATCAGAATGCCAGGCCCTCTGAAAAGCGTCTACTTTCCACCCTGCAAATGACACCTTCACTTCACACTACAGGGTCTGGCTGTATAATGATAAAATGTATTTTTCTCAGAGGAGACAACTCTGACTAGGTAGTGCTGTTTACACCTCTACTTCTTTTGTTCTTAAATGCTTCAATCATATATCTGGCTGACCTTGTGAAAAGAAACATAACTATATTTTTTAGCGCTAGAACTAGCAGATCAAATAATTTAACACTCCACCTGCCTATTATGAGCATAAAACTATCCTATAGATAGCCTTCTTTAAAATTCCAATGACATCTTCATACAAATGTCAGTGCTGCCCTATTAAGCATAAAAGCCGGAACTGCAAAAAAACTTAAATTTGAGTTTTGAATTAATTCTTATGTTTAAAAGTATGAGGAATCCAAAAAACGAAGCCAAAATACTGTATCTGTAACCTTATACGAGATATAAAGATTATAATATGCCATATCTACCAACCAAAACCTATGTTACTCAGCCAGATCAACATGTTCTACAACTACATGTTCTAGGCTAAAAAGCCATAACTACATTGCAGATACGGCTCTTTGTCTTAGAACAACGCACATACAGTTTTCTGGCATAGAATTACTGATATTTGATGTGAGTTACAGTTTTAGTGAAATGATTGATAAACAACAAGAAGTTTGTAAAACAAACCCTGTTTCTGTTTAGGATAAATCATTCACAGATGATTTTGAAGTGAATAACAGCTGATATAAAATGGCGGGAAACTGTCTGCTTCCCTCCAGTTTTGCCAACCAAGGTGTATAAACTATAAAAGAATTGTAAGTTCTTTATGTGTTTTGTTGGAAGCTTCTATTTGAAGTTACTTTTGGTTGGTGTTTACAGTTTTAATAGTTTTGAGGGCGAAAGGATAACTGTGTGCACAAAATTTTTTCTCACTTCACTTGGTTATGATTTAAACAATGATACATTTGTTTATAATATTCTCAACCAAGATTTGATGGACTTAACACCCAAATCAGACCGACGGGGTAAACACGAACTTTACAATAAAATTGATAGGACAGTTATTATAGATCATATAATGAAATACAATCCTTGTGTGTCACATTACAGAACGGAACATGCCCCGAATAGGCTGTACCTACCAACGGACATTAACATCCAACAAATGCACAAGGATTTTCAAAATGAAAATAAGATCTTCGGTGCTCATATGATTTATACAGAAATGTTCTTTCTGAATTAAATATATCTTTTGCCAAACTTGGACACGAAGAGTGTGAAAAGTGCACTATGTATAGAAATCATGATGTTGACCACAACAAGATTCCAAGTGAATCATGCTCTGAATGCCAAAAGTGGCTGTTACATCAGGAAAAATACACTGCAGCCCAAAAAACATATCAAAATTGTGTAGATAAACAAAATTTAGAGCATTACCAATTTGACGGAACGGTTGCATTTTCCATGGATCTGCAAAAAGTTCTAATGCTTCCGCAGATTGAACAAATCAAACAAGTTCTTTTTACAAAAAGGATTGTTGTTTTCCATGAGTCATTTGTTTCAGTAGGAACAGAACAGAAAGAGATAAAGCCAATTGCATGTTTTTGGCACGAGGCCATCTCTGGTAGAAAACAAGAAGATATTTGCAGCGTGCTGCACACATTTTTTATTGTTAACAGAGATCCCAAAAAGATCGTTTCACGGATGGACAACTGTGTATCTCAGACAAAAATTGGTCTATGTTTTCATATATAGTTGGGATGGTCAATTCCAATAAATAGCTGCGGACATCATTGAATTTAATTATTTAGAACCTGGGCATACATTTATGTCTGCTGATCATTTTCATCACCAGGTAACGAAGTAGTTAAAATTAAAGGGGAAAGTCTACAATTTTGAAGATTTTGAAGATGCTGTAAATAAAAGCAATTCAGGGAAAGTTATTGTTGTGGCTACAGCCTACTGATTTTTTCCAGGGATTTGATTATTCATCAGACTACAAAATAAGGAAAACAATTCCTAGACCGTATCTCAGTGAAATGGTTCAGGTGTTATTTACTTGAGGGTTTTTAGGTTTACATTATAGAACCTCATTTTCTGGTAAGCCTCAAAAGCTTTCATTTTTAATGACTGGTTATCTTAAAAAGAAATTGTTCCCAAACCAGAAAAAATTAAAAAATGCTAGAGGTGTTAACATGGCTAAAAAAGAAATTATTACTAAGCTTCTATGCCTAATGCTGCCTAATGCCCCCTAATCGACACGCATTCTGGCAAAATCTCCCAACAAGCAATGAACCTGATCTTATAACTGATTTACAAATTGATGTGTCTTTGTAAATACAGAGTGATTCAATTAGATGGAAACAATTTCAATAAGCCGTATTTCCTGAACTACATGTTATATTTTAATTCTGTAAATTACATTTGAAAGAGAAAGTTTTAAATTTTAATTTACATACATGAAAGTGTATAGATGTTCAATGTATCCTCCTCCGGCTGCACGTACAACATCTAGATGGTAACTGAACTCATACCAAACTCTCTGACGCATGTCTTGGGTCACTGAGTTGACTGCAGCTGTGATACGATTCCTTAGTTCATTCAAATTGGTGGGAAGAGGTGGTAAGTAAACTGCACTTTTCACGAACCCCCACAAGAAAAAGTCACAGGGTGTGAGATCAGGAGACCTCGGTGGCCAAAACTGAAGTGCAGAGTCGTCATTCGCCATGCGACCTATCCATCGTTGACGTATGGATTCATTTAGGAAATGCCGAACATTGCGATGCAAATGGGGTGGAGCTCCGTCCTGCTGGAAAATGTAATCTCCTGAATCTTCATTCATTTGAGGAAATAGATGGTCACATGGCGAATGACGACTCTGCACTTCAGTTTTGGCCACCGAGGTCTCCTGATCTCACACCCTGTGACTTTTTCTTGTGGGGGTTCGTGAAAAGTGCAGTTTACTTACCACCTCTTCCCACCAATTTGAATGAACTAAGGAATCGTATCACAGCTGCAGTCAGCTCAGTGACCCAAGACATGTGTCAGAGAGTTTGGTATGAGTTCAGTTACCGTCTAGATGTTGTACGTGCAGCCGGAGGAGGACACATTGAACATCTATAAACTTTCATGTATGTAAATTAAAATTTAAAACTTTCTCTTTCAAATGTAATTTACAGAATTAAAATATAACATGTAGTTCAGGAAATACAGCTTATTGAAATTGTTTCCATCTTATTGAATCACTCTGTATTTAGGTAGGTTTGTATTCTAAATGTATTTATATTTAGGTAGGTAAGGCTTTTGTTCAATATTTAGTTTCATTAGTGTAATTTAGTTTAATATTTAGTGTAGTATATTAATTGTAATAAATTTTGTAATTTTTCAAATTAGATACAATAAATAAGTATTTTAAAACACACAATATCCTACCAATTTATTTACGATCCTTTTTACGTAATGGTGTCAGTTTACTTTCTAGTGAAAAAGTTTCTCTAGTGAAAAATATTAAAGCAAATTCAGTTGCTGTTAATGGGTTTCGTGTTTTAAAAGAAAAATCACCGTTTTACTAACCAAAAAAGGGGTAACTGCAGTTACCCCTTTTTGGCTTCTTATAACATGAATGCCTTAATTGTATCTGCATGAATTTTAATAAAAAAATCTGGTGTGAAACACTCACACAACTTTCTCTTGCCAATGCAAATAATTAATAATAAACCTAACATTATTAATAAAATATTAGAAATAAACAAAAACTAACCTCAAAAACATAACCTTATTTTAATCATGAGTGAATGACGCAAAATGACAATCGAACTCAGTTTGGCTTAAAAATACGGAAAATCACGCTTTCACGCTAAACTAGGCTCTGTAGAGAAAAATGCTTTAAACAAAAGTTGTAGATCATTTAATTTTCTATAAATTTAATTATATACACTTTTGTCGTAAAATGCATACTAAGACCGAAATGTTAAAAAAATCGATTTTTCTCACGTTTTCGTGAGAAAAAAAACAGAAAATCGCAAATTACCGCTAAACTAAGCGTTATACAAAAAAATGTTCGAAATAAAAGTTTTAGAATTTTACATTCTCTACAACTTTTATTATATAACGTTTTGGGCTAAAATGCATATTAAAGCCGCAATCTTAAAAAGAAAATTTTTTTACGTAAAAACAGCCTTAAGCAGAATTTCAGCAAACATGACGCCTACCCTATATTGTAGAGCATAAAAAATGTAGTGAACCAGTTTATTTTAAAAAAAATCGTAGGACTAGTTTTTGAGAAAATCGCAAAAAAGTGAAAAATTATACGAATAAACTACTACTTCCGGTTGACCGATTTTGATGAAAATGTTCGTGTCGGGTCCGGTATTGATATGTAACTTAAGTTTCAAGTTTCAAGTTCGTACAATGTTCCGTTCTTGAGATATTCTGTTCACACACACACACACACACGCACGCACGCACGCACGCACGCACGCACGCACGCACGCACGCACGCACGCACGCACGCACGCGCACACACACACACACACACACACACACACACACACACACACACACACACACACACACAGACCAATCGCTAAAAACATGTTTTTTGGGTTCAGGGGGTCTGAAAACGTATAGATCCGGTGAAAACTCGATTTCGAAAAATCGACATGAAAACAATACTTTCCTTCCTATATATTCATATAGGCAAGAGAAAGTAAAAAGCATTCAGGAAAAAACTGAAAATTGAAAAAAATGGTCCTCTTAGAAACATAATACAGATTTATGAAAACACGAAAAAAATTGAAATGAATCAATAACAAAATTAAAATTACGCTGTTGGAGTGATTAATGGTAGTACAGTGTTATGTTTGCAAAAATAATATATGTTTTTGAAAATGTATGCATATTAGCACTTCTTTTTCCTGTATGGTCAATTACTCATCCTGCTGTGCACAAACTTATGATGCAGTACGAGTAACGTACATTTAAGAATTGTTTAGTAAACCAATTTTGATATAACAGTATACGGATTAGTTAAGGTTATCTAGAAAATATGCCACGACTTTTTCCAGTTATAAAATGTCTCAGCTTCTCAAATCTACAAAGGCATTGGAAACTGTCATACTTAGAAGTGTTTTTTAATTGTTTTAAATAGAAGAGTACTTGTAGCGAATTTCTACTTTTCAGCACAAATCTTTTTGAAAGTTTTATGCACAAATTTAAAAAAAATTTAATTAAAAAAAATACTTACATGTGTTGTTGAAGATATTTCAGTCTTTTCACCTTTACAAGAAGCCTTAGTTTTCCAGCTCACTATAAATTTAGGAACCGATCCAGCTGTATATTTTGTACCAGTCCACATTATGCGAGCTTTTAGTTTTCCATTTTCTTTTTTCACCCATAATTTTTTAATAACTAACCGGCCAGAATTTCTCATGATTGATCCTGCACTCAAAAAAAAAAAAATACTGTTGAATTAATTGGAGGTAATTAATGTACATTACAACACTAGATTTCAAAAAGAGGGTTTAAAGAGGCTCTTGGTTTGAAAATCAGCCCAACAAAAACTAGGGCAGCAGTAGTTGTAAGTTTCCTCACGCTTGATGCGAATTAATTATATATTGGAAGTCAACCAACTGAGCCAATTCAGAAATTTAGTATTCACCTTTAGGTAAAGTCAGTCAAATTTAATCTAGCATAATGTATGAATAGGCCCATAACAGGCAGGTGGAGTGTTAAATTAATTGCATGCAATCTGCTAGTTCCAGGGCTACAAAAAATAGTTCTGTTTCTTATCACATAGTCAGCCAATTACAGGTACAGGTGTAAAAGACACTAGTCACAGTTATTTCCTCTGAAAGTAATGAATTGCATTATAATGCAGCAAGACCCTGTGGTGAATAAAGTAAAGGTGTCATTTACAGGGTAGGAAGTAGGTGCTTTTTGGAGGGCCTAGCATGCTGATAAGCATACTCTTTCAATTCAGTGAAGAAGGCACTGGTAAACCACCTCACTCCTTGTTTTACTTAGTAAAACCTCCGCAGGTTCAAACCAGCCTTTCAGCTGTTAACCTAAAAAACAATGCACAGCAGCATACAGGCATTTGTATCCAGACATTTTTCGTGGGGGCAAAATAACATATTGTATACAAAAGCAGACATAAACACACACACACACACACACACACACACACACACACATGCGTGTCTGCGGGCGTGTATGTGCGTAAAAATTGCAAACATTTCTCTTCGCACTTTGTGCAGACTTAGGAGTACCAAAATACATAGCAAGTGGGACGTAGTCGGTGTGTTTAAAAATATTTTCAATTTTAATTAATTTATTTTTTTCTTGTTTTTATGTTATCTGAGGGGCAGTATCAGAACCGAATTACTCAGCTTTTATCAAAAATTTTCAACAAATTATGAATGTTTGGAAAATATATCTTTTTACAATTTTCTAAAACATCCAGCATCTCTAAATCATTGCTCAAATTTAATTATTGAATATGGCTGTACCATAGTCTGTATTCACCTAACAAAACAGAATCGGAGCACTTATCACTAAAATGGCTAAATTTCAACAATTTTTATTCAATATAGTTCAATTCGGGAAGGTAATAAATGCAGTTAGGAATTTCCAGCAATTATTACGACCCTTTAATTCTTTTTCATCGATAAGTACATAAAAGCGTCAACCAGCGGCTTCTTAAAATGTACCCTTTTTCCATTGCATACCATTGGTATAGTATGAGAAACAATGTGATTACAAAATAATTTTTTTCAATTATTATCAAAGAATATTTTGATTCTTTTTTAAGTGTACTTTAGGGGAAAATGTAAAATTTCGGGGAGGGGCAAATGCCTCCTTTGCTCCCTTCTACGTGCTGAGCACATCTTGTGGCATTAATAGGGGAGGCATCTGTGAAATGGGAGTGCGGCGTGAAAAAGAATAGCCTAGTACGAGTCAGTCATGTTGCAACCTTTGGTTTGTTGACATTCTTTACGCTATATTTTTCAATACTATTACAACAAATTATTTTTCAATACTGCAAAAAACAGTATTTTTCAACGCTACAACAAACAGTATTTTTTAGTAGTAGGCTACTACTAAAAACAATATTTTTAATACTGGTCTCACCAAGCAGTAATTTTTAAAAATTTCTCTGCTTAGATCCACGCGCCGACTAGGTCAAGACATTTCTATACAAGTCAGACGAATGCGTGTTAATAAATATCTATAACAATATCTCTTCTGAAAATCCCGGAATGTCACGTCCGGATATTCAGACTCGTCTTGCTTTACGGAATATTGGATCATTTAAGAAAAATTTTAACTGAATCGAAAAAACCTGTGAAACAACGAAACGTGCATTACCATGAAAGGATAGAAATTTAACAGATAATGGATAAATTGAACCACCTGAATAGTATAGTAGGGATTTTAAAATAGGCTAATTTATTAATACCATATAGCCTATTTATACTGTAATTGTAAGTTAATAAAATTTACCTAAATTTTTATAGTATTTTAAACAAAAAAACAATTGATCGATTCAAATAATGCATTCTTAATCTTATTACTAAAAACAAAATTGAACAGTGACCGCCTCTATAGCATAGTGGTAGCGCGCTAGCCTACCACGCGGAGGTCCCGGGATCGATTCCCGGCCAGGGTCTGGAAATTTACGCAAGTTAAAACTCACCGCTACATATCCCACCATATTCATTAACGACCGAGCTGCTAATGCGGTTTTAAATAAACTAAAAAAAAAAAAATAAACAATTTATACGAATACTATACACGGGCTTCCTCACTCATGCTATCTCTCTCACGCTATCTATTCTTCTCCTTACTCCTTACTCCAATACCACCTTAACCACGTGCGCACGAACTACGCTAAGATAGAATAGACGTACTATACTGTCTTGAAATATTGTTATTTGAGTAATGATGACTACGAAAGTTTCAGTTTGTGCGTATGAGGGTGATACACGGATGAAGAAATGCCAGATATGACCGGGAATCGAACCCAGGATCATAGCATAGAAAACAGTTACCAACTGACCACTATACCAACATGCAGGTGAAACACTGTCTCACAATCACTGTAAGTCCAGTAGCAAAATAAATTCTGTAACTGAGAAGAAAATTTAAAAAAACTCTCTTCTTTTGTAATGCACTTTAGAAAGATTTTGAGAATTTATAGTATAATTTATAGAATTTATAGTAAATAAAAAACTTTATTTAAATAAATAATTTTCATGTGGCAACCCCAGGTCACATAAGAAAACAAAAAGCTCAAAGTATCATACATTCAAACCTCAACATTCAAAGTTGAAATTTCGAAACTTTTAACATTAACCTAAAACTTCAAAACCTTCAAACTTCATCTTTAAACTTTCATATCTTCAAGTTTCAAAATATTTTTATCCACCCAACCCCTTTGGCGGCCGAACTTCACCTTGCGGCAAATGGCTCTGATCCAATTATGAATTCTGATCCACCTACCCTCTGAGGTCGAGACACGTAAGCGGCGCAAAGCGCCGCTGGAGTGGCGAGTAATTATATACAGCGATGTTTTTGTACTTTCTCTCTTTACTCCAGATGGTCCAGGTAATATCCATTTCTAACAAATATCGATAAAACTCAAATTTTAATACTCAGCAAAACGGAAAAATCAAAGTGATTAATATTTATGAAAATTAAAAGAAATTGTAATACTAACAATATCGTCGTGCCTGTCAGGCATTGATACTCGTCATTTTTTGATTAAACATAAATCGATACAACGCACTGAATAACGTAAACACCTTTGCAATACTCTTCTGGTAACTAAATTCGAAGCTAACAGAGATGGTTAACTCTATAAATGAAGTAAAAGATGAAGAAACAATAGCTCAGCGCAGCCCCATGTGGCTGTGAAGCACCGCGACAGTAGTAAAAGGTTCAAGAAGTTGGATTACAGCCAATCTGAAGCTAACAGTAAAAATAAGAGCTCCTATTGAAACGACTAATTTAGTGTTTCATGTCATGAAGCATCTGCTTATTAATAATACAATTTCACTTTCAGTAAGACAGAGGTTTGTAAAGACGTATATTTATTGCTTAAGTCCCAGCTCCGTGTAGTTGGAAGGAATGCAGTGCGTTGTTATAGTAGTGGGAGAATGAATGAGTTAGTAGTGTTTCACAGCTGATGCATTTGTAGTGGTAGCGTGCACTAACTAGACTAAAAAAATATTCTGATCATCCGGCGCATTAATTTAACAAATACCTACCGGGTTATTAACTTGGTCGGATTCATAATATTTAACTTGCTAATGTATATCAAAATATGTAAATAAATAAATGTAATAAATACAAACAAATGTGTTAAATACGGGAAAGTTTGAAAACGAATGTTTTGTATCAGAGTAATACAACAATCGTTCTCCCAGCATGCATCACTCATTCATTATACCTCACCCGTACCCTTCACCCTGCATCTACACGGAGCTTGAAACCGCCCAATACTTTTTCTTGTTGTATGGCGTGGAAATATGGATTTAGAGTATACGGTCAATATGAATCGTTTAGAAGTTTTCGAGATGTGGGTAATTAAAATAATGCTCCAGATTTCGTAAACTGGTATTGTTAAAAGTGTTGATATTTTGGGTTTTGACCATGATTGATGGCATACTCAAAAGAAGGAAAAGTGGTAGGCTTCTATTCTTTATTCATTACTATGCGTCAGTAATTTTCCAACTTTCTGATCACGTAGAAGACTGAAATTCGGCATTATTGTTTCTACGGTTTGAACAAAACAGCTGAAGCATTTACGCTTCGATCTTTTGTGCCTAATGTGTATTAAAGACGTTACTCTTTAATAAATTACTCACTATTTCTTACAGGGTTACAATGTAATAATCGGCATGTATATTCTTTAGGTTCGGAGTGAAACAGGAAAACTGGAGAGGAAACGATAGATTGGTCCAAAAATAATACACCTATCTAAGTCTAGTATTTGCTAGTTTATATATGAAATCTTCCTATTATCTAAATATTTTTGAGAATTACCGTATATCCCGGCGTACAAGTCGACCCGGCGTATAAGTCGAACCTAATTTTGAAGAGTGTTTTTGTTGATTTAAGCAAGACCCGTTGTATAAGTCGAATCCGAAAAGTAAGGTACCGGTAATTCATACGAAGTTTATTTTGATAACCCACTGGTACGTCAGATTATTTAAAAACGACTCTTTAATTAGCCATCTGTTCTACACAATGAATGAAAATACCTAGCTACTAGGTTTTGATAGATAGGTATAAGATTATACATTTCAGTTTACATTACTATATTTATTTTGGGACAGAAATGGGGAAGTATTATATTGTTGACGAATTCCACCTGTCAATCAAAAGGTTTTATGGCTACCTACCTAATGTTACATTTTGGGAATACCCAATATGTCGTGTGAATGACTTTCACAGGCTACTAGTACAGTACAGTCTATAGGTTATTATTATGTCTTCATTGCCGTGACTACAATCATCGAGTAAGGTTATCCACCTGCTTTCGGTTATTTATTTAGTGCATTTTGTATAGGCCTATTCGTGCGTGCAATACTACCTGTAGCAATGAGTGCGGTTAAACGAATGAAATACGACTCTTCATTCAAATTAAAAGTTATCGGTTTGGCAAAAACTACAAACAACAGTGAAGCGGGTCGTAAGTTCGGTGTTAACGAAAAACTTGTGCGTGATTGGCGGAAAAGTGAAGAAAAGATTAGAGTAATGCCTCGCTCTAAATGCGCTATGCGAACAGGAACTGTACTTTGGCCGGAATTAGAGAAACATGTAGTGGAATGGGTGCTTCAAAACCGATTGAGCGGCAATATTATCACACGTTGCGCAATTCGATTGCATTCAATAAACTGGGCAAAAGATAATCCTGAACACTCGGTAAGTTTCCTGGCAACTAGAAGTTGGTGTAGCCGTTTTATGGATCGACATAACCTAGTTCTGCGACAAAAAACTAAAATCGCACAAAAACTACCAAAAGATTTAGATAACAAGATTATTAATTTTCATAGATTTGTTATAAACCTTCGAAAAAAACATGACTATGAGCTGGCTAACATTGGAAATATGGACGAAACGCCGCTGAATTTTGACATGCCTGGTAATCGCACAGTGAACGTAAAAGGTGAACATTCGGTAATTGTTAAAACAACTGGACACGAAAAAACTCGTTTTACTGTGGTTCTTTCATGTATGACAGACGGAACAAAACTTAAGCCTTTGGTTATTTTTAAGCGAAAAATTAGGCCAAAAATTAAATTTCCATCAGGCATAATAGTACATTTCCAAGAAAAGGGGTGGATGGATGAGGCCGGTATTGACATTTGGGTAAAAAATATTTGGAATAGGCGACCTGGTGGTTTAAGAAAGAAAAAAAGCTTATTGGTGTGGGACATGTTTCGTGCGCATCTAACGGAAAAAACAAAAAAAAATTTAAAGGACGAAAATACGGATACATGTGTAATCCCGGGTGGACTTACGTCAGTGCTACAACCATTGGATGTTAGTTTAAACAAGCCATTTAAAAGTGCAGTTTATCGGGAGTGGAATAAATGGATGGCTATTGGAGAGAAAAGTTTTACTCCGGGCGGAAATATGCGTCCTGCGTCTTTAGACATTATTTGCCAGTGGGTAATTACAGCTTGGGATGAAGTGAAAATACAAACTGTGGTAAAATCATTTAAAAAATGCGGGATATCTAACGCTTTAGATTCATCAGAAGACGACGTACTGTGGGACGTAGGTGACGACGATGACGATACTGACAAGGATAGTGATGAAGCAAGGGAAGACTTGTGGGATCCATATGACGCTGCAGGAATAGACAATGGAGAGTCAGAAATTTCTGACACGGATCTATAACTGCATGTATTTTATGATACCTACCTAGGTAATTTTTTATTCTATTACTTTTTCTTTTAAAAAGAATATAGTTACGTATTTCTAACGAATATAGTGTTATGTAGTTACTTATTTCAGTTAAGTACCTCAGTGTATTTTGTTTCTCAGTCAACTACCCTGAACTTTAAAAAATTAAATTTCGTAGACCCGGTGTATAAGTCGACCTCTGTTTTTTAAACATATATTTTGCTTCTGAAACCTCGTTTTATACGCCGGGATATACGGTAATTGAATAGCCCTTTAATTATATTATTTCAAATAAAAACTTACCGTCTTTATAATCTGTTGTATTAAAAGCTAGACTTTCTTTTTCTCCTTTTAGGCGTTCTTTTCCAAATTGAGAATAAGCTTCAACTTGTAAAAAATATTCAGCATCTGGCTTTAATTTCTTCAAGATGAAACTTGTTTTACCCTGGAAAAATCAGTTATTCTGTTAATAACAAGAAAAAACCAACAAAAAGCAAGATAGGCTCTAAGTATCCTGCAGCGCAGAAAAATGTGGCTGACGTTTCAGGATCCTGTGAATCCTGTAAATGGAAAGCGGCATTAACACACTCGCTGCATAAAAATAAAAAAGAGATAGAATGTATACAAACAATTATCGCTAAATTCTCCACAAGTAGACCACGAACTTGGTGAATGTCAAGGCGACTTTAAGAAAGGAAGATTCTGCGCGGAACATATCTAAAGCATAAAACGAATAGTGGAAAGTTATATTTCAAGAGAACTAGTGTTTGTTGATTTTAAGGAAGCTTATAATCAGTTGACCAACATAAGCTATTGAACATTTTAGAAGAATTTCGTCAAAGTAACGTCAATCATTAAGGAAACATTAACAAAGACCCGATCAAAAGAAAAATTTCTAGTAAAAGTCTCAGAAGAGTTTGAAATTGTCACTACTAGTAGTGACAATAGTAAAGTTAGGCAGGGCTATAGATTATCATGTTGTTCTATTTTGTGTGCTGGAGAAGGTTATTCGGAAATGGAAAATTAAACTGGCAAATAAAAATAAATTGGTTAAACCAAGTATACACTGGCGGAACACGGTACGGCATCAAGATCAACTGTCTTGATTTTACAGACGACCTATCAAATTGTTTCTAGAAAGTAGAAACACGAAACCAGCAATACAACAAAATAACCAACGTTTTCTTCTTCTTCTTCTTTAAATTTCGCCCCAATTGGAGTACTTGAGTCATTCCATGTTCTTGTCTTTGAAGAAGGAGCTACGGAATTAGCCTCGCTGCTGTCTTTTTCGCTCCCATACCAGTTTCATATTCTTTGATCTGGTGGCCCTCATTGTCTCTGTTATGATAATGTTGAATTGTTTCTTTCCTTGAAGGGGAGTCGGCAAAGCTTATCATCTTATAACACTTTCTTTTCTTCTCGGTTTTGAATAATTTCCTCGGTTATGATTAAGTCTTTCATATCAGACTTTATTTCCTGGAACCATTAATTTAGAATTAAGTTTTAAAAGAACAAGAAGAAAAACCCGAGAATATATTTCCTTCGAAAAGAAAAACATACCAAACGAACATTAAAACAGCTCCGGGATACTTAAAGATAAAGTATGGAATTTGGAAAAGTTTTTAGCTTCAAGTTACTTTCGGGAAATAAATAACAGAATACCAGCAAAATTGAAGCAAGCGAGGTAAGATGGGCGCTAAACCAAAAAACTAAACCCTTTCAAAATATTTTTGCCAGTACAATGGAAGAACCTAATAATCAGAGAACTGGATTACAATATTGCTTACATTGATTATTTTTTAAAATATTTTGGCAACTTTTAGTTTTAATTTTCTATTTAGATTGTATCAGTAATGTTAGATTTGTAGCAGTTCTTTGGTGAATAAAACTTTAAAAATTAATTGGCCTAATTCTGAATATATTTTATCATGAGATATTTTGGGGCTTGAGTTTCTTTCTTCCCATTTTTTCTTCATTCATTCTGAAAATACTACTTTCATTC
The DNA here is from genome assembly GCA_035578175.1 of Catonia carolina. Lineage (NCBI taxonomy): Eukaryota > Metazoa > Arthropoda > Insecta > Hemiptera > Achilidae > Catonia > Catonia carolina. The sequence goes on from JAQMRL010000001.1 coordinate 42,351,396, forward strand.
ATCGCTCTATTTTGATATGTTGTTTTTCTTAACTTTTTCCTCTAAAAAACCCTTTATGTTCTTCAATTAGTTTTCTGAATTTATTTCTACCTTATATAAATTACATCTTTATGTTTGTTATATTTGGATTTTCTCTTTGTTTAAACCATCGTGATTTGTTTTTGTATTCTTTCAGCTTTTCAACTAAATTGTTCTGTAAGTTCTTCATACCAGATCATCCTTACCAGATGTCCTCAAGATCTCATTATTTTCTTTCTTATTTCATGCAATGTGTTTTGGATTTGTTTATAAATCTCTTTTTGCGATTACTTGCTCTATATTCTCAATCTTTAATTGCAGTTTCAATTATTGGACCCATTATTCCCCTTGCTATTCTTCTTTCTGCTTTTTATAACTTTTCTCTTACTCTTATAATGTTATAGTTTGTTGTTTTTGTCTCGTATAATGCTTCTGGTGACGTTACTGTTTTATTGTGGTTGATTTTTGTACCCCATGAAAGACTTTTCTTTTCGTCTGCACTTTGTGTAATTTTTGTTCTACATTACATTTTTCTATTCATATTTTTATCGTTTATTTTTAATTTAGGTCTTTTGATGTCTATTCGCATAGATATATGTGAATATTTTAACTTAGTCTATTTCTTTATTTTCTACTTTGATTTTGTTTGGAGTGGTATTTCATTTGTAGTGAACTTTGTCTTTTCAAAGGCTATGTGAAGTCATATTTACAGATAATTTTTTTCTTTAGAATAATAATAATAATTTTTTTTTAGTTAGATCAGTAGATCACTACTTTATTTCTTTGAAGGCGGCAGTGTGTATAATAGCAAACTATTTTCTATGGTGATCATGAAAGTTGCAAAATATTTATTCGTAATTAAAAAGTTTCTAGTTTTATTTTAATTATAACATTTTTACAGAGACAAAAATATATATTGTTATGTTTTCTTACATTGATTAATATAAGACGTATATAAAATTTCAATTCTTTTTGGTTTCAGAAGAAAATTATTACATTATACGAATGACGTAAATTATTATAAGGTTTATACGAGGGATTTGAAATGTGACCCGATATTCCATTGTGCAAATACGAAGAAAAATTTCTAATAAAAAGATCTACTTATCTTGTCTTGTACAAAACAAATACAGCTTATGTTATTTTGAGGTAAAAGATGAAAAAAGGCAAAATGAAATCATGTCGCGTTAAAAGCTTTATAAAAGAGAAAGGGGTGTCATCGCCCACATTAAGATGATAATAAAGGGTAATGTATATGAGCCTTTGAAATGTCCCGTTATAAGGTGAGCTCAACTAGCCACTGACCACACTCATCAAGACACCTTCGTTCAGTAAGTTGTTCATTAATTTTAAAGGAGATTTAATTTTTTTAAATAATTATTGTTAATATTTACATTGTATCCAGATCGACAGAAAAATCATTTCAAATAATGTAGTACCTACGAATGATTAAAACTTTTTTGAAACTTTAATACACTCATTAAACGTAAAATAGTCAAATTCATACAGAATATCTAATGCAGTACTTCTGCATTAATTTAAAAAAAAATTTATAAATTTGCAGAAATGTCTGTCTTAGAAATATTTGTAGCTGTTAAAATTTTGTATAAAATAAAATTCACTACTGACTTTCGTCTTGCCTGTAATGATTTATGATTCATTAAATTTAATATAAATAAACCAATATACTCATGGATTTCAAAAAGTCTTTCATTGTTTGGATGCTTGGAACTTCCTCAGTAATATACGCTACAAGGCATTGCATAATTTTTAAATTAAAAAGAAATAGGTGAAATGAAGTCATCTTTTATTGTATCATCTATTACGTACAATGTATTGCATTATACAGTCGAGTTTAATACAGTACGGTATTGTACAATACAACATCATCATTCCTTCTTTTTAAATAATTGAAAGTTACTGAATTTACAGAAAAGGTGACCAAAAATAATGTCACATCGGATTTCTGCATTTAAAATTATGTAAACCTTTCAAAAATCAAAGAGATCATAGAATTTAAAAAAAAACAAATTTCACCTATTTTCTCTTGGAACACTTTCTTACCATTTTCTCAGGTCGTATTATTTACTTCCATTGAAGTACATACAATCAAAAAAATAATAGTATAATAAAATAGTTTAGACCAAAGTAGTCTGAAGGCCGCAAGAAAGCTTTCTCGGAAACAATGAAGGCCTACTGGACCAATAAGAAAAACAAGTGGCGAAACTGAGTCATAATGCTTAACGTCTTCTATCCAAGGAGAATTCGCCAATAATAATAATAATAATAATAATAATAATAATAATAATAATAATAATAATAATAATAATAATAATAATAATAATAATAATAATAATATCAATAAAATTCCTCTTTCCAGTATTTTAGTTAGGTTTTATTTTTACAACGCGATTTCGCTTTCAACGTGCACAGCTGTAAAATAGTTAAAAGCTTTAGTCTGCCATGAAGTGCAGAGAACGGTGGGTTGCTTTTATAAATTAACCTATTAATGAATGTGAGAGTTTATTTTATACTTATAAAAAAAGTAGTGAAGGGTTGTCTTAATTTTGAAACTTGGAAACAGAAGTTTTCGGTGTTTAATGGGTCAACGTATTGGTTTACATCGTTTTCACTCCTTTAATAGTTATTATCGGTTATGAGTACAAAAAGTTCAATTAATTAAATAAGTCCCCTTTCGTTGATACTTTTTCGCTAAATACTATCTACTATCTACTTTCGCTATTACTAATATAACCACCTTTTGTTTAATTACTAGTATAGATACTGAAGTCACGAGATTGCCTTTTGCGTATGGATTGGCTGTGAGGAAGGGAAGTAAAATATTTGCAGTGCTGCCAACCTAAAGAGTGAGACACTACTCGTACATTTCACTACCGTGCAGTTTCTAGATACATTTTGTAAGCTGTGGTTTATAACGAGAAAATGTTTTTTTCATAAACCTTATAAGAAATAAATATGACCTGTAATATTACCTATAGCTTAATTACATGACCAGAAATTTTAGATTTACTGTAATTACAAATGAATCCCCTTCTTTACTTTTGCTCTCATCGGCGTTTTCATTATCAGTCTTTCTAGTATCTACCTATCCGTTTTCTTTTTTTAGCGGGTGTCAATAAAACTGTTAAAGAATAGCTTCTTCACGTCCTTAATTTCCTTCTTTATTTTTCGAATTGTGGAAAGAGAAACATCACATTAGTTAGCCGCTCACTCACGATTTTTATTAAGAGGCACGTATAGGCATTTTTGTTTAGCTTCAACTTCACAGCATTTTATTACATTGCGTTCAGCACTGTGAAAAGTTCGACCTCGTTTTCAAGAAACCGATATTTGTGTTTACGGTAACAAAAAATTATATTTGTACAGTTAACCTACAAACGGTTCCGCGATATACTGTGTATGCTCTGGGTATAGTATAAATTGTTATGTTTATCGTACTGAAATTAAAGTAGTCGCGCATGCGTACTGATGCTTTCCCTTTTTTACCCCTCGTTGCAAACAAGGGCAAACTCGTGACTCAAGGGACTGTATAGAAAGTATTTATGTATGACAATCAATTAAAACTTGATAAGTTTGAGCCGTGGTCATCTGCCAACCGGCTGCATCGGACCCCAATTAAATCTAAATGAAACCCAATTAAATTAAATTTAAATATTCATATTATAATTTTGTGTGTATTGTTTTTTATTATATAACACAGGGTTATCATAAAAGGGGGTTTGAACACGAGTCAAATGAAAATAGAAATATAGTTTATGTTTATCGAATTTGTCGTGTCAAACAGTTTTTGAACATAACTAATAAATTCAATGTGTGCACCATTGGTTGCTCGGTAAATGTCCAATCGTTACTCAGTTTCTGACAAAACGTTAGTAAACATTGTTACGGTTGTCAATGGTTCATTATTCTTTCCTAAGTGATTTAGGTCACGAATATTATTTTGAATAAACAAGGTTTTTATGTGCCCCTCAAAAAAAATCGTAAGGTGTCAGTTCTGGACTTCTTGGAGGCCAAGGTATAAGTCCTTACCGGCCTGTCTATCGATGTGGAAATTTTTCATTTAAACCTGGGTGACAAAAAAAGTGACATTAAAAAGTGGCGGCTGCCACTTTTTAATGCACAACATACACACATAAACTTAAACTTAATAACACAGAATAAATAACACTAACGACATTGAAAACTTGTGTTATTCAAATCTTACAAACTATACTAAACCGAAGTGTTTAGGCGGGTCGAGTTCTCGCTTGTGTATCCCTTCCACAAGCTCCTATGTACTCATTGTACTCCCCTTACGATCTTTGCAGTGTTACAAGAAGTACACTCATTTTACGTGTTAAATTAAATAAAAGTAGTTTATTTACTGTACTTTTTCTTAATTGTATTTATTTACTGCAGTTGGATAATATATTATTAATATAAATAAAGTATAAATAGAATTGTAATGTATTTACCTACATATAAATCGTAATGTAATTTATTACATTTTGTTTTAATTTTCGTACGAAATATAAACTTTACAGGTAATAAAACATATGTGCAGTAGCCCTGTACAACCAAATACGATAAGCTAATTTTTAAACAAAAAATTGAACAGTTTCAAGTTTTTCTTTTTTTTAATTTGAATTTTTTTTTGAACGCATGCGTCGCAAATATAATAAATTTATCACTTGATGTGTATTAGATATTATAGGCAGAGTACATTTTTTGAGGGTAAAGAATGAAGTAAGCTTTAAAATAAGGTATAAGTTTCAAGTCAATAGAAGCAGTAAGAGAGGAGAAATTGCTCGACTGGTGGGAGTGGTGAGGTGAGGAAGTGGCGAAGTACAAAGCAAACTCCCACCCGCCTAAATTTATCGTGCATTACTATAGTATCAACAGCTACTATAGGTTTCATAATCACAGACACCCGAGTTTGAACCCCTTGCATCTCCGAAACTATGAGTCCGGATTTCAACATACTTAACATTAAAATTTACCTCATTTTATTCTGCCTTGACCTATAATAGTACTATAATTTTAATGTTGTTTGAAAATTGCCATATCGAGGTTGAAAGACAAAAAGACCCGGATTTTTTGCTACCGCAACAAATTTCATGCGTTCAGAATCGTGTAACTCGATAATTATTTGACCGAAAAGTTTGAAATTTCAACACAACATAAGTTAGACAATTATATTCTTACAGACTGTACGAAATTTCAAATTCGTATGTTATTTAAATTTTTATTTATTAAAAATATTCTGAACCCTTGCTAACTCGGTAACCGCTCGATCGTTCGGCACGGGCAAACTATCGTTTTATTCAGAGTAAAAATTAGCGTAGAATTTTAAAAATTCTACCACAACATTGGCTAATCAATATTTCAAGTTATTAACATATTCGTACTAAGTTTTTTACGCTGAATAAAACGATAGTTTGCCCGTGCCGAACGATCGAGCGGTTACCGAGTTCGCAAGGGTTCAGAATATTTTTAATAAATAAAAATTTAAATAACATACGAATTTGAAATTTCGTACACGTTGTAAGAATATAATAATTATCTATGTTGTGTTGAAATGTCAAACTTTTCGGTCAAATAATTATCGAGTTACACGACTCTAAACGCATGAAATTTGTTGCGGTAGCAAAAAATCCGGGTCTTTTGTCTTCCAACCTCGATATGGCAATTTTGAAAGAACATTAAAAATATAGTATTATTATAGGTCAACGCAGAATAAAATGAGCTAAATTTTTATGTAAAGTATGTTGAAACCCGACTCATAGTTTTGGAGATGGAAGGGTTCAAACTCGGGTGCCTATGATTTTGAAACCGATAGTAGTAGTTAGTATTATTAGCTATTATCAGTGGCTAGAGAAACCCGACAACCATAAGTGTACAAAGTTTCATACTCTTATCTTTTACTAATCCTATGAAAATTGTACCTAAAAATATCAAATTTAACATTGACGGGATACAGAGTACAGTCTCCCCTTAATAGATAAAACTATACTATTCAGCGTTTACGCTGGGAGCGAAGAAACTAACGCGTAATCACGCCAACATGATTCTATTTTCACAGCCTGTACCACTCATACGCTGTACTCCGTGTGTCTGAAATGGATGCATGTGGAGAATATTGTATGAACGATTAAAGTGTGTTTGTTACCAGCTTACTCAAAAACTTACGATCCGTATTAATTTTAAATAATATCATACATATTTCTCGTACTACTATTATATGCCTAATCAATATCCTTTCCAAAAAAAGTTATAAAAATTTTAATTCGTTAATTTAATAGATTTTTAGATTTACATTCGTGGTCAGATTTCAATGGCTCCGAAAAGTATTCTCTGAGCTTCACTGTGAACACTGGTGAAAACTGGTTTTCTTGTTGGAACACTTCACTGATGATCAGACATTGTTCTTGTAAAAATATCGCACCAAAATAAAAATAATTAAAAACAATCTGGTATGAAAGACTAATATGACTTTCTCTTGCCAATGTAAATAAAACCCATTTATATACAGTTGTTTCACATATTATGAAGATAGTAACTTTTCCCCTGAGGGATATTTCAGATTTTTTTTAAACAATTAATTTCCCTGTTTGAAATTAAACATTTATTTTTACAATTTAATTGTTTTATTGCAAGTTTCAATTTATTTTTATTGCTGTAATTTATAGTTTAATGTTACATAATATATGCTAATAAAAAGTTTATTTATCTCGCTTAAGGGGAGAATGCATGATGGTTTTGACTGAAAATTTTGATTTTCGGTTTTTAATGTTTTTCACAATAGTTTAGACTTAGATCTACCAGAAAAATATTAAATTACAAGAAATTATTTTAATGAAAAAAATTTAAGTCTTTATCAGGTTTTTCCTAAAAAATTAACAAGTCACCAAGGACAAATATTTTTCAAATTTTTATATTGCTCGTTTTAGTGCAAAAAGAATTAAAGTTTTTTTTAAATATCTGCTTTGCTATTTTTAATATTATCCGTTGTTTGTGCAGCTTTCTAACCAACTGTTGATGGGAAATTAAACATGTTTGTGTACATTTTGTTTCTCATTTGTGCCTTTTCCTGTAAATTTAGATTTTTAACACTTAGGTACGTTTTTCTCAGAAACCATTTAACCTACCAAGCTAAAAATTTTTCCGATTAATTATCATGTACATGCACATTCACCAACATTGTTTTTACTTTCTCAGGTGCTCAAAAAATTAGTAATATTCAAAGAACGCAGAAAAAAATTGTAAAAATTTTATGTTATTCGTTATTCTTTTAAAAATTTTACGGTCCAACAGAATTAATAGAAAAAATGTCAGTAGCTAAAACCACCCTACAACTATAAATGTGTAAAGTTTCATTTTCGTATCTTTCACCAATCCTATGAAAAATGTATCTAAAAATAGCAAATTTCACATTGGCGGGATACAAAGTATAGTCTCCACTTAAAGTATTTTACATTATTAATATTTATTTAAGAATAAAAGTTTTCAAACGATTTAAACGGTATTTTATAATCTGGTAACTCCAAATTCTTGTAATACGCGGTAAAAATAAATCAATTACTACTTTAAACAGCTGATGTGGTAAAGTACAAAATTATGAAAAAAATCCCTCTACCGACAACGAATGGCAAAATAATAATAACGAAAAAATTTCTCTCCTTAACCACTTCAAAAGTTCCCTATTTAAACAATATTGTCTTAATAAATTGAACCTACTGTAACCTATGTAAAACGAAAAATATAACCTAATTTTACACATGAGTGATGAAAAGAACAGGTTCCCAGAAAAGATTTGGTTATAGGGAGAGAGAACAACCCGGAAAGAAGTGGACGGATGGTGTTATGAGAGCTATGTAGTGTTAAGGGCTAAGGGTTGACAATAAAATCTCGCAATGTAGGAAGAAGACTGTTAAACTCAAAAATATACTTTTGGAGAAATAAGCGTTTAAAGTTTTCGTCAAAGTTCGTAAGTTTATACCGTCTGCACTGATTTATTTAAACTAAATTTAATTAATGAATCTGATGGATCAAGTTTTTATTAACATGGTACAATAAAAGAAAATATTCAAATTTTAATATTAGAATTATTTAATATTAAGATTTGAGGTAGTACGGTATTCTAGCCTAAAGATTTGAATATCAGCTACTACGTGTAATGTGTATAACTCAAAACTTCAAAATTTTGAGTTATAACAGTCTTATTTTCGCAGTGCGATATGTTTAATAGAAATGAATGGCGTTTTGGGATGTGGTAAATAATCTATGCGCTGTAATAAAAATAATAATAATAATAATAACAACAAATTCATTTCACGAGACGACGCGTCTCATGGCTTGTACCAATAAAAAAAAAATACCGTTGACTTATGGCAAAACGATTAGTGATTTCTGTATCTACTCTTTAACAGGAATTAAACGACCCTTTCTGTTTCCAAATCCGATTTTGATTTCTTAACTTCCGGTTTTGGTCCACTTCCGATTGAAACCGTAACTTCAAACCCAATCTAGGTCAAAAACGTTTTGTGTAGATTACGATCCGAAATCGTTTGTTGGTATCTCTTGTACCTTCTGATATCTGGGTTTGACGGACGAACTGACAAATGAAAATGATAGATGACAATTTAAAAAAATTACGATTAACAATAAATATAGATAATTCATTTTGATTAATTAGTAAAATATTTTAGTCTATAAGTTGCAATTTTATTTCATTTATTTTGTATACGAGGTGTGGCTATTAAATAAAAAGACTGACATTGTAAAAATTTAATTTTAATTTTATACATAATCACTTATTATCACCTTCAATATACACTCCTTCTCTATCCCTACAACGCTCCACGCGAATTTTACATTGTTGGAAACAGTGCTGGAAGTCATCTTATGTCAGCTCCTTCAGGACACGTGCCGCTTTCTCTTTTACAGCTTCCACAGACTCAAATCTTGTCCTTTTTAATGCAGATTTCACCTTGGGGAACAGGTAGAAGATAATAACATGAGATAAAACGTGGTTTTTTTACGTATGATCCGGAAACGAAGCGGCAATCCATGCACTGGAAGGCCCAACTTCACCGAGAGCCAAAAAACCTCGAATGAGCAAGTTAAAATTTAAAGCAATGATGATTTTTTTTTATATCCATGGGATTGTGTACCTTCACTGGGTTCCTGAAGGTCAAACAATTGATCAGTATTACTACCTTGAGGTATGTTCTAAACTACGTCAAAGAGTAAGGAAAAACGCCCCGAAATGTGGAAGGACAAATCATGGGTTCTCCACCAAGACAATGCGCCAGCTCATTCCGCGTTATCTGTCAAGAGGTTCCTAGCCAAGTACAGCATCTCAATGTTAAAACATCCACCTTATTCACCAGATCTTGCACCATTGACTTCTACCTGTTCCCTAAAATAAAATCTGCATTAAAAGGGACAAGATTTGAGTCTGTGGAAGCTGTAAAAGAAAAAGCGGCACGTGTCCTGAAGGAGCTTACAGAATATGACTTCCAGCACTGTTTCCATCAACGGAAAATTCGCATGGAGCATTGTAGGGTTAGAGAAGGAGTATATATTGAAGGTGATAATAAGTGATTATGAATAAAATAAAAACAAATTTAGCCGGCCGCACTGGCGCAGTTGGTAACGTGCTCGCCTCTCATCATGCGGTCCTGGGTTCGAATCCCACTCAGGCATGGCATATTTTCATACGTTACAAAAAATCATTTCATCCTCCATTGTATATAGTTACACCCCAACGTCGTCGCTAATGACCTTAGTAGTTGATGCGACGTTAAATAAATGAATAAAAAAAAAAAAAAAAATTTTTTTAACAACGTCAGTCTTATTTTTTAATAGCCACACCTCGTAGATATAAATAAATATTAAAATAATAAAATGAATAGCCAAACAAAATTATGTATAATACTCACCTCAGAGTATTACGTCATCGAGACATCTTTCGTCTCACACGGAGACATCCTCTGAGGATGTCTCAGTGTAAGACGAAAGATGTCTCGATGACGAAATACTCTACGGTGAGTATTATACTTAATTTTGTTTGGCTTTTCATTCTATTATTTAGTACATAAAACCAAAGGAAATAATATTTAATAAAATAAAAAATAATAGGTAATACCTACTAATAATAAAAATAGATATAATTTTGTATCATCAAATATAAGTTATATTTTGTAGATAAAAATATTTTTATATGATTTTTATATTTTTCTGTTTAGAAAATGATAGCAATATCAAAATTTCCGGCGTTTCTAATATTGCTGATGCTGAAAGCTGTACCTGGAATTATATCGTGGGATGAAGATGGTCGATTGGAAGAAGTTCCTATACCATGCTCGTGTAAATCTGATCACGTATTGTTGGATTTGGGTCATAATTACTACCCGAGATATGTACCAAGTCGGAAATGCAATCACGGTTCTTGTTGGAGAGGACCGTACCACTGTATCGAACGCCCGCACAAAGTAAAAGTTCTTACAAAACGTAATGATGAGGATGAAGCTTTAATGTACTACGATAATTTATTACCAGAAACATTAAGAGCATTATGGAAATTTGAAGATATATCGGTAACAGCCGCCTGCGAGTGTTTACCCTGAAATTATTCATAAAATGTAATACAACGTTTCATAATTATTTGTAAATAAACTATAATACAATTATTTTCAATGCAATACAAAATACTACATATTTTTTCCGTTTAATTGGGTGCAGTTTCCTTTATTACTTTCTAATTGAATAGAATTTGTCCTTATTTTTGTATTATCTACGTACTTGTTAGTTTATAGATCATTACTACAACAAAACGGAAATCGATAAATTTGCAAAAAAATGGATAACTTAATCCTGTAAGCGGAATTAGCTTAGTAATAAATATAAAAAAGTTAGAAAATAAAGTTTAATTAATAAGAAATCATTTTTGTACTGTTTTTAATTTACAATAACTTTGTTCCTTAAGGGAGGTCATTAGGGCAAAAGTGTATTCTATTAGAGTAATAGATTTTTTATTTTTATCTTTTTGTAATCTACACATTTATATTTAATTTAATAGCAAGTTTATGCGTTTCTGAACGTTACTTAATTTTTACGATTTTTTTTGATCGCATGCACTAAAATAATAGTCGGCAAAAGTTTTCATAGTCTTGTTTTTAATGCGTTTCTTGAAAAAATTAGTTTTTCAGTATAAAGGAACATTTTCTCAAGAATTGTAGAAGATATCTACTCATTTTTTTTGTTTTTCTCATTGAAGCTTCACATTTAATGCAGAAGATTTTGTCATATTTTTACCCGTTTGAAAAATATTTTGCTTTAAAGTTCAAAAATTTGGTAAAAAAGACATTTATTAAAAAAAAATTATTTTTTCAAAAAGGTATTTTTGAAAAACCTCTGCTTAAAATGTTGCCAAGATTAAGATCTTTAAAATAAAAAACGTTTGAGATTCTATCACTGTGGTTCCTTAGAAAATGTTCCTTAAATTAACATGGGGAAGATAGGGCTAATGACCTCCCTTAATATCTTAATACATTTAGTTTGGAGGACAGTACTGTGTTCCTATTCCCAATTCTAACGTTTGCTATATTCTGTTCGCAAGGTAATTTAGTTCACTTGTGTGTCCCTTGTAAGTAAGAAACGTATTTCAACGTTTCTTAAGCATTGTGCATTTACTTGTATGATTCTCCATTTAATTTCTACAGTTTAAAACCAATCTTCTACAAATTTTGGTAAATGTAATTTATTTTTTATTGCTACATTTTTTCAAGATTAAATTTTACAATGTGGACACACAGTTGTCACAGAAATATTATGAAAGATTACAATTTAGTATTTTAATCGTGGTTATAAGCAGGTTACCATTAAAATGTACATAATTTCTTGATAAGTGCTGATGTATGCAACACACGAAGAAAACTAGCAAGAACAAATAGAAACTTTCAAGACATTCTGCTTCTGCAACTACGCGTAAACTGTTGCCAATATTAAAAGTTGAAACTGAATCATACATTTCAAATTTAAGTGTTTCCTTTCCTGAAATGACACGTTAGGTACCAGGGTCCAAATTAGGCCCTACACTGTTTAAAAAATCACCTGGAGTTGTTTTTTGAAAAAATTGTTTTGGGTTTGCTCATGACAATTTTTTCCCTTGTCCTATATAAAATATTTTTTTTTTTTTTTTTTTCTCTTTAATTATTTATTTGCAACTGTAAAATTTTACAATAAGCAAATGAGCTGGTTTTAACATAGGAAAATTTACAATAACAAAGATTAGACCCAGTGGCTAATCTTTGTAGGTGCCACGAGTCATAGTCTTATAAGAGCAGGTCTCTATTCCATGAACGGTGAAGTCGTCGGCGAGGATTTCCAGGAAGAGTACGAGATGATAAGTTTTTGATGTATGGATTTTGATGGTTTTGAAGTTTTCCGAAGAATCTTCTGTAGCAGCTGTATGCCATATCTTTTATGTGTGTTATTTTGAGGTCGTCATGTAGTATTCTGTTGTTAATGTAGAATGGAGCATTGGTGATGAGTCGTAATAATTTTGATTGAAATGCCTGTAGTTTTCTGATATTACTTGGCTTTGCTGTTCCGTAGATTTCAATTCCATAAGTCCAAATTGGCCGAATGAATGATTTATAAATGAGTAATTTTGAACGTAACGGTAATCGGGAATGGCGTCCTATGAGGTGGTATAATTGTTTTACTTTTTTATCCAAAGTCAGTCGTGTATTGTGGATGTGTGTTTGCCAGGTTAGTCGTCTGTCCATCGTGATGCCTAGGTATTTTACTGTGTTCTTTTGTGGAATGGGTTCGTTGTTGAGGAATACCGTAGGACTTTCTCCTTTACATAATGAGAATCTTATATGTACTGACTTATTAGTGTTTATTTTTAATCTCCACTTTTTCAACCAAATTTCAATTGTGTTGAGAAAGTGTTGTAAGTTGGTACTGGCCTGCGTTAAATCGTGGGATGAAGTCAAGATAGCAGTATCGTCAGCGTATGTTGCTACCGTTATTCTTGGATCAGATGGTAAGTCCGCAGTGTAAATTGTATACAGTAGTGGTGAGAGTATAGAACCTTGTGGAACCCCTGCACCTATATTTTGGTAGTCAGAAACTGATGATCCTTGCCTCACTACAAAGAAACGATCTTCTAGGAAGCTTTTCAGTACGTGATAATACGTATCCGGGAGGAATCTTTTCAATTTATATAACAGACCTGGATGCCAAACTTTGTCAAAGGCTGCTTGAACATCTAGGAAGACAGCAGTGGTAAATTTCTTCTCCTCCAGCGCAACAGCTAGCTGGTCCGTCAATCGATGTAACTGATGAATCGTTGAGTGCCTGCTTCTGAAACCAAACTGATGGTGTGGTATTATGTTATTTTCGTTGCAAATCGGCAATAAGCGGGCTAGTAATAATTTTTCGAATAATTTGGATAAAGTTGGGAGTAAGCTTATTGGCCGATACGAAGATGGAGTACTTGGTGGTTTATTTGGCTTCAGAAATAGGACGACGTGAGACAGTTTCCACTGAATCGGGAAGTGCGTCGTTCTGAGGATGGAATTGAATATTTGAGTTATAAGGGTATATCCACATAATGGTAAGTTCTGAAGAATCTCCGCCGTTATTAAATCGTACCCCGGACTCTTTCTTGATGGTAGTTGTTGGACAGCCGCCTGCACTTCCCTTCTTGTGAAGTTTTCCGGAGGCAATGACAAATTCAATGGTGATGACAAGAAATTTTCTACATCTGAGGTGAAACCAGGTAAAGAATTGTCATTGGGCTGAAATACGCGCGCTAGATGATCGGAAAACATGTCGGCCTTCTCTTTGTCTGATTTAGCCCAAGATCCATCGAGGTGTTTAAGTGGGTGCGACTGCATTTGGTAACGCAAAAGACGCTGCGTTGCAGTCCAGAGGCTTCCATCTCTTTCTGTCAGGTTGGCGACATTTTCATTGAACCTTTCCGTCTTGATGTTCCATATAGCTGTCTTCAATTCGTTAGTCATGTAATTCAAGTTTCTCTTGTCCGAAGGAAGTCTGGTACGCTGCCAAATGCGTCTTGCTCTCCTTTTTTCCCTGACAAGTTCTTTTATATAGTTCGGATAACAGTGTTCCTTTTTTGGAGTTGGTCTACGGGGTTGTGTAGAGTTCCAAGCTGCATATTGTATTGTTACTGTCAAATGTTCCACTGCTTCTTCCACCTCTCTTGCTGTGCGAAGAGGCAAGTCCAACCGTATATTGTTCTCTATGTTACTGCTGAACAAGTCCCAGTTAACTGTTCCATCTATCAAACACTGTCTCACCGGTGCTTCCAAAGCTGTGCCCGACAGGGTGCAGAGAACTGGCGAATGGTCGGATGAAAGATCGTCAAGTGATTCCGTTTTTGTGTAGAATCTCGAGAGGCCCTTGGATACGAAAAAGTCCAGAAGATCGGGATGTTTAGTCAGAGCTGACGGCCAATACGTTGGTGATCCAGTTGAATGAAAATCCAGTCCGAGGTTTAAAATAGCTTGAATCATCATTCTGCCACGTGGATTTATCAGACGCGATCCCCATTGAGCATGTTTGGCGTTGAAATCGCCTCCTGCTAAAAACCGAGGACCGAAACTTGAAAACAACTCTGTAAACTTGTCTACTGTAATCCGGTGTCTCGGGGGACAGTAAACCGAGATGAATGAGACTTCCTCTTGATCTATCTCCAGTGCCACACCCACTGATTGAATACTTTCCGATGGTTCGATTACTGTGCATATATGATGTTTGATATTGTTCCTAACTAGCACCGCTGTACCACCAAAAGCTCTTCCATCAGGGCGATCAGCTCTATAAACTTTATAACCTTTTATGTAAAATTTTGAGTCTTTTGTTAAATGTGTTTCGCTTAGTAAAACAATATCGATACGTTTTTCATTTATTAAATATTCAAATTCCGCCAAACGTTGGATGATCCCATTCGCATTCCACAATAGCACCGATATAGAATTAGACATGTTATTTGCCATTAAATGCGAAAGTGAGTGATTGTATTAATTGACTCATGAGGGTGATCAATGGTGTGAAGAGGGCTTTTAGGTCGGTCATGAAAGTTGTTAGCTGCGATTGAATACTGAATTGTGACTGGCGTTCTTGCTCTCCAAAATTATCGGCGGCGATTTGTGAGTAGGTGATGGTTGACTGTTTATGAGGGTTGATGAATTGGAGATTACGAGTTTGGTTTTGTTGTGAAAAAGTTTCTCTTCCTGCTACTGCGCTTTTCGGAAGGGAGGGGAATGATTTTTCTGTAACAGATGGAGATTGTTGCGAGCTCTCTTGAGGGCGTGCTGCAGTGGCTGGTGAACGGCGATTTTGCAGATCCCGAAAGACTGAACACCCCTTGTAGGAAGAGGGATGTGGTCCCGAACATAGGCAACATACGGCCGGCTCCTCTTTTAATTTTGTACATGAGTTAGATTCATGACCTGCGCCACACTTTACACATCGAGGCAGTAAATTACAATAACTTTTCGTATGGCCGTATCTCTGGCAGCGCACGCACTGCACGGGCTGCCTCCTCTGTCTTGGTTCTTCTACCCATATCCTTGAATAACACAAATATCTAATATCAAATATCTTATTATTATCTTTATTGGGTTCAAGATCTACGTAGAATAACGGGAGCTTCACTTTGTCCCGAGAAATGACGTTTGTAACACTTCTAACTTGATAACCTAAATTAGAAATTTCGTTCTGAATGGTCTCTTCTCCGATTGACCAATGCAATCCACGTATTACTACGCGGTACGCCTTGTCTTCGGCAAGTTGGTACGTGTGGAATTCCGCATGGTTTTCTCTTAAACATTTTACTATTTTCCTATAAGCATCCGGTGTGTGTGGATATATGGTGACTCCTGCTTTTGTACTCCCACAATGAAAGGAATCTTTTTCAGTTATGCCTTGAAGGAAATCAATGAGTTTTGAAAATTGCACATCAGTATGTAAGTGTATAGGAGGCGGTCTTGTTTTTATTGGAGATTCATTATTAGTGTTGTCTGTCGCAGTTGTTTCCATATCCGTTAATACGCTAAATTTATTGGCAGTGTAGAGACTACCAATTGTGAGTCTCGGATCTCTTGTAAATCGTTTAGCGGAACTAACGTTACTAATTGCGTTTGCGTTTTCTGTTTGGCGCTTCCTTTTGGAAACAACATTATTCCAATCTAACGTTGGATTAGAAATATCAGCTGTTAGCCTATCGATACTTTCTTCTTGTTCTTCTCTGGAGGGAAATGAATTTGAATGAACAGGTAACGCCATTAGTCGCGATGTTTGCAAAACATTTGTGTTTAACGACGCGTCGGCTGCGTTAATCATGCAGGCCGTGCAACAGAAACTTAAATGTAAGTGACAAATTTATAGGTTATAATATATTTTTAAATAAATATTTATAATAAATACCTTCCAGTTTCGAAAATCCAAAAAAAAATTGAATATTCTCACTTATTAATTAATTACATGAATATAAATTTAAGAAATAAATAGCGGTGAAAAATAAACAACACTATTAACTCGACACGTACACGGAAAGTTGTACTTTGTTTAACAACCGGAAATCCGAAAATCATATAAAATATAAAGAAGGAAAGTATTGTTTCATACAGATTTTTTAAAATCGAGTTTTCACCGGAAATAAACATTTTCAGACCCCCTGAATAGAAAAAAGACATGTTACTGATTAGTATGCGTGCCCAAAATATCTGAAATTTATCGTACAAAGATGAAACTTGAAATGTAAGTTAGGTACCATAAGAAGACCCGAAGCAAAATTGGTAACCGAAATTAATAGTCAACTCGTGCAATTTTTCACTTTTTGTGATTTTCTCAAAAACGACCCATACGATTTTCTTTAAAATCGCTTCATTTGCTACATGTTTTTTGCTCTCAAAGATAAGGTAAACGCCATGGGTTGTGCTCTCAAAATAAAAAATGGGATTTTAAAGATTCTAGCCTTAATATGCATTTTAGGGCAAAAGTTTAATCAATGTTATAGAAAACTAAAACACCTACACCTTTTATTTCAAACATTTTTATGTGCAGTGCTTGGTTTACTGTTAATTAGTGGTTTTCTGTATTTTGCTTATTTAAATAGGTAAAAAATAGTATTTTTTTAAGATTTCGGTCTTAGTAAGCATTTTAGGGTAAAACATGTTTAATTTATATAATGAAGATATAGAAAATTAAAACACCTACAACTTTTATTTGTTGTTGTTTAGGTCATCAGCCGAAAAGCTGGTTTGAACCTGTAGAGGTTTTACTGAGTAAAACGAGTAGTTAGGTGGTTTACTATTGCCTTCTTCACTGAGTGGAAAAGTACGCTTATCAGCATGCCGGGCCCTCTGAAAAGCACATATTTTCCACTCTGCAAATGAGACCTTCACTTCATTCACCACAGGGTCTGGCTGTATAATGAAATTCATTACTTTCAGAGGAGATAACTCTGATTAGCGTCTTTTACGCCTTTACCTCTTCTGTTCTTAAATGATTCAGTCATTTAATTGACTGACCATGTGATAAGAAACAGAACTATTTATTTTAGCCCTGCAACGAACAGATTGAGTGTAAATAATTTGATACTCCACCTGTCTGTTATGGGCAGAACTTTTATTAAAAGAATTTTTTCTACAAACTTTAGTTTAGCATCATTGCATTAGTGCTTTATTGCATCAATCCATTAGCATTATTTATTTATTCCATTATTATTTTAGCATGATTTTCCGTATTTTCGAGTCCAACAGAAGTTTTTTGTCATTTAGCGTCATCTACTCATGATTCAAATTAGGTTATACAGTTTATTTCAAATTGTTCACTCATGATTAAACATAGGTTATATATCGTATTTCATTATTTACATAGGCAAGAGAAAGTGAAGAAGAAATTGGACGCAGGAATAAAAATTCAAGGAG